>OX415250.1:78505634-79865009 GCA_948329865.1 Linaria vulgaris | reverse complement strand
ATAACATATAATTTGGACGATTTGTAAATTCTGAGGATGGCTTTGTCAACACGATGCATATTAAGCCATAAACAGGCTTATTTCATGTATCTTGGCAGTAAATGCATCGTGACAAGGTTTTCCAGAATAAAATGCAAAAAGACATGTTCCATTGTGGTTTCTAATAGTTTCCGCCTTGTTGTATCTCAAAGAACAATAGACGTGCTTGTATTGGCTCTCAAAAACTCTATAGGCGAAAATGGATCCAACACAAGTTGTTACGGTTTCCCGAGAAGGGTAGAGTCTTGCCTTTTTAGCAAAAAAAAAAAAAAAGTGCTCTATAGTGTTTAGAAAGTATGAGGAGCAGTTGATCTTGTTCAAAAGAGAGGTTTTGTTTTGTTATTCATTGTTTTATGTTCAACTAACGCTCCCGTTAATATTTTCGCTAATACTCATTCCATTCCTAAGATAAATGGCTTTTACTTGAAGTCATGAAAAAAGAATTTGTTGATTCTTCTCGTTGTCATGGATCTCGACTATGCGGTAAAGAATGATTCTCCATCACCTCTTACTAACGTGGGTACTTTAAATGACAAGTGGGATAAAGAAATGTGAGAGAAAGAGAATCTTCATGGTATAATGGTCACAAATAAAGTCATTCAAGACGCACCCAAAGACACCTATATCTCTAACTATTACTAAAGCTTAGATTAGTGTCAATCTAATCGTCCCTAAATATTGCATAAACACCCAAAACTTTAAAATCCTCACAAGAAACTCTGTAATTTTTTATGAATTCAGATTAAGTTTACAAATTATACAGACTCATAATATCTCAATAAATAATGAAAATAGATAGAAACTGCAAATAACTTTATGAGTTTCACATGAATCCTAAAATACTTATAAATTGCATACCCCAAACACTCAAAATTTGAACAAATACTCCAAAAACTTCCAAACCTTCGTAATAATCATGTAAATTCTTCAAACTTCACATCAAGACCGTAATACTTTATAAGCTGCACAAAAAACTTGATCACCTAAAAACTTCACGAAAAATCTACAAATTTAGAAATTTGACATGATTTTTCATTTAATATACACCATCTACCTAAAATATCTAAAATTCAACAAACACCTCCAAATTTTTAAAATTATCAAAAAATGTGGGTCCTAAAACTTTACAATAACCCAGAGTTCTTTATAAGCCTCACAAAACCCTCGCATAGAATAAAACATGAACAAAGTCGAATTGCACAAGAGTTCTTAAAGAAAAACTTTGAAAGTTGCATAAATCCCTAAAAATATAAAAAAAATATTAACCAAGACTCTAGAAACACCAAAGTTCTCACAAAAACCACTAAATATTTTAACATTTGACAGGGATCCTGAAATAGTTTAAAATTAATCAAGCACCCTCAAAAGTCTCAAAATTTATAGGGGGGTTAAATGGGATAATTCTATCAAACCCCCCAAACTATGGGGTCATTTACCGCACAGGGTCAGAACTTTAGTTTTAGCGGCAGTGCCCCCTAAACTTTGGTCGTTTGTGCGAATTTCTCCATTTTCCAGTTTTTTGCAATTTTTCCACCAAAAATCACCGAAAAAATTATTTAAAGTTTGACTAAAACCTTCGGGTTCCAATGATGGTGACGGTGATGCAAAATTCAAAGTTATAAGATGGGAATTCTAATTTAAGTGCAATACACTTAAATTAAATTTCTCGTGTATTGGCTTTGAATTTTGCGACACCGTCACCACCATCGGAACCGTCTCATCGAGACGAAGGTTTTAGTCAAACTTTAAATAATTTTTGCGATGATTTTTTGTGGAAAAATTGCAAAAAACTGGAAAATGGAGAAATTCGCACAAACGACCAAAGTTTAGGGGGCACTGCCGCTAAAACTAAAGTTCTGATCCTGTGCGGTAAATGACCCCATAGTTTGGGGGGTTTGATAGAATTATCCCTAAAATAATATGGAATTTTGGGCCTTTGCTTGATTTCTGACACTTTCAAAGTCCTCGTTCTTTTTTCTATTATTTTAGGGTTTTTGAAACTTTTGGGGGTTTTATGAAAAGTATGAAGTTCTTGAGTTCTTTGTTCAATTTTTGAGATTTTAGGAGTACTTTGAGAAGTTACTAGAATTTGCGTGGGGGTTGTATTTGTTGGGAATTCGCAGAGAACTTGTGCATTTTTTGAAGCTTTTGAGTTCTTAAATTTTAAGCATTCGCATAGGTTAGTGAAATCATGAAGTTTCGATGTTTTTGATTAATTAATGTTACAGATTTACGAGGTCGTCTTGATATTTTCTTAGTTTTGTGGGTTTCAAGTGTGAAGCTTTAAAATCTGTGTCTTTGTAAGTTTTTTGAATTTTTTCTGGTACTTTTTTAGAATTTTCAGATTTTTGGGTTTTGTGTAATTTAAGGTTTTGGTGCAATCTTACAAATTTACAAGGATCTTTGTGTAGTGTTTGAATATTTGAGGTTCTCTATTCTTTTGGATTTTAAGGTTCCTTGTGTAATTTCCAAAAAGATTCATTGTCCTTGTATAGCTTTAAAATATACAAGGGTCGTTATTCACTTTTAAGACTTTTGGGGGCCAATTTGGAAATATTTAGACCTTTGTGGAATTCTTGTGAAGTTCTAAAGTTATAGGGGTCTTTTTGAAGATTATGAAGGTTTTGAGCTCTATGTTCAAAGTTTTAGACCTTTGGGAGATGGTGTGGACTTTCTAAGAAAATTAGGCCTTTGTAAAAAAAAATGTCAGGGTCTTTTTGAATTAAATTTCCAGGGATCTTGTTAAATTTCAATACTTTTTGAGATTCTTCTACAATTTTAACTTTTTTAGGTTTTTTTGACGTTTCAAAAAACAAACTCGAGCGTCATTGTAAGAATTTAAGTATCACATTTTTTTAAAAAAATAATTCTTAGACTTTTAAAGTTTTTTGTGCATTTACAAAATAACTCATGATCTTTGTAAACTTTGAAATGTGTAGGGGTCTTTATGAAAACCTTAAATTTTTTGGAATATTTGTTTAATCTTTTAAACTTTTTGATGAAACTTCTATGACTCTTATAACATTTTGGGAGTCCATTGGAAGTTTTGAAATTGGTAGGGTTCTTAAAAAAAAAAACAAATTGAGGTTTTTTGTGCATTTTCGAAATAACTCATGATTTTTGTGAAGTTTGCAAATGTGTAGGGGTCTTTATGAAAATCTTAAAGTTTTTGGAATATTTGTTTAATCTTGTAAACTTTTTGACGAAACTTATATGATTCTTATAACATTTTAGGAGTCCTTGGGAAGTCTTGAAATTGGTAGGGTTTTTTTTTTTTTTTTTAAGTTTCAAGTTCCCTAAATCTTTGTTCAATTTTCGAGTCTTCTAGGAATTCTTGAGCAAATTTTATAGTTTTTAAGTTTTTGTGAAGCTTCAAGAAAGTTACAGGAGCCTATAGGATATTCCAAAATTGTTAGGGTATTTGCTCAATTTTTTAGATAATTAGGGTTATTTTGCAATTTCTAAAAAGTTTAGGGTTCTTGTAAGATTTTGAACTCGCCTAGGTCTTTGTGAGAAATTTGAAGTTCTTTGGCTCATCATGCGATTAGAGAGTAAAACACGCGCATGCCTGGAAGTTAATCCGGGGAGAATCGTGGAATCCCATGCATTGTAAGTTGAAAAGTGTAAGGATTCGATCCCAAAACACGTGCCAACAGAATAAGGTCATTTTCAAAGAGACATATTGCTTCCAAAAGGAATTGTAAAATGGTTGAAGATCACTATTTTGCTTATTCAACGGACTTTTACAGGTGGCGGCCAGAATATACATGTTGTTCTTGTCTTTAACCCACTCCCATTAATAAGTTTCATAGGAAGAAAATTGAACTCTATCAATCTCATGAACTAAGCTACTCAATAATTCATTTGCCCATTCAAATAATTCCCTCTTCAACGTAAGAGACCAGCTCAACTGATCGTCAATCCAAGAACCTCACTTCGCCACATTAGCATTGGTGTTGCTACTATCTGGCAAAGTTTTGCATAAACACATTTAAGAGATGAACTGCTTACCCACATTACCAACCAAAAGTTTGTATTACATCCATTCTTATTCTTCTTAAAAGGTTTTCAACGAACCAACCTTGTGAAGAATTCAAATCAACAAATATTAGAAACAATCTTCCACCCACTAGACTCGATTCTTCTTCTAGTATCTACACAATACATCAAAGAATTCACATCAATGTAGCCAAATTTAGCAGAAATATTTTTTTCTACATCCCGCCCTCGTTCGTAATCAGCTTCCATAGACCTAGATCTAATTTGCCATCCCTAACAATTGGCTTATACACGTTCGAAATGATAGTAAATGATATTATTTATTTATTGTTACTTTTATTTTTTTTCAAAAGACTAGAGCTACCTCATAAGACAGTTAACTTAGGAAACACTCAAAAAACCCAATAACTCTTTTAGTGAGGAGAATTTGGCAGATATCTCCTCACTAAAAGAGTTATTTGGTTTTATTTTTGTGTTTGCTTCACGTAATGCTTAGTAAATGAGGTCCTTTACTAATCATATGTGGCACCTTTAGTGGGGTTATTGTAACTTGGACCTCCCCCCTCAAATTACATTAGTTGTTTTTCGTGAAATTACATCCATGTTCTTGTGCTTTTTTCAAAAAAGACCCACATGCCCTCATGTAATCATTACATGATTTTTCAACTACACATTTCATTTTCTCTTACTCACACCAACCAACCAAAAATATGCTTTATCAAAACGTTCATCTCCTCCTTGCAAACCCACTTCACCATTTTCACACCAAAGAAGGGAGCTTCTTCAAATTAAGGTAACCACCATATATATGTATAAATGAGTTTTGTCTGAATTGTTTATGTTCATCCACGAAGGTGAACATTTAGGGATATATATATATATATATATATATATATTTTCAATCAACACACTTTCTTAACTTTGTCTTGTTCTTCGCGACCTTAATCTTCTCCATTTTGTAGTTGCCAATCTCCTTGTCGTCAATTACGGCTTGAGGTGCGGTTTTTGCTGTGGTGTGAGAGAACTTGTGAAGTAAGCTTTTGGAGAAGATGGGATTAGTTGAAAACCTTTCAATGTCACAAACACCACATGTAATATGGTGAATTCCTATGGGTATTTTTATCTTTATTATGGGGACTACTTTTAAGAGTGTTTGGTCTTTGTCACAATATTTATAGGAAAGTCATGGTAAGCAAACACCATCCTACTCTTAACAATGTGATAAAAAGATGTTTTTTGGTGGTTAGCAAACACAAAATAAGAAGGCTTATTGGTGTTTTTTGTGTGATAACTAATTGTATGCTCACTAAGGGTCACCCAAAGCAAACGAACCCTATGTGGTTCGAATCTCGATACCAAACAGTGGTTTGAAAAGCTCTGGTAAAAGCCCTCTCTAACTTTTATAAATATAATGTATATATATATATTATTCTTTTATTTCTCTTACAAAAACAAAAGGAAAGTCAAAACTCTGAGGGTAATTTTTCATATAAAAAAAATGCAACTATACTTAAAACATTGAACAATAACAATTTAGTAATTTAAACAAAATAAGTTAACGGAGTTCTTTGAAGTTTAATGGAGGGAGATATGTGCAACATATTTGACATTACAAATGAGTTTTAAAAAAGTTAATGAAGATGAGGTTATGTGCACATTTTTCAAACTATAAGGGTTTCTTTTTATTATTTTTGAATGGGAGAAATTACACAAACTACCTCTGAAGTAAGGGGGTAACTACACAAGTCACCCATGTTTGAGAAATTACACAAACACCCCTTTATGGCCAATTTTTCTTAGGTCTAGTTTGTTTTCCCAGAAAATAGGGGAAAAGGAAAAGAAAAAAGAAAAATGAGGGGAAACAAGATTTTCCAGAAAATTCCTTAGGGAAAATAAGGATAGATTTTCCCATTTTCTCTTCTCTTTTCCAAAGATTTCCTTTCTTTTCCAGGAAAATCTCAAATTACCAAACAGTAGGAAAAAAAATCCTTCAAAATTTTCCTTTCCCCTTATTTCTCGGGGAAACAAACTAGGCCTTAAAGAAATTGTTAAATTTTATTGAATTTAAATTCATGCTCCTCGTTTATTTTGCACAAGAAACGAGAAATAAATCAAATTGCTCAGAAAATAGACATTAAGGTGTGTCTTTATTTCGTTTAAAAAGACCAAAAAAATAAAAAAAATAAAATCAAAGACAAAACTATCTTGAAAGTTAATATAAACTATATGCGGAGTTTAGTCTCTGTTGTAATTTGAAATTGTTAGGTTGTCTTATTCATTTTACCTTTTCTTTACATAAGGTGTGTTTGTGTAACTTTTCAAACATGAGGGTGGTATGTGTAATTACCCCATACTTCACTGATAGTTTGTGTAATTCTCTCTTTTTATAATGAAAGTACGAGGGTTTTAAGTCGATAGTTAGTCCACAAAATCTATATCCCGTAAATTCATTTAACGCGTGCCACTCAATTGCACGTCCAATAGTGACACTTAAATTAAAAGAATGAGATAAGTCTTATAGGTTTATGGTTTGCACGTCTATCATTACGACATAATTTTACTATATATTTTAGTTAAAACCCCGTCGCGGAATTTGGCTTGAGTTATTTCATATTTCATATTCTTTAGAACTATTGACTTTTAGAACTAATTTTGTTGAATTCATAATAAGTAATAAATCGCGTAATCAAATCCTTTATTAAAATTGAGATATGAAAATTGCTGACTATATGCCTCGTTTTTCGGTTACTCTATTTTGCTAATTTCACACTTCTATGAACAAATAATGTAATATTTATCAAAAATAAAATAAAGTGCCATGTAATAAAAGCCCTCGACTCTTATATATGTAGCACGTTCTTTCGGATAAATTTGCAATGACTACAGCAATAACTCTAATTAAGATTAATTTCGAATTCTCCATCTTAAACTGTTAATATTAACTATTGCATGTTTGCATCAGTATATCTATGTTATAAACCAAGATAGAAAAAAAAATTAAAATTCCTTTATTCACCAATAAAAAAAAAAAAAAAAACCTCATTCACAATGAAAGAGAAGAAGAATAATCTTATATATCAATACTATATCTTTCTTGGTTTTTCCTCCAAGGTCAAAACAATTTTTCAGCAGATTTCCCAACTGGCTTATCATACTTAATAGTTTTTTTTTAAAAATTGTAAAGCGGTGGTTTTATTAAGAAAAAGAAAGATTAAGGTAACCATGTCTTGTAAGATTTAGTTGAGCTATGTGTGTGTATCAAAAAAGAGAACTTTATGTGAAATGCTGCTTTCAGTTTTCAACTTGAACATTTCAAATTCAAATAGTACCTAGTCTTGAAAGTTAGAAAAGATATATACCGTTGCTACCTTTACTAACCGTCATACTCTTTCATTTCTATACTTCATTCCTCTTTTTCAAAGGTTCAGTTTTGTTGACATTCCCAACATTCTTTTATTATCCCTTCCATCAAACTTTGCTGCATCATCCAATGACCCAAACAATGAAAATGGACAGGACATCAAACTCTGATGAAAACTATGACATGGGGTTTCATCCTTCACCCTCTTCCATAGATCAATCTGACCAATCATCACTCGTTGATACCACAAGTCAGTCGGTTGTCAGTCACGACTCGTTTGTGTATTGTCGAACTAATTCTGAGGCATCAGTCTTCTCAGAGAACACGGATGACTCTGACTCGGCCTCTCCTCTCGGCCGAAAAGGCTTTAAGTCTCCCAACCGTGCGTCGCTCTCAAGATTAGGCATGAGGCAGCACAAAAATGCACTTGATGAGGAGATAATGGATTTAGGTGAGACCTTTGAATTGTAAGAAGTTTGTCATGGCTTAGTTAATATTCTTTACGTGCATTTCGATTTTTGACGTCAAATATGTTGAAAAGTTATTATTTTCTGTTTAATTAAAACCAATACTTTTACGTTCATTGCAACAACTACTTTTACATAAATTTCTACTGAGAAGCACCAAACGGCTAAATATTTAACCAGCTATTATTGTATTGGTTCTCAAATAAATCTGAATCGGCAATGTAGTTCTTCTATGATTCTTATTAAAATTGTTACAGAGCTGGAGTTGATGAAGGAGAGATTTTCAAAGCTTTTGTTAGGGGAGGACATGTCTGGAAGTGGGAAAGGAGTTTGCACTGCTGTCACAATCTCAAATTCTATTACAAATCTTTATGGTACCTAACAGTAATACTATAGTTTTGAATTTTGAATATAATTAATCTATGAAAACTGAAATCATAATCATCTTTATTATGTAACTATGCAATGCAGCTTCTGTATTTGGTCAACACCATAGATTAGAGCCTTTGCATCCTGAGAAGAAGCTGATGTGGAAAAGAGAAATGAATTGCTTGTTATCGATATGTGACTACATAGTAGAAGTTAGTTCTACAGAACAGAATTTAAAAGATGGTACCACTATAGAGGTGATGCGGTTCTTTCATATCCTGGTTTAATTCTGAAGTAAATGTTTGTTATTTTTTTCCATTCCTTTTTAGTTTAATAACCATTTGAATTCCCATTTACCAGGTGCTGACAACTAGCCCAAGATCAGACATTCACATCAACCTTCCTGCCCTCAGAAAACTTGACGCGATGCTCCTGGTATACTTTGATCCCCGAGTCATTACTCTGGTCTTATTCTTTATTTTTCCATTTTGCTTCGACTGGATACGGATATATGCTAATGAGATGAACTATGCGGAAACAGGATATCGCGGACAGCTTTCAGGACACTGAGTTTTGGTATGCAGAAAAAGGAAGCATAACCGCAAGTTCAACATGTTTGGAATTATCAGTAATGAATAGCATGTTAGCAGCACAGCCACCACCTCCAAGCTGGAAAGAGGACAAGTGGTGGTTGCCAGTTCCGTGCGTTCCCTCGGGTGGGCTGTCCGAGAAAGCTACGAGGCACTTGCACCAAAAACGCGACTGCGCCAACCAAATACACAAGGCCGCTATGGCAATCAACAGCGCCATTCTTGCAGAAATGCCCATCCCAGAATCATACAATGTATCACTCCCTAAGGTATCCAGTGCTGTAATTAGTTAGTTAACTTTGCTTCATCGTAACACTCCAATCTACCTCCTTTACGAATAATAAACATTAAGTTTGTTGTGGCACCAGAGTGGAAGAGCAAGCGTTGGAGACACAATCTACCGCTTCATGCAAACTGGTGAAAAATTTTACCCTGATCAACTACTTGATTTTCTCAACATAGCCTCTGAGCATGAAGCCCTCGAGCTTGCGGACAAGGTGGAAGCCTCGATGTACACATGGCGCCGTAAAACGTGCTTGGCTCACTCGAAGTCTTCATGGGATATGGTTAAGGATCTAATGTCTGATGTTGACAGCAAGAATGATAAGAATCATGTCTTGGCATTAAGAGCTGAGACTTTGCTCTTCTGCTTGAAACTGAGATTCCCTGAACTTTCACAAACTACATTGGATACCAGCAAAATCCATTACAATAAGGCAAGACTAATTTGCTATCAAATACTTTTATAAGGTTTTGGTCTAATAACACTATTATGAATCTGATTAATTATAGTGAATGTTGTTGTTTCCACTTTCCAGGATGTAGGACAAGCAGTGCTGGAGAGCTATTCTAGAGTGTTGGAAGGTTTGGCATACAACTTTGTTGCTTGGATTGATGATGTTCTTTCAGTAGATAAATCCATGAAGAATCAAGATTAGAGTTCCAAGTGTGCAGTTATAATCTGTTTAACTGTGCAGAGGACCTTTTAGGTTAGCTTTTGGAATTGAGTGAGAGTCCAAATTTTGTAAATGCAACATGAGCCAACTATTTTTATCCTCTATTAATTTCCACTATGCTTCAGTTTAACAGTGAGGACTTTTTCTGAAGGATTTATCTAAAAGCCTTTTCTTTTTGAGGGAGAAAAATGTACAAGGAATTCTTATTTTGTTGTTTATATAACAAAGCCAGATACTTGAATTCACTGCCTGGCTCTTATGTAACTTATATAACTTAGGGCATGTTTGGTTCTACGTACTAACCTGGATTAGCCGGCTTATTTCAGTTCGTAAATTGTTTGGTTCGTGTGTTAAGTTTTTCGGGGTTTTAGCCAAACAACATATAGCACGGCATTGTACCAAATTTATCCATATATGATAAACTCCCCTCCCCGCGGTGATTAATTAATCTCACTTTTGACTCAGACTTCAAAGTTGGTAAAAAGACGACAGTACCCTTTGGTTGCTAAAAATTTTGAGTGACCAAGGGTATTTTAGAAAATTACGCGATTTGACGTATTTATAGAACAAACCAAATGATTTATTAGATTTATGTACAAAGTTGATTCTTTGTTTTCTAACATATGAACCAAACCAATTTTAAAAACAAGAAATATAAACCAACTTTTAAGAGAGGAAATAGTAAATTCGTGTATGAGAGTATACATAGAACCAAACACATTCTAATTGTTTGGTTTGATAGCAACAAAAGTGTAAGGTTAGTGAAATAGCTACCTATTTAGTGTGGTCTTGAGTGGGTCCTCTAATGATTCATTTCGTTTTTTATCCTTTATCTTGATTTTTTTACTAATATTTTGTAAACTCAATATTCTCTGGAGAAATAAATAATTTAATTTCAACATGAATTAAAATTGTTAAGGCACGTGACCCCATTCTGGAAAATCTTCACGAGAAAAAAGTTAGTATTAGTCCTTTAAGTTGACTCTAATTCATCTTTGCCTTATCTTGGGCCTTCATAAATTTTATTTTATTTGGCTAATGATTCTAACTTCAATCCTCTAGTGATAAATTTAACTTAATCTCGCCACAATCTACACGTGATAAGACAATTTCACCTCAATTTGGATTTTGACCCTAAATTGACTAATTTTTTGACGAGGTATTAAGCATGATATACGTGTTTCCGCGGGTGATGGGTTTCAATGTAATAGAAAACGAACAAAAAACAATAAGAAAAGGATACATATATGCCTTATACTTATTATAAACAACCACTTAAGATTAAAAATGAAACAAGTACACACAAAAAGAAAACCGTAGTATTTCGGATAGATATAACTTATTTATATGCAACAATATATTTATAAATTTACTCTACAAATATATACATGTACATTAACATAATTAGAAATGGGCACCCTCACCCTAATTAAACAAGTATATTCAAACTCGTGACTTTTAAGACATCTATTAGAAACTGAAACATAAAAGATTTAATGGTATATTGGGCATCGAAGAATAAAATAGCACACTCTTATTAACACGTTATCTAAACATACGCATAGTAGTTTTTACATTAAGTTAACATTTTGATGGTCTATGATATGAGTATTTCTTGTATTGGGCTGACTCATGGGCCAGGCCTATATTTTACCTATATCGAGGGTCATCCCCGATATACATATCGAAATATGACATTCGATGTGATATGGCTCACGTGTTTATCACATTTGCGGTCCCCGCTTTCCGATGTCTATAAATACCCGAATTTTGCTAATTAAAGTAAGCTTTAATTATCCTAAGTTACTGTACATCGATATCGAGCACCCCCGATATCAAACTTGAAATAACATTCGATATAGCACCCGATATATATCTCCGATACATATCACCGATACACCCCTCGACATACCATTCGACACCATTCCTGACATCACCCCTGACGTCAGCCAGAACATCATTCTCGACGTAGAAGGCCTCCGATATCATCCCTGATTTTGCCTTCAACGTCATATTCGATATACCCTCGACATTTAGCAGAGAATTTAACGTCAGTTCAAGGTTTTCCGTACCAAGCCTACTTAGTACTAACTTTAGTCGAAGTAGGTCTAGTTTGTATTAGCATCGTAGCACCACACATGTAATACTCATCTCGTTATATATATATATATATATATATATATATATATATATATATATATATATACGATCTATTGTTAAACTAGTGGCACCGTCTGTGGGAATTTTGGAGATATTTGTCGTGGCGCAAAAGAACTCGTGGCTCAATGAGCCGAGGAAACTGAAAGAGAGCAAGGAATGAGTTCTCTAGGAAGTACTGCGAATATCACCGGTAGCCTGGACACAACACGGAAGAATGTACTGATCTCAAGAATGAGATCGAAAGGCTTATCAAAGAGGGCAAATTGGTGGAATTTGTGAAGAACTCGAAGGTTGAGCATGACAGGGATGATAGATCTCGTTCGCACCCCAGGGATCATTCCTGCTCTCCCAGGCAGGATAAACAGAAGGCCATCGAAGCTCCTACTCAGCGTGGAAGGGCAATTGTCAATGCTCCAACCAAAGGAACGATCAACATGCTCAATAGAGGGCCAGTAGGTGCTGACTCAGCAAAAGGGCGCGAAAGGATAACCTGTCAAGATTCGGATAAGGACATATGTGGGTTTTGCAACCTTAGCAGAGGAGGAAGGTTTTCGGGACCAAGATATATCCTTCACCAAGAAGGACTTGAAGCAGCTCACGCCGCAAGCACTAGAGGCAGGTAAACCCGACTGCCCACTTGTTGTTAAAATTAATATAGTTGAATATCATGTATGGAAGGTCCTCATTGATAACGGGAGCTCCTCCAATGTGATCTTTGCACATGCCCTGGATAAAATGTTGGTGGCCCAAGATATGATTGAAATAGTTTCCACTCTATTAACTGGGTTCAGTGGCGGAGAAGTGATCCCAACGGGACAGCTCGTACTATCCACATCTTTTGGAGAGAACCCCTGCAGACAATTCAGGTCAAGTACACTGTGGTCGACCTCATTTTCCCCTATAAAGTCACCATCAGGCGTCTCGCCCTCAATGAGATAATAGCAGTGGTATCTACTTACCACTGAAAGATGAAATTTCCTACAAAATGGGAGATCGGAGAGATCTTAGGTGACCAGAAGGAGGGTTGGATGTGCTACGTGGCCTCACTTAGACTTAACATGATCAGGGAGGTGCAGGATATAGAAGGAGCTGAGCAAGAATACATGCCAGGCACGGAGTGATCGCTTCACAACGACTAAGGGCCTTAGCCTTTGGTCAAAATCTTATTTTGTTATTTCTAGAACACTTTTATTTATGTTTTTCGAACCATGTCATTTACCTAAATTGCCTCATTAGATGGGTTGTCCTGTAATTAAAATATGGGGAACTACGTCGGTCTGATTCCCATATACGGGATACGTAGGCGGGTTAGGATTTACCTAGCCCACTGTCGTTATCCATCGGTATTTCTTATTTATCAAATTGCTATTGTAATTACAAATTCTTGATCTCTGAAATTAAAAGACAAGAAAATATTACAAAATAACTTTGAATAAATTTAAAGTACAATTTGTGATTCAATCACTATTTGATCCCCTGATTATTTTCTC
This sequence comes from Linaria vulgaris, assembly GCA_948329865.1. NCBI lineage: Eukaryota > Viridiplantae > Streptophyta > Magnoliopsida > Lamiales > Plantaginaceae > Linaria > Linaria vulgaris. The sequence goes on along the minus strand of OX415250.1, from coordinate 79,851,578 downwards.
AAACAAATGATTTTAAAATTTGGTTGACTTAGTGGATTTGGTTTTGATCTCTTCCACGTGTATTTGAGTTAAGCGTTAATCCAAGGGCTTTTGAGCTTGATCTTGAATTAGCAATCGACTTGACTTGATTTTTGCGACGAACAACTTGATCTTCATCTTGAATTTGTTGAATATCAATCTTCTTTAGAGGAATCTTGATCTTCAAAATACTTGGATATTTGGCAAACATTAATTCGATGGCTTGATGGCTTGATCTCAAATCAAACAGGAACTTGATTTGGAATTTGATTTGAATGTTTGATGAAGAACGATAAGATCTTCGTCTTCAGTTCTTCGGATTTGTTTGGTTTTGATCTTCTTGAATGGACTTCAATCTTCAAAAATGGTTTTTCGAGGGTCTTGGGACTTGATCTCGGATTAAACAGATTTTTGACTCGAAGACGAATGAAGAACGATATGAACTTGGTATTGGGTTTGTTGAACGTCTTGGAGTTTGAAGCAGAAGTGCGATCTTCAAAAACGGTTTTCGGATTGAATTGAGACTTGATATCGAATTGAAAGGAATTCTTTACGAAGAACACTTTGAAGATTGTTGAAGAATACCTTGAAGATAGTTGCGCTTGTTGGAGAGGATTTGTTCAACTTCCTTGCTCTGAATGCTTGAAGGTTGAACTGTGATCTTTGTTCTTCAAGAGCACCTATATTTATAGTTGTATAGTGAATCTCAATCACAATCTCTTGATGAGATGGACGGTTGAAATCGCGTCTACGATTTCTTAATTTGGAAGTTTTGACCTAGATGAATCTTCTTGATATCTCAGAAAGGAAGATTTTCCATGTCTTGAAATTTGATAAATATATTTGTTTAATCCTTTAAAAATATTAGGATTAAATAATATATGTATTTTTTTTCTTGCTTTACAAGACTCGTCATTATTTAATGGGGTGATTTAACTCCAATTTATAAATAAGACATCATTTAATTTATCCATCATATATATTAACATCAATAAATTTAACTACTTTACTTTGGAAATAATTTTTTTATAAATCCAAAATAAAATAGAAAAATAAATTAATAATTAATATATTATTTTCCATGTGTCGTGATTTAATTAGACACAGAATTTACGTGTCTACAGCTCTATATCTGCATTTCAGGATCAATAACTATCTGCAGGTACATATCCTACAGGGTATGACAAAGACGTTCCCCATTGAGGGGTTCAAACGACACATGCTTGAAGGGGCACACACATTATGAGATATCCATCTTTGGATATCCTATTAGGGGAATGCCATGTTACTAGGTCTGGTGCATATATTGTTGTTTTACCCATCTATGGCAGGTACATTAACATTCCCTACCGAGGGACAAGGAGGGATACATTCCCTACCTATCGGGAAGAGGATGAATAAACTGGGATTCGCCTTCCAAATTTCTATTTTATCAATATTTATCAATGCATATTGTGTTATCTTGTCTAAATGACAGGAAATTACCAACAAAGACCACCCTACAAGGGATGAAGATCTACAAATCCTACGAGATATCAACCACCGTACGAGGAATGAAGATCTAGAGATCCTGAGGGATATCGACAGCCCTACAAGGGATGAAGATCTACAAATCCTACGGGATATCGACCACCCTACAAGGGATAAAGATCTACAAATCCTACGGGATATCGACAACCCTACAAAGGATGAAGATCTACAAATCCTACGGGATATCGACGACCCTACGCGGGATGAAGATCTACAAATCCTACGGGATAACTCCCTTTATCCACCGAGATGCAAAGGAGAGCACTCGAAAGGGGTGAATATCTACAAATCCTACTGGATAACTCCCCTATCCACCTAGATATGGAGGAGAGCACCCAAAAGGGGCGAATATCTACAGAATCCTACCGGGACATAACTCCCCTATCCACCGAGATACGGAGGAGCGCACCCAAAAGGAGCGAATATCTACATATCCTACGAGACACTGCGAGTCCAATCAACTAAAAGGAAGGACCTGACGACGAGGCCTCAACCTCTCATTGGGAAAACAGCAACAACACAAATAGGAGGAAACTCTTGGAAACCAAAAGAGACCCAAAAAGAGCCATATCAACAGGGAAACAGTCCAAAAAATCAATATAAACGAGAAAGTCAAAGTGACATTATCCAACGAGTTATTACATAACCACATAATAAAAAGCGATGCAACACCGCCAAAAAGGAGACAAACGCGACTCAGGCGGGATCTTTCCCTTTCAAAAGAGATGAGAACAGATTAGGCTTTTCAACAGCAGCATCCGAGGGCTCACAATCGCCAAGAGGTAGATCGTTCGGTCCACGCATGGCATTCAATCCCATAAAGTCGAAACCATCCTTGAAGCCCTTTTTCACGGTAATCTGCCCAATTATTGAATTCATGGCATCCTCCCTCTCCATGACTGCACGCTCCGCGAGAAGGTCTTGATAAGTGTCGTTCGTAGGGAATTTCTTGGCGACACGCACCATTATTTCAAAAGATTCATCCTACAACAGTCAAATGTTGTTACAATAAATTATAAAGAACAATAACTACATTCAGGAAGTGCTACATACCGCATTCTCCAGGTCGACCCGGGCCTTGGCAAGATCAGCCAACAGGCGTTTGTTTTCCGCCTTCACCTTCTCAAGTTCACGTTTGGCCAAACGATGATCATTATGCTCTTTGAGAGCATGCTCTTTGAACTGCTTAGCCTCATTAGCGAGCTTCTCATTCTCAACACAGCTATCGTCATAAGCCTCATTTAGTAACCGACATCAGCGTCGGGCCTCCTCTCTCTCATCCTCCAAATTCTCTATGGTCATTGGATTAAACTCAGCCATCTTTTTGAGGCTGACATCTCTCGCTCGTTATTTTGGTTTTACAAAATTTCCAAGCTTCTCTTGACAAACAAAATTAGTTTCCTTAACATTCTTTTCATAAAATATATTTTCAACTAATTAATAGAACAATTGTCTTTATAATAAATCATATAAGTTTCTTCTCTCAGTCTCTTTCTCATAACTAACCTGAATTTTATAGATTTTCTACAAACCTTTGATATACATAACAAGTAGGTTTCAAACTTCCAAGACTTAGAAATGTTAGACTTGAAAAGTTCTTCATTCAACAACAATGACACAAATTACAATAGGCGGAGAAAAAGCACTCTCTACACCTCACTTTTAACCTCTTTACTCCTTTTTCTCTATTTTGTGTATGTTTTCTCTACTGTGGTGGTTTTCCGAAGCACTTTGTTTTGATCCTTTTATAAGCGATTATAGAGGAGGAAGTTATACGTCTTCAACAATGGATGCAGGAGTAAGGTGACATGTCGGGCATGTTTCACAGTCCAAGAAAGGTGGATAGACTATGATATTGACTCTTCTAAAGTATTCCCCTATAACCTCAATTGTATTCTACTATGCATTTGTGCACATCTCAAGTTTGTCATGTGTTACTACCTTTGTTAGAAAGTCCACAGAATTCGTGTTTATGTGAATCTTAATCATCTTCAAGAATTGTTGCTCAATTACTTTGCGTATCTAATGATACCAAAGGTCTATATATTGTGTGAGGCAATGGTATATTGAGGTATTGTTCAGATCTACAGCATTTTGACTATCACAATAAATCATGTACTCATTTTATGTGATGTTTGGTTCTTAAAGAAAATGTTTTATCTACAATAGCTCTTTCCTTGCTTCAGTTGTAGCAATGTAGTCGACTTCAATAGTGGATAAGGCTATGCACTTTTGCAGCTTGGACTCTCGTGATACAGCTCACTCTGCGAAAGGTAATATGTAACTTGAAGTACATTTTGTGATCCCTATTGATGCTCTTTTGAGTTTGGGTAGCCTAACATACAAATCATACTTATTAGCGTGGTTATTACGCCTCGATCGTGGAACCATCGCTGTTCTTGGAACTAATATATCAATTATGAACCTCGATCATCATTTTATGTTAAACTCGAGATTTGCATGACCGATAGTTTGTAGTTTGACCGCCTTCTGAAAACTTCAACCTTAGCGATTTTGCATTTGGACTATTATGACATGTCCTCACTCCTTGCACGTTGGAAGAGTGTGGTCCATCTCGAGTACTAGCAGAGCAACTTTGTTTGTTGCAAGTGTTTCTCGCACAAGAACTTTGATCTGCACGGGATGGTACAGTGGAAATAGAGCGGCAACACCCCCAGTAGTACCTCACTTTGAGATAATGTGAAATTGTCGGATCGTGGATTGACACAACAACTTTGAGAGTTAAGCTGGCGTTGCCTTAACTCAATTGTGATCTTCTTGAATATTGTAACATGCAGCGGAATTAAAACACAAAAAGATATAACTTTAAGAAGTTTTCAATATTATTAAAAACTTCTGAGTCTTAGGCCAAATAACCAATAAAGGTTTTAACAAAAATGTTCCTCACAACAATTCACTCACGCTCTTTGTTGATCGGACTCAATGAAACAGACAAGTACGGACTACTTAACTTTTATGAACTAGACGTAAATAGTTGATACAAAAACTTCGCAAAAGCAAGACGAAGACAATACATCGTATGATTAATCTCTCGGATTATTTTGCACGATTGTCTTGTATTCATCTTGATGAACTTCACATCCTTTATAGATTTCTTGAATCTTGCACGCCAAGATGTGTTGTTCACAGTTTTGGTAACTCTTGTTGTTTCCTTGTTGAATTTTGGATTCTTTGTGAACTCAGTATATTTCTTGAATATGTGTTTCCTTTATTACCGATCCAGCAAGGTAACACATCTTCTTCAAATCGGAGAATCCTGAAAAGAATCAAGTTGCAGAGAACCGCCAATATTGTTTCTTTTTTTTGCAAACCGTGTTGAGTTGACTATTCAACTTAACTTGAATTGTGGAAACTTCAAGTAAGGAATCATCCATAGCTCTTCCTTATGATTAATATACTTTCCTGGACATAAACATAAACAACTAAAACCGTGAAACTTGATTAATAAGTGAATAAAGGGCAAAACTTCAATTTGGCAATTAAAGAACAGTTTTCGTACACGCTCTCTGGTTTCAATGTTATCCTCAATGTTTTCCCAACATCGCATAACATTGATTCTAGAAAACCCTGCACTTTCATAATGATTGAGCTACCACTAAGAGGGGTATGTCTGAGAGTGTTGTTCTACTTCTAGGGATATTCTACTTGCTCTCATTGGCGTGAGAAAGCTCTAATTTGACTTATGTATAGTGTTGTCTCTAGTACAATTAGTGGTTTACCACATGGCACCACAAATGTGATAAATCACTAGATGCTCTGCGTTAGGCTGTGTTGATGATATTTGGAAGTGAGTCCAAATATTTTTTGTGAATTAAAATTACTTAATGAGAAGAAAGTGGAATTAATCCCAAATTGTGATAGAATTTAATGTATTTAATTAAATAAAATTCAAGGTTAAATATTCATATATTTTTGAATATTTGAATTAAGTCACACACTTAATGTAGTCAAAAACATTTGAACTCATTCAAATGGTTTGAATGACAAGAGTAAATTCTCCCCTTTAATGTATTGTGGTGGTTTTATATTTTCTCAACAATAAAAGGAGGCATGCACTCTTGTGAAAATGCATTCAACAAGCATAAAAAGCAGTCATTTTTCAACATACACAACATACATATTTTTTGAGTTCTGCAAGTATTACGAAGTTCGACTGAGGAGGCATTATTGCACTTCACTTGCTACTTCACATGACGGACGTTGTATCTTGAGAGATCGTTTCCATCTGAGGGCTTGAAGCGGTAGCCGGCAAATTGATCTTAAGGAGAGGGGTTAAACTTCCAACTCGTCCAATCCTCTCGAAGGAATTTTTTTATAGTTGCTGAGAGATTATTGTTCATACTTGTCTAATCCACTCCAAGAATTTTTATTCAATTGCTGAGAGGTCGAATTTATTTTCCTTGTAGTATTATTAATTTGTTGCGATACATGTTATATGAAATCTCACATGTTTAAGTTTATTTATTTGATTCTACAATTATAATATTGTTGTTCATTTTACGTTTACGTGCAAAGCAAGACCAACAGACTGGTCCAAATTCACTTTGGGTTACCTGCAATAAAGCACTGCACTTAAGCTATGCTGGCAGGAAATATGGCATAGACATTCTGATGCCTAAGTCAATTGGCTTGCCATTTTGATGGTACTAGTTGTTATTTATGACAGGTCCATGGTCAACAATTGGGTGCTCAAAAAGATAGTTTTGATACTAAGTTGAAAAGCCTAGAAGAGCAAATGAGGAAAGAAAGAGAGGAGCAAAGGAAAGAAAGAGATGAGCAAAACAAACAGATGCAAATGATAATGCAACAATTGGTAGCAATGCAGCAAGGGCGACAATCTGTTCAAAGTCACCCAAAAACCTTAAATAGCGTATGTGACATACTCTAACTTTTTCTCTAATTGTTTAAGAAAAGTGTTATATTGGGTGCTTATTTTATAATGAAAATACTTTTATTACATTCAGGGTCATCGACGGTCACAATCTTCTCAATCGAATTCTCATTCCCACGCAAGTAGAGCCCATTGTGACACGAGTAGATGAATGTGGGCTATTTCCAAAAATGGTCATTTATCGTGGCCTCATTACAAAAATAGTCCGTTATCGCGCCACTGTCTAGATTTAGTCCTTTATCGTGTTTTTTCGTCCAATTTTGGTCCTCCGGCCAAATTTTCTACCAGATTTTGACCATTTTGGGGATTTTGACCAGATTTTTGGAGATTTTGACTAATTTGGGGCGATTTTGACCAAATTTTGAAAAAAAAAATTTAAACCAAAAATAAATTCATAATTTAAAATATATAGTTTTTATAATTCAAATCCCACCCCTTGTGGGTGGCTCAGTTGGTTAAGAAGGAGGGGATGCCTCTCCTAGGTCTCAGGTTCGATTCCCATTGGGAGCGAATTGAGTCCAGCCTTCTGGGTCTGGGCCTGTCACACATGGTTAGCCTAGTGTTGATCCCCAACTGGTTGGCGAGGTTTGCAGGCTATTTCGTTGACCCGTGGGTTTACCCGGTGCGCACCCGAAGGGTAGTGGCTGAGGGTTCCCACGTCATCAAAAAAAAAAAAAAATTCAAATCCCAAAAAAAAAATTAAAACAAAATAATATGTAATTTAAAATATATAGTTTTTATGGTTGAAATCCCAAAAAAAAAATTATAATTTAAAATATATAGTTTTTATTATTGAAATCACAAAAAAAAATTAAAAAACACAAAAAATTTGAAATCCAAAAAAACGTAAAAAAACAAAAACAATAATAAAAACAATATATTTTAAATTACAAATTTTTTCTGTTTTTAAATTTTTGTTTTGGGATTTTAATAATAAAAACTATATATTTTAGATTACAAATCTGTTTTTGTTTTTTACGTTTTTTTTTTTGGATTTTAATTATAAAAACAATATATTTTAATTACAATTTTTTTTTAGTGATTTCAATAATAAAAACAATATATTTTAAATTATAAATTGTTTGTGTTTTTTTATTTTTTTTGGGATTTCAATAATAAAAACAATATATTTTAAATTACAAATTTTTTTGGTTTTTTTTTTTTATTTCAATTAGAAAAACTATATATTTTAAATTACAAATTTTTTTGTTTTTTATTTTTCTTTTTTGGATTTCAATTAGAAAAAATATATATTTTAAATTACAAATTTTTTTGTGTTTTTTAATTTGTTTTTGTGATTTCAATAATAAAAACTATATATTTTAATTTTTTTTGTTTTTTTTTGTTTTTTGGGATTTCAACCATAGAAACTATATATTTTAAATTGCAATTTTTTTTTGTTTTTAATTTTTTTTTGGGATTTTAATTATAAAAATTATATATTTAAATTATAAATTAATATTTGGTTTAAAAAATTTTTTGCTCAAAATTTGGTCAAAATCGCCCCAAATTAGTCAAAATTCCCAAAAATCTGGTCAAAATCCCCAAAATGGTCAAAATTCGGTAGAAAATTTGGCCGGAGGACCAAAATTGGACGAAAAACCACGATAAAGGACTAAATCTAGACAGTGGCGCGATAACAGACTATTTTTGTAATGAGGCCACGATAAAGGACCATTTTTGAAAAAAAACCCGATGAATGTTGAAGCTTGTTATCATTTGATAAAATTTTATCCCGAAGGATTTCTAACGAGCATTTCTAACTTTGTTGGATATTTTGTATTGTGGAACAAATTAAGTTGAATGCTAACACAAATTTTGTGATCTTTAGGACATTGTGAATGAGTTTTGCTTAAAAGAGGTTGAGAACAAGGTTGAAGCACAAATAAGAGTCTTGTTATTTGTTTCTTGGATGTCTTTTTATATACAACCTTAATTTTGGAAATTACAAGTTTGGGTTAGTAATGTGAATGTGTTGTTTTGTCTAAATAATGGGTTAATAAAGGTTTAGTTCATGTAATAGCTACGCCCACGCTTTTTACTATAAGTGTGGCAAAAGCCCCACTTCAGTAGGGTGCTTCGCCAACGCTTCAGAGGGTGCCAACGCTTCTGTGAGGAAGCATTGGTGTCGATCTACAGTTACAGTAATGCTTCAAAATGTTGTTCAATGATCCTCTTCACCAACGCTGCATTCGAAAAGTGGTGGGATCTTTACCAACGCAGAAAGAGACAATGCTTTGTGCAAGCGTTGGTAAAGGTTTCACCAATGCACAAAGGCGTTGTTAAAGGCTGCAAATAAGCGTTGGCAATTCTCTGTTTTCTTGTATTGTTGTGTCTATAAACTGGTTTCATGATTTTGTCTTTATTGCCAAATTATGTTTCTTATCTTATTTGAAATTACATGGTAACAAGGGTTTTGGGCATACGAAATTGTACAAATTGCTAATTTTATTTCGTATATATAAATGAATAAGTTTTGCGAAAGGAAATTAGGTTATATTTATGAATTACGATGTATCTTGTGTTAAGTATCTTTTTTATAGATCTAAATATTAAGAATTTATTATCTTTTTAATGAATATAAGTATAAAAAAACTAAGAATTTAAGAATTATCTGTTTAGCAATATAAATTTAAGTTTCTAAGAATTATTTATTTTATTTTCAGAGATACAAACATAATTTTAAGAACTAGTTAATTTTCTATTGGATATGAATAAAAAAAAATTTAAGAAATAGTTAATTTATGTGTCATATGACATGTGGCGTTTGAGTTCGATTGAAATCTCAAAATAAGTCAACAACGAGCCACTTAGGCAATTTGAATTGATGGTCAGAGCCGACTGAGAGTATCAAAAGTGAGGTGCCGGCAAGTTTAGAGCACCAAAATTGGTTTTTTTCTTCTTGGCCAAGTGGCATACAAGTTAACATATAATCACTCCATGTTATTTGAATTATATAAAATTTATTTGTACTAAGATTCTTGCCTTTTATTTAAAGATATTTATGTATTTTATTATTGGCTACAGTTGTATATGCACCTCAAATATACATGATGCGTTTCTTCATGTTGATGTTCAAAACTTCAAACACAGCCATAATTGTTTAAAAAGCATTTTGCATCTTTCAATTGTCATATTTTAAGACATTGCATCTTTAAATTGTAAAAATAGCACATTGCACATTTACACTCTTGGATTGTGATTGTGTGCCACTCTGCACCCAAATATGTATTTGTGTGTTTTAAACATAAAACCGAATTTCTATATTTTAACTCAAAAAATATTACATTTTGCACCCATATGAGGAAACATTTCCTACACCCCGTTCAAACAAATTTTGAAAAAGAAAAAGAAAGTTATTTTTTATATCCTTCAAAGTTCAAACAATCCAATTCCTGAAATAAAATATATATATATATATATATATATTGATGCGGGGTGATTTCGTCTGCTGACTAAGCACTCCACGTCAGACTAACTCAAGCTTCGTACTGGTGTTGGGTTAGCTTTGAGTTTGAGAAACCTGCACTGAAAAACACGAAAAATATATACCTAAGTGAACTTGGAGTTCGTTGATTTCGGACTGAACTTGGTCTAGGCCAAGCTGCCTACGTATCCCGTATAGTGAATCAAGCCGAACGTAGTTCATTGTTTCTTTATAACAGTCATTGTTGTGCGTCAAGCTAATGGGCCGTCTTGAACGGGTATGCCTTGTGTTGGACTTGAAGCTTGTTGGACCGTGTTGAACGGGCATGCTTTGTGTTGGGCTTGAAGCTTGTTGGACTGTGTTGAACGGGTATGCCTTGTGCTAGGCTTGAAGCTTGTTGGACCGATGGACCATATCGCATAAGACGTCGTCGGGCGGAGCGGGTCGGACGAAATTCGTGCTCTCAAAGTCTAGAGAGAGAAAGCTCTGACTTAGAGAGAGAAAGTAGAATATGAATTGTCTCCCTTTTGCCTTCAGGGTAGGGGTATTTATAGGTATCTCACGGGCCTAAGATGGGCTTGGCCCATCTTGTAGGACTAGTCTAAGTTATAACGTGCAACCATGTTACCTTGCTAGTATGCAATTGTGTTACTCTAGATTCAACCTTGTTACAACGTGCAACCTTGCTAGATTGCTAAAATTCAATTGCCTATGTTGCTACATTGCTAGCTTGCAACCTTGTTAGGCGTGCAACCGTGTGCCTTGCTACCGTGCTAGCGTGTAACCTCGTAACCTTGTTAGAATGCAACTATAATCACTTAATTCAAGTCTTCAATTGCTTAGATATTTTTGGCGGTAGAAAACTCCTAATGTCATGCGTTGTCGACTTGTAAGCTTGCCATGTATTATTACCAAATTATGGCACAATAGTAATCCCCCACTTTGCAGTGTGTTATCTGAAGGAGAAGACATTGTGAAGTAGATTAGGCACTCCTTGGTTCATATTTTGCTTGTCTTCTTGTATCTTGCTTGTCTTTGTCTCCAAATGTCATTATTTGGCTCTCGTCTTCATGACTTACGATGGTGGCCTACTTTAATAGGCTCTTTACCTAGTTTATTTCGGTAGGGGTTACATTATTGGCCTACTTTATGGGATATTCGCCCTATAGGCTCTTCACCTAATTTATTTTGGTTGAGCTTACGTTGTTGGCCTACTTTATGGGATATTCGCCCAATAGGCTCTTCACCTAGTTTATTTTGGTAGGGCTTACATACTTTATGGGATATTCGCCCAATAGGCTCTTCACCTAGTTTATTTCGGTAGGTCTTACGTTGTTGGCCTACTTTATGGAATATTTGCCCAATAGGCTCTTCACCTAGTTTATTTCGATAGGGCTTACATTATTGGCCTACTTTATGGGATATTCGCCTTATAGGCTCTTCACCTAGTTTATTTTGGTAGGGCTTACATTATTGGCCTACTTTCCTAGTTTATATCGGTAAGGCTTACGTTGTTGGCCTACTTTATGGGATATTCACCTAATAGGCTCTTCACCTAATTTATTTCGGTAGGGCTTACATTATTGGCCTACTTTATGGGATATTCGCCCAATAGGCTCTTCACCTAGTTTATTTTGGTAGGGCTTACATTGTTTGCCTACTTTATGGGATATTCGCCCAATAGGCTCTTCACCTAGTTTATTTTGGTAGAGCTTACATTGTTTGCCTACTTTATTGGATATTCGCCCGGTAGGCTCTTCACCTATTTTCTCAGGATTTGCTTTTTGTCATACCTTGTTTCTTCCTCTCACAATGTCTCTTGTTGTGATCCTTAACACGATTGTCGTTTGTGTTATCATTATCACTTACATAGCTCTTGTTGTTGTGATCCTTAACACGGTTGGCATTTGTGTTATCATTGTCACTTGCATATCTGCAACAATTTGTTTTAGCTGTTTCATTCATGTGGGAAGTCCCTCAGTTCCATATCGCACTTGAGTTAACAATGATGTAAGTGTCGGACATTGGCATCGTTACAGCCTCAGGGACATTTTCATCTGCCATTCCACTATAAGGGTTGGAAGGTCAATGTTATGCCTTGTGCAGTGAATGTGATTTTGCTCTATCACGTTGTGTAGAGTGACGAGGTAGTGAGACTCTTCTTGATTGGTGCGAGTTCGCGTGTTCTGAATTAAGCTCGTTTTCCTAAATAGTTGATCATCTTGCATCACTTTTATGAGTTGGTTTATTCTCTAAAATAGCATACCCCACTTCTAAGTGTATTATAAATACTTAAAATGTGAAGTCATAATAGACGTCCAGTGCCTTGACAGGCATTCAGTGCCATGAGAGGTGTTCAATGCCTTGAGAGACGATCAAAGCATTATAAGGTGTTCAATGCCATAAGAGGTGTTCTTTTGGTGTAGTCGCTTCGTGAAGCGATGTTGACGCGGAAATCGTTGAATGTAGCAGTATTTTGGCGTAAATCTTAACGAAGCATTGTTGACAATAAACCACTTAATAAAGCGTTATTCTGACATAAGTCACTTAATAAAGAATTGTTGATTTGTAAGTAGCCTCATTAGGTACTCTTCGTAATTTGATGAAGAGGTGCTAGTTGGTAGTTTGATGTAGTTGATCCAACTTTTTCATTAGTGGAGGTAGTGGATCCACCGACATGTAGCAACCATGCCAAACTGGCTTTCCTTGAGCTGAGGCCATCGTCTACTATAAGAAAATAGTCGGCATTCTTCAGTTCTTTGCTCACATACCCTCTTAGGTCGCATTAATATTTTACGCAGCGTGCCTTCTACGAGATTGAGTTCAATCTTCATTGTGCCCATTTCCTTCTATCCGCATTCAATTTTCAATGGTGCATATCCTCATTGGTGTCACATTCAGTATTCAATAATGCATTCCCGCCTAGGGGGTCACATTTACTTTTATATGATGCATGTCCTCTATATGGTCGCATTCAATCTTCATCAGCGTGAACTCTTTTGGAGCATTGTAGCTTTGGAGACGTAAGGTCCTTTACTAGTTGAACTTTGGAAAGCTAGCTCTTCATTATTTTCCGAAGGCTAAGTCTTTGTGAGCTTTCAAAAAACTAAGTCTGCGGCGAGTGAAGTGACGAAAAGTTAATTCTTCTTGTGCTTTGGAAAAGCTAATTCTTCATTGCTTTAAGCTTTTGGAATGCTAAGCCTTCTATACTTGGGCTTTAGGAATGACTAAGTCTTCTTGAGCTTTGAAAAAGTTTAGTTGTTAGCACTTGAGCTTTCGTCCTCACTTTACTGATGAGTGTTGAAACTTGAGGTTAGCTCACTTGTATTCAGATTAGATCTTGCATCTTGGGGTCGTAGTAAGGTGTTGGACCGTGCTGACCGGACTTCTAGGGGCCACATTCAATCTTCATGTAGCTATTCTTGAGCACTGTAACTTTAACTTGACATATTTTGACGCAGTCTGCGCAATCCCAGAAAAATATTCATAACTCCTTCTACAAAATTCCAAATGACCTCTAGTTTGTTGCATTTAAAAGAAGACACATAGAGCTTATCATCCGTATATGGTGCACTTTCTGGAACTATCTCAATAGGAGCATCTTTTTGAAAGAACTTGAGCATCGTACTTTAACTTGATAGATTTTGAAGCAGTCTGCGCAATCTCAGAAAAACATGTATAACTCCTTCTAGAAAATTTCAAATGACCTTTAGTTTGTTGTAAAAAGAAGACTCATAGAGCTTACCATCCATATATGGCGCACTTTCTGCAACTGTATCAATAGGAGACTTCTGTTGGGCCCAATGCTGAAATTTTGATTTTTGTCCACTTATTTCTCGAAGCTCTTTTTCGTGATTTTTTCCCGCATCAATTCAGCTTCCAAAAATATAAGAATTTATTAGCCTTCAAAATTCTAACTCTTCATGAGCTTGGAGAAACCTAGGTCCTCTTGAGTTGTGGAAAGACTCGATCTTTAGTGCTTGAGCTTTATAAAAGCTAAGTCTTGTTGAAAAAACTTAGTCTTCAATATTGGAGCTTTAGAAAAGCTAAGTATTTTATCCATGAGTGCCTTATGTTGAGTGGATTATCGTTGAGCATAACCAATTCTCACATTTCAAAAGAGAAAGTAGGGTGAAATAGTTAAAGTAGTTCCCCCGGTGCTGACAAAATGTTGAATAAAATGATATAATGTGTCTTGGGACTTAGGCTTCCCTTTCTGGATCTTGTATCTTGTGAGTGTTATTTATTGAGTGAATTCTCGTTGATCATCTTTAAAGGCGGAAGCTTTGAGAGTGTAGTACGTAGCCATCTTCGAAGCTTTTAATCTGCTCGAAAGAATAAGTCAGGGAACTTGAGCATTCAAAGCATATCTGGTGAGTGGCCAATATTCAATTCTTGAAATAATTGAGGCTTCTTGTAATCAATAGAACTTTTGGGGGTCTCTATGCAATCTCCGATTGGAGACTTCTTGTAATTCTTCATTCTTCAGAATAATTCATTAATAACAATTAATGACATAATTAAATAGCATCTTTTCGTAAAGAGCCCGCGTAGACCTTCTAAAATCTGATTGCAAATGTCATTAATTCTTCAAAATTATTGCTAATGTACTGTTACATTTCCAATTGACTTGAGCTCATGACTCGCCTTCTTCATCGCTCGTCCGTTTTAAAAGGCCAATATTATAGATATATTTTTTTTAACTTAAATAGTTATCAGCTAACCTGTTTCTATAAATTGCAGGGCGCTCTTTTATTATTTCCAACATCATGACGGCAGTGAAGACTGTGTACGGCTTCATGTCGAAACTTCCTCCCTCAACAAAATTTTCACGCTGCTCTATCATTATTTTTGGCATCATGGTGGATGTTCGGGATGCCGAATGTGCATGGCGTGCAACAAGGATTTGGTCTCATATTAACGTTCAGATTCATCGAACGCTCGCTGGTGCTAGGAGTTCGTCATTGCAGATTTTCTCGACGTGGCACTATGGGATCAGTTCCGGCGGAGGAGTTCATTGGCATCGTGTGCCTAGGAATTCGTTTGCAGCGAGGAGTTTTAGAGAGGGGATCATTGTGGATCTGTTCGTTGGTAAGGCAGCATCGATCAGTTTGTGCACATCGACTAGTTCGGATGAAGGAGTGGAGAAGATCAGGCAGGTGGAAGAGTTTGTTCGCAATGGTGAGTTCGGGCATGGAAGATCAGTTCGCGTGAGAAGAATTGTTGAAGAAAGTGCCATGTTATTGCTGAAGAAAATGTCACAGATCGAAGACGTGCCGTTGGTGAAGAAAGTGTTGTGTATTGCATTTAGATGCTCTACAAAAAAAATCCTTGGCTACCATAGCCTTGTTGTAGCTCGGCGTCAAAAGAGCTCGCACGTGTGAGAAGTTTTTGCGTGGTTCTGTTCGTGCGTGAGAGATTAGCTTGGCGAGGAGTTTGTGTGCAAACATCACCCTCGATCGCGAAAGCGAAGCACTTTTGCGCAACTGGATTGCGAGGAAGCGTGGAGGAACGTGTGAGTTCCGATTTGGTCATGGTTGGCGGTGTTGGAAAGATTACTTTGAGATCTTTTTGATGTTGATGCCAGATTTCCAATTGGAGTCAAAACAATTACAAGAAAAAATGTTGTTCAGCCGCTACAGCAACGAAAGCTTGGTCATGGCGAGTGGCAAGGAGCAACCATTTTCAAAACGCACGTACGATCGCGTCCTCTGCCGGATTGGAGCGTGGTTGGTGTGGTTAGAAAGCTGACATCATGACCTATCGAACAATGTTGACGAAAGTTCTAGCAGAGAGTTATAACTTCACGAGAAATTCATTTCAGCTGCTGCACACTTCTTTGATGATAGTGCGACAATGAGCAGCGATCTTCAAGTTACATGTGGCGGAGCATTCAGTTCTGGAAATGAGCACGGCAGGTGCGTTAGGAAACTCACATCAAGAGGTTTCAATTGATGTGAACAATGTCTCGATTGAAGGCCGAACACTATGTGAAAGTTTCATCTCAGTTGTAGCAGTGACGTTGGCGATGGCATGTGCCAATGCGCATCGATCTTCAAAAAACCCGTAAAGGCGCTTCCAGAGTCGGTTAGGAGCATCGTTTAGACCGTTGTAAAGCACACACAAAGATATTTCAACCAGTGGGGGTGGCAATTCAAATGGTGACCTGGAACCATTGGAAATTTATAGTACATCTGCTACAACAATGGAAACTTGGTGATGGTGAGTGGCAATGAGCTACGATCTTCAAAAGACCCGTACAACCGCGTCCGCTGGCGGATTGGAGCATGGATGGTGTCATTGGAAATCTGACCTCAAGAACTTTCAACCGGCATTTATGGTGATCCTCTTGAACGTTGATAACAATATCAAAAAGACACTTAAGTTGTTGTAGTGAAAAAAGCTCGTCGATGGCGCAGTGATCTTCGAAATGAATGGGAAGGCGCTTCACAACTCCGATCAATGCATGGCTGGCGGTGCAAGAAAGCGTACGTGCAATTTGGTTGTGACACTAAGATGCAACTACTCAAGCTTCCTTACGTTGTTGTGTAGGGATCGTTGTAGCAACTCTCTCAGTAACTCTAGCCGAAGATTCTTCTCGCTGCTGAGTAATCGTTGTGGTGTTGGCCCTCTGAATTGTTGCTGTAGACTTTGCCATGGTAATATATACGGTGTTTCTTCTACAGTGCACTTAGTGGTTTCCCACAGACGGCGCCACTGATGCGGGGTGATTTCGCCTACTGACTAAGCACTCCACGTTAGACTAACCCAAGCTTCGTACTGGTATTGGGTTAGCTTTGAGTTCGAGAAACCTGCACCGAAAAACACAAAAATTATATACCTGACTGAACTTGGAGTATGTTGATTTCGGACTGAACTTGGTCTAGGCCAAGCTGCCTACGTATCCCGTATTGGGAATCAAGCCGAACGTAGTTCATTGTTTCTCTATGACAGCCATTGTTGCGCATCAAGCTAATGGGTCGTGTTGAACGGGTATGCCTTGTGTTGGGCTTGAAGCTTGTTGGATCGTGTTGAACGGGCATGCCTTGTGTTGGGCTTGAAGCTTGTTGGACCGTGTTGAACGGGTATGTCTTGTGCTGGACTTGAAGCTTGTTGGACCGATGGACCGTATCGCATAAGACGTCATCGGACCGAGCGGGTCGGACGGAATCCGTGCTCTCAAAGTCTAGAGAGAGAAAGCTCTGACTTAGAGAGAGAAAGTAGAATATGAATTGTCTTCCTTTCGCCTTCAGGGTAGGGGGTATTTATAGGTATCTCACGGGCCTAAGATGGGCTTGGCCCATCTTGTAGGCATGGTCTAAGTTAAAGCGTGCAACCGTATTACCTTGCTAGTATGCAATTGTGTTACTCTAGATTCAACCTTGTTACAACGTGCAACCTTGTTAGATTGCTAAAATTCAATTGCGTATGTTGCTACATTACTAGCTTGCAACCTTGTTAGGCGTGCAACCGTGTGCCTTGCTACCGTGCTAGCGTGTAACCTCGTAACCTTATTAGTATCAACTATAATCACTTAATTCAAGTCTTCAATTACTTAGAACATTTTCGACGGTAGAAAACTTTTAATGTCATGCGTTGTCGACTTGTAAGCTTGCCATGTATTATTACCAAATTATGGCACAATATATATTTACACGAATCCAAAAAAAAGACGAAAATAAATATAACTAGAAAAAGAAAAGAGAAATAGCACATGGCGTGGGCGTTGAAATCGCGGCCTTAGTCACCTACTCCAGTTGGAGAAGCCCAAGTTCTTCTTAACGTGGGTGGTGATTTACCAACCAGAGGTTCTATCAATAATACAGTAAACTCTTTGACCTAAGTCCACTTTTACAAAATAACCACTAACGTGTAATAAACTGCATTAAACCCCCTAACCATTGATTTTTTTAAAAAGCTCTGTCCTAAGTCATTAATCAACCATTTAAGTGAAACACATGTCTGAAATTTTTGTGTATCGAATTGGGCGTAATGGGTCAAATCTCTTAAATCATAAATTGGAGGGTTACTGCAACTTTTCCTGCACTAAGGGGCACTTTCTAAAAGTATACATAAATTGAGAGATTTATTGTATTTGTTGATGTTCCTATATCAAATAAACAACTAACATTTGAAAATAGAGGTTCCAAACGGTAAAATCGCAATTTAAATGGAAATCTTGTGCTTTTAATCAATAAATGACAATATATCTAACGAACGATGTGTAATTTTCATGTCTAATTATAGAATTGGAATACAATTTATATTGTTTAAAAAATAATTACGAGTTTAAAGAAATCTGACACTATGGGAAAAAAACTATTAGTAATTTTCCAAGAAAAACATTGAAAATACAACATTTTGTATTATAGATATGTTTTCTACAGGGTACGAAGTATAAAATGATGTTCACTATAATGAAAAAACACATATTTGGGTGTTTAGTGCCACAAAATGACAATTTAAAGGTACAATGTGCTAATTGTTTAGAATCTAAGGATGCAGTGAGTCGAAATATGGTAATTTAAGGGTGTAACATGCTTATTACGCGTAATTTTTCCCGCTCTACATTGATACTTGCAAAAACCACAAAGACAGCACAATTCGGGTCAACTGGAGTTAAGAATTATAATGTGATACAAAAAGGCCATTGATCATAAATTGGCACAATCTTAGCTGAGCATGAAACAAGCTACAAACTGTTCCTGATACAATCAAATCTCAGCTCAAAGAGAAAAATGCTTATATCTATATATACAACAATATCTAAACATTATACCGTTGATCAGATAACGGTACCATCCAGATTCAGGAGTGATCAAAGGGTTAGTTGTAACCAAAACATGAGATCCCATACACCATGGAAGCCAAGAAAACCATCTTCATATCTCACGTAATCACATGGCTCCCAGTGAAGAAAAAAAAAACTGAGCCCCACAGCATCATTCTCTGCAAAGCAACAGGCATGCCTCCCCACCCAAGTCGTCGATAACTGAAGATTTGCAAGAAGCACCACATTCTCTGCAGGGGGGCAACTATTTCAGGGAGCAACTCAAATACGGAACTTAGTAAATGGTTAACCGTACTCAGCTGTCCTCGTCTACTGCTCCAATATATGTAAGGTCCGCTCTTCTCACTCTCACGGCCCCCTTAAGCAAATTGGACGCTTTAAAATTAGCATGGTCACTGCCACCATCTCCAGCGCAGTTGAGTGGCTGACCTGATCCAGCTCCATCCTCCAAAAGGGTCCATGGGTCAATATCCGGTTCAAGATCCTGATGCACAATCTGGGGCTTGGCTTTCAAACTCATGAGAGCTCGTCCAGGCAAAACGGGAGTCCTTTGAGGTGGGTTTAAATTGCTAGAGCTCAATGTGGTTACAGGATTGCTAGGCTGAAGACAAGTAAGTGCAGTAGGTGACAATGATGGAGGCTGGCAAGAGCGGAAAGTTCGAGAAGATGGAAAGAGAATTGGCATTGCGGCTTGAATGCGCCAGCGAATTGTCTCTGGTAATTCCATGCGATCCAAGTCGTTCTGCATGACAACGTTAAAAATAAGAATAACCTATCAAAACATGTAAAGTTTAAACCTACAAGTCATAATAAACTGCACAAAGACAGGATTTGTAATGCAAGAACAGGTGAAACTCACTGAAGTATTTTATTAGGAATAATTACATGTACACCTCCTTAGCATTAATCCAATTACAAGTACCTCCATAAAGTTTGAATAATTACAGCAAGGCATCTCCCTGAAGTTTTAAGAATATGAAAAGAAACAAGACTCGCTCATAAGCTATAAGAAAACTACTTGGGACTCTCTGCAAACTTTAAGGTATTCTTTGTAAGTTTGTTTCTGTAAGTATTCAAACAGAAGATTACTAACAATTTTGTAGTTAGACCAAACTTTCACAGGTGTAAATGTAAAGTGTCCCTATTATTTAAGGTTTGAATAATATCAGACCTGCATGCTTTCTGCGATTTCACGATCAAAAACAGCATACTCCTTGCTGCATTCGGACGATTTTGACTCAGGTTTGGATTTCAACCAGCTAGGCTGGTGGCTGCTCAGCAGCACATGCAGCACTAAAAGTAAACAGTCAAATAAATTCTCCCCGCATAGCAGTGCATTGAAGGTTGATGTTTCCACAAGACACTCCATCTCTCTCTTAGATGAAGTAAACGAAGTATTAACAAAATGACCGGCGTCTTCATACACAACCCTGCTTCCAAGGAGGCGTAAAATCACCGAAGCAAGAGTGTATCTCATATTGCGCCCAGAAGGCTCCCTGAAAATTATGTACCGGGACATCAGATATAGTTAATAGCAGCAAGTAAGCAATAAAGTCACTATTGCTCTACGAATAATGCTATCCAATTCTATCAACAGAAAAAAGTGAGATGACAAGTGGAGAAGCCTGGAAATTTATAGGGATCTATTGATTGCTAAATCCAAGTGTACACACAGATAAAAGTTGGGAATGCACACGCACAACAAACCCATCAATATCAAACAGAATCCAATCTTGAGCAGAAACTGGTAATCCAACAAGTACCCATGTATTTAAAACCTCCAAAGTCATGGCCAGCCTTCTTGTAAAAGCAACAACATACAGTAAACTGAACAGACCACATGTGTGCATGATCATACGCAATAGATAGAGAAGGGTAGACCATTAGTGATTTTAAGGCAAAGCTGGAAGAGGCAATAACTGGTATGTCAAAAAGTTTATCCGCACATTTCAAATGTCAGGGGGAATAAGAAGAGTGTCAAATTGCTGTACCTGCAAAATCTACTATATCCACATTCTTGTGGAAGCAAGAATATACTAGCATTGGATAAAATCGTACGACAAACTCATTTAAAACATTAAAACAAAGATTGGAATGAGTGAGACGGTTAAAATTTTACTGTTGCTAATAAACCACGTTACATGCATGCAACAATACTTTGAGAAACCCAGCTTAGAAACACTCTCTTACATACATGAGTCGTCTTAATTACGGGCTCAGTTGCATGCTAAATGAAAACTGAAGCAAAAGATTTGAGCTGGCGGCAAAATTGAACATATTATTCTCTAGCAGATGGACCTTTGACTAACAACCGCGTGCTTAAAGGGCCATGCGCACTCCAAGGAAAAGAAAGAGAGAGCCCAGACTAATGCTGACAACGGAAAATTAATGCAGAATCGAGATGCATAGAATTATATAGCCTGTGAAATTCAAAAAGGCGCTTTTGTAGACAAGCACAGATTCAGCCATAAATTAAAACCTCTTCCATCGATTGACATACAACTTTTCCAATGACCAACTTCAACTTACTAGAATCAGAAAATAGTATTACCTGTCCGAACAAATGATAGGGAGCAATCTGAGTAGGAACTGCAACCTCAAAGTCATGGACGATCGCAATGCTGCAGGAGAAGGTGGAACTGTGTCGGTCGTTCCAGTTGTTTGCCTAGATATTCCAGGACTACCACCTTTTCCACTCTTCCGGCCGCTACTTTTACCGGCTGGACTTCCAATTGCAGGAGCGGGAGTTACAGCTGATTTCCCTACTCCACGAGTAACCGCATTTATTTGCTGCTCAATATTACTCATCTGCTTGATCATTTCGCTTGCAAAATTATTACGCAAGTCATCAGAACCTTGATCCACACATGGAAGAATTAGTTTAGTAAGTGCTCTCTCAGTCACATGCTGTTGACTGACAATGAAGCCTTCAACATCCACCCCCCCAGATCCTTTCCCGAACTGGTTTAACTCAGATCCGTCATCGACAACTTCTCCTTCTTCAAGAGCCCCAGCTTCAGATTTCCGCTTCTCTTTGCCAGTCGGCGGAATAAGAACCGAACGGCACCATCCCCATGGTTTCGAGTACTGAGGTTTCTGCGACAGCTCTTTCAGCTCCGAAGCAATATTTATAACCTTCAGGCGAATTGATTTCTTCCCGTAAAGAACTTCTGGGCCTCTCAGCAACCATTTGGCTTGTGAGAGCATTGAATCCTCAAGTGATCGCCCTAAGAGATGAACAACCTCAGCGAATAAGGGGGCAGCATCTGGCCTGACCAATAACCTGGTGAGGATAATTTGAATAAAGTTGCTCTCATTGTCAGAAGCCGTACTTTTATCAGGATTAGGGGAGAGAGATCTTATAGCCTCAGCCAAGGAAATGTCATTCTCTATCTTGTCATTGACAGCTTGCTCATTTAAAAGAAGCCTGAGTTCAAGCCACTGCCAGTGAAATCTTGCAGGTTGCAGGGTGTCCAACACATTTACGAGCTTTCCTGCTAACTTTTTCACGTTCTCCCCGCATTGTTTTTTCAAGTCACCTTGACCAGAAACCCATTTCACCTCATCCAGTTTATCAATTGGAGATATTTTACAATCCACGAGGGCATCCAGAAAAAGTCTAGAACGGAGAGGGACCAGGGCAGCAGCTTTAAACTTGATGTCTGAGCCATTAGATTCCAACAAGGATACAAATTCTGAGTCGAGAGTATCTGCAGCTATGAGATTGTATAATCCATGAGTGTCACGAAGGCATATCTCACGAAAAGGCAGGTGCTTTGTGGCATCACCAACAGTGACCGCCAATAATTGAAATAATTGATGGAAATCTTCACGTACTCCAAAAGTAGCATCCAGAATGGGCTTCCATATAACAAATGCAAAAATAGAATAAGCTGGTGGAAGGACCAAGTTCAATGGTAGCATACGCTGCATCCTAGATAAAGCTACAACTGAGGGTTCGCCTAATAGTTCCACAATAAATCCATCAGAAACCGTTCTGCAGTTACCCACGAGCACCCTAAACCAGTTAATAGAAACTTCAATCAAAGTATCCACTTTCACAACACTCAGTGAACGTGCATTCCCATTCACATTGAATTTCAGACTCCTTGCAAACTGGATTAGATCAAGACCTTCCTTTAATCTAAAGAGAGTAACCATTCTCTCCAGGCTAGCAACTCCACGAAGAATTGACCCAATGACAAGAGCAGAAACAGCAGCTGTTATTCTTGCAGCTCTTCCAACAATCTTGTTTGAATGGTTTGAGGTATCATTAGGTAAATTTGAATTAAAATCATGAGATTCAGGAGACATCTGAAACTGACCACGAGGAACCTTTCCAGGTGCAAAAGCTTGCATTAGAGCAGAAGAAGCTTCCATTGCCAGAGCAACTTCAAAGACCTGGCTTTGTCGCTCTCCAAGTGCTTCTTTCAAAATGCATAGGCAAGTGACATGAATGCGTAAGATGCGCCGAGCGAAATTTAACGAGCCAGAAAGTGAAGGGGCATTTGAGTGATAGCTGCCAGCAGTTAAATCAGGAATTCTCGTGATAACCTGTCCAACATTATTCACGATTGCAGCAATAGCAGAAGACACTAAGGAAGGATCACCTTCCTGAGCGGCACCGCCAGTTTGTCTCATGCAGTCCATCAATCCCATGACTATCTGGTGAGCTATCTGATACCCATCATCCTGCTTTTCATTCCTAGAACTTTTAGTTGTACCAGGCCCAAAAGGCTTTCTATCTTTGCTGTAGAAGTACTGAAAAGCTTCATCTACATGTCTGTGAACTATTTCTTTCATACTCAAACCAACTCTAGATACTCGAACACCACTTATCTTTTGACGGAAATAATCATCAAGATCTTCAACTCCATTTGGAACGCCAAGGGGAAAACCAAAGTCACCATCTAAAGATTTCCCAGATTCTAGTTCTGAACTGAGTCTGTTATCACAAGTTGACTTGAAGGTTTTCTCCCATTCAACAACACTACTTACATTACTATACTTCCTCAAAAGATACCGAGTATAAACAAAGGCCGGTGAACCAGAAAGCCGGCTAGTAGATGTCAAGCCAACTGCAGTACGGCGCATTGTGGCTGATAAGATCTCGGGAATAAGATCAGCCGCAACAATTATATTTTCATACCTGAAGCAAAGTAAAGACAACAAGATTACATAAGAGCCAATACTATCAAGTTTGCTTGTTATCAATAGTTTTAGCACACTTATTACAATCAATGTGCATTTATCCGAATAGGCAAGTAAATAATGAGAGCGACACAAGATTTTACTGATTTGGGGAAAACATATATGAATAATATCGTAGACTTTACACATCAGATACGTCGTGGACTAATTTAATATCATTAAAGAACCTAAGAATCATAACTGCTCCCACCACTTTAAGTGGCAGACAAGTAAATTTCTCAATTTCCCAAGCGTAAAGCCACTACATTTATCCCACAACACCTGCTTAAAAAAACGTGAGTCCTCTCACGCCAGGATGGACACATAGTTGAACTCCAAATAGAACATATATTGGCTTCAAGCCAGAGTTGGAGAGCGGACAAGTAACAGAAACACACTCTTCTATCTTTGAGTTCAAAGCTGCATGCAACTTTTGATCTACTTATGTTTAAATAATTTTTAACCTTGTTATAAATTAAAAAAAAAAAATTGAATGGCCTTTACCCTGCCCTTCAAACAAAATACATAGTTGGACTAAAATACCAACACATTTGGTAGTTGGACTAAAATACCAACACATTTGGTTTCAAACCGAAAAATGAGACAGAGGAAAAGAGTAAAAACCATACTTTCTTATCTTCGAGTTTAAAATATTGGATGCAATATTCTCATCTTTTGTTAGATATTTCCACTTCCTTCACAAACAATTTGTGACTCTATTATCCTATCAAAAAAAAAAAAAACTATTGACTATTTTCGATTTTTCGTTCTATTTCTTTACTCTTAGAGTTCAAATACTGGATGCAGCATTATGATGCAATATTCTCAACTTATTAAAGATATTTCCACTTTCTTCACAAACAACTTTTGACTCAATTTTTCTTCTATTTCTTTCTTGCGTCTCAAGCTAAATACACCTAGGAAAAGTGACAATATCAGTCGATACACATTCCTACTTTCTAGAAGTCCCTTTGAACTATTTGGGCACTCGACATACATAAAGCATTTAGAGAGTCTCGAAGTAATTCTTAGAGCTAACTGCAGCCTCCATAACTTGGAAGATTAACAGGGTGGAATGGTATTTATCTTATCTTGAAGATATAGAACCTGTATTCAAAAAAAAAGTTATGTATGATGCCTCCTTGTGAAGATATATAGGATATTAAAATGTCTATAATCGATCAAGTGCAGAATAATCAGATTCATTATATAACAGAGCTTCAGTTGTCAGTATCATACTTACCACATGACCAATGATAAGTACGAAATATTAAAGGAAAAAAGATACTGTTTCGAATAGAGACCTAAAGCGAATATGAATCAAGAGTCACCTGCGAATAGATGATAAAACAAATGCTTCCCCTACTTCACAGACATGGTTCTCCGTGATCCTAGGAAGCATCAGATTATTCCTGCTATTCATGGGAGAACCAGAACTGCTAGAAACTTTTGGCAACAACCAGAGAAGGAACCTTGTCGCTGAAACTAATTCATTACAAACATCCATCATATACAAGATTGCTGACAGTTCATCTTCACCTAGCCTCCACCTTGTAGAGCTTTGATCATCAACAACCGCAACTGGCCTACCATATTGGCCAACCTTGGCTGTCGTCTTATCAGCATCTTCAATTATCTGCTTTACGGTAGATATCAACCATACAATCACAGTCCTCTTCTCTACAAACTTCAACTGCTTCAGAAGCTTCCCGATAGAAGAAATATCCTCAGAAATTGATTTTCTAGTCCCGCTAATGGTTTTTGTGACATCGTCAACATTTTTATGGTGTGGGCAACCTATCCTGCTTTCGCATACATGGCTTGGAGATGCTCCCTGACTACCTTCAATGCGGGCAGCAGCTAACTGTGCGAGACTTTGTGTTTTACGGACAGATTTTTGCCTACCCTTAGGTGCCTGCTTGGGCTTTGGAGGTTGTTCTGCTTTAAAAGACTCCATATACTTCAGCCCTTTTCTCACCCACCACAATTCCTCCTCATCTGCTGGACTTGACTGCAGGAGTGAGCTCCGCTCTTCACTTAGTTTCTGTCTCTTTATCCTTCTGCATTCTTCACATCCTGATATTTCTTCCCCAATATCTGTTCTGTTGTAAACCCCATCAGGCCTCTTACCACTCACCTGCGGTTCATCAAATCCAGTATCCACTGATGACAAAGAAACAGGAAATTGAAGTACTACAGAAATTGATGCTTTTAGTTCCTCTAGCTTGAGATTTGTCTCTACATCTGCCATTGAGGGATTGGATGCATCCTGAGCATACCACTGATCACCAGAAGAAGGAAAAGCAACTCCATTACGAGAACTACTATGGTGCTTTTGTTTCTTTGTGGAACTGTTTGCACTACGAGTAGAATTGCTGTGTGCTAATAAACCATGCAGTACCAACCTCCGTTCATTCGCGTAAACGTTCGTCAACTCCACGAAACTCATAGATTCAGCAATCTGAGTTTCCCCCATGACATCACAAATATAGGGAGCAGGCAACTGCTTCAAGAGTTTGTAATGTCTCTTCTGGCTTTCCAAGTGAACTGAAGGCTCATTCTCATCCATAAGCCCACTTATGATAAGCTGTCTGACATAGGCCATGGGATTGAAAATACCAGACCGAATCAACTCTCTTATCAGAAGCTGCAACTGTTTAAAACCTTCTCTGTTATGCACTTCATGTTGATCAATCCAACATACAATGACATCATGAATTGGGCCTGGGCTCTCAAAAGAACCTAAATTATCTTTATTTTTCCGGTTTGACCTGTACAGATTTTGCATGCTGCTCATCTTCAATTTTAGAAGACGTACTGCAATGAAGATCGGAGATGGATCCTTTCTACCAGTGAACTTTAGACCATGAGGCGGTAAAGCACGGAAGTCCCTGAACTCACAAGTCGCCCACTCACAAATGAAAAAGATGGAGCAAATTACAGATGATGTCACAGCGCCAATATGCTTAAGTGATGTGTGTATAAAGGAGTTCAATTCTGCAATCCAACGTTCAGCAAAAGCACCATCCCAAATATTTTCAAAGAGCAACTTGTAAGCAACTCCAATATCTCCACGCATGAGAGCCTGGTCTAGCGCCTGCAACACTTTGGCTATATTATGACCTGTAGGTCTGGCTGCTCTTGTAAGAGCCTCGGCGCGTTTTTGAATTGATGACACAACTCTACGGAAGGATGAGGACTCAGATTGAACCACATGGAATTTATCTCTAAGTGCACTGGAGACTCCCACTTCACTATCACTCACCTTCTTAGCATCCTCAACCACTTTGGATAGAAAGCTTGTATCGTTTACCACATGACTTAAGACACACTTTGGCAAAGGAAAACAATCCAAAGCAACAAACGTATCAGGGACAGATAGTACTAAATATCGAAGCATCTCAACAACAGCAGAAGTTGTGTATGCACGTCGAGAGTTATCAACAAGATCAGAACCACCGGGAGAAGGCTCTTGGATGAAACGAATAGCTATACCCACCAGGGTGCGCACATAGCTCTGAGATAAGACCACAGATTCTATGACACCATAAATAATGGGCATTAGCAACTGTAGGGCTCCAAGAGATTCCTTTTCCTGCAGTAACATGATTTTATGTGTTAGAACCAAACAGAGAACATGTGCCGCACAAAATGAATATGCATAGCAAAGCTTTTCTTGCATCTTAGGAAAGTGAAGAATACTACATATATACCTGAAGTTGATTGAGAACCCAATCAATAATGAGAGAAGGCACAACAAGTCCTTCAGCATGGTGCCCGTGAATAATTCTCACCACGTACCACCATTTAGTGTACAATGTTGGCTCCTCACCATCCAAAACAGCTGAAAATGAATCAATTTTTTTCTGCAGTGAACCAGCATATACCATTTGTGATGACCGATCACGCATATGAACAGTGGAGTGAGAATTATTTCTTGCAATAAATTCATCCAAGAGAGTCTGCAAATAATCAATAACATCTTTTGTCCACTGCTCAGATCGTGAAAATTGAGTTTTGTCGTGAAAACCAGATGACTGGTTCGAAGAAGCCACACGAACCTGCATGATTAACGAAAATCCGCTAACTTCTAACTCGGAGGAAAGCTGACAGAGTTAAAACTAAAAGGCGATTTGATATTTAAAAAAAAAAATACCTGATTGAGATAAGTTACTTTGATGAACCATGTTGCTCTCAACAATGGCACATTATTTCTAATTAAAATTTCAAAAAGGGATCTCCTCCTATAACCATGAGGAACATGGTCAGCCAAGGTACGTAATCTTTTATGCGGCTGCGACAACCCCTGGAGAAAAGGTCAAAGACACTTTAATAATCTGATTCATGTAAACAAGGTGCACAAACGAAGATATATAACAGAACTTTATTCTGTAACCAAATAAAACCATGTGGTCAAGCTAGTTATCTAACCAAAGTTCAACTCGTGGATTGCCAGTTAGTATGAACATGGAACTTAAATACAAACGATCTCACCTTACAAACTACTGTTATATTATTCAAACACCTCACATACGAGTCGCATAGAACGGGATAACATTTACTGATCTAGGAAAATGATGAATCAGTCGTTTCAGAGAGCAATTTTACACATCAATCAAATATGCAGACCTCAATCCATTTCTTCCGGAAGTCTTCCCCGCATGGTCTTTGCTCTGGGAAGGTACCAGGTTTGGTCAATAGAGTACCAGAAAGAGGCACTCCATAAACTTGACCCGCCTGCAATAACAATTAAACTCAACTTTTGTCATTCTTTTCTATCAGTAACCAAGAAGAACATAACTTCAACAAATTTGTGTTCGCTCCAGAAAAATTGAGAAGAAGACTACGTGTAAAACTATTCAAATCATCCACTTTAAAATTTTCTAGGAAAGAGAGGGGAAGAGATGCTACACCTTTCGCTTTTGCACACGAGATTCATTGATAGCTCTGTGACATTTCCGGATCGCCTGCAAAGGAATTCAGAGTTGAATCAGCCTTTAATTTACCAACCCGACACATTAACTAGTAAACCAAATAAGAAATAACAAACAATAAATTTCTCCTAGTTTAAGTTCTATCACACACCTCTTTGCACTTAAGAATGACAGGCTTTGTGAAAGACTGAACCTGTGACAAGGAAATCTCTCTAGCTTCCTGATTTAGTACACCAAACAGCACAAGATATAGAGTTGAGAGATAACACAATGTGATTAGAAAGAAAAAAAAAACTAAAAAGAGATTGTGAAAGTACCTCAAGTCCTTCAACAGTCTCCCTGTACCCAGATTGCACATATTCCCTGGTGAGTGTTTCCTCAGGACAAGTTAGAGTTTGTGGGTGGAAGTCGGGTGGCCCAAGTCTGTATAATAGAATAACGATGAACATAATGACAAGGATACATTGCAATGAACTGACATAACCAGATCCAGTCTCGAACAAGACATAATAGTTAATGCTTTAAATTACCATATACAAGTAGAAAATTCTAGCTGAATACACATCTTTTATTTCTAAACAAAAAGATCTAAAATTTACCGTAAGTTCAACTGCTCCTTTTCACACCTCAATTTGAATGGTGCTATCTGTGATTGACGCCTAAGAGAAAAAAGGTACAAAAGCTTGTAATAGTGATACAACTTAGAGAACTTTTATTTTATGGTTAACATGCAGTGAGGGAAAATAAAGTCGTGAAACAACAATAGATGATAAAGGAGAAATAAAAGGTTAAAAGACCTACAGCCCTGCACGTGTAGAGGAAAATTGAAGTTAAGTGAAGATCTCTAATATTACAAGAGAGAAAGTGCTTCTGGCACTTGTTAATACTGAACGCATCTAATACAAATGCAACGAATACTAATTATTAGCTCGTCAAAGTTACAGAGCATCTATATTACATTGGGCATGTAATGTATGAGTATTATAGGTAACAACCTTACCTGGCTAACTTTATAACTATTGCTTTTCCGATGTAACTTAATTTCAATTTGAAAATTGGTTTTTTCATCAGAATTCCATCAAGAACTAAACTACTTATATTCATATCTAAAGTGTATCAGACATGGCGTATAATTCCAAATTGGCTAGTATGAAAGCAATCTGGAAGCATACAAGAACCAGGTGAGCAACTAGGGATGACAACAAATAAACTTCAGATTTACCACTCTCCGCAAATAACTAACTAAGCAATTCAAGAAAAAAAAAATATTTTCATCAAAAAAAATCCAATTTGCAGGACAGAAATATTTTCTGTTAATATGCTAATGATAAATGGAAGTTCTCAAGCAGGTTTTGTGCTTTATCCAAATTAAAACAGTATCGCCTAAGAAGTATTGAGTAAGGAAAGGGAGAGCATTAATTACTCAGAAAATGACAAATACAAACACTATATAAGCTTAGTTGTTCAATCACAACTATTCAGTTTTTTTTATGGTGTCAGATACAATAATTTTGAACTCAATAAAGAATCAAAATAATGATAAATTAATTTGCCACCATTCAGTAAGGTAATCGTGAACCACAACTATCAATGTGGATCCATCATTGCTTCCAGGTGCAGAAGAATTGGTATATAACAAAATATAAGATTGACTACCTCGAATTAAGTGAGAAGTTCGATTGCACTGCAGATGAGTCAGCCCGAGATGTATCCCTTGATTGTATTCCAGAAATTGCACTGTTATTCACTGCGCTATTGCAGTTGTTTAGATGATACCTTTGCATCTCTCCTAACAATCATCTGCATGCTGCCACCAGCATTGAGCTGCAAATAAATACGAGCTGGCAAATCTGCAATATTAGTTTCTTCAAGATTATAAAAGGAAAAAAGACTTATCAGAAAAATACATAAGGCATTCAGAAAAAAAAAATATTAGATTAATCATCTTAAAATAAGCAGAGTTTCCAACCAAGAACTAGATTTGGTTCAATAGTTAATAGGTAGAGCAAAGTGAGTCAGGTACCTCCAGCCATGATGGCTAACTTCCAGTACAAAACTCATCATTTAGATGAATTTATTACATTTAGAAAGATAATCATGATAAGAAGGTGAAAACAAAAAGTATGAGAAAGATCACTGATCAACCAAGATGTTTCATTCTATATCAAGAACAATAGACTCCATCTATCAACAGAGAAAGAAAAAAAGTAAACTAGACTGCTATGGAACTACGACTTCAAAAGATGCACATAGTGTTCAAAAAGTTTTTCAATATTGTAATTACAGAATATACAAACTAACACTAAGTCTTAAGTTGTATGCTTCACTAATGCAAGAGATATTAGGCAAGCTTGAATCTTGACTACAATTTACATGAGAAATGAAGATAATGCTTACTGTTTCCTTAAAAGATAAAATCTTTCCTTCCCAAACACGATAAACTACATATAGGAAATGGGGCAAGGGCATGGATGTTCATGTTATTGTCAATCAGTAAAAGTAGATTCCTTATTTAACAACGTATAAGAGTTCTAATCTGCAACAAGCTGACAACTAGAAACCACAGTCCTAAGAAATTGACGAGAAAGATCATTTCTTTTGTGATCTTGATTTTGGATTTGAAAAATTCAACATAAAATGCAGCACAAATGCAGAACTCTTTCGTAAAACTGAACACAGATAAAATATTTTACAACCTTAATTTCGAATAACAAACAGGGTTTATAAAAATTGCTTTACTTCAGTCAGATAAATGAACCCCTTTTCCCCACATGACAAGTGTAACAAAAACGATTGTCTAGGAAGCTCGGCGATCTGTTGAACTATTAATTTCAAATCAACAATATCTGTCAAGTTCAGATTTTATACTAGAAACTAACATATCCTTTCCACCTAAGCAGAAAAAACAAGGCTAATCCAAGAAAACTACCCACCACGACAAAATTAATTCGACGCACAAATTTAATCCACGATTCTATGTTGCCCTAAAAAGCAGCAATATTGAATGCCTCAACCATCAACCCATCATCTGAATTTATTAAAACGACTAAAAACAACGGCGCTATAACACCGAACAACAAAGTAGTTTGCAGAAACATGGATCATATTAACTGAATCAACGTCCGTCTACACTATCCGGTAACCGACAATGAGCCAACGAACAATCAATCATATACAGAAACCAACAGTAACTAATTCAAGAAATAAATTAGATGTTCCTAGAAGAAAAGAAAGAAAGAAAAAAAAGCAGTTGAAGCAAATGCATACCTGATAAATTAAATAAAATTAAATTAAATCCCCAAAGTAATCAAATCCCTAGTTGCGATTCCAAAGTCTAAGGAGCTCGAGATTTGAAGTGAGGAGCAAAAGGGCAAAAAGCTAGGGTTTTTCACAGGAAAACTCAAAATCAAAAAATAGAGGGGAGAGAGAGAATTGACGAGAGAGAGAGAGAGAGAACAGTGAGATTCAAGAAAGCTTTTTGTGTATTTAGGATCGATTAGGAGGAACCCGATTCAGGGAGGGGAATTGCAGATTACGTTTAATTCCTTTTTTACTATTTCGGTGTGTTGTGTACGTATCGATGTAAGTATAGAGAGAGAGAGAAAAAAAATGGTTTTTAGAGCGAGAAAGGAAGTGAGTGTTTTAGAGAGAGAAAGGAAAAGAAAGGGTCGGAAGAGTCTTTTAGTTAATAAGATTTGTGGGTTTGGGTGTTTGACTCTTTTAAGCTTTGCTGACGACGGAGAAAAATATCATCTCATATCATATGTGCGCCTGAATTGTTGTTGTTTTTGTGTTTTCTTTTTCTTTTTCTTGCACTTCAAAAGTGATGAACAAAAATGTCCAAAAGGGGGAACTTGGAGCTCAACTATTTTTATGAGTTTTTGTTGTTTCTCACACTCTCTAGTTAACTTGTCAAATATAGTAATGCTTTTCAATATTTTAGTAGTTAGAATATTTACTAAATCCTAAATTGTTGGTGTGGATACTTTTATTTTGGGATACGACCCACCGCATAAACGGATAAATTCTACTACCGACAAAAGATAAATTGTTCGGATATGACATCAATATTTAATGACAATGACATATGCGTTGTTGGTAGTCGGTTCTAGACAATGTGTAGAGAATTGTAAAGGTTACACCACCGACACAATAATGTAACTGAAAAAATACATGTGTTCGAATTAGAATCTCCGACAACAAAGTTACACGGAGGATTTAGTAAACTCAAAACTTACATGACTGCAAAACTCGTCATACAAGCAACTAAGTATTTTAAAAAAACTTTTAATATCAATTTGATATGACTAATTGGTGAGAAAATATTGTAGCATGATTCAGTACTAGTATTTTGATAATAATAATTATAAGATAAAATTGACATTAGGAACCTATGTCACATATCCAACCTAGTTGTAACACTAGCGCAAAAGTCACACTCCGGTGATTTGAGAGTATGAGCGTTAAACTTAGGTGCTTATTTGTGCATTGCGATTTGCTAATTCGTGTATAAAGAAAGAAGAATAAAAAATGTGACCTAAGACCCTGGAGATGGTTGCCCAAGATGAAGTAAAAGGTCAAGGATGAAGGACGCACTAACCATTATGAGAATCTATTCAGGCTACCTTTAACATATCATTTGTATAAGAAAGTCGTTGATGAATGAAGATTGAGACAGAAGGAGAAGATCCTTTTGGCGGATGTTCAATATAAAATAGAGTGACTATGGTTTAAACTTTAGAGTTATATTTGTCTATTTTTTTTCTTTTATGTAAATTAATAGCGACCTATTTCTTGAAATGGGCGACTATTAACTTCAAAAATTTGCGAGTCATTTTAAATTGAGGAACCACATAATTAAAACTCTTAATTCTGAAAATAAGATTTGAATAACCATTAAAACATATAAATTTTGTTATGAAGAAATCATATACATTTTCATAATCCATTTGTATCATATAAAAATTATTTATTTTTAAAAGTCGTCTTAAGGGATAATGAGTGGGTAAAACTAGTTCATTTTTTATTAAACTGTATATTCTTGTGCATTCTCTGCTTTGTCTTATTTTAATGCTTTATGTGTCTACTGAATACTTTAGCATATACGAATGATTTTCATTAAGAAAGATGAGCAAGCTGAGAAGGAACCCAAATGGTTTCTTGACACCATGATAAAGAGAAGGAAATTAAAAATCCAATGTAAGAAATAGTTTGTGCTAGGTGATGAATGTGTGAAACACACAATTTTAGTGTCTACTTTACCTATTATTTTGATTATATTTATTGTATTTTTATTGGTTTAATCTTGTTTTGTTGTTTGGAGTTTGAAGTCAAGTAGCGGAAAACAAAGCAGAATAGTCGAGAATAATGGATGAATTGAACTTATAGACGAAGAGATGGCAAAACAGGCATTTTCTACTCACGCGCATCATGTAATGCGTGACTTGCGCTTGTACCCTTGCCCTAGTTAAAATCACCATTCGCCACAAGGAATATTATGAGTGTAAGACCAGGGTGGGAACTCGCATGTAAACAAAAGGAGGGGCGCGACTTGTGCGCGACTAGGCGCTACCAGCGCTTGGGTGACAGAGAACGACAGGACTTGGGAATAAAGGGGAGCTACGAGCGCTTGCACGCACGACTTGTAGGTGTGTGACATGGCACATGTAACGCATGAAATGGCAGACCCTACAACCCTTGAGCACCACTTATGTGAAAGGAATTCTATAAAAATAGTAGGCGTCACTCGTCAAATGGCATCAACAAGATACAACATAAACATCACATAGCAAAATACATCCATTCATGTATCCATCCACTGTGGTCGTAATTTGGGAGAAAGGTGAGTAAAGAAAAATCGTTATCATTCGAAGCGAGCAAATGAGAATCAAGGAGAAAATACACCGACATATCACCAAGATCAAGAGTTAATCTTTACTTTATTTCTCTTTTATCGTTTACAAATGAAATGTTGTTTTGAATCTGTAATCACCAACAACTAATTTACTCAGTGTCCAGGATATGATGTAGTTATCGATTGATGCACCTTTATCTCTCTTAAATTTAAGTATTTGTTGTATATTGTTTATTTTATATGCTACTTGATAGAATTAATGATTAATGGCTTTTTGGGAAGTCAAAGTATTGATGTTAAGTTATCTCTTAATATCTCATTATGCATAAGAGATTTGCTAACACAACTCGTGCATAGTAGATCAGAAACAGTCTTTAATTCTTTACATAGTTAACACTCATAGTTGTGTGAATTAACAACTCACTTAAAAGTTAAAAGCTTTTTCAAAGCCCTAATCGGATCTTTGATACAGTGAAAATTGAGGGGACCACTCGATCCAACGATCTAGTCATAAAGAGTTAGAAGGTGAATTAAGTATTGCAAAAGCAAGCCCGGTTCTTGATACACCTGGTATTTTCATCTATGAAGTAGCTGCATTTGTAGGATAATGAACCCCAATTTCAAGATACGCTTCTCTTATACTGGTAAACAACTTAGTGAATTCAATTATACTCTAGTTTAGTTTGTGCTCGTTAGTTCTAGTAATTCTGGTTTCATCTATTTATTGCACTTAGTTATAACTCATAACAAATGAGATATAACACAATAGGCTTCGATACTTAGAACGTAATCTACTTTTCATTTTATATTATTTGATTGTGCACTTACAAAATATTAAGGTGTAATTACATTAACCTCTATTGCATTACATGCATTACTTGGGCAACCACAATGTAACCACGCAACCATTGAGGCTTGAGTAGAGAGCACCTCCACAGGTCCACCAGCACCGCTAGGATAGTAAAGCATTATGCTTTCGATCATTAGAGAATTGCTCATGTTTACCAAGGTGTTGTAAGCATCGAGAACTTATGCCATGATGCCATATTGCTCCAGTGTAATCTGTAGAATTTTAGATGCTTTCAAGAAGGGCATATTTCTTCTTTCTTTTTAATATTTGCATATGCGCATATCACATATCTTGTTTAGGACATGACTAAGTACTAAGATTTTAAATATGAGTAACGAGGTTGTTTTGTCTAAAGTCAAGAGCACCCATGATCAATATGATTCGACACTTGTGTATTTCATATTTAATTGTGTTTGTGTTTATATATTTATGTTGTCTATTATGATCTCAAAGTGTTGAAGTGTTTGGCCATATATTGTTGAACCAATTTCTATATTCGAACATAAAGAGTGGGATAGATTGAAGTAGGGGCGGCATACAGGGTCGGGTTCCCGCCCTTCTCGACTTGGTACCCTATTCGAGTAATTTAGTGGATCGAAAATTTAGAGAACTATTCCTGATCTTGTATCTGAGTGGATCGAATACCTAATTCCTGGGTAATTAGTCATGTAGACACATGAATTCGAGGTACTTGTGCCCCTGTTATTTAGGTTTTGAGCTAAAAACAATGGGAATTTCTTATTTTGAAGCGCAAAATAACCCGCTAAAAAAACTTAGCCCAAAAAAAAATGGATAACAAGGTCAATTTAAAAAGATGACCACACCAATCCTTACAAGTATACTAAGTTATTAACATAGAACATAACTCAAAATACCACATAGGACTAGCCGACTAAGAGCATACAAATAAACTATCAAAAGACCAATTCAAAGCATTAACAAAGTATCATAGTACAAAGACGACACTAACACATAATGGAAAGTAGAATTATCCAAGGCATCAACATAAAGACATGAAACATTACAAACCAACATGAAACAAATGTTTATCCAACAAAATGAGTTCCAAGACCTCAACTCCATCTTCAACTTCCAAGATTTGAGACTTTTACCCTTTCTTCTTGTTACTCTTTCAAGTTATCTTACAAATATGAAACATCAAATAACATCAATAAGTTAGTACTTAGTAGGCTAAGCATTTACAAATATACGTAATCGTAAATGAAAATTAAATTATTAGTACCTTTGGTTTTGAAATCCTAAATCATCCATCAATCGCCGACAAATTTGGAGATGAACAGGTAGTTGTCGCTGATGCATCCGCTTTCAGGCTTGCCCATTCTACACAAAATAAATAAATAGATATTATTTTGGTGTCTCCATATTAAATTAAAGAGCAATTAAAATAATTTAATGTGATTAAACTTATTAAAATTCATTGCCTTCTTCAAGAAAGCCTATCTCATCGATTTTCTCCTCCACCGTCGCAATCGTGACCACCAGACGAATCCAATCTTGAGCGCATACAAGAACTTCAATTGTTTTGGGTAATAGAGAACTCCAAAATGCATCAAGAATCCTACTACTCGTTCTAAAGGCTGACCCGGAGGCAACCACAAATACCAGAACCGCCAGAAGATCACGTGTTGTATGTGCTAGAACAAGAAACCTCATAGAATTCACTTTCCACCACATTAAAATGTTGAATAACTCATCATCATCACCTTTTGCCTTGAGATCTTACGCTAACTAGCGTTCCGATTATGTTTTCACACAATCATTCCCAACACTCTTCATAGTCTTGAATTTTTCCTAAAGTGTAACCCTTTTCCTCTTTCTAGTTTCGAGGGGGAGGGGGCTTACTTGAAGTTGATGAAGTTGAAGATGTAGCGGGTGTGTTTGTCATCACTATATCTTTTTTTGTAATATTCAAACAATTTAACCATACCATCAAAGATTCCATGCTTGATTGCAATGCTCGTCTTTACGTCATACATACTGTCAAAAGAGTATTCAAGAAAGGACATTTTGTGACGAGGATCAGAATCACGACAAAGTAAAGGATATGGTTCATATCCTTCAAAGGCCTCCAATAGTTGTCCAATTTTCCTTCATCTTCAATGTCATTTCTCCTAATAATAGATTTTCTCTAATGTCGTATATGGACTCTTGAAGCTCAAGTACAGTGGCACTCATCTCATGAAATAACGTGAGAAGTCACATGCAATGACTTCATTGCATCATGAAAGCGACCCATAAATGTTCTTTGGAACCCCAGTGAAAGAAGTTTGCTTCAAGTCCTTTCGGTAGCTATCATTGTTCTTAAAGAAAGATGAAACAATTTTCTTTAACAGCAAAGTCGTCTCTAACATCAAAATATGTGGAGTTTCACCCCGTCGACACATCTAACCACAAAAGTCTCTTAGTATCAATGTTCTTGCTTTCCACACATTAACCAAATACTTGCGTTCTTGTTGGAGAGCTTCTAATGTACTTGACTGCTCCTCGAATGGAAGAAATAACATCATCGTAATCTTTCTCCTTCAGACCATCCGGGAGTATTAAGTTAAATATGTGTGAGGTACACCTCATATGCACATATTTATTACTTGAAATGCTCGTATTCCACACATCCATCATCCTCTTCACATATTCGAAGGCCACTGCAGTAGCCGAGACATTATCCACAGTCACCGTGAATGCATTCCCAGCCACCCTCCTCCAAATACACTTCTCAATCACGTTAGCTCACAATTTTTTTCTGTAACTTCCATTCATTATCAATCAGAGGGGTTGTCAAACACATATAGTTGATCCTTTGAATAGAAGTCCACATGTCTGTGGGATCGGATAAACGCTGAAAAGTATTTTTCAAAAAGGCCTTTAGCTTATGACTTTCATCTCTATATAAATGCTGAGAAGAGCACTCATCTATTACAAATATGATAGCTAAAGCCCTTCTATTTAGTTTCATCAAATTTCCACAAATGGGTGAAAAGAACCACTTGATTATTACCCATAGCAAAAAAAAAATGGCCTTTGCAAGTTTAATCGAGCTTGATTGGCCTCTATGTAGTGTGGAGATTTCTTGCATGTCATGTAGTTATTCTTAAGCCCATTTGTTCTGTGCATCTTAGAATCAGCCCTAGTCGCTCTCTTACAATAATGACACCTCCCCTTAGGTACCTTGTTCTTTTTGCAATAAAAACACTTGAAACTTCAAACCTTTTGTTGCCATTCTCATCCATTTCCTCCATCTCAATCTCCTCCTCTCACCATCAGAGGGAGCATTACTGGAATTACTCAAATTAGGAGTAGTCGAAGTTGGAGATGCATTAGAACTTGATCCAACTACTTGTAATGATGAATTTGGCGTTGAAGAACTTACTTCCATTTTCACCTAATCAAAGTCCACAACATTTATCAGGCTTACTAATATAATTAATTTGTCAAAATTAGAATATTGTTACTTATACAAAATTATCATAATATAATGATCCTAAACTACTAAATTAGGGGACAAAATACTAAATTAGGCAGAAAATGAGAGAAAAAAAACCCATCAAGTTCTTTTTCTTCTAAATTCCTAATCGTCAAAATATCTAGTTTCTTATATCTTAGATTCTTATTCGGGTTCAGACAAACACCATTAGGCCATAACAATTCTTAAACAAGCTTTATAAGACGCCATTAAACCATTATAACCAAACACAATTACAACATTATAATTTACAACCAAACACCATTACAATTTACACCATAAATCTGTCATATGCAACCCATCAAGTTAGTAGTTACAATTCAGCAACATTAGCCCATCAAAATTAAGCAACATCAACCCATCAAGTTACAATTCATGAAAACATATATGAAATGAAAAAATTAGGCATTTATAATTATACCCATTTCAAGAGATGTGACTTGAGAGGTCCAGCGGCACGGTGGTGGAGAGGTGGCTTTGTGGTGGAGAACGGGCATGTTGGGAGGCAGTAGTGTACGGTGTGTGAGTTGAGAGGACGAGTGAGATAGGGGAATTTGAGAGGAGCGGTGGTGCTGTGATGGGCAGTGGTCACCGGACGACGGCACGGTGAT
Organism: Linaria vulgaris; assembly: GCA_948329865.1. Lineage (NCBI taxonomy): Eukaryota > Viridiplantae > Streptophyta > Magnoliopsida > Lamiales > Plantaginaceae > Linaria > Linaria vulgaris. Next base: position 79,811,980 of record OX415250.1, on the reverse strand, counting down.
AGTGGTGCCGTGCATGTGAAGGTGAAGGAGAACCGAAAGTGTAGTGTGTGTGAATGAATTATGAATAGATGTGTTATCTAATTATCTACTTATCTAATCTAAGTGCAATGTGTTTATTTATTCTTTTATAGTTTTTAACTAATATTTTTTAACTCTTTTTAGTATAAGTATTTATTATTAATGTTATATATATAATGCATAATGACATAAATATAATACATACTTATACATATTACACATATATAGGGTATACGGTCGGGATGGAGTTTTGGAGATTTTAATCCGGGTCTCGATTTCGACATCGGTCGATAAAATTAGGTACCTTATATTCGGTCCCTCGTCTTTCTCGGCCCGACTAGGAAATACTCGATCGGGACAGGTTCGAAATAGGGTACCCGGTTCTTTTGCCCACCCCTAGATTGAAGGAACAAAAAATCTTCGGCTTCATAAGCATGGTCTATGTGACCCATGGTTGATGCTACTTAATGTTGTATACTACATGTAATTCCTAGAATTTAAAGTTTTTTTCTTAGTTAGAAGTCACCAAAAAGTAGATTGTCTAATTCGTGCCACAAGTGGATGGAGTCGCTTAGCTGGTAGAAAGAAGGTTTTGAAAATTTGAGGATTTAACTCAGAATTATAAAAGAGATTACCAGCATTAAACTGCTAGACGCAGGGAGTTCAGAGATGAATAAATAAGTTCCTTTGGGGTTGTTCAACTGAAATCTATAGTCTAGATGCTTATTATCATTCTTATTTCTCTTGATATTTATTGTCATTATAGATTGATTATTAATTGAAAAAGTGTGGATCGGGATTGGTACAACTTTTGTAACTCAACATTGGTGTTAACGCCAGTGTTGAGCCAACACTGATTTTATTCAGTGTTGTCCTAACACCTACTAACAGAGTATAAATCACACATAGTTAATTTGAATGTTACGCCAACACTGAAGCACTCAATGTTGCCTTAACATCTGTGATACGTTGATAGAGTAAATTGTGCACAACAGAATTTAAAGAACACAGTAAGTAACTTTTGGTTCACACGTTGTGTTAATTTGAATATTGCACCAATATTGAAGTACTCAATGTTGCCTCAACATTCGTGACAAAGTACATAGCAACAGAACAGTAAAATACGACGTATGAATCACTAAGCAGGTTATAAGAATATAACCTGCCGAGCCTTACGGCCAAATAACCACTAAATCAACTTTACTGGTTTTACAAAATTAAACAACTGAGTAAGGAAACCAATCCTAACACTAAATCACTACAAGCTATGGAGTTTATTGCTTCGCTAGATAAAACTCAGTAAAAACAAGACAAAGACACTCAATAATAGGATTTTCCTCTCGGGGTATTTTTACTCTAGTCTTCGTGTCATTTTCTTGATGCCCAACATGCCTATTTATAATATATTGTTCCTTGAGGTCCAAGGCATGTTGTTCACGTTCTTGATTGCTATTAGATCTCCAAGATCATCTCCAATTTTGTTCTTGAGCTTATCACCTTCGTAGGCTTATCTTTAATTAAGTTTGGAAGCTTTTCTACTTGATCCATACTTCTCCAATTGAATGACTCTTCTCTTGATCGAACTTCTCTTTTGATAGGCTTCTAATCTTCCAAGATCTTCTATCTTTATCTTGAAATTCATTCAACCTATCACCAAGAAATCTTCCATCTTTATCTTGCAAATCCATCGCCTTTATCTTCCGGATATTCTTCTTTTGATGAGTAAACCACTTGGACTATTGATTTATCATTATCCTGAAATATAAACAAGATAAACTACAACTGTGGAACTAGATTAGTTTGTGAATAAAAGCAAAATTAAATATTACAATTAAATAATTCGGACAGTGCAGTGTTGAGTTTTGTGTTGTGCCAAAACTAGTTACCAGAATGTTGGACTAACACTCTACTCCAACACTTACACTTTCAATCTCTCCCTTTTTGCCTTTCTTCACAAAACCAAATAAGTACACTTATCTTTTTATGCACAATGCTCTAGTAATACAACATCATTGATATCTTAAACTACTCCCCCTCAATATGGTATCATTAATAAAGTAGCCTTAAGATACTAATTAGAAAACACAATGAGTTCAACATCACAGCTATAAGCATAACTAGGAAAACATAGGATACTTCAGATTTGTAGAAACAATAGAATAAACATGAAGATACAATGGCTTACTCTCCCCCTTTTTGTGAGGAAAGCAAAACCTCAACGAATCACTTCATAGGATGAAAATTCTTATTGCTCTTATTTAACAATTATTTCCATTTTCCTTTTTAGAAACTCTATCATTCATTGTTTCTTAAAATCTCCCATAACCATAGTCTTATCTCCCTGAATGGGAACCAAAGTTAGCCATAATTGCAAACATTACCTCAGGTGTTACCTCTGATGTTGAGTCAACATTGTACACAGAAGATGTTGTCGCAACATCTAGTTTAGACTCAGCATAAATAGACTTCATAGAACCTTCTTCCTTGTCCTCCTGAGATCTATGGCTTCATCATCATCACCATTCTCAGTTTCCTCAGAAATATCTTTCTCCACTTCACTACTTTCTTCCTCATTCTCGATCTCTTCGTTCCCCTTATCTTTCTCATTTTTCTCATCATCATCTTGCAAATACCTAGCAACATAATCATCTCTTTTTCTTTATCAGCACCAACGGCCAAACCACCATTATCACCCACTTTAGTCTCTCCAGCAACTTAAGTGTTCTCCCCCTCAATCAAATCATTATTCTCAGCAAAAAGTTCCTCAATCACCGTCTCCTCAACTGTGTTTGAAGTAACTACAACACCATGTTCTTCATATTGAACTTGTTATGTTTCAACAACAGTGTCTAGAACGGGTGTTTCACCTGTGAGTAAGAACTAAAAGAGTAGGGCTGGGGTTATCTCCTTGATTCTCCATATCAAGGGCCACGTTAACTAGATCAGAGATAAATGCCATGGATTAAAAATTGCAAGTAAAACTCTTAGTGTTTGAGAATTGTGAAACAAAGAGAGTAGAGACATTCAAAATCAAAAGTGAAAAGAAGTACTGAGGGGTTTCTTAAAAATAAGCATGCATAATTACCGCATGTTAGTCAACACGTGACACCATGTTTACTTCACATGTGACCAGAGCATTTTACGAAAGACTTATAAGCCACAATGTTAAACCTAGATGTTGGGACAACACGCTTACAGACTGGTGTTGGCACAACACTGGCACCTGATTTGAATCCACACTGGTTCTAGCGGTTGTGTGGGTACAAGGCTTACCTTCAAGCTCCATTCAAGTAAATGCATGAGCTAGATCTGAAATAAATATATGGGACTTAAGACAAGTTTAGCACGTTAGTAACACAGATATTTCAGACTTATACATGAGTAGGAGAGTTAGCTAACCGAAAACACACATTTAGGTATAAAGTTGAAATTATAGAAATAATCAACTTCCAAGGTATAATTAGAAACAACTTAGTGTGTCGCTGGCAGCTAAATCACCCAAGGTGTATGCCTTTACATGAAACATGACTATTTCTCCCCTTAAGCCCAAACCGACACAGACACCCCAAGGAAAGAATAAATGAATGAATGCAGGCCTATTTGAATGCAGAATATGAATGATGTGTCAACACGGTTCTAGTTTATGTTCCCTCAACACTGCTTGGTGGCATCTGAAACCAGTTCTCTTTTTTTTGACTTTGAAGCACAACAAAAAACATTTACTCTCTTTATCAATCACCTGAAAAGTTAAGAAGCGATAATAAATTCACTGAATGTAGGCAATAACGATACCCCATACACCCCAGTTTCATCATAATCAATGCAAATGCACATGCAAGTACATAGTCATGAATGAAGGAAGTACATGACCCCAACACCCCATAATTGTAATGCATACTTGTTTACTAGTACATCATAAAGGTTTTAAGCACCAAGTGAGAAATAATACTGAATGAAGGCAGTACAGAATCCCAAACACCCCAGTATTAAACCCTACTATCCTATACCCCATTTGCAAGCATCACATAGTGAATAAGACACAACTGAATACATCATAGTAGCGAACTTTGTGTACCCCCAGCTTCTCTACATGCAATGTGTAACTTAGATATGAATAGGACACAACTGAATAGCATCGTAGCAGTGAACTCCGTGTATCCCGACTTCTTCATACGAAGTCACTAACCTCATAGAATAGAGAGTTTCAATTAAGTTTATGAGAAATTTAAGAAAAGAACTTTCAAACAAATATCAACTTTACAATGTCAAGAATGCACAAACTAGGCTATGCACTGCACATTCATGAATAAGATCAAAGATAAAAATCAAAATCAAGCTCATAAATCTAATGCAATCTATCAACACCACAACCAGTCTACGGTGCTAGCCCCTGATGTTAAGGCAACACCAGAATGCAACACTGATCACATAACACTCAGGTCGAGAGCCTTCCTCAAATTGAAGAACCTCACTATCTAAGGGTTTCTTAAACATATCAGCAAGCTGGTTGTTGGTCTCTATGTGTTCAATGTTAATCATGTTATCCCCTACCAGATCTCTCAAGAAATAATGCCTAATATCTATATGCTTGGCTCTAGAATGTTGCACTGGGTTTCTTGAAATACGTATGTCATGAAGGTTGTTACAAAATATTAATAGGGTATCACTCTCAAGCCCATAATTATGCAACAAGTGTTTAAGCCATACAAGATGGGTAACAAAGCTGCCAACTGCTACATATTCAAATTCAACAACTAAAAGTGACGCACAACTCTGTTTCTTGCAATACCAAGAAACATGATTATTTCCTAAGTAATAACCACCTCCACTTATGTATTTTCTAATATCTCAGTCTCCCGCCCATTTAGAATCACCAAAACCTATAAGGTCTTTAGTTATATCATGTGTATACCATATGCACAAGTTATAGTACCAGATATATATTTAAGAATTAGCTTCACAACAGTTAAATGAGAAGCTTTGAGGTTAGCCTGATACCTGGCACATGCACAAACCGAGTACATAATACATAGCCGGGTAGTTGAAAGATGTAGTAATATCCCAATCATGGAACAGTGTAGTGTTGAGCCAACACTGTCTTTATCTTTTCCAATCCTCAAGGTAGAAGACACTAGAGTCTTTCTTGGATTAGACTCCTCCAATATGCTCACCAAGTTTCTTGCACATTTAACTTGGCTTAGGAACATCCCATCCTCATCTTCCTTCACTTGCAGACCATGGAGGACATTCAACTTTCCAACCAAACTCAACACCAATGTACTTGTCAAAGCCTCAAAAAACTTGTCTAAAAAAGACATATTAGTAGAAACTAAGACAATACTATCAACATATAACTGACCTATGCAACCATCGGAACATGTAGCAGACATGCAAACACTCTAACATTAATATATATCTACATGTTACCCTTTATTTGTTGTGTATTTTTATGTCTTCAGTGATCTGATCAATGACATGAGATGTTGGATGATACATATGAATCCTAACAAGTAAATCCTCTAAACATCTGGACCTTGAACCTCTTCATAGTTTGAGTTTGACTGCTCCAGTGTTGTGTCAACATCAACAGTCGGTGTTGGCAGAACACCAGCTTCTGGTTCAGGTTCAGGTTCTGCAGGTGGTGTTGGGTTGACACTATCTGAATTCAGCGTTGTCCCAACATCGGAATCCAGCAGGGTAGGCACAACAACCTTTTGTATACCTGCAACACTTGATAGATCATCAAATACCACTTTTACATATTCTTTAACAGTATTCAATCTAGGATAAAGTACTCTATCTGCAATATTGTTCAATGAATACCCAACAAGGGTACACGTGTCATATTTGGATCTAATTTCTTAAATAATCTATGTCATTTAAAGCATGGCAAACACATCCAAATTCATGATAATGATCAATATTGGGCTTCTTCCTTTTCAACATCTCATAAGGAGTCATGGGTGTAGAGAATTTATAAAGATTTTCCTTTAACTCATATAAGTCAGAGAATGACCTATTTTCTAACCAAATATGACCAACTATTACCAACAAAAACACCATGTAAGTTATTAATATTAGCATGCAATATTTTGAAGGTATGGAGTGCTTCTGATCTTTCTTTAAAAGTTTTATCAAGTTATATCCAGAAAAATCGTTCATAATCACACAATCATATTGTTTGCCTCAAGCGCTACTTACTTCAATAAGACCTAAGAGATCCATCTGAAATTGTAGAAAGCAATTAGAGGTACTTGTAACATGCTCATCCACTTGGATTGAATAATGAGAAGCTTTGGTTTGTTGTTTACCTTTCAAGCAATCATCATAAACCATCTTACCAGAACTCGTGAGATGTGGAATCCCTCTCACACTTTCAAGTTTCAGCACCTTGTTCAATCTTCTTCTGACAGCTATTCCATACAATTCTTTAGTCTATGTGTCAGAGTGAACACAAGTAGAGCCAACATGCTGATTTGTATATGTTGGCACAACATTTGTATTTTGGGCAAGTTCAGTATCCTCAATCGGTGTCTAGTCAACATTGCCAGATGTCTGTGTTAGCTCAACATCTACATCAAGAAGTGTAGAGGTATTTTCTTCTTTCTCACCTGCATCACTAGACATATCATCAATCACAAATTCTTGAACAACATTTACTCTTGGATTATACACTCTATATGCACTACTATTCACAGAATATCTAACAAAGATGCATTTTTCACTTTTAGCAACTCCATTATGTTGAGGAGTAATATGGGCAGAGTATTCATGAGATAAGCCTTTAGAATCACACAATTCATGAACATTTTTGTTCTCTAATTCCCTCCCATGATCTGATTTGATTCTAATAACACATGCATTATAGAGATTTTTTTTACTAGCAACTAGTATTTAAATGTCTATATAGCTTTTGATTTCTCTCTCAAGAATTTTATCCAAGTATACCTAGAGAAGTCATCCACAATGACATTGGCATACTTCTTCCCTACAAGACTACAAACCTCAATAGAACCCATAAAATCCATGTGTAAAAGTTCAAAACATTTAGAAGTTCTAGATATTTGTCCATCTACATATACTGTAGCATGTGTACCCTTGATTTGCTTACCTTGCAGACCGTTACCACATACACGTTTACCTGGATCGATCAATTTTGGCATTTCTGTTACAGCTTCAGGTTTGGTGATCTTTTCCAGATTCTTGTAGTGAACATGTCCAAGTTTTATGTGCAATACAACTGACTCACCCACCTTAACATGAAAGCACTGGTCCTCTTCATCTACTAGATAGCAGTTATCATTTGATCTCTTTCCTGTCATATCAAAGTCAACAAGTAGATTGTCATCACAGAGTTGACTAATGCTAGAGCACAATCCTTCTACCAAGAGTACATCATTTAGACGTGGAAAGCCATCAACGTTCAGAACCCCCTTCCTATTATTTTTCCTTTGTTTCCACCACCATATGTCACAATACCAGTAGATAGGGGCATAAATTCCATGAGATTAGTCTTGGTGTCTGTCATATGTTTAGAACAACCACTGTCAAAATACTAATCACCAGTAAGGGTATGAGTAGCTGAGAAGAGAACATTATATAAAATCTTAATTTTAGGAGACCACATTATGTTCTCATTAAAACTGTTGTTCTGCTCTCTGGTGTTGTTTCGGAATGTTGTGCCAACATCAGAGGATTCTGATGCTGTCCCAACATCCGAATTAACATTATTGCTATCATACTTATATCTTTCACAAAACTTTTTGTACTTGAAGCAGTATGGTTTCAAAAGTCCAGGCTGAAAACAATATTGGTATATATAGGTTATTTTCTTAGACTTAATAGGATTGTCATTAAACTTACAAAAACCACCCTTTACAAAACCAGGTATAACAGTTTCAGATTTACCTGACCTTTCTTGGTATCCCAAACCTGTAGTTCCTTCATTACCAATACTCATTTCTCATCAAGCTTGCTTGTCCCTGAGTTTCATTTGGCAATTGTTCTCTCTGCTTCTTCTAGCTTCATCTCCATCTTCTCCATTTGGCACTCTTTTCTGGTGAGGTTTCTCTCAAGTTCTGTTATAGTTTCAATCAATAAACTATTTTCCTCCAATAGATCTTTCTCCCTTTTAACCAACTTTTAGTTTCAGTGATTAACTCCTTCATTTCATCATCAATGTCCTCGGGACCCACTCCTCCTTCAAAAACATATTCTTCATCTAGATCTACATAACCACCAAAACAAACAAGATTAGTGTGCTCATCGGACTCATTTATAACAATAATTAAACATTGAGAATCAGAAATTTTGGCATCGTCCTCCCTGTTGTCAAAGTACTCTTTTTGATATTCAGTTTCAGTCCAGATGTTGAGTACACATTGGTGAGTGACGATGTTGTCACAACATCCAGAATCAGTCCAATCAACATTTGCGGATAAAGCTGTAGTATGAACTTCTTTAATTGCTGATTCTTGTGCTTAAGAACTTTCTTTACAACCTCTCTCATCATGATTCATTTATCCTTAAAGAAATACTCTTCATCTAAACCTATAAAACCACCAAGACAGGTAGAGTTAGTATGATCATTAGAATCATTAATTTCAGTGAATAAACAATTAGAATTGGAATTATTGATAATTCTCCCAGTCATAAAAAAAACACTATGGTCTTGAGCTTCAGTCTGAATGTTATGCACACACTGCTCAGTGATGTTGTCCTGACATTCGGATGACACATTTTTAGATCGGTTTACAATAGCTGGACTCCATTCAGCTTTAGGTTTCATAATGACATCATTTACGCTGTCAGGAGTCGTCATGGGAACTGAGTAGCCATCAATGTTTGACATCCATGCTTGCAGGCATGTGGATTTAATGTGAGATCTGAGCATGTTGTTGTTGGGGTTCGCGTTGTCCATTCCTCAGTACCAAATCCAAACACCAGTAAAATTGGTGCTTGGCTCTGATACCAATTGAAATTTTTTGGATCGGGAATGATATAACTTTTGTAAGTTAACACTGGTGTTGAGCCAACGCTAATTTTACTGAGTGTTGTCCTAACACCTACTGACAGAGTATAAAACACACGTAGTTAATTTGAATGTTACGCCAACACTGAAGTACTCAATGTTGCCTTAACATTCATGATACGTTGATAGTGTAAATTATGCACATCGGAATTTAAAGAACACAATAGGTAACTTTTAGTTCACACGTTGTGTTAATTTGAATGTTACGCCAACATTGAAGTAAATGTTGCCTCAACATTAGTGACATAGTAAATAACAGCGGAACAGTAAACATACGGCGTATGAATCTTAAGCAGGTTATATGAATATAACATGCCGAGCCTTACGGCCAAATAACCACTAAATCAACTTTACTGGTTTTACAAAATTAAACAACTGAGTAAGAAAACCAATCCTAACACTAACTCACTACAAGCTATGGAGTTTATTGCTTCGTTAGATAAAACTCAGTAAAAACAAGACAAAGACACTCAACAATAGGATTTTCCTTTCGAGGTATTTTCACTCTAGTTTTCGTGTCATTTTCTTGATGCCCAACATGCCTATTTATAATATATTGTTCCTTGAGGTCCAAGGCATGTTGTGCACATTCTTGATTGTTATTAGATCTCCAAGATCATCTCCAATTTCGTTCTTGAGCTTATCATCTTCTTAGACTTATCTTTAATTAAGTTTGGAAGCTTTCCCACTTGATCCAGACTTCTCCAATTGAAGGACTCTTCTCTTGATTGAACTTGACTTTTGATAGGCTTCTAATCTTCCAAGATCTTCTATCTTTATCTTGAAATTCGTTCAACCTATCACCAAGAAATCTTTCATCCTTATCTTGCAAATCCATCGCATTTATCTTCCGAATATTCTTCTTCTGATGAGTAAACCACTTGGACTATTGATTTATCATTATCCTGAAATATAAACAAGATAAACTACAACTGTGGAAATAGATTATTTTGTGAATAAAGGCAAAATTAAATAGAGTTGATAGCAAATAACCTCCATGTGTTATATGAAAGTGGAAGAAAACCTCCCTGTGAAAATAAAAGAGGCAATTAACCCCCTTGTGTTCTATAAATCATAGCACACCACCCCCTTGCTAAGGTTGAAATTGATTCCAGTCCCTATGCCAGCTGATAATTACATTTTTGACTTATAAAAATTAAAATTTTGACCCCTGAAGTTTTAGAATTATCCTTTTCGAAACCTTAAATTTGGAAATAGTCTACAACGACCATAGTAGGTCCAACATGCTTCCGTCCATATAAATAACTGTCAAAATTGAAATAGTACCTCCTTTGGACCAAACTGTCGTCGGGTTTTCCACCAGGTTTTACAGCTTCCTCAGCTAACCACTCAATCACAACCGATGGTTCTGCAATGGCTCCTTCAACGACAACTAGCACAACCCTGATTCGTTTCCTACACCGAGCGTAAAAGATACTATTTTGGTATTGACTGGATATTTAATAGGGGAACATTGTTTAAGCGAAAGCCAGAATTTTATTCATAAAAATGGAAACTTATTTATTACAACAACATAACCCTTATAGAGTAGAGTTACTTGTTTAGCTACTCATAGTAGCTTTGTCTCCCTCACACATACACTCGTATTTAAAAACAGAATTGAAAACTTAATACAAACTAAGCTCAGAATATTTTTCTGATAGAATTTATTTAAGAGTAAGAAAACAGAGGAGGTTGTTCGATGTCTTCTGCTTCCTTCAGCTTGGGTATATATAGAAGTTCATCCGGATTTCAAATTGCGGACTTCACTTCTCCTTTTGGAATAATTCGTCATGGCTTACGTTTTAATCCACTAGCTTTTCTTTTCCCGTTGTCAGTGGGAATCTGGTCCCTCCATTACCCCTGAGTGGAGGTTATTTTGTCTTGATTCTTCACATGGCTTCCTTTGCTTTGCCAGCAAAATTCGTCCACTTTCCACCTTTCGACATCTTTCCCTTTCTTGGGGGGCCCTCTTTGTCGTTTTCCACTTTGTCTCTTTTCAAAGGAAATCTTTTGCCAAATAGTGGTTCTCGTTGATCTGGACATTTCGCACAGGTCTGTTCTTTCCATCTTCCAACGTGCATCATGTTGCAGAACTTCCGACTAGTTTCAGATGTTGCCGGAATCTCGTTTCTCCATAGTTTTTGACTTTTGTTTTCAAATATTCTTTCGGTAAAATCAGTGGTTGTCCCCGTCATGGAATTGAGCATGAAAGATCCATTTTCGGTCTTGTGAAATGTTTTGAACGAGTATTTGACTTTGTCCATTTCTGTCAGACAAACCCAAAGTCCCCAAGCTCTTCTTGTAGTAATATCATCTTCTGATATTGGAGCAACTAGAAGCGGCTCTTCAGGTGGTGGCTTTATGAAATCTAGAGCCTTCATGCTGGGATAGAAACCTTTTCCATTGACTTCTAGTGCGGCTGAAATAAATTTCAGTTCCAGAGTTTCTCCTCGTCCGAGTGTATTATTATTTTTCCACAATCCATACACTTCCTCGATTACCCATTCTGGTAATTTTGAAATTTCCAGAAATCATGGTGATGTCGTGAAGACTGAGGCTAAACAGCCGAAGTCAAACCACTCTCGTACACTCTCTGGTTTTGCACCTGGAAGAGTCCAAACTCGTGGATATTTCCCAGGCCAATCGGCCAAGGATTTACCCAGGACAAGTCCCATTCTTGTATATAATCTTTCCCATGTTCTTTGGTATTCTATCAATGGGGATGGTTTTTGGTTATCACTTTTGACCTTAGGTTTTTCAATCCTTGGTCTAAGATTAAGCTCATTAACTTCAGCCTCTAATTTTTTAGATTGAGTTGATTCTTCCGATGTTTCCATCTTGGAATCTTTCTCGTTTTTTGAATCCTCTTCATAAGGATCCTCTCCAGTATTTGGGTGAATCGTGCTTGAGTCACCTACCTCGATTTTTACGTCTCGTGCTCGTAGTTCAAAGCAAAGTTTAGACTCTGAAGCGTCTCGCATAAGGGGGCCATAAAGGCTATCCCATAACATGGTGCTATGAAGCCTTGCGGTTTTCATTTCAGTCTGGACCTTGTTAAGGTCCTTCTCTTGTACATGTCCAGAAGCCTTTGCATTAATTGCTAGGCTGTCTATTGCCTTGTTTAGTTCTTCAAGGCTGTCGCTGTGATGCCTCCACCTTGTAAGGATGTTGTTGGCCTCACTTGGCTCCATCTCGTGTTAAGAAATCTGCAAGAACATTTTCATGAGATTTAATAATCAAAACGTCAAAATCGTAATATTGACACTCTGCTTGCCATCTTAAAAGTCTGGCTTTCTCGGGTTTACTTTCTATTTTGTTTTTTAAGAAAGCCTTAACACTCGTATTATCAATTTTTAGGGTAAATTTCTTTGCTAGTAAAAACAGAGGCCATTTTTTAAATGCACTGCGAATTGCAAATAATTCTTTCTCGTTAATGTGCCATCTGGCCGCATTATTATCAGCGAATAGTCCACTGCAGTATCTACATGGGACTTCTCTTGTTGGTTCCACCTTTGTTAGAACTGCTGCCCACCAATGATCATTGGCATCTGTGTAAAGCACGAGATCATCTTCATCGTTAGGTATAGCAAGTTTGGGAAGGTTCTGGCACAACTTCTTTAGTTGTTGTACTGCTCTTGTATGTTCGGTTGTCCATTTGAATTCTGCTTCCTTTTTAAGGAGAGGACTAAACACTTTCCTATAACTAGCAAGATTGTTAATAAATATCCCTGCAAAATTAACTAAACCCAAAAATCTTTGAAGTTGTTTGACCGTTTTGAGATTGTCCGGGCAATCACGTACCTTTTCCACTAAATGTGTTTGGAGTATGATACCTGATTCGTCAATCTCAATGCCAAGGAATTCAATTTTCCTTGTAAGAATTACTGCTTTCTTTTGAGATAACACTAATCCATTCTTGAAACAAATGTCTGAGAAAATCTCTAAATGTTTGAGATGTTCCTTGACTCTTTTGGATGCTATGAGGATATCGTCCACATAAATAAACATGAAACTGAAGTAATCTTTAAAAAGATTATCCATTTTTCTTTAGTATATTTGGGGTGCGTTGGCAAGACCCATTGGCAACACATTCCAAACGTAATGTCCTTGTGGCGTGGAGAAGGCGGTAAACTTCTTGCTTTCCTCCTGCATCTTAATCTGATAGAATCCAGATTTGCAATCAAATTTAGAGAATGCCTTTGCGTTTTGGATGCAATTGATTAAGTGTTCTCGACTTGGAATGTAGTAGCCATCAAATTCTAGGATCTTGTTGATGCCTTGATAGTTGATGACAAGTCTTGGTTTTCCCCTTTTTACCTCGCTGTGGTTTCTTACCAGAAAGTCTGGACTGCTGTAAGGTGAGACTCCTGGTGATATCAACTTAAGGTTAAGGTGTTCTTTAAGAATCATTTGCATATCCTCACGATCCTTTTGATTCATCAGGATTGGCTTGTATCGTACGAACTCATGCTCTTTTCCCTTTTGAAGTTTCAAGGAAGCTTGGAGTTCATTCTTGTTCCACCATGCCAAAGGATCTTCGCTGAAATTCCTTTGAATCTTGTTTTTGATATCTTCAAGTAATATTTGCTCTTCACTTGTGATATCTGTTTGCGATACTCCTTCCAAACTAACCTTGAGAAGCTTGATAGTTGTTTCTTTGACCCTTTCTGTATATGGATCATCTTCTCCTATTAGGTCTGCTCTCAACTGGAGTATTGCTTCTCCATACTTGCGTTGATCTCTCATTTTTGGGTGTCGCAGTTGTCCTTCACCACCACGCTTGCTGCGAAAAATGAAAGGCATTTTGTGGTAAAATGCTTCTCTGAGTCGTTGAATGAGAATCTTATGGTCACAAAGCGTTGTGAGAATAAGCCTTCTTGTCTCATTGTCCTGGGTAACCCTTTTAAAGGCTTGCAGAAAATTGTTGCCTAGGAGAATATTTGCTCCTGTATCATGGAAATAAATAGGCGGCGTTTTGACCTTGTACCAAGGGCTACCTCATGCTTCTCCGATGAGTATTTCCGCTTGCTTAATTCCTCTTTTAAAAATAATAATCCTTTTAGAGAAGTCTTTTCCTGCAACTGCTGGTAATTCTTCTTCAAGGTTGGGAGGAAACACGTTCTTTTTGGCCGTACATATTCCAACACCTGAATCAATGTATGCTGCAAAGTACTCTGCCCTGTATTTTTCATACAACATCCCTACTGAGATGTATATGGAAAATGGACTAGCGGTCATCGAATTCGGTATCTTTTACCTTCCACTGTAAATTTCATCCCATCTTGTATCCTTTCCCAAGGTTTGTGTGCCTCGAGGAATTCTAGTCCGAGTATTAAATTCTCGGTTAATCTTCCTGCCGTTCCCTGTATTGTAAAATCCATACCTCCTAGTTTTAGACGTCCTTGATATCTTCCTGGTAAAGGTTGTTGGAGATAATACAAAGCATTGCTTGGAAAGATATTATCCTTCTGAGTAATATCGAAAATTACTTCGATTATACTCCATCCTGGTGGACATTGAAGTTCTCCTTCGGTAATGAACTGTCCTGGTCCAGTGATAGCTTCGAGAATAGGTCTCTTTCCTATTTTTTGGCTGGTGCTTTGGGTTGTCATTCGGTTTTCACTGAATGAAGCTTGCCTTTGCTCAAACCTGTGACTAGTTGTCTGGCTTAGCACTGGTTGATCTCTGATAATCATGTCCATCTCTTGGATATGAGGTAGGTCAGAAATTTCTGGTTTGACCGCTTGGGCTACTTTCTCGAATATTTCTGGAATCTCAACGAACTCTTTTCTCTGAAATACCTCAGAATGATGGGTATTAGAGAGTGCGTATGAGATGCTATATGTAATAGAGTACGGTCTAATTCCTTCTTTCATCAGATCTTTGTTTTTGAAATCCTGATGAAGGGTTAGCGCTCTATTAAAGTCTCGATCTGCCAGGTTATAGGCAATCTTTGGATAGATGAACATTGCCACCTTTCCTGCGAATAAGTTGTCGGAGATTCCTCATAGACATGCATCTCTCAAGTTTTGAATTCTTCTATCGAAGACAGCAATGTCGATTGGGGAATTGACTCCTTCTTTGAATGTTGCTTTAAGCAAGATTCTTATGGCTCCAATATGGATCCATGACATCTTCTGGGCAACTTCCCTGTTGAGTCTGTTTAGTTCCTCTTTGATTTCCATCATGGGAACTAACTGCATTTCCATCACATTACTGGTTAGCTCCATTGGGATTGCAAGCTCTCCCGCCGTGACTTTGTAAATGATATGATGCTTCCTTTGCCTTAGACTCAATTGTGTCATGCTCTCTCCATTTTGACGACTGTGAAGCCGTCATAAATGCAAAGTTTTGGATCCTCTTTCATGATTCTCATCAGAGCTTTATGTGATATGCTCGTTTGTGAGAAAAACCCTGAGATATCCTCTTGCGTCTCCTGATGGAAGATTTCTTCTTCCTCAGTCTGATTTTGATTCAGAAGACTCATTTTGTTGACTCTTCGCAGCCTCATGTAATTCTTTAGCTCAGCTGCCTTTTGGCACCACTCGACAAGTTTGCTTTTGAGGAAAGACATACGTCTTGCCACGGTATCGATACCTTGGGGCAATTCGTATTTCTTTATCAGCATTTCCCTCCATGGACTTGGGATTTTGGCGAAGAAAAGTGGGATGGTCGTAGCATCATTCACCTTCGACTTCCATTTGTACTCGGTGAAGAGTTTTATGTATAAGTCTATGTTACGTATGTCGTGTAACTCGAGACTATACAATGCTCTTTCATATCTCTTGGCTTGTTCTCGGCTTCCTCCAAAGTTTCCTTCAGAGTCCTCGAAGTAACCAATTCCAATGAAAAGTATCTTGAATACTTCTGCCATTTTATCTACGATATTTTTCATAGATTCTTCGGTCGCAACTTCTTCTTTGGTTCCCTGGTCTGTTTGGTCCCAGACGATCTTGACTGACCCTTCCAAACTCATATTAAGCAGCAATATGAATGCTTCTTTGTTGAGATCAAGGGTTCCTGCTGCAATCCTCATTGCTGAGGCCCAATCGTCAATCAGAAGCTCTCTATTTCTGAAATCAAGGGTATCAAGATTGAGCATTAACCCATACGGATGTATTGGGTCGAGCTGGGACTTGACATATGGTGTTTCCCTTATGTCTGGCCTTCTTCGAGATCTGGTTATGCCTGGTTTTATGAAATCTGGATGTAGATTCCCTCCAGGAACAAAATCTCCTTGGTGAGGCATGTGCTCATCTTGCTGAGGGGGATTGCTCACTCCGCTATTCTCTGGTACCATCTGTGGAACGTGACTGGAAGACTCTGCATATTGAGTCACTTGATTGGTTTTGAGGTTCACCAGATTCAATCCGGCGAATGATTCTGCAAGGTCGTTTAGATCCTGCAAATTTCCAAAGTTGACCTCGTCGAGATGGATACGGGCGGTCATGGCTTCTTTTGAGGAACGGTTCTCCTCTTAATAAGGCTCTCATCTTTTCTCCTTCTATCAACTCTCGTTTTACTTCTACAGTCTTGCCTTTCTGGTGTAGAAGTGACTCTGTTCCATAAGATGGTGGTAACCATCCTCCTCGTTTTCTTCCCGGAGAATTTTATTGTGATTCCAAATTCTTCATTCTTCGCTGGATATCTTGCAGATTTTCCAAGATCTCCTTTTGACGCCTAGACATGGTTTCAAGCTTGTCTTGGAGTTCTTGAAGGTGCTCGGGCATACTGTATTGCCGGTTACCATATGTTTGGACTGTTTTCTGGACTTCCCTGAGGTCCTGAGACAGCTGAGAGCCATATGTTTCGAGCTCGTGAAAATCTGGCAAGGCTAGATTACTCATCTATTATTTCTTTCAATGATTAATCTGTTTATTCTTGTAATCTCAGCTGAGAGGCCATTAATAGCTATGAACTTAGCTCTAATGCCAGGGAGATTATCTAGTCTATGACTGGCTAGGTTAACTAACTTAGTCATCAAGAGTTGGAGCTCTTGTTCTAGAGTAATACCATGCATAATTAAAGGCTCAGTATTGAACTTTATTTATTAGCTTTTTAAGGCTAATTTTTATTCGCTTGACTCATTCAAGTCTAGCTTTATTCATGGGAGAAGTCTGTTGTTCTAGGTCGCAACATCGAACCTCGTGATGTTCAATAAAATTCTCCTGAACCGCAAGGCATTCAGTTAAAGCATTGATGAAATTCTTAACACTTGTAGTTTTAGTTCCTCTAAAAAAGAACTGAATTTGGGGGAACCAAATGTCATCCATAACTGGATTATTCATGTTTTGTAAAATACTCTACTCATAAAGGGATAAGCTATAATGAAAAGTTTCCATTAAAATGAATAAATAAACTGGCTCTGATACCAATTTTACGATTTCGAAATGGATTTGGCAATATAAAACTTTATCGGGCCAGAGATGTAATTTTTTAAAGTTAAAGACAAAAGTATCAAATGGCTTTGAAAAGGTACTGGTCAAAAAGGAATCCCACACTCATCCCTTGGCAAGTGTATCTCACTTTCGCAAGGAATGAGGTATTTTGCTATGTTTTCTAAAACACATGGGTTGTTTTTGCCTCTTTTTATTTCATAAGGAGGTTTTTTGCCTCTTTCTCAAAACACATGGAGGCTGCTTGCCAAACACCTAATTAAATATTACAATTAAATAATTTTGACAATACAATGTTGAGTTCTGTGTTGTGCCAACGCTAGTTACCAGAATGTTGGACTAACACTCTACTCCAACACTTGCACTTTCATTAATTATAACTCATAACATTATCAACAATAACAGTCTTTTATTTCATAAAAGTAAGAGATGGTTTGAATTGCACCCATTGAACGGTTGAAGTCTTATGTACCACGCCCATATACCATCTTCTATACCATTATTATGATTGGTCCACATGTAACGCACAAAAAAACTCCACCACAATCTATAGTTCCCATTTCATTTTCTCTACACCATCTTTTTAGACCACTTGTTCTCTCTCTAATGTAACTACAAGATACAAGGGACGAAGTGGCATACATGCAAGAAAACTCGTTTTTGCACCTACTTGCTGCAAACTAGCCCATTTCGTATTCAGAGAGCTCCCTAAGGTGGTGTTGGAGCAAGTGGTACATGGCATAAGTGAGCGGTAGACATGTGGTCTAGCTCTTAGGCTATGACGTCATGAATCGTCTCTCAACCAATTGATTTATGAAGCCTTAAACGGTTCTTCTGAACTTCCTCTGATGAGTGTGCATTCATAACTTTATTAATATGTCTTGGTGGACCTTTCAAAGTAAAATAAGACTTCATGGCATTATTATGTGGTGAAGTAGGACCTCCCACATGCTTAAGAAAAGCACAACTATCTCCACTGCGTACTTTCTTCCAATTTTTAAATCAATTAATGGTAAAAGAATGGTAACAGCCACTGTCATTTTCAAAAAGATAACACTGAAAGCAAAATACCGCGTCTTTTACTTCTGAGTATTCCAACAATGAATACCTCTTAAACCATGCGCTTTGAAACTATCGAAACTGGCCACCTATTTTGGTTAATGGATAATTTTTAAGATCAAGTCGTTGTGCCCCCACATCTATATAATGTCGTATGACATCATCTTTTTCATTAGCAGGGTATTGCGATATTGGAGTTCGTAGGCCCGGGTCAACTTCAAAAGCACCAACATTTATCTCAACATTTTGCGATGTCGAAAGACTCTCCTGATTGTGATTTGAGTTATCACCATTTGACGGAGAACTCTCTTTACTCGTAGATGCTTGTTCTTGAAGCTTAAAGAATGACAATAAAGTTTTTTTCCTCTTTCTGACTCCTTGAGTTTCCATTGTAATCTATGAAAATATATGAAATTCAATAACTGAAATCAAAATTAAAATTTGACATTGCAAAAAGGAAACAAGTCGATGCGTAAGAAAGTAAAGAAATAAGCAAGTTAGCAACAATATTGTCCATTTGTTAGGTTTTATTTTATCTAAGATTCTCCAATTCTCAAACTATACAAAATTCCAAAGTAATTCATTTTTCTAGGCAATGAACATATGCACAAACCGACAATAGTTTAATTATCTTGTTTCATAAACAATACACAACTCTAGATTCTCAAACTATTAAATACATAATCAATTTATACAAACTCTAATTTAAAACTACATAAACATTAAACAATGTAGACTATAGTAAAAGCTAAAAGAGTATTAAAAATGGAATAATACCTCAAAGGCACAATCAAAAACTCTTCCCAATACTTGAATGAGGAAAATGACAATGAAGATTTCTTTTTTTGTAAAGTGGCAGTGTGTCGCGTGCAGTGGAGAAACAAGAGGATAAATGGGTTCTGCAAGTTTCAGTCATGTAGTTCTTTTTTTAAACTTAGCAAATTTCTTTTTGAGGCTTACACTTTACTAATAATATGATATATATATATATATATATAATATATGGATCAACCCATATCTAGGCTCAACCATGGTATACACTTATACTCCCCAATATATATGGACCAGCACATTCTTTATTTACTATATAAATATTATATATATATATATATATTATATGTACAAAAAACCCAAAGTGGAGGGGTGGGGGGGGGGGGGGCTCTACAGAGCCCCCTCCCCAGTCCCTGCACCTCTCCGCAGAGCCCCCTCCTCCCAGCCCCTGCATACCTCCACCCCTGGTTGTGGTACAAAATCAGACATATCTGATTGAGGACTAGGATTAATGGACTCTAGAGGTTCAATGTGGTTTGTGAAAGCCTCAAAATATGTGGATGGACTTAGAGGTTCAATGTGGTTTGTGAAAGCCTCAAAATATGTGGATCAAGGAGGTGAGCCTTATAAAGTATCCCAATATTGGTATTCATTCATATACTACCCCCCCCCCCCCCCCCCCCCCTCTATTTCATTTAGGGATTATGTTTGCACCCCCAAATTTGATATAACTATATTTAACATTTTAAAAAGAAACCCATGTTACTATTTTTTAATTTCTTTAAATTAGAGATAATCACCGAATTAAAAAAGACCGTATTATTATAGTGTTATAGTTTTATTTTATTTTTCTTTTTTTTGAAAAGGTTATAGTTTTATTTTCAAGTATCTAATAAACTTAAATTACTAAACTTTACCTACACAATAAAAAAGATAATCACCAAATTAAAAAAGAAATCCCTATTATTATAGTGTTATAGTTTTATTTTCAAGTATCTAATAAGCTTAAATTACTAAACTTTACCTACACAATAAAAAAGATTTTTAAATATTTAATAAATCAAGTCATTTTAGAACGTATCGATATTTGTTTTTATCAACTGCTACGGCAAATCTGGAAAAATTCTAGATTTTAAGTTGTAAGATTTTTGTATTTTACATTGAAATTTATATTTTGATAAATATCAACACAAAAAGTTACAAATAATGATTAAACGATCTCTTGTTTCTTATTCTCTCACATCACAGTTAACCCCAAAGTGCAGGTACACTGAATTTGCACCTTCACTGTACGGTGATCGACAACCGGCGAGCTCCTTTTCTGTTGGTTCATATTCTTTCAACTAATTGGTTCTCAAACGGGTGGATTGGGACTATCATAAAAAAAAGGGTGGACTGAAAATGGTACCCCAAGCTATCTCATATGTTCACGACGTTTTTTTACCGGCGGCGAACTCCGACCAGCTGCGAGGAAAACAACCGTTTGCGAAAATTGAGTGAGAAAGAGGCCCTGGATCGAAAATTGACGGCGTAGCCGGAATCAGGTGTGGTTTGCGTGCCTGCGTGGTTGGGTACCATTTTTTAATTTTTTTTGTGTGTGTTTCTCTTTTTCTTTTCGTTTTTATATAAAAGAAAAAATCAAACTAAACTTATTATTATATTACACTTTTTTTAACTAGTATAATATATATAATACAATTAGTTATATTTGTAAATAGAGGAAAACTTACATTAAAAGCACTATGCTTAAAAAAACACTTTTTAAGTTTTGAAGGCAATATTAAATATTGATTTTTACCTTAAAACTAAAATTGCATATGATATTTTTTTTTTGTGAATCTACATGTATCGATTATTGTTTTCTCAGAAAGTTAAAAATGCATTGAATGCCCAACTCGGAGAGTTTACAGAGTAAGAGGGGCATACCCCAATAAAAGCACTACTCTAATACATGATAACTCACCAAACCACACAGCTAGGGAGTTATAGAGCTATAAACTAGGTTTATGACTCTACAACTACCCACAAAACTACAATATCTAGCATAACCCTTCCCAGCTAGCATCCTTAAATCTCTCGACTGATAAGCTCACACCTCTTGGGCTCCAGTCTAGGACTGTTACCCTGTCTTCTAGCTTCATTAGTGTAGTTCTGCTTAGCTTTCCCTAGTGGTGTGCTTCCTTGATCAGTTAGTCTCCTTTTGGGGGAACATATGGAGAGAAGGTAAGGAAAGTTTACCATATTTATCAGCTCCTGATCCTGTTCAAGCTCCCTGTCACCCTACCATTCAACATATATACTCCACAAAACCAGCAAATTAGTAGTTCTAAGGGAACCTTTACACCAGTCTATCTCAGTTATCATATTTGAATAAGTTTAGTATACATTGCTCTAGATATTCTATCTACCTTTTCCCCACCTTTTTGTTGGATTCTGACTGCTAAGATTGCTGCAATATCCTTGCTGATATGTTGGACAGTGCCTTCTTTTTCTTCAAATATTTTTTTGTTTCTTGCTTTCCACATTGTTACAATTGTCTCCCCTATTGCTGCTGCTCTAATGTGATATATTCCTAACTCATTTGCTCATGATATAGTGAACAACATGTTCAACGCTTCTATACTTGTGGGACACCTCTTTATTCCTATTGCCTTCATTATCCTGCTAAGAACTGAATATGTCCAAGTACATTGAAAGAATAGGTGGTTGTGTGTTCAGCATTATTCTCGCACAATACACAATTATCATTAGTTATGGTCACAAATTTACATATCCTACCCTTAGTGGCAAGCCTGTTTTGTCTTGCCAACCAGTGTATGAACTTTGATTTTGGCAAGGAGTAAAAATTCCATACCTGTCTCCACCAACGTACCTCTGGTTTTGCAGGGACATAGTAAGTGTATAAAGCTTGTGCTCCTGTCAGATTGCCCACTTTGATCATTTCTCCCTGTTTTGCTGAAGGCACCATTACCCCCATGAAGTCTCTTAAATTCAGCATATGTTTCCACCATGGAGAATCACTTTCCTTCCTTTCCACCTCTCAAATGCTTTGACCTCTCAACTTATATTCACGCACCCATCTCTGCCAGTTAGTTTAAGGAAGATTTGTACCTTGCATTTTGAGTAGATGTATTAACATGACATCCTTGTTCCATCCTATGACTTCCTTTATCTGGAGACCTCCATTCTTGTGCTCTTGACATATGTTCTTCTATGCAACTACACTTTTCATTCCCTCATTCTTTCCTGCCCAAAGGTAGTTCCTGTATATTTTTTTTTATTCTTTTGATGACTTCTATAGGCAATATGAAGATGTGACTCCAGAAGTTTTGGATACTTAGGAGTACTGCCTTCACCAACTGCAATCTCCCTGCATAGCAAAGGCTCCTTGCTTGCCAGCTCATTATCCTCTTCACCATATTTAGTATTAGAGGTTCATAATCTACTATCCTCAAGGTCTTTGGGCTTAATGGTATACCTAGGTATCTGATTGGGAACTGCCCTTCTGTGTATCCCATTTGTTGTTTTATATCTTCTTTGACTATCCCATTGACCCCTGCTAGAAAAATGTTACTATTTGCTGCACTCACTTTTATTCCTGACATGTCTGAGAATTCTTGAAGTGTTTCCTTTAGCACTTGCATTGAATTCATATCACCCCTGCAGAAAAGCATTAAATCATCAGCAAATTTCCTGTGATATAACTTTATTTTACCACACTTAGGATGATCTAAACAACTTGTTGTTCTCAGTTCTATTTTTAAGCAGTCTAGCAAAATAATCCATGCAGAACACAAACAAATATGGAGACAGATGATCTTCTTGTATAAAACCTTGCTTTCCTTCTATGTTTCCCCCAAGACTACCAGTAATACTAAAAGAAAATCTAGGGCAAGTGATACACAACATAATCAGATGAACAAATTTACTTTCTAGTTTATAGTTGATTAGCACCTGCTCAAGGAATTTCCAGTTAACAGTATCATAGGCTTTTTGGATGTCAATTTTCAACATGCCTCTAGGAGATATATTTTTTCCTATTATACCCTCTAACAAGTTCTTGAGCTAAAAATATATTTTGATATATATCCCTACCTTGAACAAAAGCTGATTGGCTAGGCAAAATGAGGTCAGGCATAATATGTTTCAGTCTATTAGCAAGAGTCTTAGTTATCATTTTATAAATAACATTACAGCAAGCTATAGGTCTAAACTCAATTATTCTAGTAGGGTTATGAACTTTAGGTATTAAGCACACAACAATAGTATTAATCTATTTAAGAATCTTCCCTATTGTTTGGACTTCTTTGATGGCCTCACATACTAGCTTTCCAATTGTTGTCCAACTGGTTTTGAAGAAGCAGGAGTTCATGCCATCTGGTCCAGGGCTCTTGCTATCATTCATCTGATACACATCTTTCTTTATCTCTTCCTCAGTCCATTATCTGGTCAATTTATCATTCATCTCCTCTGTTGCACAAGGACCTTCAGTAATGACTGTAGTATCCATCTCCCTAATATTGTACTCTGTGCACAACAATTTAGTGTAGAAATCCAGAATGTGGTGTATCGATAAATTATTATATGTTCTAAAATGAAGAAATCTTGATTTATTAAATATTTAAAGATTTCTTTTTCTACTGTGTAGGTAAAGTTTAGTAATTTAGTTTATTAGATATTTAAAAATAAACTATAAAACAAGACCTAACATTTCTTTTAAAATAATAACTGGGATTTCTTTTTAATTTGGTGATTATCTCTAATTTAAAGAAATTGAAAAATTATAGTAGGAGTTTCTTTTTAAAAATGTTAAATATAGTTATATTAAATTTGGGGGTACAAATATCATAACTCAAAAGATTGGAGGTCAAATTGAAAGGAAAAAAATGAATTGGAGGCCATGTGCACATCACATGCCAAAATTATGGATACAATCGTCATTTCACTGCAAAAGGACCAAGCAGGACACTGAATAGGACCAAAAACGAGCCTTTTTCTTTAAATGACCAATTTTGAAAATTGGTTACTATAGATGACCAAAAAGTTAGAAATTCCCTAGGTGACATCAATAGAATTAAACATCTTTCTAGCGGCGGGTGAATAACAGTTGTACCTTTTTTGGTTGGATTAATACCCTAAGAAGGTGTATTTCAACACTTTAGGGTTACGTTGGTCCATTTTTGACTATGAACATGGACAAATGTTGTACAACAAAAGATTTTAAGTGGGAGATCAAATGTAAAAGAGTTGGTGTGAGGAAAGGTTTGTATGAGAACATGACGTAATGTAAGGAAAAGTTCACATGAGAACTTGACGGGGATTATAAAATCTAATAACTCGGTTTGACATACTATTAATGAGATAGGTGGTTGTTAGCAGGGGTTTCTCCAGAAGTGTTTAGGCACATTATTTGAAACCATGACTGAACGAGCTACTTCAAGTAGTGCTTCATTTTTCCTCTACGTCATCCCATTTAATTTGGTTGTGGTATATCTACACAAGAGATCAAATTTATAATGCATTGCTCTAATAGATAGGAACCAACAATGTGATTGAAGTATTCTTCACCATTGTTAGTTTTTAAGACTTGCATATGTCTTTGAAATTTAGTGTTAATCATTGACTCGAAAGACTTAAAATGTGTCTTTGTTTCTGATTTTTTATTCACGAGAAAAGTCCACTTAGTTCTAGTATGATTATCAATGAATGTGGAAAACCAACAACTTCCAGTTATGTTTTTAACTTTTGAAGCCCTCCAAACATCATTCTGCATGGTTGTTAGGATTTATTGAAAGTGCAAGATGTTCTGGAAACAATGTTGGATGGATGTTGAGCCAACATCTGCGAGAAAACATTGAAATCAGAAACATTGTTAACCAGAAACATTGTTCCTAATTCAAAAACAAGTGCAAAGTGTTCTAAATTCAATGTTGGATGGATGTTTAGTTAACACCCACATGATAACATTGAAACCAGAAACTATACTTGCAATCTGTTTTTAACTGGGCTATTTTAGTTTTGTCTTTATTCACCTTTTAATCAAGTTCCACGATTTTAGTTGTCTTTGTTTATGTTCAGGAACATCTATTAATCATAAAGAAGAGCATTACAAGTTTCCTAATTGAAGTTTCCATAATTCAAGAGGAGAAGAATGATCAAACGCACGCGGTTTCAAAGAAGGAAAGTTTTGGAGTTCAAATGCAACTAGGAATCTTTCCAGGATAAAACTCTAAATTGAAGAAGGAGTATTTCCTTATTGAAACTCAATCTAATAAAAGAAACTATTATTCAAGAAGGAGATCAAGTTCAAGAAGGAAAGAAGAGTTCAACTAGGAAACAAGATAAGTTACCAAATCTATGTACAACACACCTTGGAGATCAAGTTTGAAGAAACCTATATATAGGGTGTGAAGTTCATGAAGAAGACACAAGAAACAATAGAGCTAATTAATCCGAGAGATTATATTACAAGAGTTATTGAGTGCTTCTTGCTTTGCAATGTTTGTGAGTTTTAGAGTTAAGTCTAGGATTATATTTAATGAGAAGATTCTTGTCTGCTTTGTTAAGTTCGATCTACAAAAGAGCGATAGTGATTTTATGGTGAGGAACATCTTTGTTAAAACTTTTGTGGTTATTTTGCCTACGGCTAGGTGGTTGATTATTTACAATAAACTATTTTTGCTGCACATTATACTATACCAAGAAGATTGTTTAAGATCAAGTTAAGGAAACGCCAGCCTAACTTGAGCTTTGAAGTTGTGTCAATCTCGATCCAACAATTTTAATTGGCGTCAGAGCCAAGCATCGATTTCACTGGTGTTTGGAGTTGATACAACACGATGGACAACGTCAATCCAAATTCTAGCAGACTATCAGTCTTGGAAGGTTCCATCAATTATGCTTACTAGAAGACCAGGCTCTGAGTTCACATCAAATCCATTGACATAAAAGCATGGGATGCAGTCCTTGATGGCTACTCTATTCCTAACATTGAAAATGACAAAGATGCAGATATTGTTCCAAAATTGAAGACACAATGGACATCAAATGAGGTAATAATGTGCAACTACAATGAGAAAGCTCTTAATGCTAGTTTTAGTTATATATGTTTAAGTTAATTCAGAACTGCTCCACAGCTAAATCTGCTTGGGATATCCTTGAACTTCATTTTGAAAGAGATATTGCAGTTAGAAACACTAAACATAGGCAATTGCTTAAAGATTTTGAAAAACTTGAGATGGGTGATGAGGAGAGTGTTGATAGTTATTTTGAGAAAATCCTTTAAATTACAAATCAATGTGAAAATCTAGGATTTTGTGTTGCAAATTAAACTATGGTCATATTACTGTTGAATGTGCTAACACCCTCCGCAAGAAGGGAAAGTCTCATTGGGTTTCTATAGATGATTTCAATGAAGAGAATTATAGCTCTGGATGAAGTGCTGATGATGATGAATGTTTTGAAGAGATTCACACTGCTGTTGAATGTGCTAACACCCTCTGCAAGAAGGGAAAGTCTCATTGGGTTTGTGTAGATGATTTCAATGAAGAGGATTATTGCTCTGGATGAAGAATGTTTTGAAGAGATTCACACTGCTGCACTATTCACTCAAGTTAACTGGACAGAAGAAGATCTCTAGAACTGCTACGAGTCCCAATGTTATTCCAACATCCAGGACTTCGAATGTTTTCATGGCTCAGTTGATCTAGATGAAGAGTATTACTTTGAAGGAGAAATGTCCCAGGAGGAAATCATTGAAGACTTGAAGTCTACTTTTCATAATCTTCTGAACAAAAATCATAAACTCATCAAAAGGAATGAAGCTCAGAGACTGGAGATTGATAGACTGAAGAGACTTATGAGGTTCTGTGAAAGAGACCTTGACAAGACATAAGCTGAACTAAAAAAGGTAAAAGGAAAGCTTGAAAAAGATAAACATATCATTGCCAAGTGGAACTCATGTACATCTAAACTTGATGAGGTACTGAGCATGGGCAATCAGGGAACAAATGGTCTTGGATTTGTTAAGAAACCTATCTCTAAGGCTGTTAATTATGTTTTCATAAAAGCTGGTTTTGTTAAGGAATCAAAAGATTTGAGCTATGCTAATCTTAACAAAAGTAAACTACTTACATCTCTGAATTTTGTTTTCACCTATGTCACATAAAACCTTTTTGCAAGAAATACTTAAAAGAGAATGGGAAGAAAACATAAACCGTCTCTAATGTTAAGACTATCACGGGTACAGATGTTGTCCCAACATTAGGAACATGACAGAAAAGTGAACCTAGATGGAAAAGTTAAAGACTCCTAAGATGAAACTTGTATGCAATATTGTCTTTTCTGCTGTATACTCTAACCTTGCAGGTAAGTGGTACTTTGACAATGGATGTTCAACATACATGACAGGAGACAAGGAAAATCTTAAACAATTGATTACTCTCACTGTTGGAACTGTCACCTATGGAGGAGGCACCAAGGGGAAGAATCATTGGAAGAGGAGTACTAGATGTTGAAGGATTTCCACCCTCAAGGATGTTCTGCTAGTTGAAGGATTGAAAGTAAATCTAATAAGCATTAGTCAACTTTATGATGATGATCTACTTGTTTCATTTGATAAAAGTTGTTGCGAATTATTTGATAGTGATAATGTCCTTGTGATGACAGGTACTAGATCTAAAGACAATTTCTACCTTGCTCAGGAAGCGGCAGATTATTTTCATGCCAAACTAGATGATGCTATTCTATGGCACATGAAGCTAGTACATGTTCACTATAGGAACCTTGAAAAGTTACAGAAGGCTGATGCAGTAAGAGGTTTATCAAAGATATCCAGCCTAGGTAAAATTGTATGTGGGGACTGCCTGAAGGGTAAGCAAACTAAAGCTACTCATGCACCACTCCAGGTACAAAGTACAATTCCTAGGACTGGTAAGTGTTCTGAATTACTTCACATGGATCTTATGGGTTCTATTGAGGTGAGCAACCTATGTGGTAAGAGATATGCCTTTCTTATTGTAGATGATTTATCTAGATATACATGTGTTAAGTTTCTTAAAGAAAAATATGATGCATTCAACATATTTAGGATCTTACATGCTAGCATCAAAAATCTGTATGGTTCCTTTGTTTGTAAGATTAGGTCTGATCATGGGAAAGAATTTGAAAATGGCAGTTTTAGTGATTTATGTGATAAGAATGTAATTTTCCATGAATTTTTAGCACCTAAGACACCTCAGCTAAATGACATAGATGAGAGGAAAAATAGGACACTTCAAGAGATGGCCAAAGATATCCTTATTGCTAGAAACTTATCTAAAAGACTTTGGGCTGAAGCATCAAAAACTGCATGTCATATAAGTAATAGGGCTTACCTTAGACTTGGTACAAATATAACACCATATGAAATCTTGAAGGGTTTCAAACCGAATATTGCTCATTTTCATGAATTTGGATGTTATTGCTACTTATTGAATGATAGAGACTATCTAAGTAAATTTGATCAAAAAAGTGAGAAGTGCATATTTGTTGGTTATTCTGTAAATAGTTCTATTTTCAAGATTAAGACTATTCAAGAATCAGTTAATGTTGTGTTTGATGATTCCACCTTTGATACAAGTACTGATAAAGTTACTGTTTCTGATGTTGCCCCAACATTGGAAACATAGATTGTCCCAACATCAGGAGCACAAGCTGAACATACTGAGATTGAGACTGGTTCTAATGTAGAACTGACACCTGTTGTTGTTAGGCCAACATCTCCACAGTCCAATTTAGGGATCACAATGTTGATGAACCTAGGAGAGATCCCCCTACTAGGATTCAAAAGGATCATCCAACTACACAAGTGATAGGTTAAATCACTGGACGCATGAAGACTCGCAACAAAGACAAGTTAAACTATAGATATATGGTAAGGTTGTGTGCCTGCATGGCTTCTACTTGCACTGTGAATAATGCTTCATGTCTTGTTTCTTCTGTTGAACCCAAAAATGTGAATGAAGCTCTTAAAGATAGTTATTGGATAAGTGCTATGCAAGATGAACTCTTGCAATTCACCAAAAATCATGTTTGGAATCTAGTGCCTAGACCTTCTAATGTGAATGTTATAGGAACTAAATGGATTTTCAAGAACAAAACTAATGAACATGGTGTAAATGTAAGAAACAAAGCTAGGCTAGTTGCACAAGGTTATACACATGTAGAAGGCATAGGCTTTGATGAGACATTTTTTTCTGTAGCTAGAATAGAATCTATTATATTACTTCTTGCTATTGCATGTTGTCTTAAGATTAAACTCTACCAGATGGATGTAAAAGGGACTTTCCTTGATGATTTAATTGATAAAGAAGTATATGATAAACAACCTAAAAGTTTTGCTGATCCTAAATGTCCTAATCATGTGTATAAACTTGAGAAAGCTTTGTATGGTTTGAAACAGGCACCAAGAGCATGGTATGAAAGACTAACTAAATTTTTGTTAGGTCTAGGGTTCAATAGAGGAGATGGAGACAGAACCTTGTTTATTCTAAGAAAGAGTTTTGATGTCTGTGTTGCTTAGATTTATATTGATGATATTGTGTTTGGTTCTACTAACAAGTCTACTCTAGACAAGTTTGTTAAGTCAATGACAGGAACAACTGAGATGAGCATGATTGGAGAGCTGAATTACTTTCTGTGATTGCAAATGAAGCAACTGAAGAATGGTATGTTCTTGAACCAGGAGAAGTATGCAAGAACCTGGTAAATAGATTTGAGCTACATGAGTCAAAACCTTGTAAGACTCCCATGTCTTCTTCTATGAAGATTACTAAGGATGGCACTAGAGACAATGTTGACCCAACATTGTACAGATCTATGATTGGTAGTTGATGTATCTCTCTGCCTCTAGACTAGATATTATGTTTTCTATTTGTGTTTGTGCTAGGTACCAAGCTGATCCCAAGCTATCTTACTTGATTGATGTGAAGAGAATATTAAGATATATATATCTGGAACTTCATTTTTGGGCATTTGGTATTCTTTTGACACTAATACAAATCTTGTTGGTTTCGGTGATTATGATTGGGCAGGTGATGTAGATGACAGGAAATCCACGAGTGAGGGTTGTTTTTATTTGTGAAACAATCTTGTTTCATGGTATAGCATGAAACAGAATTGTGTGTCATTATCTACAGCTGAATCTGAATATGTAGTTGCTGGTAGTTGTGTTACCCAACTTGTATAGCTTAAGAACATGTTGCTGGACTATTGGTAAGATAGTAATACTCCCCTCATGTTTTGTGACAATGTTAGTGCCATTAGTATCTCAAGGAATCATGTTCAACATTCTAGGACTAAGCATAGAGATATAATACATCATTACTTGAGAGACATGGTTGAGAATAAATTGATTCACATTGAGCATATTGAGACAAATAATCAACTTGCTGATATGTTTACAAAACCTTTAGATAGTGAGAGATTCTTTAGTTTGAGGAAATCTCTTGGCATGTGCAATATGTGAGAATGTTAGGATCCAAGTGTTAACATAACACCAATGTCTAGCACTTGTTAATGTTTGTGGTGTAGTCTGTAATTTTTTTTTTTTTGCTTCTTTTCTTTTCCTTTTGAGTCACATTGATCCTTGTTTTGTCATATTTGATTAAGTCGTTGATCATTGTGATTTAATAATCTTTCTAGCTTGCAGCTTCACGTCTATGTTTTGAAAAGTATGATAAATCTCTTAAGTTTGTCTGAGGTTGTGTTAGCCTAACATATGGAGAAGTTGAGGTACACAAAGTTCACTGATTTGATGTTTATTCAGGTGTGTCTTATTCATATGAAAGGTTTTACAGGACATGCGGAGAAGTTGGGGTTCATGTTGTTGACAGCTTCAATAATACTCAGTTGTGCTTATTTGCAAGTTTCTGTTTGTTTTGGCCAATAGGCATATAAAAGTGGTCCTTTCTACCAGGGTGTTTGGGGTTTCGATTGCCTTCACTTAGTAGCACTGATCACTTGGTGCTTTCCTTGTATGCAGGTTGGTAAACAAGTATGCATAAGGAATTGAGGTATTATGGTGCATGATAAATGTGTTGCCAATATTCAAGGCCTTTGTACTTGCCTAAACGACTGTTGAAGATGTTGTTACTGAGGTGTGTGGAGTCTAGTGGTACCTTCATTCAGTAATATCATTATCATTTTTTAAACAACCTTCAGTTTTGGTTCTAAAGAGATAATGAAAATAGTAAAGATTTGATGTGATGTGAACTGTTGCTGGATCGAAAAGTGCTTCACAAGTGTATACCATCTTTCAATGTTGACATAACATGGTTGCATTCCTATTATAACTCCGCTGTTTTTCTTCTTTGATTATTTTATTTTGAGTCGGGTTGCGCTTAGGGGAGTATATAGTCCCTTTCATGTGTTGAGGCATACTCTTTAGGTCACATACTGCAGGTGACACACTATTTGTGAACTTCTATACTTTGGAAGTGGATTAATTATCTAATTCATAACTGCTTATCTCTGTGTGTTTTCTGTTAGATGTGTTGCTTATTCATGACTTTGATCTAAATCTTATGCATGTGGTACTCACTTGTTACTTTGGTGAAGTTTCAGATATAAGTTTGGATATATCTCATGCTCTCACATAAAATTGCCTTGAAGAAGCCTAGAACCTCCAAAATTTTGGCTTAAAAACTTTATGGTTTGAGTGTTAACTCTACTCTCTGATCTGAATGTTATCCCAATATTACTTACAGTGTTTGTCCAACATTGAAAACAGTAACTTATAAGTTTGTTTAAAATTTTAAAAACAGAGTTTTATTATTTTATTTAAACTGCTCTGGTTACATGTTGCCTTTAATTGACACGTGGTGGATTTTTTTACGCGGGAATAGAGTAGTGGGTGAAGTTATTGTTCCCCGGATAGGAAAGTACTGGCGGAGAGGGAGGCAATCGCAGAAAGGCAGGCGACCCTCTTGGTTGAAGGTCCTACCTTTAGTCGATCATGCGATTCGGCTTCCTTAACTCAAAAGCAGGAAACCCGCATTTCGATATTCTATGCTCATGCAAACAAGGATGTTGGCTTATTCATATGAAAGAAATACACATTGGGTCGTTCACTCACTCCCGGAACGGCTCCCTCCCTCCGCTTTTGATGGCTATGGGAGAAAGCCTTGAAGTCCATTCGCTCACTCCCAAGGGAAGCCCGCTCCTAGATCTTAGTTTGCTCTTACCGGCAAGAAGAGAAAATAGAGGAAGTTCGGCATTAAAGAGGTGGAGACCCGGGGATATAATGAGTGTCTTAAGCATACTCGGGGCTAGACGATCGAGGTACCCCCTGACTCCGCTTTTGGGGGCGGGAGTGGTTGGTCGTTGGGGTTTCTTTTTCCTCAACCAATTCGGTTGTGTTAGCCTTGGTATAACATTTTGTTATGAACTGGCTGGACAAAGATGGAGTAAGACAGCACAATCACGGTGGGAAAAGACTAATCACATTCCACAATCCCACTAACATTCATCCCCTCTCTCTCTACTCTACACGATTTAAATTCACAATTTGCCCTAGTTTCTTTTACTTGTGCAATTTGTTTTCTCTCTGAAATCCACTCAAAATTCACTCAATTTTCTTTCAACTCTAAAATTAACAAATGGCGAGCAAGTCTCAGTTAGATACTCTTGTAGATATGGCTTTGAGTGATGAGCAAACACACGACGCACCAGTTCTGCCATGCGTGGAGGTGAAGAACAACATGTTGCCCAAGTTGCTGCAAAATGACAGCCGATTCCCAATCAACAAAGGTCAAAGAAAGCTAAAAATGTGAAATTCGACTCGAATGTTGCTGCAACATTAGAAGCCCATACTCCTCAACCCAAAGAATCTGAATCTGAGGTAAATATAGCTAACCTTAGACCTCATGTGAATGTTGTTAATGTTGTGATTAAGAGGGAGAGATCTGATTCTGGGAGAAAGAGGAGACCAATTGGGTCTATGGCAATGTCTAAATTAGCCTTGCAAAGAGCTGAGGCTAGAAAATCTCAAAGAGAGAGGCTTGAGAAGAGAAAGGCTGATGCTAAGGTTAAGGCTGAGAGAGTGAGAAAAGGGAAACATGTTGTGGATGAATAAGTAGAGGTAATTGATGTCTAGGTAGAGGAGGATAAAGGAGAGGAGAAGGAATAGGAAGAGGAAATTGCTGCACAGATGGTGATGAATCTTTAGAATTCCCACTGATTAGCTTTCAATTCGCTTCTGACCATCAAATGAAAAAGTGTATTGTGACACTCTTATGGTACCCTAACCTTGTCAAGTTGTGAGGTCTAGCTTCTATCTAACTAAACAGATAGAGGACAAGGCTTATGAGTTTAGAAAGAGGGCTATCCATAAAGAGAGGATTATGGACAAGGTCAGTTTCAAAGCAAATAGAGTTTTTGAGTTGCTTGAAGCAAGAGGGGTTCAGAATTCAATGAAGAAGCATGGAGATTATGCTTCTGAGATGGTACAAGAATCCTACCTGAATCTATCAAAATATGCCAGGTGTGAGCTGTCTTCCAAATTTGGCAAAGCATGGATGAGAGGGCAGGTGTTTGACATAAACCCTAAAAAGTTCAATGAGATTTGGGGACTTCCACATGTTGAAGATTTTGAAGATCCTAGGCCAAATAAGGTTATTAAGGATATCACATATGGTCTTGTAAGAACCTGGATTGAACAATTTCCCACAACAAAGCTTACTACCATGAGTGTTGTTTTGCACAAATGCGCATCTTACAATTGGCTGCCCTCAGCTAATTCTACTATTTTGACTAAGGAATCAAATTTCTTGGTCTATAAGCTGAAGAATGGGCTTGCTGTGAACATTGGGAAGAGAGTGTTGAAGGCTATGCAAGAAGCTGCTGGAAGGAAGCAAGGGATTCTACCATTCCCTTTATTGATCACAACTCTGCTGCTCAAATAAAAGATGAGCAAGAAAGAGTTTGAAGAAATGTCAGAGAACAAGGATAAGTTCATCATCACTCCATCCTACTTAGCTAGCACAAGAGTGAAGGACTTTCCTTGGAATCCTGAAGATGGAGTTGAACCTGGTGAGGAAAAGAAGGCCCAACAATTTGTTGGAAAGTCAGTGCCTCAATCTGATGAGGAAGAAATCAGGGCTACAGCAAAATCTTTTGTGGACCAGCAATTGACTTGTATAGAAGCGCTTATGCCATCTTTAAGGGAAATTGCTTTAAAGCAAATGCAAATGCAGGAGCTGGATGTTTTGATTAAGAACATGGAGGAGCTTTCTTCACAAAAAGGGGGAGAGTGGTCTATATTTTTAAATTTTTTATGTCTGCTTTTTTTTTTTTTGATCTGTTTTGAACTGTTTCTTTTGGCTGATGTACTTGTCTTTAACTGGTTTGTAATAAGTATGGTACTTAGTCTTGAACTGCTCTTAATTATTTTGCTTATGAAGATATTTTAGATCTGCTAGTTTTCTGTTAAACTTGTGTACAAGTACATTCTGGTCTTAATGTTGAGACAACATTAATGAGTTAAAGTCTGAACAACTAATTGTTGAGTTGTGATGATGACTTTAATAAATATCAATGTTATGCCAAATTAATACTTGATAGTTTGCATTAAGGGGGATCAGTTTAGGAGGTTTAAATTGTTATGCTTAATTGGATTTTTGGACATATTATCTGTTTTGGAACAAGTTGATTGGTTTCGTGAAGAAAGACAAAATGAGGGAGATTGAAAGTGCAAGATATTCTGAAAATAATGTTGGATGGATGTTGAGTCAACATCCGCGGGACAACATTGAAACCAGAAACATTGTTCCTAATTCGAGAGCAAGTGCAAATTGTTTTGGATGCAATGTTGGATGGATGTTGAGTTAACATTCACCGTACAACATTGAAACCAGAAACTATAATGACAATTTGTTTTTAATTGGGTTATTTTAGTTTTGCCTTTATTCACCTATTAATCAAGTTCCACGATTTTAGTTGTCTTTGTTTATGTCCAGGAACATCTCTTAATCGTAAGGAAGAGTATTACAAGTTTCCTAATTGAAGTTTCCATAGTTCAAGAGGAGAGAACTGTCAAACGTACGCGGTCTCAAAGAAGGAAAGTTTTGGAGTTCAAGTGCAACTATGAATCTTTCTAAGATAAATTCTGAATTGAAGAAGGAGTATTTCCGTATTAGAACTCAATCTAATAAAGGAAACTATTATTCAAGAAGGAAATAACACCAGTTACCAAATCTGTGTATAACACACCTTGGAGATCAAGTTTGAAGAAACCTATATATAGGGTGTGAAGTTCATCAAGAAAACACAAGAAACGATAGGGCTAATTAATCTGAGAGATTATATTACAAGAGTTGTTGAGTGTTTCTTGCTTTGCAAAGTTTGTGAGTTTTCGAGTTAAGTCTATGATTAGATTTAAGGAGAAAATTATTGTCTGCTTTGTTGAGTCCGATCTACAAAAGAGCAAGAGTGATTTTGTGGTGAAGATCAACTTTGTTAAAACCTTCGTAAGGTATGTATTTTTGCTCTTTTCTAATTATCATAATTTGTGTTTTTTGTGGTAGTGTTTGATTTTGGGTCTTCGATAATAAAATATTTTCTAGTTTTTGTTTGTCGCGATGTGTGTTTTTGGTGTACCGTGTGCATTTTTTTTTGTGTTTCGAGCGTAAGATGTGTTTTTTTGGATTTTTGGTCGTTTTGTATTTTTCTGTATAGTGTTTTTTTTAAGCTTTCTAGCGTAAGATGTGTTTTTCAAACATCATCGTCATAGTGTGTGATTTTGGTGTTGTGAGTGTCATTTGGGATTTTCGAGCAAAATATGTATTTTTAAGGTTTTTTAGTTGTAATATGTGTTTTGGTGTAATGTGTATCTTTCGTGTTTTTTTTTTATTTCATTAAAGTGTGCATTTTCTGGTAGTGCGTGCGGTTTTTTTATTCTTTTTTAATAAAGTATGCCAATATTGAATGGGTCACTAATGCGCTAACACTCAACCCACCCGTTTGTCACCTCAAGTTAATCTTTAATAGATTTTTTTGATGGGATAAAAGCATCAAGCCCCCTGAACTATGCACGTTTTTGCGACTTGCCCCCTGAACTAAATTAATAAGCGTTTTGCCCCCTGAACTATGCTCGTCTGTTCGATTTGCCCCCTCGCCTAATTCCGCCGAATATTCCTCGGAATATTCCATTCTCGTGCGACTCACGTGAGGGTCAGAAGGGAATTTTCGGTACATATTATGGAGTGTTAAGTTCATGCATATTCCCCCTTGAACTATGCTTATGTTAGCGACATGCCCTTTAAACTATGGAAATGTGCCCCCTGAACTATTACGTTGCGATTTGCCCCCTGAGCTAATTTTGCACTGAAAATTACCCATTTATTCAATACTTTTGAGGCTCTTTTTATGTCATTTTAGTGTACATTTTTGGTGTGTTTGAAGACAGGTTATTGTGCTATTTAAAATCATTACACTTCTGCATTCATACATTTAAATCACCTAGTTCATATGACCCTCAAATGCATTGGTTCATTAGAAATATTACACCAAAATAGGATGAATTGGAACATCAAAATATTCTGCAGAATGATTACATTACATTCAGATCATTAACAAACTGTATATATGATGGAATAATCATGACCCTTGTGGTCTCCATTCTCAAAACAAGGAACACAAATTGCACACGTCGGGTCGTGCTCGCACGACCTGCATCTGTACGCAATATCGTTATGTCCCCAAACTGAACCACAAACACGTTGCTGATTAGCACCTCCGAATCTTCCGTACACATCTCGTGCATTTCCACAAACGCCTCTCTAGCCAACTCAACAGCCCCATTCCTCATATAACCCGAAATCAAAGCGTTCCAAGACGCGACATCCCTCACCGGCATTTCATCAAACAACTTCCGCGCATCAGACAACTCGCAACACTTGACATACATATCGATCAAAGAAGTCCCCACGTACAAATCAAACACCAACCCATCTTTCATCACCAACCCATGAACGCATTTCCCAAACTGAAACAAACCCAAGTCCGATACCGACTTCAATACAAACGGGTACGTAAAATAATCACCACGGAACCACAGAGAATGCATCTGGGCGTACACATTTAGCGTTTGTTCTGATAATTTGTACAGAGAATAAGCGCGGATGATGGAATTGACGAGAAGCTGAGATGGGAATTGGGAGTCGTGGAAAATGCGGGCGGCGGAGGAGATATCGCCGGAGCTGGCGTACATGGCAACCATTTTGCCGGCGAGAAACAAACGTCGGAACGAGGCCGCGGAGAATTGAGTGGGCGTGGAGCTTTTGACCCTGTTTGAGGAGGCTTTTTCCGGCCGGTGAGGGACTGGAAAACGGCGGCGTATTGAGAGTGAGTTTGGAGTGATTTGAGAATGGGTTGGAGTTGTGTAAGGTTAGTTTTTATCTGTAGTATGTATAGAGTTTTTGGATTTTTTTTTTTGGTGTAAAAAATAAAAATTGGAATGGACGAAACTACCCCACTGACCAACACGTGATACGCACGAGTTGGGAATATTCCGGCGGATTTAGGGCGGAATCAGGCAAGGGGGCAAATCGAACAGACGAGCATAGTTCAGGGGGCAAAACGAATTTAGTTCAGGGGGCAAGTCGCAAAAACGTGCATAGTTCAGGGGGCTTGATGCTTTTATCCCTTTTTTGATATTCTTTAGGACAAATTAATATTTCTGCCCTGTAAGTTTACCCTTTTGATGAATCTGCCCAATAACTACCAAGTTTTTAAAAATAACCTATAAATTGGCATTTTCTTAATTTTTATGCCATGTTGTTGCCACATAGGAAAAACGGTGACGTGGCTGCCGACTTGGAAGGAAAGACACACGCCATGACTGTCACATGGAATATATTTAAAATATAAATATATTTATATCCATAATATATATAAATAATAAAAACAAATACTTAAAAAAACATTATATATATACACTTAAATATATAAATAATTTAAAAAAATATTATTACTGAAATTTTAAAAAACAAATAAAAGACCCCCCTTCCCCCCCCCCCCCCCCCAACACAGCTGCAACTCGCCGGTTGCAGCAGTGGATCGACGCCACCACTGCTGCAACTGCGAGTTGTAGCGATGGCGGCGTCGATTGACGCCGCCACCGCTGCAATGCGAGTTGCAGCGGTGGGGGAGGGGGGGGGGAGTTGCCGGGGTGGGGGTGGTCTATTTTTTTTTGGTTTTTTTTTATAATTTCAGTAATAAAAAATGATTTTTTTAAATTTCAGTAATAAAAAATGATATTTATGATTTGTTTCCTTTTTTTATATATTTATATATATTTGTTATATTTTAATACATAAAAATATATTTTATATATATATTTATATATATTATGGATATAAATATATTCCATGTGGCTGCCACATAGCACAAAATGTATATTTTTATTTTAAATATATTGATGTGGTGTGTGGCTTTTTTCCATGTGGCAGCCACGTAAGCGCATTTTTTTTCTATGTGGCAGCAAGAGGACATAAAAATTAAGAAAATGCCAATTCGTAGGTTATTTTTAAAAATTCGATAGTTATTGGGCAGATTCATCAAAAGAGTAAACTTACAGGGCAAAAATATTAATTTGTCATATTCTTTACATGAGCAATATACTCAAGAAATGTTATGAATGAGGTAATCTGCTCTTAGCTTGAGAAGGAACACGAGCAGGTTACAAGTTATAATTGTACTACAATGTTGTCAACATGACCTAATGGTTTTGCTAAAGACAAGTGATATACAACCCGAAAATTAAACACCCCGTTATCAAGAGAATAACTGGTGCAATAACTTTTAAGGCCCTGACCGATATATACCATTTGTCTTCATGAAGACAACTTTGTCTGTGGCAATAATTCTCTTTTCCTCTTAAAGCATTTATGCAAATGAATTTTGTTACTGCTCTGTCAAAATCCGAGCAACAAAAAATGGACATATCAACTGAGATGGGTACGGATTGTTGGATCATAAATCCAATAATGTTGGATCGTTAATCCAACGTTGGACTTATATGCAAATAATTGTGAAATGCAGTACATCGTAAATTATAGCCCAACTAAAAGTGATCTAAGGTTACAGTTAATTTGGGCTTAATGTATCTTAAAGGGTGTGGGCCTTAAAAGCCCAGTCTTAAGCACTTTCACATATGGGGATGTCCAGCTGAGGCAA
Organism: Linaria vulgaris; assembly: GCA_948329865.1. Classification (NCBI taxonomy): domain Eukaryota; kingdom Viridiplantae; phylum Streptophyta; class Magnoliopsida; order Lamiales; family Plantaginaceae; genus Linaria; species Linaria vulgaris. Next base: position 79,772,488 of record OX415250.1, on the reverse strand, counting down.
AGGCTTATAAGCCTAATGAGAAGAAACTGGATGCAAGAACGATTAGTTGTTACTTTATTGGGTACTCTGAAAGGTCCTACGGGTATAAGTTTTATGATCCCACAAACAGGTCAATTTTCGAGACAGGAAATGCTAGATTTCTTGAGGATGCTGAGTTTGCGGGGGGAGATACAGCTAGAAACATTGCTTTTGAAGAGGAATATGTAAATATTCTCGTGGGTGTCATTAACATAGACCAGGGACTTGTCCCTGATCCAGTTGATGACACAATAGATCAAGACAATGTTGATGAAACTACCCCGCAAAACATTATAGAAGAACAAACTGAAGCACCTCAAGAACCAATGCCATTAAGAAGATCCACTAGAGAAAGAAGAAATGCAATGCCAGCTGATTATGTTGTATTTCTTCAAGAACATGAGGTAGACATTGGAGTGATGGATGATGATCCTATCAACGTTCGTCAAGCCATGGAAAGTTCTAACTCTCATAAGTGGACCGATGCCATGAATGAAGAAATTAAGTCAATGAAAGACAATGACGTATGGGATCTCGTCCCATTGCCTAAAGGTGCGAAACCTATTGGTTGCAAATGGATATTTAAGACCAAAATGGATTCTAAAGGCAATGTGGAGAGGTATAAGGCTCGTCTTGTCGCAAAGGGCTTTACACAAAAGGAAGGCATCGATTATAAAGAGACTTTCTCTCCAGTTTCAACGAAAGACTCTTTCAGAATTATAATGGCACTAGTAGCGCATTTTGATCTTGAGCTACATCAGATGGACGTAAAGACAGCGTTTCTCAATGGTAACATTGAGGAAACGATTTATATGGTGCAACCAGAAAACTTTATGTCGCAAGATACAGAGAATATGGTATGCAAACTCAAGAAATCCATCTATGGCCTCAAGCAAGCATCTCGACAATGGTATTTCAAATTTCATCAAGTGATTATCTCGTTTGGTTTTGAGATGAATCTAGTCGATGAGTGCATATACCATAAGTTCTGTGGGAGTAAACATATCTTTCTGGTTTTGTATGTCGATGACATCTTGCTTGCCAGCAACGATATAGGCTTATTGCATGAAACCAAGAAATTTCTAGATAGAAACTTTGAGATGAAAGATCTTGGTGAAGCATCTTTTGTGTTGGGAATCCAAATACATAGAGATCGTTCTCAGGGTATTCTTGGATTATCACAAAAGGCCTATATTGAAAAAGTTCTCAAAAGGTATGGTATGCAAGGATGCAAACCAGGAAATACCCCTGTAGCTAAGGGAGATAAGTTTAGCCTCAGTCAGTGTCCTAAAAATGAGTTCGAGCAAAAGGAAATGGAGAAGATCCCATATGCCTCAGCAGTTGGGAGTCTAATGTATGCTCAAGTTTGTACGCGTCCGGATATTGCGTATATTACAGGAATGTTAGGCAGATATTTAAGCAATCCAGGAACCGAGCATTGGACAGCAGTCAAACGGGTCTTGAGATATTTACATAGAACAAAAGGTTACATGCTCACATATAGGAAGTCGGATCAGCTTGAGATCGTTGGGTATACCGACTCCGATTTTGCTGGATGCCAAGATAGTATGAAGTCTACATCAGGCTACATCTATATGCTAGCCGGAGGAGCTGTCTCTTGGAAGAGTGCTAAGCAGTCTCTTATAGCATCTTCTACCATGGCAGCAGAATTCGTTGCATGCTACGAAGCATCCAATCACGGGGTATGGCTGCGAAACTTTGTCACGGGACTGCGAATAGTGGAGAGTGTTGCAAAACCTCTTAAATTATTTTGTGACAATAAATCTGCGGTTCTATATTCCAACAACAATAGGAGCTCGACAAAGTCGAAGCACATAGACATCAAGTTCCTCGTTGTTAAACAAAGAGTTCAGAGTAATCAGTTGTCTATCGAGCACATTGGCACAAACTCCATGGTTACAGATCCGCTAACTAAGGGACTACCACCCAAAGTGTTTCATGAGCACACTGCTCGTATGGGTGTTATATCAGTAGAGGATATTTGGTTTTAGTGGGAGTTTGTAATTTAGTTGCTTTTCTTATCATAGACATTATTCAGTTGTTACAGTTTAAGGATTTTTGAAGTTATTTTCTGCAGAAATAAAGTTATTTTGTTGCTTATACTCTGATTTTGGTATAGTTTGATCTCACTAAAGTTAAGGGTGGACCAGTTGGAAACAGACATGTTAAGATCACGTTACATGAAGTTTTCATGCTACACATCCACATCATGATCTATGTCGTTCAATTGTATTGGCATATGTGACTGTTGTTGGGTCGAGTCACGATTCATAGAGACAAAGGCCCCTTCAATTATATGTTGGTATGATTGATGGACGGGATTGGTTGTAGATACATTCAGTGATGATAGTAAAGTTGCGCAATCCAGTTATTCTTGCAAATCATAATTATAAGGTTGTGCATATAGTCCAAGTGGGAGATTGTTGGATCATAAATCCAATAATGTTGGATCGTTAATCCAACGTTGGACTTATATGCAAATAATTGTGAAATGCAGTACATCGTAAATTATAGCCCAACTAAAAGTGATCTAAGGTTACGGTTAATTTGGGCTTAATGTATCTTAAAGGGTGTGGGCCTTAAATGTGTAGAGACTGTAGTAGCTTGGACTTACAATGATGGGCTGAAGCCCAAGTTACAAAGCTAGGGCATTATGTCTTAGTATATAAAGGTGGTCTTGGTCCCCAAGTCACACAAGTCACATTCTTTTCTATATCCCGTCAATAGATAGAGCAAGAGAGAATTTAAGGAACTCTCCATTGGGGCTTGTGCTGATTTGGAAGACTAATCACGCTATTCATCAATCAATCAATCGCTATGGAATCCGGTACGCTTCCGCTATCTTATCTCTATTGTATCTCGATAGTTTAACATGATTTTTACGGTTTACGTGTGATGATTTCACCGATATATGCGTTAAGAACTTACACGGATTTCATAAAAATAACGAAAAACGTGTGGGTTTAAGTAATAACAAATATAATTAACGTGAGATTCTATAGAAAGGTGAAAGCGAATAGTTGTGACTAGTAAACGAGTTTGTGAGCTTTAACTTCGATAAAAATCCCAAGATTCATATCTTCTTCCAACTTGGATTTAACTTTGGTTACTTTCACAAAGAAAAGTGAAAAGTGAAATGTAAGCAAATTTATCAACCAGACATAATGCACAGTCTTAATTAACAAACACTAACACTAAGATGATTATGCGTATAAAGAATATACCTCAAATCCTTCTGTATAGAGTGATGGCATTGAGGACTTTCTCTTTCTCCTTCGTGCTTTCCTTAATATTTGTGCAGCCTCTTCCTCTGTTTTTCCTAGCGAATAGTCATCTGCTGCTGACAAAGTAAGACATACATATTTTTAGAATTATAAGTGTTGAACGTAACGGGTGTAAAACAGAAAAACAAACCAGATTTAAAGTCGAAGCAAGAGTTGGACTCTTTCTCTTTAAAATGATATTTGCTCCGCTCGGTGCTTACGGTTTGATCGACAATCACTTCTCAAGATGCAACGACTATCTTCTTAATATGGCAGCACTTCGAGTATTAAGAAACGGAGAACTAAAAAAATATTTTGAACTCTCGGAACAAAACAGACAGAAAGAAAGAATATTTGTGATTGAATGATTTTGGAAGAGGAGGAGCCTGCCTCTTATAGATGTCGAAAGTGGGCCTAGGGGGTGACTGGACGGACATGTTCTTTCCACGTCATAGCTTTCCCGCCAGAATCTGCACCACTTCGGCTGACTGTACACCTATTCGGATGAAAGGTGACATTGTTTCTGCTGACTGGGTGCGTAAGTGACTGTTAGCTTACTGGACTTTTTGGCCATTCAGCCACTAGACACACTGAATCGACCAGATTCTTACACCTAATTACGATTTAATTAATTATTTAATTTGTTGCTTTATTAATTTTCAGACAGTTAATTAATTACTTAATTAAACTTTGTCTAAAAATATAAGTAATTGATAGGAAAACCCAAGCCCAAGCCCAAGCCCAGGCCCACGACCAACGACCCGTGACCCAGGACCCAGGACCCCGGCCCAAGCCCGGGTCTGGGTCCGGTCTAAATGGATGGCGGCGACGCACGCGTGCGCGTGGGCTTGAATTGAAGCATAGCACATCTAAGTCTTCTCCCTTTCAAAGACTTGTGGTATCCCTTGGGGCCCAAACCCCTATCATAAACAAGCAACTAATAAGGTGTAAAAGTTAGCTCTCTTTTTCCCATGTGGGATGGTGGCTTTTCACCTTCCCACTTATTTCTTTTTTTTTTCCATCAATATATTTTATCTCAACTAGTTCACTTTATCATTTAATTTCTCATTCATCCCAAATTGGTTTTGAACAATTAAATATACTATGTTCATCTACACAAAATGTAGATTTCATTGAGCTAACGAAATTCCAATTTTATAAACAGGAATTAACCGAAATAAATTACATAATATTCGTGCAACACCAATTTTCCAACAATCCCCCACATGAATTTTAATGTGTACATTCGAGAGAGTTCAAGCGGAAAGCTTACTGCATCATGATATGTAGCTTTTGGCTTTGAACCTTCCTTAGTGAAATACATCGAATTTACTTAGTTGATCAGTGAACGTGATGTCTTGAACCGTTCAGCTATTGGTGTAAACCAAGACAACTGTATCCACACAGTAACTCCCCTAACAAATTTTTGTTCACATGGTTGTGTCCGTTTTGGCCTTGGACAGCTCTTGGGTTCATAAGTGTTTTCTTATGAAGCGGCCAAACTTCACACTTACATAGGTGATCTCCTTCAAAGAATATCCTGTCAGCTTATTTAAGCTTAGGAATTATTAAAAGTCAAACTTACCCTTACTCTTTCTACAGGTAGCACATTCATCGTACACGGGAATGAGTTGTAGTTTTACTCCAAAGTGCTGTTTCTAAATCCTTACAATTTTGTTTTCCCATTGAACCAAGATCTTGGGATCTCCAATCTACATGGTTGGGTTCCATCATAAAGATTCTTTAGTGTTGGGTTTAAAACCCATTTTCCTTGGTAGGCAGTATGTTTAATCTCTTGGTAGGCCTTTAGTCAACGGATCCGATAAGGTTTCCTTTGATTTTACATAATCAACGGAAATGACACCATTAGAGATCAACTGCCTTATGGTATTATGTATGCGACGAATATGTCTAGACTTACCATTGTACATGCCACTTTGTGCCCTTCCAATAGCTACTTGGATGTCGCAGTGTATTAAAATAGCAGCACTCGCTTATTCCAACAAGGAATGTCCTCAAGAAAGTTACGAAGCCATTCTGCTTCTTCACCAGCCTTATCCAAAGCAATAAACTCGGATTCCATCGTGGAGCAAGCTATACAAGTTTGTTTTGAGGACTTCCACGACTCAGCTCCGCCTCCAATGGTAAAGACGTAACCGCTGGTGGATTTATTGTCGTTAGAGTCTGATATCCAGTTCGCATCACTATATCCTTCTAATATAGCTGGATATCTACCGTAATGTAATCCATAATCTAAGGTGTGCTTTAAATACCTAAGTATTCTAATTAACGCCTTCCAATGATCTTCGCTTGGATTACTCGTAAATCTACTCAATTTATTAACTGAGTAAGCAATATCCGGACGAGTGCAGTTCATGATATACATGAGACAGCCTAATATCCTAACATATTCTACTTGAGAGACAAGTTCGCCATGTTTTTTGCCTAAGTGTAGACTCAAGTCCACTGGCGTCTTAGCCGCAGGACCGTTATATGCATTGTACTTCTTAAGTATAGTCTCAATATAATGAGATTGTGACAATACTGTCCCATTTGACGTCTTAGTGATTTTAAACCCTGATATGACATCGGCGACCCCTAAGTCTTTCATGTCAAAATGTTTGGTCAACATTTTCTTGGTATTCATGACTAGGTCATGATTACTTCCCATGATTATCATATCGTCTACGTATCGGCAGACGATCACATAATCATTAGGTGTGCCTTTTCCGTATATACATTTATAACATTCATTAATTCTGAAACTATTTGACAACATCATTCTGTCAAATTTTTCATACCACTGTTTTGGTGCTTGTTTAAACCCATACAGTGACTAAATGAGTCTACACATCTTTTTCTCCTTTCCTGGAGCGACAAACCCTTCAGGTTGCTCCATATAGATTTATTTATCTAATTCAACGTTTAGAAATGTTGTCTTGACATCCATTTGATGTATTTATAGACCTTTCAATGCAGCAATAGCAATGAGCATTCTGATAGATGCGATTCTGGTCACAGGTGAATATATGTCGAAAAAATCAAGGCCTTCTATCTGTCTAAACCCTTTAGCCATCAATCTGGCCTTGTACTTGTCAATAGATCCATCTGCTTTATACTTTCTCTTCAGTATCCATTTGCAGCCTAAAGGTTTGCTACCCGCTGGGAGATCAACCAACTCCCACGTGTGGTTGTGCAAAATAGACTCTATTTCGCTATTGATAGCTTCTTTCCAAAAGGGAGCTTCTGGAGATGACAAGGCTTCACTTATTGTCCTCGGTTCGTTTTCTAATATATAAGTTAGAAAATCAGGACCATAGCTTTTAGCTGTTTTAGCTCTTTTACTGCGTCTAGGTTCTTCATCTTCCTGATGATTATATCAGGAATTGAAGACTTATGTACTAAGAAGCGATAGGCACTACTGTGGTGCACAGATCCCCCCCAACTTTTTATTCCGTCAAACGTTACCCCCGACGTAGCATGGCCATTAAAAAATGAATATTTTGTTAATAAATGAATATTCTGTCAGGGGGTAACGTTTGACGGAATACAAAGTTGGGGGGGCAAAGTGCTAAAAATCAAAGTTGGGGGGGCAAAGTGCAAAACGGCCGAAAGCTAATGGGGTAATCTGCTTTTTCCCCTAAAAGTAATGAATACTTTTTACCACCTCTAGTTTGCACAAATTTTAAGTCACATATATCGGTGTGAATTAAGTTTAGATGTTCAGTGTTTCTTTCTACAGAAGGAAACGGTAATTTAGTTAATTTAGCCTCTACACAAATCTCACATTTATTTTGAGATTCGATATTGAATGAAGGCAATAACTCTAAGCTTGCTAGTTTTCGTAGAGTATTTAAGTTAACGTGTCCTAATCTAACGTGCCATAAATTTGAACAGTCAACCAAGTAAGCAGAAGTAATAATTTTATTATTCTTTTCGAGGTCACGTTTTACAGTCATTACATTCATCTTGTACATGCGGTTGACCGCGTTTTACCAACAAATTGCCCATTCTTAGTGAGCACCAATTTACCAGACTCAAACACTAGTCTAAGACCACTTGCATCAAGTGCATAACCAGATATTGAATTCTTTTGAATATCTAGAACATGCAGTACATCAACCAAAGTTATCTCTCTGCCCGAAGTCATCTTTAGCACCACTCTTCCATTTTCGATGATGCCGGACGTTGCAGAGTTCCCATGTACAACTTTCGATTATTGAACAAGTAGTATGTGGAGAACATGTCTCGGTCGGAGCAGACGTGGCGGGTGGCACCGGTGTCGACAAACCACTCATTTGGATGGTCCACCATGTTGGCCTCAAAGACAACTGCAGTAAGCATCAGGTCAGTCATGTCGCCCGTAACGCTCTTGTCTTGAACCACAACAACCTGGTTGGAATGGTTCGGGTTCTGGTTGTCTTTCTTCGGGAGTCGGCAGTCTTTAGCCATGTGGTTTGGCTTTCCACAGTTGTGGCAGTTCCCTTTGAATTTCTTTTTCTTCTGTTGTTGCCCTCCACCATTGCCTTGATTCTTTCTCTTCTTAGAGTTGGGCTTGTGTTCCACCACGTTGGCTCTAGCCTCCATCTGCATCTACTTTGGCTTGGCCTCAGACATTCGATTATCTTCTTCAATCCGAAGTCTGACTATCAGGTCTTTAAGATTCATCTCCTTGCGCTTGTGCTTGAGATAGTTCTTGAACTCCTTCCAGGACGGCGACAACTTCTCTATCATAGCAGCAACTTGGAAGGATTCACTGAGTTTCATGTCCCCTGCATCTAGGTCATGTAGGATCAGTTGCAACTCTTGAACTTCACTCGTCACCGTCTTCGAGCCGGTCATTTTGAAGTCCAAAAATTTGTCAACGATGAACTTCTTCAACCCAACATCTTCTGTTTTGTACTTCTTGTCAAGGGACGTCCAGAGTTCCTTTGACGTCTTGATGGTGGAATAGACGTTGTACAATGAGTTGTCTAATCCATTCAGGATGTAGTTCCTGCACAGAAAGTCACTTTGACTTCAAGCGTCGAAGGCGGCCCTTGGACGAGGATCAGTCACGTCTTCTGCCACCACATGAGCCTCTTCTGTCAGCATCCTTGATAGGTTCAAGGTCATAAGGTAGAACAACATCTTTTGTTGCCACCTTTTGAAATTAGTGCCGGAAAACTTTTCCGGCTTTTCACCGCCATCATGAACAGGCGATATCGTAACCATTTTTTCTAAAATACACAAGCAAAATATCGTTTTAAATTTGTTGAACGTAATGGGTGTAAAATAGAAAATAAACCAGATTTAAAGTCGAGACAAGAGTTGGACTCTTTCTCTTTAAAATGATATTTGCCCCGCTCGGTACTTACGGTTGATCGACAATCGTTTCTCAAGATGCAACAACTATCTTCTTAATATGGCAGCACCTCGATATTAAGAAACGACGAACTAAAAAGTTGTTATGAACTCTCGGAACAAAACAGACAGAAATAAAGAATGTTTGTGATTGAATGATTTTGGAAGAGGAGGAGCCTGCCTTTTATAGATGTCGAAAGTGAGCCTAGGGGGTGACTGGACGGACGTGTTCTTTCCACGTCACAACTTTCCCGCCAGAATCTGCACCACTTCGACTGACTGTACACCTGTTCGGATGAAAGGTGACATTGTTTCTGCTGACTAGGTGCGTAAGTGACTGTTCGCTGACTAGACTTTCCCGCCAGATTTCCAGCCATTGGACACACTGAATCGGCTAGATTCTTACACCTAATCACGATTTAGTTAATTATTTAATTTGTTGCTTTATTTATTTTCAGACAATTAATTAATTACTTAATTAAACTTTGTCTAGAAAAATAAGTAATTGATAGGGAATCCCAAACCCAAGCTCAATCCCAAGCCTAGGCCCACGGCCCACGGCTCCGACCCCGACGTGTGGGCTTGAATTGAAGCATTGCCCATCTAAGTCTTCTCCACTTCAAAGATTTTTGGTACCATTTGGGGCCCAAACTCCTATCACAAACAAACAACTAATAAGGTGTAAAAGTTAGCTCTCTTTTTCCCATGTGGGATGGTGGCTTTTCACCTTCCCACTTATTTCCTTTTTATTCCATCAATATATTTTATCTCAACTAGCTCACTTTATCATTTAATTTCTCATTCATCACAAATTGGTTTTGAACAATTAAATATACTATGTTCATCTACACAAAATGTAGATTTCATTGAGCTAACAAAATTCTAATTTTATAAATAGGAATTAATCGAAATAAATTACATAATATTGGTGCAACACCAATTTTCCAACAATAAGCACTTTGAAAATAATCTGTATACCGAATATAGTGCACCACATTCAACGGTAATTAATCCCAGAGCCGTATATTTCAGCCTCATACGAATCTCCTTCCCACTTGAGCCCAAGAACTAAGCACAATAAACTAGTCTGGTTATGCACAAACATTTAGTTGTATGTTAATATGCATGAAAGTTTGTTCTTCATTATTTGTTTGTAACCGATGCAGAAACCAAAATTTACATTTCAGCTATATATTTGATATATCAAACATGAAATAACCATACTCAGAGAGGGGCGTAATTTTACCAGACACCTCAAATAATGTGCCGAAGAAAGTTATTTAAATTTACCTGTCCACTTTTCTTTAAGCAAGCAACAAAAATCATCAATTTCCTCATCTGATTCGATAACAATTCTCCAATCTCGTATTAGACGATAGTGTATTATTATGTTGTATTATTTAATAGCTTTTATTTAGTATTTAGTCTTGTACGTTATTACCCTTGTAAGTTACTATAAGTAAGTACTTATGGTGATTAAAGAAATAATTATCCACTCCAAATTATTTCTCTTATATGGTATCAAGAGACCTCTCTCTCACGAGATTCTCTTCGATCCTAACCTAGTATGTCTTGATGGGGCTTACCTTTCTGCTCCACCGTAGAGGGCGCCTCTGGCCCTGCCGCCTTGGTCGAAACCCTATCGTCGCCCGTTCCGCCCTTTCACGGGCCTTCTTCTGGTGGTGTTGCGTTGATCCCTATCAACTCCAATCAGATCCCCATCCGTTTCACTGGCACTAACTACCCCTCTTGGCATTGTTAAATCCGCCATCTTCTCTATGGTTATGGGTTGTTTGGTTTTGTGGATCGCTCCCACCCTTGTCCGCTGTTGGGTGAGACACCGGAGTCGCGTGCGGCCTGCTCCTTGTGGACGCGTCAAGACTCCTTGCTTGTTATGACCTTGGTTGGCTCTGTCTCTGTGAAAATCTCCACGTTAGTTGCTTCCGCTGAATCCTCTGCACGGGTGTGGGAAGACCTAGAATGTGTCTATGCCAGTCGTTCTCACTCCCGCGTCATGCAACTGAAGGATGAACTGAACAATATGAAACTGGGTGATCATTCAGTCTCTGAGTTCCTTCAGTCCATCAAGTCCAAATTCTATGAACTTGCTGCCATTGATGGTCCCGTTAAGGATGATGACATCACTCTTTATGTCCTCAATGGCCTCAGCTCGCTCTACCGCGACATTGCTGGTCGATCCGTGCTCGTGAGCACCCTATTCAGTTTGCTGAACTTCATGACCTTCTTGTTAGTCAAGAATCGTACTTTCGTCGCATTGAGGCTGAGCACTCATCTGTTGTTGCTACTGCCAAACCTGCAAAGGCTCAACCTCGTTCCAATCCTCGCAATATGGGGCGCAATTGGCATTCGAACGGGCAGCCTACCCGCGCTCGCGCTCGTCCTCCTCAGGGGTACGCACTGTCTGCGTCTTCTCCGACTCCAGGGCCCCTATCAACCGCTGCACACCCGCAATTTGATAGTTTGGCAACTCTACGACATTAACGGTCACAGGGCGTAGACTTTTCGTCGTTACCCCATGCCCAATGCTAACTTTGCTACGTCTCTCCCGTCTTCGGATTCGCAACGTACTGAGTGGCTTGCTGATATTGGTGCCTCTCACCACCTCACCTCTGACCTCAATAATCTTGCTCTTCACTCTGAGTATGATGGTCCTGATGAAGTTTCCACTGCTGGTGGTACAGGTTTGCCTATATCTCACACGGGTCCTCTCAAGTTACTCTTCATGATCGTTCTTTTACGCTTGACAATATATTGTGTGTTCCGTCTTCTCAGAAAAATGTTTTGTCTGTGCATCGTTTTTCTAAAGCTAATGATGTATCTATTGAGTTTTTATCTTCTCACTTTGTTGTTAAGGATTTTCGTACAAAAAGTAAGTTGTTTCGTGGGGCGTGTGTGGATGGCGTGTATCGTGTGTGGTTACCTTCAGTTGGACATGCTCCGGTCTCGGCTTTGGTTGGAGAAAGTACCAGTGTTCGATGTTGGCATGACAGGCTCGGTCATCCTCTGGGAAAAGTTGGCTTGTTTTTTAGTCGAAAGTTTAGCTTACCTATTGTGTCGTCCGCTGCATCGGACCCTAGTTTTTGTTCTTCATGTTTGTCAAACAAAAGTCAAAATCTAGTTTTTTGTGTTACGTCACTTGTGTCGAACGATGTGTTGCACTATGTTTATGGCGATGTTTGGGGTCCATATCCCACTGTGCCAAGTACTGGTTGTCATTTTATCTAATATTAGTGGATCATTTTTCCAAATTTTGTTGGCCTTTTCCTCTAGTTGCTAAATCTGATGTACTTCGTACCTTTATTCAGTCTAGAGGTCTAGTGGAAAAATAATTTGGTTGACCTATTAAGAACTTCTATTCAGACAATGGTGGTGAGTTCGTGGCTACGCGGTCTTATCTTTTGTCACATGGCATCTCTTGGCTTACTACAGCCCCCCACATGCCCCAACGAAATGGCACAAGTGAGCATCGTCATCGTGTCATTGTGACGATAGGGCGCACGCTTCTTAGTCGTGCCTCTCTCCCCTCGACTTTATGGGACTATGCCTTCTGCATGGCCGTCTCTCTCTACAATTAACTTCCTACAGTCGTCTTGGGTTCACGTTCTCCATTTGAGGCGCTCTTTGGTTTCACTCCTAACTATTTTGGCCCTCGCACTTTTGGGTGCATATGTTTCCCGCATCTTCGACCTTACTTTCTGGGCAAGCTCACTCCTCCATCTCGATAGTGCATCTTTGTGGGCTATTTTACGTCGCAATCATCTTGACATTATTACGGGTCGGCTCTGTATTTCACGACATGTACGGTTTGTGGAGGATTGCTTTCCTGGTTCATCTCAACCCGCAATGGATTCACTACCACCGGCTCACCTCGCGAACCCTAGCCCCGTCTCTCTTGGGCTACCTAGGTTTCCCGCGGTCACACCAGCGGCCACCACTAGGCCCGATAGGGCTTCTCCTTTGCCCAACCCTAGAGCTCTGCCTTCTCGTCCCACGACCCAGTCCCCTGGACCACCACTTTAGACCGCCAGCCCAACCATTAGGGCTCCCTCTCCACCGCAGTCACTCACGGCCTAGGCCCATTCGTCCGCGGTTAGGGCTGCTTCGCCTGCACCCGTTGGGCCATTATCCGTGGCCCATGACTCGGCCGACCCCCTGACTTGACCGCCTCCACTCGCACGCACCCCATGGCCACGCGGTCCCAAAATAACATCTTTCGTCCAAAGATGTACACTGCCACCAAGCATCTAGTCCTTGATTCGCTTGAACCTACCTCGGTCAAACAAGCTCTTACTGACGAGAAATTATTATATACATCCATTGTATGTACAACCGATGGTTGAGATTAAAATAAGGTCCCTAAATTGTAGGAATAATCACCTAACACTCCATCCCCACCGTGTATTGGTAGTGGATGCACATGCATCAGTTGCACCAAATAATCTCTCCTTACTGACCCCTTGTGGCGTGCTGCCATGGAGGATGAACTCACTACCTTAACCACTCATGGCACGTGTTCCTTGGTCTCTCCACCTCGTTATCGATCTATCATTGGGTCTAAGTGGGTCTTTCGCATCAAGTGTCACCCTGATGGGTCCATCAACCGATACAAGGCTCGTCTAGTAGCCAAGAGATTTCACAAACGGTACGGTGTTGACTTCAAGGAAACCTTTAGCCCCGTGGTGAAGCCTGTTAGGATTTGGACCGTACTTTCTCTTGCCGTGATGCATTCATGGCCTCTGCGGCAACTTGATGTCAGCAATGCGTTCTTACATGCCTCTCTTTCTGAAATGGTCTATATGAGTCAACCACCCGGGTTCGTTGACAAGTCCAAACTGGATCATGTTTGTCTTCTCCATAAGTCTATGTATGGTCTTAGAGAAGCCCCTCACACTTGGTATCTTGCTCGCAGTGCCGCTCTCCTTAAGTTTGGGTTCACTCAATCCAAATTGGACATGTCCCTATTTATACTTATGCGAGATGCGGTTCGTGTGTATGTGTTGTCTTATGTTGATGACATTGTGGTCACTGGATCGTGCAAGGCCACTATCACCTCCCTTCTTGACCGTCTTAGTACTAATTTTGTGGTTAAGGACTTGGACCCTCTTAGCTATTTCTTGGGTGTTGACGTGTATCATACGGGTGAATGGTTATTCCTTTCGCAACACAAGTATATTCTGGACCTCTTGGCATGTCATAAAATGGACGAAGCCAAACCACTCGCCACCCCTATAGCTTGGAATCTGCCCGCTCTAATCTCGGATGAAACCGTTGACCCGACGACCTATCGACAAATTATTGGTGGCTTGGAGTATCTTACTCTCACGTGACCCGAATATAGCATTCTCAGTTAATAGGTTGTCTCAGCGCATGTCGGCCCCGCATTCGACTCACTGGGTCACGTTAAAGCGCGTCCTTCGTTATTTAAAGGGAACTCTCACGCACGGCATCACCCTTCAGAGGGATAACAACCTTTCTCTTACTGCATACTCTGACTCCGATTGGGGAGGGGGTGATGCTCTTCATGGCACATCTACCTATGCTTATCTTGTTATGCTGGGTTCGAACCCAATTTCTTGGTCTTTTCGGAAACAAAAGGCGGTGTCTCATTCTTCGATGGAGGCTGAATACCGTGCTCTTGCTTCAACTACTGCTGAGGTTCGGTGGCTTCAACACCATTTTATGGAAATCGACCTTTCACTTTGTTCCTTTCCTATAACGCGTTGTGGCTACATAGGGGCTTTGCATCTCTCTCTTCATCCGGTGCAACACTGACGAGTGAAACACATCTCCATCGATCTTCACTTTGTTCGTGATCCTGTTGCCAAAGGCCTTCTCCTTGTCTCATATGTTAACACTCTTGATCAATTGGCCGATGTTCTCACTAAGCCCCTTGCTCGTACTCGATTTGAGCTTCTTCATTTCAAAATCTCCGTTGTTGATGGCACGTCAATTTTGAGGGGGCGTATTAGACGATAGTATATTATTATGTTATATTATTTAATAGCTTGTATTTAGTATTTAGTCTTGTACGTTATTACCCATGTAAGCTACTATAAGTAGTCATGGTGATTAATGAAATAATTATTCACTCCAAATTATTTCTCTTATATCTCGCACCTACGTCAAAAAAATCCATATGATATTGATCAGTCGTAGGCAGTGTTTTGAAACCCGGCCCGGACCGACCGGTTCGACCGAGAACCGGCAGCTAGGCTGAGCCTATTCTGAGTATAAAGTGGTCAGAAAGCTCTGGTGGGCGAACCGGTCGCCCGGTTCCGCCCTCATTTTTTTTGGTTTTCCGTCAATTGCGAATCAGTCCTATTTTTTTGACAATTACAAACTTGCCTAAAAAATTTAGAAAAAAGGAAAAAACAGAATGAAAAACTTTGAAAGGACATAACTTTGCGTAGGAGTGTCCGTTTTGGACGCATTTGTTTTTTTGATTTGGGGTATCTCGATGATATCTATCCACCGCAAACTGCCTATGGTGGTTTGGGCCAACAAATTTTCAAAAAATGTTGTTTTCCATGTTTAATTTGACTTTGAAGCTAAATGAGCATGCATTCGAGAATTTCATGCATAGTATTTCGTCTGATGCTAAGTTCATTTTCCAGATCTTAGTGTCACACATTACTGTTCTTGTATTGAATTTTGTGACACGGTTGGCCAACATTTAAAAATCCAAAACAATCTTTTAACTTGTATTAAATATAATGTTAATTGGATTATTTAGTAAATTGTTGGATAGCTCAATGGTTTTCACTACTTTTCAAGAACTTATTTTGTTGGAGGTCACGTGCTCAAGTCCTAGTTTTGTGTGCCTCTACGAGAGGTTGTTACATTGACCTTTTTTGAGAGGACCCACTCAGCCGCCTTTTTTTCGGGCATCAGAGGGCTCTTTTTATAGGCAGTGAGGAGCTGCTCGTCTCAACCAACTTTGTTGAATGGAGGTGTGCCAAGTGGTCGTGGAGGTGGATCCCTTTGTTTGCTTGGTGCATGCTAGTCCATCGTGGTTATGGGAGAAGCGGACAATTGACATATGTCAGGAGGTGTGTGTCAACTTTTAATTGAGGTGGTTCTGGGTCAAGCTTCCCAATTCTTATCCTTAGGACTAGATAGGTCCTTCGAGGGTGGTCTTGTCAGCACAGTCTCTTCATGGTTATGCACATTTTTTGTGTACGAAGAAAGAGGAGTTCGTGATTTGTACGAGGAAGGAGAAAAGCTGAACATATGTATTATTAATGAAAGTTAAGGTTCAATCCACAGATACATGTAACTTCGTTGGGACTTTAGAATCTTTACTAATTGAAGGTCCAAATCGAAAGATACCTTCTTATACGTATTTCAGTGTTTAGGAAGTAACAATTCATCACATCACAACTAGCAGGGGATTGTTACATATTAGTTGTGAAAATTAAGTCACAACCAATATTTGTTGAAAATGAAGTCTTGCATTAGTTTATCTAGAACTTTTGTAGTATTGGGCTAGACACAATCGAACTTTATATATATATATATATATATATATATATTATAAAGTCTATATTGGCACTTGGACGCTTGGGACATTTGAAAGTTGAAGAGTTACTTATAGTACTTATTTTCTTAGATTTTATTACATTTAAATTTGGAATAAATTAGCGAGGAGGTGCAATTCGATAACTTTAATTTTTAGATTTATTTTATTTAGGGAGAATTACACAAAGTACCCCTCAACTATGGGTAAATTACACAAAGTACCTCTCCTCTTTGGGAAATTACACAAACTACCCTTATGACCGATTTTTCGAATTTTTTTTATTTCAAACTATTGAATGTAAATTCATGCTCTTCAATTATTTTGCATAAAAAACAAAAAATAAGTCAAAATTATTGCATTAAACCTCATTTATCTCGTTTAAAAAGACAAAAAATATTGATAACAAATAATTTCTTCTAAGAAAAAATAAATTATCTGCGAATTTTAGTCTCTGCTATGATTTGAATTTGAAAGGTTGTCTTAATTATTTTAATTTTTTTTACCATAAGGGTAGTTTGTGTAATTTCCCAAAGAGGAGGGGTACTTTGTGTAATTTACCCATAGTTGAGGGGTACTTTGTGTAATTCTCCCTATTATTTATAACAAGAAACTGTTAGTGAAAGGGTGCAACTCTTTGATGAAACTTGACTATTGTAAATAAACATGTTTGGCCAATTGTAACTTTTCATGTTCTATAAATATATTAATACATATTATTTTTTATTCATTTAGTACTCTATATTATGCATTCTTATAGAGTTTATTAAAATCCTTATATCTCGGAAGCAATTTTTTTAAATACGAAATGACGTACAATTAACGCCTTTAAGGCATTTATATTTTATATTTTTATGTCTCCTATATTTTTCTGTATTTTCAGAATTAACAATTGCGTAATAAGATAAAAGACGAACTTTCTTACACGCCTCTGAAGCAAGGTTGCACGGATACGGATACGAGAATCCGTATCCATAGGATACGGATACGTGGATACGATTTTTTAAAAATTTACAAGATACGATATGTGTAGGATACTTCAAATATTTAATATTAATAAATAATAATTATATAAATATATAACTAAAAAAAAGTCAAATGATATATTATATCATATGTAATCACTTGCAAAATTAATTTCAACACAAAAAAAAAATATAAACATATATAAAAGATTCCTAATAGCCATAGGCAATTCATATAAGCTCAAAAACTCAAAATACTAATGGCTAAATGTTAAATACATTAAACATGGTCAACAACAAAAATTAAAGAGTTTAAAACATAACAAATAACAATACTAGATTAGCATATTTTTCAAGAGAGTATCCGATAACAAATAACAATACTAGATTAGCATATTTTTAAAACATAACAAATAAGAAAATTAGAGCTTGGGTATAGTTTAATGCTAAGTTTAAAGGGTTTGCATATTCTCATGTCATTTGGTCCAACTCATTTCATGAGTGTCTTCTTTTCTCTTGAATAAAATCTTATTTTGCTAATCAAGAGAGTATCAGATACGTATCGGATACTCCTCAATAGAGTATTCGATACTCGTATCCATATTTTTTAATTAATTTTAATTCAGGATACTCCATTTGGAGTATCGGATACGTATCCCGCGCGTATTCGACGCGTATCCGTGTCCGATACGTATCCGGAGCTGACCGAACACTTTTTTTGAGTATCCGTGCATCCTAGCTCTGAAGTTAGAGATTGATCACAATTTTGACCAAAATCTCACTTTTCCGGCAATTGTATTACTTCAGAACATTTTTTTTTCTTCATAAATTTATTACTCATTATAACGTATCTAGACACCAAATTCATTGTTTGTGGTTTTACGTCTTTTTTCCTTCTTATTTTTTTTTAATTAAACATTAATCTATATTTCATACCACATGCGCCCTAACATGTCTAACTACACTCAAGCAGTATTTATTGGCTCGATATCTTGAATGTGGGATGGCACTTGTCTTCCTAAACTACGACAATACAACTAATAATACAAGAGCTATCAAGTACACTCATTAAACAAATTATACAATACAAGTGTAGCAAATTACACCATCTCCTTATGCAACTGAAAGATGGAAACGACTTTTATCTATCAAAAATAAAATGATGAGTCTTGTTCAAAAAATAAAAAAGGATGAGTAACTATTTTCTTTTCTTTATTTGTTCCAATTAATTAAAAATTCATTTCTTGTGCAGAATAAGAATGATTTATATAATAAAAATGATAAAGTTTTTTCTTTTGATAATTAAAAATGATAAGAGTTATTGTCGCAGTTTATTAGTCGTTGTATCGGTGTCGCTTGTACTCGTGACTAGGTGCTTAATATGTTATTTTTTTTGGTGAATAGGTGCTTAATACGTTATTATTGCACGTTCCACTTGAATACATAAAGCAGCATATTAGTATTAGGAGACAAAGTGAACTATCAATGCTTTATGAATTATGATTGATACTTTATTTTAGAATCATTGAAGATATTAATCACTAATCGCCTAGGTGAGCTTTTTAGTACCAGATAATCGAAACCAAGATAGATTTCAGAGATCTGAAGCTTAACAGTCATATTCTATTTTGAAATTTTTAATATATTGAAGTGTAATATTTGTTCACTTTTATATTTCTCAAAAGTATATCCCACTTAAAGTGTATGTGATACGGGCCTACGTAATTAATATTATATGTATTAGTTAATATAAAAATATATTATTATTAGTATTAGTATTAGTATTATTAGCATGTTTTAGACGTGTAGTTGGTTTGTGGATGACTAATTAGAGTTAGTGGAGATAGTGGTAGATTAGTGCCACTATTATAGGGATTAGTCATTTTCTCTTCCTATTCATTAAAATGTTTCGTTGTAATTTTGGATTATGAATGAAAAATGAATATTTTAGTGTTATAAATATATTCTTATCTTTATTTCTTAGGAGATCCGTCCTTTCTCGAACGTTGGTGCTTTCATTGATTTGAACTCTATTACCTCTCGTAATGGACTTCTACTCTGAGTTACTTGCAATTTTCGAACGATATGAAACACGGATGGCTAAGTTTTATGACGAATGGCGAATTAAAACGGAAAATACTTTTTCGCATTATCCATTGTCACAACTCCAGCCACAGTCCTTGTCTTTACCGCTTCTGTCACCAACACCATTACAATTGTCTACGTCGCTCCCAACTCCACCATTGTCAATGCCACACGCCACTATACACATTCAACCCAAAAGAATTCAGAAATCCTCTACTACCCCAAACAACAGCAACCGCAACCACAAGCACCAAGCCCAACCAAGAACTCACTTTCATAACAAAACCAAAAGTTCGACCCACACTTTCCTTTACAAATGTCAGAAAAAAACTCCACCAAAGTCTGTACTTCCAAAAATTGCACAAACTTCAGGTTGCACACACAAATTTTATTCCATTACACCAGCAATTCTATATGCCATGATTTCCACCAATTTAAGCACTTTGAGTACAAAAAACACCACTTTTCCCAAAGACAGAGGCAAAACACTATGTTTTCTTCCTACCCAATCACCCTCTGTCCCCAACAACACAGATGATTCAGACGCATCCACCATTCTCCTACAGATCCGAGAAGAACATTACTCTATTTCACCGTGTCCGCCCACTTCGCAGGTTAAGAAATATGAGCAGATTCTTTTGCCGTTTGGAGCAATAGAGAGAGGAAAAGAAGACGAATTCCCTTGCGAAAATTCCAAGCTTCTACAACTGTTTGTAGTCTGCCGATGGTGGACATTGAATGTGGAGGCAGGATCAAATTGATAATAGAGTTTGTTTCCCGTTCGTGCAAAAGCTTTCACAAATCCTTCCCCTTGGGCCCAAATTATATTTCAAGAGTAAAAAAAAAAACAAGGACAAGAAGTTTGTTGGGCCTTGAGGACAATGCCCTTTTGAAGAAGGGATGAATGATACGGCCCAATCTCTAACAACTATTATTATTATTATAATAATTATTATTATTATTGTTATTATTATTATGTTTTAGTGAGAACCGTGTGGTGGTCTTCAGATTAGTAGGTATTGGTTAGTTAATTAAAGTTAGTGGTTAATTAGAGATAATGGTTAGTGGTGTTAGTGGGTATTAGAAGTTATCTTTATTGCTATTTATATGTAAGGCTTTGTACACATTATTTTCAAGAAGAAAAGAAATTAAATTATTTTAGTTAAATTCTAAATTTCTCATCTCCATTCTTAGGAGTTCGTTCTCACTCGAAGTAGAACAAAACCCGTTAGGATCTTGAATCCTATCAGTATGCTACTTTGAGGTGAACTTTTGTTAAGTTGTTAATTCAACCAACGATATATTCTTGGACGACTAAAGCAAAATAAAATAAAAGAAACGATTCACAATTGGACAGTTAAATTGCAAGCGCCACCTAATACGGTAATTAGATGGAACTTAAGGCCATATAAGTCGTACATAAATATCACATAACCATATTAGGTAATTATCAAAAAAAAAAAAGATAACTAACTTAAAAAGCTGCCCAATAAAGTCAAATGGCCAAAATTAACAAAATTGTATTATGAAAACCTCATAAAACTATGATAGTAACATGTATCCACCTCTCTAGCAGATCATCATAATAATAATAATAACAAGTAAAATGTTAGGGTTAGGTGTGTTGGGAGAGAAAGGTTATGTGTGTATGTAGATGTTGCTGGGATTCTCGACATTATAGGCTTCGGTGGAGTTTGTTTCTTTCGTTTGTGAATGGAAGTTTGAGTTTGTGCAATTAGGATTTTTTTGTGTTTCTGAAAGTTAGTTCCTCGTTGGGCTTTGGGCTCGGTATTTGGGGTGATAGGAGTTTTTGGAATTGGTTCTTGTTGAATGTGTATAGGGGGGTGTGGCGGTGACAATGGTAAATGTGTCGGTGGTGGAAGAAGCGGTATAGACGAGGAACTAACTTTCAGAAACACAAAAAAATCCTAATTGCACAAACTCAAACTTCCATTCACAAACGAAAGAAACAAACTCCACCGAAGCCTATAATGTCGAGAATCCCAGCAACATCTACATACACACATAACCTTTCTCTCCCAACACACCCAATCCTATCTAATTCATCTTACACCGAGCTCACCAACGTGAGTACAAAATATACTTATTGTCCCAAAGACAGAGGAAAAACTCCAGGTTCGACGCCGTTGACGGAGGAGATGATGGCGTCGGATGTGGCGCAGCTGTTAGGGGCGGCTGCTAGTGTTGGAAGAAGGAGTGAAAACCCTAACCCTAATGTCTTTTCAAATGCCACTCATGGCTTTATAGAATCAGGCCAAGAGCTATTGGGCCGTAAAGAGCTGCTATTGGGCCGTCCAGATCTGCAATTGGACCAAGGGCGTTTGGGAACTGCGGAGCCGCAGCTGGGCCTTGAGGACAAGGCCTCTTTTTCAGAGGCGGGCATTGATACGGCCCAACAGACTATACCTATTAATGCTAGGCCCAGTTTAATTATGTTAGGAGTCTTTCTTTAATTAGTAGGAGTCTTTCTTTAATTAGGAGTCTTTCTTTAATTATGTTATTTCCTTTTAAGAAGTCTAGGTTTATTGGGTTAAGTATTATTAGTATTAGTATAAATAGTCTAAGTCTTGTACTTTTTTATTCATGGAAGAACAATAAATCTTAGTTTAATTTAATTTTAGTTCTCTCTTCTCTCCCAAATATTTCTTGGAGCCCGTTCTAGCTCGAATAGAACCCTAACCCTAACATTGGTGCTCTCAATGAAAGCACCAATGTTAGGGTTAGGTGTGTTGGGAGAGAAAGGTTATGTGTGTATGTAGATGTTGCATTCCACCACGCTCCGCAGCCCCGGCGCCCACGCGGGCTGGCTTTGCGCTAGTTTCATCTAGCCTCGGGCTAACACTGCAATACCGACGTCACCACCCGCGTCGCACGATTGCAACTGGGAGGGAGTAGTGGCTGGCTCTGATACCCATTGATATGGGCTTAGGAGAACCCAACCTCAAAAGCTAGCTGTTAAGGTGGAAGAGCCCAAGTCCATATAAACCTCACACTAATATCTTACAATATCAATGTGGGATCCAAGTCCCATACCTTGCAATTAGGATCATAACATAAAAAGTAAGGGATGAATAGTTGACTTTACTTTAGTACATCAACCTATCAACTTCGAGATGTGTGATGGTTCAGGCAGGATGATCACAGAGGATCAGACCTCTTTACTGTACCTGAATCTGAACACACATAAATAATTCATTAAGGTGCCGTCTTATCTGTACGGCTGTACTACGGAAATATTTTACCGGTTCAGCCGGTTGCCTGTATTAGATTTAGCGGTCCACGCGCTTTTCCTTTTTATCCCCACTAACTAACACCGCGTTTGAATGCTTTTTCAAAACTTTTGCTTTGTGCTTACTATTACTATTACTATTATGGGCACGCCGCAATAGAAAAGTTGTACACAGTAGCAATTGATAATTAAATAACAAAAACAAAAGAAACCTTAAAACAAACAAACAAACAAACGAAATTATTAATTACAATTTGATTGTTCATTAAAAAGTGACCGTATCTCAAATTGTACAAAAACAAAAGAAACCTTAAAACAAACAAACAAACGAAATTATTAATTACAATTTTGATTGTTCACTAAAAAGTGACCGTATCTCAAATTGTAATTATTTGACCAATTTACTTGCTGAAAAATTATTCAACGCGGTGCTTCCTTTTTTTTTTTTGTTATTGGAAACATTTTTCAATATAATATGATCAATGGATATGCCAAGAATTTGATTCACAAAAGACCAGACTTGCAATATATGAATTATCCTGACAAATAAACTTTATTTTTATTCATGTTATTATCATATTTTGACAACCTGTTTAAAAAAAAAATATCAACTCATTTATCAGATTTACAAAATTATTTTGTAACACGAAATCTATAGCTTAAAAATTGAAATAAATCAGCCATCGATGCATGATTGTATTTTGGTGAATTGCTCCATACTACTGGTATTGGTGAGTGACCAACTTCTTAGAGCTAGATAACCTCAATTTCAATATCTTGTGCGTAGTGGCTCTTAATAATAGATTTTCTCTTTATCCCTTTCTTTGTTCAGGACAACTCAAACTTATAATATATATGGTAATATATCTTTTGATAATATGACATGCTATTTTGTGGATCACGCGTTGCTTGCGTGGCAATCTCGACGATATGTTTAAAATTGACATTGGTACCAGCATAATGGACTTAAATCGTAATTTGCCAATATAGTGGGTTGAGATTGAAATGATACCAAAATAACGAGTTAACTTTAAAAACTTCCCCAAAAATGTTTAAAATAGCTTACGAGCAATTGTTTTAGAGAACACTTTTAAGAGTTCCATATATTAGTTTTCTCAACTACAAATTTATTTTAAAGCCAAAAACTATCATAATCTCAAAGTTAGTGTGAAAGTATATTTGAATTATAGAGATAACATAGTTATGTTTTGTTTGTAAATACGAGTGTGATAGAATAATTGAATAGTAATTATTGTGATAATAATAATATTTGGCAGTGTTTGAAATAGTTTTCAATAAGATTTTATATTTAGACATATTTTGTTTTGTTTTTTTAAAAAGACGAGATTTGTGAGTAAGACGCATGCACTTATGAGGTGTGATGCACGCGCCAAGTTGTGAGAAGCGGTTTGAGTTAAAAACAAGCAGTTACAACACGGTGCTGAAGTCGTGACCAAACAGTCCCTTAGCTCATTTTTCTCTCTCTCTCTCTTGCATCTTTCGTATATATCTCTGCTTTTTGTCTCCCAGTGAACATCTCATCTCAATCTCAACACTAAATAAATGATTAATAAAATTAAAAAATAGAAGAAGAAGATTTGAGAATTAATAGGGTTATGGAGTTGTTGAAGAAGAATAAGAACTCTGAGTACTTTTGTTTATTAAGTGTGGTGTTGTTGTTATTGTCCTCTTCTTGTTCGTTAGTGTTTGCAGGTGATATTGTTCATCAAGATGATGTTGCTCCCAGGAGGCGTTTTTGTGATAACAATTTTGTCCTGGTAATTATTATTATTATTATTGTTGAATTATTTGCATCTTTTTTGCCCTTTCTTGTACTATTTTTGAATTTTTCTTGTTGACTTTTTGTTGACTTTGGGGAGGCTTTTCTTGTGTTGTGTTTTCTCATTTCTTAATTAATTGTGTGATTTAGATTGCTGGACTGAATCTTATGTTATTTTTTGTTATATTCCTAACACTCAGATTTGCTTCAAGATGCATGTATCATCATGACCTGCAACATTGTTACTATCTTATCTTAGACAAGAAGAGTTGTGCTTATTAATAGAATTTTCGTTTCAACTCGCTGAACGCCATACCTGATTGTGTTCGTTATATAGGTTAAAGTGCCAATCTGGGTAGACAAAAAAGAAATAATACAGTTTGTCGGAGTTGGTGCGCGGTTTGGCCCCACCTTGGAATCAAAAGAGAAGCGTGCCAGCCAGACTAGAGTTGCTCTTGCTGATCCTCCTGATTGTTGTACTACTCCCAGGAATAAGGTTCTGTATATTATCACTTCTATTAACAATCACATTTTCCTTGCTTAATTTTCTCTTGTGGCTTCTGTCTGTCTGTCTGTCTGTAGCTAACTGGGGAGGCTATATTGGTGCATCGGGGGAATTGCAGTTTCGTTACAAAAGCAAAGGTTGCAGAAGCTGCTGGCGCTTCAGCTATGCTCATCATAAACAACCAGACAGGTTTCTGCTTCTCTTGAATTAGCTCATCTGTTCTTTTTGGATCTTTTGTAAAAGCAATTCCTCTCTGCTTATATGTTGAAAAACCCATTGTCCAACAATATGATGCTATGCTATAACTGTTGAACGGTCCCCGTTGTTATCACGCTAACAAGAAAACCTTAAGTGTTATCATTGGAGAACGATTAAATCTTTACCAATTATTTATAACCACTGATTTGACATAGTTCCCTTCAGAGCTCTTCAAGATGGTTTGTGAAGCAAACGAAACCGAAGTGAGAGTTGGCATACCTGTGGTTATGCTTCCCCAAGATGCTGGTAGAAGCTTGAAGCTAAGTATGAGGAACAGTTCAAACGGTAAGCTTCATCTTGTGAAGTTCAAAACATTTTCTGCTTTATGCTGTTTCTATGTTGGCGTTATTGTACTGCTGGCAATTTATGTGCGACATTTCAATAGGTTCTAGGTAGGGTTTTGTGGAATTAGTAGCAATCTATGAGTTTGTCTTTGTTTTCAGTTTCAATTCAGATATACTCTCCACACCGTCCGTTGGTAGATGTGGCTGAAGTATTTTTATGGCTAATGGCTGTTGGTACCATCTTATGTGCATCTTATTGGTCGGCATGGACTGCCAGAGAAACTGCTCTTGAGCAAGATAAACTCTTAAAGGTAACATCTTCCCGTTCATTTATATGCTTATTTGGTTTGGTAACTAACTCCACGTTGTTAAGCTCCAAACTGCAATACCATTTACCTGATTAAAAGGACATTTGGTAACTTTTACTGTAACCCGTCGATCGACGGATTGTATAATCTGCCAGTGGTCGGTGGATTATATAATGTATGAACTTCAGGCTGCCTGGATTCTATCAGCCTGGTCAGACCATTATAGCCCTAGCAAAAGCCATAATATTGTACGATGGCCAGCATTAGACATCTAATATGTGTTTTTTTTTGTTTTTTTTTGGTAAGATTAATATGGGCTGTTAGAGGCTACCAAACGAGCTGCAACTGATATTTAATGTTACCGATAGCAGGATGGTTCTGAAGAATACTCGAACAAGGAGGGTTATAGTTCCAGTGGTGTGGTGGACATCAGCACTACATCAGCAATTCTCTTTGTTGTGATTGCTTCAGCTTTCTTGGTTATGTTGTACAAGTTGATGTCATTTTGGTTCATTGAGATCCTGGTCGTTGTTTTTTGCATAGGTGGTGTAGAGGTATGATAATTATCCTCGTGTAACATATTTACTGCAGGCTTTTGCGCCTAACTAATTTTTTCTCCAATTTGTAAAAGGGATACAGTGAAACTTACGGGTGTACACATGAAATAATTATATTAATCAAAATTTAGTACCGAATAAAGATATGTGTATTTATTGAGAGAGTTTAGACCTTAATCATTCCTTTTCCTTGTTCAAATGCTTTTCTTTTGAGAATTTTTGGCAAAGCCTGCGTGAATCAAATGATGGGTATATCAAAGCAAGTCGTGGAAGTCATTTGAGTTTTAACTCCACACTGACTCATTTGTCTTGTTTTTTGGTTGACAGGGTCTGCAAATTTGTCTAGTGGCGCTCTTGTCATGGTAGGTATCGTGCTTTTCTTCGTATTATGCATATTATGTTGTGTATGACGTTCAAAAAGTTTCCTTGCTGCATTGCCAATAGACATAGACAGTTTTCGGAGGTCAAGGGGGGTGTAGAGAGGAAGCTATTGTTGCATAAAAATAAGGAAAAAGAGTGTATATATATATATAATATATATATATATATATATATATATATATGCATATGTATGTAATAATTAAAAAAAATAAAAGAATCCTATGGTCTCCAATTTATCGTTCGTATGAAGAGTTACCAACCTTTTCGCGGAGAATCCTATGGTCGCTAGCCAAATTATGTGTTACTTGAATTCAAATGTAGGGATCTCCGAGCATATATATATTTCTTTGGAAAACTTTGTACTTAGAAAATCTACTTAACTCGCAATAGTCGTATGCAGGGAAAAATGAGGATGTTGCTTAGGACTTCGTTTTTGTCTTTCCTAATTAAAATTGATAAGTTGGCTTTCTTCATATAGTAAATGTCGATGACGAGAAAGTTGAATTAGCACCATCATGACAGTTAAGTTTTTCACAATGACCTGTTTTCCCACGAATGGGTGGCTGGCGAAAACTGGACGTCTTCTTTTTTGACAGCATTCTGATACAAAAATAAATCAAGTTCCCCAGTTCAAGATTCGAATTTCTTCTCTGTTTAAGGATGAATGCTGCTGATATATTGTAATTTGAGATTTTCAATACAGATGGGGCAAAGTAGACAAACTGCCATGAAGTATTAGCAATTTACTCAAACCAGCCCTTGTGTTTGCAAACTAGCCTTAAAACAATTTTCCCCTAATGCAGTTTAATTCTAATGGAATAACATGATGTCAGTTAAAATTTAATTTTGATGTCCTTAACATGAGGGTTGTTTCTGTAAAGTAACACGTACTTTAGGGGGTATTGTATAGTTTACCCTTTCAATTTACGTACAGGTTTTCTTTGTGGGTAAATACAAGATTTTACGTACAGCCTGTTCATAAAATCTGTTCATATGTTATTACTGATAGCACTGATGTGCAATGTTTGTTATAGTTTCAGATGTTTTGAACACGCTGCAGAGTCATTTGTTAAAGTACCTTTTCTGGGAGCTGTATCATATTTGACGCTCGCCGTTTCTCCATTTTGCATAGCATTTGCTGTTTTATGGGCAGTTTTCCGCCATGTCTCCTTTGCTTGGATTGGTCAAGATATACTTGTAAGAATGATTTCTACAGTTTACCTTCCTCTTTTTAAGAATTGCCTAACTGTTGCAAAGTCATTCTTCCCTAAAATGGAAACATTAAGATGGATAAAGATTGGAAAACCTATATGCCGAGTATAATGTACTTAATTTTCAAAATTGAAAGCATCTGGGTTAAAAAAAAAAACTTTGTTGTATTTTTCATGATCAAAAGTTTTGGAGCATAGTAAATATAAGAGGCGCGTGAGACTAGAAAACTAAAGAATTTTGCAACAAGAATATAGCTTTGGCACTGAAATTACTTTGCTTCCTAGAGGATAAGTTTCCTTGGTTTTGTCAATATTATGCAACAATGTATTTTACTTCGTTTTAATTCTCTCCATATGGAAGCAGAATTGGCATCTGTATTATGTTTATTTCGATGACAACTAATTCATTGAAGGATACTTGACGCATATTCACCATATATGTAGACTTCTGCTGACCAACAGAACGGACTCCTCTTACTTAACTTTCTTCTGTAACAGGGCATTGCCTTGATAGTCACCGTTCTCCAGATAATACGGACTCCAAATTTGAAGGTGGGTTTTAAGTGTCCTTTTATGCTAGGTATCTGATTATAGTGTCTTACTCTTAACTTCAAGGAACACTAATAAAAAATCAATTTCATCGACCTGGTCCAATATTTTTAGTTTCCTTTGGTAAAATCAGATCACTTCTACACTTGCTTTTCTTATATTTTTCCTTTTCCGTGTAATAAAATCCCAGCACACCTAACCCACCCACCCACCGATGCCATAAAATTTTGAGAACGTGAAGGAGAAAGAAAGCTAAAAATGGTAAGATAGTCAATGATTAAAATCATGTCTACACTTGATGAAAAGTAATGGTAATCTTTAGCTATTTCTCATAATAGCACATAAAAACTATCCTTTCTCTCGCGAAAATATGTCTAAGCTTTTGAAGAATGCATTCAGACATGAAAGTAGGTTTGTTGGGTTGTAATTGTTTAAATGGAAAAATGTCGTCTTGGTCGTGATCCTTCAAGTTTTAACTTGAGCTCAGTTTTTCCTTGACATTCTCAGGTTGGAACGGTTTTGCTCAGTTGTGCATTCATGTATGATATCTTTTGGGTCTTCATCTCCAAATTGTGGTTCCATAAGAGCGTTATGATAGTAGTAAGTAATAATTTGGATTTTGAAATGTTCAAGATTTAAGAATTCATGATCTTAAATAAACTCACGTTGCTTGATCCAATTATTTGTCTTGTCATGTAGGTAGCTCGTGGTGATGGAAGTGGAGAAGACGGCATTCCGATGTTACTGAAAATCCCACGGATGTTTGATCCTTGGGGCGGATACAGTATCATTGGTTTTGGAGACATTATATTACCAGGACTAGTTGTGGCATTTTCTTTGAGGTTTGAGTCTAGGGCTATTTAATATGACAGTCATTTTCGCCCATGTATCAGTATTTGACATTATGAATATATCAGCACCCTAGATGTTTGGTTTATTTATAGACATCTCCTTGAAGTGTCAAAATTTATAGTCACCTTCGAAGTTCAAAGAAAATTTAGGGTGCCTCCATAGTTGTCCAAACTTTATGGAGCCAATCTGTATTATTCTTCTGTCTTTCAAGGAGTCTTTCCGCAATAATTCAAACCAGTAAGCAAGATTTCTATAATTAGACCAAATTTAAGGGGTGCATATGCACTTTAATTAAACTCAGTTGTCTTTTTTCTTTTTTCTCCTGTTACATGCTACAGTTCTTTCAATGTGCCCATTTTTTGGTTCCTTATACAAGTTTTCAAGCGCCTTTCACCGCCCTTCTTTCATGCATATTCGTCTACTATGGATGTTTCAAGCTCTGAGGGCCTTACATATTTCTAAGTCTATCATGTTCAATCTATTCTGTCTGCATCGGCATTTATCTGAGTACAAACGCTAAAATGATATTGTTTTAATAGCATGGCACTAATATATGGGTTTGCTGTATATTCATTTTAGTGATAGACACTGATGCTGTACTTGTTTCAATGCACAGATATGATTGGCTGTCTAACAAAAGTTTGAAACAAGGGTATTTCCTGTGGGCAATGTTTGCTTATGGTCTGGGTAAGAAGCCACTTATCCTTTCAAATTTATCCGGTGCTTGCTGTTAGGACTATTTGAGAACAACCACTTTTATACATATTCCTATCGATTCATACATACGTTTATTCAGATTGCATTATACCACAATGCCAGGTTTTCTGACAACTTGTCACTTACAATTATTTATCGCCAGGTCTTCTAGTAACTTACGTGGCCTTGAACTTGATGGATGGACATGGCCAGCCGGCTTTGCTGTACATTGTTCCTTTCACACTAGGTACGTGAAGTTAAGTTCTTGATTGCTTAACAGGACCAGGATTTCTAACATAGTTGAAAGTGTTGTCGTCATCATTTATACATTTCTTAAAAAAAAAAAAAAAATAGATTAACACATTGCAAAGAACGAGAAAATTCAAAAAACAAAATATGATAGTAATTATTTCTTCAAAAGAACACCTTAATCAACACCCCACTAGAACTCTCTTCTCCCGCGCTCCCAACCCCCAAGCCCCAACACGAACATGCATACCCACCTGCCTGCTAGGGCCACGTGTAGCAATTGCACAGATTTGCTCATGACCATAGAGAAGGGAGGGTGGAAAAGGAAGAAGTGGGAAAAGCATAAAAACATAGGGGCTCTCGACTCGGTAGCTCAAATTGTGTTTTGATCAAAGACCGCATATAGCTCTCTTTTTTTATGGAGAAGGGGTTGGATTCGGTGGACAGATCGAGGAACTCAACCCAGACAGAAAGTTGAGCAAGTCTGACTTTGTTTGTGGAAGACCCTAACCCTATTGACAGTTTTAATTCTGATGATAAATTGTTTTCGAACATGAATTCTTTACTGAATCTTTACGGAATCCACAAGTTCGAACTCCCAGAATTATTCAACATCTTTTGGCAAGTTCATTTATATAATCCTTGTTCCAGTAGCACGTGCAATTCTGTTAATTTTTTTTCATATGATAAGTCTAATTTCTGTCACTACGCACCGTTTTTCTAGGCACATTGATAACAATTGGAAAGCAGAGAGGTGATCTGAAGCACTTGTGGACGCAGGGGGAGCCCGACCGACCTTGTCCCCATGTTCAGCTTCACCAGGAAGAACAATAGACAACGTTTAAGATCTAATGTATGTAGTTTCTTACAGAGTACCAGTCTTGTAGGACTTGCACCTTACAGTAGGATGAAAATTGAGAAGGATATGGTTGATAGGTTTTCTGTCTTCTAACTTGAAAATCAGATCCTTTTTTTATTTTTCTTTTTGGTAATTACTAATTACTTGAAAATCCAGATTGAGAATGCAAAAGTAGGGGAAATTTCAGCATTGGTACTCTAACTAGGCACAATTTTTAATTTCGGCACTATAACTAGTCAATCTTCGATTATAGCCCCATAGGTTGGTCATGTCCCCCAAAAGCCATGTGACTCACTCCTTCTATTTGGGAACTTTGACCAATATTGACTTCTAAGCCCACGTGGCGTTCCCTTTGACGAGTATTTCATTCCATTTATGACACCTGGATCAATTATAAGAGTTTCTCTTTTAATTCTCTATTTAATTGTTATACCAATTTTATAAAACCAATTAATTCTGGAAATTTATATTTTTGTTTAAGAATTAATTGAGTTTAAATATTTACTTATAAATCTTTAAGTTTATTAAAACAAATATTTGTGTCTTTAAAAAATAAATTTATTCATATTTTTATTGTTTTCTTAAATTAATTGGATTCTTTTTTTTTTATTTTTTTATTTTTTTTGGTTTCAACATCATCTTCTTTCTCAAGCCTCCCCCACCCTATACCTCAAATCAAGGGCTTTGTTCATATTTGGGACCAGAGTATTGAAGATATGAGCAAATCTGGTATTTCGTTAACATTACTAGAAAAATCAGGCATTTAGTCGAAAGAAAACATCAATATTACTATAACTTTTTATATTCTATAATATCAACATAGAATTCATAATATTTACACACTGAATGCAACGAACTGTTTATAATTTATTAAAAAGTGTTCAAATCATAAAAGTAGAAATTGTATTGGTTATAGAGATGTATATGTATATGATATGATATGATGGATACAATATATAAAACTATAGAAATATATTGGTTAGTGCACATTACCAATATATGCTTTAGAAAACATAATATAATTTTTTGAATAACTAAGGCATTATTCAAGCGGCAAGCATTAATACCAAGAAAGAGACTTTAAAATTGCATATAATTTAAGATCATGCATGCAGTTTCGAAATTGTAGGCTCGAGTCGTTTCGGTGAGTTGGAAAAACGAAATTGTTCGGCCGTTTCGTAAGACCGAATTTCTGAACCATGTTTTTCGTTATAGGTAAATAACAGATTTAACGCATTGGACTAGTGAACTCCGGTGGAGTCCCTGTAAGGCCATGTTCCAATAGGCCTCTAGCGGCAATTCTTTGTTTCTCCCATGGCACGGATCCCATAATTTCTCTTTGGTCGTATTATGGTAGTGATAAAAAAAAAAAAAAAAAACTAGCTTTGTAGCAGATGTGGAGATGTGAGGAAGAGTGGGGTGGGTGCTATGAGGTTGGGGTTGAGGGAGATAATGTTTTTCAAAAAAGCTAAAATGATTCTAAGAATTAGTTAATTTACTTTTTAGGAATACGAATATAGATGTTTAAGATTTAATTACATTTTTAAGAATTAATTGGTTTATTTAAGGGCATATATACATTTTAAGATCTATGTGTTAGATAAAAAGGGTAACTTTTTTGGAATTAGATTATTTATCTTTTAGTATATAAATATAAACATTAAATAATTAATTAGTATTATAATAATTACATTAAGAAATTAAAATTAAATATTTATAATTAACTCAAGTGTTATAAGTGCGCTTAAAATCTTGCTAAGGGGACACCAAGTGAACCGTTGAGTAAAATTTTGGGTCAACATGCATGCTGCCACATAATTAAGTGGGCAACTGCACATTGCGGCGGGGGAGGGGAAGGCGTTGGGGCTAAAGTTGGTTCTTTGACGCAAAAGGATACAAATTTGGTGATTTATTTAGATATAGTTTTTCATGTGAATCTTGTCAACCTTTGAATTGTGGATTTGATAGTTTGAAATTAGTTTTCTAGGTCAAATTGAACGAGGCCCTAAATGGTCTAACCATGTACGAGAGTACGTTATTTTTGTATGATCTCGTGTTTAGCTCGATGAATTAGGCTTGATCTTTGAACAAACCAAACAACAATGTCATCACCACCAATCATTTAAAAAAAATTTGTAAACAATGCCCCATAATAAGACCCACAACAAACATGAAAAAAGACACAAATATATACTAGCCATAAGTTCCTTGTTATGGTTCAGGCTACCATTTTATGCCTGAAGATGGCACTCGTTTACTTTACGACAAATAAGATCATTTTATTATCAATGAATATCTTAACTCCATTCAAATGCTATGGTCAAATTGACGTACAATATCATGAATTACACCAAAATCATGGCCTTTGGAGCTCCGGCCATACTATTTAATTGCTAGACGAATCGCCCACGAAGTTGTTAAAGCCTTAGTGCCTTCTCGGCCCAAGAAGCCATGCAGTTGCGTTGAGCCCACCGAAGAGAAGATCAAGAACAACCCTGGCATAACACTTCGATACTAGCATGTTCTTCATCAAGAAGAGTAGCATTGTCAACGAGTTGAGCCCTCCGAAGAGAAGATCAAGAACAACCCTGACATAACACTTCGATACTAGCCCATCCTTCATCAAGAATAGTAGCATTGCCAACGTCCTCCTTGATAACTAAATGATGTGGTGGAGACCACTGAAGAGTAGAAGTCGAGAGACCATCTGCCATAAAGATGATTGTAGTTAGTGATAGAAGACATGGATATAGTCCCCTTCCCATTCCCAACCCCAACCCAAACCTTGACTTTTTGAATATATATATATATATATATATATATATATATATATAAGTTATATCCAATGCGTTTTGTATATATATATATATATTATATTTTATATTTTGAGTAGAAAAGGCATCGATACAGTTTTTAAGATTATGCGTATGTATTAATGAGACTTAGATGTATAACTATATACTATTATACATTTTCAATGGTAGTTTTAGTGTAACTAAATTTATTATGTGTTAATATTTTTTAATTTGTTGTTCATTTTATATTAACTTATTTAGTTTAGCATTCTACTTGCTGAAATATATTGTGAGGATCGTGCTCCAAGAGTCATAATTTGATCCGAGTTGGCTTGGTGTTGGCTCAACTCAAACTGAAACGTGACTTTTAAGAAGCGGTCTCACTGTTTAGGATCAATATCATACATGTTATAATAAAACAACTTTTGATATACACAACAGAAACCTTGGGAATACACATAGTATGACAACTTTAATGGTTATGCACATGTGATAAAATAGTTTCAACTACACTAATTTTCCAAAATACAAGCTTGAAAAACCTTCACTTGATCCAAGCTGACACATTGGTCTTAACGTGAGCAATGGACAGACAGAAGAAACAAGGAATATGTCTGATTTGTGTATTACTGTGCAGGTGTAATACCACTAGGTTCGCAAATGCACAGTCAAGTATATTAATGATTTATAAATTATGTCACAAGCATCCCACTAAGAATGTGAATCAACTAATTATAATTACTTATGTTTTATTCCAAAGTGGTTCAAAAGGTGGAATTTTATAATCTGTAAAATAACAACACAATACTTTAATGTAATCAGAAATGGATAGATGTTTAGAGGCAAGGTTGTGCATTTGGATCGAATCGATGCTAGTATTCGTTTTCGATCCTAAAAAAGCGATGATCAAAATTAGATCAATTTAAATCGATCTGATTCGATCCAAAATCATTTGATTTCGATCTGATTTGATTAGATTTTGATCTTTTTTTTCTTTTTTCTTCTTTTTTATTTTAATATTGAAGAACAAACTTTATATAACTTTTTATTTTGCATAATTTATAACAAATTCACATGCATTAGTGGGTTTCTCATTACAAAATATTAACACAATGTTCAAAATAGAAACCCCTCAAAAGAAGACAAGTCATGGTTAGTACTTAGTAATTAGTAGGTTACAATTCAAGACTATACATGTATGCTAGATACAAAAGTATTACAACTTTAAGTAGTTTAACGACAAGTCATAATAGGGATGATGCTTCACGAGTATAGAAAGGGTTTGCTTTACTTAGGGTTTGACGCTTCAAGGGTTTTGTACTTTTTCTTACCACTTTCCGCTTTTTCCTAAGTTATTTAAGCCGTTTTCCGCCAAAAATAGAAACACGTGTAGTTAGTACTTAGTAGTGATTTTTAAGGTAGGAAAACGTGTGAAGTGTAATACTTTAGTTAACATAAGTTACTTAGTAGTATTTCATTAGTATCATATATTTTATTATTTTGTAACTTAATTTAGTATACTATTTTATACTTATTTATTTTTAAAAAAATAAGATAAGTATTCAATTCGATCCGATTTTTAACCTCTGAAACCGAAAATCAAATCAAAGGGAGGTTTGATCCTAAGGCAAAAATCAAGATTCAGTTCGATTTTTGGATCGGATCATTCAATCGATTTTTGACTAATTCGATCAATCCGATTTTTTTATGCACAATCCTAATTAGAGGTTCAGTTTCATTACTTTGTCCTCTTTGTTCATTCACATGCATTGATAGAAGTTATTGGTTTATGTGTTTAATGACCTTTTCAAAGCCTCATAGGTGTTTAGTTCGGATTTGTCTTATGTAAACTGACCAAGGTCAAATATCCCACAATAATGTTTCATTGGCCACGTTAGTAGTCCTCCAAAATTCTAATCAGCCGTAAATTTGTCAAACTCATAAAAGCATTCAGATCACTATAAATAACTTAAACATGAAATCAAAAGCTTTAATCAATATATACGAAATCACATAGGTTCAAATTCAACTACTCTCTAACTCTAAACATAAAGAACTAGCTACTCATGATTAAAAATTCAACATCACAGACAAAAAAGAACATCATATTAAAAAAGGTAAATGAATGATAAAATTGTGAGTCCAAGAGGAATTTGTGTATTTGTCTTCAATTTTTGTTTCTCTGCTTCTTTTAGTTGGATAGTGGCTTGAATCACCTTATAGCTAAATTAATGATCTCAAGAGAAAGATGGATGTGTGATATGGTTCTGGTGCTTGAGATGACTTGAGATGTGTTTTTGTGTGCTTAGGTTGTGAACAATGTGTACCTCTTGTAATATTTATAGATGTGGCTACTAGACTTTACTTAGGGAACAAGATTGTCCAAGCGTTATTTGGCAAGTCGTGCATGAACAAGTGACGACTGGATGTATTTTAGGATTTTAAAGATGAGCTACTTGTGCAAGTCGTGCGTCTCAATGCCTACAACGCTCTACTCGTGCCTTTCGAACACTTTTCGCTAACTTGTTTGTTGTTGAACTTTGTGCAGTTTCACCGCTGGCTAAAGCTTCTTTCTTGAATGTCAAAACTGAAATCAACTTTTTGCCTTGGAAACTAACATTCATGGCTAATGGTATATGACATAACTTTTGATTCTTTATATGATGTTCTCACCTTATCTTGCAGTAATGGCTTCATTCCACTTCTCCTAATTGTGTCACTATGATTATATCACTTCGTTACTTTCTAGAACCACCTTCCATTTCAATCATTCGATTAATCGCTTGATTCTCTTTGATAGAGTCATGCGAATTTGTTGTCTTTTTGCTCAATTTTTCATTTAAATATTATATTTTCATTAACTGGCTCTTAAAACCTAAAACACACAAAAATGAACTGTAATAAACTAAATACTTAAGAAATTTGCAATTTAACTATTGATAATGAGGTCTTGGAAGAGTGTTTTAGACACTCGTCAACGTCTTTAGTGAATAGTGTGATTCATGTAAGAATATTGGGAATGCAAGAGTTCATTGTGATTCGAGGAGTAATCTTTTATGTAGAAATAGTTTAACGAGATAATTAGTTGTGACAATAATATAGAATATTCACGGAATAGGTTAATGAACTTGTCTTTAACAAAACAACATATCCAGTCTTATGGCTTCCAATATACTACTTTAATCTCCCCCTCCCCCCTCCCCCCCAAATGAGGACCGACCTTGCAAACAGATTAGGAGACATGCTTGCGTACATGTCGATCTAACACACAAATTACAATCAACTTTTTACTAAAAGTGATGCTTAGATAGATGGGTCTCAAGCGAAATTACTTAAAACAATTGTAATTACTACCCAAAATTAACTGAGCCAGTTCATGTGCCCAACTACTCAAAGGCGTCTCAATGGGTATAACAGATAAACATATAAGCTAGTAATCGGTTAATATTTGTGGCTCCTTGAGCTACATCTCTCGAGCATAGTTCGTCGCTGCTTACACAGTTTAAGAACCATCAGAAGTGTTACTTTATCAAAGAATTACCATTATTATGAATCAATATATGGTAAAAGATTAATTAGTGAATACAAATCAACAATAAGGAAGGGGATTGAATAAAATAGAATAGGATGAATCCAAAATCGTTAAACTAACTGTATGTAAAGTCGTTCTTTAAGTCCTTAATCAATCCAAAAGTTTTTTATAATCACAACATCAAATAAATATCATATGAAATAACACATTAAAATTTTAATGTAAAACTTAGGCACTTATTAGTTTAAATTGCATGACACTGTATGTAACGCTTATAAAATTTATAAAAAGATAAAGATGGAAGCGTGATCTAAATATATGTTCATGGAATGTTTATATTATGATAGATGACCATATTAGATTATTAGTTCATTAAAGTGGCTATGATAACCTTATAATATTTAAGAACATGATATCCTAAAAATGATAAATATACCATATACATGAAAATCACAAGAATCGTTAATTCATAGTTATCTATTAAACAAAATTGATTCTAACTACTATTTTATCATTTTAAAGTTATGTGTGAGATGCATATTAGGGAAGGTGATCCTATCGAATCTCCTTCCTAGTTTATCTTGTATAGAATTCTTACGTATCTTAGAATATTGTGTATGTCTTTAGATTATAAGACTAGTATATATATCCCTGTACTCTTGTATTATAATTCAAGCAATAAAATATCATTCATCTTTATTCTTCATATGGTATCAAGATAAGCCATAATATCTAACGATCTTTGTGTTTCGATCCGCCCAAAACCCTAGCCGCCGCCACCATGTAGCAAGAATCCTTCACCTCGGATGGCACCACC
Organism: Linaria vulgaris; assembly: GCA_948329865.1. Taxonomy (NCBI): domain Eukaryota; kingdom Viridiplantae; phylum Streptophyta; class Magnoliopsida; order Lamiales; family Plantaginaceae; genus Linaria; species Linaria vulgaris. The sequence continues at coordinate 79,734,373 of OX415250.1, read as the reverse complement.
ACGCCACCAACCACCGCTGCCCCTCCACCTTCTGCCCTCACGGCAGCCACCAGCCTTATACACATCATACACCATAGTCACTTCCCCCTCAAACTCACATCGTCCAACTATCTCTCGTGGCGGCTCCAAGTCATTTCTCAATGCAACAGCCTCAACCTACTAGGCTATTTGCAAAGGACGTACCCACGTCTCGATCCTTCGGACCATGCGGTGTCGGTCCTTTGGTTTCAACAAGACTCTCTTCTTCTGGGCGCACTTGTTGGTGAGATTTATGATGATTTGCTTTCGCTCATCAACTTTTCCACCACATCATTGGACCTTTTGGGTCGCCCTCATGCATAGTTTTGCGTGCCCTGATCGTACTAGAGTCATGGCGTTGAAGGATGCACTCAATTTTGCATCCCTCGGGAATCGATCTGTTACGACCTACATGACCGAAATCAAAGCCAAAGTTGACAAGATTGGTATGATCGATCGTCCCCTCCCTGCTGATGACATCACTTTATACGTCCTCAATGGCCTCGGTTCCGCTTACCGTGACATAGCCACCTCCATTCGGCTTTGTGAAAATTCGCTCACTTTTGCGGAGTTACACAACTCCCTCGTGTCTCATGAGGCTTACTTGCACCGCCTCGACTCGGCCACCTTATCTCTTGTAGTCACGGCCAACACTGCCCATCAGTCATTCAATTCACACCATGGGGTCACGTCCGGCGGCCAGCACCGCTCTTCCAACAACCGTGGTCGTTCCAACTCCCGTGGTCGCCCCTTTAGGGGTCGGGGTCGAGGTAACTCTAACTCAAGCTCTCATAATTCAAACTCATTGTTTAGCAATGTTCAGTGTCAGATCTGTGGGCGTACTGGTCACACCACCCTTCGTTGCTATAACCTCACCTCCGCCGCGGACCCGGTGATGGATCTTGGCTCGTTGACTCGGGTGCTTCTCACATACTCACCAATGATCTCAACAATCTCATCTTCCACTCCGAGTATGATGGTACTAACGAGGTTTAAATTACCGACGGTCATGGTATGGAAATTACTCATATTGGTACATCTTCTTTACGATTTCCATCCCGCATGTTTTAGCTCTAAAAAGTTTCTTTGCAAAATCAGGCATAAATTGGTTAACCACTGCACCTCATACACCCCAACAAAATGGTCTTCCTGAAAGGCGTCACCGTCACATTGTTGAAACTGGTCGTGCACTATTACATCATGCTAAACTACCACCCTTGTTTTGGTCGTTTGCACTACAAACTGCGGTCTACTTAATCAATCGTATGCCTTGTTCCGCCATTAACAATGTCACGCCCTTTCAGAAACTATTAAAAACGTCTCCAAATTATCTCAAGTTGCATGTGTTTGGGTGTCCTTATGAACCTGGAAAACTATCTTTCCCCTCTAGGCCTTGCATTTTTCTTCGGTACTCTTCCTCCCGAAGTGTTTACAAGTGTTGGGACCCCTCGTCTCGTCGTTTGTTTATCTCTCGTCATGTTAGGTTTTGTGAAGGACACTTCCCCTCGGTGGACCCAACCCAAATTATCGGAATCTATTCGACCCGCGACCCTGCTCCTTGGCCCACCGGTCCGATCAATTGCCCAACCCGTGGCCCCGTCAGTCCGACCCGTAGCCCCACCTCTAGGTCCGTCGGTCCGACCCCAAGCCTAACCCGAGGCCCCGTCAGTCCGACCCGCAGCCCAACCCATCGGTTTACTATTCTGACCCCAAGCCCAACACGTGGCCCCGTCCGTCTGACCCGCAGACCAACTTAGCGGTTCGTCGATCTGACCCAATGCCACACCCGTGACCCCGTCTGTCTAACCCGCGGCCCAACCCACAGCCCTGCCGGTTCGACCCACTACCTCGCCCGAGCCCCATCAGCAGTCCTAACTGCCTCTATCTCCGGCCCAAGATGTTACCGTCGCCCCTATTGCCCGACCTAGCCCTAACAATGGTCATCCTATGGTCACAAGGGCCAAAAACAACATCTTCAAGCCCAAGGTCATCAATGTTGCCACCAAGCACCCTCTGTCTCTTTAACTTGAACCTACCTCAGTCTCATCCGCACTAAAGGACCCACAATAGCGTGCTGCTATGTCCGTTGAGATCAATGCCCTTCTTCATCATGGGACGTGGGATCTTGTCCCATCGCATCACACCCCTAACATTATTGGTTACAAGTGGGTGTTTTGGGTGAAGCGCAATCCTGACGGGTCCATCGACAAGTACAAAGCTCGGCTCATTACTAAGGGGTTTCATCAACGCCCTGGTCTCGATTATGTTGAAACCTTTAACCTTGTCGTGAAACCTGTCACAATTTGCCTAGTTCTCTCGTTCGCGGTCATGCATTCAGGGACTATTCGATAGTTGGATGTCAGCAACGCCTTCTTACATGGAACTCTCAGTGAGGTTGTATACATGGAACAACCGCTGGGGTTCGTTGACACTACTCATCCCACGCACGCTTGCCGCCTCCGTAAGTCCATCTATGGGCTCAAATAATCTCCACGAGCTTGGTTCCATGCCCTTCGAGATGCGCTTGTTCGTCTTGGTTTTGTCCAATCTCGTTCGTACTGTTCTCTTTTCATCTAATCGGTGGGGCACCACAGTTTTGTTCTTACTTGTGTACGTCGATGACATCATCTTCACGGGCACCGACCTCGCCTCATCTCTACCTTCATTGCCGAGCTCCAGTCCTCTTTTGCGGTCAAAGATCTCGGTTCTTTGTCCTATTTCCTTGGGATTTAGGCTCTCCCGTGTGAACAGGGGCTTCTTCTCTCGCAACACAAGTACATCGATATTCTCATTCGACATCATATGGATGGTGCCAAAACTGTGGCCACCTCTATGGCCTCTAATGTTGTGGCCACTCTTTTTGCCTTGTCCCCGAATTGTGATGCTCACATTTATCACCAAGACATTGGAGAGTTTCAATATCTATCCTTAACCCCTCCTGACATTGCCTTTGCGGTGAATCGACTCGCCCAATTTGTCTCTTCACCGACCGAGTTGCATTGGGCGGGTGTCAAGCGAGTTCTTTGCTACCTTAAGGGTACCATTACACACAACCTCCTGCTTCGTCGTGACTCTCCACTCACTTTACGTGGTTACTCGGATGCTGATTAGGCTGGCAATCCAATGGACCGTTCATTCACCACGGCTTTCATCGCCTTTCTTGGCAACACCCGATTTCATGGAGTTCTCGCAAGCAGCGGGCTGTTACCCACTCCTCCACTGAGATCGGGTATCGTGCCTTGGCGACCACCTCGTCCGAGGTATGTTGGATCCAAAATCTTCTTGTGGAGCTTCGCTTCTCTCTTCCTTCGGTGCCTACCATTTTCTGTGACAATATTGGTGCCACATACTTGTCTTTGCATCCGATCATGCACTCTCGCATGAAGCATATTGCTATTGATATTCACTTTGTACGTGACATTATTGCCAAAGAATTGCTTCGTGTCTCTCACGTTAGTACACATGACCAACTTGCGGACATTCTTACCAAGGCACTCCATCGCTTGCGGTTCTTACTTCTTCGTTCTAAAATTGCCTTAGCCGATGGAACGACAATTTTGAGGAGGCGTATTAGGGAAGGAGATCCTATCGAATCTCTTTCCTAGTTTATCTTGTATAGAATTCTTACCTATCTTAGAATATTGTGTATATCTTTAGATTAGAAGACTAGTATATATATATATATCCTTGTACTCTTGTGTTATTATTCAAGCAATAAAATACCATTCATATTTATTCTTCACAATACGTAGTCAAATTGTGATGGACCATTTTTAATTACAAACTAAGAACATAAATGTTGTGCTAGATAAGCTGAATATCATTGGAATTCCAATTTTACCTTTGATCAAACATCCAACGGGCTTGGTCCCCAAATATTTTGAAGTTTATAATCAGTAACATCATGTGGAACATGTGTATCCAAAATTAGGTAAAAATATAAATGTTTGCTATGGTAAATAATTTTTGAAACATATGAGCTATTCTCGGATTTTCAAACAGCAGTGTACCGTGTGCGTATTACAACCTCTAAAATCACAATCTTTTTTAAAGAATGTCTTTATATAAAATTAAGATGACATTGCAAAGAGTATGTCACTACAAAAAAATCGGGTCATTCCCGACCGCAAAGCCGATCGGGAATGACCCTTCGGCGGTCGGGAATAACCCTTTCCCGACCGATTTTCGGTCGGGAAGGGCCGGTCGGCACTGCTTCGATCGGAAATACTTTTCTAACCGAAGTTTGGTCGGACCGATATTTTCCAGACTGCCTTTCCCGACTGAATTTCGGTCGGGAAACCCTGACCAAATATCGGTCGGGAAAAGTCCCGACCGGCCAACGGTCGGGAAAACATATCCCGACCGATTTTCGGTCAGGAAGTTTTTTCAAAAATCCCGACCGATTCTCGGTCGGAAGTTCCTCAATTTGTTTCCCGACCGAACATCGGTCGGTAAAAATTTAAACGTTTCCCGACAGAAATCCGGTCAGCAATATTTACGAGTAATCCTGATCGGTGTGCGGTCGGGAATTATGTTCATATTATTCCCGACCGAAAATTGGTCGGGAATAATATTCATGCTATTCCCGACCGCACACCGGTCGGGAATAAAACTCATCAGAATAAAAAATAAAAATATTCCGGTAATAATTACCGAAATATTATTTTTTTTTACTATTTTGAAATATTTTAAAACATTATTTAGCTTTTTTGTGTTTTAGATGAGCAATTAAATTTTTGATTCATTGCTCAATCTCAAAAAAATAAAAAATAAATAAGTGTTTGATTATTGAAAAGTTGTATAAAGAAGTAAAAAAAATTAATTTTGAAGTTGAAAGAAAAAAGTGTTTGAAAAAATGTTTGAAGATGAAAAAAGTGTTTGAAAAAGTTTTTGGAGATGAAAAAAGTGTTTGGAGATGAAAAAAATGAGGGGATTAATGAAGTGTATTTATAGAAAAAGTTAAAAAAAATTGAATTTTCGTCAAATTTGAATTTTTCACCGAGTTCCGCCATTTTTTTCGATTATTCCCGACCCAAACTCGTTCGGGAAAGTTGAAAATTTTCAAAAACCGCCAAATTTTCAAAAATTGTCGACTGAATTTTGGTCGGCAATACTATGCTGCCAGAAACGCGGCCAATGCCGACCGCATTTAGGTCGGGAAACGTTTAAATATTATTCCCGACCGAATATCGGTCGGGAATAACTTTGAATATTATTTCCGACCGATTTTTGGTCGGGAAAAATAGTAAATTTTACTTTTTTCGATCTTTTGGAAAATCTTGATGTGTTTGTTAAGTATAACTATAGAATCTCACTAAATACATGAATTGCACTAATAGTTAGTTAGTTTAATGTACTTTTAATTATTAAATTAATATAGATTACCGGAATATAAGTTAAGTTAGTTTGGAGTTTTACATATAATAATCATACGTAGTATATAAGAGTATTCACAATTGGCGATTAACATTTGTTACGAACGTTAGTATAGAGAGGCTAATTGTGATATATATTAACATATGTTTAACATAATCGTAAGTAGTTACATTATTAGCAGCCACATATACCAATCTATCTATAAGTGACAATATGAATCGACGCTTCAAACGATTCATCAACGTGCAATTAAATTTAATTTTTTTTGAGAGTTTTAGTAATATATAACTAATATTGATTTACTTGATCATTAAATCAACGATTTATCTAAAATTGAGAGCGAAAATCGGTCGCCAATACCCCTAAACTCTAAACCCTAAACCCTAAACCCTAATATTCCCGACCGCATTGTGGTCGGGAGTAACAACGGTAATTGTTATTCCCGACCGAAATTCGGTCGGGAATACTGTCAGCCCCCCTATAAATACCCCTCCCTATTCCACTTGAGAAGTCATTCCAACACTCATCACTTGCTAAGGTATCCACGATTTCCTTTTGTTATAACAATTTTTTGTTAGTTTTTCTCAATTAAGATCATCTTTATTAACTTTTTTTTTCATGTTTCTTTGTTTTAGATATTGCGGTAAATGCAACGAGGGGCGTGTGTTTGCAAACAATACTTGATCTAAGTATTTTTTACGCTACAACAAGTAAGTATTAATTGCCTTGGCTTCTATGTACTCGTGTTTTAAAATTTTAATATAAATGATAAATATATTGATTGGTGAAATTAATTGTAACAATTTCTTTTTAATTTTCTTAGATTAGAAATGGATTATCGTCCCGATAGATCTTGGATGTACGATAGGATATATAGTAACACTGGTTATTTGAATCAACATTACGTGGTTGGGGTTCGTGAATTCATACAATATGCATCACAACAGAGAGATTACGTAGATCTAAGAAATCGTATTAGGTGCCCGTGCCAGAGATGCATCAATTTAAAGTTTTTTTATCAAAACGTAGTACGGGATCATCTTCATAAGTGGGGGTTTGTGTATCAATATTGGATATGGGTGTTGCATGGAGAGAAGGCGAGCGAGGCGTCTACATCATATGTACCTGAATCACCGTCTGCTAGTATTCACGTTGATAGTCCGGTTCATGCCGATACTTCGTTTAGAGAATTGGTTGTGGATGCATATGGGGGTCGATTTGTTGAGGGAGAGGTGCGCAACGAAGATCCAAGTCCCGAGGCAAAGGAGTTCTACAAATTGATGCAGATGGGAGACATAAAAATGAACAGTAAGAAGTCAAAGACTATGCTCCAGTGGTTTGCCGAGTTCTTAACTACCAAGACGATGCACAAAGTAGTTAATGTCGCTTGCGAAAAGTACTTAAGTTTGTCTAAAGATATTATGGACCCAGAGATTGAGGAAATGCTACCGAATACGGTTCCAGGCATGAATAAGATGCTCGCGGGTTTGGGTTTAGGGTACGAAAAGATCGACGTATGTAGGAATTTTTGTTTCTTGTACTACGACGATAATGCCAACAAGGATCTCACATCGTGTCCGATATACAAGACCGATAGGTACGAGGCTGGTAGAAAGTCCAGGGTCGCAAGGAAGAAATTGTGGTACTTCCCCATAGGCCCTCGATTACAGAGGTTGTTTTATACTGTAGGCACTTCGAGACATATGACTTGGCATTTGAAGTGTCGAGAGTCAACTGATAGAATGATTCACCCAGCTGCAGGCGAGGCGTGGAGAGCTTTTGATCGTACGTATCCGGACTTCGCAGCAGAGCCTAGATATGTCCGACTCGGCCTATGTACTGATGGGTTCACACCGTTTGGGCCATCTGGGAAGAACTACTCTTGTTGGCCCGTGTTTGTTACCCCTTATAACCTTCCGCCGGATTTATGCATGCGACCGGAGTTCATTTTTCTGAGCCTTATTATACCCGGTCCAAAGAGTCCTGGAAATAACTTGGATCTTTTGCTGAGACTGTTGATTGATTAGTTGAATGATTTGTGGAGTAATGGTTTGTGGACATATGACAGCTCATGAAAGGAAAACTTCCAAATGCGAGCGACCTTAATGTGGACTATTAGCGATTTTCCTGTTTATGGAATGTTGTCCCAGTGGAGCACGCACGGTAAGCTGGCGTGTCCTTATTGCATGGGTGAGACAGATTCTCTTACACTTAAGCATGGTGGAAAAGCCTCGTGGTTCGATTGTCATCGTCGGTTTCTACCAGAGGGTCATAAATAGAGGTACAACAAGAAGGTTTCTACAAGGGTAGGGAGGTACTTGAAGCGCCCATTCCAAGGAAGACAGGAGCGGAAATAAGGGCAATTGTGGATAGGCTACGATCGGTTAGATTTTGGGCAAACTCCACAAAGCTTCCGGGATTTAACACAACTCATAACTGATGTCGTCGAAGCATCTTTTGGGAACTAACTTATTGGTCCACGAACTTGATTCGCCACAATCTAGATGTGATGCATTGTGAGAAGAACTTTTTTGAGAACATCATCAACACGGTGTTGGATGATGCTAAGTGGAAGGACAACATTAAGTCGAGGCACGATCTTAAGCTGTTGACCAACCGTAAAGAATTATTCTTGAAACCCAGTGGCAGAAGAAGTGAGTATATAAAGCCAAAGGCAAAATATTGTCTTACGAGGGATCAAAAGAACATGGTGCTTGATTGGCTGACCGAACTGAAGTTTCCTGATGGATATGCCTCGGACTTGGGACGATGTGTGCAAAAACAACAAGGAAAATTGTATGGAATGAAGAGTCATGATGGCACGTCTTCATACAGAGATTGATCCCGATTGCATTTCGCGAATTCTTGGAACCCGAGATTTGGGGGACCTTAGTAGAGATTAGCCTTTTTTAAGGCGATTTGCGCCTCAGAGGTGTCGACCGAAGATATGGAGCGATTGGAGGAATCGTTTATTGTTACCATGTGCAAGATGGAAATGATATTTCCTCCTTCATTTTTCGACTCTATGGAGCATTTAGCCATACACCTTCCGTACGAGGCTAGAGTTGGTGGTCCAGTTCATGAGAGGTACGGTTTTATATTTTTAATAACAATTATCTTTTACAAATATCGATTCTTTGCCTAATCTTTCATTTCTATGAACTAGGCGGATGTTCGACATGAAGGGTTCAGTAAAGAACAAGGCGAGGGTGGAGGGATCCATAGCCAATCAATACCTACTTGCTGAGCTGTCCAATATGTGTTCTCAGTATTTGGATGTTTCTTTTCAGACTAAATATAAAAAACTCAACAGGAACGAGACACTAGATAGCACGGAGTGGGATGATGAGCTTACAATATTTCAAAAGAAAGGGGCGCCAATAGGGCCACTAAACAAAAGGCGATACTTGACTTCCAATGAGATGGAGCAAATAGAGCTTTACAAGCTTCTAAACTGTCAAGAGCTTGACGAATGGGTGGAGTAAGTGGTCGTTAATTATTTTAATAACGAAATGATTAAGCGCTTTAAAGACAATTAACTTATGATGATTTTTCTATGCAGACTGTTTGTAGAAGAGGAGTGCGGTGGACTAAGTCCAATGGAGATACAATCTAAGAGGAACCAATAGTACGTAGCATGGTTCAAGCAAACATATTCAAGTGGGAAATACGAGACCGATGTACGAATAGATCCTCTAATCACAGGTCTGGCTTATTCAGTGGCAACCTACGAGGGATACATTGTGAATGGGTTCAGATTTCACACCGATATGATTTTGGACCCGAAGAAGAGTGATTGTAGCGGTGTTTATGTGAAGGGAGACATGGGAGGATCCGATGCTACAAACTTCTATGGAACGTTGAAAGACATTATACAGGTGGAATATTGGGGCAGAATCCGGCCCCTATACATAGTCTTGTTCAAATGTGTTTGGTATGATATAAATGCAGGTACGCAGGAGCATTCAACGTACAAGTTGGTTGACATCAACCCGAGGCGTACCCTCAGCACCAATGAGCCGTTTGTATTTGCTAACCAAGAAAAACAGGCGTACTATGTGCCCTATCCAAAGAAGACGACAGGGCGACCGGGACAGAGAGGATGGTTGGCCGCATCCACTATTCCTGTCAGACACATAATCGACATGTCATCAGTTGCGGGATCAAACGATGTCGACGCGGGGATGCCGAACCAAGTGCTACAAGAGAATGCATCTGAAGGGTTTAACTTATGCGTAGACCTTTCCTCATTCGATATGAATATCCAATTGGCCAACGAGGGATTTGATGTGGTTGACGAGGAGGCAGCAGCGGAGGGCAAAGAGGACGACGAGGGCTACGAGGACGACGAGGGCAATGAGGAAGAGGAAGAGGAAGAGATAATGAGTGACTCAGATTCTGAGGATAGTATGTATGACTAGCATCGATTATGGTTTAGTGGTCGATTTCTATTTTATAAAAAAAAATTGATTCACGTTGCTTAATTTCATATTATAGTTTGTTTTCGTGCTTGTAGTAATAACAACATTACATAATTACCAACAAACAAACTACTAACACAGTTTTCAATACTTAGATAAAACGAACAAATAATACTACTACTCCGCATCAAACGAACAAATAATACACAACTACTCCGCATAATTACAGAATAAATACGAAACTAGTTTAACATTACATAATTGGTCCAAGCATCAAACGAATTACATAAATACAAACAACTAACACAATTTTCAATACTAAAATAACCCTAAAACAAATAAAACTACTACTACTACTCATAGTCCTCGTCATGAAATCCAAATGTATCAGGAGCTGTGGAGGGTCCAGCACCATCATCACCATCACCGGCAAGATCGGCTGCATCACCACCGAGAGTGTCATCCTCGGGGGCATCCTCGTACTCATCATCATACAACGTGCAATCTGGAGCACCATGCGCAAAAGGATCAGGAGGGGGTGGCGAGGAACGCTGGCCGGCTCGACGAGCATCACGCATGAGTCCCCCTGTAGGCATGGGTCGAGATAGAGGAGTACCTGTAGTCTGGGTGATGTGCTGGTCAAGTACCCTACGTGAGTAATAAGCTCGTCAACCCTCACATCAGTAGCAGTCCTAAGACGATGGTTCTCCCTCTCCAACGCCCGTGCATAGTCATGTGTCGTGTTTGGCTTCTTCTTCGTCGAGAAACCAAACCGATCATGAGATGCATCCGTAGAGAGACCCGCAGCCTTCCCCTTCTTCAATCCTCCTATCACGAGACTCCACAGATCCTGATCTAGTGGTGGCCACGTAGAACGATCCGCCTCGTACCTCTCGGTTATACGGCGCATGTAGTCCTCATGTTCATTTTGTCAGAATTGTTAGTACATAATTAAGGAAGACATATGTTAATATAGTAATCAAAGAATGCTTTACAAGTTAAATACTTACGTGGATAGCCCTATACGTGGGGTGAACCCAAACGCGGCGACGTGGAGCTCCCTCTGGCAGACCACTGGGCACATGTGTGTGCTGATAACGATATGCCTCATCGTGCCGAGGCTCAGGGGCCCCTGGAGGTCTCGAAGCAGCCTGCATATGGATATACATTTGTTTTTTTAGCTATTTAAATTTAAAACAATATTTATTCGTATAGAAACTCAATTTAATAAGACATACCATCATACGTCGAATCTCCGTGTAGCTCCGGGACCCACTAACATGAGTAGCTCGTGTAGGACGATCAAGGTCTGGTGCCTCTCCTCCTCCTCCACGCCTGTTCTTCTGTCCCGACACTGATTTCTTCGCATGGTCAACCGACTCCCAATGCATCATGAACATCCTCTCTAACTTGTCGCTCATCCAACTGTTCTTCGGACGCGTCGCCCACCTCGGGTCATCGAGCCTGTCGTACTAGTTCTTCTTCGCATTGTACATGATTTCCTTGTAACACTTCTTAGCCTTTGCCTCGTATGCGGAATGTGCCCGAACCATGTCAGCCAGATCAGTATGGTATATGCTCTGCAATTAAATAAGGTTTTTAATTAAGGTTTCGTTGAATAAAAATCTTACTATGTATATATATTTAGTAAACTTTCAAAATCTCACCTTAAACTTAGCCCACATCTGTCCCTAGACCTCTGGGTCGACCTCGGTGTATGAAGGAATACACGTCTTCATAAACCCCCTAATGATCAAGGTAATTGCCGACGCTATCTTGCTCCCATCAAAAAATACGCCGTGCTCATCCAGTTGTACCATACGACAGGCTCTACGGTCAGCCGGAACCTGCGGCCCTCTCGATATGCCTCGGCCCGGTCTCTGCTATGTCGCTGAAGATGGTCCTGCACCGGCATCGTCTGCAGGGGAAGAAGTACTAGGACCCGCCGGTGTAGACTCTGTAGAGCGTGACCTAGGTGTCGTAGGCCTCGATGATGACGGTGGCCTCGATGATGACGATGGCCTAGATGATGACGATGGCGTCGATGCTACGTGATCATCATCTAGTCAAAATGGTACTACTAGATCTGGTGGAGTACCGTCGCTCGGTACGATACGCCTATGTGGATGTGAAGAAGTAGAGGACTCGTCAAGATCGCTATTAGGTGCATCGACAGGAGCGGGTGGTGCACCGCCAGAATGAATGATCCGTAGACGACGAGGACCTATCCTCGGTGGACCAGTATGTGGAGTACTCGATGGAGTGCTCGATGGACCACTACGCCATCTCTTCGAGGGCTGGTCACGATCGCTATCACGGGACGACATGTCGTCGAAGAGGAGTACTACGAACTAAGTAAAAGCATCTAAGTTAGAATTTTGCATCTAAATAATTAAATCCTAACAATTTCTACAATATCTAACAATTAATATTAAAACATTAAATATAACATAAAAAACAAGAAAAAGCGAAAAAATTTACCGAATCGGAAGTCGCGAATAAGGGGCGGCGGTCGGGAATAGTAGTGAGAGAGAGAGAGAGTTGTGTGTGTGAAATGAAGAGGAGGAGGGAGGTATTTATAGAAATACCTCCCTCATTCCCGACCGGATTTCGGTCGGGAATGCCACTAATCCCGACCAAAATTCGGTCGGGAAGTCTTGGCCCAGCTGCGCGACCTAGCTGGGCCGAGATTAGGGCTACACTCTGGGCGGGAAATTTCCCGCCCAGAGTTTCCCCACCGCAATTCGGTCGGGAACTTTCCCGACCGATTTGCGGTCGGGACTTGTTTTTTAAAAATGCCCGACCGAATATCGGTCGGGAAAAGTCATCCCGACCGAATATCGGTCGGGAATGCTCCCGACCGAAATCGAGTCGGGAGTTTCCGGTCGGGAATGGGCGCGAAATCTTGTAGTGTGTGGTCAAGAAAAAGAGGGCACAAATATTTTTCTACTACGTGTTACGATTTTTGAATGTGCGGGACAAAATTAATACTTTTTGCACAATAATAATTTTGGGGTGCTTTCGGGTAGAAAACAATGAAATAAAAATTCTTGCTATTTTTCTCCTGAAACTGGACTCAATAGGAGAGCTTAAAAACTGTTAGAAAAACTTGGTTAAATGTAAATGGCTTGAGTGTGAAAAATGAACAAGTGAATGCCTTTTATTTATAGCAAAAAGTGAATGATGAACTTTCAATAATTTCCACCATGGATTTTTTTATAATTTATCACATAATATAGTTTGACAATAGATCGTTTATATAAGCATGGGTCGGTTACAGTGGAGTACAAGAGAGATACAACGAATCTATCTTAACAAACTAGACCTAATCTATGTGTCTCGATTAGGCTTAGTCCGGAACACCTCGAACTAACGCCTTGATGCTTGGACGACAGGGGTATGTCGGTAATCAGGTCGGGCGTACATCGGTGAACAGCTTCGATGTGATGTCGATGACCACCCTCGATATGGTATCGGTAATGTGATGATATGACGTATCGGTGGAGCACGAGTGTTATCTCGATATCGAGTACGATATCGATAGTGAGATCGGTGATTTCTTTTGATATGAAGCGTGGTAGCTGAGGGATAATAACTGTTTACTTTGGGATCCGGGTATCGCGTATTTATAGACCTTGGGATCCGGGGACCACAGTACCATATCGATGGTAATCACCGATATCATATCGAAAGTGATCACCGATATGGTTAAATATGGGCCTGGTTTGGGCCAGGCCCAATATGCGGGAAATGCCCATATCATGTAGTCCCCCAATTTGGGGATTCTTATCTTAGAGATAAGAATTCACAAATTTAATTTTGAATTTCTGGGTTACCTGTACCCTTCGTCCTGCCAGTTCAAATGACGGAGATCAAATTTGCGGGGAATGCACTTTGTGATGCACTTCGATGGACCCCCTAATGCAGTGAACGCATAGTTTGAGGTCCTCTTTTGAATTCTTCGTTCACCGTACGAGATTCTGAATTCCTCGGACCTATCGGGATTGCACTCTTTGATAAACTTTGGTGAACCGCCCATTGCATCTGTCCTTGCCCTTGTCCTTTTATCTATATCGAATATCAGTACCGATGTAAGATCGAAACTTTGTTTCGATCTCTCATCTCCGATGTCTATAAATAGGGCTTCCAGGGAAGTGAAACTCACTTTGGCTTTTAGCGGAAATCCGTTGTTCCTCCGAAAAGTATGTCGAATTTTGCTTTCGATATCTCCCTCGATATCGTTTTCGATATCTTTTCCGATCTATTTTCCGATGTATATATATATGTGTCTAGATATTTTAAGTTAAATAACTAACCTTGCCATGTTTATTCATTTCAGGCTTTAACGTTCAACTTGATTTTTCTCACTAAGCGCCTCAGTATGTCGTTCGCCGGGAACAATGTTGGCTCAGGTTTGCCCGAGATGGATTTTGAAGGGATCGATGTGGAATTTACTGAAAATGAGATGTTTGGGTCTGACCAATTGAGTGACAACCAATTTGATGTTGAATCTCCTGCTCCACCGGAAGCTGACGCCCCAAATGTAGATCAGTGGGGCTTGGGGATCAGCCCCCCGAAATATAAGACCTCGGAGAAGTACGAGGATATGGTGTCTCATGTTCCTCATCATGCTGGTCATTACTCCGACGAGTATGACATCCCCGGGGGGTACAAGGTCATATTCCCTAGTGCGGATCAACGAATGCATACTCCACCGAAAGGCTGCATTACTGTTAATGTCAAGCATTTTAAGAACGGATTGCGCTTCCCAATTGATCTTGCGGTTAGTGCTATCATAGCGAGCATCGGGGTTTGCTTGGGGCAGCTATCCCCTAATTCTTTGGGGTACATCGTGGCTTTCATTTGTGTTATGAAAGCCTTGGGTGCCCCTTGCGAAATTAATGAGTTCTGGCAACTCTTTAGCGTTATGGTCAACAGGAAGAGCGGTGACAAAGGGTTCTTTTGTGTGCGGGCCCAGGGGGTCTTAGGTTCGTGCAATATACTCAATCCAGTTATGGATTTGGTAATAAGTGTGAGTATATGTACATTCAGGAGAGGACGGCTGGTGAATTTGATGTGCTTCCTAGTGTGTGGTGCGAAGACACCAAATATGAGAGACGAGCCGCTGTCGGGACAACTGCACATAACCTCGAATTTCTGAGGAATCTGATTAACCATCCGTACGATGGTACCCTGCTTTGCAGTGACATAGTTTTGCGAGCAAGTGGGATATCTCCCGTACGTTATAACGGTCCTTCTACTCTCGGTAAGTGTTATATCTTTACAAATCGATAGCTTTCCCTCGATTTATCTCTTGACCTCATGTTTCATGTATCTTGCAGCCGATTTGGTAGAGTACTGTAGTCTGGACGCGATAGCGGAACGTAGACAGCTGGCGGCCGACGCCGCTGCCGAAGATGCACCTCTACTCGTCAAGAAGAGGGGCCGTGAGGGCGTACGCAAGAATGCAAAGAAAACTGCTCCCTCATCGAGTGGAAATACTACAGGCATGGGTGGCGCCTCGCAATCTCAACATGACATTGATACCGGGACGTCCAGGGGGCCAAAAAGAAGGAGGGAGGAGGGTAGTTCAAGCGGGGATCACAACGGTCTATTCTGATCTGTAAGTAGTCTTTGTGTCTATTAGATGTGTATTTCTTTTGGGTTTTTATTCAATTGAACAGCCAATTCCTTATTGTGAATGTGCAGGTAGCGAGCTTTTTGAAAGGTTTCTTGGAGATGGCTGTTAAAGGCCAATCTGATCACGCGGAATCGCTCCGGGTTACCAACGGTTTGCTCGAAAAGCTAGGTGAGTACGATCCCGTTGCTGCCGTGCAGCTCCAGCACGAGAGAGACCCTGGACATTTTGAAAACCAGCGAGAGTAATGTGAGAGGCCTGTATGACGATAATAAAAGGTTGATCGCAGAGCTCGATGAGGCTAGACTTATTGCTGGTAGTGAGGCATCCCGACGGGAGGTAGTTGAGGCCGAGGCCGCAATTCTGAAGGACCGATTAGCCCAGGCTGAAAGGCACATGCGGTGCATGACGCTGAGCAAGAGCCAATTGACCAGTGCAACCAAACAATTCCTTCTGAGTCGATCTTATAAGATAATATGTGCTGAGCGGGGCTTGCTCGAGCGGGAGGAGGCCAAAGCCTCCGTTATAGGTCAAATTCAGCTGGAATGTGGTTTTAAGGACGGTTATGATCCTTCAGCCATAAATCCATTGAAGGGGCCGGACTAAAAATTTCCTGAAGATTCTGACGGTGATGACGAAGACCTGGAGCCGGAAGTGGAGTATCGTGAGATTATCGATCAGAAGAGTCTGGCGTTAATCCATATTAATGGAGCTTCTAGTTATCCCGGTTGAGATTTTAGGGATTGTAATTTTTTCCTTTTGGCCCCATTGCCTCTGTATATAACTTGATGGTTTACTCGTTAATTTAATAAATCCTTTTTGTGTGCCCTGATTTATATTCGTTCATACGTATTCAATGTGTGTTTGCTTGTTTTATCATTACGCCTCGTTGCTGTGTCGCCTATCAAGTTGTACTGGATTATATTGACTAATCCTCCTCATCGGAAGGAGGTGTTTCTATTTCTGCTTTCTAGGGTCCGACCCCATTATCACAGGGGATATTCTTCTTTTGGGGCCCATCCCGTTATCACAGGGAACCCTCTACCGTTCAAATGTTTAGGATCGACCCCGTTATCACAGGGGATATTCTTCTTGTGGGTAGGGGCCCGTCCCATTATCATAGTGAACCCGCTACCGTTCAAATGTTTAGGATCCACCTCGTTATCACAGGGGATATTCTTCACAGGGGATATTCTTCTTTTGGGTAGGGGCCCATCCCGTTATCACAGGGAACCCGCTACCGTTCAAATGTTTAGGATCGACCCCGTTATCACATGGGATATTCTTCTTGTGGATAGGGGCCCATCCCGTTATCACAGGGAACCCGCTACCGTTCAAATGTTTAGGATCGACCCCGTTATCACATGGGATATTCTTCTTTTGGGTAGGGGCCCATCCCGTTATTACAGGAAACCCGCTACCGTTCAAATGTTTAGGATCGACCCCGTTATCACAGGGGATATTCTTCTTTTGGGTAGGGGCCCATCCCGTTATCACAGGGAACCCACTACCGTTCAAATGTTTAGGATCGACCCCGTTATCACAGTGGATATTCTTCTTGTGGGTAGGGGCCCATCCCGTTATCATAGGGAACCCGCTACCGTTCAAATGTTTAGGATCGACCCCGTTATCACATGGGATATTCTTCTTGTGGGTAGGGGCCCATCCCGTTATCACAGGGAATCCGCTACCGTTCAAATGTTTAGGATCGACCCCGTTATCACATGGGATATTCTTCTTTTGGGTAGGGGCCCATCCCGTTATCACAGGGAACCCGCTACCGTTCAAATGTTTAGGATCGACCCCGTTATCACAGGGATATTCTTCTTGTGGGTAGGGGCCCATCCCGTTATCACAGTGAACCCGCTACCGTTCAAATGTTTAGGATCGACCCCGTTATCACAAGGGATATTCTTCTCTTTGTAGGTGACCCGTTACCGCTCATGGGTAGGAGCCCGCCCGTTATCACAGGGAAACCCGTTACCGCTCATGGGTAGGAGCCTTTTCTTTGTAGATGACCTGTTACTGCTCATGGGTATGAGCTCGCCCGTTATCATAGGGAACCTGTTACCGCTTATGGGTATGAGCCTTTTCTTTGTATATGACCCGTTACCGCTCATGGGTAGGAGCATTTTCTTTGTATATGACCCGTTACCGCTCATGGGTAGGAGCCCGCCCGTTATCACAGGGGAACCCGTTACCGCTCACGGGTAGGAGCCTTTTCTTTTGTCTTTTTGTCTATGTCCCTTGGTGACTTTGTCGTCGTGGAGTCTATGGGTCGTTAGGCCCTACAAAACATCACAGACAAGAAAGGTTTTTCGAGGTAAAAGCTTATGTGAAAGCACGAAATGATGCGCATGTGTTATCTGCGAAATGTTCCCTCAATCTGGGAATTGCAGTTTTATGAAAGAAAAGGTGGTTCCATTGTGTTCTAACGTGCATGTTGTACCTGTTTGTACCTGTTGCCCCTGTTTAAATGGATAATATTGAATAATCTGGGGCGATGCCCCCGGAATCCCTTCTTTTAAAAAGCGAGGGTTTAATATTCCCTATGTCCTTTTTGGACATAGTAATGTGCAATCCTTAGGGTTATGTACCTGTAAGAGGGCAATACGTTAAACATATATCTATGGGTATATTCCTCAATTCTCCGTGCAATTCTCTGCACTCTGTAATATCCGATTAGGACATATCCCTGCATGAAATATGAGATTCCATAAAGCAAAAATAAAAAGTTAGCGACGGATAACGGTCGAAGGCTAGGTAAACCTAACCCGCCTACGTATCCCGTTGAGCGAGGAATCAGACCGGCGTAGTTCCCCCTGTTTTAGTTACATGCCGACCCACGAAGGGGCAAAATAAAAAATAACGGTCGAAGGCTAGGTAAACCTAACTCGCCTACGTATCCCGTTGAGCGGGGAATAAGATCGGCGTAGTTCCCCCTGTTTTAGGTTTATAAACTAACCCACGATGGGGAAATGTTTCAATTGTTCAATCACGATTTTAAAAACTAAGGGAACTTAAACGATAGTACTGGTTGTTTCTCCTAGTAATTACTCCGTAGCTTGTCGATCCTGATTCGGCCCGATTGCTTCTTTCCCCGCTTCTCTAATTCTTGGCAACGTAAGAGAAGTGAAGTAGCAGAACCAAGCCTCTTCCTGATTAGCGACCACTTCTCCGACCCCTCCTCCTGCTAAGAATTTCACCTTCTGATGGAATGTGGATACCACCGCTCTTATCGCGTTCAGGGCCGACCTGCCGATTATGACATTGTATGCGAATGGTTGGTCCACGATCGTATACTGAACATTGATAGTTCGCATGTGAGGTTCTTGTCCAAATGATGTGGGAAGGTTCACTTGTCCTAGGGGAATTGTTTCTGCTCCACCGAATCCCACCAGTGGCGTACAGACCTGTTCAATTACATGGCGGCCGAGTGCCATCTTCTCCAGAGCATGTGCAAATATGACATGGTGGAACTACCATTATCTATAAATACCTTGTGTACGGCGTAGTTAGCAATATCAAGCTTAACAACCAAGGGGCAGTCGAGCTTGCCTGACTAGATGGCTTCGGGGTTGAGATCCAAGAGGTCCCTGCTGGAAAACGTAATAACCTCGTCTGGAAGCTCCTCAATTAGCGTTGTGAATCTGACGAAATGGTCATCGTTCAGTCCGCGGGTTATCTTCTTCCTCTAGTTGGTGGAATCTGCTCCCGCAGTCCCGCCGCTTATCACATTAATCACCCCCTCGAAGGTGCATCATTTATTGTATTGCGTCCTTGTCCACTCTCAATTTCCTTAAAGCCCTCCCTTCTCGGGGACTGGGATCGCTCTCTCGATTCATAATACTGCCCGCCCGCCTTAACGAACTCTATTAACCTCCCGTCCTTGATTAACCTCTCGATCTCATCCTTCAAGTCATAGCAATCCTTCGTGTCATGGCCTTTCTGGCGGTGGTACTCACAGTAGCGTCTAGATTTCTTGGTGAGATCCGTCTCCTTGATTTTCTGAGGCGCATTTAGCCAATTCTTACTTTGTGCGATGGCCAAGATAGTGCGTATGTCTTGGTTGAGGGGAGTATACCTCTTCGGCGACCGGTCTCTACCTCCCCTGCTCTTGTTCAATGCCTCTCTACCCCTTTCCCTGCCGGATTCCTGGGGTCTAAGCTTAGCTACCATCATTGCGTCTTCATAAATCACGGTATGTGCCAACTCGTTTATCCGATTTATGGTAGGCTCTGTGAGCTTGATCAGTTCTTTGGCAAACCTGTTGTGTGTCGTTGCCCTGAATAAGGTCTGTAACACTTGTCCTCCGTAGGGGTTGTCCACCTTCAACAGCTCCTCATTGAATCTTCTCATGAATTCCCCGAGAGTTTCCCTCTCCCTCTGTTTTAACGCTTCCAGATGGTACATGCTTGTCTTCATTTGCTTCTGACTGGAAAAGTGGTTCTCCAATCTCTCCTTCATCTGCTCGAAGCTAGAGATAGATCCCGCTTCGATTTTGTTGAACCAGTCTAATGCCGCTCTTATTAGTGTTGTTGCCATTATTTTTTCCTTAATGCCTTCGGAAAAGTCTTGTAAGTTCAAGAGACTCTCCACGACGTGGATGTGATCCCTTGGGTCACTCTTCCCATCATATGGTTTTATAGTCGGAATTTTGTCTCCTCTACATAACACTTCTTTCTCGATTTCACCACAGAAGGGAGTCATCGGCCGTCGGTATCCGACTGTTGTCGTTCCACGGTTCACGTTCCTTCTCCCGACTTCCATGTCCTTAGTCATTTTAGCTGTCTCCCTTATCATGTTATGTTTGTCCCCCTCAAACGTCCTGACTCTCTGGTCGTTCTCGGTATCATCACTTACTTCTACCCTCTCTTCATTTATGGTCCTTGTCGAACGCTCTCTTCCAGTGTTGTCCCTTCGACCACCTTCCAGGATCTGCTCTTCGTCTCGCTCTTGCCTTGTCCTTCGCTTCATTATGCACGACAGCAAATTCTCCAGTGTAACGTCAAGTGCCACTTTTACAGAAGCGTTGATCTGCGCTAGAATCTCTGGGGTTATGGTTGCGGGGGGAACGTCGCTCTGTCCTACAGCTCTCGTCCCCTCTGAGCCGGGAAGATCCGCGTTTGGCGTCTCGGTCATTGGGACATCCGCCGCCGGGTTTTCAGTGGTCGGGCCCTCAGTAGCAGGTTCTTCCGTATTCGGTGCGGCAGTGGTTGGCCCTGTATCCGTGGCCCCCGATGGCCTCTCGGGCCCGCGCCTATGTCGCAGTTCATTTTGTGCTGGAGGAAGCTTCATCTCGGCTTGGGTCATTGTCTGTTCTTGGCCAGTCGGCTGTTGAGGGAGTGGTGTGTCCTTAATCCTCGTGTTCCTAGTCCTGACTCTGTTAAATTCGGATCGGGTCCTCCTTCCTTGCATCTTAACATCCTCGTCCGGGAACTGGTGTTCCCACAGACGACGCCACTAGTTTGACAATAGATCGTTTATATAAGCATGGGTCGGTTACAGTGGAGTACAAGAGAGATACAACGAATCTATCTTAACAAACTAGACCTAATCTATGTGTCTCGATTAGGCTTGGTCTGGAACACCTCGAACTAACGCCTTGATGCTTGGACGGCAGGGGTATGTCGATAATCAGGTCGGGCGTACATCGGTGATCAGCTTCGATGTGATGTTGATGACCACCCTCGATATGGTATCGGTAATGTGATGATATGACGTATCAGTGGAGCACGAGGGTTATCTCGATATCGAGTACGATATCGATAGTGAGATCGGTGATTTCTTTCGATATAAAACGTGGTAGCTGAGGGATAATAACTGCTTCCTTTGGGATCCAGGTATCGCGTATTTATAGACCTCGGGATCCGGGGACCACAGTACCATATCGGTGGTAATCACCGATATCATATCGAAAGTAGGGGTGTTATGGGCCGAGGACCCGCCGGGTCGGGACCCCCGCCCATCGAGAATTACTGGGGCGGGAGCTGATGAACAGCTCCCGTTCCTCCCGCAGGGAACAGCGTTCCCGACGGAACGGAATTCCCGCCAGGACGGGAGGGATCCCGTGATCCCGGCGGACAGTTGTTATTGGTGTTGTTGATATTTGTTGGTGGTGGTGCGACGGCGTTGGGCGTGCGGTACAACGGCGGCTTGGTGGTGCAGCAGCGGTGGGTCTGTATCTATATCCTCTTCACAGATTAACAAAAATAATACAGAGGAACAGTGAAGAAGAAGCAGTAAAACATTTATCCAATCTCTTCAGTATCGTATTGATAAGCTGAAAAGCAAAAGCTTACTTTTTCTATCACTACACTATGTCTTCTTATATAAAAAAGCAGAAAGGGAATCTTAGATAAAAGACAAGATTAAATAATATATTCTTTAACCACTAAGTTTACAAGTATGGGCAAGTATGGGCTGGATTATTTTCTATTTGTTCCATACTGCATGTCAGCTTCCAAGTCATTATTTTCTTTGCTTTTATACATATCTCTCCCCATCAAACACCACCACCACCACATAGTTACTTACAGTTGAGCTAAAACACACACACACACAGTTCATATATATACATACATATGTGATATATAGATACATATATATATATATATATATATATATATATATATATATATAGTTATATAGATACACAGCCAATCGAGTTATATATATATATATATAGATACATATATATAGAGAGAGTTATATATATACCCACCCCCACACGGCCACACCTATCCGCCGAAACCACCTCCGTACCGCTACCACAACAGCAGCCGAAATACGCTAACCTGCAACCTCCAATCCACCGCCGTACTCCTACCCCACAGCTGCAACCTCATGTGCAAATGTCTCCCGGGATCCCGCGGGAGGTAACGGGATCCGATTCGGATCCGTTACCTCCCGGCGGGAGTCAAACTGTGAGCAAATTCCCGGTTTGACCGGGAGGGAACTGATCGGGTTTTCCCCGGCTCGGGGAAAACCCGCCGGGTCGGGTCGGATTCCAAGCTCCCGACCCTGCCCAAACACCCCTAATCGAAAGTGATCACCGATATCGTTAAATATGGGCCTGGTTTGGGTCAGGCCCAATATGCGGGAAATGCCTATATCATAATATCTTATCTCAATCATTCTGATACTGACGCATGACTAATTTCTTTACAATTAATTCATGATGTGCCAATTTTCTCATTTATTTATAATTAAAATACACATATAAATAAATATATATATATATATATATATACATAGATTTTTATGTACATGTTTACTTATGTAAAAAAAAAAAACTCGGTAATTCAAACATTAAAGTTAAAATTTGAACTAACATGAAAGATTAAAATGCAAATAACTATGGTGTCAATAAAATTAAAAGACTAAAGTGTTAAGTTATATTTTTTTAGGAGAATTACACAAACTACCCCTGAAGTATGGGGTGATTACATAAACCACCCATTATATTTGAAAAATTACACAAACTACCCTTATGTCAAAAAAATAAAAATAACTAACACAACCGTACAACTCGAAATCATAGTAGAGACTAAAATTCACATAAATTTTATTTTTATTTTAAAGATATTATTTATTTTTTATTTTTATTTTGTCTTTTAAAAAGAAATTAATGCATGTTTTATGAGCTATTTTAATTTATTTCTTATTTCTTGCGCAAAATAAATGAGGAGGATAAATCTACATTCAATAAAAGTTAATAATTTTTATATAAAAAATCGGCCATAAAAATAGTTTGTGCAATTACCCAAATGTGAGGGGTATTTGTGTAATTACCCCAAACTTCAGGGATAGTTTGTGTAATTCTCCCTCTATTTTTCAAACTTTTGGGGCATTAGATATATCTTTCTATGTTCATATGATTTATATGTAGAAGACATGCAACATACGTATGGAGATAGTGATCTTAAGAAGATGTACATGAAATTTGGTTCAAGCAAAGTATGCTACGCAATTAAATATGTATAAAAATATTCACAATAAACCATTTCGGGTACAAATAAATAAACTAATCTGAAAGAACAGGCAAAGTTAGGGGTGGGCGCAGTACGAGTACCCACATTACGGGTACCCACATGCGGATACTCGCGTTAGGGAAAAATGACATTTTGTTACCATTCACATTCTCGCACATTGGGGGTACCCACGCGGATGCGGTGCGGTAGCGGGTACCCCATTTTATGTAATTTTTATATTTTATAACCTAAAAAGTAAATCAATAGGTTCTCCAAATCAAATGTTTATAGGCAACTTGATTAAAATCTGAAATACTCATCATAATAACTGAGATCTAATAATCATTCAAATCCTACTCCATCATTCATCAATGACAATAAAACTATATCGTACATAATCAACTCGATTTATAAAAATATAATACAATTCAAAAAAAAAAGAATATTTTAGTTAATTAAAGTTACTTAAATCTTAATTATAAAATATCAAATCTTAATAAATATGCATGTTTTTGAAATTAGTATATTATTCGTAAAAGTCAAACAACATGGAAAAAAGATTTTCCTTAATTGTTTTTTTTTTCCCACTATTTTTCGGGAAAATAAATTAGGTCTATGATTAAATTAGATCATAATCTTTTGCTTTGCAAATTTACATATAATTTACCTTCGATTATATCATGCCTACTTGATTTCCTACCAGAAATACTGGTTAATTATATGTCTACTTAGGACAAGTTATTTATTTTGCCCCTTAACTTCTAGTTTTTACTAAAAATGCCCTGTTTGTTTTTTGGCCGATAAATATGCCCCGTAAGTTCATTTTTTTCTACCAAAAAAGCCCAATTGGCCTTATTCCGGCCTTTTTGCTGATATGGCTGCCACATCGTCGCCATGTGAAAAATAATAATTGTTTTGCTTTTTTTTTTTTACACAACCATTGTATAACTACAAAACTATAAATTTGAAAACTAGCCTTATTAATTTTAAATTGTACTTTGTGCCCCCAAAATATATTAAATAATGATGCAAAAAGTAAATATATACTCAATTCTTTCCAAAAAATATGTTATATCCTTACATAAAACAATTAATTCATAAAAAAAAACTAAAATTCTTTAATATTTTCGTAATTATTATTTTGTAGCTAAAAAAAAGACCTAAAAGCACTGTTGGCGCGGGGTGTTTTTGCTAGACTCGAGATTACCTTCCCATCAAACTCTCTTGCCCCTTATAGGCACAAGAAGAGCTTTTGGTTCGATGGAACCTGCACTAAAAACATAATGGTTAGAAGTAAACAGTTTATATAAGTAACTAATCTATTCTAGGGAAGGATACAGGTGTTTTGGTTCGATGAAAACTTGCACTAAAAACATAATGGTTAGAAGTAAGCAGTTTATATAAGTAAGCATTATATTCTAGGGAAGGATACGAATGTTGTATTCTTGCGATTGGGCTCAACGCGGGGTCGAGTTGTCTAAGTATCTCTTTGAGAAGAAAGAATCAAGTCGTACGTAGTTCATTATTAATTTGTGCCTGCAGAGGGCCTTAGTTATCGTAATGCAAACTCAGGAGTTGTGCGCATTGTATAGGCCCTAAGGCTCGATTTGGACCTAGAGGTTAGATATTAGACCTTAGGCGATTTGCACCACGAAGTGGTCAAATCCAAGGTCAAAGCTTTCTCGTACTTAAGTCCAATTGTTGACATTTGAAGGTCTATGGAAAAGTAGAAGAGAAAACACTCTAAGTATTTCGGTTGACGCACTTTTGGTTGACGTGGAATTGTTGACGTGCCAAAAGTGTTGACTTGGAAACTATTGACGTGGATTCCGTACGATGTGGAATGCAAGACGTGGAATCCTTGACATGAAATTCCATAAGAAGTGAATCTTTGACGTGGAATCCGTAAGACATGGAATTTTATAAGACGTAGAATTTCGTAAGACGTGGAATGCAAGACACGCTTTCTCTCACTAAATTTCTAGAGAGAAGTGAGAGCATTCCAATTTTTCAAGTGAGCTACCCTCCAATTGTCAAACCCCTCAAATGAAGAAGTGATGGGGTATTTATAGAAAATGGGAAAGGGTAAGGCATGAGAGAGCATGCCTACACATACTAAAGGTGTAGTAGGTGAAAGGGGTGCACCATAGGACCGGTGCACCCTCACCACACTGGGCCGAACCCCAGTGTGGTCCAGAGGACAGACATTCCACGTGGCACATCGGTGTTGTGATGACCGCGCCCCATGAGCCATGCTCCAGTCCGAGTTGGTTCAGTGGTGGCCAGCCACTTTCTCCAACCCAGACTAAAGTGCAACTCATAGGAAGTGGTCTCACTTGTTTAGGATAAAAAACCATACATGTTTTAAAAAATATATTTTAATATATACATCGGAAGTCTTGGTATTACAAATAATGTGACAATTTTAAGGGTTATGCACTAGTGACAAGATGTAAATATTCCAAAATGCACGCTTGAACAATTGTTCACTTGATCCATTCTGCCATGTTGATTTTATTATGATGAATGGACAGAAGAAACGAGGAATAAGTCTTAAATGACTTAGTGAGATTCATATAAAAGTTACTGATAATGCAAGAATTGACTTTGATTTACTGGATACATTTCGAGGAGTGATCTTACCGGTAGAAACAGTACAACTAGATAATTTGATGTAGTAATGGTACTGAAATTTTCATAGAATAGTTAATGAACTTGTGCTTAACAATAAACACATCCAACCTTATGACTTCTATTATTCTATCTTATACCTCTCGACGAGGAGCGACCTCGCAAACAAATTAAGAGACATGCTCGAGTAAATGTCGATCCAGCACGCGGCTTACAGCCAACTTCTGACTGCAAGTGGTGCCTAGAAAGATGGGTATCAAGCAAAATTACTTAAACCGACAGTCTGTACTGCCCGGTAGTAACCCGACTCAATCCCTGAGCCCAACTTCTCAAAGGCGTCCCAATGAGTATAACAGATAAACAAATAAGCTAGTAAACCGAATAATATCCGTTGCTCATTGAGCTACATGCCCCGAACATAGTTCGTTGCTCTTTGCAAAGTTCAAGAACCAGCATATGAGATTGTAATATCGGAGAATTACCATGATTATAAATCGATATGATAAATTATAAATGATTGGATATGATTTAACGATGGATAAGAAAATCATGTTATGAGATGAGATGCAAAATGGAATTATGATAAAATATAGGTTGTTCGAGGTTTGGTAACGGAGTAGTGGCTTTTCTGTCCAAGTTTCTCAGGGTCGGATGCCAAACGGGGGTAGAACAAATCATTTATGAACCTCGCCTTTACTCGTACGAGGAACCTTGATGACGTTGATTAGTTCGTCAAACCTTTAACAAATTTAAATAATATTAATCAACTGAATTTATAATTCACCACAACAAATATTAACATTTTTTCTTCAATTCTGATGTTGGTGAAATTGAGAACGTTCTTGTTAGGGATGCTAGCTACGATGTAAATCTTAGTAAACAACACATAAGCTTAATTCATGTCATTACACTAAACATAAAAATCTTAGATGATGAATTGAAAAACGTAAGGTTCGGTTAAATATCAAATATCAATTATATTAACCACCTTACTGATATCAAGAATTATCTTAAACAAACATATGTTCATACTTATAATTGTAAGATTCATATTTTCATGTTAAAGTCATTTCCAACAACAAGTAACCGCAACAAGTAAAAACTTGATTATCTATCTAATTTGATGCATTATCAATTCTTAAAATATATTACTTAACTAACTTTAAGAAAACTCGTCCAATAAGTCTCTAATCAATTCAGAATTTTAAATAACAACACATCAAATAAGTATCATTTGAAGTAACACCTTAGAAAGTATAACTTGGTCAATTATTACATTGTTTTGACATAGTTAGTTTAAAATGTACATAATTATGTTATAACTTAAATATAAAGATATAAACTTAGGAAATTTATCAAAAGCATGTGATAAGGAGTGTTTATTATGATAATAATCTTATTTGATGGTTAGATCATGAAGTGGCAAGAATAATCTTGTAAGACTTATAAAAACAGTGTGTTAACCATGGTAAATCTAACATTTAAATGCTATAAATAAAATCACAAAAATGTCATTTCATGATTATAAATTATAATAATCTAATGATAACTAATACCATGCCATGTTAAATTCATGTGTGTGATAAATACTTGAATTATGATGGTGATTTAACTTTATAAACTAAGAAAGTAAATGTTGTGCCAAATAAACAGAAAATCACCGCAATTTCGATTTTACCTTTGACCGGACATCCAAATGAACTTGGTTTCTAAATATTTTTACGATTCTGATTTCTAACATCATGATGAATATGTGTATCCAAAATTTTATAAAAACACAAAGGTTTGCTATGCTAAATAATTCTTACAACGTAAGAGCCACTATCAGATTTCTTGGCAGCTGTTTGCAATTTATGTTTTACGACATCCTAGATAGTATCATTTGGGAAAGATGTCTTCATACAAAAGATAGAAGACACCAAAGAGGGTATGTATTCGAAAATTGGTAGTAAAATAATGTTTCTACTATTTGATATGATTTTTCTAAGGTGTAGAGGCAGAATCGGCATTTTCTGTGCAGTAAAAGTTTTGGCGTCTTTTTGGGTAGAAAATAACAAGATAAAAGTTTGAAAATATTATTTTCATAACGAAAACACAAAAAGGAACATCTCTTATTTCAAGGAATTTTTGCAGAATCAGATTATTTTGGGTTGTATAAAATATTGAGTATTTATAGGCGAAAATTATAGTTTAATAATTAATATTCATGTCCCACCATGGTTATTTTATAATAAACTAGAAACGCTGGCACGCGGTCCCCGCGTGAATATGTTTTTAATTTGTGTAGCGTAGAAAAATACTTAATGAGAAATGTTTACATATATAAGGATATATAATTTATATAGAAAGATTCAAAATTTGGGAAACTAAATCACCAATCACCATAATTATTGTAATTAATGATTTTACTTAAATTATAAGGCTAAATTAGGAACTTTATAATTAAATTATTGTGCTAACAATAAAATTATAAGGCTAAAACTGGAAATCAAAAGTTTGGTGTCACAGTTTGCCTTTCTTTATATAATAGTATAGATCACAAGAAACCTGACTTTAATCATGCTCTTAAGGATGTCATGGCTTACCTCATCAATTAGTTAATTGCATATTACGTCCCTAAATTATTTACAATTAAAATTCAAATAGGTATAATTAGATCTTTTTACATACATATATATTTTTGTAATTTTTCTAGGTAATTCGATCATCTTGGTAACACTTGAAATTGAAATATATGTTTTAGGATTAGAGACCTATAAAAATAATAAAAGACTAACTTTTAAGTTCATGGACTAAAAGGCAAAAATTTCTAAACATTTAGGGTCAAAAATAGAATTTCCCAGAAGTTTAAGGACTAAAGTATAAATTTATTTTCTTCTTAATTTTTGGGGCGTTACATGTGTTGACCGACGTGATCAACAGTGCCACGTCGGTTCGACCGACGTGGTTGGGTTCAACCGACGTGGCATGGGTTCCAGAGTCATGACACGGTGTTGCATTGTTTGGACTCCTATTCGTGGCATTTTGCCATAACAGATCATTTTCTCGAGGTCAAGGGTTTTGTCCCGAGGGCCCCGTTGATTTGATATCTCGGTTATCTAATTTAATTAGGAAGAAATTACCATTTGGTCCCTTTACTCTGAGTTATCCCCAAGATGATCGTGTATTTTGAAAGTGTCGTAATTACACCACAGCATAAGCCCCCCAGTTTGAGATGGGCTCAACTTGTTGAGCGTATTTCAAAGTAGAAAAAGGTGACTAGGCATAATTACCATGTATATTTATTGGTATCTGGCAAAAATTTGCTTCTTAGATGCACTTGGTAATTAGAAAGAATTGGGCCAATTTTGTAATTTTTAGAAAATTTGGACCATTACGTAAATATTCCTTCAAAAAATATTTTCGGGTCATACAATATCAATCCATTAATTGTTTGTTGGATTGGGCCTCTAGCACATGGTATATGAGACCCTTTTAGTGTTATGGGGGGATTTTGGGCCCATTAGGGCTACCTATTAAGAGGATCAGTCTTCCATCTTGCCTCATGTTCCCATTTTTAGAGAGAGAATGTAAGAGGGAGGAGAAAGCTCAAGGAGAGGAGTAAGGTGAAGATCAAAAGACCATATTCTTCTCCAAATTGAAAGGTAAGGAACCCATCAAATTCCCATCACGTTTTTCACGTTACTTGTGGGGGAGTAGGATTGCGCCTCGTGGCACGTTGCATGAAATGACTTGGCCATGTGGCAAGTCGCACCGATCGACGTGGCCAAGTCGATGCATGTCGACGTGATCCACGTCGGTCGGAACTGGCGTGATGACGGCATTCGCTCAATGTGGTGACGTCATTTGCTCGACGTGGCGTAGTTTTTGCGGGTCGTCACCCTGGTTGTGGTGACATTACGTGCTTGCTCATGGGTCTTTCGAACATATCGAATTTACTTCACTTTGTTTATTTGTGTGAACTTGTCGCCACTTTTTGTAGAATTCTTACATTTTTTACTCGTGTAGTTTTCTCGTGGGTTTTCAACTTGTAGTTGACTATATTCGCTATTTTAAATCGTAGGTAATAGCCAAAATTGGGTTTCCACGTTACTACCGTGAGTATTACTCTCTGAGGCCTAGATACCATGAAGAGAGAGATTTTTTGTTCACCGTATATGGTAGATCGTCGTTGTTGGTCTAGATACTCGCTTGTTTGGAGGTCGAGATACCCCACTACTCGTGACACGTCACGTAGATCTCCTTGCCACGGTAATTTTCTTATTCTCAACTTGCTTTATTGAGATTATAGGGTTAGGGAAACGGTTCTCTAGGTAATATTTTGATGAGCATATTGGTTCGCTCTCCGAGCTTGGGTCCGATTATGAGGATGATTATGATGAGGTTGGCCCTTCTGGCTATGAGAGAGGGGAGGCCTTGATTGATGGTACCGGTTCATCCGATGATTTGTATGTCGATGATGGTGCATCCTATGAGTCGTCCTCTGAGGGAGGAGACAAGGATGATAGTGATTACGAGGTTACTCCTCGTGTTAGATGCCGGGAGGGCGATGTTGTTGGGGATGTCGCGGAGTATGTTGACTCTATTAGGGATAGCAATGAAGGGGATGAGATTTATGATGAGGAAGATGATAGACCTCCATGTATATTTCAAACTCTTATTGCCATAGAGGACATCGTTCCCAAGCTTAAAATAAGGCAAATGGTAGAGAACCTGAGGGAAGAGTTTGACATATCGATTGGGTATGAAGTGATTATTCTTGGGATCAGAGATAGAATGCATCTTCCCTCGAGGGGTTGCATTACCCTTTTCCCAAAGTATTTAGCCATGTGGCTAAGATTCCTCGTAATCCCTGAGGTTCAGGATATTTTCGTATGGATTGGGTTAATTCCTACTCAGTTCACCCCAAATGGATATGCGGCCATTGTGGGTTTTGTGGTGGCGATGAAGGCCAAGAGTTTTCAATGTAATATTGATGACTTTTGGTATCAGTTTCATATGAAATTTAACCAAAAAGGTAGCGCCAATTCAGGCTTTTATTATTTGTCGGCTAGGACAAACTATGCATACATTGACGGTGCAATGGACATCTATGGTCGGTATTGTAAACAATATTTCCTCTATGTCAGAGAGAGTACTCGTGGGGAGTTTGATTGCTTCAGTCTGGTTTGGACCGACATTGATGTTTGGTCTGAGAGGCCTATTGACGGAGATGGTAGAAAGGGAAGGTTAGTGGCACTTCGGGCCGATCCCTTGTTTTATCCAGCCATAGGTCATCCTAACGTACTGAGAGGGAGTAATGTTTGCCAGTAGAGTACACGGGGACTGAGACTCTGGGTATAATTTTTAATTTTTGCATCTATGTGCTTTACAACCACCTTTTCATGCATATGTACTTGTATTTTGCATTTTTGGTATTGTGTTCTCATCTAGTCTCTCTTTGTCATTTATAGTCGACATGGTGAGAGATAGATCTGAGGTGATGCACATGACTTCTGCGCAGAACATATTACTGCTGGCTATGCACCTTCCCGAGGCAGAGGCGAGAGAACCGCAGTGGTTGTGGAACCTTTGCTACCTCTGATGAGAAGATGAGAGATGCACCCTTGGAGGGTATGACTTCTCCTATAGTGGGGCGGAGTTTGCATGGTAGTTCACCCCGAGAGATGAGGAGAGGAATCCTCTTGGCATTGCGATCCACCCATAGTGATTAGTGTGGATGATGAGGCTCTTGAGCCAGGAGAGATAGGGGCATTATCGCCTAGACCTAAGACTGGGCCAAGTAGCACCGGAGGTGCATATCGTGGGTGGGATAGAGGCAGCAAGGAAGGAGGATCTTCTCGTGGTACTGTTGAGTTTGCTACTTATGTCCCTTATGATCATAGAGCCAAGAAACTGGATGACGATGATGATGCTCGAGCTAAGGCCGAAGAGAAGGGTAAGGAGGCTCCAACTGAGGGGTCGAAAAGACCCACAAATAAGAAGAGAGTTGCTACAGAGCCTTCTGAGGTTCCCAATATCGCCGCGCGGCATATTCGCAATAGCGTTTGGAAAATCGTAGATTACCTTTCTGGAGATCCAAATGACCACCCGAACAATCTTGTGCGTATGAGCACGAAGGTTGACCCTAATGAAGATCATATGCTTTGGGGCTAGTAGGAAGCATCAAACCGACGGTGAACGACGATGAAGACATCCAGCAAGTCGGTGGGAGATAGGGGTTGAGGCAGTTCCTATACCATAACCAGACATTGGTAAGTAAATATACCTTGTCTCTTTGATTTATGATATCTAGTTTGGTGAACATACTCTTACTCGTGCTTTTTTGGGCATTTTCATGCTATGTTATATTCACGGGTGCTTTTCAACGAGCATGATCGACTCCTTACGAGGCAAGAGGCCCATGGAAGTTGATGGATATGGAGTAAGCCGCCTCCAGACGGGCTGATCAAACATCACTGATCATGAGAAGAGTATCAAGGCTACTGATGAGCGCTTTGTTGAGGAAGAAGCTAAGTCTCTTAAGTTGGAGAAGCTTTTAAAAAAATAGATCCCTCCATTATTCAAAATAGTATGAGTCGGGTCAAGTTACATGGGCGACCCACGACTCTTGTTTCTTCAATAAGTAATGTACTGACCATGAAATAAAGTTATAAAGAAGTCCAATATAATGGTGTTGAATCTATCTTGTATTGCAACAATTGAAATTAATGTTGGTTTGCCTAGTTTCAAAAATTGGACCAAACTAGTTTCTAAATCCAAAATTTTAAATATAAGACCAAATTATAGTTTAAGTATTGAAACTTTCAAACTTACGAGCCAAAATTGGGCCAAACTATTGACGTTACGTTATTACTGCATTTGGAGTATCAGTGGATTTGAACAAATTTGAAGCCATTCTAAAATGGTCAATGCGTACTTATTCATGCCCTTACGTGGTTTTTGGGATTGAACATGTACTATCCCCGTTTCATTCACCACTTCTCTCACTCATTTACTAAAAAGTCAAAGTTTTACATGGAGTACTATGGCTCAATCAGCCTTTAAAGAATTAAAGAAATGAATGACGAAACTTTCTACACTAATTTTACGTGACTTTCATGAGCCTTTTTTTAAACTTGACCAAAAATGCTTCTCCAATTGCCAGTGGAGTTGTGTATCCTAGAACCAACATCCAATAGCATTCTTCAGTCAGAAAATGTCTTCGTGTATGCAAGTTGATTCGGCTTACAACAAACAACTTTGGGTTAAGGGAGGTCAGAAATAAGTGGAGACATTACTTATTAGGGCAAAACATTTATGATCCATACATATCAACATAGCTTATGACACATTTAAACTCAACCATTTAACATTCTAGAACAATATAAATGGCTAATTTAACTACTTGGGTATATAGTATACTTATGAAGTGAAGTACATGCCCGACTGTGAGAAAAAAATCGACAACTCTTTTGTTTAGCCATCACAGTCCCATCAACAACTCTTTTGTCGACGCTCCAACATGTTTTGCAATCCTCGTAAGATGCACAAAAGGTGATTCAAAATATTGATAAAACATGGTTGCATTCTCATTATATACTCAAGCATGGATTGTTATATTACAAGGACATACTTTATATCTCTAAGGACAAATTAATATTTTTGCTCTGTAAGTTTGCCCATTTAATGAATCTGCCCAATAAGTACCGAATTTTTAAAACTAACCCACCTTTTGGCATTTTTTCAATTTTTCTACCCACCCACTGCCACATAGGAAAAAATTCGCTTATGTGGCTACCACATGGAAAAAAGCCACACGCCACATCAATATATTTAAAACAAAAATATATATTTTGTCTATATGGCTGCCATATGTAATATATTTAAAATATAAATATATTTATATCCATAATATATATAAATATATAAAAAAATATCTTTATGTATTAAAATATATCAAATATATATAAATATATAAAAAAAGAAAAAAATCCTAAATATTATTTATATCCATAATATATATATATATATATAAATATACATAAAAAATATATCTTTATGTATTAAAATATATCAAATATATATAAATATATAAAAAAAGGAAAAAAATCATAAATATAATTTTTTATTACTGAAATTACATTATATATATAAAAAATTATATATAAAAAAATACTTAAAAAAGCATTATATATATACTTAAATATATAAATAATAAAATAAATATTTTTATAACAGAATTTTTTTAAAAAAAAAAAAATTTAGACCCCCACCCCGTAAACCCCACCCACCCACCCCCCCACACCCACTGCAACTCGCCGGTTGCAGTGGTGGCGAGTTGCAGCGATGGAGGAGTCGATCGACGCCGCCATCGCTGCAACTCACCACCAGCAGCGGTGGCGACGTCATTCAATGCTGCCACAGCTGCAACTCGTGGTTGCAGTGGTGGCAGCATCAATCGACGTCGCCATCGCTGCAACACGCGGTTGCAGCAGTGGTGGCATCGATCGACGCCGCCACCACTGCAACCGGCGAGTTGCAGCGGGTGAGTGGGGGGGGTGGTGGGTCTATTTTTTTTTTTTTTAAATTTTAGTACATTTTTTTTTTTAATTATTTATATGTTTAAGTATATATATAATGTTTTTTAAGTATTTTTTATATATATAATGTAATTTCAGTAATAAAAAATTATATTTTGTGATTTTTTTCCTTTATTTATATATTTATATATATATGATATTTTAATACATAAAGATATATTTATATATATATATATATTATGGATATAAATGATATTTATGATTTTTTTCCTTTTTTTATATATTTATATATATTATGAATATAAATATATTTATATTTTAAATATATTATATGTGGCAGCCATGGCGTGTGTCATTCCTTCCAACTCGGCTGCCACGTAGGATTTTTTTCCGATGTGGCAGAGGGTGGGCAGAAAAATTCAAAAAATGCCAAAAGGAGGGTTAGTTTTAAAAATTCGGTACTTATTGGGCATATTCATTAAATGGGCAAACTTACAGGGCAGAAATATTAATTTGTCCTATCCCTAATGACAATGCCTTAAGGTAAAAAAATCTTGATAGAGTTTCATTCTACAACCAGTTGGTGGACATTCAGGACATTAGAAAAGATATCATCAACTTTCCATTGGCCAAATATTAAATAGTTAGTTGTGGACTTTGTTTAGAAATATACAATGTGTCAACAACAAAACTACCTCATATCTAAACCTTATGATTTCCTCCAATCTTTAATTGTTCCTACCCAAGAGGACTGACATTACCATGGATCTGTAAGTTGGATTCTAGTGGATAGACTAAATAAATTTGCATATTTCATTACTCTGCCTAAATCAATTACTTATTTGGCATCAATGCTCTTGATAGACATTTATAGTGTTTATGGACTGCCTAAATCAATTATCTCATACCGTGATCCTATTTTCCTAATCTCTTTTTGAGCAGATTATGCCACATAGTTGGTACTTGCATGAGCAAACAAAGGGAGTTATTTGTTGTTTAGAATGCCATTTATGCTACTATATGGACACACCTAAGTAATGGATTAGTTTTCTACCTTCGGTTCCATGGTGGTATAACTCAACCTTCCCATGGTTCCATTAGTACAACACTATTTTAGCCATTATTTGGTTGATCTACCTATACTATGCCAACTTACATACCATGTACATCACATAATGCAAGTATTGACTCCACTATGACTAACGGAGAGAGGCTCTTAGCAAATATCAAACAAAACACGCCACGACCAAAATAACAGATGATAAACCAGACAAATAATCATAAATTTGAGAAATTATTTGAAGTTGGAGATTGGGTGTTTGTTAAATTGAGCACTTACCGTCTGTTGACTATCCATCGTGTCGCTTCTCACAAGCTTAATCATCGTAACTATGGACCATTTCAGTGGTGTACCATGTTGGATCTATTTCTTAAGACCTCCAACTGTTAGTGGATGTGTAGATCCATAACGTTTTTCATGCTTATTGCTTTGTTCTTACCATGGCGAGTCTTCTACCACTTTTGTGCCACTTTCACAATTAAGTGAAGTCAAATATTTGGTTATTTACCCGAAAAGATCTTGGTGCACGAGCGGTGGTAGGAAAGATAAGAAGGTATAACATCATTGGGTACGTGTTGGACTCGGAGAAGCTGAAGTGGTTGAAGAGGAGGATCTTGTGGCTAGTTACGCTAGATTAGATTGTGCAAATTTGCTCATCCAAACGGCTCCTTATCTCCCCCCCCCCCCTCATTCTTAGGTAAGATCCCATCACTCTTACCATGTGACATTGACACGTGCCTATCTATTCCTAAGCATACTGCACATAACAGGCACATGCGTGTCACCATTCGTTTGATTTGGTCTAAAGGTTATCATATGTAATTATTTTAGTTTATAATTAAGCATTAGTAATTATATGATTTTTGTAATTTGAATTATCTAGTAGTGAGTAGATATGCGTAATCAGTTATTGTGTTAGCACTACTTATATTCTGTAAACCATCTACAAGCAGTTTATGAAATGGTTTATCTAGAAAACTATCTTCTTTTTACTTTAACTTCTTAGGAGAAAGTCTTGTCTCGAATTTGGACGAATTCTTAGCTCCTAAGTCGTGTCATTCTTAGCTCCTAAGGTGTGTCACTCTTTGACTAAATTTTCTTTTATTTTAGGTGGGATTTATTGAGATACTTTGCATTAGAATTCAAAATTTACAGTGATTGAGAAGACTTGATCGATTTTTTTTTAAATGAACATGTTTCATTATTTGCAACAACAAAATCAAAGCAGTTATCATAGTAAGTATTAAAAAATATAAATATTTCCTAAATATTAACTGTTTTATATTAAAATGCAGATTACCAAACAAGTCCATAGCAAAGTTGATTTACAACTTCATTAAATAAAAATCGAATTTCGTTCAAGGGTACAAGTAAATCCCTTCATCCCATGATTTGATCAAATATCTTATAATTTCTTTTATATCCAATTAGTAAGTGTTCTTGAAGATCTTGGTTCTGAATACCGTAGTACACAGTAACTCCCAAACCATGAAGACAATCTCTTCCTCTCCCAAATCATAGAGCGAGGGCGAAGTCCATTTCAATTCACCATAAGAATCTCCTTGAGCATTCCCTATTTAGTTTAGAGAATCACTGTTCCGCTATACACAAGAGATAACTCTTTTCGAGGTACTTAAACATGTTTATATGACACATACAACGTAATGGCACCAACTTCATGAAAAAAGAACAATAATGAAGTAATATGAGTAAACTTAAGAACAATAGTTATGAAGTAACAATAGTAAACTATAAACATTTATGAGAATATTGTGATTCTCATAAATGGCATACATAATATTGAAAATAAGTAAATATGAGAGAACATGAATCTCAAAAAACCCCAATTCATAATCCAAATTACACAAAATCCCAAATTAAAATCCAACTTGAAACCCTAATTTGCAGATGCATGCACTAATTAGATTTTAAAATCAAAGAAAAACTGAAGCATAAAGAAAATACTAAATACTTATAAATGATGGTGGGCTTAGTGGCGCACTAGAGCCGTGATGTTGTGGCTCAATGTGCAGTGGCAAACAAAACGACGATGTGGATGAGCGATGTATGTTGAAAGTCGAAAAGGGGACTAGAGTGTGTTTGTGACTTTGTTTTAAGTGGGGAAGGTAAAATTCAAAGTTTTGAAGTGTGAAAATTAGCTGTGAGCCATAATTTGTTTTTTGCTTTTTCTTTAGTATTCAAAAACGTTTTTGATGTGAAACTCGTGCTCACTTATTTCTTGAGCGGGTGCAAAACATGCGTATAATGTTGACGATTAGTTTTATATAGTGTAAAACTTCTAAAAATGGTTATCGGTTAGGCCTTATTGAGTTGGGTCGGGCACCCTAAATGCCCGACTCCTTGTCCCACTCATAATAAAAAAATTAAAAATTAAAAATAATATAATAATAATAATGTACAAATAAATGGAAAACAAATTGTGATATTTCTTGAAATGGAAGTTATGAAAATTGAGTTTATCGGCCTATCTGATGTTTTAACTTTGTGAATGTTTATGTTAAATATAGACCATAGTCCATCTTGAATTCTATTTTATGTTTCTCCATATTTTGAACTTTTGGAAAAGCCTCATCTTATCTAATTCATGCATTTGCGATAATTAGTTGCATGTTTGCACCTGGACTAATAAAAAAGAGTTCAACTAGTTAGACTACACTAGCGGTGATTTGGCGTGCTTTCGTTTGTTGACTTGGCAGGTTGATAAGACACTCCACATCAAACTGATTCATAGTTGTGTTAGAATCAGCTTAGTCGTTATTACACCTGCACTCCAAGCATCGCGAGAAGAGAGACTGGATGCTTATGATTTCAGACTGGACTTGGGATAGTACCAAGCTTCCTACGTATCCCATTGAGGGAATCAAGTTGAACGTAGTTCATTTGTCTCTTTTGAATAGCCTTCAAAGGGTCGAGCCCTGTTCGGGTTGTTTGGTTCACTTGGTTTTGCATTGCGTAGCTTCACGGTTTTGATAATATCTCTATATTGGTTGATCAAAACCCCAATCCTCTTCTTGATTTAGAATCCTGAATCACGTAGCTTTAGGCTATATATGGGTTCAATACTTTTTGGGTTTGAGGGTTTGACACTTTTCCTTGTTCGAGGGTTACTATCGAACTGCATTGCGCGACTTCACAATTTCGATCATATCTCCATATTGATTGATCGAAACCTCGATGCGCTTCTTGATTCGGAACCCTGACCTACGTAGCTTTCAGATTATGTATGGTTTTGATGTTTTTTGTTGTACGACCATTTTCTTGGTTCGACTATTTTTTATGTTCCACTGTTTTCTTGGTTAGACTATGTTCTCGGTTCGACTATTTTCCCGGTTCGACTATTTTCTCTATTCGACCGTGAAGCTTCTCTCTTGATCTCCTATGCTTGTGAGGAGCAGGAGGTGGGGGTATATATAGGCATCAGTAGAGGGGCTTAAAGGTAATTTTTGGGCTTAGTATACTGCAATTGTGGCAGATCGACGCAATTGTACCATTTTGAGTATAACTCTCTCTCCGGACCTCCAAATTGCATTTCGCTTGTTGCGCTGTAACATAGACACATGTGTATTTCTAATGACATATCATTCGCTATCTAATTCAATATATATTATTAATGGTGAACCAAATGCGGCTCGACTATATGATGCCATACCATTAGTCCCCCAGTTTGGAGTGTGATTTTGGAACACAAGCATACTTCAAACTATGATAAGGTGCTAGAGTCGTATTAACTCAATTTTGGGCAACCAGTGTCATTATATATCAGTGGAGCTAACCGAATGAGCCCACACCATATAGTTCACCCATTTGTGAGTCGTTCTTGTAAAGAGCGGGTGCCAAATAAATATATGTGTCTTCTTGAGAACTGTTGCAACATGTTGGATGTTTTTGGCATCAAAACATGCCCCCCATTTGGGAATCGTTACCATAAAGACTTGTGTGCTAAATAACATTTCTTGGGTTTAATACATGTCCCCCATTTAGGAGCCGTATCCGTAAAGATTGGATGTCAAATGAGCTTTATTGGCTTCAAAACATGCCCCCCATTTGGAAGCCGTATACGTAAGGATTGGATGCCAAATTAATTTTTGTTGGCTTCAAAACATGCCCCCTATTTGGGAGCTATATCCGTAAGGATTGGGTGCCAAATGAAATTTATTGGCTTCGAAACATGCCCCCCATTTGGGAGCCGTATCCGTAAGGATTGGGTGCCAAAAGAAATTTCTTGGCTTCGATACATGCCCCCCATTTGGGAACCGTATTTGCAAGGATTGGTTACCAATTTATGCGCCATTCGTTCATCTTTGTAATGTTATGTGAGTTCTCGATTTTCGTGCAACCTTTGTGTATGTCGAGTATATTTGCCCAACATGAAATGTGTTGAAGAACTGACAAAATTTCTCACCGATGGCGAAGTTGTATTTTAGTCCTTTTGTCGTGACTTGGTCACACAAAAGTTTATTTGCTTTATGGTTTAAGTATATTTCATCATGCTGTCAAGGTTCTGAAGTTATAGCTCGCGTGATTCTTTTCATCGTTCTGATATATTTTGTCCTTCGTATAGCAAAATCTTTTGTTGTTAGTAGAAAAACTCGCACTTTTATTAAAATCATGGCCGAGTTTACAAATTCTGCAAGCGAATTTGCTCACATTATCGCTTCCCCAGATATGGCACACCATAAATACTGTGAATAATTTCACAACTTCTTTGAGTTTGTTCTAGTGCAAGAGCATCGTGTCCTTTTGGCTTCGTAAGAGTCGTTGAGCTAATTTGATGCAACTTGAGAGTCTAGAAGATTGACTGGCATTATACTTTTGGAGTGGTTTCCATTGAAGTTCTGACGAGACTAACTTCATATTCTACCTTGTTGTTGGTCACAATGAAGTCAAGACTTATTATATTATGAAACTCTCTCGCAATAGGGAACCGTAGGTATAAACCTAGGCCTCCTTCAATATTGGTGGTTGTGGCTTCGTCATTTTCCACCATGGCATTTAATGCTTCCGAAACTTGCGCTTTTCCCACGGTTGTGGCGAGGAAGTGTGAAAGAACTTGGGCCTTATTGATATTTTCAGGTAATACTCTATGTCATTCTCGACAAGTTATATGGCCCGTTTTATGAATTTTGTGGGTGCATGTAGTTACAACATGCCTCGACTGAGAGGTTTGTCTATCAACATCACTATGAGGTGAGAATGCATATATATGGGCACAATTTGCATGTCATGAAAACAACTAAAGCGAATTTCTCGATCTCAAGCCAAAAGATCTATGTTGTCGCAGATACATTGGATAGACTTATGTTCCACAAAAATTGTCATACTAGTGTCGATGCACGTCGTTTTGCTTGAGTCGTTAGAACACAAGCATATTTCTTTTAATTTGTTAGGCAGTTTGACATTTGTCGTGTGCCTAAATATTGCCCGATTTAAAGGAGTCTTTGGCAAATTCTAGTGAGATTTTTGACTCGAGATGTTTGGTTTTGTTGCTGTAACTTGGCCCAGAATGGGCCAAAATTTTCCTTTTAGCATGAGGGTTGTGAATCATGTTATCTATTGGATTGAATCTCTTTACAGGGAGACCATGGACTAGGTAGCAGGTTCCCGCTCCCTTTAGTTACCATGGACTCACCCGCACTGCGCTTTGGTGGGGAAT
Source organism: Linaria vulgaris (assembly GCA_948329865.1). Taxonomy (NCBI): domain Eukaryota; kingdom Viridiplantae; phylum Streptophyta; class Magnoliopsida; order Lamiales; family Plantaginaceae; genus Linaria; species Linaria vulgaris. Next base: position 79,693,060 of record OX415250.1, on the reverse strand, counting down.
TTCATTTTCCAATAGTAAGTAAATAGGACGAATTATTATTTCTGCCTCTTAACTTTTTTTTTCAAACTTATATGCCATTTTTTCGGGCCCATAATAAATGTCCAATATCTTTTAAATTTTTTTTATCAAAAATGCCCGTTTTTGCTTAGTTGGGATAAAATCCTACGTGGCAGTACAATCAATAAATTGCTGAGCCCAATCAATAAGTTGCTATTTTTTTGACCTAAAAACTTTTTTTTTTGCCCTGAAAAGTTATTAACATCTCTTCTTATTACACAACTTGCCAACCACAAATTCAAAAACTAAACTTATAATATTTTAAAATTACACTTGCACCCCATAATATATATTTCTTAAAATGTATTTATATATATCTTACAAAAATAATAAAAAAGTTCATTAACTTTAAAATATTTTTTTAATTACTTAAATTAAAAACATATATATATATAACTATTTGCAAAAATAATAAATATTTTAACAATATATATAAATAAAAATAAAAAACAACAAAAAAATACAAAAAAACAATTAAAAAATAATCATCATCTCCATCACCCCCTTCCCGTACCACCCCCTGCCGCCGCCACCACCGCTGCCTCTCGTAACTTTCAACACCGCACACCACCGCCATTGAGTTTAGATTTTGATCTGGATTTTCTGGAATCTCCGGCTAGCAGCGTCGGATTGAGCAATTTTTTCAAGCAGAACAGTTCTCCGGTGGAGTTTTTGTCTCTGCTTAGTAGCTCCAATGGATATTTTTCGAGCTTAGGGCTTCCGACTGATTACACGTCGCGGCCTTCGACTGAGCGAGCTTGCAAGGCGGGTGATTTTGATTCGCTTTTGCGAAAATTGTCGGCTCTGTCTACTTCAAGTCTGATGGTATGCAGTTAATTGTTGGTGTGATATGTAATTTTTAGTTATAGTTTAGTGTTAATCTTGCTTACAACTTGTTATTTGGTAATTAAGACGGTGGTGTGCGGTGATGAAGATAACGAGGGGCAGCGGTGGTGGTGATGGAGATGATGATTATTTTTTTGTATTTTTTTTGTTGTTTTTATTTTATTTTTATATATTGTTAAAGTATTTATTATTTTTATAAATAGTTATATATATATATATATATGTTTTTATAAACATATATGTTTATTATTATTATTTTATATATATATATATATATATATATATGTTTTGTGTACCACAACGTAGGCAATTTAGTCAGGATAAGCGATTTTGGGCATTTTTAATAGAAAATTTCAAAGTTAATGGGCATTAGTCTTGGCCCCAAAAAAAGGACATATAAGTTTTTTTTTTAAATAAGGGGCAAAAATAATAATTCGTCCAAGTAAATACTAGTGTTTCGAGAATTATTCTGGCCTAGGTGGCCGATGATGGTATAGTTTGAGCTAGAACGTATGTCCATTTCTCGACATTTTTATTTGCGGGACGTCGGACCTCCGAGAGATTTTAGGTTTGCATGTGTCCGTGTATGAGCAGATGTCCATCTCTTAACACTAATCACCGCATTGACTATTGGGACTCGCGCTGCCATAGTTCCACAATTTGATAGTGTAAATGAGTTACTCTCGTTGCTTATGAGCTACAATTCTTTTCATGTATGTCATGCTGCAAAATTTGTTAGTTTTTTTTTGTGTGTGAGGAGTTTGCTATAGTGGAATTCAAGTTCCAGGTGTTGTATCTCCTTGATGTCGAGGTTCATTTTGAAAGTGAACTCATGAAGATGATTTGGTACCTTTGTCCTTAGAAGTCGAGATACATGTAATAGATTTTTGATATTTCTCATTGTTCTATCCCTGCTACGACATTTGTGTGGCTGGGTACGTCTCTAGTTCTTTTATAAGTAGGTTTGGCTGGCGTAATATCGAGGATGATTCTTCATATACCTTAAGAGGTAGATGACTTGGATACCGCGTAAGCACCTCAACTGAAGAAGGGTATTTTGGTCTTATTTCGTCTAGGTTACAATACACCGAGAAATCGATACAGTGGGGCCTGACTTAACCAAATTAATGCTATCCTATTACAGTGAATAGACTAGCTTGGTCCGGAACACCTATTACACATAGATAAATATAAGGTTACAGGAAGTAATCCCTAAATGGCCAAGTTGAGGGAACAGTCGAACGTGAGAGATTTGTTACTCTTTGATTGTTGACTTGCGGGCGTTAGGTTCTTATGATATCGGACTGAACTTGGGAACTTGCCAAGCTACCTACGTATCCCATTAAGGGAATCAAGCCGAACGTAGTTCAATTGTCTCTTTTGAGCTGCCTCTCTATGGTCGACCCTTGATAGGGTTGTTTGGTTCATTTGGTTCAGCATTGGAGCGACTGCACGGTTTCGATCATATCTCTTTGTAGGATGATCGAAACCTCATTCCGCTTCTTGATTCGGAACCCTGACTCTCTTGGCTCTCCGGGCATGTAAGGCTTCGATCTTAGGACGCATCGAATTGGCTTGATTCGATGCGTCCATGTCGAACAAGGTGAATTCGAGACTGCTTTGCGCGACTTCACGGTTTCAATCATATCTCCCTAACGGATGATAGAAACCTCATTCCGCTTCTTGATTCGGAACCCTGACTCATGTAGCTTTCTGGGCATATAAGGCATCGAATAGGGGCATCGAATAGGCGCATCGAATAGGTGCATCGAATAGGGGCATCGAATTGGGGCGCATCGAATAGGCGCATCGAATTGGGACACATCGAATTGGGACGCATCGAATTGGGGCGCATCGAATTGGGAGGCATCGAATTGGGGCGCATCGAATTGGGACGCATCGAATTGGGACGCATCGAATTGACTTGGATTCGATGCGTGGCATCTCCGTCGGTCCCCCCTACTCTTGAGGAGTAAGGGGGTATATATAGGCATGATTAGAGGGGCTTAAAGGTCATTTTAGGACCGCATCGAATTGTACAAATTCGATGCGCTCACGACACATCGAATTGTGCAAATTCGATGTGCTCTACGCAGCTTTACTATTTTGACTATAACTTTCTCTCGGGACCTCCAAATCGCATTCCGCTTGTTGCGTTGCGACCTAGACTCGTGTGGCTTTCCAATGACATATTACTCAATGTCTAATTAGCTATATAGGTATTATGGTGATTCAAATACGGCTAAGGTAGCTTTACCTTTAAGCCTTCTCGACATTCATTGGTCAGTTTCGCGCCTACGTGGCTTTTCTCTGACATGACACATTATACCATATCACTAGTCCCCCAGTTTGGAGTGTGATTTTGGTACATAAACATACTTCAAACTATAATGAAGTGCTAGAGCCATTTCGCCTCAATTTTGGGGTGATTAATGTCATTATGCACCAATGTAGTTTACCGAATAAGCCCACATCATACTATAATCCCCCAGTTTGGGAGACGGTGTCGATCAGAGAGCGGGTGCCAAACTTATAAGATGTATTCTTGACTTACTTCTCTATGCTAGTTATTTTGATAATGTTGAAAATCAAGCCCCTGATTGGGAGGCGGTCTGATGTGTGCAACTAGCGCTCAGTGGAGATTCGAGCGCGCTAGGCCCGTAAGGCTTAGATTCTAATTGTAATGAACAATTTCTAATTTGATATTTTTGTGGCGCTGCGTCGCTTTTTTATTAGTCGCACGGTTGTCATTTATGACTATTCATTTGTTTGTTTAATCGAAGGCTCATAATCGTTGCCTTTTCTTTCAATTGCTATCGTTGCTTTGTTTTTAGGGATTTAATGGTTAGCACTTGCCGCTTTGGGGCAGAGTGTCCGTCCCATTGTGGGTCCCCATTAGATCATGGATGGCGTTATTTTTATGCAAATAACTTCACAATGCGTGATTCTGCTTTTGCTGCATTTTTGAGGCAGTGCTGCCATCGTTGCTTAACCTTGTATGATTTGCGCTTTGAGGATTATGGCCTCACTCGGGTATAGGTTTTTTGATATATTTTTTTTTGTTTTTTGATTGGTGCGTCCCAGTTGCTGCATTAGCGTTGCTGGATCGTGCGAAGGCGCGACGTTTATTTGCCCAATACGGTTTTGCAGTTATCTTTTGAATTAATCGTTGTTGTCTTTGAGAGATAGACAACTTAGATAATACGTAGATTATGTTGCTAAGAACCTCGATCGAGCGAGAGATCGTCTCAATGGAGACCTTCGACTATGATAGAAATGATATATAAGTGATGGATCTAAAGCGATCTAGTGCTAAGCTTTTCAAGCTTCCTGCATTAATCTTGCAGTTTATGCTTGGTAGAGATCTTTGTCTATCTGGACATTGTGTCGCATTTGTTCGGATATTTTGTTGCATTCTTGCTCAATGATTTCTCGCGTTCTGTTTATGGAACTTTGTGCTGTCACATATTATTGCTCTTCGACGTTGACGGCTAATTCAACGAATGGATATATGCACCTCTTAAGGTGATAATCCTTTTATAGTAGTCTAAATATGCACTCATTTGGGCAGGTTTTCATCGTATTAAGCTGGGTAGCTGACGTGGTGCTGCTTTGGACATGTTCTCATTGTATTGTTATAATTAGATGTTTATCGTGTTGTTTTGGGTGGATTTGCATCGTATCATGCTGGATAGTTGTAATTGATTTACCACGTGAAGTCTATTGCCATACCCAGCCTTTCAGGCATATGGATATGTTGTTTGCATCATGCTTCTACTAGCGAATGTCTATGCTTTGCGATGTCTAATATGTTTCAGACCATGATGGACTGATGTCCATTTTCGATATATTCCACTTATTTATCTGACCACTTCGGGCCATTATTTCATTTTTGAAATTTTAGGTTTACGTTTATCTTGTCGGGCTGATGCTTTTGGTGTTGCTTTGGACAAGTTTGTTTCGTACCATTTCGGGTAGGTTTGCACCGTGTCGCTTTGTGTGGACATTCTTGGTGCCATTCTGAATACGTTTGACGTACCGCATAGGATCAGATTCATGGAAATTGTGCCAATTTCGCTCGTTCGGTGGGTGCGATCATTCGTTAGGAGTCCCCCCAGTCACTTGCTAAGTAGTGATATTGGGACATATCATTTTGATGATATTAGGGCTTTTTTGTTCTGCGAGCAATTTTTGCATTTCACTTGCAACGGTTTTTGACCATGCTCAGTGCATGTTCAGTTGCTCTTTGTCTGTTATCAATCTCATAATTGTGTGATAACTTATGATTATTAACTTCACGTTATATCTCTGTCACGACGCTCATGGCGTGCATGAGGAGTTCCGTCATTTCGAGGCGATTTATATTGCGGTCATGACACTCGGTGGCGCGCATGAAGAGTTTAGCCACTTTGGGGCGATTTGTACTTTCAGCCACTTTGGGGCGATTTATTCTTTCAGCCACTTGGGGAGATTTGTTCTTTCAGCCACTTGGGGCGATTTGTTTTTTCAGCCACTTGGGGCGATTTGTTCTTTCAGCCACTTGGGGCGATTTGATCTTTCAGCCACTTGGGGCGATTTGTTCTTTCAGCCACTTGGGGCGATTTGATCTTTCAGCCACTTGGGGCGATTTGTTCTTTCAGCCACTTGGGGCGATTTGATCTTTCAGGGCGATTTTTCGTTCTTCTCGTTTTTGTTCTGTCGCTGAACTCCTTGGTTCCTCATTTGGGAATTTTAGCATCATTTCTATAAGACTCCACCTGTGCCGTTCACGTAGATAGATACATTTAATAATTTGGAAAAGGTTGGGCTCAATTACTTACCGAGGGGTTTATGTTTCCCAATCTTTGCACGAGACTCAACCCTTCGCAGGTCATACATTTTGTTAGCTCCTGGTCGCAATTGTTTCTACTCCTTTGCATAATAACGCCTAAGATGTTGCACATTCCAAGGTCGCTTGTATGATCTTGAAGGGCCCCTCCATATTGGTTCGAATTTTTCAATGTGTTGTTTTGTTGATACACTTCTGAGTACTAGATCTCCTACCTCAAAATTTCATAATTGGACTCTGTTATCGTAACTTTTAGCATTTGCTGCTTTGAAAGCTGCAATGCGTTGGTACGCATCTTCCCTTATTGTGCCTATCATGTCTAGATCCATCTGACGTTAGCGGACTGATTGTTCGGGATCATAGTTGTGAATATTGCGTGTTGGCATTCCCATTCCGTCAGGTAGAACAGCCTCAGTGCCGTAAACAATGAACGAAAAGTGTTTTGCCCGTCAATGTTCTCGTGGTTGTTCTACACGCCAATAATATTCCTTGGAACTCCTCTTGTGAGGTTTTTCTTGTGTCTTTCATCCTCTTCTCGAGGTAATTCTTCGATGTCTTGTTATTGGGTTCCATCTATATGTAGTATACATGTGATGATGGCCCTGCTGGTTCCTGCTTGGTCTGATAATCAATGCAACACGACGTTCGATACCACCTTAGGGTAAGACAAATCATGACACTATTCGGGGTGTCGTCGTTTGTCCGTGCAGGATTGGAATTGAAGAATCCATAATCATTCTCTGATAATGTTAGTTTTCTTGGTTGAATTGCGGATTTGTTTATTGCTCTTAGCACCACTCAGTGTTTGCTTGGGACTGAGTTCCATCTTATCAACTCCGTAGTTGTTTCTCGATCTCGATACAGCTACTGGGACTCTTCGCGGTTCTTTCCTCATTGGTTCATTCCCTTTCTTTGCCATTTTACCTAAACAGACTCTTAAGCGTAAGCGAAATGGTGTTCCCACAGACGGCGCCAATATTTTGGTCTTATTTCGTCTAGGTTACAATACACCGAGAAATCGATACAGTGGGGCCTGACTTAACCAAATTAATGCTATCCTATTACAGTGAATAGACTAGCTTGGTCCGGAACACCTATTACACATAGATAAATATAAGGTTACAGGAAGTAATCCCTAAATGGCCAAGTTGAGGGAACAGTCGAACGTGAGAGATTTGTTACTCTTTGATTGTTGACTTGCGGGCGTTAGGTTCTTATGATATCGGACTGAACTTGGGAACTTGCCAAGCTGCCTACGTATCCCATTAAGGGAATCAAGCCGAACGTAGTTCAATTGTCTCTTTTGAGCTGCCTCTCTATGGTCGACCCTTGATAGGGCTGTTTGGTTCATTTGGTTCAGCATTGGAGCGACTGCACGGTTTCGATCATATCTCTTTGTAGGATGATCGAAACCTCATTCCGCTTCTTGATTCGGAACCCTGACTCTCTTGGCTCTCCGGGCATGTAAGGCTTCGATCTTAGGACGCATAGAATTGGCTTGATTCGATGCGTCCATGTCGAACAAGGTGAATTCGAGACTGCTTTGCGCGACTTCACGGTTTCAATCATATCTCCCTAACGGATGATCGAAACCTCATTCCGCTTCTTGATTCGGAACCCTGACTCATGTAGCTTTCTGGACATATAAGGCATCGAATAGGGGCATCGAATAGGCGCATCGAATAGGTGCATCGAATAGGGGCATTGAATTGGGGCGCATCGAATAGGCACATCGAATTGGGACGCATCGAATTGGGGCGCATCGAATTGGGACGCATCGAATTGGGGAGCATCGAATTGGGACGCATTGAATTGGGACGCATCGAATTGGGACGCATCGAATTGACTTGGATTCGATGCGTGGCATCTCCGTCGATCCCCCCTACTCTTGAGGAGTGAGGGGGTATATATAGGCATGATTAGAGGGGCTTAAAGGTCATTTTAGGACCGCATCGAATTGTACAAATTCGATGCGCTCAGGACACATCGAATTGTGCAAATTCGATGTGCTCTGCGCAGCTTTACTATTTTGATTATAACTTTCTCTCGGGACCTCCAAATCGCATTCCGCTTGTTGCGTTGCGACCTAGACTCGTGTGGCTTTCCAATGACATATTACTCAATGTCTAATTAGCTATATAGGCATTATGGTGATTCAAATACGGCTAAGGTAGCTTTACCTTTAAGCCTTCTCGACATTCATTGGTCAGTTTCGCGCCTACGTGGCTTTTCTCTGACATGACACATTATACCATATCAAAGGGGTCATTATGAAGGAGGCCTTCTATAATGACAATGAAAATGACAAATAATTGATGGATTTGATTCGAGCTATTGAGAAGGCTCTCAAGGTTCTATTGGTTGCACACGATGCACAAACGATCATCGATTAAAATGCTATTGGGTGTAGAGTGGCCATATGAGGTTGATTTCTTTTTTTGAGTTCTCTTGCGTGTTTCAGACCGTGTTAACGCTGTGATCATCTCTTGAGAATTCTAGTTTGCATTCGACAATATCAAGTCAAATACCATCTCTTGAGATTGTAGGATTGCATGTCACCGTGAGGTCGATGACCATCATTTGACATTTGAGACTCGGTCTTTACCCACAATTATAAGTGGGTGTTTGCAAGAGCTTATAGAAGCTCCTTCTTCCAAGCTTTTACTTAAAGTCATTAAAAGCTTCTTTTGACTTAAAGCAATGAGTGTTTTCAATCATTCTTAAAAAAGTAACTTAAAGCCGTTTAAATTAATTTTGCAGTGTTTGCAATAATAAGTAAGAAGTAGCTTTTATAATGCAATAAGACTTAATTATCCTTATTTATCGAGCATATAAATAATTAGCATACACTTACATTAGACAAGTATACATTTTGTTAAATAAAATAAAAAATATGATTTGGGAATGACGTTGAATATGGAAGAGAAAAGATTAAAAATATTTTTTATTGTTGAAAATGGATGAGAAGGATTATACAATATTTTTTTCCTTAATTGTAGGGGTATAGGCGGCACTTTGAGGGGAATTAGGAGAGAGAAATATTTTTATAATGTTGATAATTAAAGGAGCTTTTAAAAGCACCCTCTACCTAGCTTGTGGGCTTGTGCTTTTTTTCGGCTTATTTTAAGACAAGGAGAAGCAAAAGCCCTATACTCAAACACTAATTTATGGTTTCTCTATAGACAAAAGCCCACAAGCTCCTTTTAAAAGCATTTGCAAACACTCTCTAAGAGTTCATGGAATTTTGTGCTTTTGCTTATTAATGCTCATAAACATGCCTAGAATACCTTTCAACGTATTCTAGGCATGTATTCATTTAGGTAAGTTTTCATCGTACCATGCTGGGTAGATATCTGTGACGATGCTTTGGACACGTTTGCTTCATACCAAGGGAGATAGATGTTCATAAACAGCTATAGGTGGCATGATAGATTATCGTTCATGCTTTTCATCACATAGATAATTAGTTTACATCATGAGTTTTCCAACGAATGTCCGTTCTTGTAGTTAGTCAAAGATATTTGATTTGCATCGTGCTTTTGACTATAGATGTCCGTTCTTTCAATCATGGGTATTTGGTTTGCATCTTAATTTAGTCAGCAGATGTCCATCCTTTGAGATTTAAGTTGGCATGTGACTGTGTTAGATCAATGTTTATCTCTGAGATTTTAGGTTTGCATGCCGATGTCCACCTCTGAGCTTTTAGGTTTGTATCTGGTCAGGTCATGGCGATGTCCATATTTTGAGATTTTAGGTTTGCATCTAACCACGTCGAGCCAATGTCCATCTCTGATATTTTAGATTTTCATCTAACCATCAGGCCGATGTCCGTATTTTGAGCTTTTAGGTTTGCATCTGACCACGTCGGGTTGATGTCCATCTTGTGAGACTAAGGTTTGCATCTTACACCACCGAGACAATGTACATCTTTGAGACTTTAGGTTTGCATCTGATTAAATTGGGTCGATGTTCGTCTCTTGAGATTTCAGGTTTGCATTTGGCCCCATCGGGTCGATGTCCACCTCTTGAGATTTTAGGTTTGCATCTGACCTCATCAGGTCGATGTCAATATTTTGAGACTTTAGGTTTGCATCTGACCATATTGGGACGATGTCCGTCTCTTGTGACTTCAGGTTTGCATCTGACCTCATCGGGCCGATGTCCATCTTCTGAGAATTTTGCATCTGACCACATTGGGCCGATGTTCGTCTCTTGAGACTTCAAGTTTGCATCGCGCCGTGATCGGTAGATGTCTATTACACCGTCTTGGGCAGTGTTTTCATCATACCACGAGAATATAATCAAGCTTGAACTACACCAGACTAAGCTAATCTATGATAAGAATGGACCAGCTTTGTCCAAAACACCTTTAATACGCGGAAGAACAACGAAAAAGGACTAGAATTATCAGAAACCTCAAATCTGAATCTCTCGAGTCGAGAAACTATCGAACTGTAGGATAATCAAATTGATAACGCTGTAAGCACCAGACTCTCGGTAGTAAAGAACTATCAAAATGTTAAATGTTAAATCTCGAACTCTTTAATGAGCCTAACTTTGATTTTGAAGACCAAAGTACGTACTGTCGAACGCATACTGTCAAATACTGAGTTAAGTATCGAATTCAAGGTTCGATGCTTATGAAGGTAAGCAGAATAGTAATAAATGATCTTCTCTCAAAATATTTATCTGCCTGATTGCTAAAGTGTCGAATCATTGAAGTATCGAGATGCTTAACTCTCAAAGTATCCAACTCTCGATGATGAGTAGAGAAGGTTCAATTATATCGAATTACATTGTGGTAAGATTCTTTAATACCACCTACGTGTAAGATTCTTTGATACCACCTACGAGTAAGATTCTTTTATACCGCTTACATGTAAGATTATTTTATACCACCTAAGGTAAGATTCTTTGATACCACTTACGGGTAAGATTCTTTGATACCACATAAGGGTAAGACAAATTATGACACTATTCAGAGTGCAGTTGTTTGTCCCCGCAAAGGAAGCTCCTCTCAGTCGTTGCATGTAAAGAGATAAGGCACATTATTTCTTAAAAATCTATTAACATTAAAACAAAAATGTAAATTATTAACGTATAGGATTGGGATTGAAGAATCCCTAATCTTTCTTCCGATGATGTAGTTTTCCTTGGTCGTAGCGTGGCCATTAGCACCACTCCTTGTTTTCTTGGCACCAAGTTCCATGTTGTCGACTCCGTAGTTGTTCCACCGATCTCGATATAGCTAGGATTGACTTTAAGATTGCAAGCTTGTTTTCGAGTACATGTAGTGTGTTCCACTAGACGACGCCACAAATCTGGCGTGCTTTCATATGCCGACTTGGCAGGTTGATAAGACACTCCACATTAGACTGGTTCATAGTTGTGTTAGAATCAACTTAGTCATTTACATACCTGCACTCCAAGTATCGCGGCAAGAGAAGTTGGATACTTATGATTTTGGATGAACTTGGAATAGTGCCAATATTCCTATGTATCCCATTGAGGGAATCAAGCCGAACGTAGTTCATTTGTCTCTTTTGAATAGCCTTCAAATGGTCGATCCCCGGTCAAGCTGTTTGGTTCACTTGGTTCTGCATTGCGCGGCTTCACAGTTTTGATCATATCTCATTTTTGGTTGATCAAAACCTCAATTCGCTTCTTGATTCGGAACCCTGACTCATGTAGCTTTCAGGACATATATGGGTTTGATACGGTTCGAGTTTGAGGGTTAGACACTTTTCCCTGTTCGAGGGTTACTATCGAATTACATTGCGCGACTTCACGGTTTCGATCATATCTCCTTATTGGTTGATCGAAACCTTGATGCGCTTCTTGATTCGGGACCCTGACTTACGTAGCTTTCAGATCATATATGAGTTTGATACTTTTTTCTGTACAACCGTTTTTTGGGTTCGACTGTTTTCTCAATTCGACTATTTTCTCGGTTCGACTGTTTTCCCGGTTCAACTATTTTCTCTATTCCACCGTGGAGCTTCTCCCTTGCTCTCCTATGCTTGGTAGTATATATAGGCATCATTAGAGGGCTTAAAGGTATTTTTTGCGCTTAATGTACTACAATTGCGCCAGATCTACACAACTGTACCATTTTGAGTATAACTCTCTCTCCGGACCTCCAAATTGCATTCTGCTTGTTGCGTTGTAACATAGACACATGTGGTTTTTTAATGACATATCATTCACTGTCTAACTTGTTATATATTATTAATGGTGAACTAAAATACGGCTCATCTGCATTATGCTATTTGATTGGATATGAAACATTAAAAATTATTCGAAAAAGTGTGGATGTAACCAATTATAAAATTACTCATACTTTAGCTGCTATGATAGTGTATAAGCAGTTTTATTTGTAATTCATTCTTTACAAAAATTGTAATTACCCTCTTGGTAATTAGACTTACATGAATAAAAGTGTTACATTTAGCTCTAACTTTACCTGTTTGTACTTACGCTTTTTAAATAACTATGGTTGGATGGACTTATTTAATCTTGAAAAACTAATAAATTTGACAATGTGACAATTGTAGTTGGGAAGATAAAATAGTAATAACATAAAAAACTAATAAATTTGACAGTGTGAGGGTGGCAGAGAAGAGTTGTGGTGCAATGGCTCAATATGCAGTGGCAAACAAAATAGATATGTGTTGAAAGTTAAAAAATGGGTAGATTTCAATTGTGCCTTTGTTCTAAGTCTGAAAAACGAAATTTAACAACCGGAAAATAGTTTTAACCCATAATTTGTTTTTGGTTTTTGACTTTTTAATACCCAAGCATGTATGTATATATGTATATATATATATATATATGTGTGTGTGTAACACTCGTTTGTACCCATTTTTCGAAGGGGTGTGAAACATTCACCTAAATATCGACCCAATTCAAAGCCTCGAGTTCGATTAGTCCCGTCGAACATAAGTCTTCTAACCATGGCTTGGGGGGGTTGGGTTGGGTTACTCTCTAATATTGATGTATAAAAAACGAAGCAAAAGTTATTAAATATCAAGTTTACTCGCTCCTCTTGCATTTCAACTTTATAATTATTATGTTTGAATGAAGACTGGCGTTCATCTTAAGTTTTATGTTTCTTTATTATTTGAACTTAAAGAGAAGCCTTATATTACCTTTGTGCTCAGCTGTTAGTGGCCCAATAAAAAAGAATTGAACAAGTTTCATGGATCAATCAAAACATAAGTTGGACTGGACTGGACATATGAGACTCAGAAAGAAAATAGCAAAACTTATTGAAGAAAGGTGGAGATAAAGAAACAAATTGTAAATCATACGAGTCCATTATAAAACTATACTACAATTGCATACGAGTCCATTATAAAACTATACTACAATTGCTATAATATTGTTAGCAATTTTATTAATACATAATTTCTTTAAAAATTATAAATACCCTCTTGATATTTAAACTCGCGTAAATAAGAGTGTTATTTTTTAACTCTAACTTTACATGTTTCTTGGATACTTACGCTTTTTAAATAACCATGGTTTGACGAACATAATATTAAAAAATTAATAAATTTGATAGTGTGACGGTGGTAGGTGGGGCATAGTAATAATATAGAAATCTAATAAATTTGACAGTGTAACGGTGGTAGTTGGGACGCTATAATAGTAATAATATTAAAATCTAATAAATTTGACAGTGTGACGGTGATAGTTGGGGCATTGGGACGCTATAATAGTAATAATATTAAAATCTAATAAATTTGAGAGTGTGACGGTGATAGTTGCGGCGCTATAATAGTAGTAATATCAAAATTTCAGTCAATTTGTCAGCCTGACAGTGGTAATTGGAATAAATTTAACATTACAAACGTAGTGGTTGAGAGGATGAAAAGATACCGAAATTGAATGATTTACGTTATCAGTTTATTATGACTTTTGACCGTATCACGTCAATCGTGATTTTAAAATCAAAGTACAAAAACACAAAATATGGTATAATCTTTTTAATACGACTTAATGAGTTAAATACAATACGTAATAAGTCAACCACCATAAAGAAAAATCAATTATTAAAAAATCCCAAAAATAAATGCTCATATATCTCAACATTTATGGAATTTTATTTGCATTTGAAGTGTATAAATTGAGATATAATGGTTTTAAAATCAGAAATCTCCAAAAGCCCTAAGAAATTGTTTTCTAACCTATATATATAACGCTCAAGAAACATATCTTCCAAATACAATTATTAACAATAATGTAATAATAACAAGTCACATAAATGACATGGATCTTTCCTATAAATAAATAAACAATTCATCAAAATTACTAAATCCTTCCTTACAACTAACTGGTTTATCCTAATTGATGAGCAGCAAGGAAATGACGAAAATGCCCTCAGAGAGTGAAGAAGTTATGACGTCCCTATATATATAACGTGCAGCTCTCCTCTGCCCTTAGGGCTTTGTTCCAATGAAAATGCAAAATTGCGTGTGAATTTGTTTGTTGTATTGAGTGAGTGAAAGTGCAATTTCTTCCGGCAAGTTCGGAGAATCGCCGGCCATCGGATCGATCTGTCACCTGGGCCCCACCAATCCTATATTTCAGATTGTCCAAAATTTGTTTTCTTTTTCTTTTTTAATTTTTTAAAAAAAGATAGGTATACGTACGTATATACCCCCCTACCCTCCCCGTGTGTGAGGGGACTGAATTTCGAAATAGCAGCAAAACGGCGTCGTTTGTACTCTGTAAGCAGCTCTAATTTCGGGGTTTTCATTGTAATTCTGATTGATCTGTGCCTTTTTTTTTTTTTTTTTTTTTTTTTTCATTTTTGGAAACGTTTGCTGAATCAGGGGTTGACCTGTTTTGGGGTTTAAGGGAGCTGAGATCGCCGGAGTAGGGCTAAAGCATGCGCCTTTTTTGGTGGAATTCAGAATTGGTGAAATCTTCTTATTTTGGTGAAATCTTTTGGAGGTGGGTATAGCTTAGATTTTTTGTATGCAATCTGGTGGTGGGCCCCAGCACGGCGGAGGTGGCCGCAACATGGCTGCCTCCCCCTCCCCGTCCTCTTCTTCCTCTGCAGCATCAGCATTTGATCAACAGCAGCAGCAGCAGCATCAGCAGCACCAACATCAACGACAGGTTACATCTTTTTGTTTCTGATCTGTGTTTTATGTGTTATCTCTACTAAACGGGATACTATGGTCTCGGTTTTTCTGTTTTATTTTTAAGCTTAATGTGTAGTTTGTATCCTATGGGGATTCCCGTCTGCTGCACCAAAAAAAAAAAAAGAATGATATTTTGTTTTTCTTTATTTTGCATTTTATATTTAGCTCACTTGCTTTGGTATTGGGGTCGTCCATGGGTCTCATCTCGAGCCGATTTATCTGTTAACTGAGACCTAAAGATTTCACTTATACGAGCTGTTTGTCATTTTCTTGCATGGAAGACAGTGGGTGACAGAGAGACATGGTTCTTCTGTTTTGTAATCCTTAATGTGTAATCATTTGGTATATCTTATTTTTTCTGTGGTTGGTTGTTATTGTATCATTATAGATTCCTCGTTTAAGTATCTCATTTTGTTGAGGCATTGGTCATCACATGTAGTTTGCTAAAGTTTAGTTTTCTTTCAATATTGTAACTCCTGCAAGTATCAATTTCAATCAGTCTTACGATTTCAGTCGTGAAGAATGACATAACTATGAACATTGCATCTTAGCTTTTGTTTTTTTAGAATGAGTTATTCTAACTGCTATGTTTATGGAATATTATTTATGCTTCCAGTTGAAAAATCCAGTACTTTGTTTAGGTGTAAGCTTCTGGAATGCTCTTATCTGAGGATAGGGTGTTGGAGTGTAGAAGCAGATTAGTATCTCCTTAAGTTCAAATATGTCCATGAATTAGCTCATGTCATTCTTTGCTGGATTGTCATATCTGAGAACAGTATTTGGTTGTCTAACTCTTAGCTTATTTCAGTTATGTCCTTATATGGTTCATTGAATTTTGCATATATGAGCCTTAAGCAATTGTCGTATTTAAGAACACCAAGGTTCCAATGCACTATATCTTTGAAAGGTAAAATGTCGAGGACAAAAGGTTTTGGTGCGAAGTTGCATTAAATATTTTTGTTCAACTTGCGTTTAGAATATAGCAGATTATTCATGATACTAAAAAGCAGGTTAGTCATTCTGCTACTTGATTTGTGTGTCTTCTAGATGATCTCAAGGTTTTTCTTCTTATTTTTCCTTTTATTTCTCGTGAATGATCTACTCTTGTGGAATATGTTGTTTGTTGAATTATTTGCCTCAAATTCTTTCTGCTGTTAGCAATACTGGAATTTCGTGTAGAGTTTTTTTGCTAGTCCTGTTGGGTTATCACATGCACCTGTTTTTGAAGGTAGATTCTTACCTCAAGTGAGAATGTCTTGTTTTTTGGGTTGGAAGGTAGAAAATAGAGAATATACTTTAGGTAAAGGGTTTATGGTCTAGTAGCCAGAGTCAATATATGACCTTAATAACTAGCTGTGTGACCTCGTTTCACGTTTCGAGGAAAACACTACTGTAACCACCGATCTCCCTGCAGGCTTGCACTAGTGTTTGCTTTGACACTTGATGCAGCGACCTTGAACTCTAAGCTTCTCACCTTCAAACAGGACATTTGGTTCTCAATCAGATAGTTTTGCCCAATTTGTCAAACTTCTGATTGCTAGATTAATAGACAGAATTAATCTCAAGTAACATTGTGATGCCTTCTAAATTTAATTTTGTCTAACTCACTTTTTGGATGTATTTACAGTTATTGCAACAACAAATTCTGAGGAGACCTGAAGGGAATGATGCCCTCTTAGCCTACCAAACTGGCAATATTCATGGGGTCCATGGAGGAGCAAATTTCACAATGACATCTGCTTCCATGCCAATTACTCAACCGCCAAGGAAGTTCATGGATTTGGGCCAGCAGCAAGGTTCTCCTTATATTCCGGAGCAAAGTCACTATAAAAGTCAGAGTATTGGTCAGCAGCATGGTTCTCCCAGTAATCCAGAGCAAAGCCATTATAGGAATCAGGGTGTTGACCCACAAATGAATCCTATGCAACAGGCTTACTTGCAGTATGCCTTCCAAGCAGCCCACCAGAGGTCAAACTTAGGAATCCAGCCTCAGCAGCAGAGTAGGCCAGGGATGTTTAACTCACTTGGCAAGGATCAAGATATGCGGACATCAAATATGAAGATGCAAGAGCTCATGGCAACTCAAACTGCTAATCAGTCTAAGGCATCGTCCTCCAGAAAATCATCTGAGCAGGTCAATCAGAGTGAGAAACAAGTAGGCCAGAGCCCATGTCCAGTATCCGATCACAGAACTGATCCAATATCTAATCATTCGGCAAGACAAGCAATCCCGCCCGCATCCTTTCTTGGATCACAATCCCAGCAGAATATCCTGAACATGGCAAACAACCCAGCTGCAATGGCTGCACAAATGCAGGCAATGCAAGCTTTTGCACTTGAGCGTAACATCGATTTGTCACATCCTGCAAATGCAAATGTAATTGCACAACTGATTCCTTTCATGCAGTCCAGGAATTTGACTCAGCAAAAGGTCAATGAAAGTAGTTCTGGTGTACAGTCTGCATCTTTTGCAAAACAAGTTACCTCACCACAAATTGGAAATGAGAGTTCTCCCCGTGGTAACTCCTCAAGCGATGTCTCAGGGCAATCTGGTGCTTCAAAAGCTAGGGCGGCAGCTTCACCTAGCGCTCTTGCTGTAAGTTCAAATACTGCTCAAGCTAACTCTAGCAATGTGCCTTTGCAGCAGTTCACTGGTCCTGGTAGAGATAACCACTTGCCTCCGAGACAGCCTAACTTGGTTGTCAATGGAACCCTTCATACACGCCCGGGACAGTCCTCTGAGGTTAGGAACGAAGGAGTTGAGAGTTTGTTGCTAACTAAAACTGCACCTGCTGCTCCAGATGTATCTCAGGCAGAAACCTCCAGACAACTTAATCGATCTCTTCCGCAGTTTGCATCTCCATCTAATGATGGGGTTGCTGCGAAGTCATCAACAACTCAGGGTGGACCACCTCCTCAGACGAAACAGTCGCATATTGGGTTTACCAAGCAGCAACTGCATGTACTTAAAGCACAAATACTTGCATTTAGACGCTTGAAGGTCAGAATGTTTTGCCGCGTTGATCCCAGTATCTTTTGAATGTCCTCGTCTATTTTGATTGATTTTGATAATGATTTAACTGTTTCTTCTTTGCTTTTAGAAAGGAGACGGAACTCTGCCCCATCAGTTGCTCCAAGCTATTTCTGCTCCACCGCTTAATCTGCAGGTACAACATGTATCTCCACCTCCTACAAGTATTGACAGAGACATAGCAACTGGAGAAAGCGTCGACGAACATGGAAGATTTATGGAGTCAAGTCAGAGGGAATCCCCAGCTGTAAAATCAGTTTCTGGCATAAATGACTCAAAAGTGGAAGAGCTTGGAGATGATAGAGAAGCTGCCCTGACAGCTAAGACACATAGTACTGCGATTGCAACAAATGAGCTGAGACTTGTGGCTCCTCCCGCGAAAGAAGAGCAGCAAAGTGTGGATAGTTCCACGAAATCAGACCAGGAAACTGAACTAGGGACCCAGAGAACCCCTAGAAGTGATGTAGTTGCGGATAGGGGAAAGGCAATTGTCACAGAGCCAAGTGGACCGGAGTTGGTGCAAGTGAAGAAACCCACTCAGTCGAGCAGTGTAAATCAGCCTAAGGATGCTGGTTCTACTAGAAAATACCATGGGCCTTTATTTGATTTTCCTGTCTTCACTAGAAAACATGATAGTCTTGGATCTTCTATGATGAACAACAATAATAGTTTGAGTCTAGCATACGACATTAAAGAGTTGTTTGTTGAGGATGCTGGGGAATTTCGCAAAAGGAAAAGGGCAGAAAAAATTGAAAAAATTGATAAAATACTTGCTGTAAACCTAGAGAGGAAGAGAATCAGACCTGATCTTGTCATGCGGCTGCAAATTGAATCAAAAAAACTCCAGCTCGCAGAGTGTCAGGCACGCTTGAGAGATGAGATTGAACTGCAACAGCAAGAAATATTGGCTATGCCTGATAGACCATATCGAAAATTTGTTCGACTCTGTGAACGTCAACGTCAGGACCTTAACAGACAATCACAGGCCAATCAGAAGGCAATTAAAGAGAAACAACTAAAATCCATATTCCAGTGGCGCAAGAAGCTTCTCGAGGCACACTGGGCAATTCGTGATGCTCGAACTGCCCGCAATAGGGGAGTTCACAAGTATCATGAAAGGATGTTGAGGGAATTCTCCAAGACGAAGGATGATGACCGTGATAAAAGGATGGAGGCATTAAAAAACAATGATGTTGAGAGATATAGGGAGATGTTGCTGGAGCAACAAAATAACGTGCCTGGGGAAGCTGCTGAAAGATATGCTGTTCTGTCATCATTTCTATCTCAAACTGAAGAATATCTTCACAAATTGGGAGGTAAAATAACAGCTACCAAAAATCAGCAGGATGCAGAGGAGGCAGCTAATTCCGCGGCAGTAGCTGCTCGAGCACAGGTACTCTTTCTCTCTGGTATTTCCTGTTTTTCTTTCTCAGACAAACTACAATAAGCACACAAAAAGGACTAATGTTGTATCATTTGGAGCATAGGTATGGGCTTACTTATTATAACCTATATCAGATTTAACACGTTTTATATTTTAGTGTGAGGACATAAAGAATATATTCTTAAAAAACTGTCACCACCACTAGTTATTTTTCCTATGGAGGTATGGAAGGCCTAAATCAGAATACAACAGCTATCTCAAATTGAAGAAATGTGAGAAATAATGACCTGGAGAGCTTAGTTACCAATTAAACAGAGAAATTCTCTAATAGATTGTTTAGTCATTGTGCTCATGTGGATAAACTGCATAACTCGATGCATGGTTTAGCTCACAGAACCTAACGTAGTTGATTGGTGGAACATTGTTGTTGTTGTTGAAAGTTACTGCTCAGTTACCATTTGTAGTATTGCGTACATATATCAGAGATTTATACACAAGGTGCAAATTTCTGTGAACGGTTGTCCTTAACACTATCAAGGTATGTTCGATAAGTGGGGTCCTGGAAACTGCTAGTATGGAAGTTGCAATGGAATTTAAGTGGCTATGACAGGACTCCTCATTTTTTATGAACCCTTCTGCCATGGAGTAGCTGGAGGAGGGATTGGCGTTTATACAACAAAATGTCTCTTCATTTTTGTTTTGTACTTACACACCAAAAAATATAGGGAATTAGCCCCCTCCTTTTTTCTTCTTGATACCTTACTTACATCTAGATATCCTATTCCAACTTTTCTCGGAGGAAATTGTTGAAGATGGAATGAGACAGTAGTAATTTCTGGTGTTTAATGAAGTGATATGTACCGCTATAGATTGGAGAAGGATTGCACACTTTGCCCTCCTTGTTTCCTCCTCACTCACTTGGCACCACACATAACCTTTAATCTAGACATCCCTATACTGCCTTGAGGAAAGCACTGAAGATTCTCTGAGAGTGAGTGGTTTTTGTTTTGTCAAATGAGTGTTATCTTTGGCTTGCCGTCCATAAGAAAATTTGCCAGCTTACTGTTGTCCCTTAAATTTTTTTTTTTGATGGAACGGCCCTCAATAGCATTCCAAGTTAAATCAAAAGCTGGCATTTATTTCTCTCTGATTTCCTAATATAGAAATAGTCACCAATTCTGCTCGAAAATGTAATCAGGCATTGAAGAAAGCGGTTATAGAAGAGTGAGGAATAGGATTATGATCAAAGAACCTGTTCAGTGGTTTGCTCTGAGGTTTCTTTCCCAAGTTAGATAAAAAGCTGATATTTTCATTCTCTGATTGTCTAAATATAGAAATAGTCACCAATTCTTATAAGAAATGTGAATGCGCTCTGATGAACACTGTTCGAAAAGGGTGAGGAATTATATTGGGATTAAGGAGCCTGGTGAGGGGTTTGCTCGGAGTTTTTTTTCCCCTTGTCACCGTTTGGTTCTCATAATAAGCTCTCTCTTGATTTAACAAATTTTCTCAGTCTGGTTTGGTACTGTGGAATTTTGTTATTGGAGATTCTTCCATGTATCTTATACCTTCTTTTCTTGACCGAAGGGTCTCTCTGAAGAAGAAGTAAGGGCTGCTGCTGCCTGTGCCAGAGAAGAAGTGATGATAAGAAATCGATTCTCTGAGATGAATGAGCCAAAAGATAATTCCTCTGTTAACAAGTAAGTTCAGCTGACTTCTAATATGAAATATTTAATATGTTGGTTAATTAATAATTTACATGCATCTACTAGATTTGGATATCCCCAGTTTTCGTGTCAATTGTTGCCTCTGATTGTTATGTTCTTCGGTACTCTGTTTTATTACAGTCTAATGTAGGGCGCCCAATGAGATAATAGTCAATAGTTTGAAGTGATATCGCTTATCATGCAGGGTTATCTTTTAGCATAAAATCTCTTTAACTTCTCTTTCTTGGTTTCCACCAGATATTACAATCTTGCACATGCCGTGAATGAAAGGGTTGTCAGGCAGCCCTCTATGCTACGAGCTGGAACATTACGAGACTATCAGCTTGTCAGTTGTCGTTCTTTTTTCTGAATTCCAAGCTTGGCGTTAAATTCTTAGTTTTACAGTTGGAATGTGACGGCTTCTAATATAAAATTATCTCAATTGTGCAGGTTGGTTTGCAGTGGATGCTATCCTTATATAACAATAAGTTAAATGGAATTTTGGCGGATGAGATGGGTCTTGGGAAGACTGTTCAGGTCAATGACTTTTGACTAATGTGTTTAGAACTTTGCTGCAACCATTTAACCTAGGGGAGATATTGGCTGTTACTCGTTTAATTTACATTTTCTCTACGGTCTGACAAGTTAATTGATTCCTCTTTTGCTGAGAGTAGTGTGTTTTGCTGCACAGGTCATGGCTCTGATTGCTTATTTAATGGAGTTCAAGGGAAACTATGGTCCACATTTGATTATTGTTCCTAATGCTGTTTTAGTTAACTGGAAGGTTGTATTGCTTTGCAATTCCGTCCGAACTGTTTACTGGATATTATTTTTTTACACTTCTAATTCAGCTTATATTTCAGAGTGAACTACACAGTTGGCTTCCAACAGTTTCCTGCATATATTACGTTGGTGGGAAAGACCAAAGGTCAAAATTGTTTTCCCAAGTAAGAAGACTGATACCTGTTCATCTAAGTTTAGCTCTGATGATAACTCATCCCTTTAAAAATCTGCTTTTGTTTCGTCTTTTTCCAGGAAGTGCTAGCGCTGAAGTTCAATGTCCTTGTAACAACCTATGAGTTCATCATGTATGATCGTTCAAAACTTTCAAAAATTGATTGGAAGTATATTATAATTGATGAAGCGCAAAGGATGAAGGACAGAAATTCAGTTTTAGCTCGTGATCTTGATAGATATCGTTGCCATAGGCGATTACTTCTCACAGGGACACCATTGCAGGTTTGCTGCCTTATGAATAGAGATTTCTTTCTATACAGAGTCACTTTATATAAGCTCCGTGGTGTAAAGTATCTATTGAAATGGCTTTTACTGTTAACTTGTGGTAGCTTTTGATCTTTAGTGAAAGTGGACTGGTGATTGCATTGGATCTTAGTATTGAGCTTTTGCATAAAATTCACCTGAAAATTCCAGTCTAATTAGGACCTTAGTATTCCCAGTCTTCCGACATCTCAGTCCAGTTTTGTACGTAAGGTCTAATTTTAAGCTGTCATTTGAACAGTGGTTGGTTCTTAGTGCCGTTATAAAGCCGTCAACGTGGATTTTTGTGCACTTGTTAGTAGGGCGGTAGATTTCTTTGCCTTGTTATCACTGCAAAATGTGAAATTTTGTTCTTTGAATGAGGTTTATCTCTAAGCCCTGATACCTTTAAACCTATAGACATCATTGGGAGTGGGATGGGCTTATTTTTGTGATGAAACAAGGTTCACTCTACTAATATACCTATTTTGCGATGAAACAAGGTTCATACTCAGCCCCAAGAACTTGCTAATATAACTTTCAACTTAGTTATATTTAGTTCAATTCTCTGGTATTGAGGCTGCCTAGAATATGAACAAAAGTTGAAACTAAAGCTTAATATATTTCATCTGATACAAGTAGATTCGTTCCCCTTGAATTATGGAGAAATATAATTGTCTATGCACTAAACTCTTATGCTTTTTCATGTTTTATTAATTCCCTTTTTTGTTCCTGCTGAAATCTTATAGATCTTTATCTTTTGTGGCAGAACGATCTCAAAGAACTGTGGTCTCTCTTAAACCTTCTGCTCCCAGAAGTTTTTGATAATCGAAAGGCATTTCATGATTGGTTCTCTCAACCATTTCAACGAGAAGGCCCCACACACAATGCCGAAGATGACTGGCTTGAGACGGAGAAGAAAGTTATCATCATCCACAGGCTTCATCAAATTTTGGAGCCATTTATGCTCAGGCGTCGTGTCGAAGATGTGGAAGGATCACTTCCTCCCAAGGTGTGCATTTGAGCAATAATTGGTGTCTTATCTGAAGGATTAATTTGGTTTTAATTGCTATTGCTATTTGCAGGTTTCGGTAGTTCTGAAATGTAGAATGTCGGCAATACAGAGCTCCATATATGACTGGATTAAATCCACTGGTACCCTCAGGGTTGACCCTGAAGATGAAAATCAGAAGGTTCAAAAGAATCCGAATTATCAGGCTAGAACTTACAGAACGTTAAACAATAGATGCATGGAGTTAAGAAAAGCTTGCAATCATCCTTTGCTCAATTATCCATATTTTAGTGACTTTTCAAAGGACTTTCTGGTAAGATCATGTGGAAAGTTGTGGTATCTGGATAGGATTTTGGTCAAGCTCCACAGAACAGGACACAGGGTACTGCTCTTTAGTACCATGACCAAACTTCTTGACATAATGGAGGAATATTTGCAGTGGCGAAGACTTGCATTCAGAAGAATTGATGGGATGACTAGTTTAGAAGACCGTGAAAGTGCTATTGTGGACTTCAATCGACCAGACACCGATTGTTTCATCTTCTTGCTTAGCATACGTGCTGCTGGACGAGGCCTGAATCTTCAATCTGCTGACACAGTCATCATTTATGATCCTGATCCAAACCCAAAAAATGAGGAACAGGCTGTTGCTCGAGCCCATCGTATTGGGCAGACTAGGGAGGTAAAAGTCATTTATTTGGAAGCTGTAGTTGACAAAATATCAAACCATCAGAAAGAGGATGAATTCAGGAATGGAGGTAATGTTGATTCAGATGATGACCTGGCTGGTAAGGACCGTTATATCGGTTCAATTGAGAGCCTAATTAGGAACAAAATCCAACAGTATAAAATCGACATGGCTGATGAAGTTATAAATGCTGGGCGGTTTGACCAGCGAACTACTCACGAAGAGAGGCGGCTGACCTTGGAGACTATGTTACATGATGAAGAGAGATACCAAGAAACACTTCATGATGTTCCTTCTCTTCATGAGGTAAACCGTATGATTGCTAGAAGCGAAGCAGAAGTGGAGCTCTTTAACCAAATGGATGAAGAATTTGACTGGGCGGAGGACATGACTCGATATGATGAAATTCCTAAGTGGCTCCGTACTAGTTCAAAAGAAGTGAATTCCACCATTGCTAATTTATCTAAGAAACCATCAAAGAATGCTCTATATGCAGGAAGCATGGGTCCTAATTCCAGTGAAGTGGCTCCTGGAACTGAGAGAAAGAGAGGGCGCCCTAAGAGTAAAGTTCCTATTTACACTGAAGTGGATGACGAAAATGGAGAATCTTCTGAAGCTAGTTCTGAGGAAAGGAATGCATATTCTGCTCAAGAAGAAGAAGGAGAAATAAGGGAGTTTGAAGATGATGAATCTACTGAGCAACCTGAAACTAATAAGCATCCGTTGGAGGAAGATGGTCCAATTACTGCAGTTGGGTATGAATATCAAAGAGCTTTAGAGGGCATCAGACATAATAACATTCTTGAGGAAGCAGGTTCATCTGGATCCTCTTCCCATAATCGAAGATTAATGCGCATGGTGTCACCCTCTGTGTCTTCTCAGAAATTTGGATCTCTCTCTGCTTTAGATGGCAGGTCCAATTCTCG
Organism: Linaria vulgaris; assembly: GCA_948329865.1. NCBI lineage: Eukaryota > Viridiplantae > Streptophyta > Magnoliopsida > Lamiales > Plantaginaceae > Linaria > Linaria vulgaris. The sequence goes on along the minus strand of OX415250.1, from coordinate 79,668,173 downwards.
TTCAAAGAAATTGGTATGTCTTATACCCTATGTATTCTTTTATAATCATTTCTTAACTTAATTGAATTGTCTGACGTGCTTCTTTATTTTCCAGGCAGATGACTTGGAAGAAGGGGAAATTGCTTTATCAGGTGATTCTCTGATGGAACACCAGCAGTCTGGTAGCTGGATCCAAGACCGCGAGGAAGGTGAAGATGAACAGGTCTTGCAGCCTAAGATAAAACGTAAACGAAGTATAAGGCTTCGTCCAAGGCATAGTGCAGAAAAGTCAGATGAGAAGCCCACTGACAAAGCATCACTTTGCCTTGGAGGTCCTTCTCAGTTGCCATTCCAGTTGGATCATTCATACAAATCAGTAGCAAGGGATGATAGGACTAATAAGATTCGTGGAGATCCCAGCTCACTGAAACCTGAAAAGAATGATCCATCCTTCAAGAATAAACGAAGTTTGCCCTCAAGGAAAAACTCAGTGCAGGGTTCTATTAGATCTGGAAGAGTTAATTACGGGTCGTCTGCTCCAGCTGATGCTATTGAACACCCTAGAGAAAACCGAGACACTAAATTCATGAAAGTGCCTGCAATTAGCGTTCATAAGATGTCTGAGGTTATCCAGAGAAAGGTATGTTGTTCTAAGCTTCTACAATTTGTGACTTCTTATTTGAACTCTAGAGTGTGCCATAACTAGGAGAACAAGAGAAGAAAACCTGACAGAACAAGGAAAGACAGTTTGTTATGGAAATTTAGTACATCAGAGTAAGAATACAGAATATAAGTTCCTTCTATATTTTGTTATCTGCAAAGCATAGGGAAAAATTGAATTCGAAACATGCCATAGTTATGCCAGAGCGTGAGGAAAATTGGTTGGATTTGTCAATCTAGAGCTGCATCTTTGCAAAGGTGCAGCTGGCTAGTATTTTTCCAATTAAAGTATGACGTGCCCTGAGTTATCTACTTTTAGGGGGCACGACCAGCACAGTGTTTACTTTTACCGAAGTGCACTCTGAGGAGCTCTCAAGATATTCATTGAAACTGATGTTTAATCTTTGAAACAGTTGATTTACACTTGTCCAACTCGTTTTCTCACATGCTTAATTATCCAGCTAAGGGTTGAAAAAGGTGTTATCGCACTTATTGTACAGATTATATTAGGGGTAGTGGCCAGTATTTTCCATACATTATTTTTTGCATATGCTGGACAATACTAGGTATTAGCAACGATTTGTTATGCGCTAGGCTTACATGACATTGGGTATTATTACTTAGCTGATAGTGTGAAAGATAACGTGACATGCGGTAGACACACGTATATATATTATTTCATTACAAATGAGCATCTTCTTTTTTGGTTTTCTGTGTTGTAGTGCAAGAATGTTGTAAGTAAGCTCCAGAGAAGAATAGAAAAGGAAGGTGATCAAATAATTCCGCTGCTCACTGAACTGTGGAAAAGTATCCAGAACTCCGGTGGCATGGGTGGGACAAGGGATAACTTTTTGGATTTAAGAAAGATTGATCTCCGTATAGACCAATCCGAGTATGGTGGAGTGATGGAGCTTGTGTCTGATGTGCAGCTTATGTTGAAACATGGGATGCAATATTATGGGTTCTCGTATGAGGTAAGATACTATTTTCTATGGCAGCATATTTCTTATTTTATTTGCTGAAATTGCACTTTTAGAACTGTGACTACTATCATGTCTACTCCTTTGTGGGCTTAGAGATTATGACCATCAGAATACATTTCTTGAATCTTCACTGTACTCCAAAATTATTGGGGATACGCTGCATAGTAATATAGATTTCCTTATACCACATGTACGCTATGTTTTAGATATTGTGGGATACACAACAATTTGGAAAACAAACACATTGCTTTTGGTGGAATATTTACAAACCTGGTTTGGAGTTCTGCGATTAACACTAAGACTGTAGTTTGAAGTATAGGGGAATCATATGGTTAGTGTCATCTTTTTGTGGAAAGTCAATTTTTTTCTCGTTGAATGGAGTTCCAGGATTACTTTTCTGAAGTTGTCATCTACAATCTTAAGAGACTATTACATAATTTTCTTAAATGATTCTTAAAACTATTCCACGAAATTCAACAAAATGAACGTTCAAAACAATGCAACAGGTCAGATCAGAAGCAAGGAAGGTCCATGACCTCTTCTTCGATATCTTGAAGATAGCATTTCCAGACACTGATTTTCAGGAAGCCAAAATTTCGATATCTTTCTCGAGTTCAGTGGTTACTGCTGCCCCTGGTTCATCTTCAAGACAGACAATAGCTGCCCAAGGTAAGCGCCAAAAGTCGGTAAAGGAAGTGAATTCCGATAATGCCCCTTTCCAGAAACCACAGGCTCGTGTACCTATTCACATCGTTGAAGACACAAAGTTCAGTAACTCTATGCCTCAAAAAAGTAGGAGTAGTCGGGAGCTTAGCCAGCCGGATGATGCACGGTCGTTCGCTCATCCAGCAGACCTCGTTATCTGCAAAAAGAAGAGGAAAGATAGGGAAAAGTTGGCTGTGAAGTCTGGAAATGGGTCTGGAGGACCAATGTCTCCGACGGGGCTGGCTCGTAGTATTAGAAGTCCGGGTGGGTCTGCAGGACCCTTGTCCCCGACAGGAGTGGGCCGTAATATCAAAAGTCCTGGCCCATTTTCAGGTGGTAAGGATATTGGATCAAGCCAACAGTATGTGTCACACGGCGGGGCGGCCGTTTCTCCTCAGCAAGGTGGCAGCGGTGGCGGAGGAAGCGGTGGTTCTGTTGGATGGGCGAATCCTGTGAAGAGGTTGAGAAGTGATGCTGTAAGGAGGCGGCCGAGCCATATGTGACATTGGGATTGAAATGTATAATGGTTTACATTGCAGTTACTTTGATGTCCTATGAGCACGAGGAAGAGAAGTAAAAAGAAAATTGACTTTGTAATTGAGATAATTCTGAATTTGAGGTACTTATGTCCGATATGTAGCATCTGTTTTGTCTAGTTCAATAGCTTTCACCTTATACTTCTTTTGTATGCGATCTTACTCTTTCTTCTCTTTTTTAATGAGCGCGGTCTTGCTCTTTCGACTTCATCTCACCCCTTATAAGTTAAGGGGTCGTTTGGTAAGGCATTATATGCCCTATAATGAATTTTTGAAGGGATTAAAAGGTATTGCACAGTAACTTATTTTGCTTTGGTTTGTCATTCTGTATACCGGATCCTCCAACCGGATCCTCCAACCCCAAACAAGGGCACCCGGTGCTCTTCAGCAAAAATAGCAGGGTCTCAACCCATCGTTTTCATAAAATGGATTGAACAGTTAAAATGATGCCACAAACAAATGACTTATTTGTCCCAAATTTCGACGGTAAAATTCCATCTTCAATTTCTCAGGCTTCAATTCCATCTCAAGGTGACTTATTATTCTCCCCATCCACATTCGACGGTTCACCACTCGTCAAGCACCTCTCGACATACCCATTTACGGAAAAAGTGTCTGCTGGCATCGGAGATTCTGAAGAAGAGGAAACAGAGAGTTTCCGCTTGAGATCTGAATTCCGTGACATGAGCTTCAACGATGCCATTTGCAATTAACAATCAAAAATCGGGGTTGGGTTTTTTGTTTTTGTAACTCCGAAACCACCGCCGCAACTACAACTCAACCCAAAAAAAATCCGCACAGATGACTCGGATCCGGTGGTCGCTGGAATTTTAGTGGAGAAGAATACACACGTCTGTATTTGTGAGTAATAGAGGAGAGAGAGAAAGAGAATTTGAGAGAGAAAGAGTGAATTTGAGAGATGGAGAGAAGAATACACACGTCTCTCTTTCTTTCTTTTTTTGACACGTTCCTTTTTTTTTTTTTTAATTGGCTGTTTTTCATTGTATTTTTTTGTTAGTTCAATTTGGTATGTTTTCTGCCTAAAAAAATTGGTATGTTTATTTCTTTCCTTTTAATTATGGGTCTTTTGAAGCATCTTTTCTTTTTTTTACAGGAAACAAGAAATTTGCAATAATTATTATAAGTTCATTGTTAAAATTATTATCAAAGGTTAATTTAGAATTTTGCTCTAATATGAGTTAAAATGGGTAGATAAAAGTGCTACCAAAGAAAAGTGAAGAATGGGACTCACACCATAATAAGGATGAAAGTATTACCAACCAAAACAGTTTTTATCCGGATCAAAACGAATTATAGTAGCAACTAATACTAAATGGGTTAAAACGTGAAATCGTAACTAAACGTGCTCTTAAGACTTTACACGGGACAGTGTGTGGGACATGATTCTGCTAGTTTTTTTCATTTGTATAAAAACTGCATAAAACTAACGACAAGACCACCAGAAGATGTTGCTTACCTGTATATCCCATTAGAGAAGCTATTTGCGTTAATATTCACGGTAGATCCCGTTATACTCTTCAAAGTGTAGTGTGTTTCCTAATTGCTCTCTAATGTTTAAAAAAGAGTAAATTTACCTTTTGACTTATTCGATCTTCTGCGAATTTTCTTTGGTTCATTGATCCGAAAAATCTGTCAATAACTAACGAACTCCATTAAAAATATGGTAGGACAGAGCTAAACGTTACGGGCACATTACGAAATTTACAATACACTGAGGGGTTTAACGCTAGTTATCTTTATATTTAAATAATATTGAGTGGCTATTGCATTCATCAAAACAAAACACCCAATGTTAAATACATTATAAGTTGGAGCAAAATCAACAACAAACTCAAAAAAGGAAATTGAGCCGTGCCTCAAATACAGTTCATAGGAAATTCTACGTTGGATATTGCGTTCCAAGCAATCGTATGTGCGTCAACATTCGCCTCTCTAAACACCCATCGAAAAATAAAGCCTCTTTTATCCCCACAAAGCTCACGGACGTCTCTGGCGATAGTAAAATATTCCGCGCCTCCATCGGTTTGGTGAGAAAGGTCATTTATCACATCCATACAATCCCCTTCAAAGATTACCTCGTTCCAATTCAAATTTAATGCTAATTGAACCGCAAGACGAGCCGCCAACATTTCAGCCACCCTCGGTTCGAACAGCACTGGTAATCTTCGTCGCGCCCACGCTATCATTTTTCGAAACTATCCCTCGCCAACACCCCAATTCCGCTCGCATCATTTTTCGGAAAACAAGCTCCGTCAAAATTTATTTTCATCGTTCCATCTCTAGGGGCTTGCCAAATCAGAACTGATCGTGATCGTTCCAATTCCATAACTTTTGCGTGCGCAGCCGTCCAAGCATTACCAATACTTTTCGCAAACTCCACAATAGATGCTGGACTTTTCGCCTCTTCCCCCGCTACAATACCGTTCCCATTTCTCCACAAAGACCAACATAGTATCGCTATATTAACGAGTTCCATTCCCGTACTTCTCCCAATCGTTCGCTGCAGTCATGTACGTAGATCCTCGGCGTCCCGGACCCTTGGTCCTCTCATTAATAGGAAAATTGGCAAGGGCCCAGACTTGGCGCGCAACATCACATGTGAAGAGACAATGGCGTATGTCCTCGCTCCCTCCATGACACACCGAGCAGATATCCTTCGTAATTACTCTTTTTCTAACCAAATTTCTCGTCGTTGGTAGACTATCCAAGCATGCTCGCCATAGAAAAATATTTATTTTCCTCGGACATTTTAAATTCCAGATTATCCTCCATGGTCGAGACCCCGCATGGCTGGTAGTCGCCCGATTTTCCCTCCTATGCATTCCATTCTCAAGAATTAAATGATATGCGCTCCTAACGGTAAATAAACCCCTCTTTTCGTAATGCCACACCAATTTATCCTCTTGATTTCCGCTACCCCTTGGGATCGACAAAATAAGCTTGGCGTCATCCTCCCAAAATAGTTCTCTAACAAGCGCGGCGTTCCACTCTCCTGTTTCCTCCTCGACCAAATCGCATACCCTTTCAATCTATGTATCAGCTGGGCTTGGTGAAAACACTCGAAAAAGAGATGGTCGCGGTACCCACTTATCATTCTATATTGAAATATCTTCCCCGTTCCCCACTCGCCATCTAAGTCCTCTATCAAGAATGCAAAAAGATTTGTGTATGCAACGCCAGGAGAATGACGGGTTATTCCCCACCTTCGCTTCAAATAGGTAACACCTCGGGAAATACTTTGCTTTATAGATCTGTCCCACCAAGCTATCCGGATTACTGAATATACGCCAATCTTGTTTCGACAATAAACCCATATTAAATGCCTTTAAGCTTCTAAAACCCATTCCTCCCCCTTTCTTTCCCATACAAAGTTTGTCCCATGCCACCCAATGTATCTTATTAGAAGTCTCGTTGCCCCACCAAAAGTTGCTAATAATTGACTCAAGTTCGATAATCAATGTGTCCGACAATCGGAAGCAACTCATAGCAAATGATGGAATAGCTTAGAACACGGACTTAATAAGAATTTCCTTTCCTGCGTTAGATAAATTCTGACTGTTTAATTCTTGCACCCTTTTCCATATCCTTTCTCTTAAATAATCAAAGAGCTCCTTCTTTGACTTTCCCACCACCGACGGGAGGCCAAGATATTTCTCATGCTTGCTTGCCACTCTCACCCCAAGAATCTCTGTCACTCTCGCTCAACTGCATCCCCCGTGTTACGACTAAAAACAACGACTGGTTTGTCCAAGTTAATTTTCTGTCCTGACACCTTTTCATATTTCTGAAGGATTGATACAATCTCACGGACTGAATTTGGCGTTGCATCACAACAAATAAGTGTATCATCGTCAAACAGGAGGGGAGACAGTTGGTGCATGTCTACTCACTGAAATCCCTTTAAGCACTCCACTGCGTTCGGCTTCTCTGATAAGCACTAAAAATACCTCGCAAACAATTAGAAACAAATAAAGGGATAACGGATCCCATTGACAAAGTCCCCTCTTGGGATTAAATCTTGGTGTGTCATGATCATTAACAATTACCAAATATGAAACTATGCGCATCCCAATCATAATTAAACTGACAAACGACTGATCAAAGTCTAATCTAAGCATTACCTGCTCCAGGAAGGACCACTCGACTCTGTCATAGGCTTTGCTCATGTCCAGCTTTAGCGTCACAAAGCTTCATTTTCCTGTTCTTTTATTCTTCAAGAAGTGATTAATTTCAATGGCGACCAATATATTATCAGTGATTAACCGGCCAGGAATAAAAGTAGGCTGAGAATGATAAATAATATCATTGAGTAACATTTTGAGCCTATTTGCGATAGTTTTTGAAGCAATCTTAAAACTAACGTTACTCAAACTTATCGGTCTAAACTGTTGCATATTCTCAAGAGTTTTGCATTTAGGAATAAGCACTATGTGAGTGAAATTAACAGAGGGGTTAATAGACTGTTTGTTTAAAAAATCAAGCACAAAGGAGATAACGCCGTGACTAATAATGCTCCACAATTTTTGATAGAAAACAACAGAAAAACCATCTGGACCTGAGGATTTGTAAAGATACATCTTGCTCAAAGAATGTGTTACCTCATCCGGGGTATAGGGTTGGAGAAGACGCTTGTTCATTTCAGCACTGACTTACGTTCGTACTACTCGCATCACATCTTCCATCTCGACAACTGAGGTGCCATTTGATGAAAAATACTCCCAAAATAGTCGGTCAAATCTGATCCATCTCATGCGGCTTATCTTTCCACTCTCCGTTGCAATCCTTTAATCCCTTAATCACATTTTTCTCACGCCTATTACTCGCCCGCCTATGAAAATAGGTTGTATTTCTATCCCCTTCGCGCAACCATTGCAACTTAGCTCGTTGTTTCCAATAAAGCTCTTCCGAGTCCTTAAGTCCCTCCAATTTCTGCTTCAACACGCGTTCCTCTCCTCTCGACTCCTCAGTAAACAGCCCCTTTTGGATCTCAGCAATTCTATGGGAAAGTTTTTCAATATTTTTCTTAAAATCGAGCCCGCCCACTCTGTCCCATTTTAGTAGACCCAACCGACACTCATTAATTTTATTTTCCAGAGTTTTGTCAATCTCCCCTTCCCCAATATCACGCCAAATTTGTTCAATAACTTTCTTACATTCCTCATTTTTAACCCAGACCGCTTCAAAGCAGAATCTGCGTGGCGTTGGATTTCGTTTCTTCACATAGGACGTAGCTTTAAGAGAGATAAGAATTGCCATGTGATCAAAATGGTTCATCGCCAGATGGTCCATGATATGGAGGTTTCTAGCATTTGGGCCTATTCTGGGCCACGACCCATGAACGACCATATCGGGGATCACCTCCGATATGACATCGAATATAGGATTTGATATAGGCCAGTCGCGCCTATAAATATCTCGCCCCGCACACTGAGAAAGGCAATTAATTCCTCACCTCGATTTACCCGCATCACATCGAATAGCAATATTCGATATTATACTCGATATAAATATTCGATATGGTTTTGTCCACATCATCACTCAGCCTTCTATAACGACCTGACCATCGATATCACATCGAGACTCATCCCCGATATCATATCGAGACTCATCACCGATATATGTTCAATACTCATCACCGACGTAGCATCAACAGACAGTTTGGTGACGTCCCGACCTCGAGCAACAGGTTCCGGACCAAGTCTACACGAGATACCTAGTGTAGGCCTGATTTGAGATAGATTTTTTGTACTATTAGATTACTCACTTGTAACCGACCCACACACACATATATATATATAATACGATCTATCATCAAATCAGTGGCGCCGTCTGTGGGAACCAAGGTTCTCTAGATCGGGAGCTTATCAGAAGAGATGTCGGGGAAGAGGCAGCGAAGTATCGAGGGGCAGGAACTGAACAAGACAGATACCAATATGACGAAGAGTATCAAGAGGTCGAGGCTTGATCATAAGGGGCAATGCGCCGAGATAGAAAGGGCGGTTATTCCTTATTAGAATGAACCGAAAATGGAGCTGGTGGGAGATTTTATCACGATAGAGATCGACCCGAGACAACCGGAGCACACGTTGAGGATAGGAGCTACAATGTCACATGATATTTGGAAGGCGTTGATGGAATGCTTAAAATGGAATGTCGATATATTTGCCTGGAGCGATTCTGACTTGATTGGAATCGACCCAAAGATTATAGAGCATAAGCTGAATGTTGATCCGCGCGCCAAACCAATACGACAGAAGAAAAGGAATTTTAGCAAGTAGAAGAGCGAGGCAGCAGAGAAAGAGGTTGTAGAAAAGCTTAAAGCAAGGCATATTTATGAATTACGTTATTCGGAGTGGCTCAGCAATATTGTCCTAGTTTTGAAGAAAGCAGCAGAGTGGAGAATGTGTGTGGATTATAAAGATTTGAACAAGCATTGCCCGCGGGATCCTTTCCCATTGCCAAGGATTGACCTTCTAGTGGATTCAACAGCCGAATGCGCCCTATTCAGTTTCATGGATGCCAAGAGCGGCTTCCACCAGATTTTTATGGCAACGGAGGATCAATCGGAAACAGCCTTTGTTACGGACATTGGTGTGTACTGTTATCGTGTAATGCCTTTTGGTTTAAGGAATACCGGCGCGACGTTCCAGAGATTGGTGGCGAAGATGTTTTATAACCTAATAGGAAAATCGATGGAGGTATACGTGACGATATGTTGATCAAGAGTTTGAGGGCGCAGGATCACGTGGAGCATTTGGAGAAAACGCCATTATGAGAAACTATGGGATGAAGCTCAATCCCAAGAAGTGTACCTTCGCAGTGGCAACGGGGAAATTTTTGGGATATATGGTTAACGAGCTCGGAATTGAAGCCAACCCAGACAAGATAGAGGCCGTGATGAATCTTGCTTCCCCACGCTCGGTACGGGATGTGCAATGCCTTGTGGGGCGTATAACAGCCTTGGGACGTTTTATTGCGACCTCGACAGAACGGAGTCTTCCTTTCTTCAAAATCTTGAAGAAGACCAAGGACTTCCAATGGACCGAAGAATGTGAAAGAGCGTTTCAACAGTTCAAGAAGTATTTGATGGCACCACCACTCTTGGTGAAACTAGATCCAGGGGAGACGCTTTATCTATATCTTGCGGTCTTCGACAATGCCATTAGCACAATATTAGTAAAAGAAGCAAACGGAAAGCAATATCCGATCCATTATGTCAGCCGCGTTCTCCACGGAACGGAGAAAAATTATCTGCAAATCGAACTATTTGCCTTGGCCATTGTCATGACGGCTCGTAAGTTGAAGCCCTATTTCCAGGCTCACCCAATAACGGTCGTGACAGACAGACCACTCCGCCAAATCATGGCCAATCCGGATACCTCATGGAGATTGGTAAAATGGGCTATAGAATTGGGCAAATTTGGGATCGAGTATCGTCCCCGCACGGCTATTAAAACACAGGTCCTAGCCGACTTTATGGCGGAGACACTAGGTAACAGTTTAGACCATTTGTGCCACCATATATTTCCTATAAGTCAGGACCCCGGTCCCAGTTCGAGACCCACGACATGGTTAATTCATGTGGATGGCTCCTCCATAGCAAACGGCGGCGGAGCGGGCATTCACCTGGTGTCCCCAAATCGTAGGGAATTTGACTTCGCTATCAGTCTGAATTTTCCTATAACGAATAACGAGGCGGAGTATGAGGCAGTCCTGACAGGAGTCAGAATAGCTAAGACCCTCTGTTCGGATCATCTGGAAGTCTTCACGGATTCGCAGTTAGTGGCTAATCATTTCTCGGGATTCTTCGAAGCAAAACAGGAAAACATGGTTTTATATTTGGCAAAGTTGAAGGAATTGGCGGCCGAGTTCACTACATTCAATCTGACGCAAATACCTCGATCGGAAAATGCCAAGGCCGATGCTTTATCCAAATTTGCTAGTTCCTCAGACGTTTTTGTGGAAAAGCGTGTGACTTTGCTGACCACCTCTAGGCCTGCAGTTGGAGTAACAAAAGCCAGCAAAAAATGGGCTGACGTGGAGTTTATCTTTCCTATCGCAAGTACACCGTGTTGGAAGGATGAGATATATAATTACCTTGCAGATGGAACCCTCCCGGCCGATCTCAATGCACAAAGACGACTGAAGTACAAGGCGTACATGTTTACCATTTACCAAGGTGAACTCTAGAAGAGATCTTTTGAAGGCCCGTTGCTGAGATGCATCACCAGTTGACGCCCAATACATACTGAGGGAACGCAGGTAGTTGCGGAAATCATTCAGGAGGGAGAGCTTTAGCCTAGAAAATATTAAGACAGGGATATTTTTGGCCAACATTACGACAAGACGCAACCCTGTACTACCGCAATTGTGAGACTTGCCAGTACCACGCCAAACTTGTACACATGCCAGCTGTACTGATGCAGCCCCTAGAGATCACTTGCCCATTCGATCAGTGGGGGGTCGACATAGTTGGTCCCCTACCAATGGCCAGAGGTCAGAAGAAATTCCTTTTAGTAGCGGTAGAATACTTTACAAAATGGGTGGAGGCTGAGGCTTTGATGCACATCACGGAGAAAAATATGATAGACTTTATCTGGAAAAATATTGTATGTCGCTTTGGACTACCCCGAATGTTGGTATCAGACAATGGTATCCAATTCAGAGGAAAGACAATGGTTGTATGGTGCAAAGAATTGAAAATATCCCAGCATCTTGCTTCGGTATCTCACCCACAGGCAAATGGACAAGTGGAGTCCACCAACAAGACTCTTAAACAATATCTGGAGCGACGACTACACGCCACCGGAAGGAGTTGGATTGACGAACTCCCAGGGATTCTATGGGCATATAGGACTACACCCAGAACATCTACATGAGAGGCACCGTTCACTCTAGTATACGGGTCCGAGGCAGTAGTCCCAGTTTAGATTGGCATGCCAACATACTGAATAGCGGAATATGACCCGCAACACGATGCACGACTACGAAAAATGGACCTAGAGATGATTGGTTCCACAAGGGAGCAAGCTTACCAACGGACAGTGGCCTTCAAAGCGGCAATGGTCAAGAGTTTCGATAAACGAGTTCACCTTCAAAGCTTTTAAGTGGGTGACTTGGTGTTGAAGAGTGTGAAAGCAAGTAAACATGTTGGGAAACTACAAGCCAATTGGGATGGACCCTACAGGGTTACCCACGCCAGCGCAAAAGGCTATTATTATCTCAAGGACATGTATGGCGAGCCCCTACCTAGGCCATGGAACGTGCAACACCTTAGGCATTTTTATTCTTAAAAATTTAGTATTTCAATTACTATTAACAAGGTAAAGAACTACGCGAGGCTTGATTCCCTACACGGGATACGTAGGCAACCGAATACGGTTCAACACCGATATATTATTAGAACTAGCACGTCACATGCAGGCACACGAAGTTCACCAGACGCAGCCAAAAAAAAATGCATCGAAGGCAACCAAATAAAAGGCAAGCCCCTACCCATGAGCGGTAACGGGTCCCCCTGTGATAACGGGAGGGCTCCTACCCATGAGCGGTAACGGGTCACCTACGAAGAAAAGGCAGGCTCCTACCCATGAGCGGTAACGGGTTCCCCTGTGATAACGGGCGGGGCTCCTACCCATGAGCGGTAACGGGTCACCTACGAAGAAAAGGCAGGCTCCTACCCATGAGCGGTAACGGGTTCTCCTGTGATAACGAGCGGGGCTCCTACCCATGAGTGGTAACGGGTCACCTACGAAGAAAAGGCAGGCTCCTACCCGTGAGCGGTAATGGGTCCCCCTGTGACAACGGGCGGGCTCCTACCCATGAGTGGTAACAGGTCACCTACGAAAAAAAGGCAGGCTCTTACTCATGAGCGGTAACGGATTCCCCTGTGATTACGGGCAGGGCTCCTACCCATGAGCGGTAATGGGTCACCTACGAAGAAAAGGCAGGCTCCTACCCATGAGCGGTAACGGGTTCCCCTGTGATAACGGGGGGGCTCCTACCCATGAGCGGTAAAGAGTCATCTACGAAGAAAAGGCAGGTTCCTACCCATGAGCGATAACGGGTTCCCCTGTGATAACGGGTGGGGATCCTACCCATGAGTGGTAATGGGTCACCTACGAAGAAAAGGCAAGCTCCTACCCGTGAGCGGTAACGGGTCCCCCTGTGACAACGGGCGGGCTCCTACCCATGAGTGGTAACAGGTTACCTACAATGAGAAAAAGATTCCATGTGATAACGGGGTCGATCCTAAACATTTGAACGGTAGCGGGTTCCCTGTGATAACGGGATGGGCCCCTATCCACAAGAAAAAGATCCCCTGTGATAACGGGGTCGATCCTAAACAGTTGAACGGTAGCTGGTTCCCTGTGATAACGGGATGGGCCCCTACCCACAAGAAAAAGATCCCCTGTGATAATGGGGTCGATCCTAAACAGTTGAACGGTAGCTGGTTCCTTGTGATAACGGGATGGGCCCCTACCCACAAGAAAAAGATCCTCTGTGATAACGGGGTCGATCCTAAACATTTGAACGATAGCAGGTTCCCTGTGATAATGGGATGGACCCCTACCCACAAGAAAAACATACCCTGTGATAACGGGAGGGTTCTCACCCATAAGTGGTAACAAGTCACCCACCAAGGATAAGGCAATCCCATGCCAATAAAGCCAGACAATCACCAGGCTATCACAACTACTATACGACAAGGATAGAATATTCATGATCACAGAAAGAATTGCACAAGGTAAGATTTCTGCAAATAAACACCCTTCATTAAACATCGTAAAAGCGGCTTTCAGCCAATGGCATGGGGTACACGTTGCATAGAAAAATTTTCCCAAGGAAATAACTGTTACGGTATCAAAAAATGTCACTAGCCGACGACATAACCTACATATCATAAAGAAACTCATTCCTCTCAAGATCAGTGAATAACTCAGCCCGAATATCTTCCCGATGAAAGGGCTCAAGCCCGGATACATTCATTTCAAATTCTGGAAACTTCCAGGGCTCTGCACAAATATCGTCAGAAGTTCATCCATTCCCCGGGGAGACAAAACCTCTGGATACTTATTCCATTTCGGACTACTACTTTCTGGATCAGGCGACAACCTAGAATACCGCATCGCACGGGAGAACTTATAACGTTCCCTAACATACGGCCCTGCGACAGCCCAGACGGGCACCCTTCCGGCATAAGGCTCGATATTCACATTCATATCAGCACCGATGGAAGTACCACCATATGGTGGGGGAGAGCTATGCGCTGAAGCAGTGACCTCGACATTAAAATCACTATCCCTTATAGAGCCACCAACACCTGCCTCAGTACAAGGGGAAGATACAATTACCCCGTTGCGAGCTAAAGTTTCGGCTAATTTCACATTCTGAATTTCCAAGTTTTCGAGGGACTCTCGATACGCGTTGCGTTCACGCTCTAACCTAAGATTCCTAGCACGCAAACATTGGGTCTCAGCCTGGCTTCTAGCCAATTCCTTCTTCATCTCTTCTTCAGCGACTAATGCCTTCCATGCTTCGCCACGTGCAATGCATTTCTGAGTCTCAGCAGCACGAGCCCGACTGTTAGCACGATCACGACTAATCTCGCTACGCGCAATCATCGCGCGCAGCTCCTTCACCAAAGCATCATGACGAGTCTGCACCTCCCCAAGCAGCATGTAATCTCTGCACAGTTCATGGAACGTGTGCCCAAACTGCCAAGGAAACGAATAATCATTAGTAAAGAATATGAGGGATGAACATTAGTAACACCCAACAAACAATAGGGCAAGCTCCTTACTGTATATAACAGCATCATACATATGCGCGGTGCTAATTCCACCCCCAGATCTCGGCACAACTCAGAAGGATCAAAATTTCCATAAATAGTTTCCAAGCCGCGGATAGCATCCTCCTCACGGATATTATTATTCCCAATCAGCATAATTAACCGTTCTAAAAGGGGATCACGTAAAAAAGAATAATCTTCCTTCGATGGCGCTCTACTTTCAGATGGCTTCTCAGTATCAATATTACCAGGGGCGCCGCAGTACGCCTTGGGGCCGAAGTAGACGAGCTCGGAGCGGCCGACACAGGGGGAGCCTCATTAATACTTTCTTTGCCAACACCAGAAAAGGGTGCTAACCCATCAGGATCGAGCTCCTCACTCCCAACACCAGACGACCCCGTGAAATGATGCGCGCCAGAATGAGAACTTTCCCCAACCCCTCTTTGCGACGCTTCAAAGCGAGCCCGAGCCCGATGGTGCCAATAATTAGCTGGTGCACCTTCTGGCGACATAATCACTTTGACCCGTGGAGGGTTAGCAACCATACGTTGATGGGAAGCATGATCCACGGTCATAGCGTTAATCACATCCTCTTCTAACCGAATACCTTCCTCTATGGCAACGCAATCTCCAACAATAACGTTGCCACCATAAATATTTGATTGCATTACGAGATATTGATCAGGGAACCGAGAGTTCCGTTCATGAAGACAGACTCGGGGTAGCCTTAGATTTCCAGAAATTCCGGAAACTTGCACTAAACCGTCATCCAATGACGCATCCCTCGCAGGAGTTTCAAAGTCAGAAGACTCGTCGTCTGACACGACGAAAGCATTTCTCCTAGCAGGGCCAGCTTCACAATACTGCGGCGATACAACAAATTTTTTCTTTGGAGATTTTTTAGCACGAACCATCCTTTGGCAAAAAAAGTAACGCGATTTATTACAAAAATGCGCAAAATATCAAAGCAATGTCGAAATATAGATCGAAATCGAGATCGAATAAGATATCAGGGAAATTTATCGACATCATATTCGACATAGTTCCGACAGCGACAACACGGGGCAATAAAATAGTGAAGGATGACACAACAGGGACCGACTTTTATAAACAAACAAAACATGGGGCCCGCAACATTAAATGCACCATATCGAGGATTACATCGAAACTCATATTCGATATGACTTTCGACATGAGTTCAGCATACAAACAAGAAATGGCACTACGCTTGAGAGAGGGCTCGACCCAAACTTAGCACTACAAAAAATTGGGGACTATCATACATTTTAATTTCTTGTATCCGTATTTGCAAGATCGCGTGTTTTAAACAACCTAGAGTTCAAATGAGGACCTCATACAATGCGGTAACTGCACTGGGGGAGCGCACAAAACTAGTTCCAAGTACACTTTCTGCATTTTTGATTTCCGTCCTTCGAACTGGGGGGACGTGGGGTACAGGTAACCCGAAAATTCAAAACTAAATTTGCGAATTCTTATCCCTAGGATAATAATCCCCAAATTGGGGGACTACATAATATGGAGGTTTCTAGCATTTGGGCCCATTCTGGGCCACGACCTATGAACGACCATATCGGGGATCACCTCCGATATGACATCGAATATATGATTCGATATAGGCCAGCCGCGCCTATAAATATCCCGCCCCGCACACTGAGAAATGCAATTAATTCCTCATCTCAATTTACCCGCATCACATCGAATAGCAATATTCGATATTATACCCGATATAAATATTCGATATGGTTTTGTCCACGTCATCACTCAGCCTTCTATAACGACCTGACCATCAATATCAGATCGAGACTCATCCCCGATATCATATCGAGACTCATCACCGATATACGTTCAATACTCATCACCGACGTAGCATCAGCAGGCAGTTTGGTGACGTCCCGACCTCGAGCAACAGGTTCTAGACCAAGTCTACACGAGATACCTAGTGTAGGTCTGATTTGAGATAGATTTGTTGTACTATTAGATTACTCACTTGTAACCGACCCATATATATATATATATATATATATATATATATAATACGATCTATCGTCAAATCAGTCCACTCGAGCCGTGTCAAAAATCTGCCTCCACCCCACATCCCCACATGCACTGTCCAACCTTTCCCAAATAGTGTCCGATTCTAGTCTCCTGTTACACCAAGTAAATGCCGATCCGTGGAACCCCAAATCACACAAACCCACATTAGTTAAGGCCTGCCTAAACTGTCGCAAGGCCCAATTCGGCTTTCGGTTACCCTCTCGTTTCTATGTATGGCATAGTACTTCGTTGAAATCCCCAACACACACCCAAGGTTTTGTAGATACCGTTATAAATGCCGAAGAAGATCACGTGTGACTTTCCTATTCGATCCATCCGGTTCCCCGTAAAAACCGATAAATCTCCACTCCACCCTCCCTCCTCCAACGACACGAGAGCATCAATATGGAAAAAAAGGCATACTCATCAAGTGGACATTTATTTATTTCCTCCAAAGAAGGGTCAATCCTCTCGTTTTTCCTTTAGAATCCACAGAAACTCCAAAAAACTCAAGTTGTTGTTTTATTTTTTTAATCTTTTTTGTTTATATTTAGTCTCCATTATGAAGACTAATGAAGGCCGAAAAAAAAAAGAAATTGTATTCTTCAGCTCCCGAACTGTCCAAGGGCGCCCCACTCCCTGACAGTTCCAACTTAGTATACTCATAATTCTCGGCGGGGCCGCTTCGCAACCTCCGCCGTTGTTGACACCTCATAAATGGCCAAAGAAGAATTTATCCCCTTCAACTTTCTAGCTGGTAAAGCACCCTCATGCTCTTATTGCAATCTCTTCATAGGAGTAAACTGAACGCCTTCCATTGGTACTGATCCCTCCCTTTGTCGCCGTATTGATACTTTTTTCTTCTTCAGCAGTGACCTTGATCCTCCACTTTTCGTATTCTTTTCCCCTTCCCCTATATTTGTAATATCCCTAAGGACCAGACAATATGCTAGCAATCATCAACAATATGCCCAATGATTCCACAAAGATAACAGAAATCTGGGAGCCGTTCGTATTTGAACTTGACGGTCATTTCTCCTCCTCCTGCACCACGCACCTTCATGTAACGAAATAAAGGTTTAGTTACATTTATTTTTGCCCTGATGCGCATTCTAATTTCCCCCGCCTCGTTCGAATCTAGTTCCTCAAATGCACCCAAGCAGTCTCCAATGGCCTTTGCAATCTCCTTTGTTTGGCGCAGAAACGGAATGCCATACAAATAGACGTAAAAACTGCATAGATAAAGATTCACATCTGCTAAATTTTCATCCTCTCTAACTGAGTTGAGGACCAGAACTTGCTTATCAAACGACCACGGACATCCCGCTAATGCCCGACTCTTGTCAACAACATCAAAGAACTGGAATTGAAGTCGTTCTTCGCTTATCTTGTGGATTTCTATCCCCTTCCCCGGTTTGAACAACCCCTTTATTACTGTACAGAACGAATTGAAGTTGAAGTTACGGTTCGTGAGTAATCTACCAATAAGAAACTTGGAGTTATATTTCTCATCATGTCGTATTTACAACTTCCACTATATTGTTCTCACCATTGAGTGATGACATTCTCAAAATGCGTTTACTTAACTTTTGAGTACACATTCCTTCCCAAACAAGAATAGGATATGTGGGGAATATTATGAGGAGAAAATATATTAACATAGAATTTTCATTCTCAATTTCAATTAATTTCCTAAAAAACCAACAAGAGCTGCCTCTACTATGCACGTTAAAGCAAATAACATACATGAGGATTTTCTTGGGTCACAAGATAATTAATCATAACTGAGTAAATTGCAGTAGTGAAATCTGATACGGACCTAACCCAATTTGTTATGGATAATATTTGCTCATTGGTACTTATTGTAAGTTAGAGCAGTTAATAGAAGTTATTTATATTAGGAGTTAGTGATTAGATTTTGTATAAATATATCCACCGTATGTATTGTGTGATAAGAAGAATAAATTAAAAGTTATTTTAATTTAAATTCTCTTTCTTATCTCTTTTCTTGAGAGTTCTTTGTAAATTTTTTTTTTTGACCAACCACGAAATGATATAAAGTCTAAGATCAGGCGTTCATGATTCGTTGGACAATTTGTCATTCATCGTGCCACAAAACGTGGCAGAGGAGGAGAAATTTGAAGTATTTGCTTGGTGGTATGAGAGTTGAGACACAGTTCTTTTTTTTTTTTTTTTTGAGACAAAGTTCAACATTAAACAAAAGCGCAGTAAACCTTACTTGCAACTTGCAAGAAAAAAAAGGGCAGAACAATCAAATTGCCCTTGAGTATCTTTACAACCGCTATACATATTTTTATGCATAAGATAACTAAAGCACAACAAGTTTCTCCTGATTATTTGATTCATTAGGTGACAAATAAATGTTAATAATATATACAGAAAATGAAGTTAACAGAAGGGTACAATATTTAGTTTTTTTTTTTCGCATCCATTTGAAATGACTACTTTTTACCTATGTGCAAATTTAAGTAAACTTGAAATAGACACTTAAACGATAACATACAACAGAGACTAGACAGGTTGTTGCAGGGATAGAGAAGGCTATGGATCCGCTTTCCCTGCAACTTCCTCATCGCTCGATTCATATTCATCTTGACTCATTTCTTCACCGCTCGATTTCTCTTCTGGAGGAGCCCCAATGTCTTGTGGCTTTGCATATTTCTGTCTGTATTCTGGGCAATAAAGATGCAACAATTCAAATCTTATTCATGATATGCTAATTATACATGAAGCTTTAACATCCAATACCTGCCTCAGTACCATGAAGGATTTACAAGGACTTTCAGATACACTTGTAGGAAATGTAACTCAATTTGTAAACACAAGACTAGATCATCATTATATGAGATCAATCATGTAAAGAGTAAGCCTTGGTACAGTTTAGTTTATATTTAACAGGACAGATATTGCGTAATATTGGTGAGGGATATAGAGTTAAGGTAGAACAACTAGTAGAAGTTGCCAATACTAAGTGAAAGCCACTGAAATGTAATAACCCGATTTACCGCTAGAAATATGAGTGGATAACATAACTTAAGCATCATGATATTATGTAGAAAGTAGTTTTGAAAGATGGCATAATACACTAGTGAAGAAAAAGTCTGTTCCTACTAACGAACACACACTTCTGGCTGATTTTATTATCTTAATGACTTCTCAGTCCTCCTGTTTTTTTTTTTTTCAACTGAGATAAGAGGGTATGGAAAATGCTTCACGAGATCTAATTCAGATCTCACTCGAGTATTCCAGATAATCAGGGAAATAAACCTTCATATAACAAGTTCACTTAAGAACCAACAATGCTAGACTTCTCTTTCAAAATCTATTGTTTAAAGATACAAGAACAAATTGTGCAGGTATACTCAGTCAAAACATCAGACTAGTTTCATACTTGAAATGCCAACCAAATGCTTTTGTTTGTCTTCAGAGTTCAGACCACAACATGATACATCATTAGAACTAATAACAACCACAAAAGTTCCACTGAAAATCAAGGAAAAATCCTATGTTTCAGAAAAGATTTAAGGTTTTAGTACCGTTAACTCTTTGTTCATAAGAAGTTTGATCACGCATCATTAGAGCTGCAGCCTCCCCATTCAGCGGGTCCGATGGATTAGGATACAAAAGAAGTTGTGGTAGAAATACTTCAAACACATTCACCAGGTCTGTAATGCTCATCATCAGTCGATAAATAGCCAATATATGAAAGAGCATCACTTAGATTGCACCCCAGAAAAAGAAAAGAAAAATACTCCCATACCAAACATGGGGCTCCAAGTCTGGTTGATGACATCTAAACAAACTGATCCTGACCTGGATATTGATAATTTACAACAAATGCAATCAAAATAATGTCAAAATTTAATGGTTTTGTTGGTTGTGAAAGTTTTGGATATTAACAGGAGTCTCACATTTCATCAACATTGGGGTGATAAATCTTGTTGATAAACCGCACTGATGGAGATTTGTATGGATAAGCATCAGGAAGATCCACTCTTATTTTCCATACTCCACCATGGTAAGGACCTAACACATTTCATTACAAGCATTTAACAAATGGATAAAAAGAGTTAATGATTGAACAGAATGGTAATAACAGATTGAAGATATATCTCAGGTTCTTGTATATTCACTATGGTCACCAAGTGATAAACCCCTCCAACCACACATCTAATCAAAGAACCACCCCACAAATAAAACAATTTTTCTTCGAAGACAAACTGTGTCGTAAAAAGGATTAATAAGATAACAAGAAGTGAACACTCTCTTTTATCCTCAACATGGTCAAATTTAGTTCTTAGATTTACCTAAGAAACAAGAAAGATTTAGTTAATCCTCCAGTAAGAAAAGAAGACTTTATCATAATGGGGAATGGAAGTTAATAACTGTTAAAAGCTTCCCATTATGTGATGATATACACCAACCAAACAGGATTCTTTTTTTTTTTTGCATTTCATCTTCGAAATTTCGAACACTTTAATATGCAATAACTGAAGAAACTCCTGCTGCTTAGGCAACAAGTTTAGAAGAAAATCTAAGATATCCCCAACAAATACAATCAAACATGTCAAGAACCTAAACAGAATTCATTAAACAAACATAAACAGCAAGATTTGAGAATATATACTGTCAGCTGGTCCATGGAAATGCACATAAAACTCCTGCATGCCATCATTGATCATTTCCACCTTGTAGTCACTCATCATCCTGTTTCAACAAAGCAAGAATTATGCAAAATAACAACTCTTAACTATAAAAAGAAATAAAAAGACATAATTCAGAAATTTACAGCTTCATTATGTCCATCTCACGCCTCTTGCTTGGGGAAGACATAGTTAATTTCTCTCTGATATTGTTGTGGCTTTTATTTTATTGTTTTCCTGATCTTTCTAATGCTTATTACTTGTTCAACTGTATGAAACAGAACAGGTGGAGACTGGGAATGGATAAAGGAAAAGGTGCGTGTGTGTGTGTGTGTGTCCATTATTTAGCATTTAGTATAATAATATGATTACACAACCTATCTAATACCAAAAAATATGTCTACTTCATGTAAAATATTGATTTATTATATTAAGTTTGACTGTAATCAAGATTCCTATTATTGTACTAGTTAATTTCATTAAATTTATAAAAAATAAAAGTGTTGTTCTAATTATAAAGATAATAAATTCGAATATATATATATTTGTTTAAATTCAAATTTGTTGGGCCTTTATATAAAAATAAACAATGCAAAGTCTTTAGGGTAAAATTGAAAAAAAAATTAAAAACTAAAAAGACTGGTCGACAATTTATAGCAGGGTCCATAAGTAAACATGGAAAAATTGTGGGGCAAAATTGGAAGGATTAAAAAGCTGAAAAAACCGGATGAAAATTTTTAGCGGGCGCATAAGTAAGTAACGTAAAAGTTGTGGGGCAAGATTAGAAGGGTTGAAAAATTAAAAGAACTAGACGACAATTTAAAGCGGGCCCATAAATGAGTAAAATAAAACCTATGGGCAAAATTGAGAGGATTAAAAATTAAAAGAACGGTCTGATAGTTCACAGTGAGCCTCCACGTTATTAAGTATTAACCAATTTTATATTAAATGTGTCTCAATAGATATAATAATTAGTTGAAACTGTAAGAGCAAAATGGGTACAATGAAATATGGACGACCAACAACATTCAATATATTATCTAGATATAGATATGGATATAGATATAAATAATGGCTCCTCGCAAAACTACTTCTTCAAACAATTTGAAAGGTGTATTATATATATGGGTTCTAGACATAAAATTATCTAGCACACAAGTAAATTAATATGACTCAACGACCCTTCAAGAAGAATGCACAAAATAGAAAAGCTTGGACTAACAATTCTCAATTAATTAGTAAGAGATGAATATGACAATCAACTAACATATTAGATATATATGTATATTCTCTAGTATATTCTTTATTGATTGTGTATATCTTAGATTAAACAGTTTCCATTTTGTGTATATCTTAGATTAGGCAATTTACCATAATTAGCATTGTACTGTATCTATTTATTGAAAGATGACTAATGAGAATAATTCATTCAACAAAATACTAGCTTACATGGTATCACGAGTCTAAACCTAGCCGTGAAACCCTTCTCTCCCCCCTCATAGCCGTCCGCCCCCCTCCTCTATTTTCTCTCTCTTTCTCTCTTCAATGGCTGAATCAAAATTTCATCCCGCTATCGCAGTCTCAAATATTCCTAACTTTATTCCGATCACCCTTGAAGTTGAGAAAGGTCAATACTCTTCTTGGGCAGAACTTTTTTCGCATTCATTGCCGAGCATATCAAGTCATAGATCACATACTACCACCCCCACCTTTTGCAAAATCAAAAACACCATCACCACCCGCCGCCACGGACACCACGAAGGAGGCCGCCCCTTCGTCTTCCGATGGCGCTCCGACCAAATCGACGGGTGATGACCTCGCTCTCTGGACCCGCCTCGATGCAATCATCCTTCAGTGGTGTTAACCCTAAAAAATAAATAAGGGATTATGCAAGTTAAACAAAGGATTAACCCTTAAATTAGGGATTAATCCCAAGGGCGATACTATCGTCACGAACACTCTCGTATGTCACATACCCTACTATGGTATGACGTGGCATCCGAAGAGATAATAGACCCTCGGAACTCACATATCCTACTAGGATACGACGTGGCACCCGAGCGGACACCCAAGCGTCCCTTGGAAATTCAAGATGAACAAAAATAAGATATTAACGTGGCATCGGAAAAAGAGTAAACCCCGATGGATCCACGCGACCCTGATATCCATCACTGCGCCAAGAGGGACCACTATACGAGAATACTTCCTTACTGAACACTCCCAAAGCCCTCGGAATCATCACCCCGAAGGCTAAAATTCATAAAACAACGTCCTACTCAAAACACCAATCACCAAAGTCTCTTATCCCGAAAGCCCAAGCCAAGAAGGTTACTCAGCCAAAGACAGGAAGCCCTCGGAGAACTATTCCCGAAGGAGCCACTACTCTCACGACGACCAGAAACGCTCGGAACCCATCCATATACAAGAATACAGTCTTACATGCAAATTGACGCTCTCGGAGCCCACCTCACAAGCCTAGAGAAACAAATATGCCCCTCGGAGAACTCTACCAGAGAAGCCGACGAGGAAATAGCTGTTCCCGGAATAGAGACCTCCTCGGACACCCACTCCACTTCCACTAGTGAACCTCCTCATGAAATCCAGCCCCTCGGAGAAAAGAAAACAGAAGACTCAGTCCCTCAAAGAGAAGAAAACAGAAGAAGCAACCCCTCGGAACTCCCCACAGCCCTCGGACAAGATAAGGATCAGCCTAGTCAGCGCTTTGTCAACAAGATATACCTTATCTTTTGGAAGGACACTTGTAACACATACAGCATTACACTTGTAACACATGCAGCGCATTCATAGTGACATAAACACCCTCCCATACCTATATAAGGGAAAATGAGGAGAAAAAGAAGGGGGGACAGGATATACACTTAAACTCACTCGGAAAAAAGCATAAGATCATATTTATGCTCTTCGGGAGTAAGAAGTTCAGTGAATAAAGGAAGGATATTTTCGTAATTTTCCCTAATAGTCATTTACTTTCTTTGAACCACAGATAACGGCGTTCCGAACTCATACATAAATCGGTTAATCGGGTATTATTCCAAACCTGTTAACAAAATGGCGCCGTCTGTGGGAACGCCATAGAAGTTGTCCTCGAGCGTGTTCAAGGAAGCAAACCAACTATGGAAAATTTGTTTCACAGTGAAATCCACCCGCCCCATCTAGACAATTCGGAGGAAACCATAGCGAATCACCGTTCCGACGAAAGGGATTTCATCAATGTTCCCCGATCCGTTTTTGAAAGACTAGTGGAAGCCACCACTCGAGTTAATCGCCAAGAATTCGAGACTCCCCTGGAAACAGTCCCAGGACCTCCGTACCAGGGAGAGTATCCCTCGGAACAAGGCGAAGTTTACGCAAGAGGGGCGCCATGCCCTACCCCAATCTCGTGGTACCAGGAAACTCCTCGGAGGACGCTAAGGCGTTATGATCATCTGGAAACTCCGAGGATGATCCAGAGGGAAGAAAGGTCTCTCCCCGTATATCGGCCACCCCCCATTATCACTCCTAACGGAGAGCCAACCTTATGGGGAATCCTTGAAGATCTACGAAAGGAAGTAGGAGACCTCAAAAGGACTGTAGGACCCAAGGAAGATCCGGCGTTTAAGACATCTCCCTTCATTCCTGAAATAGCTTCTGCTCCAATTCCTTCAGGAATGTGGCCTATTAATGTACCATTATATACAGGAGAAGCCGATGGGAGAGATCCGCAAGATCATATACATCAATATTTGGCAGGAATGGACCTATCATCTGCCCCGGACTATGTCCTGTGCCGAGTGTTCCCTGTTACCCTCGGAGGACGAGCCCAATCTTGGTTTACCCATCTCCCTCCCAATTTAGTGGTCAACTTTGACCGATTGGCTCACCTGTTTATACGCCACTTCGCCTGTAACCGTAGGTATCCCAAATCGGCCACTCATCTTTTTACTATTAAGCAACGAAATGATGAATCCCTTCGGGAATATATAAAACGTTTCACGGACGAAGCGATGGATGTTCCGAACGTCAGCCCAACCATTATGGCCGATATTCTGACACAAGGACTCCGAGCGGGAGAATTCTTCCGATACCTGATGGGGAATCATGTCACGGATATGAATGAACTCATGCAACAAGCTGAAACTCACATTCTTATGGAGGAAGCCGACCAGACAAAGAGAGGGCTGGAGAAGGATGACAATGAACGTCACGAACAGACGGAAAAGGAAACTAAGACCAAAGAGAAGGGCAAAGAAGGAAAACCACCCCCTCGGAAGGACGATGGGGAGACGGTCAAGAAATTCCTTAAACCCGTGCCCCTTCCTCCGATGACCCTAGCTCCCGTGGAAGTACTCAACGTGATGCGGGGCAATGAAGAAGTGCGTTGGCCCCGGCCTGCCAAATTTCCCAATAAAGATAAGGATACGGGTAAGTACTGTAAATTCCATAAAACTTATGGACACACTACCGAGGAGTGTACTACCCTGCGAAGAGAAATACTTCGCCTTCTGGAGGCGGGATATCTGCATAACTACCTAAAAAGAAACAATCCCGAAGAGCCCAAAGCGCATGTGTGGAAAAGGTCCCCGAGGAGGACTTGACGAGGAAGAGGATGCTCCCCACCGGCAGTCACGAGAACAAACCGCGGAACCTCGGCGGAGGTCCCAAGAAAAGACCAGAAAGCGGCAAAGATCCCTCCGAGAAAGAACCGATGCGTCTCCGCGGCAATCACGGGAAATGACCACAGGGTATCGGAACCTACCTCCCCCTCCCGACACGTACGAGGTCAACCCCTCCTCAGGGCGGACGATCAACATGATAGAGGGAGGAGATATTTCCAGAATACCCCGGGGTAAGAAGACAAAATATCTCAAAGAAGCCCGACGAGCGGGACAAGGGCTCCCGGTATGCTCCGCCCAAGGGGCCAGATTACCAAATATCACTTTCGGACCCGAAGACCTGAAAGGGGTAGTCTACCCCCACGAAGATCCTTTGGTAATTGAAGCAACTATCTATGGATTTGAGATCTAGCGTATCCTCATAGATACGGGCAGCTCTGTGGACGTCTTGTTTTTTCCAACCTATCTAGCCATGGGATTGAAGAAGGAGCAATTGGAGGTGGCTGAAGTCCCTCTAGTAGGCTTCTCTGGCGAAGCCTGTAATACCCTCGGAACCGTGACCCTGCCAATGTCGTGGGGAGAGGGAGCCCTACGAAGAACGGAACCCACCAAATTTTGGGTGGTGGAGGCTTCGTCAAGGACATACAACGCTATATGCGGAAGACCCTCTATTCGGTCATTCGAAGCAATCCCCTCTACCCTTCACCTTAAGGTAAAATTTCCTACCTTGGCAGGTATCGGAGAAGTCCGAGGAAATCAAGCTAGAGCCAGAGAATGCCGAATGAATGCCCTACTCCCCGAAGAGGA
Source organism: Linaria vulgaris (assembly GCA_948329865.1). Taxonomy (NCBI): domain Eukaryota; kingdom Viridiplantae; phylum Streptophyta; class Magnoliopsida; order Lamiales; family Plantaginaceae; genus Linaria; species Linaria vulgaris. The sequence goes on along the minus strand of OX415250.1, from coordinate 79,641,359 downwards.
CGAAAACCCCTCGGATAATGGCAAAAAATGGAAAGTCGAAGAAACCCGAGTCCAACCCATTGAAGAGCTCAAGATGATAGAACTTGTGGAAGGAAACCCCGCTAGGGCGATCAAAATGGGCACTAATATGGAACCTGAGTTGGAGGCCCAACTGATATCCGTTCTAAAGGAATTTTGTCACCTTTTCGCATGGAAAGGAGGCCCCCCCCGGACGGATCAGCAATAAGGTATGCCAACATTTCCTTAATGTAAAGCCGGGGGCTAAACCCATTCAACAAAAGAAGAGAAAAATGGGGCCCGAACGCAACAAGATTATCCGATCAGAAATTCAACGACTTCTCTGCTTACGACAAATTTGAGAGGTCGTGTATCCCGAATGGTTGGCCAATGTGGTCTTGGTCCCCAAGTCGGGAGGAAGATGGAGGATGTGCGTTGACTTCACCGATCTTAATGATGCTTGTCCAAAGGACTGCTATCCCTTACCAAGCATAGACCAATTAGTCGACTCTACCGCCGGTTGTGCACTCTTGTCGACTCTGGACGGGGACCAAGGATACAATCAAATCCCGATGGCATTCCCGGACCAGGACAAAACCAGCTTCATTACGGACGCAGGTACCTTTTGTTATCTAGTCATGCCCTTCGGACTTAAGAACGCAGGAGCTACATACCAACGATTGGTGAACCTCATGTTTGCGGGACTCATTGGGAAAACTGTGGAAGTATATGTAGACGACACGGTCGTCAAAAGTCGTTCTGCGAAAGATCATCCCGAAGACTTGCGAAAAACACTGGCTATCATGGATCGCTTTGGGATGAAGGTAAACCCTCGGAAATGCTCCTTCGGTATCCAAGGAGGCAAATTTTTGGGATTCATGGTCACCGAGAAGGGAATAGAAGTTAACCCCGAGAAAGCTGAAGCAATTGTTGGGTTACCAACCCCAAAATCCATAAAGGACGTGCAAAAGTTGACCGGACGAATGGCCTCCCTCAGCCGATTTGTCTCCAAATCAGCGGAGAAAGGACTCCCGTTCTTTAAAGTCCTTCGGAATATCAAAGAATTCCAGTGGACTTCCCAATGTGAAGAAGCTCTCCAGGAATTGAAAAGATATATGGTAAGACCACCCTTGCTGGTCAAGCCTTCACCCCAGGAAGAACTTTTCGTATACCTATCCGTAGGAGAGGAGGCTATCGGAGCGGTACTAGTCAAAGAGCACGAGAGAGAGCATCATCCGGTCTACTACGTTAGCAAAACTCTCCTCGGAGCGGAAACCAGGTATACTCTGGTAGAAAAACTTGTACTCACTTTGGTTACTACGGCGAGTAAATTACGCCCATATTTCCTCTCCCACCCGATCACTGTTCTGACTAAGCACCCTCTACGAGCAATTCTCAACAAACCCGAGACCTCGGGAAGACTAATAAAATGGGTCGTCGAGCTAACGGAGTATGATATCTCCTATGCCCCGAGACCTTCCATCAAAGCCCAGGTGCTAGCAGACTTTGTGGTAGAACTTACGGGAATCGAAGTGGAAAGGACAGAACCTCTGTGGCATGTCTACGTGGATGGTTCCTCCGTAAATACGCATGGCGGAGCTGGAGTAATCTTGATTAACACGGAAGATGAGGAAGAGGCGCTACATTTTGCGGTTAGAATTGATTACCCCGTATCCAATAACGAAGCCGAATATGAAGCCCTCCTTGTTGGAATGAGGCTCGCTCGGGAAGGCGGAATACGAAAAGTCCGCCTGCATAGTGACTCTCAGTTAATTGTCCAGCAAGTTCAGGGTACCTATGAAGCCAAAGAAGAAAGGATGCAGAGTTATCTTCGAGTGGTCCATCGGGCCAAAGCCTGGTTTGATGAGTATCAATTAGTGCAGATCCCCCGAGGGGATAATCAGGAAGCCGATGCCTTGTCCAAAATGGCTGCACAATTAACCACCATTCGTACTCGGCAAATCACTCTGTTACATATGAGCGAATCAGAGAGGACTGAACCTGAAGAGGTGAGCGCCACCGCGGCAAACCCTTCGATAAGTTGGATAACACCCATTAAAGCCTACTTACAAGATCCTGAAGGATACTCCGAGGACAAATCTGTCCGATGGACGATGTCTAAGAAGACCATCCGATATTTCCTCAAAGACGGAATACTATTCCGAAGGACGTACTCTTACCCTCATGCCCGATGTTTAAACGAGGAGGAGGCTCAACTTGTCCTGGCAGAAACTCACGAAGGGGTGTGTGGTAGCCATACTAGTGGCGGAAGCATGGCTGGACGAATAATCCGACAGGGTTATTATTGGCCCACGATGGCCAAAGATTGCAAAAACCACGCGGAAAAGTGCAAGTCATGTCAAGTTTATGCCCTTCGGGCTTACCAGCCAGCGGCTCCATGGGAACCCCATTTGACCACATGTCCTTTCGCCAAGTGGGGAATAGACATAGTAGGTCCACTTATCCCCGATGCTGGTCAAAAGAAGTTCCTACTCGTAGCAGTAGATTACTTCACCAAATGGGTGGAGGCGGAGCCCTTAGCACGAATAACTGCAGGGGCGGTCATTAACTTCTTGTGGAGGAACATTCTGTGCCGTTTTGGGGTCCCTCGGAGCCTGGTAAGTGACAATGGCCTGCAATTTACTGACCAAGGGTTAGAAAAATGGTGTGATCATTGGGAGATTAAACACCGTTTTGCTTCGGTGGGATACCCTCAAGCCAACGGACAAGTCGAGAGAACTAATCGCACTCTCCTGAAAAATATGAAGGCCCGACTCGACTGGCACAAAGCCAAATGGGTTGAAGAGATACCCGGCATATTATGGGCCTATCGGACCACACAAAATACCGCCACAGGCGAAACCCCTTTCAGCCTCTCTTATGGTTGTGAAGCAGTGGTACCCTCCAAAGTCTCGATCGAGAGTTGGCGAGTCAAAGAATACGAAGAAGTGGCCAATAGTGCTAACTTAGCTCTGGCCCTTGATCTCTTAGAAGAGAGAAGAATCTGAGCGGCCGTTCGGGCTGAAGAATACAAAACTCGGATGGCACGGTACTATAACGCCAAGGTAAAGATTAGAGCTTTTCAAGTAGGGGATTTAGTGCTAAAACGGGTCGGAGCTTCCAAAAACGTAGGCAAGCTTGAGCCCCGATGGGAAGGACCCTACAAAATAGCAGGAATTGTCGGACCCGCAACTTATCTACTTGCTAATCCCGAAGGCGCCACTCTTCGCAATACGTGGAATTCCTTCAATCTTAGAAAATACTATGCTTAATGTAACATCTTCATTGTTACATAAATAAAACTGTTTGTTTATAAATAGATGGTTACGATACATTCGAATCCGATAGGGTACATAGGTTTGCAAAACAAAAAAGGTAGCCTTACACAGGAAATCATTACAAGCAACCTAACCCCGAGGAGCCATCTACTAGATAGACAGTCATCGGACTCCAAAAGACCACCTACTACAAGTTAAATACTATCTACTACTCCTCTCGCAAAGGACGCTTCCCTTCTCGGATAAGGCGACGACGCTGCTCTTCGGATAGGGTTATTGGATCCGCCAATAACACGCCCTCGGATGCTACGGGACTATCTTCAGGAAAGATGGGATGAAGATTAAGCTCAGGAATGACCAAGTCCCTGGGGCACTCTAGCAATATTTGAACTGCATCCGTACCAAGTCGATACCCGATGCGGACCAGATCACACATCTCCTTTTGTAAAGACTCCCTAAGAGCTGAAGGACCCGCGATATCCAAAACAGCTCGAATCCGAGCTACCACCAGAGCAACGTCGTGGGCGCGAGTAATCTCCAGCACCCGATGAGTTGCCGCATCCCGTTCCTGAATCATTTGCAGTAATTGCTCATCGGAGCGGCGAAGTTAACTCTTCAATTCCTCCAAACTCGCCTGAAAACTCGTCACCCGGGTCCTCTCTAGCATCAACTGGCGCTCCACTTCCCAAGACTTATCCCTCTCAATCTGAAGGACCATATCGTGAATCGCTTTAGCAGCTTCATGCTCTTCCTGCAAGCGGGAAATCTCTGTTTGAGCCTCCAACAAACCATGTTCTAACTCGTCCCGACGGCGATAAACCAAGCCAGGATCTGAAGAGGAACACCCCCGAGATCCGATGGCATCTAGCACCATATAAATTTGAATGGAGACGAAGGAATCACTACCGAAGAAATAAAAGGTAAGTAACCAAAGTTTGCAAATAAAATGAGCATTTACCTCACACAGGTTTTTGCAAACCAAATCCTGAAGACGAGAGGAAGGAAGGGTCCTCATGAGCTCACAATCCGTAACATTTAGTAGACCGCTAAGAAAATTTCGGTAAAACCCCGATACCTCTCCGAGGGGAGAAAACCCTGGGTCCGCACCCGGAGGGGAGGAACCCACGGGAGGAGGATTCTCTCCGCCCAGCGACGTGGGTATGCGCTCGGGACCTCCTTCCACAACATTCACGATATCGGAAATCCGAGGAAATGGTTGCGACACCAAGGGAGGCACTGGGTAGTTTATCGGAGAAAGAGCTGTAACTGAATTTTCTACCCTAAGAGGAATTACAAAGCTCACTGGGGGGCTGCCACGGGCGAACCCTCCGATTCTGGTCTCTCCAAGGAGGAGTCAGCCCTCGTAACTGCCGTAAAGGTATCGGAAATGCCCTCCGGTGCCCGCCGCATACCGTGTAGAGCTCGTCCCAGAAAAACACCATTAAATGGATCTATGGAAAAAGCCGCCATCTCAGCACCTATAAGACAAGTATAGAGTATATGATGATCCCGAGGACACACAAGTTGATAAAAGAGAAGTCGACAAATCTTCAGAGTTACGAAAATAGAAATTGCCATGAAGAGGATGAATTGGTGAGTTCTCTCTCCTTATTCCCTCTTGAAGACCTGCCAGAATAAGAGCTTCAGGACACGCAAGCAGGCCGATAATATTGTACGAGCCAGAAAATAACCCGGAATGACTCAGTTCCTCCCATTCCCGCCCCAACGTCTCGAATATGGGCGAAACGTATCCCAAGCCCCATCGGATGGGTACTCCCCACGATCGGGCCGAATGACCTTTCGAACGGACAAAGAAAAACCTCCGCTTCCAGTCCCCCCTACGAGTGCGAGGACTGGATGTACCAGTGAAGGCTTTTTCGACGTCCCGATAGGCCAGGCTGAAAAGGGGGACTCCGTCCGAACAAGGCCGAAGGATGAAAATTGCCCCCACCCGATACGGGGATAGGGGAAGGTTAATGAGCTCGCAGCATAAAACGTATCCCACTAAAAGGCGATACGAGTTGGGTGTTAACTGGCTCGGACAGATTTGCCAATACTGGAAGAGTGATCGAAGAAAAGGGTGAAAAAACACCCGTAATCCACAGTGCATTTGATCACAATAGACAGTTAAGAATCCAGGAGGAGGATCATATGCTCTCTGATCTGGAGAGGGCACAACCACATCAAAATCATTGAAATTCAGATTGAATTCCGCAAAAAGAGTTACTAGAGACTCTCCATATACAGTGCTAACGGCGGAACCAACTCGTCCCCGACCTATCAACCTTGAGGGGCTCAAAGGTATTAAGTTAAATACAGAACGCTCATCGGCAAGAGAATATGGTTCTCTACCCAAGAACACATCCCTTATATGGTCCATTCTCCGAGAGTCCGTATACGATGACCTACTCCCCATCCTTGAAGACGAGCTTGTTCCAATGATCACTTGATTCTCAATCAGCCTATTCTGCTGCCCTGGGGAAGAACTTTCCGAGGACGCACTATAAACCTGGGATCCAGGGACACCTCGGGCACGACTCCGAGAAGAACTACTTGATGATGTGGACCCCCCATGCCTGTGATGTGGCGGCATCATATTTAATGGTAAGTTTTCCATTTACTCTTGTATGAAAGTCGAAAATAAAGTATTGAGTACAACTACGAAAGCGACAACTAAGTCCTGCGAGAATAGATTTCTAAAAAAAGAAAGGAAACTGATTTATCCGATAAAGCAAGATAGCTTTTAATGGTAAATATAAATACCACTGTTAGCATATTATATACGATAAGCTAATCTCATGGAGAGAAGCTGGAGCTGTCCCACCCACTCCTAGGGGCATGACACGTGTTAATGAGTGTCCTTAATTAGAATAAATAACTCTTAAGCATGCATATAATTTGACACGTCCTGCTAAGTTATATACTTAGTCAGCAAATAAAGGATGTTGTCTTTAGCTTACCTTTTTGAAGAAGATTAAAGGGAATAAGCTTTATATATAAGCATGCTAATAGTTTATTACTATCTCAAGCTAATGGACAAGTAAAACAAAATAGAAAGAAAAGAATAGGACAAGTTGTTCATTTATAAGTCCGAAAAGCTCTCGGAAGCGTTTACAAAAGCATAAAAAAAAAAAAGATAGAAGGAATCCTATTCTAAATCCCTGTACTCGGAGGGGGCGGGGGCGGAGGCAGAACTCCACTCGAGCCAGTAACACCAAGTTTGGAGGCAGTCGGAAGAGGAGCAGGGGAGCCCTTGGGCGTCATCACCGCATCATACATCTCAAGAATACTCTGAACCTGCTCGGAAGACGGCTTGGCAAGTTTCTTGACATCAAAAATGCCGCCAAAATTAGCCCCCGAGGGCATCACTCCACGGGCAACAGTGGCGCACTCTAGCCATCCCCATAGCATATGCCCAAGAGACTCTCGAGCGGACAGGGAAGCATATTGGCGCTCTGCCTCCACTGTTGCATACCGAACGGCCTCGTCAATCCGAGCTTGCACCTCCTCCTGTGGCACTACCTGGACTATCTTCAAATCCACCAACTCCTTGACCCGAGATTGAAGCTCATGTTCTCGCTCCAACCACTCCGATTTCTCCTTCTCCAAAACTTTCACCCGAGCACGAAGAAGCTCATCGGACTCCATCTTCTCCTTCTCCAGAAGAGTCAACTGGACTCGGACAGCCCCCTCGGACGCCTCCAGCTTGTCGTAAGCCGACTGCATCCTCTGCAAACTGAGCCGCATCACTTCCTTGGCTCTCTGATCCTCCCTCCAAGCAAAGTCACTGGCTTCCAACTTTGTCCGGAAAACATCCCTCATTGACTCGGCCTCATAGAGTTGGGCCCGGAGAGAAGTCACCTACCCTCGGAGGGATCCTATCTCTGCTACCTCCCTTGAATGGCGCTGCTCTACTGCAGTGATAACCTCCCGAGTCTTCTTGGACTACATGACAAGAAGAGAAACATAAGGAAGGATACGGGAAAATTATTTAAAAATAAAGCAACCGAAGGACAAGCACTTACGATAGTTTCCATCCAGACCATGCTGGCCCGCAAAAACTGATACCCCTCCGCGGGCGCAGCAAGAGAAGATCCGAAGAAGTGGAGGATCTCATGGTATGCCTCCCCGACAGTTGAAGGCTCCTTCTCGGGTACTCGAGATGAAAAATCTCCCTCGGAAGCTGACCTCCGCAAAGGAACCCCCTTCGGGAGATCTCCTATCGGAGAAGGAGTAGCAGTAGCGGGAGTCGTGGCCACTGCCTCCGTCACAACCGCTTCAGGAGCTTCCGCAGTGGCCGAGGGACCCTCTCCCCGGAACAAAGTTTCCCACACTTCCCTCTTCACCTCCAAATCCTTCGATAAATCCGCAGGACCTTGACTGATTCCCTCGGATGGCTCTTCCGAGTCCTGGTGAAGTAATTGAGCGAATAAATCCGCACCCGGAAACATAGGGGCCTTGCCCTTATCAACATCTACAAGGACCAAATACGTAGTCAAATAATAATAACATAATTTGAAAGAAAGTAGAAGAGAGAAAGAAACTTACGAGGACGAGTAGGAGAAGGATCAGGAATAATGGGCGAGGGATCTCGAGAAGAGACCAAAACCACATCCGGAGACGAAGACTCTTCTTCTTCAGCCCTCGGAGATTGCCCCCCTTGCGAGCCCCTCGGAAGACTACCAGTGTCTGACTCGGAGGCAGATCTCCAAGTCAGGACGGACGAGGGAGCTACCTGCCGTAACGGAACAGCCTCCAGGGGCACTCCCCCAACATCCTCGGAAGGAGGCGGAATATTTTCATAAACATTCTCAGCCTCCGCGCCCATCCCTGCCTCCTCGGACTGCGCCTCCGCCCCCTCGTGATCTCCTTTCTCGGAAGCTCCGCTATGACCACTTGGAGCCACCTCTTCGGAACCAGGTACTAAATAGTACCTCGCCATAACCTCCTCTGCGCCACCCCAAAATATCTTAGTACGAGTAATGGAAGAATACGAAAAACTACTTGAAGAAAATAGATATGGAATAAAGAAACATACGAGCAATAGAAGGAAAACTTACTGAAAGCTGGCATGAGCATGCTCGTAACGAAAAGCGGTTTCTTCACGTTGTCATTAGCACCCACCACGAAGTAAAGTCCAGCCTTATCAAATAACCACAAGAAATCTTCTGACTCCATTAGTGCGTGTTGGGCAATCACTGGAGAGAGCACCATATCTTCAGCTAGGGTATGAATTGGAGTCACACCCTCCCCCCACTTGAAGGGCATATCCCATTTCCCTCGTACGGGCTTCACATAAAAGAATTTGTCCTTCCAGACACCGTGCGAGCTTATCGTCGCACCCAAAATCCTCTTCGTAGAGTTAGCTGAATGATCCCGATGGTGAACGTGATAGAAGGGATATCCCCCAGGTGACACTCCCACATGGAAGATAGACAGGAAATGATCCACATTGCACTCGTACCCCTTGACCATACACCAAAACACAAAAATACAGAGGGCGGCATAGCCGTTGGGAACCAACTGACTCGGGCAGATTCCACAAGTCTTGAAGACTTCGCAGAAAAATGATGGCATAAACGAACGCCACCCGTAATTCACCTGCGCAAAATACACCGTGAGCATACCCTTAGGAGGGTAACACGCCCTCTGATTCTCCGAAGGAATGTGAACGGTCACATTCGCCATCGCAGTTCCCGTAGCCTCAAACAAATCCATGACCTGTTCATAAGTAACCACGGATTGAACATTCTCAATTTTAGAGAAGTCACGGAGAGGGGGTTTCTTTGATTTCGAAACCCTAGCTTTTTTCGCGGCGGCGACCCCACTCCCTTCGGCTACGGTACCTCTTCTCTTACGAGGGGCAGCAGTAGATCCCACGAGGGGAACAGTCGTCGCGGCAGAAACAGAAACGTCAACAGGGGCAGTTTCGGCAGAAGAGATATTTGCAGAAGAAGCCATCTTCTTTTGGGGCAAAAAGAAAAATTTTACGAGTCTGGTAAAAGAAAAGAGAAAAGGAGACTCAGCGAGGAGCAAAAATCGCTCTTTTTTGCTTAAGAAAAATTGAGAAATAAAGAGAATTGGAAGATTGAAGAATTTGTGAAGAGAGAATGGGAGAGAAAAGTACGGACGGGGTATTTATAAGCGGACCGCCATTAAAGACGTGCCTCGTCTCCCACGCCCCACGTCTCCACTCAGGAAGCGACGTGTCGCTCCACGCGCTAGCTGTTACTGCAGATTAATGGACGGATGAATAAATGTCATTTAAGACATCCAACGGCTAGAAAAGGCCGTTATAAAAGTAACTCTTCATCTGAACCGCTGCTTCCCAAGAACATAACGGTAATTTTACTTCACGGTATTTCAAGTATATATTTATATGCATATAATACCCCCCTAAATCATAAAAAGAATGGAGAAATTCCAATCCCCTCGGAAAAATCACCAAAAAATAAAGAAAAAGCCCTTTTTGCCCTATTAAGGCCAAGAAATAAAATTTCACTCGTCTCTACGAGAACGATCGAAATTTGGGGGGGCTAGTGTTAACCCTAAAAAATAAATAAGGGATTATGCAAGTTAAACAAAGGATTAACCCTTAAATTAGGGATTAATCCCAAGGGCGATACTATCGTCACGAACACTCTCGTATGTCACATACCCTACTATGGTATGACGTGGCATCCGAAGAGATAATAGACCCTCGGAACTCACATATCCTACTAGGATACGACGTGGCACCCGAGCGGACACCCAAGCGTCCCTTGGAAATTCAAGATGAACAAAAATAAGATATTAACGTGGCATCGGAAAAAGAGTAAACCCCGATGGATCCACGCGACCCTGATATCCATCACTGCGCCAAGAGGGACCACTATACGAGAATACTTCCTTACTGAACACTCCCAAAGCCCTCGGAATCATCACCCCGAAGGCTAAAATTCATAAAACAACGTCCTACTCAAAACACCAATCACCAAAGTCTCTTATCCCGAAAGCCCAAGCCAAGAAGGTTACTCAGCCAAAGACAGGAAGCCCTCGGAGAACTATTCCCGAAGGAGCCACTACTCTCACGACGACCAGAAACGCTCGGAACCCATCCATATACAAGAATACAGTCTTACATGCAAATTGACGCTCTCGGAGCCCACCTCACAAGCCTAGAGAAACAAATATGCCCCTCGGAGAACTCTACCAGAGAAGCCGACGAGGAAATAGCTGTTCCCGGAATAGAGACCTCCTCGGACACCCACTCCACTTCCACTAGTGAACCTCCTCATGAAATCCAGCCCCTCGGAGAAAAGAAAACAGAAGACTCAGTCCCTCAAAGAGAAGAAAACAGAAGAAGCAACCCCTCGGAACTCCCCACAGCCCTCGGACAAGATAAGGATCAGCCTAGTCAGCGCTTTGTCAACAAGATATACCTTATCTTTTGGAAGGACACTTGTAACACATACAGCATTACACTTGTAACACATGCAGCGCATTCATAGTGACATAAACACCCTCCCATACCTATATAAGGGAAAATGAGGAGAAAAAGAAGGGGGGACAGGATATACACTTAAACTCACTCGGAAAAAAGCATAAGATCATATTTATGCTCTTCGGGAGTAAGAAGTTCAGTGAATAAAGGAAGGATATTTTCGTAATTTTCCCTAATAGTCATTTACTTTCTTTGAACCACGGATAACGGCGTTCCGAACTCATAAATAAATCGGTTAATCGGGTATTATTCCAAACCTGTTAACAAGTGGATATATGGAACAATCTCCAATGACCTGCTGCACACCATTCTTGAGAAGGATTCCACCGCTCATCAAGCCTAAGTCCGCCTTGAAAACATCTTCCAAGATAATAAGAACTCACGAGCCGTTTATTTGGAGAACCAATTCTCTCAGGTACAATTGGACAATTTTCCGAATATATCATCTTATTATCAAGAACTAAAAATGCTTGCAGATCAACTCTCGAACGTGGGCGCATCGGTACCCAATCAACGTCTAGTTCTCCAACTCATTGCCGGACTCAATGAGAACTATGACGGTGTTGCCACTTTCATTCAGCAGAGTGATCCTCTCCCCCGATTCTATGAGGCTCGGTCCAATCTCATCATGGGGGAGACCCGCAAAGCAAAACAGGTCGCCGCCGCCCTAGTCCACACCGCACCACCATCGGATCAACCCCTCCACGGACGCGGTTCTACCCCTCCCCACCGCGGCTACTCTTCCCCCACAAGAGGATGTCGCGGTGGCCCCCGCAATCATGGGCTCGGTCGTGGTCAGCCCGGGTCCTTCTCCCTACGACCCGTGGCCCATCAACCCAATATGTGGGCCCAGTACCCGCCTTGGCAGCCCGGCCCATGGTCATATCCACCGTGCCCATATTCGACTACTGGTTGGGCTCGACCTCCTGCTTCTTCTCAGCCCAAAATATTGGGTAGCCGTCTGTCACAAGCTTACACGACTCATAGCCCTCCACAGTCCTCCTATGCACCAACGGACATAGATCAAGCCATGCACACCATGTCCTTGAATTCTCCTGATCCACAGTGGTACTTGGACTCCGATGCTTCATCTCACATGACCTCGGCGAAAGGTACTCTCTCGTCTTATTCTTTTTCGAGCATCAATAATAATATTCTTGTTGGTAATGGCAATGAAATTCCCGTTAGAGGTCATGGTAATGCAACTCTCCCATTTTCTTTGTTTCCCTTACACTTAAAACATGTCTTGCATGCTCCTAATCTTATTAAAAATCTTGTCTCCGTGCGTCGTCTTACTACTGATAATTCCGTGTCTATTGAATTTGATCTGTTTGGTTTCTATGTGAAGGATTTTCGGACGGGGACAATCCTCATGAGATGTAATAGCACTAGTGACTTATATCCCGTCACACCCTCTTCTATCCCATCTAGCTGCCGCCCAACCGCTCTTGCCGCCATCTCTCCAACTTTGTGGCACCAACGATTGGGACATTCAGGCTTATTTATCAACTTTACAGTTTTCACATAAGAACAATTTTATTCATTGTAGCACTTTTGATAAACGAACATTATGTGAACCTTGTGTTTTGGGGAAGCATATTAAACTTCTTTTTTCTTTATCCTCTAACTCCTTCTTACGTCCTTTTGATATCATACATAGCGATTTGTGGACCTTGTTGGTCTTAAGTTATAGTGGTCACAAATACTATGTGTTATTCTTGGATGATTTCTCTAATTTTCTATGGACTTTTCCTATTGGGCACAAATCCGAGGTGTATTCCATCTTTACTGCCTTTGTTACATTCATACGTACTCAATTTGGTGCCGCTATTAAAACTTTACAATGTGACAATGGCAGGAAATTTGACAACGACCACTTCAAGAATTTATGTCACAACACGGGCATGACCCTTCGCTCCTCAATCACGTACACATCCGCCCAAAATGGAAAAGCCGAACGAAAAATACGGTCCATCAACAATATTGTCCGTACCCTCCTAACTCAATCATCCATGCCCCCCTCTCTATGGCCTCACGTCCTCCAAATGGCCACTTACCTCACAAATATACTTCCTCACAAAACACTCAAACAATCCTCTCCCTCTCAAATCCTATATTACCAAACACCGTCCTATATGCACCTACGCACATTCGGCTGTCTATGCTATCATCTCTTCCCCGCCACCGCTATACACAAACTCCAACCTCGCTCCACTCCTTGTGTCTTTCTCGGCTATCCCTCCAATCATACGGGATATAAGTGCTACGACCTCCAATCCCACAAACTACTCATCTCTCGTCAGCTCCTCTTTGACGAATCCAAATTCCCGTTCCATAATCTTCCCAAGTCATCTCCACATAATTATTGCTTCCTCGATGACCCTGTCAACCCTTACATCTTTCCCACGGATCAAACGGCCCAACCGCCCTCTTCGGCCCAACCTCCCTCTCCGACCCACTCACAACCGGCCCACACCTCTCCGGCCCACACCGCACCAAGTCCGGTCCAACATCCTACCCCACTGGCCCAATCCGTGCTCCCTCCTACGGCCCAATCACCCCCGGCCTCCACTATCACGGCCTCCTATACCACGACCCATCCCACCACGGACCAACTCACGGCCTCCCCTCCTTCGGCCAGCCCTCATCCTCCTCCTCCTCCCTCTCGCACCATCGTCACTCGTAGCATGCACGATATCCACACTCCCAAACGTCCTTTTAATTTATCTACTTCCATATCTCCCTCTCCCCTTCCTTCTAACCCCAAAGTTGCATTATCCGATCCTAACTGGAAATTAGCCATGCTAGATGAATATAATGCTTTAATTAAGAATGAGACGTGGGAGTTAGTCCCTCGTCCGCCTAATGTGAATGTCATTCGTTCTATGTGGATATTTCGTCATAAGACTAATGCTAATGTTTCTTTTGAGCGCTATAAGGCTCGTCTTGTTGGTGATGGCAGGTCTCAACAGGTTGGTATTGATTGCTTGGACATGTTCAGCCCCGTGGTTAAACCTGCGACTATTCACATTGTCCTCAGTGTTGCTCTATCTCGTTCTTGGCAAGTCAACCAACTGTATGTCAAGAACGCCTTCCTGCATGGCACTCTCAATGAAACTGTCTACATGCACCAGCCCCTCGGCTTTGGGGATTCTCACCGGCCTGACCATGTCTGTCTATTGAAGAAATCTCTTTATGGTCTTAAACAGGCCCCACGTGCTTGGTATCAATGGTTTGCCGACTTTGCTTTCACCATTGGATTCTCTCACAGTAAATCCGACCACTCTCTCTTTATCTCTCACCGGGGTAACGACGTTGCTTACTTACTTCTTTATGTTGATGATATCATACTTACTGCTTCATTTGTCACTCTACGTCGGTTCATTATTGATCAGTTTAGTGCTGAATTTGCCATGAAGGACTTAGGTACCCTTCACTACTTTTTGGGCATTGCTGTTTCTCACTATGCAGGCGGTCTTTTTCTCTCACAAAGTAAGTATGCAGCTGAAATTATTGAGCGCGCAGGCATGGCCTCATGCAAGCCCGCGGCCACACCCTTGGACACGAAACTGAAGGTCGAATCCTCGGGTCCTCCCTTTCCCGACCCGACATTGTTTCGCAGTTTGGCTGGTGCTCTCATGTATCTCACCTTCACTCGTCCGGATATCTCTCGTGTTGTTCAGCAAATATGTCATCGTTTGGAGCATATGGCCGCTCTTAAGAGAATCATTCGCTATGTCCAAGGCACCTCTCACCTCGGACTCCATCTCACGCTCTAGTCTCGACTCTCTTGTCTCTTATACCGATGTTGATTGGGATGGCTGTCCCGACACGAGACGTTCTACGTCGGGGTATTGCATGTTTCTTGGAGATAATCTTATTTCTTGGTCGTCGAAACGACAACCCACTCTCTCTCTCGATCCAGTGCCGATGCCGAGTACCGTGCAGTCGCTAATGTTGTTTCAGAGTCTTGTTGGATTCGTAACTTATTATTGGAGCTTCGCATTCCTCTCTCGAAGGCCACATTGGTTTATTGTGATAATGTGAGCGCCATCTATCTCACTAACAATCTGGTGCAACATCAACGTACTAAACACATTGAACTTGACATTCACTTTGTTCGCGAAAAAGTGTCACGGGGTCAAGTTCGGGTTCTCCATGTTCCTTCTCGGTCACAAATTGCCGACGTCTTTACCAAAGGATTACCTCGCGTCCTTTTTGATGATTTTCGTTCCAGTCTTACCGTTCGCAAACCTCCCAATTCGATTGCGGGGGTGTATTAGATATATATGTTGTATATTCTCTAGTATATACTTTATTGATTGTGTATATCTTAGATTAAGCAGTTTCCCTTTTGTGTATATCTTAGATTAGGCAGTTTACCATAATTACCCTTGTACTGTATCTGTTTATTGAAAGATGACTAATAAGAATAATTCATTCAGCAAAATACTATCTTACACAACATTTAAAATTTTTGCTCGTGATAAAAATGAAACTTTATAAATTCAGCTCCTTTTTAAATTTCTTTGCTATGCTTTATCAACAACCCTACTGAAAGATAAAGTAATGAAATATTATAAATGGTTATTTTAAAGGTGGATATTCAATCTTTTTATAAGGATTGACCCATCTCTAAACTTAGAAAAAGTTTTCAAAAGAAAAGTTCGAAATAATGTTACATTTGTTCCCCAAGAGAATGCAGCTCGTATGGAAATAAAAATTGCTTAAGTGACCCAATAGAAAATTAAATTATTATACTGTTCTTTTCTACATCCCCATACCTATCAAATTGTATGTCATCATTTTCTAAATGAGTTTGTATAGCGATAAAGATAAACTGATAAGATAGGTGTCTAGATACAACGTAACAAACACTGCCCAACCACCAAAAGCTGCCTTATTGACTCCATTAACAAATTCACGAAACCATTATTAATCCTTTACGAATACAGGTCATTCACGTGTGGTCGTAATAGTTTAACGAAATAAGAAATGTTGCCGGAATTAAATCTTTTAAACTCTCTAATATATTCTTTATTACAACAAGGTCAATTAAAACATGTAGATGGAGTTTTGCATGTGAGGTCACACACACACACACACACATATATATATATATATATATATATATATATATGTGTGTGTGTGTGTGTGTACGGTGAAACAAGAATAGGTTAACTGAAAAAACAAAAAATGTTCCCCCTAAAATATATATAATTACTATGCAAGATGACATGCAATTTAAAAACTATTTAAGATCATGAGATGTAGATATGCAATTATAGCATTACAATTTACAACACAACGACATCTGTAATATGAAAAGCTAGATAGGATTGTCAACGAAACGGACCACATCTGATTGAAAATGGGGGAATTCATAAAAAGCCTCATGTTCTTTTTTTTTTTTTTTCCTTTAAGTCCCTTTTAGTTCTATTTCATTTTGCTAGTATTGCTTACAGATTCAATCTTGGGTCTACATCTGTAATTTGAAAAGCTAGATAGGATTGTCAACGAAACGGACCACATCTGATTGAAAATGGGGGAATTCATAAAAAGCCTCATGTTTTTTTTTTCCTTTAAGTCCCTTTTAGTTCTATTTCATTTTGCTAGTATTGCTTACAGATTCAATCTTGGGTCTACTAAGGCTTAAGTGTCTCTCTACTTGCTCATAATGGGCGTACGGGTCTGTCCATTAATGATTACCCTTATTGTATCGGATCTCATCCCTTTTTTTATATACTTTTTACACCTTTTGAGTTACCACGTTATTTTCCTTTTCCTTCGAATGATGGTGATGATGATGGTGAATTCTACTACGGTTGTCATTTGATTTATGGAGATTTTCTCCTCTTATTGGTCACCTACCTCATAGGCTTTTCTACTGTTTTTATCTATGGCATGTGGGTTCTTTTAGTCATTTCTTTTGAGGATTTTTGAGATCTACAAGGCGATTGACATCGTAGCATTGTTTTCCCATCTATGGCATGTGGGTTCTTTTAGTCATTTCTTTTGAGGATTTTTGAGATCTACAAGGCGATTGACATCGTAGCATTGTTTTCCCAGCAGGTAGTATACCTTTAACGGGGCTCATGGACTTTTTAGTCGTTCATGATATTCGATGTATTATTAAATGCCCCCCCCCCAAGTCTTTGGGCTCGGGGCATACGAGGCAGAGAACTTATACAAGTTCTTTAATATTTCTCGTAGGTTGGGTTGCTTTATCAAATACTAAAGTAGAGCCATCATAGTTATCACCGTTATGGTCTATGCATAGGGATGTGGGTTCCTATGCACGTCTTCTCGCATTATTTTCCATGTGCTTAATATGCAAGTGGACTGCGTAGGGTATACATGCCACACATGTTAGCTCTTAACTATTCGAATGTGGGCGGAAAGTTGGGAGGTTTTGACTGCTCCCTTAGCCCCCTTTTATAAACTTTAATCATGAGTTGATTTATTCACCTTTCCCATCTTTTTTTCAAATTCAACTATCTTCATTTTCTCCTTCATGTCGACGATCATGTTTTTGGTATTGAAGGCACACCAAGTCATTCTTCTGGCACGGACGCTCTTATTGCTGCCCAAATGGCTTCAAAGCAACACTTGGGCATCGATTGGCTCCTCAGTTTCGGCACCTACTACTACTTCTGTAGAAAGTAATTCTTCGGCGGTCATTAATCCTCCAACAAAGAGGCATCGCAAAGCTATCGCCAACCGTCCTTCTTTGAAGGCTATGTGGAAGAAGGTCCATCTAGTGGGGGATGAGGTTAGCAAGCTGAAGGTTGAGTTTATCCACCAACTTATTCGTAAGAATCACATAAAGCCTACTGATTTCGATGTCCAACCTCCAAGTCCATTTGACCGTGCCTACCAACCTCCTCATGACTACTTGGTTGTGTATGAGATTTAGATGGAAATGGCTCTTTGTTACTTCTTCCATCCTTTCTTCAGGATGTCTTGAACTACGCAGGGACGTGTCCCACCCAAATGCACCCTAACTCTTACAGACTCCTTGCAGGCTTTTGTATGTTTCCAGCTTCGTGGGTTGGTTTGTACTAGGAGCTATTTAATAGCTTTATATAGAGTGGCTTCAAGTAGCACGGAGAAGCCTATGTACCACTTCACTCCTCATGGTATACATTTTTTAGTTGGTGTTCCCTCTTCTGGGAACTGGGAAATGAGGCTCTTCTTCATTAATTCTAATGAGGCGAGAGTTTGAGATGCATGGGGCATAAGGAGAGCTTGGGCTTCAGCCCTTTCACACCCTAGCAACACTACGTTAAAAGATCTTTATCATCGTGATGCAAATGGTTCTTTGTACGAGGCATATTATAATGTCGGGGTTATTTCCAAACCTCAAGGATCTTTAACATCATGTGGACTAGTAAGCTCCACATGCGAGATTGTTATGCCATGACTCATTTTTTTGTAAGCAATATGTCCTTTGGAGTTACTTCTTTTCTTTTCTCCATTCTTAATTTTGTTATGGCGTTTCAATTTCTATGATAAAAAGATTGGCCTCGGGGAAGGATATTTATTGCCCGAGGACCTTGTTGATCTGATATGGGTCTTTGGGAGACTGGGTTTCCTTCGGAGCTCGAAGGTCTAGTTTTCTTTCCTGCCCGCGTGGTGGTACCTGACCCTAAGGACCAGCCGAAGGCGAAGGGTAAATAGGCATCTTCTTCTTCTGAGTACGTCAGTGAGCATACCTCTTTAGAGGAAGAGGCTTACTTATAGATAGGCTCGAGATCCTACAAAGAGATAGAGGCGCCTGCTCCACCAATGAAGGGAGGTAACTTTTTTTGATAAGGACGATGAGCCGCACCCATCTAGCTTTATCCCCCCCCCCCCCCCCCCCCGTTTGGATGAGGCTTTGGAGGAGAAGGAGGACTTCATAGCAGATGCTCCTTTCACGGTCTAGGATGAGGATTAGGCTTTTGCGACTCTAAACAACTCTCTTGAGAAGCTTATTTCTTCATTGTTCTTTTCTTGGATGATTGATCATCTTTAAATGTTGTTGGTGTTTGGTAGAAGTCCCCCTGATTGAGGGATGCGCTGAAAATTCTCATGGTGGTGAAGATAGAGAGAGGGTCGAGGAGGAGGATATTAGGTCTAGAGAGGGCCAATCTTCCAAGGTCCCTCATGAGGAGATTTTCCTTTGTAAGGAGGATACCCCCATTTGGGGGCAAGGAGCTCAGATTCGAAATTGCGCGCATGTCTTTCACACTTTTTTGATTTGCCTCCCTCCTCTCGTGTCAAACCCTATGATCATGTAATTACCTTACCCCGAAGATACGAAGTATGCCTTTTCTACCAACGCTTTTAGAAAGAGGCGCTTCAAGGAGATTGTTGTCGCATATGTCTTCATCATCGATTAAGTGTATTTTAGCAGACTCTCTGCCACTCGTACCTTTCATTCGACTTTCCAACAACCAACGCATATCTATTCTTTTTTGTTGACCAATGCCTTCTCCCATTCCAGTTTTCTACTCTCTTGCATTCCCTTGAGACTGCTTATTGCTAGGTTTTGGATCGTATGCTTTAATACTAGAGGGAGTGACAATCTTTTCTCTCTCTCTCTCTCTCTCTCCCTCTCTCTCTCTATCTCTCTCTATCTCTCTCTCTCTCTCTCTCTCTCTCTCTCTCTCTCTCTCTCTCTCTCTCTCTCTCTCTCTCTCTCTCTCTCTCTCTCTCTCTCTCTCTCTCTCTCTCTCTCTCTCTCTCTCTCTCTCGTGGAGTGTCTCAAGGATGATCTTGCTTTATCTCATAATTGGGCTCATTTCTTTGAAGACAAGCTAGCTATTTCTAAGAGCAACTTTACCACTACCACTGAGAGAATTCGTGCTCTTGAATCCCAATTAATGTCTTGTGAATTCGAGCTTGAGACGGTATGTCTGAGAAACGCTGAGTCGAAGGGTCGATTGAATGATCCAACCTCAACTGATTTGCAAAACCTTCAAGCTGCCTCAAGTAATTTGCCTGCACTTTGGTAGCCGTGAAATCTACCTTGACTGAAATGGCGATAAACCTCGAGCATCAATTTGCTGTTGAGCATCAGAAATTCCTCGATGAACAAGTTAGGACCCGAGATTCGCAGGTTGAGCTTGTGTCAAAGAATCAGGATATAAAGAATCTTTCCTCTAAAGTGACAAACTTAGAAGTGCAAAGGGTGGTGGGATATACGTAGATAAAAATGGTTTGGCATTGAGCTTCTCAAGATACACAGTTCGATCCTTGATAAGGACCGTAATTTCTTTTACTCCCTTTGCCCCTTACCCATTCTCTTACTATTAACCTTTTTACAGTTACACTTAACCGTGTAGTTGCACGACTTGACCTTATTTTTGCGCGAATCACTCAATGGCATCTTGCTTTCTCTTGTTATTTTGGATCGCTCTTGCATATACACATACGAGGGGGGGGTGCCTTAACACTCTTTGCACACTACATTCCATATTTTGACTTGTGGTACTTGAAGATTCACGTGATCTCTCTTATGCTCCGGACCAATCGATCTAATTTTACCGCATTCCACCATATAAAGTAAGCTCTTCTAAATCACCATTTTTTCGTGGTGATGCACGATCCCTTCTCCCAGTCTTTAAGTTTTACACGCACCAATACCTTTGTGACCTTGTTGGCTACATCTCACACACTAAGCACAATTTTATCGAAGGTGTTGTGCCACTCGTTGGGCACAACACGTTTGCACTTTGGTTATATGGATGGTTTTTGGAGTTCCTCGATTGGATGGAATGGTTATGGCACCCCTATGATGGCTTACATCATGGAGAGCTTGATACGACATATGATTGGCATGAAGATTTTGAGTGGATCCCTCATACCACACAACCTCCCACTATCTTTCTTGGAAGAAGATCTTGGTTGCACCTCAACTACAGTCGCGGTCACAAACAATGTATATATTGCACTCACCATCACAAGTGCTTTTTAAAGACGAAGATCTCACTTAAGTATCATTTTGGCTTTTATTGCATTTGGTTTTGCCACGCTCGTTGCACTAATGATAACTCATCAGTCTTTATTACTCTCTTTATTTTACGAGATACCCATCTTTGAGGTATTCTTTCTTTTGTAATAGTGATAAGATTGATTTGTCGTTGCCTTTGGAGTTAGACGCACCTCCCCATGCGGGAGTTGGCACCTGAGTCACACACTCCACCTTTGGGTGTGATTCTCGACTGCCTAACTCCCGTCGGATGTGCCTAAAACTTATTGTCGACTTGTTTTATGTTAATAGGGCACTCTTTTCGACCCTTTTAGTTTAGTTTTTATTTATTTTCTCTAGGTTCACAGTGGTTGGGTACACCATTCGGTCTCGCATTGTATTGTACCCCACACTTTGTATTTTGTTATAACATCTCTATTTTATGAAAGGGATGTGCGAAGAGAGTTGAGAGAAACACCGTTGTATCTTTGTGCTCTAAGTTTTGTTCTTATATTCAAGAGTAAATAGTTGTGAGGGAGAAGACAAAGTGATGGGCATATTTTCACGTGTTATTATTTAGCAAATACACCCTTTTGCAGGTATACGAGTCAAGTAATAATAAAATAGTAAGTAAATATAACTGACCAAATATCAAATCCGTCAAGAGTACGTATCTTAAATTAACAAGTGCAGTTGTTGATGATTAAAGAAAATAAAGCTTTGAATGGTTTTTTAAAATAGAAAGAACAACTTAAGCTACTTACAAAACTAGGAAAGTAAAACAAAGACATAATTGAATTGATTGGTTGGTTGTTTTGATTGTAGAACAAATTAAGGAGAATGTATTTAGGGTTCGAATTTCGTTAATCTCGGATGTGGGTATTTCATAGACAAAATATCACGGATCCTTATGTTAAACCTCCTTCTGTTGATTCTTGTTTTGTTCTCACGTTGACTCGATAAATTAAGCGCACTCTTGTTCTCACTGTTGATTCTCGTGGTGGCATGTGATGGTGCATTGGTGGCGCAACCTTCGACCAGTTTTGCACACGTAGCGTGGGTTGTAGCGCCTCTCCTCTACTGCATTGCCTCATATCTTTTAGTTTTGTGGCTTGGTTATTTCCTGAACCTCAATTAACCTTGCCAAAATTCTTCTCAAATCCCGTTGTATCATTATATGCTTAGTTTCCCTCAAATATACATCGTTTGGCTCCGACTCGACTCAAACGACAAAAATAACAAAATAAGACTAGAACAAGTAAAACTACTTCAAGGATTATGCAAAAGTATGAAAAAACCAGGTACTTAAATCTCTATAAATAATCACTCATCACAAAGCAAATGAGCTTAGAAGAGTGGAAGCATCAACATTCAACCGGATCTGAGAAGATTTTCTTATCTATCTTCCTTGTTTTTGTTTTTAATTCTTTATTTTTTATTGAACTTATGACTATGAGTAGCTAAACTACTATGTGTTTGGAGTAGGGAGGTAGCTTTGATTTATGAATATGCATTTTTTTTTTTGGTTTGAGATTTGTTTGAATGTTCATGTATCTAGATTGATAAGCTATTATGCTGCATGATTAGAATTAACTCTCTCTGGATGAACGAAAGCACTACACATGGACTGTTATCGTGTAGATGTTAAGCTGTTTATGGGGAAAATTACATAAATCACTCGTTAATGTGGCCACATTGTGCTTTTAGTACGTTATTGTGATTATTTAAAAGGATGGTCTCGTATTGTGGACATTTGTGCGATTTTAGTCTTTTGGTAAATATTTTCATCAAAAATGGCATGTGAGGCATGTGACACCCAAAATCGGTAGGAATATGGCAAAAACCGTCCGTTAATGTGGTTGCGCTTCTAGTCGATAATTTTGTTCCTTTACAGGAATAGTCCGATATTTTAGATATGTGTGCGTGTCTAGTCCTCTGGCAGAATTTATTGCCGAGAATGGCACATGACCCCCCCAAAATTGGCTAAAGTCAAACACAACTATGCAAATTAACGCGTTTACTTGTACAATAGGATTAAAATGCATTCTTCCTTTTACTTTTCTTACAACACCCCCCCCCCCCTTCTTACCATCACCTTTTCTCCGCGTAACTCACCTGTCTTCCGCCCTAAATAACATCTAAATCATTCCCAAAAACAAAAATTTCTAAATAACTTTAATTTGGTATAGTTTTTTATATTAGGGAATACGCTCCTACGGATTCTTCTTCCTAGTTTATTGAGATTGTATCATATCTTGTGTATCTCTTAAATAGGTTTTGTTTTTGTAACGAATTAAGGGGCTACATATTTTATTGATTTTTATAGTTACAAAAAGTACATTACTTTATACAAAAGTCTTGCCACAAGATAAGGAAAGAAAAAATATATCTAAAAGATACACAATATATGATACAATCTCAATAAACTAGAAAGGAGAATCCGTAAGAGCGGACTACCTAATAAGTTATAAGGTCGTGTAGTATCCAACTTACATTCATATTGGTTATTTTGGTGTGTTTTGTTGACGGGCACTTTTGTTAATATAATCTGCTAGGTTTTCTTACTTTTATTTTGGTGTGCCTTGTTGACAATTTTCTTGCTTTTATTTTGACTCCATGGTGTAGTGAATTAATGTCTCTAAAAAGAAGTTTTATTTTTTTCTCCAAAAGTTTTATTTTCTTGCATTAAGGTGTCTAAAAAGCCATTAACGATATCATATCAAAAAGTATTTCACACAAAAACTGCACAAACTGTGAACCGGATCACATTAATACGACTCACATTCAACATTCTACAAATGTTTAAAAAGTCTTTCATCATGTATTGTAGTCGGCTAAGACATTAACTTCAAGCGCCTCGCAAAGTCATTAGCATGCAATATGTTAGCCAACTTCGACCATCCATATGCAAAAAGAATCACAATGGAGATTTCATTTCCCCACATTTTTATACGCTAATATATAGGATAACTAAAGATTAAAAATAAACCTAGAATAGTCACGTGCCTCACGTGCTATTTTTGGAGATAAATTTTGTCGGATGACTAAAATCGCACAAAAGTCCATAATATCGAACTATTCTTGCAAAGGAACACAATAACAGACTAAACGCACAACGTGGCCATATCAACAGACTATTTTTGCAATTTTCCTGCCAATTTTGGTGGGTCACGTACCATTTACGGGTATATTTTTTGTCGGATGACTAAAATCGCAAAAATGTCCACAATGTTGGATTATTCATGTAAAGAAACACAATAACGGACTAAACTCGAAACGTGACCACATTAACAGAGATTTTGCACTTTTTCTGCTATTTATGTGTACATGTGATGTGTGACTTTGATATGCTAACCCAGTCAATGGACAACCTTAATATCACACCAAATCAATATTAACTAAGTACATTATGTTAACATGAATGGATGAGTGAATAGGATTGCAGACTTAATTTCTCTTCTAAAACAATTAACAACCAGACTGATTTTGCTAGCGCGATAGGTTAGTAAAGAGTTAAGGATTTATAGTTTTAGGATAATTTTGGCTATAGGTCACAAATCCATTAGACACAGAAGAACTCAAACAAGGCACAATAAATCAAACAAATACAAGTATTTTGTCGATAGACTATCAAGGTAAATTAGTTGAAACCCGATCTCTAAACACCTCTTTAATCATATGTTTACAACCCTAAGCAATCAACAATCAATCATCTTCAATTATGTCTTGTTTTAACTCATCTATTCATTTTAACATAATGTACATAATTGTGATTGATTTAGTGTGATCTAAGGGTTGCGTATCAGCTGAGTTTGCGTAACAAAGTCACAGACCGCATGTATACATAATTAGCTTAACTCTACACTCTCGCGGTCTTAGGGTAGTGCTTCCGTTCATCCAGCGAGAATAATATTAATCATGCAAAATAAGAACTAATAAATCTACACACGTGAATTCTTAAACACACATCAAACAAAACAAATACACATATTCATAAACGGGCTGCCTTCATACTACAAACACGGACTAGTTTACTACTCATAGTCTTGAGTTCAATCACAAATAAAAAAATTGAATAACATAAACAAAGATAAAGGAGATAAGAAAAGCTTCTCAGATCCAGAGAAACATTGACGCATTGATATCTTCTTGACCCCTTTGTGCTATTTTCTTCCTCACAACTTATGACTTTTGAATATGGAAACAAAACAAGAACAAAGTTTCAATAGTGTTTTCTCTCTTCGCAGTTCTTTTTACAAGCAATGAAAGCATTGTGACACCTTTAGTGCTAGCGATCCTCTCCTATTTATAGGCAAGTCGTGTTGTACTGGTTTGGATCATCAACCATCACATAAACATGTGAAAAGGAAGTTTTTGCCTCAAGTCGCGCATGACTGGTTGCGCCGTAGTTGTGCTCATCTCATAGGTGGTCGATCGGGCAACGCTTGTGATGGCACGGGTTGCGCCATATTCAAATTGGGTCCCGACTCACGCTACTCCCTAGTTGGGTCGTGCGGTTCTCTCCGCTTAGCACAACTTCATCTTCTATTGGGTCAGCTCCTATGCTGCTTGTGCGTGAGATAGGGTTGCACTGCCTATTCTTATAGCATCGTGGCGCTGATGTGGTGCCATAGCACTCCAATTGCAATCCCTTCCAAAAGCGTCGATTTCATGCTCTTTTTCATCGTTCTGTTTAGACTCCAGTAAAATTTACAAAATATCAAAATAGTACAAAAACAAATAAATATGCACTAAAGACTATTCAAAAATATAAGAAAACAAGTACTTAAATCAAGCTAAAGAAACGCTCATCAACTACCCCCGAACTTAAACCTTTGCTTGTCTTCAAGCAAACCTACTAGTTTTATTCAACTAAATTAGGATTCAAGCCATCAACATGTCAACACTCATGCATAGGGATATATTTTCAAAATGCAACATATGGTCCAAACAAGAGATGAGCGGGAATATGCAAGTAAACATGTGCACATCAAGTTTAATAAAGTCATGGTCATGCAGAATTTCATGTGCGCAAAGTGTGTGCCACTATTGTTCATTCATATATGAGTAAGCATCATACTAAAAATCCGCAAGATCATAGAGTTTCACAAGTAACTACTTCACTCTTATTCTCTACTTTTCATATTACCTTCAAATCATGCAAACTTCTTATGTCTTAATTTTTTAGGAATTTACTGCAGGCATGTCGAACCTGCAATATTCGACAAGGACCCAAAAATAAGACATGTTGAGTCCTTAAAATTCGACATGCTTGTCATTTACTCGGGAACTACATAATTTATACCTTGTCGACACTCGCCAACAACCCATATATTAGGGAGCATAAACTCAATCATAACAAATGGCATTTTGAACTATTTTTTGCTTTCTTTCGGCCTATAAATTAGGGGAAGAACGGTGTACTGGAGATACTATTGCAACCAAAACTGTTGAAAAATTATGTGTAAATTTGGAAATAGATATGTACTACAACGGCCCCCAAATTGGGGGACTACATGATATAGGCTATTATGCCAGCCTAATGAACAAGTTAAGGCTTCTGAGCATGTCGAATATTTATACTCGACATGCTCAGGAACATGTCGAATATCCATATTCGACATGTCCCTATACTCGGCATACCCGGGAAGCACGAGAATGTGTCCCGCATCTCGAGGTCTATAAACACTCCCGTCCAGATATTCAAGGCAAATCATTAATTGTGGATTACTGTTCACCATGCACGTCGAGTATCCAAACTCGACGCACATTGTACACCAAGCATTCGACATTTACATTTGACGTACTATCTTTGACATACCTGCGATCTACTGCCACTCGACGTGTCTAGATACTCGGCGTATCAGGACGCTCGACATCCTTCACATTCGGCATGTCAGTCAACCTTTCAACGTTAGAGTCTTCAGGTGTTTCAGACAAAACTAATCGAATATCAAGTCATGAAGCTTAAATTTGCATAGTTAGTGTACTTAGTCTATCTTGTATTTTCTTATGTGTAACCCAGACGAACTTGTACCAAACTAGAGCCAAACTATGCTAAGAAACGTCACACGTTGGTTTGATAAAGAATACTTTTAGGTTTTAAATTATCTTTTTTTAGAAAATTATTTATATTTATAACATGTTAATGATATTATTAATAATAATTTGATGATTTAATTAATAAAAAATAATATATATTCGTAATGTGCATTTAAAGTAACTAAGATTTTACCATCTCCATATTTGTTTCTGGGAATTTGGGTTTGAATATATTACTATGATAGTTAATAGTATAAATTCAAACAAGACTCACTTATTCCTATAAATTATTTTATAAATAAAGAAAGAGATTAAATACAAATACAAACAAAATACTTATTGATTTTCTGTAAAGAGCTAAGATTATATTCGGTGCGTAAACAGTGTAAAAAATATATAATACTTTAGGGGAGCAAATTATTAATTAGTCTTAATGAGCTTGGACGACATGATATGATTAGGTGTAGGAATTGATGATATTTTCATACAATTTATATGATGAGATCATAGGTTTACAATAATTTTTTGATTTTATTACAGAAATATTAAATCAATTGGGGAGAGTGAGAATCTGTTTTTTTTCTTCTTTCCCAAGGAATCTGATTTCTGAATTAAAATTATCTCGTTGCAAAAAGTTAAGAAGGAAGAAGAAATGGCTTCGCCCGGGTTCGAACCGGAGACCTTCAGTGTGTTAGACTGACGTGATAACCAACTACACCACGAAACCTTTTTGTTCTTCGAAAAGACAAGCCCTTTGATATTCAATTAACAAATTAATAACTTATTTAATCGTACTAACACATGGAAAATGGATGATCTGAAAATTAAATATCGTTATCCACTTCATTGTTTCAACGACCCACAACGAGTTTTGTATATCTGAGTGGAGTGTTCATTTTCTCAAAACCAAATCGAACCAATATGATTTTTTTTCCGGTTAACCCACTTGTCCGATCAGTCATACACCAACACAAATCAAACACGTGATAATTTAAACTTATGAATGATAAGCAAACAAGTGAGTATTTTAAAAATATCCAATAAATCATTTCACCAAACTTATTTAGGGGGATTTTGCAATGCTTTCAAAAGCAGCTCTTGAGCTTTTTTCCACTGAAAAACACTTATTTTTGTTTGGAATTGGTGCTTTTGCTTATGCTTGTCTTAAATAAATAAATAAATAAATAAAAGCACAAGCTCCACAAGTTGGAGTTGCAATAATTTTAGAAGCACAACCATTTTAAGGTGGAAGAACATCCCAAGATTTATGCTATTTCCTTAATTTAATGGGACTTTTCTTAACTCAATTAAAAATTGTAAATATGTGTTCTATTCTAATTATGATTTTGTAAAAGAATATCATAAATATTTCCAAGAAAATTTTATATATAAATTTTATATATTCATATTATTTAGAAAATTGTATTATATATATGTTTATTAATCTTAACATAAAAATCATAATGAGAAGATTCGTTTATATTAAACCAATGTAAAGAAGATACATCAAAACACATTAAGTTTCATACGTTTAATATATTTAAGCTGAATCGTGATTCTACAACTTATTAAAATTATTGAAAATGACAAAGAAGCATAGGCATTAACAAATATTCTTAGCGCGAAACAAAAGAAAAAAACAAATATTTTGACTAGTAAAATTCTTATACGTAGTCAAAGCATAGCAAATATTCTGAACGAGAAACAAAAGGAAAAAACAAATTGATAATAGTAGGATCTTAGCGTCTCAAAAATAAATTATGAAGGCACCCCTTTCGTACAAAGTAGCACTCAAAAGAAAGACAACGCTGACCAGTCGCCTCGAAAATCTTATCATATTTAATATAAATTCAGCTCCCACCCATGAAAATTCGATATATACCCAAGATATTTGTCAAAGATTTCGTACGACCCCCGTGTATGAAGTATAGTCATTAGTGATCGAAGAAAGAAAAAATAAAATGAGCCACCCTCCTCCGCCTAGGAAAAGCGTTCCCATTTGTACTAAAGGGGGGAGAGAGAGAAAAAAAAAACAAAAAAAGGAGAGAAAAAGAGAGTTAGGACCCCATATTTCTGGTCCACCATATAATCGCCTCAATTAATTATAGATTCGGCAGGGGGACTTTTCCCTCTATTTTTATTTGTACGGCCAAGCACACATGATAAATATTATCATCGTATTGCGCCGTTTGTGGGAACCCACCCCATACTCCATAAAAAAGACATGTGGGAATAAAGCTAGGAACACCCCGATGCAACCACCCCCCTCCCTCCTCCCCCTTTGATATAGACGTCGCAATCTCCTGCGAAGCAATGAGCGTAATATGAGTTTGCCTGTTAATTCTACACGAAAATCCACCATAAGAAAAGTTGAGAACCAATATAAGACGCCCGTTCAACATATGAAGTAAACCCTACATAATGAATAGCCTCATATCCCCCCCCCCTTCGACTAGAGAGAAGCGTTACAATCATGAGGATCGTCTAAACCGCGCCCAAAAGATCCTTTGCGAATGAGCCATCTATTCACCCCTCAAGCCGCTAGCTACGTCCCCAGTCCACAAAAGAAGGTGAAGAACTCTCAATGAAGGAATAAAGCCAACTCAGTCAAGGAACACCGGCAAATCCCCTCTCACCTTTTTTTCTAGTTTACTTATTGGTGATGCAATATCATCTGGGCTCGTAAGGTCGAGAATTTCGGTGATATTATCACTGAGTTTTGTTCGAAACGCCTATCTCAAATTTGAGAAAAATGAGGTAATATTATTTTATTAAAGATATTGAATGAATTACAATGAGGGTCGTACAAAATGATAGCTACTACTTATGGAGAGTGTTTTTTTTGCTAAGTACAATTGTGTTGAGAATTTGGCAGAATTCCACTAGTATCGTGTTGTTGTGGTTGTGCTCTAGTTATTTTTTTTGCTGAAATGAAGGGCTATTTATAGTGCTAACCTTTGGATCCTTGACCAATGGGAGCTGGTTTTTTCGTCTTAATTTTGGGTGAGACCAATGGCCAATGCCGCGAGGATCTTCTGCGCCAATCAGGGCTGGTCTTTCCATCTTAACTCTGAGTGGTGTTGATGGCCAATGATGTGAGGGACTTCTGTGCCAATGAGGGTCGTCGGTCAATGGCGTGAGTTGACTAAGCTTTCGTTTGATTGGGTAATAATGGTGTCCACTCTATTCGTCTTCGAGGGCGGCTCTGAACCAATGAGAGAGGGCTGGTCTGCACCAATCATTGGTCTGAACCGGTAGGATTTGTCGTCTTCTGCTCCAATGGTTGTCTTGGACCAATGAGGTGTGGTCTTCTTCATAATGGGGGGTGGTTGGGAGCTGTCTTGAACAAAGATGATGGACACGTTCTTCGAACCATGTCGTATCGTCGTATGCTCCACCTGGGTGTCGGGCTGCTTTCCAAGTCGTGTGCTCTAAGAGGGACTCGTGGAGTCGTACTTTGTCTAGGTGATCGTTTGAGTTGTGTATTTCACTATCATGAGACCATAGTTATGTGGTCTCGACCCTTGTTTGTATTCACTCGTTTCCTTAGGGTTTTGTATTGTCCTCCTTCCTCAAGAATAATTTGGCTAAGTGTTGAATACCTCCACCCGAGGGTCCCTTATCGTAGGCCTCGTGAGATCTGGGTAGAGATAGCCAATTAAGAGATCGGCGCAGCGGCCTGGGGGGTTCTCTGTGATCTTTCTTGTGGGTACCCTAGATCGTGACCGACTCTGGGTTGTCACGTAAGGTGTGCCTGGGTTTTTTGATCCGAGTTGTATTCCCGTATTGGGGCATTGGTCGGTTGTGGTTCGGAGGTACCTTCTCCTGGGCGCTCAGACCGTGCAGTGCGTATACCCTCATTGGGACGTTAGATGGTCATGGCCCGGGGGTACCTTCTTCGAATATGTGGACCGTGCGCCTTTATTATGGTGTTAGCTGGTCGTGACCCGGGGGTACCTTTTCCCTAACCCTTGGCATTTTTATGGAGTACCCGTTTTGCCTCTTTCTGAGGGCGTGGCATATTATGCATCATCACTTATATATCCACAAAACCCACACCTACAAACCCATTGCCCTCAAATTGGAACACAAAGTTAGGAATAACAACAAAAAAAAGAGTCAAAGGATCTCGCACCCGCATCGTTTGTAAAGTTCAAGGAGGTGCGGTTCGCCGGCACCAATGGATGATGAAGAACGGAGCATAAATCACAAAGAAATGCGAGCAAAGGAAAATACGCGTACCAAACTATTACATATATTAACCCTAAAAACTCGCATGCATCGTAATCGAATCGCCATTACAAAATGTAACTTAACCCCCCAACCTCACCCTCTATCCTTGCCAAAAAAAAAAGAGGGGGAGAGTTTATATCACAAAGCCCTCCATCTACAAAAACCCGACTTCTCAGACATATGCAACATATTACAGAAAAAAAAAGAGGAAAGAGGGAAGATGGAAGGAAGCCCTCAACAAAATATTTAGCACCGAGGCGACCTCCTTAGTCATGGACTGGACGCTTCCCCTATTAAACAGCCCGATGATCATCCTCTGGTACGTCCATCAAATGTGATACCGGAAAGGCAATACATGACGAGCACGCGGGTACATGTTCATACCAACCGGGTCGACTCGAACCTGCCGATATAGAAGGTTGAGGATGCGAGAGCCTCTCTATGAAAGGGTCTACCACCAACCGGGAATCACCAAGTCAATAGGAAACCTGGGCATCGATTGAACCACATCTCAACAAATCCCGTAGCCCATTAACTATAATTGTCGTGCTCTTTTACCAAAAGAGCTATTTGAACCTTCCACCCACATTGCCCCTAGAGCCGATTGAGCTCGAGGCTTAGCTAGCTTCTCTAAACAAATGCCATAAATCCATCAAATAGCCTCGGTATTTATCCCTCTTTGGTCTCGCCACACGAAGAAGCTCGCCCATCTGGCCCATGCAAAAAAGCAAACTTTCTAACCATTTCTTCGACTTATTCGACCACTCATGCATGGCCTTCAAATTCCTTTCTAGCATCTCCTTACTACCGTCAGAACTCCAGGCGTTCATAGCTCGAAGGGCTTCTATCTAAGTGTCTTTCTGCCTCAATTGACCGATAGCCTCCTCCAACACTAACTCTAACTCACGGCAATGTTGTTGCAAGGCCAGTTATGTATTGCTCTCACATGACCTCAACCAGAAGTGATAGATGTTGCCATTACTAACAAACAAAGAGCTCGGAAGGGAAGTAACGAGCCTCAGTCAACTCTATCAAAAAAACAAAACATACAATCGGTAATATTTTAAGCTCTCTTGCACTCCTGTAAAAAAAAGGAGAGACCCTTCGTTAAACTCAGCAAAGAAGGGGAATCCAGCTTCCCTACATGCAAACCCCACGAACAGAAAACATTACTAGAGCCTTCATCCGATAGTCGTGAGGGATGGCCAGCCGAACTAAAGAGCCTCTGATTCGAACCTAAGGAGAACCCGGGGTAGCCCTCGACTGAAGCAATTGGAGAGGAAAAGAGGAAAGTTATCGGGTCATCCTCCCATAAATACGACTCAAATGGCCTTTCGCCTGTAGGATATAACAAAGAAAACTAAGAACCCAGGAAAGGCCAGCTGAGTGTGAACATCCATCTTAGCCCCTGAACTCATAAAAATTTGCAAGGTTAGAACTAGTAAATAAAAATAGGGGAAGTAAAAAGAGGGACTTATTAAACAAGGGACTCATGTGGAAAAGGCCTTTAGGAAACTCTAACGCCTCGGTGGCTTGCTAAAGCTTTGCTATAATCATGGCCACCAAATAGTTTAACATGGAGCGTACATCATAGTAACCCGAACATAAGCCTCTTTATCCTAACTCTTGCCTCACCTGCCCAGCCACGGACGGAGATACCTGTACCAAACCCATACCCCACCGAGTACGAACTGCCGAGTCCGAAACCATAAAGTTACGAAAGTCTAAATAGAAAAATACCTCTCCCTCCCCCCCAAAACATTGCCATGGTCCACGGAAGTCCCCGCCTCCAGAAACAAAGAAGGATCGACTGGCTCAAAACAAAAGAAGGGAGGATTCGAAGGTACTATACGCAGGGAAAGGCCGTTGGGAAGTGAAAAGATGATCACTTTATATTCAGCAACCCGCAACACAACACGAACCAGGCCATGTATTGAAAGGGCGAGAGAAGTAGTTGAATCAGGCAAACCTACAGAATAGAAGTAAATCGAGTATGAAGGGATGAAAGAACCATCAGAGGCCACAATGAACCTGCTCAGCATATACCGTTCAATATCTCGCATGAGGATTATAAGCACATTGGTCTGCTGTGGGAAGTAATATGTCGAATTTAGACATATCCAAAGGAACTCCTTCAAACAAGTGATGCACGTACTCTCACGTTACCAAACTAGACGTACTCCCGATCGTCCCCGTGCCCACTATGGACCCCAGCTCCGGCACCAATTTGGCCCCAAGAGCAGGGTAATTATAGGGCCTCGCAGAAAAGTCGCCCTCACATCGCTGATTGCATGAGAGGAAGCCAATGCAGCAAAAACTCCTTCAACCATGACGATATCTTCCACCACTTTTAGCCCAAGGTTTTGGCGGTTACGTTATACTCTCGCCATAGTCGCTACACGGGCCACCCGCTGACAGTGAGTTCGAGAGGCTACACCAAAATCTAGCAGTGTCGCTTCCCTCTAACCCGCAGTAGGGCACCTACTGAAGCCTTGGTCCACTTTAACAATAGAAGGAGAAAACACCGTAAGCAGACTAGACGTACTGGTGGAGTCCAACTCACTCATTAAAGGATTTGAGACTTCCAAACTTGCATGATCCATGATAATTAAGAGCGAAAAGATGACTAACAAAAAAAGAGAGTTGGAAAACCTCGTGCAAAGTGTTGGAGAATAAAGGGATAGTCAATATTAGAAAAGGCGATGGTGAATAAACTTACGACATGGCTATTTATAGGAAACTCCTAACACAAGTTCCCACTCTTACCCTCTCGCATGAACGATCCCAACCACTTGATCAATGTGGATAGATCGAGGAGTAGTAACGGTAGCGCACCTGCCTCGACAGACAAATGGTTGCAAAAGATCATAAATGCCTTTAATGGCAGAAGTTATGACATTGTTATCTGGCAAACATGGCACCCGAGCAGATTGGATATTCACATGTGGAATCGCCAGCAGGGCAAACCTGTGAAAGCCATGTTTCACGAAAGGAGTATCCAAGCTTCGACTCTCGATAAGAAAGACCTTCCTAAGAAGAAAGGCGCCTCTGCCTAAAAAATTAAACTCTCACGACCCCGACAATAATCGTGTGAGCAATATTCTCTCTTCTCGAGGGACGCCTCCTCCCCAAAGGTTAGGATTCTTTATCAATCTTCATATCATCTTTGTCAGGCTACTATTCCTCTAATACTAATAAAAACATCATAGCCTGCTAAGAGGGTCATCTTTCCTCGATATAACTGGCTCTATGGGAGACTCACGACTCCCATGGAACCCATTCATGCCAAGGGACCACTCAGTCTTGGAACTAGTTCAAGAGAACCGTGATCCTCGAGAACGACACCAAAACAAAGGGGTCTCACGGCCCTTGAGATGGTTTGAGGGCACCTCCTTACGAAAAAAAAACACCACGTGCAAAAAAAAGGTATTTAAACTACTCACAACACAACGAAGGGACACCATGAATCCCAAAATCTGCCTATAAGGGGGACCCGTGACCCCCTTGAAGGTCCACAAAACTATAAAGGTAACGCTCATGATAAACACCTAACGAGGAAGACATACGAGTCTCCTGGTCCTAAGCGGACCAATAGAAAGAAAATAAAACGACCGCACCTATCCAGTGTTAATTATTTCAAATCATTAAAAACTTATTCAAAGAAAAAAAAATCCATCTCTTACCCATTATGATTGGATACCTTGGCCACGCATGAACTCATAAATACTTCAGTTTTATACTATAGAAATCACGTTCATCTACCCCTTGTATTCTCTTAACAAACTACATAGGATAACATACTTCTTATGTTAAGTTTCATAAACCCTTATTTTATTCAAAATAAGGGGAAATACTATCACACGACTTGCTTCAAAGATTACAACCTCTATGTTAACCTTTTATTCCCTTCAAAACATACTCCCGCACGTGAGTTAAGTTTAAAGTGTTATGCCTCGAACTACATCCCATCTTTCAAAAAAAATGAGCGTTCACGTACATGTACAAGCGTTAGAAAAACACAAAATAAGCTTCATTCATCCGAAAAAGTACATAGCGGGTCTGCACTAACTGCGTCGGCATAATAATAAAAAAAAAATACACAGTTTTCTATATTAAGAGGTCGCTCACCTCTTCTCCACCCTAGCCTGCCTAGCACAGTCTTCCTTTGTCACCAATCCCCCATCCTCCTCTTTCCCCTTATTCTCTTCACCCCACGGGCTCGGAAGTCGAGGGAACCACTAAATCCATCACCGTTACCGCTGCCGAGGCCGTACTAGACGAGCTACTGTGATGTCCTAGCAACTGCAGCACGTCATCATGAATTTTGGGCATATGGAGATCTTTAGGCTAGAGCAAGAACAAATCAGTGTCCTCCTTATAAAGACCGAGATCCTTTCCCTTTCATGACAACCCCAGTAACCATACACTATGTGCCCCCAGAAAGTGACAAAGAAAGACCGAATAATTGTTGGGAGAGCTTTTGTACTTGTCCAAGGCCAACTCCCTCATCATCTGGAATAAGTGATGATCGCGCTTTTGTACCCACTCCGCCTCCCTATCGGCAAACTCATGATGCACCATCTCTTGTGCCACTCGTTTGGCTGTAGCCTCGGCGTCCAATCATGCCTTTGTTCACGCCTCATTCAAACGAGCTACCTCCACGGCCTGCTCTTTCGAGGCCTGAACCAGATCGTTATTCTCCCAACGCAGTTGTCTACCCTCCACCAAGGTCTCTTCTTGCCCCAACTCCACATCGTTCAAGGTCAGCTGCAACTCATCTAATTAGTGCCGACAAGCCTCGACGGCCTGGGTCGCTTCCTCTCTTTGTTCCTCTACCTCCACATAGGCCTACATATGATGATCCCAGTGCTTCAGATTGACATCCTTGTAATGAGCCTCCCTTGCCTCCACCACCCACACTTGCTCCTCTAACTCGCATATTCGGCTCCTAGCCTAGTCATACAAGCCCCACACTTCCCTCATCGAAGCAAATGCCTACAAAAAAAAAGAGCACAAAAACCAAAGGCCTTGATCACTCCCCATATCGATAAGAATGTATAAAAGAGGGAGTGGGGGGAGAATAGGGAGTTCAACCCAAACAGACACTCACTTTATCAAAAGCTTGTCACGAACGACGCAATAATTCTTCTGCCTCAGATACCACGACCAAGGGACGTAAAGTAGCCGCCCAGCCTGGTTCTTTGACCTCTTCTGCCTCAGCTCACACTTCAAGTGCCCCCCACTATAAATGAGCCCTAACCATGCCCTTTGACCCATCGTTTCTAACGACCACGACTTAAGGTGCCAAATCATGCGCCAACCCGACATTGTCAATTGGCCCCTCAGCCTCTCGCATGATTACTGGAGAAGGTAAGGGGGAGGTCGTCGGAGGTTCTTTAGCAATGATTGTGAAAACATCATCGAATTCCTCATTCCGAAGGAACCCCTGAATAGCTAGACTGGGGAGCCTCTGCAAATGTGTCCTCAAAGAACGTTGAAGTGCCTCCTAATGGCGCTCAAACTGCTTCTTCACTACAATATCCAAGGAGGTCTCAGTAACAACTCTCTCCGCAACTACTCCCGGGATTTGAGGAGTACTCTTCTCTGCTCTTAGTGATGATCCTACACCCCAGGCCCTCTCTTAACCAATGAATTACCACCAAAAGACACCCTCTTCCTCTTCCTGTCTCCCCTCTTTTTCCTATCCTTGTTCTTTATTTTCTTCTTCTCACTTCGACATGCATCACTTGGACCCGCAACCTCCGTCGCGGCTTCTCCTCCCTCTATCCGGTCAGAGCCCACCCTCGAAACTTCTTCGCCCTCATCCACCTCTTCAATATATGAGGACTCTTTACCATTCCCTTGCTTCAACAACTTTATATTAATACGAGCACA
Organism: Linaria vulgaris; assembly: GCA_948329865.1. Classification (NCBI taxonomy): domain Eukaryota; kingdom Viridiplantae; phylum Streptophyta; class Magnoliopsida; order Lamiales; family Plantaginaceae; genus Linaria; species Linaria vulgaris. Next base: position 79,604,476 of record OX415250.1, on the reverse strand, counting down.
TAATCCCAAGACACGCAAATCAACCTCAAATCCAAGTAATGGCGTTAAAAAAAAAACAAAAGGAAAACAAAACAAGAAACAAGGAAAAATGACCTTTATAAACACTTACAAATCACTTAGAAGTCCACTTGAGGAACCTGCGCCCACCAAAGAAAGGCGACCCTGTCCGTGGAAAAAGCCAATCTTTTTTGCCTCCAAGAATTTTGAGGCATAATACAAGGTGTCAAAGAGACCCTCATCGTGCATCTCCTTCGCCACCACATCCAAGTGTTTGGAATCCTGAACTAAGGGCTTTTGCTGCAACACATAGAGAATCACCCATGCCCTCCTGGAAGGATGAACAAAGGAATAACATGTCTTCTAGTTCCCAAACGACGAAGATGTGTTGCCCAAAACCCGAAAATTTGAGTTTTAAGGAGTGAAATAATAACATGGAGCACCAAGAAATGCTCTACTGAACATATGACCCCCTTCAACAAACACACAAAGACGACACACGCCAAATAGATGTAACTGTTATGCGACACCTGACTAGTGGGTAACCCGCAAGCCCGGAATACGTTGCAAAAAATAGAGGGAATTAGGGCTCATAAGCCCGCCTTGATCCGCGACTCATATATAGTAACGTGTTCAACTAGATGATTATTAGCCCACTCGAAAGTAGAAGGAACCCTAAATTCCACCGTATATGTATCTACAACATATTCTTCAAATTTATCCCTTACATACTTATCTGAAGCAACCGGAGGAATATTTCCCACCGCCACGTGCTTAGGTTTTGCCTCCGCTGCCCCCTTTTCCTTAAAGACGGTCCACAACGACAACTCTGCCCAGAAGCCTCCTCTACGACCCTTGACATCACATCCTCAGCCACCGCAGTACCCATTATAACCAAATCCTCCATCGTAGAACAAATCGTAGTGGCGGGAATGTCAGAAGCCATAGAATTCCAAAAGAGAAAGATAAACCAAGCAATTGAAGGGGAAAATTATAAGCAATGAGAGAGCTTTGAGAGAGAAAGACAAACTCTTTTGTGATATGTTACGACTGCGCAGACACATTTAATTCCAGCCTAAAAGAAGGATCGTTTTGGAAAAGAGCACGTGTCTGACCAAAACTCCAAAGGTCACACCGCATCGATAGCACCATAACTGATCATAATCAATGCATCAAGTTCAGTTGTCAGAAAACGAAGAGTCACGATGCATCCACACCCCTCCTCCCCCCGTTCTCCAAATAACGCTTTAAATTCCCCTTGTATTCTGCGATAAGGAGAATTGGGGGACTTATGATAATAGTAGTGAAATTGTGGATCGGATTGATACGTTGTTGTTGTTAACTTAACACTGGAGTTTTAACAACAGTTTGGTATGTTGTTAACCCAACGATGTTACTTTAACAACAGACCAGAGTAATACTGTAGTGAAATAAACAAACACCAAGTTTAAGAAGTGAATATAAGATTATATTAACTTCCGAGCTGTAGGCAAAATAACCCGTTAAGGTTTTAACAAAAGTCGTTCTCTCAATTTTCAAGCTCCTCACTCTCAAATTAATCGAACTAAGCAAAGCACACAAGAATTGCTTCGACTATCTCTAAAATCTCCTTACTCTTAGATCTATTCTAATAATTCACAAACTTTGCTAAAGCAAGACAACACTCAACAACTTGTAGATTAATCTCTCGGATTGATTGGCTCTTGTCTCGTGTTTGTCTTGATGTACTTCACACCTATATATAGGTTCTTGACTTGGACTTCAAGGTGTGTTGTACACGGTTGGTAATTCTCCTTGTTTCCTTCTCTAACTCCTCTTCCTTGTTCTCGCAGTCCTTCTTGAATAATAGTTCCTTCGTTAGTGATCTAACTAAGGATAGACTCCTTCTTCAAATCAGGACTCAACCTGTAAAGCTTTCCTAGTTGCACTCGAACTCTTCTTTCCTTGTAGAGCGGTTTGCTTAATTAGGAAGCTTTCCTTCTTGGAAACTTGAGCGTCCAACCTATGACAAGTTTGTTTCCTGAATAATAATCAAAGACAATTACAACTGTGGAACTCAAATAGTTAAATGAATAAGGCAAAACAATAATAATAAATATCAACAAGATTGTAAATCGGATTCTGCTCAGCAATGTTACTCTAACATTGATTTCTCAATGTTAATCTAACATTGCCAGAATACCTGCACTTTCAATCTCCCCCTTTTTGCCTTAATCACAAAACCTTAGAACCTGTTCTAATCAGATCAAATTATTCAGACAAACTTCCCTATCTTATAACAATGAAAACTAAGTACACTCCCCCTGAATATCAGAAGGGACCAACTCAATGTTATTTTAACATTGATACTTTCAATGTTCCGATAACATCCATCTTTGTCAATGTTGGATTAACATTGAGTCCAGACAGAAGTTCTAACATTGAACATCTCAATGTTAACTTAACATTAGAGAACAGTTAACACCTGCAAAACAGAGTTAGTACTTTGTAACCACAGTTCAAATAGCATAAGCAGAAACACTAAGTACCAATATATAAAAGTACTTAATTACAGACCATACTAAGTAGCAAGGAATACACTACTTGATGAAACAGAAAAATACAAAGAAAATAGAATTGTTCGTACTTCAATAGAAAATAGAAAATTAAAAGAACTCAGAAATTTTGAATTTGATCTACTCTCCCCCTTTTTGTGAGGAAGGCAAATCCTTCAAATGCTTCCTGAGGCTATCAATCTCCTGCAACCTCACTTGCTTGTCTGCTATCTCTCTTTGGGTATCCTTGTACTCTCTGTCAAGCCAAACCAGAGTCTCCACCACAAATGCATCAGCAATCACAGAGCAGCTATCACCATTTGACACTGGAACAGAAGAAGCAGCAAACTTGAGAGTCTTCTTCTTCTTTTTACTGCTTGGACCAGCTTCTGCATTGGGATTCCAGGGCAAGTCTTGAATCCTGACTTGAGTGAAGTAGCTCCTGGTGATGATCATCTTGGCCTTGTTCTTGATCCAGCCCTCTGTCTTCTTGGTCTTGAAGCCTTGCTTCACCAGAATGCTGGATATCATAGAGGGATATGGAATTATTCCCTTAGCCTTTGTTGTGACCTCCCTCATGTGCCTCTTAACTTTCTCCCCTATGTTCACACTCAGCCCATTCTTCAGTTTATACATCAACTTTGCAGATTCTTTTGTCATAAAAGTGGTGTTGGAAGAAGGCAACCAGTTGTAGGTAGAGAGCTTGTGTAGTACAGCACTTAAGGAGGTCAACTTTGTAGTTGGAAAACTATCATTCCACTTCCTTGTGAGTCCACCAGTGAGGTCAGTAATCACCTCATCCATGCTAGGATCCTCAATCTCCTCAGGATCAGGAAGTTCCCAAGCTTCATTGATCACAGAAGGACTAATGTCATAGACATTCATCCTTACCCAAGCTTTACCACACTTGGGAGAGCCCTGGTGGCACACCCACTGAGAAAGGTTAATGTAGAACTCTCTGATCACATTAGGGACATATGATGACTGATTCATCATAGATCCCAACACACCCCTAGCTTCAAGCAACTCATACAGCCTATTTTCCTTGAACATTTCCTCATCAATGTTCCTCTCCATCCTTATCATCTTCTTCTCCTTTTTCTTCTCCCGACTCAGACTCAGAAGATTTAACAACCACCTGCTTACCCTTTCTTTTCTTAGTAGCAGTAGCTAAGGCAGAGAGAGTCAGGCTCTCTTCTTCTTCTTCTCTCTCAACCTCTTCAGGTTTATTGTTACCCTCATCAACAACATCTTGGTTACCCTCAGTAGTAACCTCATCAGCCACAGTCTCCTCAACCTGATCACTTTCCTCAGGAAGAGTATCCACCTCAGCAGCAGCATGCTCAACAGCATTAGCCTCAGACGGCTCAGCATTCACCTTAAGGTTTTCACCTTCATCAGTAACAACCACAGACTCATCCCCAACATTACCCTAAGGGACCTCATGCAAAACCTCAGACTCACCCACAACAACAACAGAGGCCTCTTTCTCCCCCTCAATACCAATTTCAGCAGTTATATCTTGAGTATGGTTAGCCATCATTACCTCGTTTTCATCGTTGGTGGGAGTGGAGGTTTGCTCAGCAGTTTTTGATGTTGAACCAACATCACCCTTTGCGGATTTCTTGCCCTTGCGCCGTTGATAAGTGGATTTCCTCTTAGGTGCAACGGCGGTGACAGCTTCAATGGTTGCTCGTCTGGTACTGCGGTGTACTAGCTGTTCAATCTGCTCAGCAACATCTACAATAGCATCAATGGAAGACTTGCGTGCCATTGTTAGAGTAATTTAGAGAAGAAAAGAAGAATATTGATTTGCAAAGAATGTTGGTTGCACAAGAATTTTGAACGCATAAACAGTAAAAAGAGATTAGGGCAAAATATATAGATAATCAGCTGAAGAATAGTGATAGTGGTGTTGTAACATGTTACCAAAATAATCGGACCACTGTCACACGATCACACCCATGTTCAACTTACCACGTGTCAATGTTAGGTTAATATGTAACCAGAGCAGTCTCCAAACCTGAAAACTTATAAGTTACACTGTTTCAATGTTGAACTAACATTGGCAAGTTAACATCAGGGAGGGAAGTTGTAGGTGCAGGGCTTCATCCAAAGCAACATCATGTGAGAGCGTGAGATATTCCTTTATACTGATCTGAAACCTCAACCAAGTACATAGGTGCAAAATCATAGTTTAAGATCATCAGTATGAATAAGTGACACATCAGACAGAAAAACACAGAGTGGATGTACATATCCAAGGAAAAGATTTTCCCACAGCATAGAAGATCACAAAACATAGTGTTTTACCTGCAGTTGGTCACCCACGAAGTATGCCTCAACACATGATTCCTAGGATTACTACTCCCCCTAAGCCCAAACCGGCATAAGGAAATAATGCAGAACTAGAATGAATGCAACAATGTTAGAACAACATTGGGTGATGGTAACCAGGTACACACATCGTTACTGACTGGGATCAGGACTTATCAATGTATCTTTTACAATTATCATGAATTATTTTGAACAAAAACCAGTGAATGTGAAAGGATGGTTTCATCACTGAATGTGGGCAGCACAAGACTCCACACACCCCATCAACTTAACCATCAGCTATAGATTAGGCAAGTACAAAGGAACTGAATAAAGACAATACATTTATCATATACTTCTTCACCCCAACTCCTCATGCATACTTGTTTACCAACCTGTTTACAAGTGAAATACCAAGTGAACAATGCTACTGAATGCAAGTAGTCGAAACTTCAAAACACCCCAGTAGTAAGGATCACCATCATGCATAAACTTAGTCATAGACAAAAACACAAAAATAAGCACAACTGAATGACAATGAAGCTCTCAACATCATGTACCCCAGATTCTCTTCATGCTCTGTCTAACCTAACATAGATAAGTCACAACTGAGTAACATTAGAGTAGTGAGCTCTGTGTACGCCAGCTTCTCTCAGATGTTAGGTTAACATTCACAGACTAACAACAGAGTTCTTACTTTACAAAACTCTTGATATGTACCTATCCACAGTCAACTCAGCTATTTATACAGATTAACCACACAACCCAATAGGATCTCTAACAAAGAAGTAATATGCAAGAAAGAAGAATGCAGAAAAAAACATAAAAGAATTACAGATACCAATGATCAGTGCTAGACAGTGGTGTTATGTCAACACTGGTCACTGGTTTACTAACATCCCTAGACAATGCACATGCCAAGAGAATTCCTCAAACTGAAGAACCTCTCAGAATCTAAGGGTTTAGTGAACATATCAACAAGCTGATTGTTAGTTTCAATGTGTTCAATGTCAATGAGCTTATCTTCTACCATGTCTCTCAGAAAGTGATGCCTTATATCAATATGCTTAGTTCTAGAATGTTGCACAGGGTTCTTAGAGATGCTTATAGCACTATGATTATCACAGAACATAAGTAAGGTATCACTGTCTAACCCATAATCCAGTAGCATGTATTTAAGCCATACCAACTGGGTGACACAGCTGTCTATTGCTATGTATTTAGATTAAGCAGTGGAGAGTGACACACAATTTTGCTTTCTACTGTACCATGAGACCAAGTTGTTCCCCAGATAAAAACATCCTCCACTTGTAGACTTTCTATCATCAGTGTCACCTGTCCAGTCTGAGTCACTGAAACCTACAAGATTTGTGTTAGTGTCATAAGAGTACCAGATGCTAAGGGCCAAGGTGCCAGATATATATCTAAGGATTCTCTTCACAGCAATCAGATGTAACTGCTTTGGACATGCCTCGTACCTAGCACACACACAAACAGAGAACATTATATAAGGTCTTGAAGCAGACAAGTAGAGTAAGCTTCCTATCATTGAACGGTACAATGTTGGATCAACATTGACACCAGTAACATCCCTGGATATCTTCACTGATGAAGACATGAGAGTCTTGAAAGGCTTTGAATCTGCCAATTCAAACATTTTCACCAAATTATTTGCATACTTTTCCTGACTTAGGAATATCCCATTACCTGTTTGTTTTACTTGGAGACCAAGGAAGAAATTTAATTCTCCTATCATACTCATCTCAAACTGCCCTGTCATTGATCCAACAAATTTTTCTAAAATATAGTTGTTAGTTGAGCCAAAAACAATGTCATCCACATAAATTTGAGCTACACAGACATGGGAATCTTTCTTCAAAACAAACAGTGTCCTATCTCCTTCACCTCTAACAAAGCCAAGACTTAAAAGGAATTCTGTAAGTCTTTCATACCATGCTCTAGGTGCTTGTTTAAGTCCATACAGGGATTTTTCAAGCTTGTACACATGGTTGGGGTACTTAGGATCTGTGAATCCCTTAGGTTGTTCAACATATACTTCCTTATCAATTAGCCCATTCAGAAAAGCACCATTTACATCCATTTGGTATAGTTTTATCTTAAGACAGCATGCTATGGCTAGAAGTAACCTAATAGATTCAATCCTAGCAACTGGAGCAAAGGTCTCATCAAAATCTACACCTTCAACCTGTGTGTACCCCTGAGCAACTAGTCTAGCTTTGTTTCTAACTATGACCCCTTCCTCATTACTCTTGTTTTTAAATATCCACTTTGTCCCTATTACATTAACATTAGGTGGTCTAGGCACCAGTATCCAGACATTGTTCTTAGTAAACTGTAATAGTTCATCCTGCATGGCAGTAATCCAAAAGTTATCAAGAATGGCTTTATTCACAATCTTAGGTTCTATGGAGGAGACAAAACACGAGCATTATCAACAGTACAAGTGAAGTTCATACAGACACACAATTTTACCATATCTCTATAATCAAGTCTTTTTCTGTTGCGTGTCCTTACCCGTTCAGTGAGTTCACCTATTACCTGAGATGCTGGATGATCTTTTTGAATCCTAGATGGGGGATCTCTTCTAGGTTCAGAGGCAACTTCATGTTCTGAGTCAGAGTCCTCTGCTATTAGTCTAACATCAGATCTCGCTGGTGTTGGTCTAACATCGTTCCCTGACTCCTGTTCAGTGTTTCCAGCTTCCAGTTCCAATGTTGGTGTAACATTGTCAGGAGTAACATTCTCGGTTTCCATTGTTGGTCCAACATTGGGAACTGAGATGTCATCAGTACCTGTATCAAGCGTGAACTTATCAAACACAACATTCACCGATTCCTAAATTGTCTTCAATCTAGGATTGTAGACTCTAAAGGAAGTACTATTGGCAGAGAATCCTACAAAGATGCATTTTTCACTTTTAGGATCAAATTTACTCAGATAATCCCTATCATTAAGCAGATAACAATCACATCCAAATTCATGAAAATATGCAATATTTAGTTTCACACCCTTCAAGAGTTCATAAGGAGTCATGTTAGTTCCAGGTCTAAGGTACACCCTGTTACTAATGTGACAAGCAGTATTTAAAGCTTCAACCCAGAGTCTTTTGGATACATCTTTAGCATTGAGCATAACTATGGCCATCTCTTGAAGAGTCATATTCTTTCTCTCAGCAATCCCATTTTGCTGAGGAGTCTTAGGTGCTGAATATTCATGGAAAATACCTTTAGCATTGCAATAGTTATCAAAACTAGCATTTTCAAATTCTTTACCATAATCAGACCTAATCTTAGTCACAGTGGAGCCATACAAGTTTTTAATACTAGCACAAAGAATTTTGAACTGATCAAAAGCTTCAGACTTTTCTTTAAGAAATTTTACCCAAGTGTATCTAGAGAAGTCATCTACAATCACAAAGGCATATTTCTTACCACTGAGACTACTTACCTCAATTGGACCCATTAAGTCCATGTGTAGCAATTCAAAACACCTACTAGATCTAGGATTAGCATTTTGTACCTGTAGGGGTGTATGAACATCTCTGGTTTGCTTACCCTTGAGGCAATCACCACACACAAGCTTACCTAGACAAGACAGCTTAGGTAAGCCTCTTACAACATCAAATTTCTGCAGTTTCTCAAGGTTTCTGTAGTGAACATGTCCAAGTTTCCTATGCCATAGAGAAGCCTCATCTATTTTGGCATGGAAACACTCTGCTTCCTCTTGGGCTAGGTAGCAGTTATCTTTGGATCTAGTACCTGTCATAACAAGAACATTATCACTATCATAAACATCACAAGAAACTTTGTCAAATGTAACCAGTAAGTCATCATCACACAGCTGACTGATACTGATTAGATTTGCCTTTAACCCATCTACCAACAACACATCCTTCAGGGGTGGGAATCCATCAACATTTAGTATCCCCTTGCCAATGATCTTTCCTTTGGTGCCACCTCCATAGGTCACTGTTCCAGCACTTAAAAGTGTCATTTGATTAAGATTCTCTTTGCTGCCTGTCATGTGTCTTGAGCATCCACTGTCGAAGTACCACTTACCTGAAAGGTTGGAGTACACAACAGAGAAAACAACACTGCATACAATTTTAATCTTAGGGGTTTTAGCTTTTTCTACCCAAGTTCTACTTTTCTGTCCTGCACCTAATGTTGGTCTAACATCAGAACCTGTTGTAGTTTTAACATTGGACACATAGGCTGTTTTCTTACCACATTCTTTTATAAATTTTCTACATAATGGTTTAATGTGGCCTGGTTGAAAACAGTACTGACAGATAAAAGTAGGTTTGCTTTTAACAGTGTTGATGGTACCAGAACTCATATTACCAGATTATTTAACAAAGCTTATAGTTAAATAGGCAGAATTAACATTAGAAGATGAAGGTTTCTCAACAAATCCCAGACCACATGTACCTGTATTACTCATGTTTAGTACCTCATCAAGTTTAGAAGTACCTCCGTTCCATTTGGCTATGATTTGTGAGTCCTTTTTGAGTTTCTCCTTTACCTCTTTCAGCCCAGCTTCAGCTTTGTCAAGGTCTCTCTCATAGAGTTTCAACATGTTCTTCAAACATTCAATGTCATGCTTCAGTGCTTTGTTACTATTCATGAGTTTGACATTCTCTCTCTCAAGTCTGAGAAAAGTTGTATGTAGTTCATCTAGGATTTCCTCATGGGACAGTTTTTCTTCATTGAAATACTCTTCTTCTAGATCAACTGAGCCATGAAAACAATCGAAGTTAGCATCATCACAATCAGAGAGTACATCATAGTTAACATGTGTATCATTGTTGTTCCAGTCTCCAAAGAAGATTTCCTGTTTTGCTGTTGGTTCTCCAATGTTAGAGTAACATTGAGATTTTTGGCAGTTTCTGGAGTCTTCTCCTGACCAGGTGATCCGAGTGCAAAGCGCAGCAGTGTTGATTTCCTCTGATTGTTCATCGGCACTTGTTCCAGATTCGAAGTCAGTTTCATTGAAGTCATCTACACACACCCAATGAGAATTTTCTCTTGTTCTGAGGGTGTTAGCACATTCATGTTTAAAGTGACCATACCCCTTACATTCATAGCACTAGACATCTTTCAGTTTCTCATCATCTTGAGGCGTGCTCTTAGATGCCATGTACTTTACAAACTTTGGGGGCAATTTCTTATAACCAAGGGCAACATTACCAAATTGTTTTTCTTTATTTGGAAGTCCATGTTGGCAAGATCTTTAGACTCATTCATAGCAATTCTTTTGATAGTGAACTTAGAAGATAATGTTCTAAAATCTTTATAGACCATGGTTTGATTTGGGATGGTGAAACCTAAGTTTTGACACTTATTAGCAATATCAAGAAGTTTCTCAAAATAACTATCAATGCTTTCATCCTCACTCATCTCTATCTTCTCAAAGTCCCTCAAAAGTTTTCTATATTTAGAGTCCCTCACAGCCACATCACCCTCACAGTGTAGTTCAAGAACTTCCCAAGCAGTTTTAGCAGTTGTACAAGTTTGAATAAGTTTAAACATGTGGTTACCTACCCAGCTAAAAATAGCATTGAGAGCCTTTTCATTGAAGTTGTAGAGAACAATCTCATTGGTTGTCCATTGTCCTCTTGGCTTAGGTACCAGATCAGCATCTCCATCTCTTGGCAAGTAAGGGATGGTGTAGCCTTCTAGTACTGCGTCCCAAGCTCTCAGGTCGATGGATTTGATGTGGACTCTGAGTCTAATCTTCCAGTGGACATAGTTGTTGGGACCCTCCAATACTGGAAACCTGCTGGTATTGGGGTTTGAGTTGTCCATCTTGACGTATCAACGCCAAACACCGGTGAGATTGGTGCTTAACTCTGATGCCAATTGAAATTGTGGATCGAGTTGATATGTTGTTGTTGTTAACTTAACACTGGAGTTTTAACAGCAGTTTGGTATGTTGTTAACCCAACGATGTTTCTTTAATAACAGACCAGAGTAATAGTGCAGCGGAATAAACAAACACCAAGTTTAAGAAGTGAATATAAGATCATATTAACTTCCGAGCCGTAGGCAAAATAACCCGTTAAGATTTTAACAAAAGTCGTTCTCTCAATTTTCAAGCTCCTCACTCTCAAATTAATCGAACTAAGCAAAGCACACAAGAATTGCTTCGACTATCTCTAAAAGCTCCTCACTCTTAGATCTATTCTAACAATTCACAAACTTTGCTAAAGCAAGACAACACTCAACAACTTGTAGATTAATCTCTCGGATTGGTTGGCTCTTGTCTCGTGTTTGTCTTGATGTACTTCACACCTATATATAGGTTATTGACTTGGACTTCAAGGTGTGTTGTACACGGTTGGTAATTCTCCTTGTTTCCTTCTCGAACTCCTCTTCCTTGTTCTCGCAGTCCTTCTTGAATAATAGTTCCTTCGTTAGTGATCTAACTAAGGATAGACTCCTTCTTCAAATCAGGACTCAACCTGTAAAGCTTTCCTAGTTGCACTCGAACTCTTCTTTTCTTGTAGAGCGGTTTGCTTAATTAGGAAGCTTTCCTTCTTGGAAACTTGAGTGTCCAACCTATGACAAGTTTGTTTCCTGAATAATAATCAAAGACAATTACAACTGTGGAACTCAAATAGTTAAATGAATAAGGCAAAACAATAATAACAAATATCAACAAGATTGTAAATCGGATTTTGCTCAGCAATGTTACTCTAACATTGATTTCTCAATGTTAATCTAACATTGCCAGAATACCTGCACTTTCAAGTAGGATCTTAGCGTCTCGAAAATAAATTATGAAGGGACCCCTTTCATACAAAGTAGCACTCCAAAGAAAGACGACACTAACTATATGCTTCAAAAATCATATCCAATTTATATGATTGGCACAAAAAAAAACGATGATGACCAGACGCTCCGAAGATCTTATACCATTTTGGAAGATTAATACAAATCCAACTCCCACCTATGGAAATTCGACACACACCCAAGATATTTGTCAAAGATTTCATACGACCCCCGTGTATGAAGTATAGTCATTACTAAACGAAGAAAGAAAAAAGAAAACGAGACACCCTCTCCACCTATAAAAAAACCTTCCCATTTGTACTAAAGGGGGGAGGGAGAAAAAGAAAAAGAAAATGATAGTTAGGACCCCCTATTCTTGATCCACCATATAATCGCCTCAATTCCTTATAGATTCGGCATGTGGACTTTTCTCCCTGTTTTCCTTGTACGACCAAGCACACATGAGAAATATTATCATCACAAATATTTTGACTAGTAATTTTTTTTCATATGTAATCAAAGCACATATAAATTTTTGTATATTATTCTCATATATTATGTGTCCTAATTAAATTATAATATGTATTTTAACGAAGGATAATTGTGTCTTACTATATTTGAATATTTAAAAGTCTCTTTTACATCATTACTGTAAACACTTCATATTTCATTTCAACTGTTTCAAGTGATTTGTTTTTGGAAAATTGCAAATAATTTTAACTTATAATTTAAAATAGCTTAAACTAAATTTAAGCAAAAGTTAGAAACAAACTCATTTTATAAGCTATTCCCTTAGCAATTAATATTTAAATATAATTAATTAATATATTTGAATTGAACCAATACAATTGGGCCTATTCGGTCCACATATTATTTCAGTAAAGCCCAAAAACCTAACTAAGTTGTAGTTAGGGGTATGTGGGACATGTCGGGACTCAGAATCCCGACCCAACCAGACGGGTTTTTCCCGAATGGGAAAAACTCGTCCATTTTCCTCCTGGTTTGCTTGATCCCGATCCCGAGCGGCGGGTTCCCGAGAGGCATGGGATATTCCCCCCTTATTTCACTAACCTCACACTCATTTCCTTCAACACTCACTCTCACACACTAAACTAAACACACACAGCACACATAAACACGTCGGGCACCACCACTCACGCCACACCGCCACACTCACACACTCATTCACGCACACACAAACACATACATATACACACACACACACACACACACTAAACACACACACAATACACCGCGGCCCCAACACCTCTTCCACCACCACTCATGCTGCCCCACCACCTCCTCCACCTACGGCGCAGCTACCACCACTAACGCCACCCCACCACTCCAAAGTTCAATCTTCAATCCAACAACAACACCACTCCAATCTCCCAAATCAAAGGTATTCTTAATCCATATTTTTTGTAATCCCTATTTTTTTTTTCAATCTTTAAATTACATTGTTACTTGTTACTTTGATTACTTTATAGTTTGTGATTACTTTGATTTACATATAGGAATTAGGGTATATGAGTTCACAATTAGGGTTTACAAATTGGGGGTTATGTGCAATTAGGGCTTATTTTGAAAATTGATATGATTAGAGGGATTAAAGTTTGTTAGTAGGATAATTGAAATGAGTTAATGTGAAATTGATCACATTATGTAGGTTAAAGTTTGTAAAATTGAACCTAAATTAAATTTGTTGAAGCTTTTGTGTTGATATTGATCAATTGGTGTTTTATAGATATTGTATCCTTATTGAATCTTGTCTTTTGGTTGTTTAGATAGTAAGAGTAAAAAAGCCAACTGGTGGATATAAGTCCTCCGCGTGAACCTCTACAAATATCACGATTAGAGTTTCTCCTCGTAAACGGGCCTCTACTTCTACGACACCGTCTACTTTGAAGGCGGTCAAGGCTTCTAAGAAATCCACGACACCATCTACTACACGTACCAAACCGATTAAGTCTTCCAGTCCTTCCAAGGCACCATCTCGGCCTCTTTATTCTATGTACATAAATGATTTGAATGTTGCCGAGTATCGAGAGCAAATTAGAGCACCAAGGAATGAGAACGGGTCGTGTGATAATTCGGATGAGGAAGAAGATGAAATAGATGGAGAAACCGAACAAACTCTGCATGAAGTTTCCAAAAGGGGAGTAGAATGGGGAGAAGAGGCTCGAGAGGAATCTAATGACGACAATGAGAAGGTATACAAGACATGCGTTACTCACAAGATAACTTACCATAATGGAAAGAAAAAAGTGAAACGTATACCCCATGTACTTACGTCACGATGGTGGAAGAAGTTTGAGCCATTCGAGTGTCCAAAAGAGCACATTATCAACGAATGGTGCCTTAATTGCAGCAAGGTGATAAAAGCTGATGGTAGTAAACACGACATAAAAGGATTGAAAAGTCACACTGAGAGATGAAGAATGCGAGGGGAAAGCAAAATAAAGTAAAACTTGAGGCTAATGATGCAGTTAGTAATTGAGAATTTAATCAGGCGTGGGTGCTCGAGGGCATTGTTATGTTCTTGATTCAGAACGAGATGCCTTTCGTCATAATTGAGAAGGATTCATTTAAGGAAATGATGGTTTGAGCATGTCCGAATTTGAGACTACATTGCCGGCAGATCATATGGAAAAAGTGTTACATGTAGAGCAAAGTTGATTACATTCATGACGGACAATGCACATTTTCTGACCACCGATACTTGGTCATCGATCATGCGGGACAACTACTTGTGTATCACGGTCCACTTTATTGATAATAAGTGGAATTTAAAATGAAAATCCATAAGCTTTAGCTTGACTCCCGTTCTTACCGGAAAAGATATAACCAATGATACCAGTGATGTGTTGAAGGGTTATGAGATTTACCGTGTTTTCACGATCACAGTTGACAATGCCTCATCCAATAATACGACTATTGGCGATTTGGTGACTTGTTGGGTAGAGAAAGGCGACATTACGTCATCAAATTGAGCTCATGTGCAATAAGGTGCATTGCACACATCCTTAACCTCGTGGTTTAAGATGGCTTGAAGTGTACGACGGTGACATCTTGGTAGACAGCACTAGAAATTGCACCAGGTACATAAAGGCTTTCCCGGGTTGTTATAAGTTGTTCAAAGATTGTGTGTTGGGTGCTAAAATAGAAACCCATAAATTGCTAAACTTACACGTCCCAACACGTTGGAGCTCCATGTACATGATCCTTAGTGCTGCTTATGATTCGAGGGTCGCTTTCCTTGGGTACAAGCAACGTGATGCAACCTATGTCAATGAATTCAAGGGTTGCTTACCAACTGATGAAAATTGTGATAGGGCGAAGTTGTTTATTAATTTCTTGGAGCCTTTCAAAAAGTTAACGAAGGTTGTTTCGGGCACGACTTATGTGACATTGCATATAGTGCTAACCCAACTTTGTATAATCGACGATCGCTTGAATGTGTTGTTGAGACGACTGGTTTTCGATGATAAGACCAAAAAGAGGGACAGTTTGAAAGCAATGACATTGATAATTAAAGAAAAATACGACAACTATTAGGGTGTTGCCGGAAGATGAATCACTTGTTTTATTATGCCAGCATTGTAGATCCCTGCCTCAAGTGAAAATATGCCGCGACAATGTTTGAAGAAGATGTTACCATGCTTAAGACAATTAAGGACATGTTTCGACGGTTGTTTGAAGACTATAAGGTCATAGTCGAAACAAATGCATCAACAAGTACTGCTCCTCCAACTTCATCTTTTACCTCTTTTACGAGTACGACTCCTTGGATTGAAGAGGACCTCATGACTACGAGGCACAAGCGGTGGGCAATGTACACTCTAACCATATTAAAGTTTTCTATGTGTTTTTTAAAACTTCCCAATTTGTGTCATTAATGCTCATTTTATCAAATTGGATGGGCATTGGATACCAATGAGAATGAACTACAGTGCAAGATGGATCTATACTTCGGGGATATGCTTGAAAAGGCTCAAGTCGATTTCGACATTCTCGATTGGTGGAAAGGCAATAGCTTTCAGTATCATATTAATGCCAAAATGGCTCGCGATTTGTTGCCTATTCCGGTTTCAACAATTGCCTCCGAATCAACCTTTAGTACTGGGCGCGTTCTAGACCGTTTTAGGAGTTCATTGACTCTGAGAATAGTTAAATATTTATATGCTCTCAAGATTGGCTACGAAATGATGGTACGCCAATTCAAATCGAAGAGTGCTTGTAGGACTTGGAGAAACGTGAATCAGGTATATAACGTTAATAGTTAGTTGGCGTCTTAGTTATTTATTGTGTTTTGGAATGCTAATATTTTGATTTTCATGTAGCCTTTGCGGCGATGGGTGTGGATGCGTCCATTTTGGGTGGATTTAAATGAAATACCTAGTTTGTTTACATTTTTATAATTGATGTTGGATTGTTGGATTGTATGATTCATATTTTGTTGGTATCGAATTTATGGACTTATGGTGAATTTGTGATATATATTTTTTAATGGTATTGATTATCTTGTGTTCTTGTTGGTGATTGGATGATCCGATGATGTATTGTGAAGATTAGTGATTGTAATTGGTATTGGTCATTGGATGATGTGATATGGCGAGGTGATAAATGATAATTGCGGTTGTCGTTACGATAATTGATGAACTGAATCACGGTTTGTCAAATGGTTGACTTGTTGTTTACTTATTTTAATGTTATATGGTTAATTATTTGTAAAACGTGGGTCGTGTTTTGTCGCATGTACAAAGATGAATTTTTAAGAGTAATATTGATGATTGTAGTTGATGGCTGCATTAATAGGGGCTGGAAAACAGGGAAGAATTTTCCAACCCCTGGAGATCGAGATCCCGCGGGAATCCTGATCTCGTCGGGAGGGAACGGGATCTGCGTTCCCATTGGCGGGACCGGCCCCGATAGCGAGATCCCAACCCATGACAAGCCTAGTTGTAGTAAATATTGGCCCAAGTTGATGCATGAAAATAAAAGGGGTTAGATATTCAAAATATAATAATTAAAAGGAGCACAAGTGTAAATAAAAGAATTTATTGTAAATTCGAAAATCTCAGATCTTCTTCTTCTTTTTTTCTTTGTAAATGGTTTGCTTTGCATATTGCATCTTTCAATTCTCCGATCCGATTCCAGTTTTGAAAACCCTAGCTTTCTCTCTCTACTCATCAATGTGAATTTCATGCTCTGAGTTACATACATACACAAGTGCAATCGAAGATGTATATGGCGTATGGATGGCCGCAGGTCATCCCACTGGAATTACCAAATTGCCCTTCCACACAGCAGATCATATACCTTAAAGTGGTGAATCGATTGCTGCTCGTCGTCTGCCCAACTCACCTTGAGCTTTGGTCTTCATCTCGTGTACGTACCAAACGCCTCAATTATGTATGTGTGTTTTTTTGTTTGTTGCCTGCATCATTTGTGTTTTGTTCTAATTGGCAGCATAGAGTGAGATTGGGGAAGTATAAGAGAGATGCGGATTCGATTCGTAAAGAGGGGGAGAATTTGCACGCTGTTTGGAGTCCTGATACCAAGCTCATTGCCGTTCTTGTAAGTGAGATGGGGATATTTATTACTTGGAACATAAATAAATCCACTCATTTTTACTGTATCTGGAGATTTGTTTATTCATTTACTGTAAAAAGCGGTGTTGTATTTTGTGTTCTTCTTTTATATGAGGAGGAATAGAGATCACGTGATCTCTTTGCATCATGCGTTATTGTCAACAATCGGGACTTATGGATGATGTCAACTTGCAGTCACTGAATAAGATTTATGATTTGGTTTTGTAAGCTAAAAGAATTTATTACACAGTGCTTGATTATGTAGGCATGCTCTCAGAAACAGCATGCGTGGGTTCTTTATCTGTAATATTTTCCCTGTTATTCTGATACTGAAGAAGAATTATTAACTTAATATATCTAATGTATTTGTTTTCTCGATGTTGCAAACTGCTGCCTGTAGTTTGGTGTAATGTCAAAATATATTCCTGCATGGTGCTAGATTGAAAAGAAGACGTACTTTTGGTTTAGTAAATGCATTTATCATCAATATACGTAATTATTCTTTTACAGGATATTCTCCAATAACTCATGGAATTTTGTTTATGCAAAAGGGGGCTTTGGTTTTTGCACTGGAAATTCTGAAACTTAACAGTCTTTTGATGACTTAAAAATGCTCCTTTTCGTGTTTTGCAGACATCATCATTTTATCTTCACATTTTTAAGGTTCAAATCACAGAAAAGAAAATACATACCGGTGGGAAGCAGCCAACTGGTTTATTTCTTGCAAACGTCTCTCTACTTCTCAGTGAACAAGTACCCTTTGCAAACAAGAATTTGACAGCGTAAGCACCCGTCTTCTGAACTTTTTATGTCTGCCTGAATGAAAAATCCTTCACTTTAAGCATGAGACGCCCCCTTTGAAGGGTGATGGACCGCCAACATTGTTCTAAAATCAATCATGAACATAATCATTAAAGCTGTGACTTGCCTTTATATGGAGGTTTTTTGACCATCTTATTACCCCGCCATCCATGTAATAGGTTTGTTAATGGTTCAGGAACCTCTACCTCTGGGTAAAACGAGGAAGGAAATTATAAATAGAAAAGGTTTCTGTGCTGTTTTTTTTGCTTCGTTGTTAGGGGACAACTTCCCTTCTGAAAAACGATTTCACCTGTTCCTGGGTTTGTGTCGAAATTATATGTATAGGTTAATGCGGTTCTTTGCTTTTTCTTTCTACTGTGTTGTCACACATTGATAGAGATTTATATATTATGCTGGATTGGCAATTTTATAGTTATTTAGATTTGATAGGTGTATATGCGTCTGTTTGCATTTACAGAAGTTGGCTGTTTTGCGTTAGATGTAGAATAGAAGGGAGGTTCCTTGTATAGTTTTCTCTCATATTCATCCATGTTCGCAAATTCCTCTTGAGCTGATCATTTCTTATCGTTGTAGAGCAAATTTTGCCTTCATAGGTCCGACCTCTAAGTGGACTTTCTGCCTGTTTTGGTACTTTCTTTCACTGCTCTGTAGAAGGTAAAATGTGCTGTGGCAAGAACTGTAAAAGGCTTGATGAATGATTTTTTCATACTTTCTATGTATCTGTAGGCATATATTAGTGTCACAATCCTGCGAATTACTGGAGCCTGAACATCCACCATTTTCTAGTTCTAAATCACTTCCTTATATTATTCATTACCTTTTCATTTGGTTTAAGAGAGTAGGCCTAGTTCAGCTTCACAATTAATTAGTTTCCGGTAAACCAGCAGAACTACTAAGAGATCTGGAGCAATCGATTACCAAGCTGATAATTCTTCATGTTCGGTAATGACATTCTGAAATATTCAGTATTCATCAATTTGATTATTTTTGGCTCTGTTCACTGAGAAAATCTGGTACCTCTTCTTTCTAGGAAAAGCTATTCAAAGTTCGAAAAATATCTTCTCTCCTTGACAAATCATTTCCTTATGCGGCCAACCCCACCAGCCACAGTAACGTACAACATCACGTTCTCTCATATGTCATAATGTGTCTCGTAGTTTTTTCTCCTGTTTCTTCATTGTTTTTTTCTCAGTCCATGAGGACCGATTCTCCTGCAGCTATGCGTCACCGTGTCCTTGCTGACTCGACCTCCCCACCACCACTCCTGTTGATGCTGCTCACATCACAACTGTTATCCACTCTGAATTCATTCTGAACACTCACCAACAATCCCCAACCACAGGCTTACGCCACACCATTGAGGAGGACTGCGAGAGAAATGGTGGAATTATGGTTTTGAATTCCTAGAAAAGAAATACTGATAAGTTGGGTAAATCCACAACCTTTATTGGTAACATTTCCCTAAATCCGAGATGAGCATTTGGTTAATGGTGAGTGTGGCATATGTGTATCACCATATTTACTAGGAATATAAATTAATAAGGACGAGAAAGGCAAAATGAAAAGAAACCGGCGGAAAATGAAGAAGCGTCTGTTGGTTGAAAGTCGTGAAGGAGGAGGATGGCTCTGCTGGGGATGTCTGGCTGCGAAGCTGGGAAGAGCGATTGGGTAGACAGGTGTGCTTAGAAACAAGAAGACAGCGTAGGAAAACCACTTCAACTTAGAGGACTCAATTTCGCTGCAACTCATGATTCTTTACCTGTAGCAAGATTTTTCGTTGAATATTAACAAAACAAAGTTAACGGTGTTTTATCAATTTTCTGTATTTTATAGTGATATCTGCTAGTCAGTTCGATTTGTGGTCAGCTCATTTTTGAACCGAAACTTTGATTTTACTTTAGGTTTTCCTGAGTGAACACTCTTATTGGACTCTTATCAGTTTTTTTTTTTTTTTTATATTTTATGCCTTTCTCGTCAAATATTTTGATTCTTGATGTTCAGGATGTTCACTTTATCCTTCCAGTGCATTTATCTGATTTGAGTTCAATGGAACTGGATATATGGGAAAGGTTGGGACTTGCTTTGTTTCCCATCCTTTGCACCTTGATAGTCCCCCTTTTGTCTTACTTGATTTTCTGATCTGCAATTTTTTGTCCTTTCTTGTCATGGATGGTGCAGACAAGCCCTTGGAGGCTTGACTTCTTTTCTCGAAGTGACTTTTATATTTTATTTTTCTCTTCCATTGTAGCGGTGGATGATTAACTCCCAGTTATTTGATTTGGATTATCAAGTTAAGATTTATATGTTTGGATGACAGGAGCAACATTATTTGTGATAACAAACACATGCTGATTGGACTCTCCGATGGATCACTGTATAACATATCTTGGAAGGGTGAGGTATGTGCTTTTGGCATAACTATTCTATTATTCTGGACCTATTAAGCACACTGTCCAGATTCCTTATGTTCCGTTTTATGTCAACATTCACTTTATCATTTTGTAGAATTAAATAGTCTTGTTTATTAATTACAGTTCTGTGGTGCATTTTTCCTTGATGTGCGGCCGAATGACAATGTTACCACTAATAAACTGTCCCATCACTTGAGCAATGGTCTGGCCTCTGGTGGAGTTCAAGGTGCCTATGGGTCCAACCATGTGAGCCATGTTATTTCTGGGAGTTCTGCAATTGTCCATCTTGAGTTCTCGAATATATTGCGGTTACTTTTCGTACTTTTTTCTGATGGGGAACTCATGCTATGTACTGTGAGTAAGAAAGGTCTAAAGCATACAGAATCTATCAAAGGTGACAGAAGGTTGGGCTCGGGCGAGGTTGTTTGTACATCAGTGGCTCCAGAGCAACAGATTATTGCTGTTGGAACCCGAAAAGGCACCATTGAGCTGTATGATCTTGCAGATTCCGCATCACTTATTCGCTCTGTTTCCCTGTATGATTGGGGGTAAGCCTTTTCAATTCAGGAAAGCTTGTGAAGTGGAAATAATGGTGCATTAATGACAATTGTTTTACACTTCATCTACTGGATTCTCAGACTAAACCCTAGACCTTCTCCACTTTGTGGTAGGCAGGCATTTAGCGCTATATATAGTAACAATTTTATGGCCGTCCAACTTTCTTGGAACCTGTGCTTGTAAGTTCTTGGTTTTTTAAAAATGATATCACGATATACCTAACTTTCTAAGCAGTCCAGTTTAGAAATCTTGGTGAAAATTGAATACAGAAAGGTAAACCTTTGTACTCTGTTGATTGTTGAAGGACTTAAGAGCTAAAAAATAGCCCGATTTTAAATTTTGAACTCCGTTTTTCCTAGAGGCCCAGATGGATTGACGGTTTTTAAAACAGATGGTTACATATTAGACTTATTCAGAAGCGGAACCTAGTGCAAGATGGCCTAGAAACCCGACATGGGAATTATTGGATTGCAGCCTTTAATTCTATAAAAGTGGCATGGGCTGCATATATGCTCAAATATCCTGGAAAATTTATCAGTAGCAATTCAAAATTTTATCAGAAAACTTCTGATTGAGTTATTTTTATTTGAAGATTTTGAATAAGCAACGGTGTGTATGGTGCAATTTTTTTAAAAATAGGCTGACTGGTTACCACCCTCGTTTTGTTTGACAACTGCTCAACACCCTGTTCAACTATTTATTTGACATTGTGTGATGAATGATTTAGATTCTTGTACGCTTTGTATGATTGATTATGAACTTTCACGCCAAACAAATTTGCCTTTTGCAGATACTCTGCCGAAGATACTGGTCCAGTCAATTGTATTGCATGGACACCTGATAATTCTGCTTTTGCAGTTGGATGGAAGTTAAGAGGACTTACAGTTTGGTCCATTTCTGGGTGTCGTTTGATGTCTACAGTACGTCAAATAGGTTTGAGTTCTGTTTCTTCTCCTGTGGTTAAACCAAACCAGGATTTTAAGTATGAACCTATGATGGGCGGCGCCTCGCTGATGCATTGGGATGAATATGGATATAGGCTTTATGCTATTGAGGAAGGATCTTCAGAGAGAATAATCGCATTTTCTTTTGGTAAATGCTGCCTCAACAGAGGTGTTTCTGGTACTACCTATGTGCGCCAAGTTATCTATGGTGAAGATCGCTTGCTTGTTGTACAGTCAGAAGATACTGATGAACTCAAGATCTTGCACCTCAATCTTCCAGTTATGTACCTAAATGCTGATGCTGCCTTTTATCTTTCCTTCTCAACTATATGATTTTGCTTATGCCAAACTTTATTAATGACAGGTTTCTTATATTTCCCAAAACTGGCCTGTTATGCATGTTGCTGCTAGTAGGGATGGAATGTACCTGGCAGTTGCTGGGCTTCATGGCTTAATCTTGTACGATATACGGCTGAAGAGGTGGAGAGTTTTTGGAGATGTCACTCAGGAACAACAAATTCAGTGCAGGGGATTGTTGTGGATGGGAAAAATTGTTGTGGTCTGCAACTATGTGGACTCTTCTAACACGTGAGAAATCAACATATTATTTCGTCGTCATTGGGCTGTTTCTCCATGTTGTAGAACTAACAAAATTGGTTAGCAAAACTCATATATCTTGTCAAACCTTAGGGCTTGTAGATTTGGGGGGTGTTTGCAAGAAATTATAAAAGTGACTTCTTTCTTACTTTTGCCTTAAGTTACTTAAAAGTTGTTTTCAACTAACAGTTGTGAGGTTTTGAACCATTTTAAGAACGATGTGTTTAATGAGAATTAATTCATTCCTTTCAAAAACCTTAAAAAATACCATATTTTTCATAGGCGCATATTTGAGAAGTCGCTTAAACTCAACTTCTTGAACTTTTTATAGATTTGGTTAAGTCAAGTACAAGCATAAGTTAGTAATGCAAACGCTGAAAAAGTGTTTATGTGGGCCTAAAAGCTAATAACCTCTTTTCATAAGCGTTGCTGACTTCACCTTAGTCAGTGTCTTGATGCATCTTCTGGGAGAACCATCAGATAAGTTATATGTATGGAACTATTTTTAACAAAATATATAACCCCTGCAATGTTACTTATGTATGACGTCTAAGGATATACACCAGTTAGGCAATGAATTTACTCAGAAAAATGTTTGATTTATTTTTACAGGTTTTTGCGGGGTTATCTTACTTCCACCAAATGTGATATGGGCCACTTTAATATCTGATAAATTTCATGACTCTAATTGGTCTTCTACCCTAGATTTCTATGCAAGAAAAACTCAAAATTGTTCTATGAAACACTTCAAATCTGTTGTATGCTTTGAAATTTAAACTGTGAACTTTATATTTAGTTTTATGAGAACATCAGGTTTCGTTTTTTGAGATTATTAACTGAGTAGGCCTGTTTTTACGTACCAAATTTTGTATCAAATCACATAGTAATGTCAGAGTTCGTGCTATGTTGGATATATATCATTGTCGATGCTGAAAATGAGGAAAACCTAATGAAATATGATTGTTGTAAATGGCGTGTGTTGTTTTGTGAAATCTTCTTTTTCCTGTATGAAGTTTGATAATGCATTCAAGTTAGTCATGCATGGGTTCCAAATCTTGTATTTATGACTTGATTGTTGTTTCCCATCACAATGATTATTGCAGTTATGAATTGCTTTTCTACCCAAGATATCACCTTGATCAAAGTTCACTACTTTGTCGGAGACCATTACTCACAAAGCCTATGGTCATGGATGTCTATCAAGACTATCTGCTAGTCACTTATCGCCCGTTTGATGTTCATATATACCATGTCAAAGTATCTGGTGAATTATCACCTACCAGCACTCCAGATTTACAGGTAATAAAATGCTAAGACAACATGCTCAATAATTTTTAATTCTGTTGGATGGTAGAACATTATTGTAGTCTGTTAGGATTAACTGTCTATAAATTCCTTTCTAAGCGAGAATATAGTTAAACATTTTATTCGCGATGCATTTTTAAGTGATAAAATGACAAACAGCTTTCTACAGTACGAGAGCTTTCAATCATGACTGCAAAGAGTCACCCAGCTGCAATGCGTTTTATCCCTGATCAGCTTCTGCGGGAAGACATCTTAAGTGGTGATAAGTTGTCTTCTTCTGATTTATTAGCCCAAGAACCTTCAAGGTTTGCGCTTATATTTTACTTCCCTTCTCTGATATTATGATCTTCAAGGATTTGGATTATGATTTGTTGCACGGTCCTTTAGATGTTTAATATTAAGGATGAATGGAGAGCTTTCGCTTCTTGATCTGGATGATGGACGGGAAAGAGAGCTCACCGACTCTGTAGAGTTATTCTGGGTTACTTGTGGTCAACCAGAGGAGAAAACTAACTTAATTGAAGAAGTTTCATGGTTAGATTATGGTCATCGCGGGATGCAGGTAAAACTTTCCATAGCCTTTATCTCGCTCTGGAAAAGGGTGTCCTACTTGAAATTTCTGATATAGTTACTGGCTGAAGCTCATGTACAGGTCTGGTATCCATCTCCAGGTGTTGATCCTTTTAAGCAAGAGGATTTTTTACAGGTATCTATATCTAGTGAACCTGTTGCTCATATATATATTTGTTGCAGTGCATTTTTTCTCTATATAATATTGTAGCTGCACCAATTATCAAGTACTAATCTTTAGTAGTTTAGATGTATTGTCTGGGACTTAGAATTACTCTTAATGAAATTGAAACTGTTTTCATTTGAAATGCATGGAGAATAAAGGGGCTTCATGTGGGTTAGCTTCTTTGTTTGGGTGTACGTAATAGCATATTCCCAAGTTTTCAAGGATTTGAAGAAATAGTTAGCTATTATAATTTCCTAGTCATCTGATTATGTTTTTCATCTTATTTAAATGGTTGTTGTGATATCTTAGCTGGACCCAGAGCTGGAGTTTGATCGTGAGGTCTACCCGCTTGGTCTACTTCCAAATTCTGGTGTAGTAGTTGGAGTTTCTCAGAGAATGTCATTTTCAGCATGTACAGAGTTCCCATGTT
Source organism: Linaria vulgaris (assembly GCA_948329865.1). Lineage (NCBI taxonomy): Eukaryota > Viridiplantae > Streptophyta > Magnoliopsida > Lamiales > Plantaginaceae > Linaria > Linaria vulgaris. Next base: position 79,579,438 of record OX415250.1, on the reverse strand, counting down.
TTGAGCCTTCTCCTCAAGCTCAAACTATATTACATTGTCTGCTTCGGCATCTCCTTCAGGTACAAGTCAGCTTTTTATTTTTGGCCTGTAATGAATCACAATATATGTTCTTTATGTGCAAGCATTGTTCTGAAACGAGAATTGCAGCAGTTCACGATGTAGTTGAGTGGAGCAGAATATGTTGCTCTAATTTACGAGTCCACAAAAGCAAAACTGAGGTGCGAACTGAGAGATTTGCATGGCTTAAATCTTTCAGAAAGAATCAAGCTAGTTTTGAGGGTTTTTAACTAAGAAGTTTGTCCAACGACATCCTACCTGATAGTTATACTTGTCGCCTCTCTCAAGTTAGACACACTGAATATCTTGTGTAGATTTGATCACGTTTGAAATTTAGTTGATCATCTAGGCTTTAGCAAGTTTACCTCATCAATAAGAGAATCAAAGCGTGGTGAGAGAGTTTGCAGTGAGTCATTCGTCTAATGAGGCGAGGGTTTTCAGCCATTGAACCTCTAAGCGAAACCAAAATTTTCTGTTTGTCTAAAATCTCCATCCTTTAGATCTGTTTTTCAATCTTGATGTAATTTTATGTGACTTCCGTCCTAATTTATGAGGGTCGGGAAGAGACCAGACGGTAAGTGTATTGCAGTCAGAGTTCTGAGGATTTCGTTACCAATACAATGGGTGTTCAACTTCCTCTTTGGTATCTGTGGCTAAGTCACATAGTTCGCGCAGGTGAGGTGTCTCACAAGCGCACTGGCTGCAACAAGGCGACTTTGGAGCGGGAGTGGAGCACTAAACCACTCTATATTTCTTAATCCGCAAATTAAGTTATCATAGTTCGTGGCATATAAGAACCAAGGATAAAATGGAAAGAAAGTTGGTCACTGGTGGTGCAATTGATGAAAAGAACGCTTCAAATGTTCTGCCTTGCCATCTACACGGTGCTTTCATGAATGATGGATTTTTTGAGTTATTTTTAAGGTTTTACTACTGATGATACGACGAAAAAAAAAATACACAGGCAGAGATTTAATGCTTTGTATGTAGAATTGGAGAAGAACATAGAAGAAATGAAGAAAAAACAACCAAGTGAGAAGAAGCCGCATGGCAGATGACTAGGGTTAGAGGTTGTTAGGCTTGAGAATATAATTTAATAAGTAAATGATTAATCAAATGATAGTGGGTGGGCCACTGACCTACACATATTAGTTAGTATATAGAGTATCTGGCCTTTTATTAATCTGGCCCTATGTTACAGTTGCATCATAAATTTATAACAAAAATGCAGGCCTAGATTATGCAATACGATCTAAGTATACACACATATATTAATAAGATTATATATTTATTTGCACTCTAAAAATGCCCTAGTAATGAATATTTTGAGATTTGGCAAACTGTACTCGCACTCGCACCCGCATCCACACCCACGCTTGACTTATGTGACTTACGTCTGTGGGGAGGATCATTTGCTTAAACAATGGACTCCTTTGTCGCAATAAAAGATGCTGAGTACATCCTGTTACCTTCATAATTCTACTCTGATATTTCTCGGTTTTGAGTTCTGCAGAGGGATAAGAGAGAAGAAGCTCTACGCCTAGCTCAGTTATCAGCGGAGAAGCCACATTTTTCTCATTGCCTGGAATGGCTTCTATTTACAGTTTTTGATGCTGATATTTCCGGGTACAGCTTTTTAAGATACCATTTGTTCCTTTATATACTTGATTGTCGCATTGTATCAGTCTCAAAGAAAGATTGCACTTCTTTAGCCACAGAACTGAAGAACCTAATCCGAATCTCGGATCCAACTGAGTGGTAGTTGGAGATACTTTGATGATTTTGAGTTAATTTGTTTTCAGTTTCATGCTAAGGGAACGTTGCATAAAATTCGTGTAACGTTGAAACATTCTTTCGTGAAGATTTACCCCAAAGTTATACTTGTACTTTCTGTCATCCGAGTATGGCAGGATGAAGACTAATATAAAAATATCCTTCTGGTGCTAGCGAAAGACAATGGTCATTGTTTGTTTGTTTTTTGTTCCAGCTCCGCAGTTCAGCATTCAACCCCAAATATGAAAATAACGTGGCAAAAGTTTGATATGCTTGCTAGCAAGTTATATTTTTGCTTAGCAACATGAAAAACTGTTTGCACCAAAATTCTCCTAATATTTTCTATTGTATTACTATTTCACTATGCCAAAAAACTCAGTGAAATTTGAATGAGATGATCTTTTTTTTTTTTTTTTGTAATTCATCTCTTTTTTCGTAATTGAGCAAAATTGTAGCCAGAGAAGGAATTAATGTAATCTCTAAAAGTTTTCTACTGAGGGCTATTTTGTGAAATTTATTTTGTATATCACCGTTCTCTTATATGCTCGTGCGAAAGATATGGTACTCTTTCTCATTACATGGATCGGAACCCATACCAAGTCTTTCTTGGAATCCTGAATTTGCCGATAATTGTACTAATTCACAAATATTTTCCTCCCATCAACCAGTACTAGTTGAATCATTGAAAAGTCTCTCCTTGATGTGAACTGTGGAACCAAAAAAAAAGTCACTTGTTCAGTTTAAAGTAGGCTTCTTTTCACAAAAAATGGATAGATGAATTGATATATTTAGTTAGTCTGTCTGAACTGACGGGACTCGCACCCGCAACTTTCGCTGTGCTCCTAACCAATTGAATTGAAACCCCTGAAAAATAAGGTGTACAGCCTTCAATTTTTTATTTATCTATAGTCTTTTTCTTCATTCAAACCATGGAGTTTCTTCCGTTGTCAAAGGCCAAAAATGACAGTTCTTTTTCTGTTTGTTATATGCGGAGAATTGGATGTCCGGGAACATTTATTTACATGCTTAGATCAATATCACTTTGATCTGGGAAGTATTTTTCTCTTGTAAAATGATATTACGTGATATAACATTTTGAGAAAGTAATCATTTTCTCCAGACAAAATTCGAGCAGACACCAAGCAGAAGTTGCTATTCATGTTTCCTCTCTTTTGGAGAAGACCTGTGATCTGATCAGGAATTTTCCCGAATATTATGATGTCGTTGTTAGTGTTGCACGGAAAACTGATGGCAGGCATTGGGCAGATCTCTTCTCTGCTGCTGGGAGATCAACTGAGTAAGCAACTTGATCATTACTTTTTCGTAATCCAATGCCTGCTCCAAAACGGGAATATCTAATTTTACCTTCCTTTTGTTCTAATAACTGTGAATTTTCGTTGAGATTGTTATTCTGGAGAATGAGTATTTGAAATTCTTAATGAACAATTACTTGGTTTCTTACCATGTCTTTTGTCATTTTAAGGCCTAGTTTGTTTTCCCGGAAAATAGGGGAAAAGGAAAATCTTGAAGGAAATTCTTTTTTTCCTACTGTTTGGCAATTTGAGATTTTTCTGAAAAAGAAAATAAATCTTTAGAAAAGAGAGGAGAATATGGAAAAATCTATCCTTATTTTCCCTAAGGAATTTCCTAGAAACCCTTGTTTTCCCTCATTTTCCCTATTTTTTTTCCTTTTCCTCCATTTTCCGGGGAAACAAACTAGGCCTAACTTGAATATGTGACTAAGTTTTATTATTCCGAGGAGTTGACTAGTCTTCAGTATGTCACTGAAAAACCAATTATTTTACCTTTAGGTTGTTTGAAGAATGCTTCCAGAGGAGATGGTACCGCACTGCAGCCTGCTACATACTTGTAAGAACCTCTTTGCATTACATGGGTAAATTGTGTGCATTTTAGTTTGCTATCTTATCTAGTTATGAATGTAATTGCTTTGTGCTGATGGCCTTTGGCCTGAGTTGTATTGTTATGATGTCTGTGTTTTAAAAACAGAAAGGTTCCTTTTTGAAACTTTCTACTCTATAAAGTTAGATGAGCAGCAACAAAGCTCCTGTACTTGTTGGCATTATCCGTATTTTCGGTGCATTCTTATCACTTTTAGAATGATGACTGCTTAGAAGAATATATTAGTTTCTTAGTTTATAATATTTAATGGTTTATGTTTGTTAACCAGTTTGTTATTCTTTCCATCTTATTGTGAGGTAAGTGCATGTTTTGTATCATGTGCATAGATAATTTATGCATTGTTGATCTGCTGCAACGAGGTTGTATGACAGAAGGTTCGATTATTTTTTGGTATACTAAGGTTATTAATTAGGAGAGGAGACTTCAGTGCAACATCTTTATGCAAAAGATTCTTATGTTAATTTCTGGACTGGTTGTTGTATTTCCCCAGGTCATTGCGAAGCTTGAAGGTCCTGCTGTCAGCCAATATTGTGCATTGCGTTTGCTGCAGGTGATTATGGGCTTCACTCTCGTTCTACATATAGGCAGTAATTTATAGTAATGTCAGTACGCAAGTGTCTGTAATGGGTCAGACGTCAGTGATGGGATTGCTCATTGGATGTGGCTAGTTGCATTACGAAAGAAACTGTCATTACTTGTGATTTTGTTGTTATTGCTGAAATTTCTGCAAGTTAATAGTCAAATAAGCTCCCCAAATAAGAGAATTTTTTTTTGAGAAACTTGAGCGTTGCTCTGGCATTCAACTGCAAACTATGTAGTCTGGCTCTCGCAGGTTAGGGGATACTGGTTTGTATCATTAGTACCATTTCTTATAAGCATACACATTGCTATCATCATATTTGTAAGTTTTGTTGAGATGACAGTACACAGAGTTGTTCCTGCTGATCACATCTGATGCAATTGCTTATATAGATATCTGCTGAAGTGTACTAGCCAAAACTAATGTAATTTTCTATAACTAAGCAAGAAACTTCTCAAATGCAGCTTAACTGACCTTTAAGGTTTCTCGTGTTTAACGGAAGCTCCTAAGCTAATATTTGGCCCCAAATTGTACTCCATGAAGTCAGTCATTACCTGCTAAGTCTACAAATTTGACTGTAATCTTTCTTATTAGAGTAACATACCCGACACGTCATTACTTGCTTTATAGATCAATCATCTGTAAACTTGGGTAAGCATGGTTTTGTTTTTCTTTTTTTTTTCCTGCAAGTTTACTTTCTCACTATGAACTTCTTTTTGTTAGGCTACGCTTGATGAGTCGCTCTATGAACTTGCTGGAGAGCTGGTACAAATTCTGCATATTCTAGTGTACATTTCTGGAAGAGGCCCAATCTTCTCATGCTGCATTTGTTACCTTTTTCTTCTCTTTCTTTCGGTTATTAGGTGAGGTTTCTACTTAGGTCTGGAAGAGAATATGAAAGTACAAATCCTGAATCCGAGAGAGACTCTCCAAGCTTCCTGGGTTATTTTCTTTTCCCCTCCAGTTTTAGGAAGCAACCACAGGATGCAAAAAGGTAGAGGCTAGTCCCAGTTCTTCTGCTTTCCAATCACTCCACTGGTTTTCTCTGTTCAGGTTTATTGAGGCTTGTACACAGTTTCCTTTACTCTGAGTTTATTGACGCATGTAAATGTCTTCCTTTCTATGAATGTGTAGCAGTTCGTCATTCAAAGAGCAGAGTGCGCATGTTGCTTCTGTTAAAAATATTTTAGAAAGCCATGCAAGTTATTTGATGTCTGGGAAGGAGCTTTCGAAACTTGTAGCATTTGTCAAAGGCACACAATTTGATCTTGTGGTATACAATCTATAATTTTTACTATTTTGGCATATACGATTTTGTCCCCCTTTGATGCATGATAAAAACTTGCAACAGGAGTATCTACAACGAGAGAGAGATGGAAGTGCTCGTCTGGAGAATTTTGCTTCGGGGCTTGAAATGATAGGACATAAGGTTTGTATTCCTATTCTATATTTTCAAATTTTTCAAAGGGATTTTCTTGAATTGTTTACGGGTACAGGTGGTTAAATTAGGAAGTCTTTCTCAGTAGACTGCCTGGCAACAAGTAGCTATTCACGACATCTTGTTGTGGTATTCTCTTTGAGGTTCTTTTGATGATTGATAACTCCTCAATTCTGAGACTGTAGCCTACTATCCATTGGTTATTCTGGTGACTGTTATTACTTTTAATTGCTTTGTTGAGTGATTTCATGTTTGTAAAGTTGCCCCAAGTGTATATTGGTCAGTTAAGTGTTTAAATGGTAATTGAACAGTTGTGCTGCCTGTGTACAAATGCAGGCAGACATGCGCTGCCAACTTTTAACTGCTAGAAGCAGAAAATAATTTTGAGGTATACAATAAATAAGTCAGACAGAACATGATCCAAGTTATACTAAAAGCAGCTAACTAATATGGAACACATGGGCAGCTGCAAATCATGTATATAAAAGTATTTAAAAGAAGCTATTTCTACTGAATAAAGTGCAGTTTTCGAACAATTCTAGTCATCATCTTATCATCTCTAAGCGAACGTCAACGTCAAACTATACATTATTGTTTCTTATTTAATCCCGTGACAACAATTGGTTTTCTCTGGCTCAAACCGAGTCTAGATGTGAGGCTTGGATTGGAGGAAGTTGCATTTTGTGACTTGTAGTCAAACTTTATAAGTTTTGATGTGAAGACTTGACAGAAGAATGTGAGGCAGCTGAATTAACACGAAAGTTGTTACCTTTTTAAGATAACACACGTCTCCATATAAGAATCATATTCTTAGTATATATGCCTTAGAGGGATATGTTTTGTATTTGACATACGACAAGCATATGAATGGGCTGCAATGTTTAATTCTTTGTGATGAGGGTTTGAAAACTGACAGAAACATTTATTTCATCAGTCTGGACTGTTGTGGACTTGGTCTGTGCAGTTGATTTTGTTTTAAGAAATGAATCATGGGTGTTGGTTTTATATTCATTAGTGACTGAAAGATGCTGGGGAGTTGGAATGGGTTAGAATACCGGTGGGACAAATGTTATGGTTGATTGTGATCTGGGTTTGATATATTTGAAAACGTCACAAGTCAAAGATTTTGTAGCCTCTTAAATCAAGACTTTGACACTGGAACTTGAAGAGTTTGTCCGGTTGCTCCTGCTTTGGCTAGGCTATTTCGGAGCGTGTCTATTTTATCTGCTCATTTCTATACCCAGAAGCCATCTATATATTGTGTTGATTGAATGAGGATATTCTCAAAGTATTGCAATTTGTTTACTATAGTTTACGTATGAGTGGAGTTTTCTCTCTTAAGGTGGTGAAGCCTGAGGTGGGAGTTTGTGTCTAAGGTCCTACATAGCTTTCAAGAAATGCGTACGAGTTCAAACGACTGAAAGGTCAATGACCTAGGGTCATGGATATTACAGCATGCTAATTAGTCCATGTATATTTCTAATGTTGATAGAGATGAGCGTCAAAAGTTCTAAGACAATACAGTTACTGCCCATTCAACCCAAACATGAGAGATAATTTTTCTCTTTTGAAATAGGATTACTGTATTATTACTTTACTTTATTTCATTGATTGTTTACATGTGAGTGCTCAACATTGTTAATTGCTTGTTGGTATTTTTCATTGCAATGCAGCTTCAAATGGGAATCCTCCAAAGCCGTTTGGATGCAGAATTCCTGTTGGCACACATGTGCTCCGTCAAGTTTAAAGAGTGGATAGTTGTCTTGGCTACGTTGTTGAGGCGTTCTGAGGTGTAGTAGACATTTTATTGCAGTTTTACATGAGAGGCTACTCCTGTTGTGATGAGTCACCCGCATAGACTTGATTTATATTGCTTGTTACCATTTTTGTTCGTGTTCAAATACTTTGTAGTGTCTGATATGTTGATAAATAATTCTAAAAAAATTAGCATGCCCTTTCTTGCTCAAAATAGTAACTCATTTCTTATTCTTTTGCATCTATGCATGACGTGGTGAAACCAATGATTTGGATGACATTGTTTTCCTAAATTATATGTACTAACCCTTTAATTGTCCCATCTCACCCGGTGCATCTATATCAGTAACGACCTTTATGTGCCATCTTAACATGCAAACATTGCATGAATTAATTTATCGCGAAATAATATCTCGTCTGAGAGATGTAGAATTGACAAATTGAGTAAATATAACAACAGCATTATGCCTTTCTCAGTTAATTGGATCTACAACAGTCTGTCGCTTAACCAGTCAAAGTTGATCTATTTAACCTTTTAACATATAGGTAGTTTGATATGTGTGCAGGTTCTCTTTGATTTATTTAGACACGATCTACGATTGTGGAAAGCATACAGCATAACCATGCAGGTGTGCATTTAATCAATTGATTAATACAATGTTTTGTTATATATTTTATTTACCTCCCTCTGTTTTTGCTATGAAAAATGTTCAGGCACATGAAGCTTTTGCTGAGTACCATGATTTAATTGAAGAGTTGGAAGATAGGCTTTCATCAACTGGTAATCTGGAAGAAACATGAGCTCAACTTGGTTTTATAAACACATTTGATGGGTTGGGTTGAAGCTGGTTGGCGCATAACCTGCAACTGCGCTCGGTTATATCATGAAAACGTGGTTGAGTGACATAAAGCAGACAAGTGAACATCAGTGCTATGAAGACTGCTGCATTTATGTGAAATCAGGGCTAGAATCTTCAGGGAAGTGAGCTTGTTATCACTTCTGATTTATGTGCATAATTACTGGTATCACGCTTTAGTCAAATTTTGAATTCTGGAGCATGTAATTTTCCATTTTCTGTTTAGAGAAAGAGAGAGAGAAAGACAGAAAGAAGCTTGTAGGATGTACACTATAATTTGTACAAAAAGCATAGCACTACCACTATACTCTTTCTGATTACGTGTTCGAAGCTGTAAAAAATGGTGAGCAGGAGATTGTGTGAATTGGAACTGATATTAGAAAGATATATTTGGTGAGAAGTTACTTTTGTTCTCCATATTCGGTGCAATGCTGGTGTATCTAGCAGTTGTACGCTTTTTCATTGTAGAAACCAGCGCAAGTGTTGAGTTCTTTGAATTTTAAGTTATATAAAATATTCCTGATTCAACCCAAATACCCAATCATGAATTATTAAAAAGCTGTTTTGGAGGTTGTACTGTGTCATGCAACGGCTGATTGAAATAGTTCTGTATAAGGTAATATTACCTTATTTCTTCCCTGTTAAAGAGGCTGGTATGAATGGATTCATCAAATTTTTTTTTTTTTTTTGAAGATATGAACGGTCAGTCGATCCTGTTCAAGGAGAAACTGTCCTTTTGCAATTATTACATGGCTAACATGGTGCAACAAACAGTGAAGATTATAGTATTTGTTAGACACTTATCTTCATAATTTAATCACATCATTTATTGGTAGTTGCATTGCCGTATCAACTGAACCGTACTATATGGGAGGTTAGCTTAAAAAAAAGAAAAAACAATAGACAGGACATTAAAAATAAAAGAAAGAAACCTAAGAGGATTAGGAATCAGAACACCATTTGAACAGAATAATTGCTGTCTAGAATCATTTTATTTTTTATTTTTTGGGACGTAAGAAGAAGATCAATGTGCATAAGAGTTTACGTTTTGTTTTATATAGAAGGGCATGTTTGGTTCTACGTACTAACCTGGATTAGCCGGCTTATTTCAGTTCGTAAATTGTTTGGTTCGTGTGTTAAGTTTTTCGGCCTTTTAGCCAAACAACATATAGCACGACATTGTACCACATTTATCCATATATTATAAACTCCCCTCCCCCACGGTAATTAATTAATTTCTCTTTTGGCTCAGACTTCGAAGTTAGTGAAAAGATGACAGTACCCAGTACCCTTTGGTTGCTAAAAATTTTGAGTGACCAAGGGTATTTTAGAAAATTACGCAATTTGACGTATTTATAGAACAAACCAAATGATTTCTTAGATTTATGTACAAAGTTAATTCTTTTTTTTTCTGACATATGAACCAAACCAATTTTAAAAACAATAAATATAAACCAACTTTTAAGAGAGGAAATAGTAAATTTGTGTATTAGAGTATACATAGAACCAAACATTCTTTTCCTGAACAAAGAACGCCCTTATAATATGTTTTACAACGACTGTATTGGTAATTATTGATTTCTATGCATTTATATTTTGGACGAATTATTATAAAAGCTCTGTATCTTTTGCCTTTTAACAAAAGTGCCCAAAGTGTTATCGGGCTTGAATCGGTACCCCATAACATTTTCATTTTTCGACAAAAAATCCATTTTGCCTTTATTCAAACTTTTTTGCATACGTGGATACCACATCGTAGCCATGTCAACAATAGCATTTTAAGGTGGATATTAGAAAAACAACACAAATATTATTTTAATTAGCAAAACCTCCCCAAAATGATTTCTAAGTACCCTTATATTGATTTCTACAATATAGATTTCTACAATATAGACACAATAATAAAGAGAGGGATATGGATGATGGTGGATCCGACTTTAAACCCCTGGGGGCCGCCACGCAGCCGGTCGCTGCTGTCGAAAAGTTTGCTGAAACTATTTTTTTTTTCAGAAAGGTTGTAGCCTTGTGAGAGACGGATCTAACCCACTTTACGAAATATTTAAAAGATTTTTCATTACACGGGAAATCGATTTTTGGTACGCGAAGAACATCAAGAACATCGAGTAGTGTCTGTAAGCTCAAATCTCCAATTTTGATGCAGTGATAAAGGATGATAACAACCCAGATCATATGCGTGATGAACTGATGATAAAGAGGAGAATTCCAATCAAAATAAACATGTATCCACTTCAAAATTCTAGAAATTTTATGAAGAACGACAAGTGTTTTTCTTGAGAGAACCTTTGAAGATTTGAAGATCGGATGAACACAAAAGATGAAATTATTGGAAATCCAACCCTCCCCAACTGTTTTTCAACGAGGAATCCAAATATCTGCCGAAAACCAAAAAAATACCTCAATTATATGCAATTTGGAGAAATCGAGAGCAGTTTTTAAGGGGAAAAAACTTTAGTTTCTTTAAAGATTTGAAGATCGTAAGAACTTAAATGTGAATTTTGAAGAAAACCTCGCTTGCCCCCCTCAATTTTCTACAAGGAATCCAAAAATCTACCAAGATTTCCTAAAAAAACAAACACAACTATGCGAAAATCGATTTTGGGATCTTTTATTTTTTCAGAGTGTTGGAGGATTTGTGTTATAAGCGGTAGAAGGAAAAAATGTTTTTTGTGGTGTTAGAAAGCTTACTATGAGGCCTTTTTCCAAGATAAGTGGCTTGTGGAATTGACATGAGGGGGAAGGGATGGCTATATTTCTGGGAGCGAACTCCGGGCGAATATGAAGCACATGGATACAAGTTTTGCGTTGGAATGAAAGACAATTCCGAATCCGCTTTGTCTACGAACAAGGAAGCTATAAGTAATGCAACTATGAATCTCATGGAGATTTCGATCCTGGCTCAGGATGAACGCTGACGGTATGCTTAACGCATTCAAGTCGGACGGAAAGTGGTGTTTCCAGTGGTGGACAAGTGAGTAACGCGTAAGAACATGTCCTTGGTAGGGGAACAACACCTAGAAAAGGCTGCTAATACCCCGTAGGCTGAGGAGCAAATGAGGAGTCCGCCCGAGGAGGGGCTTGCGTCTGATTAGCTAGTTGGTGAGGCAATAGCTTACCAAGGCGATGATCAGTATCTGGTCCGAGAGGATGATCAGCCAAACTGGGATTGAGACACGGCCCACACTCCTATGGGAGGCAGCGATGGGGAATTTTCTGCAATTGGCAAAAGCCTGATGGAGCAATGCCACATGGAGGTAGAAGGCTCATGGGTCGTGAACTTCTTTTCCCGGAGAAGAAGCAATGACGGTATCTAAGGAATAAGCATCGACTAACTCAGTGCCAGCAGCTGCGGTAAGACAGAGAATGCAAGCGTTGTCCGGAATGATCGGGCGTAAAGCGTCTGTAGGTGGCGTCTGTAGGTGGATTTTTAAGTCCGCCGTCAAATTCCAGGGCTCAACCCTGGACATACGATGGAAACTATCATGATGGAGAACGGTAGGGGCAGAGGGAATTTCTGGTGGAGCGGTGAAATGCGTAGAGATATGAAAGAACATGAATGGTGAAAGCACTCTACTTGGTTGACACTGACATTGAGAGAAGAAAGCTAGGGGAGAGAATGGGATTAGATACCCCAGTAGTCCTAGCCGTAAACGATGGATACTAGGCGATGTGCGTATCGACCCATGCAGTGTTGTAGCTAACGCGTTAAGTATCCCGCCTGAGAAGTACGTTCGCAAGAATGAAAATCAAAGAAATTGACAGAGGCCCACAAAAGCGGTGGAACATGTGGCTTAATTTGATGCAAAGCGAAGAACCTTACCAGGGCTTGACATGCCACAAATCCTCTTGAAAGAGAGGGGTGCTTTGGGGAACGCGGACACATGTGGTGCATGGCTATCGTCAGCTCATGCTGTAAGGTGTTGGGTTAAGTCTCGCAACGAGCGCAACCCTTGTGTTTAGTTACCATCGTTGCGTTTGGAACCCTGAACATACTGTCGGTAATAAGTCGGAGGAAGGTGAGGATGACGTCAAGTCATCATGCCCCTTATTCCTTGGGCGACACACGTGCTACAATGGATGGTACACAGGGTCGCAATCCCACGAGGGTGAGGTAACCCCAAAAACCCATCATCAGTTCAGATTGCAGGCTGTAACTCAACTGCATGAAGTCAGAATCGCTAGTAATCGTCGGTCAGCCATACGACAGTGAATTAGTTCTCGGGCCTTGTACACGCAGCCCGTCACACTATGGGAGCTGGCCATACCCGAAGTCGTTACCTTAACCGCAAGGAGGGGGATGCTGAAGGCAGGGCTAGTGACTGGAGTGAAGTCGTAACAAGGTAGCCATACTAGAAGGTAGGGCTGGATCACCTCACTTTTAGGGAGAGCTAATGCTTGTTGGGTGTTTTGGTTGGAAACTTCTTCACACCAAAAACAAAAAGAAGGGAGTTACGTTTGAGTTAAACTTGGAGATAAAAGTCTTCTTTTGTTTCTCGACGGTGAAGTAAGACATAGCTCATGAGATTATTATCCTAGGTCGGAACAAGTTGATAGGATTCCCTTTGTTACGTCCCCATGTCCTCCCGTGTGGCGACATGGTGGAAAAAAAAGGAAAGAAATGGGTGGGGTTTCTCTCGCTTTTAGCATAGTGGGCCCCCAGTGGTAGGGTCGCACGATGGGCTATTAGCTCAGTAGTAGAGCGCGCCCTGATAATTGTGTCGTTATGCCTGGGCTGTGAGGGCTTTCAGCCACATGGATAGTTCAATGTGCTCATCGGCGCATGGGCCTGAGATGTGGATCACCCAAGGCACATTAGCATGGCTTACGCCTCCTATTCGAACCGCAGTTTGAAACCAAACCTCTCATCAGGAGGATAGATAGGGCGATTTGGGTGATATCCAATGTAGATCTAACTTTCGATACACTCGTGGGATCTCGGAGGTCTGGGGTGGACCACCACGGCTCCTCTCTTCTCGAGAATCCATACATCTCTTATCAGTGTATAAACAGCTATCTCTCGAGCACAAGTTTAGGTTCGGCCTCAATGGGAAAAGAAAATTGAGCACCTAACAACGCATCTTCATAGACCAAGAACTATGAGATCACCCCCTTCATTCTGAGGTGACGGAGGGATCGTACCATCCAAGCCTTTGTTTTTCATGCTTTTCCCAGAGGTCTGAAGAAAGCCACAATCAATAGGATTTCACTAATCCTCCCTTCCCGAAAGAAAGAGTGTAAAATTCTTTTTCCTTTTCGCAGGGACCAGAAGATTGGATCTAGCCGTAAGAAGAATGCTTGGTATAAATATCTCACTTCTTGATCTTCGACTCCCACAGTTACTACGAACGTCCCCGATCGGTGCAATGAGATGTGTGTATTTATCTATCTCTTGACTCGAAATGGGAGCAGGCTTGAAAAAGGATTTTGGAGTGTCTAGAGTTGAGCCAGGAGGGTCTCTTAACGCCTTTTTTCTTCTTCTTCTCATCAGAGTTATTTCACAAAGACTTCGAGGGTAAGGAAGAAGAGGGGAACAAGCACACTTGGAGAGCGCAGTACAATGGAGAGTTGTATGCTGCATTCGAGAAGGATGAATCGCTCCCCAAAACGAATCTATTGATTCTCTCCCAATTGGTTGGATCGTAGGTGTGATGATTTACTTCACGAGCAAGGTCTCTGGTTCAAGTCCAGGATAGCTCAGTTGCGCCAGAAAAAAGAATAGAAGAAGCATTGACTACTTTCATGCATGCTCCACTTGGCTCGAGGGGTAGACCTCCGCTCTTGCAATTGGGTCATTGTGATTATGGGTTGGATGTCCAATTGTCAAGGACGTTATGATAGTATCTTGTACCTGAACCAGTGGCTCACTTTTTCTAAGTAATGGTGAAGAGGACCGAAACATGCCACTAAAAGACTCTGCTGGAACAAAGATGGGTTGTCAAGAATGTAGAGGAGGTAGGATGGGCAGTTGGTCAGATCTAGTATGGATCATACATGGATGGTAATTGGAGTCAGTGACTTTCCTAGGTCCATCATCTGAGATCCCTGGGGAAGAGGATCAAGTTGTCCCTTGCGAACAGCTTGATGCACTATCTCCCTTCAACCTTTTGAGCAAAATGCAGCAAAAGAAAATGAAGGAAAATCCATGAACCGACCCCATCATCTCCACCCCGTAGGAACTACAAGATTGCCCCAAAGGCACCTTTGGCATCTAGGGGTCATGGACCGACCATAAAACCCTGTTTAATAAGTGGAACGCATTAGCTGTCCATTCTCAGGTTGGGTAGTAAGGGTTGGAGAAGGGCAATTAAGTCACTCATTCTTAAAACAAGCGTTCTTAAGACCAAAGAGTCGGGCGGAAAGGGGGAGAAAGCTCTCCGTTCCTGGTTCTCCTGTAGCTGGAACCTCCGGAACCACAAGAATCCTTTGTTAGAATGGGATTCCAATTCAGCACCTTTTGAGTGAGATTTTGAGAGGAGTTTCTCTTTGGAGAGCACAGTACGATGAAAGTTGTAAGCTGTGTTTGGGTAGAGTTATTGTCTATCGTTGGCCTCTATGGTAGAATTAGTCGGGGGCATGAGTGGCGGTGGTTTACCGTGCGATGGATGTCAGCGGTTCGATTCCCCTTATCTCCAACTCATGAACTTAGCCGATACAAAATGATACCACCCGATTTTCTCAATCTGGCGGTTCGATCTAAGATTTATCATTCATGGACATTGATAAGATCCATCCATTTAGCAGCACCTTAGAATGGCATAGCCATATAAGGGTGGTAAGGACGAGTTTCAAACGAGGAAAGGCTTACGGTGGATACCTAGGCACTCAGAGACAAGAAAGGGCGTAGTAATCGACGAAATGCTTTGGGTAGTTGAAAATAAGCATAGATTCGAAGATTCCCTAATAGGGCAACCTTTAGAATTGCTGCTAAATCCATGGGCAGGCAAGAGACAACATGGCGAACTGAAACATCTTAGTAGCCAGAGAAAAAGAAGGCAAAAGTGATTCCCATAGTAGCGGCGAGCAAAATAAGAGCAGCCTAAACCGTGAAAATGGGCTTGTGGGAGAGCAATACAAGTGTCGTGCTGCTAGGAGAAGTAGTCTGAATGATGCACCCTATATGGTGAAATCCCAGTAGTCGAAAGTATCACTAGCTTACGCTCTGACCCTAGTAGCATGGGACACTTGGAATCCCGTGTGAATCAGCAAGGACCACCTTGCAAGGCTAAATACTCATGGGTGTCCGATAACACAGTAGTACCATGAGGGAAGGGTAAAAAGAACCCCCATCGGGGAGTGAAATAGAACATGAAATTGTAGGCTCCCAAGCAGTGGGAGGAGCCAGGGCTCAGACCGCGTGCCTGTTGAAGACTGAGCCGGTGACTCATAGGCAATGGCTTGGTTAAGGGAACCCACCGGAGCCGTAGCAAAAATGAGTCTTCATAGGGCAATTGTTACTGCTTATGGACCCGAACCTGGGTAATCTATCCATGATCAGGATAAAGCTTGGGTGAAAATAAGTAGAGGTTCGAATCGACTGATGTTGAAGAATCAGCGAATGAGTTGTGGTTAGGGGTGAAATGCGACTCATACCCAGAGCTAGCTGGTTCTCCCCGAAATGCGTTGAGGCACAACAGTTGACTGGACATCTAGGGGTAAAACATTGTTTTGGTGTGGGCCGCGAGAGCGGTACTAAATCGAGGCAAACTCCAAATACTAGATATGACCTCTAAATAACAAGGGTCAAGGTCGGCTAGTGAGACGATGGGGGATAAGGTTCATCGTCGAGAGGGAAACAGCCCGGATCACCAGCTAAGGCCCCTAAATGATCGCTAAGTGATAAAGGATTCATGGGACCGATAGCATGAACCTAGGATATTCTAAACATGTACTACTTGTGCTTACGCAAACTTGGTTCATGCAAGCGTAATGACTCATGATGAACGATTCTGCATATAACAAAAGAATCATATCAATAACGACATTATGAAAAGTGCATGATTAAATCTCTAGCTCGACTAAGCCCTATATGAATAGTATCAGATCTTGTATATAGGACCAGAGACAATCCTCCAAGGTTCAACGTGTCATCTGTCACCAACTTAGTCACGTTAAACTTATGACTGGTCACAAGGTTGGCTATAAAGGTGTTAACCCACCTTGGGGCTCCTACCCCATGAGGGATTGTAATCCTCGGTACGTCCACCCAATCTTTCTTTAGACATGAAAAATCCTTGTTCAACTCTCCTTAATGTAAAAGTACCTCTTGTTCTAGTTTTTCCCATAACCTGTCCGCTCCCCATATAGGAATGTAACCTTTTTCAGGGTCTTTAGACGATAGAAACCCATCTATTTGTGCCCCACCTCGAACAAAAACCATAACTCATTAGGGCCACAAGGTGCGCTCAACCCCTTCATAGTAAATAAAAACCCCATGATATGCCCAATCGAGTTAGGGTTGAGTTAGCTCGACACCAAGCCTATGGTCCAAAATATGGTCAAAACATCAGGAGGGATAGGAAACCACATATTGTTGATCAACTGCCCGACAAATATTGTGAGAAACCCCAGGGGTAGGGTTTTGACCCTTTGCTCAGCTGTCAAAATCTTGATCTGGCAATTTCTATAAATATAGAAGTTTTCGCGCATAAACGTCCGACTATGCTACAAACGGGAGACATAGTCGGTATATAGCATATGTGCCGCATCGACATCCTCACCAGACTCATCCACCTCCCTCTTTTCAGTTCCATCCGACTCGCTATTCGTGCGATTATCGGCAACATCATAAATGGGCTAGCTGCCCAGCCCTTGTTGGGCACCATGACCCTGACTGTCTTCAAACATATGGCCCTCACCACCTTCCACTCGGGACGACGAAGCCTCTTTGTCCTGATTCAACCGCGAGTCTCATATGCTTTGTTCTCTTACCTAGCCACTCGACTCGGCCCTAGAGTCGTCACTCCAACCACTACATATATCAACCTTCAGACTCGCATTCTAGTCTGACATTTTGCTTACAACTAAAAATAAAATCAAACAAACGGAACTAACTATTCTAGCTCGAGTCTACCACGCGTACACGAAAAATAAACATTCGTAAATTAAGACCTAAAACCGTAGCCAAACTACCTTTGGGTCTATAGAGTTGAACACACGCGCTTAACAAAAAAGAAGTATAGTTGCAAGGAATAAAAACAAAAGGTCAAAAACAACACGAAAATTTTCTAAGTATAATAGTTGAACAAGAAAGAGTATCGAATGGATCGAGTGTCGAACAAGGAATTCGACACTTAGAAAATGGTCGAACACCTACCCGTTCATTACTGCTCAATAATTCTCTCATTTCAAACGTAGGTAGCAAATGTGTTCTCTCCCTCAGCCACACCCCCTATTTATAGAAAATGGTATGTGATGGGTGTGTAGGGTGTAATAAAATAGAATATAAGTCAACACGAGAATGTTACACCTAAATTCTACTTTGTCGCAAGTGCACGAATGTAGTAATAATAATAGTAAGTATAATTAGTTAGGATGCACGGATACTCAAAAAAAGTGTTCGGTCAGCTCCGGATACGCGTCGGACACGGATACGCACGAGATACGTATCCGATACGCCAACTGGAGTATTTTGAATTAAAATTGGTTAAAAAATATGGATACAAGTATCGGGGCCAATTTATAATTTTCTCAAATATATAGTTGTCTAACATAATAAACTTACAATTAAAATACTAAATTGCAATTTCCATCGAAATATACTTGGGAAGCCGTGTTACCTTCATCATTTTGACCAAAAAAAAAAAGAATGAGGGGTGCAAAATTTGCGAATAGGTGGTCTACATGTCTAATTCATCTTTAAACTCTTTAACTTTTGTTGTTGACCATGTTTAATGTATTTAACATTTAACCGTTAGTATTTTGAGTTTTTGAGCTTATATGAATTGCCTATGGCTATTAGGAATCTTTTATATATGTTTATATTTTTTTTATTATGTTTAAATTAATTTTGCAAGTGAATACATATGATATAATATATCATTTGACTTTTTTTAGTTATATATTTATATAATTATTATTTATTAATATTAAATATTCGAAGTATCCTACACGTATCGTATCTTGTAAATTTTAAAAAAATCGTATCCACGTATCCGTATCCTACGAATACATATTCTCGTATCCGTATCCGTGCAACCTTAATTACGAACCAAGTATTGTATCCAAAGTGAGTGATGGATGTATGTATGAATCACTTAAATGTAAAATACTAGCAATTGTCACTATCTTTTCTCTTGTGTTTGCGCGATGTAATGAATGGTTTTTACGCTAAGAATGCCTAAACTAGAATGCGGTGGAAACTAATCTGAGGATGTAGAAACATAAATTAAATATCTTTTTGGATTTTTAGTTTTGAATGCAAGAAAACAATTAAAGTAATTAAACTATTATACTAATGTAAGCAAGTAAACTAAGAATATTGGAAGAGAGACTCATTAACTACTTTACTAAACTAAACTAAAGAATAAAATTTAATGATTGATTGATTGATTTTGGTTGTAAACAATAATTGAAAAGATTGTTTAGAATCGGGTTTCACTATGATTTAACCATAACAGCTCATAAACAAACTACATATATCTACTTACAATACTTGATAGTTATTTGATGTTTGCATGTCTAATGTATCTGTGACATGTGGAAAGAGTTATCCTAACCATACACCTATGAGTCTCTATAACCTACCATATTAACGGATCAACCCAGTTGTCAGTCGTTTTGGAAGTTACCAAACCTGCAATCCAATTAACTCATTTGAATCGTGTTAACAAAACATACATAGTAAATATTGATCTAGTGTGATCTAAAGGTTGCACATCAGTTGCTTTCACAAATCCAAAGTCACAAATCGCGCACACACACACACACACACACATATATATATATATAAATATCTTAGCATTCTACACCCTGGGTGGCCCCGCACGAGTGCTTCCGTGTTATCCCAGTGAGAGTAAGGTCAGTCACACATCATAAGTAACTATTTAATCTAGACATTAAAGATCATCAAACACACATCAAGTAAAGCAAATCAACATATTCATAAATCAGAGTTACTCCCTTATTCTAAACAACGAGTAGGTTAGCTCATCATAGTCATGAGACCAACTATCAATAAAGAAGTAAATATCATAGACAAAGTAAATAGATAAAGAAAAGCTTCTCGGATTCGGTGGAACGTTGTTGCTTGACCCTCTTCTTACTCCCTTTTGCTATCTTCTTCTTCACAAACTATATTCTCTCAAACAATGACTCTACTAAACTAGAAGACTTTGATGGTGTTTTCTCTCTAGTGATAAACTCTCAAGGTTTCTCTGTCGAAAACTGGTTTTAAGTTATTGTGATGGCTATGAAAACTGTACCCTAGCTGTTGAACGTACCCAAATTCCATCTTGATCACGCGCCACCCGCGCGATGCGCAATTTGATCGCGCACCACCCCCGTGCACGATGTTCTGATTTTCTCTCTGCGGTATCCTAGTGTCTTCCTCTTCAATCACTCTATGTTCCGTATTTCGCCTCATTGTAGTGCCATAGCATTCCCGTAGCGCCTGAACATTCTGAAATAGTGTCTTGACTAATTGTCACCCAAAATATCCATTGTAGTGCCATAGTGTTCCATTTTTGGCCTTATTTGGCCTCATTATGTCTTGACTTCGTAAAATAAGTAAACACATCATCATAAGTATTCAAAAGCATAAGTAAACAAGTACTTTTTATTCAGACGCTTATCAGTCCGCGATAAAAATGCCTTAGCTACCTGGCACACGTACGGAACAATCGAACCAACATAATTCGATTGTCTCGAGAATAGTCGAATCACCCAAGATTTTATTGTCTCGATAACTATCGAATCACCTACGATTCAACACTATCAAAAACAACTAAATCCATGTTGATTAGACTCTCTTGAAAATATTCGATTTAAATATGGTATACACCGAGAAGATCCAAATCATCACCAAATGAATGATCAAGCGCGATATTTGGCATCTGATTCTTCACATTACGGCGCTAAATGGGGGGGGCATGTTTTGAAGCCAAGTATCATTATTTGACATCCGATCCTTCGAATTACGGCTCCCAAATATGGGGCATGTTTTGAAGTAAGATATCATTATTTGGCACTCGGTCCTTTAGATTACGGCTCCCAAATGAAGGGCATGTTTTGAAGCCAGATATCATTATTTAGCACCCAATCCTTCAGAGTACGGCTCCCAAATGGGGGGCATGTTTTGAAGCCGGATATTATTATTTGGAACTCGATCATTCGGATTACGGCTCCCAAATGAGGGCATGTTTGGAAGCTAGATATCATTATTGGGCACCCGATCCTTCGGATTACGACTCTCAAATGGGGGCATGTCTTGAAGCCATTTATCATTATTTGGCACCCGATTCTTCGGACTATGGCTCCCAAATGGAGGGCATGTTTTGAAGCAAGATGTCATTATTTGACACTCGATCCTTCAGACTACGACTCCCAAATTAGGTGGCATATTTTGAAGCAAAACACTTTTCTATTTCAAGGACAACAATAAACATTATTAAATATAGCACCCGCTCTTGAATCAAAACCAACTCCCAAATTGGGAGGACTATATGGTGGGGGTGTTTTAGGTGGTCCAAAAACAAACGGGGTTGACCTATCCCATTAACAGCCCAAAAGGAAAAGAGTCGAACCAAGGTGGTTCGACTCTTCTTGGGCGATTGAACGAAGACGTTCGACTATTGTTTTCCATTTCACGGGGCGGGTCCTACATCCCGAGATATATAAATACTCTGCATCTCGAGATTCACGTCACATATTTATTATTATTCACCAAGCCTACAACAATTGAACTGAGATGTTTGACTGTTTGATAGTTCTTTTCGTTCGATTGATCCGCCCTTCAGTTTAATCGTTATCGATCATTCCATTATGTTCAAGAGTTTTCAGAGTCGAACCCCCAACAGTTCGAGTATTCTAGAGTTTGACTGTAATTACTATATCAAATCACCCTCCGTTCGATCATCCCCGGTTTGATCGTCTAGCGTTACTTAGGTCACTTTAGGCTTTATACCGTGTATTAGGTGCTCTGGGCATAGCTGGTCCATTTCCTTATAATTGGCTAGCATAATTTGGTTTATTTCAGGATCGATTGTATTGTAATTTCATTGTATTGTAACTCATGCGTAATAAGACCAAATTAAAGCTCATCCGTGACAAGAAGATTCAGCGAGTCATTTTTGAAACAAATTCGATCAATTGAAGTTGCAAATCTGGTCTCAAGGATCTGATGCAAACTTTTGGTCTGGTATGAATACTCTACTCGACATCACCTCATCATGGAAGATGTTTAGTTATTAGAAAATTAAGAAATTCTAACATTTGGGAACAAAAGCGTGCATAGTCTTGCTAATTGACGAAACTCCCAGTACACTGGAAAGGCCTTATTGATGTTTTGCATTTTCCTTTTGATACTCTTGCCGAGAATCTCTTTGAGGCCTCATCTTTTTGTAATATTTGTGAAACTCTAATTTCCTCTATGAGTAATAACTTTTTTCCTCCAAAAAAAAAATATTAACTATAATTGTTTTTTTTGTAAGCCAAGAAAAGCAATGCCCTTAAGCTACATTGGATTCTAAAATAGAAACTAAACTCGAGGGGGGGGCTAGTACAAGACTTATCGCCCCATCAATGATGCTTATATGTTTTGCCATACATCCGAAAGATTGTTGCTTGTCCTCGCAATCCACCTAAACTCTTGAGTCCAAGACTTGTGAAGAAGTGCTCGACATTCTTCAGTTATCGGCATCAAATCATGTTCCCTGACGGAGTCATCCATAATTAGATCATATGATTCCTTTGAGTCGGTCTCCACTTTAATTTTTTGGATCGTTTTTCCCCAAGCGACAGTAAGTCCCTCCCGTAGAGCTACAATTTCGTCTTTGAGAACTATTGGGTAAGTCAGCCTTTTAGCAAAACCCCAAAACCATCCTCATTTATCATCCCTGAGCACACCTCCAATTGAGTCGTTATTTGAATGGTGTAGAACACTCCCATCGACGTTTAATTTGAACCATCTTTCCTTTGGTTTTTTCCAAACGCTCGGTTTCACTTTCCTATTCTTCTTCTTCGATAAGATAAGATATGAGCAAAGTTGTTTCATTTGACAAAGGATGGCATAGATAGTGTCAGCTTTACCTTTGAAGATCTTGGCATTACGGGGTTTCCAAATAAGCCAAATGCTTGACGCGAACATGATAATATCAACACGCGCAAGATTTTATTTGAGCCATTTGTTCTCCTTGCAAGAATAGAAGCTTACCAAGTCCAGGCTCGACATAATCTTATTCTAGATCTTTTTTGTAGCCAAACAGTCCCGCAAGATGTGCGTTACAGACTCCTCTCCATTGTTGCAAATCGGGCATGTTGCGTCGTCGGTGAGTTTACCCGTTTTCCAGAGTTAGTTTGTGGCTAACTTATTCTAGCTAGCAAGCCAAATAAAGTAACACATTTTGCAACTGCCATGTCCTTTCCAAATCGCTCAGATTTGATTTGCTGCATGTGTTGTCTGCATAGAGTCGGTGAAGTGCTCTATACGTACTCTGGGAAGTGAAGATCTCGAATGTTGTCTCGTTCCACAGTGGTTTGTCCTCGACTTCGTTGAGCATCAAGTTCTTCACCAAGATCTTCTGCTTTGAAACTATTGGGGTATCAGTTATTAGCGTACCAAAGTTCCAGTTCCCCCTATCATCAAGAACATCCGTTATCTTCACTCCATAATTCGCTGGATCAATTATAAAGTCCGCATAGCTAAGATTTCCATCGCCAATCCAATTGTCGAACCATAATGAGATTGATTTGTCGTCTCTTATTCTCCATCTAATAAAGGGCGATATCAGAGCCATACATTTCACAATAGCTTTCCAGGTCGGGCTGTCAGATGTTTTGACCACATATGTCGTGAGCCTTTTCTTCTTCAGGTACTTCGTCTCCATGAGTTCTGCCTATATACTCTTATGCATCTTCAAAAAAATTCAACAAAACTTTGATAAAAGTGCCTCATTATTTTTCCTCACGGTCCTTAGTAGGGCTATGCAAAAAAAATGGATCGATCGGATCGGGTGAAAATCTATCGAACGATCTGATCCGAAAATCGAATCGAATATTTGATCTGACTTTTAATTTTTTGCATTAGGATCAAACATCCCCCCCCCCTTTGATTTGATTCTCGATTTCAGAGGTTAAGAATCGGATCGAATCGAATACTCATCTTATAATAAATGCTAATAAAATGCTACTAATTAACTTAATATGTTAAAAAATCTAACACTTAACATCTTTTTCTTTGTCAAAAAAATGCCACATTTTTGTTTTGGAAAAAGTAGGAATGAAACAAAACAATAGTATAAAAGCCTATAAGCCTCACTCACAACGCTAGCAAAGCAAACCCTTTCTTTACGAAGGCCGGTGGCTATTTTTTCTCTCTCGTTCGTCATTTTGCTCGTCTGTCTCGTCTTTCGGCCGTCGAACTAGATTATTCCATGAGTTATTTGCCTCAAAACTAATTTGTTCCATTGATATTAAAATAAATAAGAAAAAATGATCAAAATCAAATCAAATCGGATCAAAATCGAATGATTTTGGATCGAATCGGATCGTTTTAAATTGATTTGATTTTGATCCTCATTTCTCCAGGATTGAAATCGACTACCAGCCTCGATTCGATCTGATCCGATCTAAATGCACAGCCCTAGTCCTTAGTCCCAATCCCCCTTGTTTTTTCGGTTTCGTGACTTTATTCCACCCCACAAAGTATAGTTTTTTTTCCTTTGATTTATGCGACCAAAGGAAATCCCGGTTGATCTTGTCCAACCTCTCACAGACCCTTTCGGGTAGCCAACTCGATTGCATCGTGCGAATGGGATCGCGGTGGACACTAATTGTACTAGGGTTGCACATCTAGCCAAAGGTAGCATCAAACCTTTCCGATTTGTTAGCACTCTGAACACAATACATAATAAGTCTGATCACATTAGTAGAAAAGTGAAAAGCTTTCAGAGTCTCCTTCAAGAATCTCCAACTAATCTTATCGTATGTTTTTTCTAAGTCTCGCTTAAGGATCATACATCCCACCTTGTTCTTCTTCCTTTTTTTTTTTTTTTTTTAAAGAAAGTAGTATTTCTTGGATAATAAATATGTTATCATGTGTACTACACCCTTTTATGAAACTCTACTGGGTAGGAGCGATAAGACTAGGCATAAAATCACGGAGTCTCAGAGTGATGCACTTTGTGATGAACTTATATAGAACATTGCATAGAGAGATCGGTTTGAACTGTGAAATCATAGTAGAGGTAGTTACCTTCTGAATGAGGCAAAGGAATGCAGCGCTGACTTTAGGATCAAAGCAGCCCTCTTTGAAAGCTTCTTTCACAAACTCCAAAACAGAATTCTCCGTCCACTCCCAATACTTATGATAAAACAACTCTTGTAGGCCGTCGGGTCTGGGTGCTTTATTCGGGTGCAAAATCTAGATCGCATCCTTAATTTCTTTAGATGTCGCTTCACGACCAACAAAAACTGCACCCTCATTATCAAGCACTTGCTAAAATTTTGAGATTGGTAGTGCGGTCGTATTATTATCTGAACCCGTGAACAGGTTCTTAAAGAACTCAATGGCAAATCGTTGTGGCATGGTTTGATCGTCCACCAAAACATCGCCAATCTTCAAAGTTAGGATCCAATTCTTTTTCCTCCGAATTATGGTGGATCTATGAAAGAAAGCGGTGTTTTTATCTCTTTCATCGAGCCATTTAATCCTCGACTTTTGCCTCCAAAATATATCTTCATTCTTCAAGATATTGTTACATTCTATAATCAGTTCCTCCTCCAATTTTTAGGGAATGAATTCGGACCTCTATCAAGTGCTTTTTGCGCGCCTTCGAATCGTCGGAGGGTCACCTTTTTCTTATGAAAAAGGTTCCCAAAATAGATTTTATTCCATGGCAGCAAAATCTCCAAAATCTTGTCGGTGGCGTCGACAACTTTATGTTGTTATCCCACACATTTCTCAATAACTCTTCGCAGTCCATTTCAAAATCAAACGGTCTTTTTTTCTCTGATAGTGTTGAGTTATCTATATGGGTAATGATTGAATGATGGTCCCCGAGTGTCCGTGGTAAGTGGAAGATCGCAAATTTGGTAAAGTCCTCGATCCACGTATCATTGGCGATGGCTCTGTCATTTTTTTCCATAATCAGAGCTTCTCCTTATCTTTTACTAACCCATGTATACTTTGGTCCATTGAAGCCGAAGTCGTGGAGTTCCTGTAATTATCTGCCTTTGAAACGCTATGCATCTGTTGGCAATGGATATATTTCCACCTTTCTTCTCATGAGTATAGCTGAACTCATTGAAGCCGCCTTGCACAAGCCACGAGATTGTAACTTGCTGAGCTATTTGCTCTAGTTTGTCGAACATCCTCACTTTGTCAACCGTAGTAGGCTTTGTTTAAATTCCAGACACCATCCTATCGGGCTAATGTTTTCCACTAACCATAGCATGAATACTTTGGTCATCCACATTTAGCACCTCCATGTTAATATTATTAGAACTCTAACACCACCAGCCATGACCTCTGTCGGCGCTATACAGAAACTTTCATACCCTAAGGTTGATGCAATTTTCATAAGCCCGCTCTCCAGAAACCATTGTCTCTAGAAGAAACACAACATCCGGTCTATGTATCCGTACTAACTCTATGAAGTTATTAAAAAAATCCTCAACCCCCGCACCTCTACAGTTCCAAGATACGACTCGCATTGACATATTAATGAGACCCATTAGGCCGACGGGGTTCTCAACAACTCGACCCGTCCATGACAACATCAGTTGTCTCATCAATTCCATGGCTATGTATGTTTGCCTTCTTGCCTCCCAGTGACTCATCACGCAGCGTTGCCATCATATCGGTACATGTTCCACTCTCTCGACTATCTCCGTGAGGATCTCGAATTCTCATACTATCAGAAGTATATCAACCACCTTGATTGTCATCAGATCAATTCGTAAGATCTTGGAATGGCGTACGCATGTACGGGACTCCGTTTGGATTGCCTAGAAATAAGCATCTCGTTCTCTTAATCTAAAATTAAATCGCCTTCTTGCTCCATTGAGTGTTTCTTTTCCTGAGTTTGATTCGCTAACTTCGTCAGGCAATAAACCTTTCAGTTCCTTAGTTTCGTTGCTCTCCAAGATTTGGAAGGGATTAGAGCTTATTTTCGTTTTAGGTTTAGCGGTGTTTTGTCCAGTCTTTTATTAATGTGCTTGTTTCCATTAGCATCCGGTTTCTTTGGTAAGGAAAAATATCCCGATAGGATTCTCTTATTGTTCGACTTTTCCACCTTCCCCACATCGGGTCCCGAGTGATATTGAGTAGGTGTTTTTGTAAAACTCACGCTGCTTTGCTTAGGACCATATTTCGAATAGGACTCCTTCAAGTTCATGACCTATTTGCTTTTCCCTTTTTGTTGGCTTCGAACATCTCCTTTAGTATTGTTTAGATTTTTCCTCCTCTCCACGACCACCCACTCTCCAAACTCGTGCTTTGTTTATTTTATCTACCAACCAATCGGTCGGTTATTTCTCTTCTTGTTTCGAGAGTAGTTTTTTGCACTACTGTTTCACTCCTCAAAGACACATCTTTTTTGCAACCCTAGTTGTGCATTGAGCTATATTATGAACAATATGTTCGCACGTGAAGAAAACTGTTGGTAAGTTCTCGTACGTCAATTGGTATGCGGTCCAATCAATGGAGATCCCCATTTTCAGTGGTTTGTTCGTGGGGATTTGAACTCAGTGGGGTTGTGTACACATTTTCGTCGATCTTAATTGGGTTACCCATTCGTTTAGCAATTGCCTTAAGCACGGATTCTCTGAACATTTGGAGTGGCAGATCTAAGACCCGAACTCAAGATATCGTGTATTCAGTAACTTCCATATCTGCTCAGAAATTTGGCGTCTATTTTCGGATTGATAAAAAGTTGGTCGCAAGCCTCCATGTTCCTTGTGTCAAGATGACTTCTCTTTGAATTGGTGTCATGCCTTTGAGGCAATAGCTTCCATGTCCTAAATCCACGAATTCAATTCCATCTGTTAGATTCCAAATGGTGCTTAGTTTGTTGACTAGGGTTGGGTAGTACCACAGTCTTTCGTGAACCTTAATAAGGATAGCATCCTTCCATTGTTCGTGCATCGTGGCTTTGAGTTCATTTGACAGCACAAGGCGGTCTAAAGGGTCCTCTCAGATGGCGAAAGCGCCGTTATCATGTCGTCTTCATCATCCATCTTATTTTCATCAACCCTAACGTCTGGCCGCCAGACTTTGCTTGCATACGAGGGCTTTCTGATATCGCTTTGATGATCAATCTTGAATCCAATGTGATCACCCATTGTGATTTCCTGAACTTCGTATGTCAATCTCGACGTTTCGGTGGACTTCATATGTCAAGTTTCGATGCTCCAATGTCGTCTTTGTTTCCAAACCCTAGCGTTTTCTCTTTCTCTGGCATATGATCACCTTGTATGGTCCAATAGCTTATCTATAATTTCCGTTCAGTGAGTTATTTCCATATATCGTTATCATTAAAGAACTACTTAAGGTAAGGACGAAATATTAAAACTGCCCCGTAACTTTTTTTCAAAACTAAAAATGCCCGTTTTTTTCGGGCCTTGTAAAAATGCCCCATAAGTCTTTCAAAATCTTGAGAAAATGCCCTTTGGTCTTAATCGGGCTAAAAATGCCGACGTGGCGACACAGTCATCAAAACGTGTCGCCACGTCAGAAACGCTTCTTGTCAAAAAACGTTTTTGGTTTATTTACAACATATATATACAAACACTTCAACGGGAAATAATCCAAATCCCTAAAATTTGAAATAAGCTTGGCAAGAACCCTAATTCCCCCAAATCCGAAATTGAATCCTCCCATACGAAATTGACTGTGCGAAAATGTCTTCCTCAACTACTAGCTCGAGTATAATGTGCGATTGCGGAAGACCCGCTGTCGTTAGGGTTGCAACAACCGACGCGAATCCGGGTCGCAGGTTTAATGGATGTTGGAAGGGCCAATTCGGTTGCCAATTTTTCGTTTGGCTAGACCCACCCGTATGTGAAAGGCTTAGGACCATTGTGCCACTACTTCGTGCGAAAATCGATAGGAGCGAGGCTAAGGTGAAGCAACTCACGGCCGATCTCGGGTCGATGAACAATCAAGGTTTGGAAACGATTGAACGCTTGTACGAGAACAAGATCATGGATTTGGAGGAAAAGGTGAAGAATCTGCAAATCGAGAACCAAAAATTGGGTAAATGGATTAGGCTTTCTTTGATTACCTTATTTGTTGTTTTTATAGTCGTTGTTAGGATGATATGATGTTGTTAGGGTCTGGGAAAGTGTTGTGTTGTTTGGAGTGATCGTTTTCTGTCGTGTGCTTGTTGTGTCTCTTCGATTTCTTTTGACTTTTGGTAGTTTGGTGTTGTAACCGAATGGTCACCTCTCTGTAACTCTTCATCTTCATATGAATCTGTCCCAATTCACAAGATTTTGCATATCAAAAGACACCACTTTATCATATAAATATGTATCCAAAGATTAGAACTAATTATCAACAACTTAAATTCCCTACTCTGTTCTCTTACATTAAATTATAGCAAAATGATTATCACCACAGCCATGTTGGTTCAACTCTTCTATTATGATCCTAATTTCACCCGCCTTGCCGAAGCGGTATTCTTGGACCGACTAGTCAAATATGGCAAGAGGCATCGATTAAAGAATATATATGCTTTGAAGAGAGGAATGCGTATCATCATGGAGGAGTTGAACACGATTGTTCATGTTCCTTATACAATAGACCAATTAGAGATGAAGATTAGAGAGTTGAGATTAAAGTTTGCCTTGTTTAAAAACTTCTGTGACCTTCCTGGAGTTCATCTCTACGGGGATGATTTAAATGTTGGAATTGGTGCTGCCTACAATTGGATTATTCCCGTGGTATGATCACTTTATTTTAAAAGCTTTTGTCATTCAATTGATTATCTCTTCTCTTTAAGTAATGATTTTTATGTTATCACAGGAGACAAAGTGGGAAATGCATTTTAGGCTATATGGTCTGACGAATGCAAGGAATATCTGCATTTTGTTTGAAGAAATGCGCTGCGCAATATTTCCTGGCGAGGCGCCTATTAGGCATGATGAGCATTTTACTGAAGATGAGGGTGTTGGCGTTGCAGTTGATGAAATTGAAGCTGATGGAGAGGGGCCACCACCTTATTCTGATGAAGATGATAAAATGGAATAAGAATAAGATTTTGCTTGTTTTTTGATACTTTTTGTAGTTTGTGGATTGATAAAATGGAGAGGGGCCAGTGAATGCTTTGTAGTTTGTGGATTGTTAAGTTATGAATAAGATTGCCTTTTTCAAACATGATACATTTTTGTGGATTGAATGTGTATACATCTACATTTTGCTTCGGTTGTATGTGTATAAACAACAAACAAAAAATGGAATTTAGTCAATAGAATAACAAAACAATTTCATAGCCTCGAATATAATATCATTACAGAATTGATTCCATCACAAATGTATCAATTTTGTACCCAAAATATAACTGTTCTGCCCAGCCACATAAACTGAATCTACAGCACCACATTTTGATGATAACTTACATAACTTACACAATGATGATATCCCATGGAAACCAAAAAGTATTTCTTTGGCCCTCTAACACCAATATCAGTATATAGCTTATCAAGGAGGGATATGTTTAACTCTCTGTAATTTACGTAATCGTACACTCTTTTTGCTTCTGAGCCTTCATATTGCCCACCACTAAATGGAGATTTATCATACCTCCCTCCATAGTGTAGAACCAATGTCACGAATTTGCTTTCTGGGTCTGCAAAAAGGTAAAGGAAATTAGTTAAGAAGGTCACAGACTTGACTCCAAACCCTAAAATCAATCAAAAGTACTACTACGAACAACGAATGGATGAACTTTGAACAAAATGTTACAATAGGTAATTCAAAACCTAACCCAGTCACTATCACGCGAGGATTATAGGAAAAAAACAAAAAAAACCGAGCGCACTCACCATAATCGGGCGGGGGAAAACCATTTTCAACCAATGGTCTAATTTTCACCATCTTTCGGCCCTTCAATGTGCGTCGACCTCGTAGACTTGAAGATTTTAGCTGGTCGCGACGAATTGGAGTTGTAAGAATTAGGGTTCTTCGCAATTTTGCCGCGGTTTTTAGAATTAGGGTTCTTCGCAATTTTGCCGCGGTTTTTAGAATTAGGGTTGGATTATTTCCCGTTGAAGTGTTTGTATATATATGTTGTAAATAAACCAAAAACGTTTTTTGACAAGAAGCGTTTCTGACGTGGCGACACGTTTTGATGACTGTGTCGCCACGTCGGCATTTTTAGCCCGATTAAGACCAAAGGGCATTTTCTCAAGATTTTGAAAGACTTATGGGGCATTTTTACAAGGCCCGAAAAAAACGGGCATTTTTAGTTTTGAAAAAAAGTTACGGGGCAGTTTTAATATTTCGTCCTTAAGGTAATAATGTCGAGGCAGTATGACCCATTTGTTCTTCTATTTTATCATTGTGCTAGAGCAGAAGAACGACGTAACGTCATTTTTGTCAAATCTATATAAGTGCACTGAATATTCTCAGATGTTCGGAAATATTGAGTATATGGTAGCTGATGTTAGGAAAAAGTTTCACATTCGTTCCTATGATAAAATTCTGACATCGTATAAGAATGATGCTTGCATGAAACCCATAAAGAGAATGTCAAATGCAGGAGCCGCAACATTCTCAGTAGTATGAATTATGAAACACCTTAGGGTATAGCTTCATTAAGAATTCATGTCTACCAGCCCAGACCCCAGTTATGTTTATGTTTAAGCAAATTGTTTTGATGATTGTGTTAAGACAAAATGATGCAGGTAAAAGTTCAAAACCAGAAAATAGATACAAACAAACAGTAGAAACCAAGAAAATATAGTCCCTGAACGAACCATTGCAATCACAAAACGAAACGGACCAAACATGCGACAGATCAAATCTTGTACAAAATCTGTGATACTGCTTACAATACAATAAGGAGATGAATGATTCATTAACAGATAGAACACAAAGTTTGTCATAGAGCGTGTGATTCAGTATATTTGCACACCGATCATAAATCTCTGCTCACAGAAATAAAATAGTGGTAAAAGGACAAACAAATACAACACCAGCGACGTAAATACTATGACGGCATCACTGCATCAATTCGTACTGACATTTGTCTCACTTACATATACTTACAGCACAACATATATATATAACCTCACACTTACATAGGCTTCTCCAAGAGTTTTAACGAATTATCATCACAATCTTCAAAAACGTAAAAGTACCACGTACTGCGCAAGGTGAATCAAGCTTTCATCGATGAAAACTGACTGCCAGACTTCAAATTAGTTTCGGAGACATCCATAGGCAAGCGCGACCATCCCATTGAGCTAGATCTCCGCCTTTGCACAAACACAGAAGCAGTTAACAACAAGAATAACGCAGCAACTAAAGGAAGCAAAACAGCAGTATGTTCCGTCCTCCAGCTCTTTGAAACAAACCCCACACAGACCTCTCCGTCAAAACTACCCATTGTATTATTCATTTTCCATATCTCAACCCCATTCAGAATGGCATCAACAGCTCGTGTCAAGCTCATACTTGACGGACCCACGCTCACCATCAAAACCCCCGAAGAACTTTCTTTGTCAACCACAAAATCAGCGTAAAATGGCGAAGCCAAAAGCCTATTCGTGATATCCGACAAATCCAAATTCCCGTATGCTAAGTTGCCGTTCACATAGATATTGAAGTACAGCATGTCTGTTGCTGCACTAGCTATATCACAGAAATGCATCCTAACCATATACCTGTAACCCTTCTCTACTTCAAATCTCCACGTTAAGTTAACATCCGGAATCGAACCATTCGAGCTCCTAATCACTCTAGCAGTATTGTAAACATTATCAGGACCAACTTCACGACTCGCCCCGCCCATCTGATAATTAATCCGACCCCCAAAATGTACTCTCTCGACATTTTCACCCCCCTGCTTCAAATACTCATCATCCGTAACCCAAGTCCTCCACAAGGAATCATTAAACGGCGTCACTTTAAACCCTCCGACATTCACCCTGTGCACAGTCTCAAAGCCGTTTCGCAACAGCCCATTAATCCACTCAGTCTTCTCCGAACCAACAAACTGCGCAACATCGGCGATCAAATCCTTAGGAGCAGAGATCACTTCAATCGCGTTAACGAACCCAAATTTCGACCTACCTGAGGGCATAAACGTAATTTGGAGCTTGTCGGAATCAACAGGGATCACAAACTCCTTAACGATGGGGGAATTAATTATTTCCTTCGGCACGCGGAAATTGCGCAACAGCAGGAATCCGTTTGCCAATACATGAAACTCGGCTTCGTGTAAATAATTGTGAAAATGGAGGCGTACCAGGTGGTGGGTCCCGCGATCGGCGATTGGAAAAGCGTAGTGAGCGGGGCGATTGAAGGCTCTGGCGGTTTGGTAGAGCGGTGACGTGGCGGAATCATCGCGTAGGAGAATGGTGTGTGTGGAGGCGAGGAATTTTGAGTCGTCATCGGAAGTGAAGGTGCGGTGGTCGGAGTCGAGGGTTTCCGTGGAGCGGGAGCCGCAGTTGATGAGGTAGTGATCGGAAGGGGAGAACGCGGCGGCGGCGGCGGCGAGGAAGAGGAGGGAGAGAGAGATGTAGAGAGAGAAAGTGGTGCGAGGAGTCGCCATTGGAAGCGATAGAGCTTCGATGGAATTTTCGTATTTTGACTTTTTTTGTCGTCGTTATATAATGAGCTAACACTGTGGGTGGGCTCACGCGCTAAATGCGACAGCAAGAAATCGCGTTATGCAGAATGTTTCTTTTTTTTTTTTTTTTTTGAACAATAACAACGAATGTTTCTTTTTTTAAAATATAGTTAGTAGTAAGTTCGGTGATATATATATATATATATATATATATATATAAATCATTAAATTGTAATCTCCATGCCTTATGGGATCTCTTGCATGCAATGTTGCACGCGTTCGGATACGGCGGTACGAGTATGGTACGATACGAATACGCCGATACGATATTTTTTTAAAACAACCAATACCGATACGGCAAGGATACGTCTATAAATTATTAATATTTTTTATATGTATTTTTATTTTTAACAAACAATAGAATTTAAACCTTAAACAAGAAAATTAAAAATACACACAAAAAAGATTTCACATTAAAAAAGTCATGCATCAAGACTAAAAATAAGCATACAAACGTGAATTATGATCAACAAGTTAACAAGCTTGTTGTAATTTTTCAAAATCAAGATGTTTGATACTCGACGATTAATGACTACATAAAGTTTGTAAAAAAGACCCACAATAGTTCCGGTAAGCTTAAAAAACGTATCGGATACGTATCAAGAATTTCTTTTAAACAAAAAATTTAAAGGATATGTCACGTGGCGTACTGTATACGTTGGTACCGGTATCGGTATCGATATGTATCGGGTACTGCATAGCCGACTTACTATCGGTATCAGTACATCATAGCTTACAAGTTTATGTCAAAAACGCGTGCAAAGGCAGATACAAAGGTGTGTGTGTGTGTGTGTTTGGATAAACTATTTAGATATTTTTTTGCTATCTTACCTAGGGGTGTTTATGGTTCGGTTTTTTAACCATTGGTTCGATTTTTAAAGAACTTGAATTTTTTGTTAGACTAAAAACTTTAACCAATAACCGAACCAATAAAGTGGTTTGGTTTTCGGTTAAAATTGTTCGGTTTTGGTTATGGTTTCGAGTCAACCAATCACCTACTCTTTTGAAGGAATTACTTTTCCCACATAATTAATAAATATATAAATATCTATAAAAAAATCAAAGCATAACACACACACACACACACACCCTTTACGTTGGTGGGAGTGGAGGTTTGCTCAGCAGTTTTTGATGTTGAACCAACATCACCCTTTGCGAATTTCTTGCCCTTGCGCCATTGATAAATGGACTTCCTCTTTGGTGCGGCGGTGGCGACGTCAGATTCAGCAACACATATACATATATATATATATATATATATTTTTTTTTTTTTTTTTAAAAGCACCACTTTTACAATACATTACCTAAGTATTCACAATAATTTGTAACACTTATTCGACTATTCATTCATCATAACTAGCTAGTTAAACATATTCAAATATTCGTTTATGAGTATATAACATATATATTTAACTAACCAGGGGAGGGTCTTGGCTGCTGTTAATTGCACATCAGTCAAGGCCCCCAATTTTTTCTTCTTCTATTATTTAGGCCTCATATCTTTATCTTTTCCTACATTTAAGGCTCCAAATAAAATTATAAATCTTTTGAGAAATTTATTTTATGTTTATTTTTCTTCTTGAACACACTTTCATAAAATGATGGTATGGTTTTTATTTTCTTTTACACTTTGAATTGATTCATTTTAAGAGAATGATTTACCCCATAATTTGCTTTGTGCTTGTAATATTTCTATACTAAAAAAAATATTCCTCATAAATTACTAATCATATGATTAATTAGCTTTTTAACAACACCCTACTAAAACAAGTCTACTTTTTATATATACTCAATTTTGGATTTCATTTTTATCTCTAAAAAGCTTGCACACAACTAAAATATATTTAAGAAAGTTAAGATTATGTCATAAAATTATTACAGTAATAGATCACGGGACATTAATCTCTTGAAATTGATTTTCTACCTTCTATTACTTTTTTAAATACAAATGTATTAAATTATCATGATTTTCTTCATTAACCCACAAACTAGTTTTAAATGTTTTATTGTAAATAAATTTTATTAAATCTATTGCCGTAATAAAACAAAATAAAATAATGAACATATAAGTGTTTCAAAGATAAGTTATTTATATGGGACCTTTGTTGTACGAAAAGATGAACTCATTCTTATTAAAATAAGATAATTAAAGGAAATAAATATTTAGCATGCCACATAAGTGTGTACAAGAAGAAAAATAAACATGAATAATGTCTCAAGATAAATATAATTTCATTCGGGGCCTTAAATGTAGGAAAAGATAAAGATATGAGACCTAAATAATAGAAGAAGAAAAAATTGGGGGCCTTGACTGTTGTGCAATTAACAGCCAAGACACTCCCTCCATCAATTCATAAAACATCATAGTCAAACATTATTATATTGCTATGAATGGACGGTTTTCGGTTTACTTGGGTTAATCGGGGTTCGATTTTAGAAGAACTTGATTTTTTTTTAAACTCCAAAAGCCATAACCGAAAACTGAACCAAGTCCATAATTTTGGTTATGGTTCGGCCAAAAATTTCGGCTAACTTAAGGTTTTTTCGGTTGGGCCGAACCGTGAACACCCATAATCTTACCCATAGTTATCATTTATAATATAAATCTACTCTTATCTAAAAAGAAGTAACTGGGTTTTACTATAATTCTAGTTCTTTTTTACATTAGAAGAGTAATAACACATATACATAAAATTTGATTAAATCGCACAAAGAAAAAAAAAGTTTCAAACGTTGTGCAAAAGTTGAAAAGAAGATAGAGACAAATGTTCAAAATACCTCAAAGTAAATAAGTTACTTTTTTGTTTATGAAGTTAGTTTATGGAAACTTGGATTCTAGTTTTTTTTTTCTTTTAGAAATTACTATACATGCAATTTTTTCATCTGGTGGTGATTGAAATTGCAATTATAACATTTAGCTTATCGATTCCTATGTAAAGAGCAATTATGCCACAATACCAAATGATTTAATTGTTTTTAAGTACTCATGTCTATGAAATCTTGCATGATGGTGCTTGTAACTTTGTACTAATTCATATTTTTATAACTTACAAATGAAAATATTATTTGCTACGTACATATTTCTTGTATAATTCGCCCCCTTTAATTCAAATTCTTGGATCCACCACTGAACGCGTGCATGAGAAAGAAGAGAAATCCATTTTAGTCAATTGTGCAACGACGATCATTAAGTTGTGGGACTAAACGTATGAAAGAGTTATTCTCTATTTCTTTTTTATTAACTTGTTGGTTATACATATCTGAAGTGTAACGATTGCATACCACATGAACTTAAACTCATAGACATATTTATAATCAAAAAAAGGTTCACTTGGGGTGATTAAACCAATATGCATGCATGCTTCATCAAATCAATTGGCTGGCATGTGTTTATTCGGTGATGACCGTGCACCTTTTCGCTCTTGAATAAGTGTTAATTGGTTGTAACTTGTACGTTGGTAATTTTGTGTATATACGACTAATCTATTAGGAAAGAAGATTATCCGGAATTCCCTTCCCCTGATTAAGGGATTCTAGTCTACTCTTTCCTTAGTTAGATAGAGGAAATCTTTCCTTATTTCTTGCTCTTGTAATTGTATATATATCATGTTGTATTCTCTTTACAAAATCAATCAATGAAATACATTTTCATCTAATACTTTACATGGTATCAAGAGCCTCAAAAATGTCATAAGATCAAACGATCCAAACCTATCCTCCTACTCATAGTCGGCCGCCCCTCTCATAAACAAAAAAAAAAAAAATTCTCTCCCTCTTTTCTCTCCCGTCGGCCGCCACCTCCATAATGTCTCATGAGTCCACCGCCTCGTCCGGCCCCGTCCGTGACCAAAACCCTACCACCGATCTCCCGCTCCGACCACAAGCCCCCACCACACTCATCCATGTCACTCAATCCCACCACTTTCCACTCAAACTCACCACCACTCAATGGCCTCAATCTCCTAGGCTATCTCCAAGGCTCGTTTCCATGCCCTCCCCCATCCAATATTGCGGGCTACACCTTGTGGTTTCAACAAGACTCACTCCTTCTTGGAGCACTTGTCGGATCGCTCTCGGATGAACTTCTCCCACTCATCCACAATGCCACCACCTCGTCCGAGGCATGGGTTTGTCTCATGCACAACTTTGCAAGGCCCGACCGCACACGTGTTATGGCGCTTAAGGACGCCCTAAACTCCACCACCATCGGTTCTCGCTCCGCCACGGCCTTCCTTATTGATATAAAGGCCAAAGTTGATGAAATAGCCATGCTTGATCGCCCTATCCACCCGGACGATGTCACCCTTTATGTCCTAAACGAACTTGGCGCGGCGTACAGGGACATCGCCACCTCTATTTGCCTCCGTGAGAAGTCTCTCACCTTTGCTGAGCTTCGCAGTGCCCTCGTCTCACATGAGGCGTACATCAAGCGCTTGGATCAGGACACACACCACCTCGTTGCCACCGCCAACACGGCCAATCACCACCCCAATCCGCGCGGGTCCGCCTCCTACCACCCCAATCGCGCGTCGCAGCCCCGTGGCCGTGGCCGTGGCTTCCACCACTCCCGTGGCCGCGCTCCTCGCGGGCGGAACCAAGGTAACCCTCATTATGTGTCCAGTCAATCCAACACTAATGTTTCTAACGTCCAATGTCAGATCTGTGGTCGTCATGGTCACACCGCTCTTCGGTGTTATCAACTTGGATCCGTCACTCCCACCGCCAATACCGCGTGCACCACCCCACCACCGACCCAACACCGCTATGGCACTGGCAGTTGGCTTGTTGACTCTGGGGCATCTCACAGCATCACCCCGGATCTCAACGCATTGAACTACCACTCAGAATATGATGGCACGGACGAGGTTCACATTGCTGATGGACATGGTATGGAAATAACACATATTGGTTCCTCTGAATTCAAATTTCCACCACGCACGTTTACTTTATCTAATATTTTGAAGGTTCCATCATCTCAGCATAATCTTTTATCCGTGCATCAATTTACGAAAGAAAATAATGTGTCTATGGAATTCTTTCATGATTATTTTGTCATTAAGGATCAACCGTCGGGGGATTTGTTGGCGAAGGGACTCTGCAGTGATGGTGTCTATCACATTCGGCCTCCATCTTACTATATGAAGTCCGCTGCTCAGTTAGCCACCTTGGGGGTTCGTACATCATATCATACTTGGCACTCTCGTCTTGGTCATCCGGCCTCCAAGACTAGTTCGTCTTTAATTTCAGCTTTTAATTTACCTATGGACACTAAATCCTCTGTGAAGGACTTGTTTTGTGAGTCTTGCCATATTAGCAAGTCTCACTGTTTACCATTTGTGAACTCTTCATTTACTGCTTTACATCCCTTGCACTTTATTTTTGCGGACGTTTGGGGCCCCACAGTGACCTCACATGATGGTTTTCGTTACTATGTCATTTTTGTGGATCTCTATACTCGTTACTGTTGGTTTTTTCCACTGGTTACCAAATCTCAAGTATATGATATTTTTATCCACTTCAAGCCCTTGGTGGAAACACAGTTTTCTCAAAGTATAAAGAATTTTTATAGTGACAATGGCGGTGAATTTCTGGCACTAAAATCATTTTTTGCAAAATCGGGCATCAGCTGGTTAACAACTGCACCTCATACGCCGCAACAAAATGGGATTTCTGAGCGTCGCCATCGCCATATAGTTGAAACGGGACAGGCGCTATTACATCATGCCAAGCTGCCCTTTTTTTTTGGTCTTTTGCATTACAAACGGCGGTCTATCTCATCAATCGCATGCCTTGCTCTGCAATCGCCAACAAATCACCGTTTCATAAATTATTTGGGACGACGCCCAATTATCTCAAGCTGCGTGTTTTCGGCTGTCTCTGCTATCCTTGGCTACGCCCTTATGAATCGGGCAAACTCACATTTCCGTCTCGACCGTGCATATTTCTTGGGTATTCTAACTCACAGAGCGCCTACAAGTGTTGGGACCCCTCCACCAACAAATTATTTATCTCTCGCCATGTTCGCTTCTTTGAGTCCAAGTTCCCTTCCTATGTTGCACAGCCCACCACCGCCCCACCTGGCCCATCACTGATCCTCCATTCTCTTCCGGGCCAGTCCTTGTTGCCCGCTCCTAGCAGCCCGCCCGATCGCCATGCCCAGCACGCTCCGGAGCCCAGTCCACCAGCCGCCCGCTCGGCTCTGCCGCCCTCACCGCCCGTAGCGCCTCCTTCCGAGTCGCCCACTGCACCGTCCGTCCTGGACCCGCCACCACCAGGCCCGCACCATCATATGACAACTCGGTCCAAGAATAATATTTTCAAATCGAAGGTGGTCAATCTCACGACCAAGTATCCACTCGACCTCTCTCTTGAACCGACCACTGTCTCCGCGGCACTCAAAGTTCCACAATGGCGTGACGCCATGTCCCTGGAAATTAATGCTCTCCTTCAGCACGGGACTTGGGATCTCGTTCCCTCTCATCAGGCCTCCAACATCGTTGGTTGCAAATGGGTCTTTCGTATCAAACGCAATCCAGATGGCTCTATCGACAAATATAAGGCTCGCCTCGTCGCTAAGGGCTTCCACCAGCGGCCCGGCATTGACTACACTGAAACATTTAGCCCGGTAGTCAAACATGTCACTATTCGCCTCATTCTCTCTTTTGCTGTTATGAACTCCTGGCCCATTCGCCAACTTGATGTCAGCAACGCCTTTCTCCATGGTGATCTCACTGAAGAAGTTTTCATGGAGCAACCTCCTGGGTTCATTGACGACTCTCGACCTTCTCACGTATGTCACCTTTGAAAGTCCATCTACGGGCTCAAGAAAGCTCCTCGTGCCTGGTTTCAGACTCTCCGTGACACACTACTGCAGCTTGGATTTCTTCAATCCAAATCTGATGTCTCTCTATTTATCTTCCGCCGCGGCTCCACCATTCTCTTTCTCTTGGTTTATGTCGACGACATTATCTTCACTGGCACGGACCCCGCTCTTATCGCATCACTCATTCGTCGTCTTCAGACATCCTTTGCCCTAAAGGACCTTGGTTCTCTCTCCTATTTTCTCGGCGTTGAGGCACTACCCTGTCAGGAGGGACTTCTCCTCTCTCAACACAAGTATATCAGTGACATCCTTCACCGTCATCACATGGAAGGCGCCAAATCTGTCTCTACTCCTATGGCCTCCAATGCTGCCTCGACATTTCGGAATCCTCTCCAGCATGTGATCCTAGTATGTATCATCAAGCCATTGGCGAACTTCAGTACCTTGCCCTTACACGACCGGACATCGCCTTTCCCGTCAATCGCCTTGCTCAATTTGCATCTAAACCCACCGAGGCGCACTGGGCAGGGGTTAAGCGGATCCTGCGATATCTTAAGTGTACCATCACTCACGGCCTCCTTCTACGCCGTAACTCCCCTCTCACTCTCCGTGGTTACTCTGATGCGGACTGGGCCGGTGACCCTCTTGACCGTTCATCCACCACGGCCTTCATCATTTTTCTCGGCAACAACCCGATCTCTTGGAGCTCACGCAAGCAACAGGCCATCGCTCGCTCTTCGACAGAAGCAGAATATCGGGCACTCGCCACTACTACCTCCGAGGTTTGCTGGATTCAAAACCTTTTGACCGAGCTTCATGTCTCCCCCCCTCACCTCCGACCATCTACTGCGACAACATTGGTGCCACTCACCTCTCCCTCCATCCGGTCCTCCACTCGCGAATGAAGCACATCGCCATCGACATTCACTTTGTCCGGGATGTCGTCTCAAAAGGTCTCCTTCATGTCTCCCTCATCAGCACCC
Organism: Linaria vulgaris; assembly: GCA_948329865.1. Lineage (NCBI taxonomy): Eukaryota > Viridiplantae > Streptophyta > Magnoliopsida > Lamiales > Plantaginaceae > Linaria > Linaria vulgaris. The sequence goes on along the minus strand of OX415250.1, from coordinate 79,538,224 downwards.
ATGACCAACTCGCAGACATTCTCACCAAGGCCCTCCATCGGTCGCGGTTCGTCTTCTTACGTTCCAAAATTGCCTTAGCCGATGGAACGACAATTTTGAGGGGGTGTATTAGGAAAGAAGATTATCCGGAATCCCCTTCCCCTGATTAAGGGATTCTAGTCTACTCTTTCCTTAGTTAGATAGAGGAAATCTTTTCTTATTTCTTGCTCTTGTAATTGTATATATATCCTATTGTATTCTCTTTACAAAATCAATCAATGAAATACCTTTTCATCTAATACTTTACATAATCAACTTTTCACTACGTGGACATGTCTGTTAGACTATAATTTGCTACTTATTATGCTTACATGTTGCTATTTATTGGCTACAATTTAATTTTGAACCAAAATTATTTTTTTAAGTAAATAAAAAATGAACCGTATGTTTAAGGTGATCCCCAAACTCAAGACAAAGATGAAGACCACAACCAAGATCCACGACACAAGCCTCAAACAAGATATAGGCCTAGACAAGGCTGATCAAATGACAATTCAAGCACGAGCTTGTTTGCTTTGGAGCATGACTAATGTTATATATGTTTTCATCACTTTAAAGACTATTGATACCCGAATGAGCCTATAACCATTGTGCAAAAAAAAAAAAAAACTGACAACTAAGCTTAAATAGCTATTTCATACATTACATGTAGAATAATTACTTTCTCACTTTCCCACCCAATTTCTTTTCCAGACAACTTCTTTCGAATAACTAACTTTAGAATTATAAGACTTGTGTTTGTATAGTATATAAGTGATGATTCCATTGATAAGAAGAACATACATATATAGTTACAAGAGAATCTATGACTAAGGAAAGCAGCTAATCTAGGAGCTATAAACAAGGTAACGGTATAATCTAAATACAACAATATATATTAACATAGATTATTCTATCCAATACGCCCCCACAAAATGGACGTTCCGTCAGCAACGGAGATTTTGGAACGAAAAAGGCAAAACCGTGAGCGAGCGAGGGGCTTAGTGAGGAAATCGGCAAGCTGATCAAGGGTGTTAACATAAGACACCCAAATGAGACCTTAGCGACAAGATCCCGAACAAAGTGAACATCCACTGAAATGTGTTTCATGCGAGAATATTGGACCGGATGTAAGGATAGGTGAAGGGCCCCCATGTTGTCGCAACGGATGAGAGGCACTGACGAGGAGGAGAGACCAATCTCCCCGAAGAGATGTTGCAACCAACGAACTTCAACGGAGACTGTAGCAAGTGCACGATACTCAGCTTCTGTGGATGAACGGGCAACTGCCTTCTACTTGCGAGAGGACTAAGAAATAGGATTACCACCAAGGAAAACAATGTAAGCAGAAGTAAAGGTGCCAATTTGAGCGTTGTCGGCCCAATCTGAATCTGAGTAAGCCGTGAGAGTAAGGTACTTTTCTCGTCGAAAGAGGACACCGAAGGTGAGAGTGCCTTTGAGATAGCGAAGGACGCGTTTAAGGGCAGTCCAGTCCGAGGCAGTGGGAGAGACCATTCGTTGAGCCAAACGATTCACAGCAAATGCAATATTGGGCTGTGTGATGGCAAGATACTGAAGACCACCGATAACTTGCCGAAATTCTGTCGCATCGGTAGGATCCGAAGAATATGAGGCCAGGGGGTTAGTGGCCATAGGTGTAGCGAGAGGTTTAGCACCATCCATCTTGTGACGCAAAAGCAATTCGTGAATATACTTTTGTTGGGACAAGAACAACCCTTCACGACAATGAATAACCTCAACACCCAAAAAGTAAGAAAGTGCACCCATGTCCTTAACCGCAAACTTTGTGGCAAGATGAGTCACGAGAGTCTAGATCATGGAGTCACTGGAGCCGGTAACAATAATGTCATCTACGTAGACAAGGACGAAGATACGGACTGCAGATCGAGAGAAGACAAAGAGTGACGTATCTGACATGGTTTGGATAAAACCAAAGGAGATAAGAGCAGCACTGAGGGCAAGATACCATGCACGAGGCGCCTGCTTAAGACCATAGAGTGTCTTATGGAGGAGGCAAACATGATTAGGTGCTGACTTATCCACAAAACCAGAAGGTTGCCGCATATAGACAGTCTCAGTCAAATCACCATGCAAGAAGGCATTACTGATATCCAATTGGCGGAGAGACCAGCCATGCATAATAGATAAGGACAGAATAAGCCGAATAGTCACTGGTTTGACGACAGGGCTAAAAGTTTCCTTATAATCGATGTCAGGACGTTGATGGAAGCCTTTTGCAACGAGACGAGCCTTGTACCGATCAATAGACCCGTCAGGATGGCGCTTAATACGAAAAACCCATTTAGAGCCAATAATACTCCGATCAGAGGGAGAGGCAACTAACGTCCAAGTGCCATGCTCGGTAAAATCCGTAATTTCTTCCGCCATAGCCGCACGCCACTTTGGATCACTCATGGCTTGAGTCGCACAAGTAGGTTCGATCGGACCAGCAACGGGATGCTTAGTGACAAGATTAAGAACCTTAGGTTTAAAGATGTTGTTACGCGACCGAGTAACCATAGTGTGAGTGCGTTTCGGAGGTGGTGGAACAGGCGGGACTAGTGAAGCCGGCAAAGTGGGTAGAGATGACGAGGCAGGCGGAGACGGAGGCTCACAAGGCACTGGTGGCTCAGGGATAGAGATAGGCGGAGGTGCCAAGACAGGTAACACAGATGGCAACAGAAGAGAGAACTTTGCACTGTCAAGGCTAGGAGAAGGTGAGACCCGCGGCAGAGTACCAGGTAATACAGACTCCACGAAGCGAACATGGCGAGAAATAAAGATGCGGCCCGAGACAGGGTCGAGACACTTGTATGCAGCCTGTGAGGTCGAGTACCCAATGAAAATACATGCCAAGGATGGCGGAGTTAATCTTCCCTGGAGATAAGGGTGTAAATACGGATAACACAAGCATCCAAATACCCGTAGTTGGAGATAATTGGGCGCACGACCAAGAAGCATCTCGAAATGAGACTTATGATGTAGGACAGGTGTGTGAAGCCTATTATAGAGATAGGCAGCCGTGAGAAAGGCATAATCCCAATAATCAGGAGAGAGATTGGCTCGTGTAAGTAGAGTACGGCCCATGGTGACAATATGACGATGGCGATGTTCACTAGTGCCATTCTGTTGAGGGGTATGGGGCGCAGTAGTTAACCAACTGATGCCATTATCAGAGAAAGAACCACGCAAGGACAAAAATTATCCACCATTGTCAGAATAAAAAATTTTGATCGATGTATTAAACTGTTTCTCAACAAGAGCGCGAAATTGCATAAAGATTCGAGAAACTTCAGATTTTGCAGATAGCACATAAATCCAACAATATTTTGTAAAGTGGTCAACAAGGATCAAGTAGTAGTGTGCACCCGAAACAGATATAACCGGGGAAGACCCCAAACATCACCATAAATATAATGTAAAACATGATCCGAAATAAGCGACGTACTATGATAAACCAATTGTTGACTTTTATTCAAAAAACAAGGACTACGGTGCTCAAAGCCCAAATTATTCGACGGTAAAGTGGGTAAATTAAACTTCTGCAAAATTAAAGAACTAATCTTTAAAGATGGATGACCAAAGCGCTCGTGCCAACAATCCTTGTGAACCCGTTCGCCAACCAAAGCTGTTACTAGTGGGTGCAATACTTTAGGAAAATGGACACAATACACTCCATCCATGCAAGCTCCCCGGATCAGTTCAGCCCCCGATCTGCGATCCTTTACAACAAAATAGGATGGGAAAAATTCGACAGAAACATTATTCGTTGTGGTAAATTGATGAACAGATAGGAGATTGCGTCGCGAGTGCGGCACACATAAAAGATTATCAAGTTTAAACGTGCGATCAGCATAAACAACACGAGAAGAACCGGAATGTGTTATAGCCAAACCTATACCATCGGCAGTGTTAACTTTGTCGGGCCCCTCATATTCGAAATGTACCGAGATATTACGAAGGTCAGATGTCAAATTGTGAGATGCCTCGAAATCAACGAGCCATTCACTGTTGGAAGATGATGGTGCCGAGGAGGTAAGATTAGCACTCGGATTCAGAAATTTACGACACACACGCGCACCATGCTCGTAAATCCCACAAAGCTGGCAGGTGATAGGGGCGATTGTCGAAGGAGCGCCCCCGAGAGGGCTGTCCGCCAGCGGAGGAGATGTCGCGGTAAGGCTGCGATGACCCGCGACTGTGGTTGGGCTGCTGCGCGTGGAACTGCTGCTGCCCGCGGTTGTTGCAGCCTGAACCGCGGCTGTCGGAGCGGGGCTGCGACGCTGCAACATTGGCAGAGGCGACGAGAGTCGCAGCATCGGCGTCCAGGCGACGCAAGTAAGATTCGTGCGTTACCAACAAGTCATGGAGTTGGGGAAATTGAATTGATGATTCCCGTGCTCGAATAGATCCAGCGATATCCTGATACGCAGCTCCGAGGCCGTTTAGAACGTATAGGGTGATGTCGTCGGGCTTGAGAGGGCCATCGATGATGGCTAATTCATCCATCTTTGACTTCACCATTTCAAGAAATTTCGAGACTGATTTCGAGCCAAGCTTGAGTGTTTTTAAATCATCCTTCAACTGCATCACCCTTGATCGAGAGCGATTGGCGTAGGTCCATTGGAGAATGCCCCATGCTTCAGCCGAAGTTTCAACGTTGGAGATGAGTTGAATGATCTCCAATGAGCACGAACCAAAAAGGGCAGAGATAAGGAGCGAGTCTTGTCGCGTCCAGTAGGCATGAGCAGCCACGGTTTCTGGTGTAGTACCCGGAGGAGGTGATGGGATCGAGCCATCCAAAAAGCCAAAGAGTCCGTACCCGTATAGGAGGTGTTGGACTTGGGATCGCCATGAGGCGTAGTTACTCCCATTGAGTTGAAAGGGAAGTTGTTGATGGGCGTTGATAGGAATCAACGCTTGGTCGTGAAGAGTAGGGCCAGCCGCGATGGTTAGCGGACGAGAGTGAGATGCGGACGTGTGGTCCATGGCTCCACCGTCGGTGTTGGCGGCGGACGGGGAGGAGGAGGAGTCGGTGGTGGGGTTGGTCATGGATCAAAAGTATCGTTAGATATTTTGGCGTCTTGATACCATATAAGACTTGTGTTTGTATAGTGTATAAGTGATGATTCCATTGATAAGAAGAACATACATATATAGTTACAAGAGAATCTATGACTAAGGAAAGTAGCTAATCTAGGAGCTATAAACAAGGTAACGGTATAATCTAAATACAACAATATATATTAACATAAATAGATTATTCTATCCAATAAGAATTTAATTTTTCATTCACCTAAAATTAGAGAATAATTAAATATAGTAGAATTATCTACACGAAATGTGGATTACTTTTAAAAAATACGTATATGTATAAATTGTCAAAATATATGTAAATATAGCATTAGCAACAATCGTCAATATAAATGAAAATTCAATGCATACATGCATGAGTTCAGGAATTGAGCTTACTACATCATGGGAGATGGCTTTAACTTTTGAACCTTCACAAGTAGAATACATCGAACTTGTCTGGTTGTTCGGTGAACACGATGCATTGGATTAACTCCAAGAATTCTTTTTCTCGACGGGTTCGTACTACTTAAAGAATATTCTTAATATATATTTTTTCACGGAGTTACTCAAGTATATGGAGTTCCATCATTCTTCTATCGTTGATCTAATATATGCCACCAATGATGTGCGGCGTCTTCAAGGCGAAAAATGGCAAAAGTTATTTTCTTCTCTTCAGAGTAGTTGGTGACATTGAAGATATTTTCCATCTTCTCAATCCAAGATTCAACTATGCGGTTGTCGGGTTCTCCTAAGAACCTAAGAGTTTGAAGGGGATTTCAAAGAGTTGATCCTCCAAGTGTGAAGTTGTCCTATTAGCAATTACTTGAGCAAACCGCATAAGTTGATGTTGCATTAATGCATACATCGGTGGAATAGTTTGCTCATGATCTGGATGCATTTGTGTTTTGATTGCTTGACCATTGGTGACATTTTCTGGGTCAGAGAACTCATTGTTGCTATTCATAGGAGTCAAAATTCTTGTTCATCCCAAATGTTATTTTCGACAGAGGTAGCCATTCTAGATTGAATTACAATAGCATGTTTATTTTTATTTTATTTCTTTCACTTCCAATTCACGAAAAGAAAACAAAAAGATAAAATGAAACTTGCAACAAGATAATGAATAAATAATGAGATATCTTAACCAAACAATTATTTTCAACATTATTCCGCAATTTATTTTACATACTCTAACATGCACACAAATTTGTTACAATTAATCATGCATATGAATCATATAGGGAAAGAGATATATCATTTAACAGTGACTATAAATTATAGATATACTAGCTTCATAATTAGGTATTTGGAGTTGGACATCCAGGAACAACTTGCACATCCATATATCCTGCATGTTTTTTAAAATTCAGGTGTTGGGGTCCTCTTCAGGGTCCTCCCCTCTAGGAACAACTTGCACATCTAAATATTCGGCATGCTCCTCTTTTGGTTTTCCTCCAGGATCCATCTTATCTTCCAGTTCTTCTTTAGGATCCTCTTTGGGTTCCTCTTTTGGTGTGAGGGCACATGGTATACCTGTTGTGCTATTATTCGGTTCTATCCCGCTAGTAGTTGCGAATACTCCATGTATTCCATTAATGAAAATTTTCGAAAAGATATTCAAAAAGTGCGACACTGTATCCTCCATCCCATACCCATATGTCATGGTGTCTTCAACAAAATCTATGTACTGGCACAATTTATTCTGAATATCTAAGCCAATAGCTAGTGGTAATGGACCCAACATATTGTTGTATATACTAGTGAAAATTTTCAAGTTCGTCTAAATGACTCGTGAAGAAGTGATATGTCATGTACAAATGGTGCTTGAGCCTATTTTTTTCTTGTTCTAACTGACACATGTGAATGAGTTTCTCCAATCCAGGTTAACTCGCAGCGTAAGATACGATTCTGGCTACTCGGTACTTGATTTTCAAAAGAAATTTCTACAAGGTTAATTGTTTGACCTCATTTTTTTCATGGATAACATGTTCCCGATCACTTTCTAGATCCTTGACAACCCAATCAGGGTAATGTTCTATAACTCATGTCCCGGTAAGATGATGCGTATGTGGAGGATCATCCTTAAAAACATGTATTGGTCCTGGTGCCTCGTGAAAACCATTGGTCAATGGCAGTGCATCTATCTGCCATAGGGTACTTTTAAAACAAGCCAACTCAACATTTATTTTGTATTTTTTTAATAACAAAAGTAATTAATTTTTACCAACCAATCTTACTACTGTTTTAGTAGCATTTCTAGAAACATTATCCGGCTCTAATACTAGTACTGTGAGGTCCCAAATTATAAAGTCTCGTTTAGGCCTCGAATAAGATTTATGGATTTTTAATCAAACCTTAACGCTACTTTAAATGGAATAATAATAAAAGCAAATACAAACTTATTTATTACAACATAAGCTTTCAAGGTTCATGGAGGTTACTATTACAATCCACTCAAAACACAAAATACTTAATAATTCATAACGCACAATAACTGAGCGGCTAATGTTGCACCGATACTACAAAAATAGCCTCGTATCCGTGTCGGATACCATATGGACACGAATATGTCAGGGATGCGTATCAAATATACCACGTGGCGTATCCCATTAAAAATAATTAAAAACTAAATATAATACATATCGAACATAATTTAAGGTGTGTTCGACACGTGTCCTTGACAAAATATGTCTTTTAATAGTTTTTTAAAACTTCAAGGGGCCAAAAGTAATTATTTTATACTACAAATATTAAGATGCAGTTTTCTAAATAAGCTATGATGATATTAATCTTGTTTATTATATTACGAAGCTTTGTAATATTCATGTTGAACATGTTAATCAATTAATATTTGAGTTTATGTGAAATGGTGGATCTTTATATGTGTATATGCTTATACTTTTTGGATTTTACAAGTGACTTAAATATTTATTATTTTGGCATATTTACTTAAATAACATATGTATAAATATATATTTTTTAAATATTAAATATTCAACATATACTCGACGTATCTTAATCTGTGATTTTAGAAAAATCTGTATCCTCGTATCCGTATGTTGTCTGATACGTGTCCTCGTATCCGTGTCCGTGCACCATATCTGAGCGAATTTATATAACATAATCATTCAACTTTTATTTTAATTTTTCTACTCGTCCATCATAGTTTGATCCAGCTATGTTATTAAATCACGCTTACTGTGAGAAATAGACAGACAAAACAAAATGATATGTCTAATGAGATTTTCAGCAACAATAAAATATTCAAGACGTGGATGAAAATTTTATATGTATGAAATATCTGCAAGACATTAGAATTGAGAAGACGAGCAAAGAAAAAGAATGAAGCAAGATAATGAACATGTGCTTTACAATAACATATTCAGCCTTGTTTTATTCAATATACTACCTTGTAACTCTCTACGAAGAGCGACCTCGCAATTAAATTAAGAGACGTGCTCAAGCACATGTATATCTAGCACGCGAGATACAATAAACTTCTAACCACAAACGGCACCTAGATAAATGTGTATCAAAGCAAGTTTACTTAAATCGATAACTATTTGTTGCCCAGCAGTAAATTGACTCAATCCAGGGGCCCAACTTCCCAAATGTGGGTATAATAGATTAACATAAAAGCTAGTAAATCAAAAAATAACCGTTGCTTTTTAAGCCACATATCCCAAACATTGTCACAATTATGAATCAAGAATCCGCAAATGGGATATTGTATCAGAAAAGTATCACAATTATGAATTGACAAATGGTTAAGAAATGTTCAATAATGTAGATTTGATTTTAAACGATGACATAAATATGAAGCATTGTCGCAAGAAAGCTGTCAAAATAAGGGTTGTTCGTGATTCAATAATAAAGAACCATAATTATTTTGTCTAAGTTTCTCAGGTAGAAAGCCAAATGGGTTCGAATAAATACTATAATCTCACCTTATGCGCTAACTTCGTGTTTGGAATAGTCAGCACCTTTTAAATATAAATTCAGTTGTGTTAATAGATCTTAAATTATATAACTATCTCTTGTTATATTTTCACTGTTCAATATCACTGACAATATTTAAGTATTACTAGATCAATAATAACATTAAAAAAACTTAATTTTATATAATTTTGTAGTAGGGTTATCAATCTCCTTAATAATATGTGCCTGAAGCTATATATAAGTACTTATTTTACTTTAAAGCTACATATAAGTTTATAAACAAAACATATATAGGTAAAATTTATATTTCATAACCTATCAAGCTAATAATACCTAGTCTTTCATGAGATTCATAAAACTACAAATATATGAGAATTCTGAAATTAATTTAGGATAAATTATAATTACTAAGTTGGTCATTCAAATCACGTAGTTGGATCATAAGTTAATTGCAACGCTTTAAGAGAATTGACGAAAAGAGAATTTAAGTACAAGACATATTTTTCTAAACTATGTAAATTAAGAAAAATCACACATAATACTCATACATGATTAAAACTTATAAAATAAAAGTTTTCAACTATCTTCATGATATTATTAAGGTACATAGATGATCAATTTTAATATTTGTGTTATTATCCATATGATAATTTGAAATAACAAAGAGGGTATGAAGATTAGAGTAACAAGCTGCGACAGTCTCAAATTGGACTTTTACTTTACCGTACTCAGAAATTAGTTGAGAGGTTTTATTCTAGATACGTCCGGGAGTGTGGTGTGTAGTTAATATTTGGAGCTAAAATAATAAGTTTTGATATTTATCCCAAATTTTATAGAATAAGCAAAAAAAAATGCTTTCTCTTGCCAGCTCTGGGATTTTTACTATCTAAAAGCGTCGAGTTGGGTAACCCCTCAAATAATTCTTTTTGTGATAAAGGACTTAAAAGAGAAGAATTTCGCTGAAGGAACTATGACAAAATTCGAAATGGAATGAGGTGAGAGAAACTACCAAGAAAAGGCCCAGTGTTTGTAGGAAAATTTGCACAATTGAGGTGATTAAAATATAAAACTAAACTTTATTATTTTAGTGACAATATGGCTGAATAATTTCCAAATTTTCAGGTTGGGTTATCTTTGTCACATTTTAACCATATGGATTCATGATAAAGTATAGCATAACTACAATTTTTTTCTAAAACTAGTATTAAACACATGGGATCTAACATGAATTTTCAAGTCTACCAATTGGTTGTTGGGCCCTAATAGCTATTATGTATAGCATGATCAGATTTGATGATAATTGCTTACTTATTAAATTGAATTGACTAAAATGATACTTCTCATATTTTTTGGGGTTAAAAGGATACTTCTCATAATCAGAGTTATGTACTTTGAATTCATAACTCTCTTCCATAGAGTATCCACCTTCAACGAGATACTTTCATCTCCACTTACTCATGAGTGCTTTATTTCATCCAATCAAGATTTCTGATATTAAGATCCCCTTCTTCCTTCTTATTATAAAGTTGCTCCCATTTAATTCAGTGCATTTTTTCTATTCCCCAAACCACTTGTCCATATAAATTTACTTTAGATCTTCAACATTTTCTTAAGATTTTTCTTCAGCACAAAATAGAAAAATTGGTGAAAAGGGGCATGCCAGAAAGAACATAATTAATCAACACAACTCATCCACTTAAAGATAAATTTTTGCTGCTCCAAGGTAAAAGTCTTTTTTCAAGCTTATTAACAGATAGTTCCAAGACATCACTCTTTTATGATTTCCCCCTATCTCCACTCCAAGGCATCAATTCCACTCGACATTGCAGCACCTCTGCAAATCTATTCAGGTCTTCCTCCTCCACGTTTATTGCCATAATTGAACTTTTCTGAAAATTAATTCGTAATCCCAAGATAAGTTCAAATAACTTGAAGATATTTCGCATTGCCCGTGCATTTTTCAAATCTAATTGGCCGCATAGCATTGTGTCATCTGCAAATAGGACATGATCCACCACTACATTGTCCCTCCCAACCTCAATATCTTTAATTAAACCTTGTTCTCTAGTTGATCTTATTATTGAGCCCCTCTGCAACAAATAAAAAGAGAAAATGAGATAATGTATCTCATTGTCGTAATCCTCTTGTCAATTTAAACTCCTTTGTTTGGCTTCTGTTAACGAGCACTGAAGTCGTCGCCGAGCTAATGCAAACCATGTTCCACTTTCTCCAAGTCTGACCGAAGCCCATTTTTTCCATAATATGATCGATCCACGAACTCCCAATAAACTTTTATCATATGCCTTCTCAAAAATCGGCTTTGAAAAATACACACGAATTTTTCTTTCTCTTGGCCTCCTCAACAACTCCATTAACTACTGAAACACAATCTGACATTTGCCTTCCCCCAACAAAAGCAAATTGTTCCTCTGGGATCAAATCACCCATCATTCTCTGGAATCGATTAGCAATTAGCTCAAAGTATTTTATAGGAGCTCCCGATCAGTGAAATCGGCCTATACTCATTAAGCCCCGCATGATTTTCTATTTTAGGGATAAGAACCATGAAAGACGAATTAAAACCACTTACAAGCTTTCCTCTTTCTCTAAAGTCATTAATAAATTTCACATAATCCTTATTCAACACTTCCCAAAAATTTCTTATAAACTTAAAGTTGTACCCATCTGGACCGGGACTCTTTGCTACTTCACAACTCCGCGCCGCCTCTTTAATTTCTGCTTCAGAAAATTCCCAAATAAGCATATCATTTAAATTGCTGGATACTTGCTTAATTGGCACGTTCCCTAATCTCTGATTTTTCCACTCTTGCTCACAAAATTGTTTTTCAAAGTGTTGCTTAATTTCTTCCATTACAACTTCTGTTTCTTCGCACCGCTAATCTCCTACCCAAAATCCATTGATTTCATTTCTTATTCTTCCTTATATTAACACATATGTGAAGATACTTAGATTTCGCATCCCCCTCATTTGTCTGTTTTCATCTCACCTTTTGGTATAAAAGACTTTTCTTTGATGGTAATGTCTGCCACTGGGGGTGGTAAATGAGTCAATCCAATTCAATCCAATAAAATCTAATTCAATAGGATCCGATCCAAATAAGATCCATTAATAATGGATTTTCATTGGATCGGATTCGGATTGGATCCAAACCAAATCCATGTGGATCCACTGATCCAAAGCTTCTAAATTCAAGATCCAAAAATCGGATCCACATAGATCCAAAAGTGGATTCTCATGGATCCAAGACCGGATCCACTTGGATCCATGAACGGATCGGTACAGAGCCAAGGTCGGATCCTCATGGACCCATAGGTGGATCCGGGCAAATCATTTACTTTATATGTGCTTTTTTATTTAAATATAATTAAAGCTATATTTTCTTATTAGTTATTACTATTGGTTGATATCAATTTTTAGTTATTTATGAAATTTTTTCAAGTGTTGGTGGATCTGTATGGATCCAATAATGGATCTTCATGGATCCGCATTCGGATCCCCACAGATCCAGTGGCGGATCAGTGCAGATCCAAACTCGGATTAATGCAGATCCAGGTGGATCAATAGGAGGATCCGCACGGATCCATGCAAAGCCGCATTTGGATCTGCACGGATCCAAATCCATCTTTGATCCAATGGATCCAGATTCGATCCGATCCAATTTTTTCTTCCATATCTCCATACACTTCTCTATTCCACTCCTTAATTTTGGCGTACAACAACTTCAACTTTTTGTTAACAACATAATCACCTCTACCTTCACCATTTAAACCAGTTCATTGGTTTTCAACGAAGTTCCTAAAGTGGGTTTTTTTAAGCCAATCGTCGATAACCCAAAATGGCTTACCTCAGTTTTTCATCACATCCATTCATATAATCAGACAATGATCTGATATGGTTCTTTGAAGTCCTTTTTGCGTAATATTAGGCCATTGAGTAATCCATTCTTCTGAAACCAAGAATCTGTCTAAGCGGCTTCTTGAAGTCTCATTGTCCCTACACCACGTGTACTTTCTTCTAGTCAACGGAATATCCATTAATTCCATATTCTCCACAACATGTCTAAATTCTCTAATGTCCAAGTTGATACTAGAATCCACCCTTCTGCTTCTTTCATCAATCGACAAAACTGAATTAAAGTCGCATTCACGCACCACCTCCCCGTTCCACCTACACTAATTTTCCACAACATTTTATCTCGCTAAGAACACATGGAACGTAGACCTTTGCAATAAAAAAAACTATAATGTTCTTTAACACACCTTCCCGAGAGAATCATATACCCAACTCCCAACTTCAAAACTTTTAGGATTCAAAATTGTCAATAAAACCCCTGAATTCCCATTAGACGCTAAAACTCCCACTGGCAATCCTCCCAACCCCATATTGAAAAGTAGTCTCTACCCTCAATTCTTTCTGCATTCATTTCTTGTAGACATAGTACATCCAACTTATTAACCATAGCATTTAACTCCCCCTTCCTCACCCTTTACCCCTCCCCCCCCCCCCCCCCCCCCCCCCCCCCCCCCCCCCCCCCCCCCCCCCCCCCCCCCCCCCAACCCCCAACCCCCTGATATAGGAAACAAAAATATGGTAAAACACTGCTTTCCTCCCCTTCCATAATCTCATGTACCATCTTCCTTCCATATGTTATCCATTTTGCCTATTTCCACAAGCTTGTTCAATAGTTATTCATCATTTCCTCAATCAATCACTCCAATTCTCAATCTGAATCTCCATATCTCCTCTGCTTCCCATTCGAAGTTTTTCTTCCTTAACTTTTTATTACAACATAAAATATCACTATATGTAAGTGAATAACTCACCTTCTGTGATTTCTTTGCATCTTTGCCCAAGTTCTCATGCTCTTACACTTAGCTCCCTTGGATTTTTTTTATGTCCTCTCTTAGATTTCTCATCATTTCTCCCCATTTTTCCTCGATCTTTCTTGGTGCAATCACCTTTCACATAGTCAAATTCCGACTTCATTCCAGCGCAAAAATCTTTGAACGAGATCTGGTTCGGACATTTCCCATCTTCATATTTTTCGGTTCTTCCTTATTTTGGTCGGAGTTGCCAAGCTAGACTCATGAGTTTGTCATCCTCTCTTCACTCAAGAGAATTCTTTAAATATGAGAGGGTGTCTACTCTCTAGTGGTAAATGCGATGTGCATGTGGGGGAAACTACACCACTATGCTCCCCTAATTGTTGAACTAATACCGTAACAAGAACAAAAAATTGTCATAATAAATACAATTTTGAGCTTTGCTCACTCTCATGCCCATTATCACCCACTTGTTTCACATTTTCTAAACTTAGTAAATTACTTTAAAATCATTTTAGAGCCCATAAGCCAAGGGGCAAGGTTTCTAGAAAAATATTAACCAGAAATAAAGAGAGTAATGGTAAGAAAATTAAATTATAACCAATATATTTTTATTGCTGGAGGTCATTAAATTCTCAAACATCAAGGGAGGTTTATGTAGTTAGACCAAACATGAAGGAATGTGGCTCTAATTGTCACTTTCTTACTGCCCAAGTTATATAGCAGATATAATTTCAGTAGTCATAGAGCATGTATGGATGGGGGCATTGGGCTTAATGTTGGCGCAAGTCTTGAGAAAATAAGAAAATTGAGCTTTTGGCATATTTTGTCCTTTATATATATCACTTTGCAATTTTAGTCATTTATATATGTCGTGCTCAATTTTGGTCCTTTATGAATGCATACTACTCATTTTGGTCCTTCGCAGTTTTAGTCGGAGGACGTCACGTGCATCACAAGTGGCACAGGATAGGAGAACTTGCATGTTTGGTTGCAAGTTAATAAAATATGGTCGTGCAGTTTTAATCTTGGTGACCTGCATTTAATTGCCAAGTTCAATCCATCATAGATTCCCCAGATACGTATTACCACCTCTATAATAGCTTAAGAGGTGGAAAAATTGCAAAAAATATTCATTATTGTGGCTACATTTAGCTTTTCGTTCTTTATTGTGGTCTCTTACAAAACTAGTTCGTTATTGTGGACAAAAAAATGTATTTGGTCCTCCGGCAAAAAAATCCGGTCGAAATGGCACATGACCCCCTCCCCAGCTTGGGAGAAATTTTTTGCTGGAGTACTAAACGTGGATTTTTGTCACAGTACCAGACTAATTTTGTAAGTGAACACAATAAATGGCGTTTTTGCAATACTTTTCGCTCAAAAGCTGTGAATCTCCCTTAATTCTAATATATGTTATGCACCTATGTGATATTATCCTCTCCTCTTCATAAAATTTGAACATATTCAAAGCCAGTCACGTGTGCCGGCTTTTGATGTAGTTGATTCCTTGAGGCTCAACCACACTTACTTCTCTCATGTTCTTCCATGAATACACTAAAGATCTTTAGCTAGTAAGAGAGTGTTTTCAAGAGCTTTTATAAGCTCGTTATGGGCTTTAAGTCAATTGAAAAGCATTTAAATGGTGTTTGCAATTGTTTCTTTTGCTTCTCCAAAAGTCAAAAAAAAAAAACAAAAAAAAACATGTCATAATGTGCTTCCATAAAGAGTTTTTCCCACAAACCTTGGTGAATATCTTTTTTAGACTTATCTATCCCTAAAATTTCTCTAAATATCCAATTTTACCCTCAAATAAATTCCATAATTTCTCTCTTTCCTTATCGATGTGATCTCCTTGTCCATAATTTAATATTTTTTAGAGTAAAAAATAACTAAGAAAAAACAATTAAAGAAGAATTAATAATGAAAAAGAACAGAAAAAAATCTTACAAATTATTTACTTAACAACAACACACACGAAATTATTATATTAACATCTTTTAAATATACTTATTATTTATAGAAGATATATACATGACTAAGCGGGTGTTTGCAAGAGCTTATGAAAACTACTTCTTCATAATTTTACTTAAAGTTACTTAAAGTTGCGTTTAACTTAAAACATTGAGTGTTTGCAAACGTATGTTTAAAAGTTACTTAAAGCAGTTAAAATAGTTTTGTGGTATTTGCAATAGCTAATGAAAAATAGCTTTTGAATGTTGATTAAAATGCAGTAATATTTAATTACCCATATTCAAAGTATACACAATATTAATGTTTCACTCAGACTGGCACAATGATGGTTATATTTAAAAATAAAATAATTTAAATTTAAAAAGAAATAAATTAATATATACATATATTACATTACATTGCACAATTTATTTTAGGTAAGAATTTATTTTTAAAAAGTATAACTTCATCTGAAATATGTTACTATAAATATGTCGCACATGTTGTTGTTACATGAAAAAATTATTATTTTTCATTATTAATATTTCTTTGATAATTTTCTATAATAAATTTATTACTCTTAAAAATCCCACAATTTAAAATTATAGAAGTTATCATGTAGATGAAGAAAGAGAGAAACCATGAGATTTCTTTCTAATAAATTGAGGCTAAAATAGGATATTTAGAGAAATTTAAAGGACATAAGTAGAAGCCGTTTATGGAAGCACCTCATGATATGCTTTTGGGTTTCTGTTTTTTTTAAGAGAAAGAGAAGCAAAAGCATCCATTGCAAACACTAAAAAAATGTTTTTCAGTGACTTAAAGCCAATAAGCTACTTGTATACTGTAGCGTAATAAATACATATATATATATATTGATTACACTATATAAAAATTTAAATTATATTAATTTTTAATACATAACTATCCACCTCATGATTGTGCAAATGCGAGTGAAACATTAATATTTCTATATTCTAAATAAAAATAATAAAATATTATTGCATTTTAATTAAGGTTCAAAAGCTGCTTCTCTTTAGTTATTGGCTTATTGCAAACACCTCAAAACTAACTCTGTCTGCTTTAAGTTACTTTCAAACAAGAATTTGCAAACACTCATAGCTTTAAGTCAAACGCAATTTTAACTAACTGTAAGCATAAAGCTAAGAAAAATGAGTTTTTATAAGTTCTTGCAAACACCCCTTAAGTTACCCATAGCCAATTATGATTGTCAATTGACATATTCTAGCTATATTGGTCTTTTACTACGATTCTTGATCTAATAAGTAAAATTTAATTAAATCATTATACATATATTAAATCTTTTACATTTATTAGCATGAAATATTTGACTAATATATATATATATATATATATATATTTGATCTTGTATGAATATGGCAGTCATATCCAGACAAATGCTAATTATAAAAAAAACAAAACGGATAGTAGTTCATAAAGTCATCCCTTCTCAACTACTTGTCATTAATTCTTTTAAAATATAACACTACATCAAATAAGATCATTGTTAACACTAGATTTGTGTTTGTTCGGTAAAAAGTATCGTGGAACGCCCTGCCTGAACGTCTTTTACTCGAAATTTGAAAGATTTTTGCTATTACAATATTTATGTGGAAATAAAGTATTTTTATTATATAAGGATTTTTCCTCTTTTTTCTCACTTGTCCCCTTTTGCTTGATGGAAGTGATATTTATAGGACTACAGGATATTACAGGTGTCACATTGCATGTTTTATAAAGGGACACCAGTCAATTCCGTGTGATGACGCGCCTTCTTTTATAATGTCATCTAGCTTTATTCAGGTGTATGCGAACAACTGGTTTAACCTTTTTGCTGACTTAGCTTTTGTGGCTTCGGAGGATCGCTTATTATCTTATGAATGAGCTGAAACCATCGAGGTTTCCCTGAGGTATCGGAGATAGATTTGCCATTGTGGTGGTTCTTCCATCGGGTTGGAACTAGCTAGAATATCGTTGTCATTTATCTGGGCATTATAGAGTCATCCAAGACTCGTAGTGCCTCGTAGATCAGATGTTCTGTGAGTTAAAACCCTGTCCTCGGACTTCTACCTTTCGGGACATTTAAGTCCTTTAGCATTAGAATCCGATGGTAAAATTATAATTTTGGAGTAAGGAAATGTATCTTTCGTACTTTCCACGATGCATATAGGTAGAGGGTTAACACCAGTCCCCCCCAGTTCCTATGGTATTCGTAAGAATCGATAGGAACTCTAATGACTCATTATATGAAGGCCCTTACAACTTCTTGGGTGTCGGAGATCACAGGCCTTCGAACCAACTCGCCATTTATCCATTTACTTAATGGGGAGTCCGAATGGTGTAACGGGTCTTTATCTTTCGGAAGATGTGCGCATTAAATTCGTGGGTTGATAAACTTTACTTCCCACTAACTGCCTTTAATACCTCTAGGGCTATAAGTTTCCCAGAACTTCCTTCAATTCACTTCATCTCTTTCAAATCTCCTGCAATTCACTTCCTGAAGTTACTGCGTTTTTCGTTCCATCCTTTACAAGCTTCTCCAATTGGCAAATGGCGACTACCGATATGACTGTGGAACTAGTGTTTGTCGCTTCTATAACCAGAACCGTTACTTTTGCTTCCTCCACTGACATTCCGGCGGTGACTGATGCGGGTATTTCTTCCCGTAAGAGAAAGGGTAAATCTAACGTGGTTGGCATAGATGGTGACCCTCTAGTGGCTCCCAAGAAATTAAAGAAGTCTGGCAAGACCGTGCTGGCGGTAGAACCTCGAAAGTACCAAAAGGTGGATGACGTTGTGAGCATGGCTACCGAAAAAGAGGTGGTTGCACTGTTCGATGAGTTCAAAGCTTCCTCTCGAAACTTGATTCCTCGCATTCCTGTTGCCGACGAGAGAGGCTATAACTCGCCCGAAGGTCATCTTACACTTTACTATGTTCATATTTGTGCTAGACAACGTTCCTTTTTTTCCTCCTTTTTACTGTGAAGTTTTCAAATCATGCGACATTTGCCCTAGTCAGCTCACCCCTAATAGTTTTATCATTTTATCTGCGTTTGTGTTTTGGTGTTTATCGCATGGCTTAGAGTGTATTGTCAAGAGGTTTTTCTCTATCTTTAAAGTGGGTGTTTCTTTCGTTGGGCATCCCTTTAATTTCTTTGTTCATTGAGACAAACTCAATAGGATCATTGTAGGCACCAATATCTTCTATAGTAGCTGGAAGAATAAGTTCTTTTTGTTAAGCCGGCTCAAGGAGGTAAATGGGGTTTTCCGCATTCTTGGAGGATTCCTGAGGCCCCTCTCTATAGGATTGACCATTCACTTTCCTTTGACCCAGTTCTAGATGCTGTTAAACTATCTACTTCTGAGCACTATTGCACTTTATACAAGGCTACATGATTGTTTAAATTTTTTTCTATAGAAGTAGAGGAAGAAGGGAAGTCATTTCTCTCCATTTCCGATGAAGAAAGCCCTATTTTTGGTATGCATTCTTTTGACGGATTTGAATAATTTATTGTATCTTATTTTGATATCTTTTGATCATTGCTTTGCCTTTTGTAGTGAAACTACTTACGAAGTCTATATCGACCGAGCATTCCGCTCCCAAGCTGCTTCTTCCAGGATGAAGACCAGATCGACATGTGATATCAGTGGTTCTTCATTCGGTGATATTCCCCAAGTCTCCGATGAGGATCCTGAATCACTCAGTCCCTCAAAAAAAGGCAAAGTTATCATGATCGGAGGTGAGTCCACCGGGTTTGCGCTGAGAGACGGTTCTGATGGCCCTGATTTGATGAAATTGGTGGCATCGGGCGAAATCGAAGGTGTCAGTGCCACCCAGGATTCTCTCATTGGCATAGAACTTTCGAGATCCAAAGTTCATGAGGTATCTTCTGCTTCTTCCGAGTCTGGAGGGATTGATCTTTCAACTTCCTCTAGTCCAATTTTGGGATCCTTTCCATCGTTGACTGTCGAAACTCCTTCGGCCGTGGCAGGGGACGGTAATCCCATCATTCCTCCTGTGACTTTACCAACGTTAGATCTTTCATTTACGCAAGCTTTGGAGTGTCCCACTCCCGCCTCTGGTGTTGCTTTTTTCTGCTTTCCAAATAAATCTATTATGCATGAAGTTTTTCCTAATCTTTCACATTCCTCCTTCATTTTACTCATCATTTTTCCTATATAATTTTTTTTTTATTTTAGACAAGGACAAGTCTATCATGTTCGACGATGATGACTTCTTAAGAGTAGGTAGGTTTTATTCCTTCTCTTTATCTCGACGGATCTATGAATTACCATTTGGTTTTTCTGATTTTGCCTTCGAATTTAAGATGAGGAATTACCTGGCGACACAGAGCTCCCCTCGGAGGAGCCTTTGTCAATCGAGGATTTGTTCTTAGAGGAAGCCTCTCCTCTTCCTTCCAGAAGAGCACACTCCCCTTCTTCGAACTCTCTTCTAGGACGCTCTCATATGGCTCTCCTTGATGAGATGCTCCCTACTCTAGTAGCCAAAAGTCAAGCATTCCCCCCGATGTTCATATAGATTCACTGCATACTGCTACTATTGCTCCACCCCATCGAGAGGGGATTTCTTTCTCGAGTCGATTCACAGTACCGGGCTCTCCTTTCTTTACATTTACTAACAGTGAGCAAGCTGAGTCTACCATAAGGCCAGCCGTTTCGGAGCTTGAAAATGCTATGAAGGTGGTGACACATTATTTGAATACTACTACTGCTCTCACTCGTCATAGTGAAGGGATGGCTCATTTTTGTTCTGAATAGCTGGTTCAGATGGTAAGTATATCCTTGTATTCTCTTCATGTTTATCAATTTTCGGATGCGTATCAATATTTTTTCCTACCCTATTTCTTTTGCAGGTGTCGAAGATCATTCCCTCTATTTGGCACGAGGTAGATGTTGCTCAAGCGGTAACTGTTTTTGCGATGGAAGATTTGAAAGAAAGGGATTGGGCCCTTAAGGATGTAAAGAAATAAATTGAGCAACTTTACCCTAGCTTTGCTCAAAGTTTGGCTCGAGAGAAGACTTTGGAGGACGAGATCACTGAGTTGAAGGAATCCTTGAGGAAAAGCCAGTCTGAACGCGATTCTTTAGTGGATGAGCTATCCCTTCTCAAGGATGAGAAATCATCATGGACTACTCAGGAAGAAGCTCAGAGAACCGAGTTATCGGAGGTGCATGATCGTGTTGGCATGCTGAAGGAAGAGTTGAAGAAGACTCCCGCACCTCCTTCTGGGTTTATTTCTCCTGAGGAATTACAATCGAAGTTGGAGAGTGTCATTCAGTTGGTGAAGGATGAAACCTTCAAATATTGCGAAGAGGATTTCCAAAGTCGTCAGTAGGGAATCTATTGGGAAATCTCCTGTACGGATTTTTATGTTGTGTGAACAAGTGCCGCGAAGATAAGCCATTTCTTCGGGAGGATATATGGAAGTATTTGAACCCCCGAGTTTTGTTGTCAAGGCCCCCTACTATGAGTGAGGTCTATGATACTTATCGGCGCGCAGTTTCTCGTTCTCTTTCGCCCTCGGTTTCCAATTTAAATCCTCTCCCCTCGTCCATTCCTCATGCTCATGTACCGCGGACTTCTAACATTTCTGTTCCAGGATTTAGCATCACTGCTACTGATGCTGGGGATGTTATTGTAGGAGTGACAGGGGATGTGGAACTTCCTGGTGATGCTATGTCCGATCCGTCTTCTACAAGGCCTCCGATATCGTAATCAGCTGCTCAATGATATCCTCTTCGCTCTTTTCTTTAATGTTGCTTCCTCTTCTTTTTTTTTTTGGACTATGGTATGTATTCTGATGATGGTGTTATTCTTTTTTAGTTGAACTCTGTTTTGATGTTCCGATGATATAAAGTAATGTTGGGGGTTTTCTTCGTGGTAATCGTTTCTTAGCGCAATTTCTATTCTTTTTCGATTACTGCTTTTCTTATGGCAGATGTACACCATCTTATGTTGCATTTAAAGCTAGTGTCATTTTTGGTCATCTGACATTAACCTACATTGTCGAATTTATTTCTGCCATCAGGGAATGTCGCCCACTGTAGGAAACATTCCTTCACACGTGTTTACATAGTCGGTTGCATGCGTTTGTGATTGGATACAAGTGCCAAACTCATCTCAACGTGTCAACTCTCAGCTCATTCTGGATGTTTTTTTTTCTCCTATAAACAGGCGGACAATCATCACCATGTCATCACATCTGTTTTTTGCCAAAAAGTCTTATTTTGTCTTTTCTCCAACCTTCATTCTCAACTTTTTCTCTGGTGAATACCTTCTATAAGTTTGGGTGGTTTTTTCGGAAACATGACACCTCCCCCTTCTCGGTCTCCTACTGCTCCTCGAAATGCTTCCATTGGGAATTATATGCTCTGCCGCATTAATCATACATCTCCCCATGTCACTATTCAAGCCAGAAGAAATATTGGGAGTTTGTCAATGATTTACCATGGTTCTACCGTGTTGACATGTGTTTCTCCATCTCGCATAGACTCTTCTCTTCTTGATACTATGCGCTTAACATTCATTTGCAGGGATTCGTATCTTCCCGTGGACAGTTTTTCAATTTTCAACACTTTCCAATTAAATGTCGGTGCTATGATGGGGGGGGTGAAGAGTCAGATCCTGCTGAAGTATTGAATCATACGACTCAGTTTCTCGTTTACTACAAGAATATAACTTGAATCCCAAAGACTTTGATATCGTTATTCCTCGTTGTCACCATCGTGCGTTTGATCCCCCTATGGGATTTTTAACTGTATACTCCGATTAGATTCGTTGTGGTTTGCATTTGTTTTTCCACCCTTTTATCCAGTCCTTATTCAAATATTGGAAAATCTGCCCCTCCCAACTAACTCCAAACTCTTTTCGCCACCTGGTGGGATATAATCTATGTTGTTAATTGCTAAATGTTTCGATGACTCCCTATCGTGTAGGAGCCACTTTTATTCTTTGTTCTTGTCACAACAACCTTTCTTTTTTTAGTTTAGTACATCGTGATCACCTTAGGTGTTTTAGCTCTGTTCTTCGACATCTTACTTTCCCTGTTGATTGGAGAAAGAGATATTTCTTTATCAAACGTAAAAAGAGCTCGGCCGAGGTCTGGGATGTACCTCTTTATTGGAGTTTAGGTTATGTGCTTCCCTGTCCTGATACTTCCGTTCGTGAAATGTCATATCTTTCCTCCACATGGTTGTTCTCTGGCTGTTACGACATGTGTGTCCTATTGGAAAACTCAACAGCTTTGGCGATGGTGGGTTTGCAAAAGAGAGCCCATGGCATGGATTTTCTTCAAATGCCTTTGCATTCTAACCTGACCTTTCGTAAGTTGTTTATTTATAACTCGACTTCTTTTTATAAAGAAATTTTCTTTACTGTACCCATTAACGATTCTAATCACTTGTATTTTCTTCACCTGTTAGGAACTGAGATAGACATGTACGCGATAGAGCCTTTTGCCGAAGAATTCCTACATCATTTGAATGCTATCGCGCTACATTCTGATGGTTTGGAATCCTCTTCATCGGGGTATGAATTCATAGCTACTCGGTTAGGTCTAAGTGATTATTCTGTGATAATACCAGGCGCCAACTCTTTAGCTTGGATGACCGAGACTTTTCCTATAGATGGTTCTTTTGGCAATATAGCTCAAGTGACATCCTCCAATAACATTATAATCTCTCTTCCCCCTTCGTTGGGTTTGAACTTATCTCTCGGGTCTCTCCCAGCTTCTGCATCTGTGAATGTGGTGAATGAAGATTTTTCGTCGTTGCCTCCTCGTATGGTTCCTCCCTCTGGCGAAGGAACCAACCATGGTCGCGGGGATTCTCTTCTGGTAGCTCTCGATGTTCACTTTTATCGTAACTTTATGAGTGGATTGTTGAATCAAGCTGATTGTGAATCGTTGAGTACTGTTCCAGTGTCTACTCTCTGCGACATGCTTTGCTGAGTTCTTTGTGAGGTAAAATGGGTTTTTCCTTCTGGTAAGTATTTTCTTTTGAGACGCGGCTTTACATTTGTATCTTTCCTTTGCCTTTACAGGTATTCATGATTGCTGATGCTCTGGGATCCCAAAAGGATTATTCTTCAAAAAATGTGAGCTTCTTATTCCGACATCTGGACGATTTAGAGAAAGACCTTTTTGAGGCCCAACTGAAGATTGCACGTATGCGAGTGCAACTAGAGTCCGATCAAAGTGTACTGAAAGGATTATTCAAGGAGGCTAAGGAAAAATCGTTGGATTTGGATCGTCTCCTTTTTCTCGAGCGAGATCATTCTCTAGATTTGGAAGAGATAATTGGGAATCTACAGGAGCATATCCAAATTTTTGATGACTTGATCGCATCGGTGACCAAAGATAGAGATTTCGCTCTTTGCAAGATCGAGGATCTATAGAAATTGCATGAGGTGGTCGTATTGATAACCCGTGCAGAAGCAACAATGGTCGTTCCTAGTCTTTCACAAATGCGGGAAACCTTGCGCAGGGACATGCAAGAAATGGTTCTGATTGGCTATCGTTTATGCCAGGAAGTAGTGCGTTCCCTCCCCGAGTTTCCACCAGATTTGATTATCCCTGACCTAGACATTCGTACATCTGTTACTAGTGGAACGACTTCATCCCTTCCTCTTCGTAGGAATGTGGTTCCAACCGTAACCATTATGGACCCGATAGACTTGACTTTTGAACAGTGTCGTCGTATCATTCGAGAGGGGAAACGTCCTTTACTAGATTAACGTTTTTATCGGAAGTTTTACGTGTGTACTTTTGTGTGATGCTTATCTCACTATTAGATTTATGTGTATATAAATAAGTCGTGGCTATGATGGCAGTTGTGAAATGGTTGTAGTGAAGTGTAATTTCCTTCTAGACAATGTTGCATCTTTTCGGACACTTACTTTAACCATTTTCATCTGCGACAGGCTTTGCTGAGTTCTTTGTGAGGTAAAATGGGTTTTTCTTTCTGGTAAGTATTTTCTTTTGAGACATGGCTTTACATTTGTATCTTTCCTTTGCCTTTACAGGTATTCATGATTGCTGATGCTCTGGGATCCCAAAAGGATTATTCTTCAAAAAATGTGAGTTTCTTATTCCGACATCTGGACGATTTAGAGAAAGTCCTTTTTGAGGCCCAACTGAAGATTGCACGTATGCGGGTGCAACTAGAGTCCGATCAAAGTGTACTGGAAGGATTATTTAAGGAGGCTAAAGAAAAATCATTGGATTTGGATCGTATCCTTTCTCTCGAGTGAGATCATTCTCTAGATCTGGAAGAGATAATTGGGAATCTTCATGAGCATATCCAAATTTTCGATGACTTGATCGCATCGGTGAACAAAGATAAGGATTCTGCTCTTTGCAAGATCGGGGATCTACAGAAATTGCATGAGGTGGTCGTATTGATAACCCGTGCAGAAGCAACAATGGCCATTCCTAGTCTTTCTCAACAATGGCCATTCCTTTTGAGTACAAGATTGCCTACTTGGAATGTTTTGGTTTTTACTTTGCTGTTGTAATGTCTTGCCATGCGAGCTTTGTAACATTCCATCCTTACTGTTGCACGCCTCTTTTGCTTTTCCAGCAAATCTAGGGTAAGTGCTAAGTTAGAGTTATTGCTTACTTCCTCGTATTCTTTCACTCGCCAGCTTTCAGCAACTATTTCTAGTGGTATCACGGCTTCGCATCCGTAAGACATATTGTACGGTGTTTCTCTCGTAGCTGAACTTAGTGCAGTGCGATAAGCCTATAGGATACTAGAGACTTCTTCCACCGGCTTTATGCCTATCTAGGCGTGCTTTGATGTTCTTAAGTAGTGTTTGGTTAGTCCTTTCCAACTGCCCATTGCCTTGGGGATATCCTACAGATGCAAAGCGATGTTTGATTTCCCAATGGGCACACCACTTTTCCAGCTCTTCGCTATCGAATTGGAGTCCGTTGCCGCTGACTAGATATCGCAGAATTTTGAAGCGACACAATATATTTCTCCAAAATAAATTGATGATGGCTCCTGATGTTATTCTCGCCAATGGCTCCGCTTCCTCCCACTTTGTGAAGTAATCCACTGCTACCAACAGAAACTTCTTTTGCCCCACATTAGGAATAAGTGGCCCCACAAGATCAATTCCCCATTTCGTGAAGGGGCAAGCTAAGAGATTAGGTTCCCAAGGGGCAGCCGGTAAATGAATCTGTGAGGCGTGGATTTGACATGCCTAACATCTTTGAGCGTACTCTTTGCAATCTTGGACCAACGAGGGCCAATAGTATCCCTGCCTGATAACACGATTTTCCATGCTCGCTCCTCTAGAATAGTTTCCGCAGGTTCCTTTGTGAATTTCCCTTATTACTGCATGTGCTTCTTGCTCATTGAGGCATCTGGTATGCGGGTTAGAATAACATCTTCGGAATAGAATTCCCTCGTGCAGAAAGTATCGAGCCGTCTTCCTCTCCATCATCTGTCTCTCCTTCTGATCACCATTAAATTGTTCCGAATTCTCTAAGTAGGATGTGATATCTGCCATCCATCCAGGCGTGATAGGGGCAACAACGGCTCCTGTTATTTACACTTCATCCTTTTCAGACCTCACGGCTTGGAGCAAGGTAACTCGTTGTGTGCCCACAATCGACTAGGTAGCCATTTTTGATAAGGCGCCAGTCTCCTGGTTTTCTGACTGCGGTATTTGGATTATTTGAAATTCTTCGAATAACTCTTTCCTTTGTTGCACCACATGTGCGTAAGCTTTCATGCGTTCTTGTTTAATTTCAAAGTTTCCCATCATTTATTGTACAATTAGTTGCAAATCACTATGGATTACTAATCGTTTAATCTCCCCTTCATGGGCTAACCTCTTACCAATCAAGAGTGGCTCATGTTCGACTTCATTGTTTGATAAGGGGTAGTTAATTCTTAATGCAAAATGAAGCATTTCTCCTTCTTCGTCTATGTTTTTGATTACTATCCCGGCTCCTCCATGTGCCCCTGATGAGGATCCGTCGACGAAGGCATGCCATAGTGGTGGGCTATCCTTAAATTCCGATTCTACCATTTCGACCAGGAAGTGTGCGAGTACTTGTGCCTTGATGGCGGGTCACGGGGCGTACGACAGATTGTACTCACTCAATTATATTGCCCATTTTACCAACCTTCCCAAAGCCTCAAGTCGATTAAGAATGCTTCTCAGAGGGTGTCGGGTGAGAACGGTTACCTGGGTTTTTTTTCAAAAATGGTCCTTTATCGTGGCCTCATTACGAAAATAGTCATTTATCGCGCCATTATCCACATTTAGTCCTTTATCGTGGTTTTTCATCCAATTTTGGTCCTCCACCCTTTTTTTAACGTCTTTTTGCCCCACGAATTATATTTATTAACAAAAACCCCAAGTATATTATTTTTAATTAGTAACAGGCCCCCTTTTGTTATATATTCACATAAAATTATATAATTGCTAAAAAAAGATTAAAATATATATAATAAACTTAAATACACAAATATTATTGTTAACGAGTTTAGAATTATTCCCTATTAACTAAATTATTTATTAAGGTTGGAACGCCTTTGCCCGTGGTTCAAAGGCTAAATGCTATCATCACGAGAGGGAAAAATGGACAAGAATCTTCCTTCCTTTTATTGACTATACTTCATTCTTTCTTCCGAGTGGATTTTCTTACATTTCCGAGTCTCCTTTCTTAGTTGCCTCTCCTCCTTCTATTGATATCTCCCTTTATATAGGTTTTGATAGGGGCAGGTGTCATGGTGCATGTGTTTACAGGTGTCGTTATGCATGTGGTTATGTTTACACGTGTTACAATGCTTATTCAACCAATAAGATAACGTGTTCACTTTGAGTGCTGACTGTATCTTTTCCAAGGGCTTTGGTCTTCTTTGCGATACGGGGTAGATTACTTTCTTTGCTGTCTCTAATGGTGGCTTCGAGGGCCAAGTTGGAGTATTCCCTTTAATGATAGTGCTATTCCGAGAGATGCGTATTCTGGAGTAAGTGTTTCAAGATATTTTCCGAGAGGGTGTGGGTGAGTTGGTCTCCGAAAGGTCTTGAGCTATCGTGGGTAGGTGTTCTTCTTTCTCCGAGTGTCCAGAGAGGTTGGTTGAGTTGTTTTTGTAAAGTTCTGACTTTTAGTCTGATCGTCGAGAGTAGTGTTCCGAGAGCTTTCGTGTTTGGAATGTATAGTCAAGGAAGGATTTTTGCCAAGGTTCTGGGACTGTTGTCCTTTGAGGCCCTTTCTTTCCGAGAGCTTAATTTTCTTGGAAAGTAGTATGAGTTCCGAGAGCTTTCGTATTTTGAGACTGCCTTGGTTTCGCATTCCTCATGTTGGCTTTTACTCCAGTAGTTTGTTGTGTGGGAGATGTGCTCCAAGAGGTGTGATACCTGTATCGCGGAAGTAGGTCGCATAATCATATAATAATATATTTGGTAATTCCAGTAATTGGCTCATTGTTTATTCTAAGCAGGTGAATTATCATCCTGTTAACAATTACATATTAAATTAAAAAAATATTCCTTTATTAACTAATTAAATAATTTTCCTTCAATTCTAAAATATAAGCTCAAAAACGTTTCATTGTACATTTATAATTTTGGAGATACTTATAATTTTATTTTTAAACTTTTAACAAACTTAAAACGGATATTAATATAATATATTTCTCAATTCAAATATATTATTAATTTTTTATTATATATTTAGGATTTTTTGTTTTTTTATAATTCTATCTTGAGATATTTAATAAACCTAGACTAATTGAGTGATGTGGAATAAATATTTATTTCCTAAATATAAATAAATTTTAAATATAATATAAATAAGAATAATTAATAAAAAAATCAAAAATACCATTTTTTTAAAAAAATTATCAAAAAAAGAAACAATAAAATAAGTAAAATTACACAAAGAAAACATTATCAAGAAAAAACAAAAATAAAAAAAGGTCCAAAATATCGAAAGAAAAATATATTAACTTTTTAATATATTTTTTGAGTATTTTTGTTATTTATATTATATTTAAAATTTCTTTATTGTTAGAAAAAAAATATTGATTCCACAACACCCACTTCGTCTAGGTTTATTAAATATCTCAAGATAGAATTATAAAAAAAAAATAGAAAAAAAATTTAAATATATAATAAAACATTTAATAATATTTTTGAATTGAGAAATATATTATATTAATATCCGTTTTAAGTTTGTTAAAAGTTTAAAAATAAAATTTAAGTATATCCAAAATTATAAATGTACAATGAAACGTTTTTTAGCTTATAGTAATTGAAGGAAAATTATTTAATTAGTTAATAAAGGAATATTTTTTTAATTTAATATTTAGTATTTATGTATTTAAGTTTATATATAGTTTCTAGCTTTCTTTAGAGAATATATAATTTTATGTGAATATATAATAAAGGGGGGCTTTTTATTAATTAAAAATAATATATTTGGGGTTTTTGGTTAGTAAATATAGTTCAGAGGGCAAAAAGAAATTAAAAAAAGGGCGGAGGACCAAAATTGGATGAAAAGCCACGATAAAGGACTAAATGTGGACAATGGCGCGATAAAGGACTATTTTCGTAATAAGGCCACGATAAAGGACAATTTAAAAAAAAAAAAAACTCGGTTACCCGATAGGCGAGAAAATAAGATCGTAACTTTCGCGCTGGAGTTATGAGTGCCCGTACCAATTTTTCTATCTGAGTGTACCTTTTTTCAGCTCCTTGTAGTGTTTTGCTAACATAGTAAATGGGCAAGTGTTCCTTGGCCTGTTCTTTTACTAACACGGCGTTGACCGCTTCCTCTCCTACTGACAGGTATACAAGCAGGTTATCTCCAGCCGTAGGTTTAACTGATAGTGATGGACTTAATAAGTATTCTTTTAAATCTTCAAAAGCTTTTTCGCATTGGCTGTCCCATCGGAATTCTTTGACATTTCTCAAAATTTTAAAGAAGGGCAAGCCCTTTTCAGCCGACCTAGAAATAAACCGGCTAAGTGATGTTATTCTTTATGTGAGCTTTTGTACCTCCCTAACCGTTTCGGGTACTTT
Organism: Linaria vulgaris; assembly: GCA_948329865.1. Lineage (NCBI taxonomy): Eukaryota > Viridiplantae > Streptophyta > Magnoliopsida > Lamiales > Plantaginaceae > Linaria > Linaria vulgaris. The sequence continues at coordinate 79,508,289 of OX415250.1, read as the reverse complement.
CATTTCTATGATGGCCTTAGGCTTCTCAGGATTTACTTCTATTCCTCTCTCAGTTACCATGAACCTTAAGAATTTACTTCCTCTGATTTTGAACCAACATTTTCTGGGATTTATCTTCATCCCAAAGCTATTCATGATGGCTAGAGCTTGTTTCAAATCTTGAGGATGATCTTTCGCATTTTTGCTTTTAATAATCATGTCATCTACATATACTTCCATAATTTCTCCTATTGGTTCGAAAAACATAAAGTTTACCAACATTGATATGTGGCTCCTACATTCTTGAGTCTGAATGGCATGACCAAGTAACAGAAGGTTCCAACGTCAGTAATGAAGCTAGTCTTCTCCTAATTTGTTTCTGCTATTGGTATCTGGTTGTATCCCTGATCTCCGTCCATGGTAGACAAGAGGGCACATCATGTTGTTGAGTTCACCAGTTGATCGATGCTAGATAACGAATAGCAATCTTTTTGGCACGCATCGTTTAGGTTAGTGAAGTCGACACACATTTGCCATCTTCCACCCATTTTTGGGACTAGAACAACATTCGACAGCCACTCGGGATAGATTACTTCTCTGATCTGCTTTAGACCTAATAACCTCTGTATTTTAGATTTGATTATTTTATTTCTTTCAGGGCCCATATTTCTTTTCTTTTATCGTACGGGTTTAGACATGGGTCTCACATTGAGGTAATACTGGCATATCTCTGGGTTGATCTGCCCAGGAGAGCCCTCCTCCCACGCAAAGAGGTGACGATATTCATTTAAGACGGTGATTACTTCATATTTTATCACTTGATCCATTTTTGTTCCTACTTTGACCTTTTTACTATCATCACTTCCTTCGAGTTCTATGAACTTTAGTTCTTCCACTGGTTGGCCCCTGACTTCCTCTGTTTTTCGTTTTTTTCCTGGGGCAATGATTTCCTCTTCTATTTTTAGGGGAATGGCATTCATGCAACACTATCTGGCTTTGACTTGACTCCCATTTATCTCTTCAATCCCTAATAGGTAGGGAACTTGATTTTGAGATGGAGAGTGGAAGGGACGGCTTTGAAGGCGTGTATTGACGGTCTTCCACATATGGCATTATATGTCCGCGAAGAAGCTTCCACCACCCAAAATTTTATATGTTTCGTACGACGCAATGCCCCATCTCCCTATGACATTGGTAATATCACAGTACCCAATGTGCGACTGGATTCTTCTGAAAATCCTACCAGTGGTATTTCCGTTGGTTCCAAGTAGACCTTTTTAAACCCCATTGCACGAAAGGTCTGTGTAAACAACACGTCTACAGAGCTCCCGGTATCTATCAAAATTCTTTGCACTTCCACCCCCATTATAGTTGCGGTTATAACCAAGGGATCCTCATGTGGGTATATAATTCCCTTCAGATCTTCGGGCCCGAAGGAAATGATCGGAAGTTTGACTCCTTGTAGTGAACAAACGGGAAATCCTTGCTCTACCTTTTGAGCTTCCTTAAGGTACTTCTTTTTCTTCCCTGGTGGGATAGTCAAGATATCCCCTCATTCGATCATGTTAATTTTTCTTCCCGATGGGGTATTATCTTCATATGACTCTGAAGGAGGTGGTAGGCGGTGCACATAATCTTCTTCTTCTATTTTCATGTGAGGAGCCTCCATTGCAACTTCGTTCTCATCATTTCTCGCTTTCTTCCTAGTATCAGGTGGTCAGTTATTCCTGTTTTTGCTAAGATAATCTTGCAGGTATCTTAAATCCAGCAAACGATGTATTTTTTTCTTTAGGGTGGTGCAACTATCGGTAGTGTGCCCATAGGCTTTGTGATACTTACAAAACTTTCTCGTGTCTTTTTCTTGTAAGGTTGTCGGACAGGTAAGGGCTAAGCAAAGTCCTTATGATTCTTCATTATGTTAAGTACCTCTGTCAGTGTAATGGTTAAGGTAGGTAGCAGAATCGGTTGGAGGTGCCTTTTTATCGTTCTGGGGTTATCCCTCCATTGTTGCGGCATCATGCCTTATTTTTCTTTCCCTTTACTGCCCATATCGGCGTTTTCCGCTTTTATCTTGGAATTCTCGACTTCTTTCATGAGGATGTACGTCTCAGCCTTTTGCATGAGTTCATTCATGTTTCTCGCCCTATTTCCAATCAAGTATCGGAAGAAGTTTCCCGATCTCAAGCTCTGTGCAAGAATATCTGCTATCATGGATGGCTCCACAACGGGGACATCCAGGGCTTCATCCGAGAAGCATTTCATGAAATCTCTTGAGGATTCATCCTTCTGCTGTTTGATGGTAAAAAGATGGCAAACGGATTTTGGGTACCTTCTATTGCACGCAAATTGTCTAACAAATAGACAGGCTAGTTGGGCGAAGTTAGAGATTGTACCCGGAGGTATTTGTGTGAACCACGATTGTGTGCGTCCAGTCAAAGTGGTGCGAAATACTCTACAGAGGGCATAGTCGTGAGCGGATGCTAAATCCATAGTGGCTATGTACTGGTTGATATAATCTTGAGGATCCTTTCCATCTTTTTCCCCGGAATACGAAGGAAAATTGCCTGGTCTTGCATTAATCGGTATTATTGTTTGCGCTATCTCGAGGATAAAAGGGGATCCATGATATACAGGTTTTTCCCCAAGAGTAATGGTTCTCTTCATATCTTGCATCTCTCGCCTTAAATAATTGATAATATCCCACAGGGTCGGCTCACTCACGGGTTGATTAAACAGAATTTAGACGTGCCTTTGGGGCATTCCTTCCATCCGACCTATCACTGGGTTCTGTGTCCTCCCATGATACCTCATTTCTTCATGTGGGTAAGCATGTGCCTGATGAGGCGGCATACGTAAGGGAGTTTGAGTCATTCGAGACCCTTATTCTTCTACATGATATCTCCCTCCATAGGGTTGTATTGGTTGTGGTTCTCGCAACCTTTCATCAACCTAAGGTGTTCTTCTTAAGGTAGCTTCCATCAAATCTTTGAATACTCTCCTCGAAATGTTGATATAGTCGACATTGGGTGCAGGTTGGGGAGCCGCACGAGGCGTCTCCGTCTGTCCCCTTGCCGATATTTCTTCATTATTTTCTAGACACTAGTGTTCCAAATCAACTAATTCTTCCATTGCGCTTAGTATTTATCAAGCGAATCTCTTAACTCCACTCTCATTGGGACTGACTCAAAGGCAGTTTTATGGTGTTCCCACAGACAGTGCCATTTTGTTAACACTAGATTTGTGTTTGTTCGGTAAGAAGTATCGTGGAACGCCCTGCTTGAATGTCTTTTACTCGAAATTTGAAAGATTTTTGCTATTACAATAATTATGTGGCAATAAAGTATTTTTATTATATAAGGATTTTTCCTTTTTTTTTCTCACTTGTCCCCTTTTGCTTGTTGGAAGTGATATTTATAGAACTACAGGAGATTACAGGTGTCACGTTGTATAAAGGGACACCAGTCAATTCCGTGTGATGATGCACCTTCTTTTATAATGACATCAGGCTTTATCCAGTTGTATGCGAAGAACTAGTTTAACCTTTTTGCTGACTTAGCTTTTGTGACTTTGGAGGATCGCTTATTATCTTATGAATGAGCTAAAACCATCGAGGTTTCCCTGAGGTATCGGAGATGGATTTGCCATCGTGGTGGTTCTTCCACCGGGTTGGAACTAGCTAGAATATCGTTGATCATTTATCTGGGCATCGTAGAGTCATCCAAGACTCGTAGTGCCTCATGGATCAGATGTTCTGTGAGTTAAAACCCTGTCCTCGGACTTCTACCTTTTGGGACATTTAAGTCCTTTAGCATTAGAATCCAATGGTAAAATTATAATTTTGGAGTACGGAAATGTATCTTTCGTACTTTCCACGATACTATAGGTAGAGGGTTAACAATCATGATGTATAAGTCATACTTCTCATGGTCTTTTTCTATATTCTTTGCCAGAAAATTGCACGAATCGTCATTTATTATGGGCAAAAAAATTTGTCCTCCGACAATTTTTTTCACCAAATTGGGGGCAGGGGGAGACGGAGAGGGGTTACGTGCCATTTGAGGCGAGTGTTTTTGCCAGAGGGCTAAATACAAAATTTTGTCCACAATGCCTGGCTAGCTTTGACAATAAAGGACAAAAAGCAAAACTTGGCCACAATAACATACGATTTTTACAATTTGTTCCTTTAAGAGGTAGTAGACAATTTATTTGATAACTGGATAACTATTAGGTACTAACCAAACAAACTTATAAAACTAACTTATCAAGATAAATCTTGGGAGGAGTTGAAAGTTTTATTGAATACGACATAATATAAAATAGAAAACCAAACATGGCCATGAAATAGATGGAGTTTGTTTAACAAAAAAAAAACTTAAATAGATGAAATTTACTTTAACTTATGGACAATGATTAATTGTTGACCCTTATAAATAATACATTTTTAGAATATATTAATGCCATTACCGTTAAAAATCTCCTATTAATATACTTTGGTATACTTAGTTTGTTGCGTGCTTTGGCAAATAACCACACTAAATAATGCCTAATCAAACTAAAGTATCCTTTGTTTGCTTGGTCCATTTCTCCATATTGGCTTAATTATCCCACTAAATTACAATACAAACCCACAAAACTCACATACACAACCAAACCACACTAGTCATCTCCAATTTCAAGTTTCTAATCCCTAAAACACCAAGCTCAGATCTAAAATATCTACAACGATTCAACAATGGGTGCATGCATGCAACAAACCCGCCTCGTTGTTCAAATTTCAAATGAATGAGGGAGTGGTTTCTTCATTTTTAATAAAAGAAACCACCATATGTAATAAAAGAAAGAAAAAAAAAACTTTATCCCCACATCTTTTGTCTGTTTTGCACCTTGACCCCCTTGCTTCCTCCAGTTGCACGACGACTCCCTAGTTTTCAATTTGCCCCCTAAGTTGTCGAAAATGGTATATTCTGTAGATTTTTCGCATGCCCATTTCACGTGCCACTTTTTTAAGGGCATTTTCGCCAGTGCCCCAACGGCTCTGTTGTAAAGGAGAGGTTGTCTTATAACTGAAATCAAATAAACCCCAAATTAAAACCCCCCTAATTGTATAGATAGGGCTCTTCAATTTTTCAAAATTGAAACCAGCTTTCAATTAATTCGAGCATGATTTACGACTGTGGTAAAAGTCCCACTGAAAAAACATCATGGACGAACATGAATCATATTCAAAGATTCATACGCTGCCCAAAATACCTGGTACAATATCCTTCCTTTTTGAATCTTAGTTTTACTTCAATTTTTTATTTAATTTGTTTTTAAATGTTAATTGTATACTTACATATTCAAAGGGGTCAGATGCATATGAATTTTGGCGTTGGATTACCCCCCCCCCCCCCCCAAATGTGTCAAAGGTTTAGGGTGATCATCCTAGGGCTTTTGAGGAAGATCAACAAGTTGGAAGAATAGTTGACCCGAGCACATAAAAGTGATTAGATGTTATGTGTGGTTTTACTGGTGGTTATGTTGCTTGTGTTTTTGAAAGGTTGAAAAGAAGCTTGTGGTGGGGAAGTGGCAGCAACTGTCTGGTAGTTGTAGTTGGTGTTAGTTTTGTTGTTAGTTTGTTCAAGGTTTAGTTGGTTAGTTGGTGGTATACAAATCCCACTATTTTGTGATGAATGGTGGTGTGGTTGTTAAATAATGACCTTATTGTCAATTGTGTTTAGTTAACATTGCAAAATTAAACTAAATGTTTTTGAGTATTGTGTGCTCTTTGTCGGTTATACTCTTACCTCTATAATACATAGCATTACTAAAGCTTTAAGCATAATATGTACCTGCCCCTTGTCATCCACTACATTAATAAACCAACAATGCTCAAACAAAAGCACAAGTAATAGAACATACTCCATTAATTAGAATACATGAGGAGGCAGAACATTCAATACAAAATATGAGCTAGTTCAAAATGAGGATTGCGAATCTAACACCGATGATCAAGACAAAATAAAATGTGATTCATAGAGTAATAAGTCTAAAACATGGCATTTTCTCCCGTGCATGTATACATCCTCTGGACATGTCTCTTTGGCACACCAATTTTCTTCCTTTGTGCAGGGGCCTTGAACTACTACTTCTTAGCAGTGTCATTGTTCAAGTTAGTTGTCTCAGCACTGGAGAAAACAAGTATTGTAGGTTGTGTTGATAGAAATATGACTATTCTCCTAGATTCAACCGTGGTAGTGTTGGAAGCAACCTTCTGGAACTTTTCTAGAATTTATGAGGGGTTGTTTGGCTTCTAGTAAGAGGCCTCATTTGCCCCTGAGTTTGCAATGGTTGTTCAAGACCACCTTCAGCAACCTTCATCTTCCCTTTATCTGCTCTTTGTTGCAGTAGCGGTACCAGAACAACTAGCTTCACTGACATTACTTTCTCTTTTGACCTATTCATACTGCAACATAATATATAAGTATGACAATTCAAATGTAAGCTTGAAGCTTTTGTTTCTTCTTCTTTTGTGCAACCTGCGATGCTTCAGTACCTACGATATTATGCTAATCAACAACACCTTGTAAGAACTTAGTTACTAAAACATTAGAGGACTACAACTTCATTATGCAAAAAGGGACTTTCGTTTTTTAAAAATATGTTGTCTCATACTTCTTCATTTGAATGAACATCAAGTGGTTCAGGTTGCAGCAGTGGGTTTTTCTTCCTATGTTTACAACCTCTGATGTTATGGCCAATTGAGTGATAGTAGTTGCATTTTATTATCACCACCTTCCCAATCCTATCACTCTCCAATACTTCCTTCCCTTTTTTATCCTTCAACTCATCACGTTGTTTCTGCCTATCATGCTTTTTTGGCCTTCCAGGCATTTTTGAAGGCATTGGAGCCACCAAGGTTGCTACACTTCTTGTCTCTGAACTTTCCAGGCGTCCTTAGCATGCATTGGAGACATGAAGTGGTTGTAAATCCTAATATAGGTGATTTTACTATAGCGTGGGTGAATAATTTGTCCAGGCTTCATATGCATGTAATAAATCCCACTGATTGCATGTGGACATGGTATTCCATTCAACTTGCATCTCTTACAATTGCATTTCATGTCTCCCAAGTGAACTGGGAACTTATCACCAAGAGGAGTATTCACTTCAAACTCCACATGCCCATCCCAGTGTGGGTTCTTTCCTTCAATTTCTCAAGTGCTTGATATATCTTAGGACAAGCTCTGATTGGTTTCTAATATTCTCCATTACTTTTCTTCTCACGCCTATTCTCTTCATCAATATCCTTCTTATGCACTCAAGCATATCAATTATAAGTATCGATCTTAATTCATTATCATAGCATTAAAGATTTCTGACATATTGTTAAAGAGTATATCACGCTTGCTGCTTTGTTCTGAAATAAGCCATGCACCATTGATTAGGTGGCTTCTCATTAAGCCATTGTAATGCAGCCTCATCCCTCTCTCTCAAATGATTTATAATCTTTTCAAAATATTCAACTCTAGTTGCTATGGCCACATTCTGTAGAATATACTTTAGTGCCAAGCCCATGTATTCCTTCTTGAAGTTTGCATATACATGCGTAACACAAACCTATGCCTACAAAGAGGCGAAACTTCATGAATATACTCAATTAAACCATTTTGCTTATCACTCATCAATGTCCATCTCATACTATTATGTATATTCAAATCATGTGCCAAGATCGACAAGAACCACAACCAACTTTTTTTTTCCTTCTCAACAATTGCATATGCAAATGGATATAGCCAGTTGTTAGGACCCCCCCCCCCCCCTTAATTTGATGTCTTTAAATGAGTATCATCCAAGAAAATCAGAGGCCTGCAACCACTTAGAAACCCCCTTTTTTAGTGCTCCCCATCAAATATAAAGCCTCTTAAACTTCGCCTCTTCACCAACCAGTTTGCACTTAAGCCTAACAATTGTGTCATTGTTTGTTTTCATCATTTCATTTCCTCAGCATAGCGCCATAACAGACTATATTGCTGAGAATATGTCCCATTGCCACTGGCAAACATCTTTTTCTTGGCCATGTACATCTGACGTGTACTGAAAACCAAAGAAAAATCTCTACCAATTATGGTGACCAAGGAGGCAACTAGCTAGTTGGGGTCACTACTTATCTTTTCATAGTACCGGGTTGCAATCCACCTGGAATTTGCTTGCAACACTGTATCTTGTCTTCCACATTCATGAGGACCTTCAAGTGTATTTATCAGGGGTGTACAAAACCCCGCTCACACCCGCCCATCCACACTCACCTGCACTCGCCATGATTTTATATTTTTTTTCACATGTAGGTGGGTCAGTCGCACATTTGTTTGTTATAAGACTTCTAAGCTACCTATCAAACTAGATTTACAAAAGAAAAAGATTTATTTAGTGTGAATTGTTATTTTCCAACACTTTGAGATGAATAAGTAGAAACATAATGATAACAAACCAACAACTTATGAACTTAGAGATGAAAGTTACTATGAGTATGTTTAGTTATGTGTTAATGAGAGTGTTGTTTTATAATTTATGCTTAATATATCGTGCTAAATCATTTATACATAAATTGCTAATATAAATATCAATGTAAATATTATTTCTCTATATATATTAATGATGATGCATAATCCGACACGCCCTCGGAAACAGGCAAAACTGGTACCCCCGCAAAAATGACAAGGGCTAGAGGAAAGGCACCCCCGGGTCACGACCATCTATTACCCTAATAAAGACACATGGTCCAAGTATCCGGAGAAGGTACCTGCGGGCTATGACCAACTAACAACCCCGACGAGAGTACTCGGTCCAAACGTCCAGAGAAGGTACCCCTGGACCACGATCGACCAGCGTCCCAAGAAGGGAGTACGACTCAAATCTAAAGACTCGGGTACACCTCTCCCAAATGACCCCAAAATTGGTCAAGAACTCGGGTACCCGCTAGGAAAGATTGCAGAGAACCCCCCAGACCGATGTGGTTAATTCCCCAATTGGCTAGACACCACACAGATCTCACGAGACCCACGATAAGGGACCCCCGGGTGGTGATACCCAACTCTTAGCCAAAATATCATGGAAGAAGGAGGATAATACAAAACACTAAGGACACGAGTGAATACAAGGAAAGGTTGAGACCACTCAGATCATGGTCTTGAGATAGCAAAATATATAGCTCAAAGATCGCGCAATTACTCAGACGAAGAACAACTCCACGAGTTCCTTTCTGAACGACCAAGAAACTGCCCAACCATCCAGACGGAACCTTAGAAATGACCAGACTTGAGAGACGTGCCAACCACTCTCATTCAACATAGCTCCCAACCACCCTCATTATAACAAAAGATTGTGCCTCATTGGCCCAAGTCAGCTATTGGAGCAGAAAGCGACAATTCTTACCGGTTTATATCAGTGATTGAGGTAGACCAGCTCTCCCTCATTGGCTTAGAGCTACCCTTGAAGACCATTGGAGCAGATGTCATCACTGCCCGCTTAGACGAAACTCAGTCAAACTCACGCCATTGGTCGTTTCCTGACACACGACCCCCATTGGCACATAAGACCTTCACATTATTGGCCACCAACACCACTCGGAGTTAAGACGGAAAGACCAGGCCCTATTGGCCAAATACGCCAAATTCTAGCACTATAAATAGCCCCTCATTTCAGAATCAGAAGACAAGTTTTCCACAACACAATATTAGTGCAGTTCCGCCAAAATTCTCGGCACAATTGTACTTAGCAAAATAAAACTCCACAAATATTAGCTATCTAATTGTACGACCCACTTGTAATTCACTCGAAATCCTTAATAAAATAATATTGCCTCCTTATTCCTCAAATTCGAGATAGGCGTTCTGAACAAAACTCAGTGTTAATATCCCCAAAATTCCCGACATTACGCGCCCGAACAATATTGCATCACCAATTAGCAAATTAATGTGCAATATTATAAAATATATATATATATATATATATATATGTGTGTGTGTGTGTGTGTGTGTGTATTTCTTATAATAATTGATGATGCATAATCCACCACGCCCTCGAAAATGGGTAGAAAAAGTGTACCCCACAAAAACGACTAAGGTCTAGAAGAAACGCACACCAAGGTCACGACCAGCTATTACCCAAATAAAGGCATACGGTCAGGTATTCGGAGAAGGTACCCCGGGGTCACGACCAACTAACACCCCAATGAGGGTATTCGGTCCAAACACCCAGAGTACCCCCGAATCCCGACCGGCCAATGCCCTAAGAAGGTAATACAACTCGGATCTGAGAACTCGGGCATACTTTTCCCTCACGACCTGAAATTAATCTAAACTCGGGTACCAACAAGGAAAGGCCACGAAACCCCCCAGACCGATGTGTAATCATTACCCGACCGGCTAAGCACCACTCGAACCTCACAGGGCCCTCTGCAGAGATCTCTGATCGACAATATCCAACATTTAGCCCAAATATCACGGAAGAAGGAGGACAATACAAAGTACTAAGGAAACAAGTGAATACAAAGAAGGGTCAAGACCACTCAAATCATGGTCTAAAGATAGCTTGACAATCACGCAACTATAAAAGAATGACCCTACGGGTCCATCTAGGGACAAACAACTAGAAAAGCCACCCGACCACCCAGGCAAAATCTCATGCACGACCAGACTCGGAAGACGTGCCAACCACCCTCATTCAATATAGCTCCCAACCACCCTCATTATGGAAGAAGACCACGCCTCATTTTCCCGAATCAACACAATTCTTACCGGTGCAGACCAATGACTGGGCATACAAGCTCTCTCTCATTGACTCAGAGCAGCCCTTGAAGATCATTGGAGCATGTGCCATCACTACCCGCTCAGACGAAAATCAGTCAAACCTACACCATTGGTCGTCCCTTGATATACGACCCCCATTGGTGCAAAAGACCTCCCCGCTATTGGCCACTAGCACCTCTCGAAGTTAAGACGGAAAGACTGGCCCCCATTGGCCAGACACCCTTGGGGCTAGTACTATAAATAGCCCCTCATTTCAGCAGGAAAAAAGAGAGAGAACTTCAAGCACAACTACTCACCCCAAAAGCAGAAACAAGAATATTCTCCACAACTTTATATATTCCATTGCACTCAAGAAAAGATTATTTAGCTATCTTCTTACACGACCTACTTGTAATTCACTCGAAATCCTTAATAAAATAATCATGCCTCCTTTTTTCCTCAAACTCGAGATTGGCGTTCCGAACAAAACTAAGTGACGATATCTCCGAATACCCCGACCTCACGGGCCCGGACGATATTGCATCACCAATATTGATTATATATTTGATTATGTTATAACCCGCCACCCATCCGCCAGTCCGCTCTACCCGCCTAAACCACCACCTGCATGGTTTTGAAATTAAAAAAAAAAACTCGCACGATTGAAGAAATTGATAACCCGTCATAAGTGGGTATGGTGTATTTTTTTGCTGCAACCCGCTAATATCCGCCCACGTAGACCCCTAGAGCTCGTTTGGTAAGTTTCATAAGGCCTTATTCAGAGAATCTATTTGGGCTAATCAGAGGAGCCCACTACTTTGATTACACAGATCCATTACCGGGTCAATCTGGATGACCCGGTATTCAGCATGCCAATCGATCAGCCTCAGACCCCTCTGATTAGGAATACGGGTTGAATAGTGAAATTAATTCGATGTAAGATTCCACTTTTGTCCATAGAAATTGCGTTGTTGGACAAAGCTACCCTCTTCATTTTCACCCCATCATTTTCTCTCTCCTCCATGTCTCTTCTTACCCGTTCTCACCACCGCTTCGTTGCTCGCCGCTCCACATTTTTGGCTTTTACTTGCTGCTCGCCATGCCACCCCCTTGTTTTCTGCAATTCTCTGTCTCAAACATTTCAAATCTAGAATTTTTTTCGATTATTACTTTCTAATTTTTCTTCCGATTGAATTTCAGAGAACTTGAACGAGTTGCCAACAACTGGTTATGGCAATTTAGGCCGTGGGGAGGAAGGTGATCGGTTCTGTGAATTGAGTGAGAGTGGGGAAGACAACAACATATATTCTCTCTCTCTCTCTATATCTCTCTCTCTTCCTTTATTTCTAGTTTTTATTTAATAAGTAGTAAATTAATTATATTTATTCATTATTATTATCAAAAAAATTACAACTCCCACGTGTATTTATCTTGTTATTAATTTTAATGAACACAAAAAATACCTATATGAACAGTAAAAGTTTATGTGAAGGTTTGAGAAAAAAAATCAGCTTCTATATTTGAAATTGCAAAATATTGATTAGTACCTTCAACTCAAAAAAAAAGATCTCGTTTTTTAAGAAGAAGAAACAAAATAAGAAATATGTCATATTTGTATTTGTATTTAAAATCAAATGTCTAAACTTTGTATAGAGAAATAAATAATTTTTAAATTAAAGGGTATTGTGGACTAATTGTATTTTCAAAATCAATCTCTTTTAGTCTTTTATCCAACCAAACTTGAAAATTCGTATCCTAATCCTCTCTAATCAATCCACCATCATCTAATCACTCTCAATCCCATCAAGGCAACCAAACGAGCCCCTAATCTGCTGTGTATCTTCTCCATAAATTCTTGAAACATATACCCTACAGTTTGCAGTGACTCTGCTCGTGCAAACTGCTAATAACTTGTACTTATCATTTTCCTTTTTCCTTCCAGCTAACACTCATGTCCTTGATAGTCTTATTGAATAAAACATAATATAAAATGGCAAATCATACATGGCCATAAAATAGATGAAGTTTGTTTAAGTTAGACAATGATTAATTGATGACCTTTAGAAATAATGTATTCACAATATATGACTTTAGTATGAAGACCACCAAATTCTGAAAGAAAACGGCGCATGCGACAATCGATGATTAACAAGTACTCAACAGCTCAACCCAACATGGCATCGGAGATGATCATCTCTGATTGCCCAAACCCGCAACATGCCATCCCTCCCATGAAGCACGACCTAGGGTTCGTATTTAGGGCAGACTCGGGATCTCAAAAACGACCACGGCAGAAAAACGACGTGAACACGTCCTGATTACCGTCGGTGATTAACAGGAACACATCACCCCCCAGAAACAAACTCCTGAATTCCTATGCTAGCATGGTACGTTCGGAAGATGTCTTCTTTAACGAAGAAATAATTAACGATGTGGCGAGGAAAATTAGGGTTCTTGAACCAAGTATAGAAATCCCGTTTAAATCGGTGGAGTTTGCGGATGACCTGCACGAGTCGATGTGTGACCAATGGAGGAATACGATCTTGATCAAGGTTTTGGGCATTCCCTTGTTCTTCCCTAATCTTGTGAACAAAGTTCATACCATGTGGAAACTTAATGGAAGTTGCAATATTGCTGATCTAAGCAATGGCACCTATTGCCTATGTGGTTTATCGCCATCACAGCGAGAGGTCATCCTTACTTAAGGATCATAGTAATTAGCGGGTAGCTTCTTATACATTAGGAAGTGGACACCGAATTTTGACCCAGAGCACGACTTTGTTGATTGCGCCATTACTTGGATACGCATAATGAAACTACCGCTCGAGTTATTAGGGGAAACAACAATTAATGTAATAGCAAGTCGCGTCTGGGTGCTAATAAAAATTGACGGGAATACCTTCACGTCTGCGAGGGGCAAATTTGCTCGGGTTTGTATCCAAGTCTCGACAAAGAAGCCGCTCGAGCAGAGAGTTCACATAAGGGGGAAAGTGTACCAAGTGCTATACGAAAATCTTCCATCCCTATGCTACGAGTGTGGTCGGGTCGGACACACCTCGAATTCATGCAAGGAAAAAGAAAACCCGACGACCCCAATGGAATCGAACCATCTGTCGAGCACAGCATCCGCGTGGCTATAGAAAAAACAAAAAGTGACGAATACGGGGATTGGATGTAAGTAACATAGAAAAAAGTTGTTTTAAAGGGGAAGCAATGGGACCGATCGCCAAAAAGCTAACTAATTTTCCTCCAGGAAAATCGATGGCAATCCTAAGTTGAAACTCTAAGGAGGCCGCGGTTTCATTGCCAAAAGACTTCGAACTAGGAAAGGAAAGTTTGAAGGATAGTTCTATCCATGGTAGGAGAGTACTCCCTAAGACCTCACCACGAATAGGAAAGGGACAACTAAAGGAAATAATAAGGGCGCGGTTTTAAGGAAAGGAGGAACCGAGGGCAGAAAGGAAAGTAACATTAACACTTTTGCAATTCTAGCACGATTGGATATTGTGGACGTCGAACAAACTAGTGCATCTTTGCGTGCGTGCGGAGTAGCAAAATTTCCAACTAGTCTCGATGATGGACCAGAACGATGGATTGAATGTTTTCATGGAGAACGGGGCGCTGATCACACATATACCTCAGAATTTTTAGGAGACCAAAACCTTGCACCCGCCCACAGATTGCACTAATAAACCCGCGAACGGTTCATGTGGCAGAAGTAGCGTCGACAATCTGGGAATTCGAGATCAATACTCGGATAATGGAGAGGTTCGAGAACATGTTTCTGTGTTGGCAGAAAATATTTCAGAGTGAATGGGAGCGGAATCGCCAAAATTACCTGATACAGGAAATTTTATGGCAGTTGATGCAGACCTTTTTACTTGGATCGACCTTTTTTCGGACAATCTCATGAGTTGTATCACTCTCGTCTCAAGTAAGAATACCTTATAAACGGTGCAAGTAAAAATGGATCGACAATTTTTCGGACAATGAGGTGTATCACTTGCCTCGCACGCATGGTGATCACCACCCGATTCTTATTAATTGTTTGGGTTCGCTGTGCGGTACTAGTTCGAGGTCTTTTAGGTTCAAGGATCGGTCCAATTCCTACCTTGAAGGCTTGGAGAAAACGCTTGTCGCGGAATATAATGAAATCTTGAGGCGCGAAGAGATTTTTGATGGCAAAAATCCCGCATTAAATGGCTTGAGGACGGGGATAGGAACACGACATTTTTCCATCGATCGACCTTAATAATAAGGAGAAAAAACCGTGTGTTAGTACTGAAAATTGATAATGTTTGGTGTCGCGACCAAGAAGTACTTAAGGAGCACGCAAGGAATTTTTTTCTCAAACTTTTTAAGGGGGATGCAAACGGCTGCAGCATTTTGGAAATATCATGGCATCAAACTCACTTAATGCAGGTGGAGTCCTAGTTTGTGGGGAGAGATGTGACGGTGGAAGAGTTAAAATACGTTTTTTGGAGAAAGCACCCGAAAAAAGCCCCCGGTCCGGATGGAATTCAAGCAATCTTTTTTCATAAATATTGGGAATGGGTGCACGAGTCTCTTCTAAAGTTTATCTCGAGCACGTTCAAAAATATGAGCTTTGATCCTAAAGTGTGTGGTGCGAAACTTTGCCTTATACCAAATGTATCGGACCCTACCTTAATTTCACACTTTCGCCCTATATCTCTTTATAATGTAATTTATAAATTCATTACGGAGTGCATCACATTGAGACTTAGGGAGTTTATGACGCGCCTTATTACACCGACGCAATCGAGCTTTATCAAAGGTCGTAGTACCCAAGATAATATCTTCCCAATTCAGGAGATTCTCCATTCTTTTCAGACGAAAAAGAAAAATAAGATGGGGTGTATCATTCTGAAGCTTGATCTTGAGAAGTCTTACAACAAGATTAGTCGGGAATTCTTAAAGGATACTCTAAAGGTCTTCCGATTCCCGCCAAATATTATAGAGCTCCTACTCTTTTGCTTTCGTAACGCTTCCACTGAGATGCTTTGGAATGGTGAGCCCCTTAGAGCGTTCGGCCACGGTTGCGGATTGAGGCAAGGCGACCCTCTTTCACCTTATCTTTTTATGATTTGCGTGGAGATATTAGCCTATTTTATTCAAGAAGAAGTCAAGAAGGGAGGTGGGAGTCGATCGTCCCGTGTAGAGGGGGTCCGTGGATCTCTCACTTATTTTTGGCGGATGACCTTATGTTGATGGGACGAGGTATAATCTCCACGGCTAGTAGCATGAAAAAAATCCTTGATGTCTTTAGCAAGGCGTCTGGCATTTAAGATCAAAGTGGAAAAGCCGAAGATTTATTTTTGAACTGATGGAGGTTGGAATTTGAAGCAGCGCATTTGCTCTATACTCGGTTTCTCACGCATGGCATCGCTAGGGAAGTACTTGGGTGCGAATTTGGTGCATGGGAGAGTAGGTCGGGAAAACTTCAACGATATTTTTGACAAACTCTCATCACGCATGACTCGGTGGGAAAGATCTAACCTCTCTCTTGCAGGTAGGGAGACGTTAATCCAGTTCCTCTCGACGGTAGTGCCAATCCATCTCATGCAGTCTTGTTGGGTGCTGGGGAACATGTGTGATAAGCTTGACAAGTTTAATGGGGATTTTTTGTGGTCGAACGACCCTAATACCCGAATACTTCATCTAGTGGGATGGAACCGCTTGCTAAAGCCGAAGAAGGGGGTGGGTTTAGGCTTGCGCTCGACCCGATTCAATAACGAGGATTTGTTATCCAAAATTGGTTGGCGAATTCTACAAAGTGAGGCGTGTCTATGGACGAACCTCATTGAAGCAAAGTATTTGAAGGGTAAGAGGATCACAGAGTTTGTGATTAAGCCGCAAGACAGTTATACTTGGAAAGGAAATATCTGGTGTGTGCGGTTAATTGATCCTTTCATCCGTTGGCGTATTGGTGATGGGAACGTGGTGTCCTTTTGGTTTGATAATTGGTTGGGGGAGGCTCGGTTATGTGATGTGGTGGAGCATATTAATGCGGATGATAACGGTCTTAAGCTTGCGGACGCACTGAATGAGGAAAATAGTTGGAGACTTGAGAGTATCTTTACAACAATACTGAACGAATGGCGGGCGTGGATTTTAGGTACGCAAATCATGCTGAATGACGAGGAGGATATAGCAATATGAAGCCCAAACGCGCACGAAAAATTCACGTGTCAAAATGCTTATAAGGAGTTGTTCAAGAGGTACTTGACTTCATGCACATCGCATCCGCGCAACAATTGGGTGTGGAGTGCTCCGTGTAACAACAAAGTCCACTTTTTTCTTTGGCTTGCGAGTCAAAACAAGATTGTGACAAACATGCTGATGAGGGAGAGGCACTGCACGAACGAGCTGCGAGAGATGTTCAAATACTGAATGAAGGGTAATTTTTGTGGCCGCATGTTGGAGTATTTGAAAGGCAAGGAACACTCGAATATTTGAAGGGAAGGACGTCAAGACTTATGCGGTCCTTAGCCAAGTTAAGCATACATGTTCAGACTACAAACTAGTGAGGAGACCGAGGTCAAATCCGATACCGGTGTGTTGGAGTCCGCCTAAGGAGGGATGTTATAAATTAAATGTGGACGGAAGTGTTGTGGAAAATAGAAATAGAGGCGCGACCGGAGGTGTTTTAAGAGATGCGAATGGCGCTTGGGTGTGGGGATTTGTGAATACGATTTCTTGTCCCACGGTACTTGAAGCGGAGATTGGGTCTCACTATTGCATGGGATAAGAGAATTCAACGCATTGAGGTTGAGATGGATTCGGAGGAGGCTCTAAAAATTATTAATGATGATACGGTGCGGGGTCATGATCTCCAACAAAAAATCGAAGAATGTCGTGCCCTTTTGCACAAGTCGTGGGATATGAAATTCCGTTGGATTAAGAGAGATGCAAATAAAGTTGCAGATGCCATGGTGAAGGTCCCATTGTCGTTAGAGGATGGTGTTTCTCGTCTATTTTGTACGCGGATATTGCCTAAGGGCTAGTTTTTCACTATTTCTAAAAAAAAAAATGTATTCACAATATTTGCGCAATAAATATAAATTTATTAATTGCGCATTGTTAACCCGACCCGTTCCTTCACGGGCAGACGTGTAAGTTGCCTTATTATTATCCCCAAAGCATAATAAATAAATAGTAAAGAGTAACATCTCCTCTGCAAAACCCATTTGGCAAAAAACGAAAACCCCGACCGACCTCCGCAATGGCTTTTCCGTACATGGAAGCAGTTATCGGTACGCCTTATCTCTACGTTATTGGACGCCATCCTTCTCTGTATCTGTGTGTTAAAGCATAAAGAGAATGGCGTGTATTGATTGTGCTTGGATGTCTGCTTGCGAGGAATTGCTGTTAGGGTTTTGATTTGAACTTACTGTGTTTGATTTGTGTTGTTATTAGATTTTCATTGTGATTGTCGTTTAGTCTCGTGAAGCTAAGATTTGTTTTCCGTCTGTAAGCGTAGTAGTTGATTCCGCAGTTCCGATTTGGAAATGGAAAGGGAATGCTTATTGTAGCTTCTAATTAGTTTCTTGTTTGACAAGCAACTGATGCGGTTTCAATGTGACGAGATGTGATGATGCTTGTTGAGGTGGCTAGATATTAACTCATTGTTGTTATTCATATTACTTCACTACAGTTACTCTGCCAGTTCTCTCTATTGGTTTGAGCAAACGAGGTGGAATTTTTTGATGCAATGAGTGTTAGGAACTTGTGGTGTTCTGTTCTTAGGTCCTCTCAAGTTTCTCTTGTTAGTTGCTAGGCCTGTGCGTAGGAATTTAATATTTCTAAATAAATTGTGCTTTGGATGCCATTTATTTGATTGTATCTTTTCATAATTGGACTGGACAGGAGATATGTTAATTTTGTTGCGTGGCTAATGCAATTACTGGATCTAGTACTATTCGGTTAGATGATAAATATCTTCTTTCTTTATGTATACTGGTTACTTCTTCATTGGTCATGTTAAACTAAATTGAACTTGTGTATATGCACCGCTTAATGATGATGTTATTTTTCAAACACTGCAATTGCCACGTGATATGTATACACCAGCCAAATGTTTCAGTTTGCTGTTATTCCTTGTTTTATTGGCACTTTATTTAGTCATATTAACTGGGTGCTTAAGTTTGTTGCTGCTATTTATCTCTAACGCGGCGAATAATCTCTCTTCTCTAAGAACACTGTGGGGCTACTCCTTCCATCTTTCTTTTTGTAATTAATGTTGTTATGATTACCAATTTACCATTGGCATAACTACCTTTTGATATATACTTTCAGCTTTTCTTATTGTCTTGAATGGCTTTTATATAATTCAGGTTTTATGATACTGGTGTATATTTTCGAAACTTACCTTGATTTGAGGCAACACAAAGCTCTTAAGTTGCCAACTCTTCCTAAGCCGCTGGTAGGAGTTATCAGCCAAGAGAAGTTTGAAAAATCCCGTGCATATAGTCTTGACAAAAGGTTCAATTTCTTTCATTTTCTTGTATCGAAATTCTATGTTTTAGTGGCAAACAAATTTCGATGAGTTTAATTTTGTTTTGTTTTTTTGTCATTTCTTAGCAATTTCCATTTTGTGCACGAATTTGTAACCATACTTATGGACACGGCAATTTTGTTCTTCGGGATTTTGCCTTGGTTCTGGAAGGTGAGTTGTTGCCTTGGTACTTGACCTTCTTAATTGATCTCAAACTTACATTTGACTTATCTTTGTGCTGACAATTAATTTCTGCCCTTAACTGCAGTTGTCTGGAGAGTTTTTGGTGTATGCTGGCCTCAATGCTGAGAACGAAATATTGCACACACTTGCATTTTTAGCTGGTGTCATGTTTTGGTCACAGGTGCATATGCAGGCCGTTTATTTACATTGGATTATGATATCTGTGGATTAAGTGTAGCTGCTAATCTTTTACATAGCTTCAATCTGACTCTAGATGGTTCTCTTTGTGTTTGTTCGGCGTTGACAGCAATTAGGGAAGCTACACATTCTCTTAACTTTTTGTTCTGGATTCTTATGCAGATAACTGATCTGCCATTTTCTCTATACTCAACGTTTGTGATTGAGGCTCGTCATGGTTTCAACAAGGTATATACTATATGATGAACATTTGCTTTACAATATCGATGGTGGATGCATTACACGCTATTTAGATTTCGGCATATTCATCCTGGCTATGCTGTAGTTTTGTTATCTTTTATCTTAAACAACCTGTTTGTGAATGCCTCTTTCTTATTTGCAGCAAACCATATGGTTGTTCTTCAGAGACATGATTAAAGGAATTGTCTTAAGCATAGTGATTGGTCCACCCATAGTGGCTGCTATCATTGTCATAGTGCAGGTACTGCTCTGAATAATATTTCATGTTATTTGTAAGTAATAGAGAACATTTAAGGACCGTGACAACTTTGGGTTGCTGCATTTAAAATTTATCAATTTGCTAATCTATCTCGTAAGGTCATTGCAAAGTATTTTTAGTTGTTTTATCGATGACGAAACCTCTTTGAACGCAGAAAGGAGGTCCATACCTTGCAATTTACCTGTGGGGATTTATGTTTGTTTTATCTCTTGTAATGATGACCATTTATCCAGTCCTGATAGCCCCCCTTTTCAACAAATTCACGCCGGTAAGTATTGGAAAATTTTATGGAATGTGGTTTTGGGTCAAGGATACTGCTTGTTTATGATTCTCATATTCTGGAAAACATCTAATATTTTTCTTGTGCGTGTTTCTGCTCCTTCAACTATTCGGTAAACAAACAGCTGCCAGATGGAGATCTTAGGCTCAAAATTGAGAATCTTGCTTCATCACTAACATTTCCTCTAAAAAAGTTGTTTGTTGTTGATGGATCAACAAGGTCGAGCCATAGCAATGTGAGTATACTTTTGTTTTCATCTTGTTGCATATGTAAGTACACGTCATTATTTCTCTAGTCCATGAATCTAACCGTAGAAGTATGTCCTCTTATCTTTACATAACAATGACTGTCTTAAAAGCATAAAAGTCAAGTTTCTGACTATAATCTGTTGGTCTACCTTGTGCGAGTGACTACATAACTATTTCCTGTTATGTTTTCTGTTTCCGTGGCTCATGAAAGCTGGAATTTCCTTTGGTGATGAATTCTACTCAGTGTTATGGTGAAGAAAGAATGAGGATAGGTTTTTGGATCGGAACTATTTTGTTGCTTCTATAAACTTTGGGGTAGATTTAGAACTTTATTTTTTATCATGTGATGGCTAAAGGTTGAACTAAATAATCTGAAACCTAATTGGAGAGGGGGAATTGGAGATATGTGTTTGGATGAAAAATGTTGGTTAATGAAGCTGAGATAATGACCAATCCTTGAAATTTTCATCTCTCCCCTGTGTGCATATAATTCAAGTGATGTTGCCATTTCATTCACTTTCTTTTTTGCCCCGCCTGCCAATTCACTTGGAGAATGTTGTTGCAGGCATACATGTATGGATTTTTCAAGAACAAACGAATTGTCCTTTATGACACTTTAATACAGCAGGTACTGAGACTTCTACTCTTAGTACATTTTGTTTTTCCTTGACCCCTAATGTGCTTGACGTCTGGTATCTATCTGAAATCTTGTAGTGAATATTACTGATGTTATATATATGCTTACTTGAAATCTCTTCTTTGGCGATGCATTTGTGTTGATGTTGAATTAATTGGAGCCATTCAAGAAGTTCACTGGTGTCCACTATTATGTGGAACTATAGCTGAAGACACGAATATGCTCTAGACTATGTATCTAAATTGTGTTAATGTAGCCAATGCTAAGTCATTGACACCTCGATGAATTAATTTCCTGTGCTATCTTCTAGAATTGTATTTTTGGCAATATGATATGGATTGACGCCTGGAGGTATCAATCATTTCTACTGTCATTTTTCCATGCTTATCATTGTGTAACTATATATTTGGAGTCACTTTTATCATGTATAATAATTTTTGAGGAGAATATTGTGATGTTCAACTACTGACAGCATAAAGAACTTGACATGAAGTTTTGATTGTAGAAGGTAGAGTAATAACTAGACCTGATACTGTTAGTTTGTAGTGAACCGCAAACAAATCCTTTTAACACGCACTGCCTCAGTAGGTCTATGCATTCAGCTATTGGCCAGTTTTATTTTGTGATACCATTTCCTGCTAATATGCCAGTTGATGACCAAGAATAAGATATTGCTCAGTGTTTCTTCATGCTTGTTTCATCTCTTCGACAAAATGCAATGTGATGATTTTGTTTCTTAGCTGTCTGTGTTATCTCACTGTTTGAGGTGGTCACTCTCTTTTTTTTAGTCGCTTGCTATTTTCTTTCTTTAAAGCTTTTAACCCACTCAATTCATCTGCTCAATCTATTTGATGTTCTCAATGTAGTGCAAGAATGATGAAGAAGTTGTTGCTGTTATTGCCCACGAACTGGGTCACTGGAAGCTTAATCATACCATGTATTCCTTCATTGCAGTACAGGTATGTCTATGTGTTTGATGGTGATAATTATATGTTGATAATCATTTCTTTACTTTTGTGTAATGGAGTGATGATGTCAGCTATCTAAAATGATTTTACATTCCATTGTGTTCCCTTTATATCTAACAGAACTAATGTGAGAACTACGAGGTGATTGTCTTCTTATTAAAGCCAAGTCTATTCATCATCTTAATACCTGCTAGGTCAAAGCAACATTCTTTTTACTCATCAGTTAAGCATTAGAAAGGCAGGACTGAGTTTGTTTTCTTGTCTTAAGGTGTTTTACGTCAAGCATTGCACTGCACTTGTTGAATCCCTTATATATTAGACACTCATTGCAGTAAAAGATGATCATTCAACGTATTACAAACATTCGATCACCTTAAATGGAGATGAAGGATAATTATGATGAGATTTGTGATAAGATATTTATAAGTTTGTTTGGATTTTAAAGTTATTATCTTCCTATAAGTTGTTTTAAATTTGTGATCATCATATGTTATCTTTTGGTGAATTAGGACTTTGGTTTATTTTACTCCTTATGTGTAGTTTTGGTATGGTAAGTTTCTGTTATTTAGCATGTAATATGAGGCTAGGCTTGATTGTTAAACATTTTTTGATGATCATTGGTTATTATTTGCGAGTGCATATTCCTCATTTGTTGTCTCTAACTCTATTCTTCTTATTATCTTTCTCATATACGCCTAATTCTTCCGTTTCTTCTAGTTATTATGATCTCATTCTACTCTAATCTTCTCTGATTGTCTCATCTACGAATCCTGGGTCTCTTGTCATTAACAGATAAAGTATATTTGAGCATCTTATACTTTATTGATAGTCTTCTCTGGACTACAAACCTCTTCAACCATTATTTTGCTGCTCCATTATTAACAGGGTTGGTGTTAGTGGTATTTGCACACTTGATTGACGCTTGTGATTTTCATTAGTCAATTGAAGTATCTTGATTATGTTTGTCACCATAGACACTTTACGATATCCAGTTAAAACAACAAAAACAACAATAATGATGCCTTTAATTAAATTAATTAAGGCAATTAAGTTAGGTTATATGAACCATACAACAATCTATGGAACACATGAATTCTCTTCGCACATTATTTAGATTGAGCATAGCCTATTCACTAGTTTTCTGGTAATCATGGTGTTCAGTATGACCTCCTTTCATGGTTTATCATACCTATATCAGGAGTTTCACTGTGTTCTGCTTGTATGTATGTGGCCCGACTTCTCACATGATCAAACCATCGTTATTGATTTTTCTGGCAGGTTTTGTTCGCCACATGCTACATTGTTTTGTTTTGGTACTAATATCTTCATCTCTTACCATTTCTCCGCTCGTTTTACCTCACATCCATTGCAACATGGCATTTCTATTACACTCATCTTATAGCGTTATATCGTTTGTGGAGGTCAACGTTTAAAACCCTATAATGTGGTAGGTCTAGTAACACTCCAATACAATTTCCTTAGAGAGTTATGATCACACAGAATTCCTCTCGTCCTCTACATCTTTAAGTAGCAACCTTTTAACTTAGTAGTCTTTACTTTTTTGAAGCTTCTCATCCAATTTTTTTGTTTTATGTAGTTCACATGGATAATGAGTGTGGGGTTTACAACCCATGTGTTAATTTCTGCTAACAGTGTATAGAAAATGTAACAATAAAAATACAAATTCATAGAATATTGTTACACCTGAAGTATATATGGATTATGTGATGCATTCAGCCTGGGTTTATACTGTATCACTTCGTTGCTTACTATCCTTAATGGAGTGGAACAGAATATTTCTACCATGACACATTTGTAGTCGCAAAATAAGCTAAAGTTTGAATAGATAATTTTAGATGTTAGATCTGAGGAAAAAAAAGTTGATCTTAGAAGAAGTTGACTTTATTAAGTATATAATAACATTAATGTGAAAATACATTAAAAAATTATCAAATCCATGATGAAAGAAGTAGTTTCTGGAAGTTAAAAATCAAAAGCAAACTCTATAATTGCTTTATGAAAAATAGAAAAAGAGGCTATTTATGTGAAAAAGATGCTTCGATTGTATTATCATTTATGTGAATATCATTTCCTTGTAAATTTTTTTGACTTGGGTAAGATCAAATTCCTAATGGAAACTTGTAAAGAAATAATTGAGAGTTTGTAACTGAGGTAAAGCATTTCGCAAGGAGCATTTTATTTAGGAAAGTATGGGAGTAGGATTGGTAGAATCTAGAAGTACAGGACTTAGGTGGGGACTGAGTTGGTTTAATTCTTTGATTTCGTACAAGGCCTATAATTTTCATGACACATTGATTTTGACCTTTAAATTCTTTTGGGATTAAATGTGAGCGAAAAAACCCATCTTCTGTTACAATAAAGGGATTTTTTTTACACAATATGGGTTGTGCACCCAATATGTGTGTGTATTAGAGGTGGGAGAGTTCCCAGATGGCATGGATCTGCAGATCAATGTGTTCATGACTTGCCAAACAAACCGTTCTTCAGTCATCCATTTCATGATCTAGTTGTCTTTAGCGATTTAAAAAGCTCTCATAAACAAATGCGAGTTACTTATACACAAGTAAATGGATAAAAGGCTTATCACATGAATCTATTCTTGCACTTCTCAAGTATGATATATGAGATGTTTCTGTTTCAATTTTCTTACTAAGGCTAGTCTACTTGATATCATGAGTGGAGAGGTCCACTTCCTTGTTGTCTATGTACGAATTTTTTAGTTCTTAAGAACCTTTACTTCTAAGAAGCTGCAACATGGAGTGATATGTAGGGTAATATGTGATGTTAAATTGACTTTCTTGCGATGCAATATAGTTGCCTGTGCCATGGATACTATACCACGCCAAGCTTGGCCATGGATTACACTATGGCATTGCCAACTGTTTCTTTTGTAGTTATACTTTTCTCCTTTGTGTAAAGAATTTCACAAGTAACCATTACTTTAATTGCTCTATTAGTGACATACTGTCTGCTTTAAGATGTAGTTAAACCCTGAAATTGGAACTGTGGTATAATCTTCTGATTTGTTACTTTTGTTCTTGGTCTGGAATGCAGATAATAACATTTTTACAGTTTGGAGGTTACACTCTCGTCAGAAACTCTAAAGATCTGTTCCAGAGTTTTGGATTTGATACACAGCCAGTCCTCATTGGACTTGTCATTTTTCAGGTAGGTATGAAGTGCCATACAATTGAATCTAAGCTCTACGTAGATAAGTTAGACATGGAATTTGAACTTCAAGCTGTGCACAGTTCGCTGTTGCTTCAATTTTAAATTTTGTCAAATTGTGGTTTCTGGGAGCAAGTCCAAGTGTGGCAGCCTGGCATGCGAGTTGGTTTGCATGTGCATTATTCCAGCATACATTCTTGGATTTCTTTATGCACATCAATGCTTCAAAGTTTAGTGGGAGGATTAAGGCGACAATCTTTTTTGGCTGAGAGTTTTTTGTCTGTTTGCTTATGTGAGCTCAGTTTACTCTTCCGAAACCACGTGCTGAATGAGCTTATTTGTTGTCAGTTAAATCACGAGATCTCTTTACTATGAAAACTTGAGCTTCATGTCCAAAAACATTTGTTGTTAAGGCTGGGTTGTAGCGTCCATTCCTCCGAAGTTTATTTTGCATGTTATGTAGTCATGGCGGTTAAGTTATTGAAACATAAACTCTTTTATACTCGTTTTGTAAACATGAGTATTGTTCGATAATTTTGTCGTGCTTTATCGTTGAATTCCTTTGCCTTAATGTGTTTGTTCCATTGTTTAAACAAACCATTTTCTTTGATTTGCACTTGGTAGTTTGCCTGTATGTAGAAGGATGGCTTATTTCGTTCTATATTATCTGTAGAAAACGTGAACTGAAATATGACCTTAATTTTCTCATCTGTATTCTAATCTTCTGAAAAATCACATGAGTCTTTGGTAAAGTAAACTGAAAAATAACCCCAGATTTTTATCATGTTCATTCTCATCTTCTTTCGGAAAACATTAGACTTTTGGTTGGTGGACTGCAAGTCTAGCTAGGGAAATGTGCTTCACAATTTATGATTCATTTACTTCATCGAGAAGCAATTTTTGTAAACTCGCTCTTTCCTCTACTAATTTAAACTTCATTATTTTTTGGCTTGTTCTATATGGCTCTTTCGTGATGCAGCATACCGTGATTCCTCTCCAGCATCTAGTGAGCCTCTTACTTAATCTTGTTAGCCGGAAATTTGAGTTTCAGGTACCCCATCAATATTCGTAAACTTGCGTTAATCTTGGGCTGGTCAAACTCAGTGCTACTTATTTCTGAAATTATCATTTTGTTATTTAATGAAGGCTGATGCTTTTGCCAAGAAGCTTGGTTATGCTGTACCTCTTCGAGCTGGTCTCATCAAGCTACAGGTGATTTACGTTTTTCATTTCTTGTGCATCTGAAGATCAATATAGTCCGCTATAGATTGTACCAGATTAAATGCTGGATATCAAGCATGGTGCCATTTAGAGGTGGGATTTTGGATTTGGGTAATTGGTCCATTCTAAACAGATAGGAAAATCAGGTTGGAAAAAGCAAAATATTTTCTGAATTCCCAGTCTTAGTGATGGGACAGTATTAGATTAGTGTGTTGGTCTCAGTTGGGTATATCGGTATCTGGTTGCATTTTGAAAAATTAAACGAACCCCAAATTGGTTGCATTTTGAAAAATTAAACGAACCCCAAATTGGTTAAACCGGCCATATACCCAGCATCATATAGAAATCCCACCATCATCAGTGTCACTTTCACCCATGTGAAGCGTGCTGTGTCTTGACCATTGCGCACCAGCCACCATGGTGCAAGCATCAGTTTAATGTCTCCCATTTGCAACCGTATTGGTTCATCGGCAACCACACTTCCATTCCTCGCTAATCCTTTTTTTCCAGTGGTTTCTTTTGGCAAGAAGTTTGGTTGCTAGTTGCTTCGCTAGTAGACACGGGTCACATCTTGATTTCTTTCTATTGCACGTTTGAGGTGGAATTAAGGAAATAAGTACTGAATCGGGATGTATATTCTTCCAGTGTCCCTTGGCTGTCTTTCTGTACTGTACCCATTTCTCGAATACAAAATACCCAAACATCTCAGGTTCTTCAACTTGGGCAGGAATCTTACACCAAAACATTTACCTGGTTATTCGGATATCTGAACCAAATTTTGGATCCCATATTTCTCGTTATTCCCATTGGCCCCTTCCATAGTGCCCTCCTATGGTTAATGATGGTGCATTATGTCTTTTGGCATAGATATAGATGCATTGTATTGTACATTTTTCTTTTGGGCCAATGATATGGTGGGAATCGCCATGTATTGTTTAAAGCATGACCCGTGTCGTTTGTAAAGAATCTTCTCCGCTCCCAAAACTAACTTTTGTTTTTTTTAAACAATTCAATAATTGAGTTTTAATTTCTCTTGCCATATCTTTAATTTGTGTATAACATGAGAGTTATGAGAATCAGGCTGAGAAAATATCATATACTTGAATCTCACCACTTTCTAAATTTACTAACCTTACAAAACAATGTAGCATGCATAAGGGGCGTGTTAGAGATCAGATATATCAAAGTCGTCAAATGCTTCTTTTAATTTTTTAATTAGATGGTTGTTGACTTGTATATGTTGAGGCTTTTGAGGATAATCTGCGACTCCATCTTTACAATTTTTGTTGTTTCGCAGGAAGAGAACCTCTCAGCCATGAACACTGATCCTCTATATTCGGCGTATCACTACTCTCATCCTCCTCTGGTTGAAAGATTAGCTGCAATAGACGCATCTGATAAAAAGACGGACTAATCGGATAATTTGGACTGAGCAGTTACTATCATACTTCTGTGTGATCTTTGAGCGGGACAATATTTTGTAGCATTGTTTTTTCATATTATATCTGAGAAATTTTACCTTACGTGTAGCAAAAGGTGAACTTAGTAAAGACACGTTAATGAAAATTCATCCTACGTGCTAAAGTGATTTTCTAGTCTTTGCATTTATTTAGCGAGTCTCTCTCTCTAGTCTATCATCCGTCCATTTTCCTGAAGTTTATCCAAACATCTGGAGGAGATGAAGCCGGAAATGGCCTCTTGAGGTTGCAGTTGAAATTATAATAGTGTTACGTTTCACAAATTATTATACTACACTTGAGAATAATACTGCGAGTAAAAAAAAACTGGAAGTATTGTTCACATCACGTTAAGCAATTGGGAGGAGGCTCGTCCCAATGGAGAAAAATAATAACCATATTTTGTTCACTGTTTTGGATTGGTAGACGCCTGTATAGTACCATATATATCGGAAAACTTCACATTGGTCGATATTTAGATTCGATAATATATTTTTGTGACCTATTTAGATGAACTTCTTTTGTAATTTAGCAACGTTAGGGACTTAGCGCTGCAGATTATAATAAATTATCGACAGAATTGTCAAAAATGTTGGTTATCTTTTGCTCATTTTACTTTTTGTCCAATATCTTTTTAAGTCTGAGTTTATGTCTGTTATCTTTACCAAAAATGTGCGAAACACTGTTTGGCAGCTAAATCACTAAATTGCGTCGCATGTGGCAAAGTCGCACTTCCACGTGGAATAAAATTTGTCCACCTATATTATTTTTTATTTTAAACTCGATTTACTAAAATAGCTAAAAAAAGAAGTATATTTTAAAAATAACGTATTATACATACATACACTTAAATATACACTATATATATCACTTATCAATCTCTCACTTAACAAAAAATCCGCAAAAAAAAAAAAACACCTTTCTGATTTTTCCTTTTTTTTTGAAGAACCCTAATTCAATTTGGGCAAATTCAATTCAGCTTATTTCTCTCCTTCTTTTTAATTGAACAATGTCCGAAACAAGTTATCCCGCCGATATGAACTGCTTTTGTGGTAGAACAGCTGCGACAAGGACATCTTGATCGATGCGAATCTTAGTCGTCAATTTACGTGATATTGTAAAGGTACGAAATACGGTTGCGGGTTGTGGTTTTGGGTCAATGATTCTCTTTTTTAACGCGCGAGAGTTGTGATACCTAGTTGAGGAGGCAGATTGAAGCGCTGTAATCCAGATTGAGGGAATTAAGAAATTCAAGAAATGAAACAGAGATGCAGAACATGATGAAGTCGACTCTAGCTAAGAAGAACGAGGAGCTAGAAAAAAAACCTGTTAATTTGGAACGAAAGAACAGGAATTTGTTGATGCTCGTTAGTTTTCTGGTTTTGGTGGTGATTTACCGTAGTGTGTGATTACCGAAGTTTTTATTTTTTAAGGTTTAATGTGTGTTAGAGTTGTTTGAGTCAGTTTTTAAGATTTAGTGTTGTATGAGTTGTTTAAGGTTTGTTTTAGTAGACTAAGGTTTTAAAACATGAGTTTGAGTGGTTTGAGATTGTTTATTGTTGTCTGTATGTTTTGTTGAATGTAACATTTGGTAATGTTGTATGGATTCTAAGTGGTTGTTTAAGGTTAATTTTCCATTGTGATCAAGTTGTTTATCTGGTTATACTCACTGAGGTTGTATTTATTGTTGAGATTGTTGTTGTTTATGGATGATAGTTAAGACCATAAACCTTATTCAATTTATGTTACTGATCATCTAAGATTATTACAAAAAGGGAGATTAGCTAGTAATAAAGGAGATTGATAGCTTTGATCATATAAGGTTAAGTTTAAACAAGAGTTATCTTATACACCAATATTACTTTCAAAATGGTAGGAATAAAACTAAATCTCTAAGTAGTTTTGGTTGTTGATTCTTAAGTATTAACAAAATAATTATAGAAGTTGGACGGGTTTTAATGATTATGATGTTACCATTAAAATTGAGTTTAAATACCTTTTTTATATTTTATTCGAAGATGATTAGACAAGTTTTAGTGGTGACCGTTGGATTGCTTCTGGAGAGTTGTAACTCATAAGTAATTGGATAGAAACTATTGCCTGCATCCAAACCAACAAGAGTTAATAGCATTCCCCCATTAGGACCAGTGAGATGTGCTCCACCCAAACCAATATAAGGCCTATACCATTCTTAACACCATCCTTTAAAGCTTTCAAGCACACATACATGCAACTAAACTTGTTTTGTCCGGTTTCATCCAACCATATCACCACTATTGGACTAGGGTTAGAATTCTTTAACTGGTCAGCATAATCCCGCAATCTACTGAACTAATAAGCAGGTTTGTCCTCTAGCTTTTCCAAAGCCAACCTTTTTGCTTTATATAACTGACTAAGAGATATGTCCACCCTCAACTCACCAAAGCAGCCAAGCATAAAACCCGCTGTCCTCCTACTAGGATCAGTCTTGAATACATGTAGATATCTTGCCATCAACCAACTGGCCTTCAAAGTTTTTACATGATGAGTATCACCACAACTGTGAAGAGGTTAATAATCTCTAATCTGAAATGTGTCCTCAGTCAAGAGTTTCAATGCACTTAATTTTCACTTACAACCCGTTGCTTCGTTAACACACCTTGCATGTATCCTTTTAAGATTGGATCAATTTTCTTGATTGTAAGGCTATGTCTTGTTGCAATAGAATGAGATGGAATTGCAAAATTTAACTGTTTTTTGTCTCTGAATAGCATTTCCAACTCAAAACATGGATTAAAGATTTCATCCTCATTAAAAATGATGGGTCTATTTGCATCTTCATCATGCTCAAAGGTAGGTGCCCATTTATACTCATTGGTAGATGTCACCACATCAATCTCATCTGTCTTAGTATCCCAATGCTCCTCAACAACTTCATTGTCATTGTAAGTAAAACCCTCAAACTTAGGCTGTACAAAGTGTGCTGATCCCATCCTCTCAATATGTTCAGCTCGTGAGTGCACAAGGCTACATGTTTCCCTAATGGCATCAACTCCCCTACTTGGATTTCTATCAACTCCAGGTTGCTCATCAACTCTAACATTCTGATTCATATCTACACCTGAACCCTCTCTCAAACCTTTTCCAATACCTCCTCCTAGACCTCCTCCTAAACCTTCTCCCAAGTCTTCATCAAGATCAGTATCAGACATTTCATATCCCTCCAACTACTCAAATTACCCACATCAGTCCAACACCCATTTACTTCACCTGACACACTCTGATCATCATTGTGATTATCAATGTAAATTACCAAATTAGATGAGAATAAAACAGCCTCACCTGCCTTCTTCAGAGTATCATCATATGATATAAACACAAATTTACCCCTAATCCTAAAATACTTTTTTTTATGATCAACTGGTGCTTGTATGGCATAAATATTTACTAACATATCAATAGAAATGGAGTCTACTTCCACATGGTCATACTTACACCAATAACCTTCTTTGTAATCAGGTAATGGAACCAGCTTGAACACTCCACCTTGAAATAAGGTAAGTGAAATAAACCTTCTATCTCGAGCTGTTAAAAATGAAAAAAAAAAACTATTAGTTTCTTCTATACTATACTATACTATAATTCAACATTTTACAAGAAATAATAAAATTAGCATGAACCCTAAAAATTCATTTTTTCG
This sequence comes from Linaria vulgaris, assembly GCA_948329865.1. Lineage (NCBI taxonomy): Eukaryota > Viridiplantae > Streptophyta > Magnoliopsida > Lamiales > Plantaginaceae > Linaria > Linaria vulgaris. The sequence continues at coordinate 79,476,467 of OX415250.1, read as the reverse complement.
GCTTAAACTAACATTAAACTGCAAATAAACAAAAGACAGTAGGACATAATCACATTATTAGTCATGTAATCTCTAATCTGAAACAACATCAAAAGCCCTAAACAAAATCGAATATTTACGATAAATATGCGAGACATTGAGAATTTTCTATAAAGACCTAAGAATCGGCATTTTTGGTGGATTGAAGTGGTTATGCAGAAGTGGAATTGCGGAATTTGAAGAAGCGACGCGATTTAGGGTTCTTGGCGGATTTTTTTTGTTAAGTGAGAGAATGATAAGTGATATATATAGTGTATATTTAAGTGTATGTATGTATGATACATTATTTTTTTTTGTTTTAGTAAATCGGGTTTAAAATAAAAAATAATACATGTAGGCAAAATTTATTCCACGTGGAAGTGCGATTTTGCCACATGCGACGCGATTTAGTGATTTGACGAGCAAACAGTGTTTCGGGCATTTTTTGCAAAGATAACGGACATAAACTCAAACTTAAAAGAATATCGGGCAAAACGTAAAGTGAACAAAAGATAACGAACATTTTTGACAATTTTACCTAAATTATTTAGACATGTATGCCCCAAGTACAAATTTTTCTTTGGTAAACACAAACTTGATAATCGTAGCCATTTCTGGTAATGGAACCTCAATAAAAGTGTGGTTCCACCCAATCATGTCAGTATTGATTATTGATGGTCGACCACACTACATCTTAAACTTGATATAATTTGTCTTTATATCTCGCTTAGTAGAGAATTCTTTTTTAGACTAAATATGTGGCAATCTTATGCCTACAATGGTTTACACACATATATACACACACACACAAGGTACTTGGCCATGCTTCGCACATGTGCATTTTATTGTATTCGATAATTTAATTATCATTTTTAAAAGTGTTGTTCAAATTTTAACGATAACCAATTTGAGTATATATTTAATAAATTTTATTATAACTTTGAAATTTAATTTTATAATGTATAAGTATGGTACCGAGTAATTTTATTATAAATCAAGCAGCCTGCAATCCCAATTAATTGGGGTAGGCTATATGAACCATGAAAGAATCACGTTGAGTCTCGTGTACATGAATCATATGTCACCATTCATTTCGGTTAGAAATAAATCTTTACTTAGGTCTTTGTGCTTCATGTTGTTATGTATGACCTCCATACATGTCTTCTCTGGTCTCGCACGAGCTCTAGATGTACGCCCCAATTCGAGATGTTCAACTCATCTTACCGGTGCATCTACGGGTCTGCGTTTAACAAACGGGCCCTATACGTGTGTACCGTAAAACTCACGAGGCAAAACTCAAAGAATTAAAAAATAAATTGAGTGTTAATCGATTTTATATTAAGTGGGTCATAGTTGTTTAATACGCGCGGAACACAAGTTATTTTTTAGTACTAAACAAAAAAGAATGTAGTTGCTAAAATTTTGGGGCAAAACTGAATGAATTAAAAAATAAAAAGACAATTCGGCAATTTACAATAGGACCCATAACTAAATAATAATGAATTTTTGGGGCAAATTTGAAAGAAATAAAAAAGTAAAAGGACCATTCGACAATTGACAACATGCCAATGTGTGCACAACGTAAAACATTTGAGGCGAGATTGAAAAAATTAAAAAATTAAAAGAACTGTTCTACAATTTACAATGAACCCCAACGCTATTAAGTGAAACTTATACTTTGCGTGTCCCGATTGATTATACGGGTCCACTAAAAGAAATAAAAAAGTAAAAGGACCATTCGACAATTGACAACAGGTCAATGAGTGCACAATGTAAAATCTTTGAGGCAAGATTGAAAGAATAAAAAAATTAAAAGGACCGTTCTGCAATTTACATTGGACCCCATCGCCATTAAGCGTTGAAAAACTTATATTTTGTGGGTTCCGATCGATTATACGGGTCTACACAGTATTTATTACCGTAAAATAAAATATAATATAGTAATTAGTTGAACTTATAGGGGCAAAATCGGTAGCAAAAGTTAACTCGCTTGCTTCTATTCTTATATAATGGTGTATATATATAATTTCTTCTGAGTTCGATTGTAATTACGTCAAACATATCTAAACACTTATCATGATTTTGCATCAATGATACTTAATTGCCATTAAAATGAGATAATTACATAAAATTTAAGAAGGGGAAAAAATAGCAAGTAGACGGGGGAATATGTTACGACCCCAATATATGCATGTTCAGCCCGCATAAAGAAGACACCTAGATGGTTATCTGATTATAAAATGTGACCTGTGGTGTGTGTCTAATTATTTAACTTTATTTTTATTTAATATTAATTATTAAGTAAGTGTTGTAAATATGTCGTACGTGTATCATTTTCTAGGAAATTACGGTGAAGTGGTCAAGAAAGTAGTCGAGCACTTTGACATTTTAGATGAGATGCCTATATATTTGTATTTTGTAATCATTACGAAAGACAAGTAATTCTCAAGTATACACAATTTTTCTTGTTTTCCCGACTCTATATTCTGGAGTTTCGTTCTTCTTCCAAAAAGATCACTTTAATTTTCTGATTGTATCATAATACAAGAATCAGGGATGAGAGACAGCCTATTATGGTATAATGTGTCATGTCAAGAGAAGTCATGGTGGTGCGAAACTGACCAATGAGTGTCGGGAAGGCTTAAAGGTAAAACTATTTTAGCAGTATTTGATTCACCAAAATATCTATATAGCTAATTAGACATTGAGTAATATGTCATTGGAAAGCCACACGAGTCTAGGTCGCAACGCAACAAGCGGAATACGATTTGGAGGTCCAGAGAGAAAGTTGTGGTCAAAATAGTAAAGCTGCGCAGAGCACATCGGATTTGCACAATTCGATGTGTTCTGAGCGCATCGAATTTGTACAATTCGATGCGGTCCTAAAATAACCTTTAAGCCCCTCTAATCATGTCTATATATACCCCCTCACTCCTCACAAGTAGGGAAGACCCATGGAGATGCCACACATCGAATCCAAGTCGATTCGACACGCGCATCGAACCAAGTAGGTTCGATGCGCAATCTATCATGCCTCGAATTCACCTTGTTCGACATGGAAGCATCGAATCAAGCCAATTCGATGCGTCCCAAGATAGAAGCCTTACTTTCCCAGAAAGCCACGAGAGTCAGGGTTCCGAATCAAGAAGCGGAATGAGGTTTCGATCATCCGTTAAAGAGATATGATTAAACCCATGAAGTCGCGCACAACGCATCGAATTCACCCGGTTCGACATTGAGGGATTGAATTCGATGCGCACAATCAAACCAAGCCAATTTGATGCACATGCCCTGAAAGCCACGAGAGTCAGGGTTCCGAATCAAGAAGCGGAATGAGGTTTCGATCATCCATTAGGGAGATATGATCAAAACCGTGAAGTCGCGCACAGCGCATCGAATTCACCTAGTTCGACATGAGGAATCGAATTCGATGTGCACGCATCGAACCAAGCCAATTCGATGTACATGGCCAGAAATCCATGAGAGTCAGGGTTCCGAATCAAGAAGCGGAATGAGGTTTTGATCATCCGTTAAAGAGATATGGTCGAAACCGTTAAGTCGCTCACAACGCATCGAATTCACCCGGTTTGACATTGAGGGATCGAATTCGATGCGCACGCATCGAACCAAGCCAATTCGATGCATATGCACAGAAAGCCACGAGAGTCAGGGTTCCGAATCAAGAAGCGGATCGAGGTTTCGATCATCCTACAAAGAGATATGATCGAAACCGTGCAGTCGCTCCAATGCTGAACCAAATGAACCAAGCAGCCCTATCAAGGGTCGACCATAGAGAGGCAGCTCAAAAGAGACAATTGAACTACGTTCGGCTTGATTCCCTTAATGGAATACGTAGGCAGCTTGGCAAGTTCTCAAGTTTAGTCTGAGATCACAAGTATCTAATGCCCGCAATACAACAATCAAAGAGTATCAAATCTCTCACGTTCGACTGTTCCCTCAACTTGGCCATTTAGGAATTATTTCCTGTAACCTTATATTCCCTTATGTGTAATAGGTGTTCTGGACCAAGCTAGTCCGTTCATTGTAATAGGATAACATTATTTTGGTTAAGTCAGGCCCCAGTGTATCGATTTCTCGATGTATTGTAACCTAGACGAAATAAGACCAAAATAATGGCGCCGTCTGTGGGAACACCATTTCGCTTACGCTTAAGAGTCTGTTTAGGTAAATGACAAATAAAGGGAATGGACCAACGGAAAAGAACCGTGAAGAGTCCAAGTAGCTATATCGAGATCGGGAAACAACTACGGAGTCGACAATATGGAATTCGGTCCCAAGCAAACAAGGAGTGGTGCTAAGAGCAATAAACAAATCCGCAATTCAACCAAGAAAACTAACATTATGGGAGAGAGATTAGGGATTCTTCAATCCCAATCCTACACAGACAAGCGACTGTACCCCGAATAGTGTCATGATTTGTCTTACCTTAATGTGATATCGAAGAATCTCACTCTTATGTGGTATCGAAGGTTGGATTGTATTGATTATCAGACCCATCAGGAACCAGCAGGGCCACCACCACATGAATACTACATACAGATGGATTTGCCACCAGTTATGGAGAAGGGCTTGGGATTCACCACTTATCTCCAGGTAGCAGAGAATTCAAATTTGCCATTAATGTGAATTACATGGTGACCAACAATGAGGCCGAGTATGAAGCGATTATAGCAGAAATTACATTGGCGTTGGGGCTAAATGTGGAACATTTTGACAATGGCGCGCAATTCATTGTCGAATGGACAAATGGAATCCACCAACAAGACGTTGAAAAATTATCTCGAGAGGAGGATGTGAGACAGAGGAAAAACCTGGCCAGAGGAACTTCCAGGAATATTATGGGCATATAGGACAACTACAAGAACATCGACGGGTGAAACTCATTTCATTCTTGTTTACGGCACTGAGGTTGTACTGCCTGCCGAAATAGGATTGCTAACACGCAAGATTCACGACTGTGATCCCGAACAACCAGTTCATTTACGTCAGATGGACCTGGACATAACATGCATAACAAGAGAAGAGGCGCACCAATGCACTGTAGCATTTAAAAGCAGCAATGGCTAAAAGTAACGACAACAGAATCCAATTCTAAAATTTTGAGGTAGGAGATTTGGTCCTGAGAGGCATTGCGGCAAAACAACATATCGGGAAGCTCGAACCGAATTGGAAGGGGCCTTCCAAAATCATACAAGCAAGTTCGCGGGGATGCAATTACTTGGAGACTATGCAGGGTGTTCAGCAGAAGCGTCCGTGGAATGTGCAATATCTTAAACGCTACTATGCATAGGAGTTAAAAAAAAAACACCCGGCGGCCAAATAATTGTATGAGCTGCAAAGGCTTGAGTCCCATGCAAAGACTGGGAAGCGTAGACCCCTCGACGGAAGAACATGACGGAGGGGTAAGAAGGTCCAAAGTGGTCCACCCCCGCATGCCAGAAGGAAGAACATGACGGAGGGGTAAGAAGGCCCAAAGTGGTCCACCCCCGCATGCCAGAAGGAAGAACATGACAGAGGGGTAAGAAGGCCCAAAGTGGTCCACCCCCGCATGCCAGGAGGAAGAACATGACAGAGGGATAAGAAGGCCCAAAGTGGTCCACCCACGCATGCCAGAACGGCGAGATAAAGGCCCAAGTGATCCGATCTCTCAGGTAAAACATGGATGCCCTAACGATAATAATAACAGCTCAAAGTGCTCATATTTTTCATGGCAAACACAATCATAATATTAGATATGCACCATGACATCAAAAATCGCTATAAAACATAAAATAACTGTGAAATCAACAACAAGCAAAAGAACGAGAAAACATGCCTTGAAATGTATTAGAAAAAAAAAGTAATGCGAGTAAAACATAAATCAAAGATTATGATATCAAGTGGCAGAACCGGTTCCTATCAAAAACCACTGCTGAAAAGTTACAAAGATTCTATACAAAACAAAAAGGCCTAATATCGTCAAAATAATGTAACCTAAATACTGTTAATCACTCGAAGATGGGGGGACTCATGACGAATGATCACACCCACCAAACGAGCGAAATTGGCACAATTTCCATGAATTAGATCCTATGATATACGTCAAACTTATCCAGAGTGGCACCAAGAATGTCCACACAAAGCGGCACGGTGCAAACCTACCTGAAACGGTACGAAGCAAACTTGTCCAAAGCAGCACCACGTCAGCTACCCAGCTTGATACCATGAAAATCTGCCCAAATAAGTGCATATTTAGACTACTATAAAAGAATTATCACCTTAAGAGGTGCAGATATCCATTCGTTGAATTAGCCGTCTACGTCGAAGAGCAATAACATGTGACAGCACAAAGTTCCATAAACAGAACACGAGAAATCATTGAGCAAGAATGCAACAAAATATCTGAACAAATGCGACACATTGTGCAGATAGACAAAGATCTCTACCAAGCGTAAACTGCAAGATCAATGCAAGAAGCTTGAGAAACTTAGCACTAGATCGCTTTAGATCCATCACTTACATATCATTTCTATCATAGTCGAAGGTCTCCATCGACACGATCTCTCGCTCAGTCGAGGCGCTTAGCAACATAACCTACATGTTATCTAAGTCGTCTACCTCTCAAAGACAACAACGATTAATTCAAAAGATAACTGCAAAACTGTATTAGGCGAATAAAGGTCGCACCTTCACACGACCCAACAACACTAATGCACCAATCAAAAATATCAAAAACCTATACACGAGTGAGGCCATAATCCTCAAAATGCTAATCATACAAGGTAAAGCAGCGATGGTAGCACTGTTTCACAAATGCAGCAGAAGCAGAACCACGCATTGCGAAGTTATTTGCATAAAAATAACACCATCCATGATCTAAAGGGGACCCGTGATGAGAAAGAAACATGATAGACACCTTGCTCCAAAACGACAAGTGCTAACCGTAAATCCCTAAAAACAAAGAAACAGAACGAACACTCTGTCTCAAATGACAAGTGCTAACCATTAAATCCCTAAGAACATAGCAACGAGATGAGGAAGTCTGTCTCAAGAGACAACTGTCTATGAAAATCTAATGAAATTGATTGTACTGACATAACAAACGTCTGATGCGGCCCCACGATGCAATACGGCATATGAATTGCCAAAATAAAGTAAATTGCGAAATTAGCATTTGAAGGAAAAGGCAAGCGAAACAACAACTGATCAAGCGAACAAAGTATCGCAAAATTGAACGAGAAAAACACGACATGAATTCAAATAATCAAATTATTCGGAATAAAAGGGTGACGCAGCGCCTAACCAAATCCGAAGCATTGGTCATAAAAGTAGGGAACTAAAATCAAGGTTGTTAACTTTTGGCGTTATCTTCATCCTCTGAAGAAGGATAAATGACAGGCATCGGAGGAGGCGGAGACGTTCCTCAGTAGACGATGCTCTCGCTTTCAAGCAGACTCACAAATTTGTTCGCAACAGTGGGTTAATTCTCCTCGGCTATCGGGAGAATTTCCCTGTTAGGTCCCAATGTAAGGTCCAACCACTAAAAGTTGAACCCGCCACGAAGGTAGCGGGTGCTGTGGACCTACTGAACGGTGAGCACTTGGTCTCTCTTCAAATGAAGAAAAAGAGATTGGTGCCTCGCCTAAAATGGCGAGCGCTAACAACACATTCCGCTAAAATAAGCGCCACAAGCGGCAAGTGCACCCAAAGAAATCCTGCAGGATGGAAAACCTCAAAACAATGATGTGAATATTGAGCTAACTTAGCAGAAGATGCCATAGCAGCTCTGCAACATGACGTGGCACAGAGTTGGCAAGAAACATAGAAATAGTAAAAATTGTCGTTGAAAGAAATGGGCAAGCAAGCGATGCATTTCGATAAGGCAATTCTAATAACCGCAAAAATAAAGCAACAAAGATCCATTGAAAAATAATGTTCAAAGCAATAGGGCGACGCAACGTCAAAACAGACACAAATATTGTTCATAGAAGCAGACCCGTCAGACAGTCGGTCGAATCCGAACACATTCGATCAATAATGATCATCCAAATTTCAATTTTTTAACAACCTTCAAAATCAAATTAGGATGAGAATGCGCAGTGACCATCGAATTCCATCCATTCGAGGCATGCCATAAGTCAAACCAATCAAATAACGATATATGGTGGAGTAACACTACCGATTTGTTTACGCTTCAAACATGAAATGACTATCAAATAGTCTCAGTACGAATAATTTAGAAATTCATCAGATCCGATCTAGCATTGATCTAATAGCATTGATCTAACAGGACCGATTCGACATATCATGTAAAGCCTCCGCCTTCAATGAAAGCAATGCATTCCATAAAGTCTCACGACTATGGATAAAGATCTAAACCAAACATAACTGCAAAATCAGTGCACAACACCGAGGCAAGTATAACCAAGTCATAATTCATTATGCTTGTCACCTTGTTATCAACAACATTGTCGAAACAGAGATAACATCGTACAACAGCTAGCTAGCGCACCCAGGATCGAGCTTTATTATGACCAACAACAATGCAAAATACAAAGCTATTCTCACCAGTACCTCAATGACAAGCTCATTACGAGTAGAAGGCCAGGCGGTCTTTGCAGACTAGCAACTTGTGGAATCATGTCACAAACTTAATTGTTGCCGAAACCCCAAAAAATGAAGGTAACCAGGTGAGCTGTCGTGGATTGAAACTCAAACACGATCTTCATAAGATGAGAGTCATCCTACTGGCGACCAAAGAATCTGTTAATAGAAAGACAAAATGCATTAGAACGATAAAAGAATCGAGCAGGCTATGCCAGTATATGTAAATCAAAATGGATAAGCTTCTGAGCGACCAAGTCGCGCAAAAGACTAAAATACAGTTACTCCATCGTCGAGAAACAATAGTACTTGACGCATATAGAGGTGCACAAAATTGAGATTTCACACATCGTTCAAGAGACGAGCAAAGCGCCACAATCGCGCGCAGAATTCAACTCAACCCAAAAGTCTTAGGGCTCAAAAGGAATGGAAATTCTGTCAAAAATGGCACGAGATACCGCAAATACCTAAATAACTAAAAGGGACGGAGACTCTGTCTAAAATGGTACGAGATACCGCAACTCTCTAAATAATACCGAGACCCTTTAGAAATAACACTCGATTGAGTAGTTATAATTCGATTGCATAGAACAATAAACCTATATCCCGGAACAAAACGAAAACTTTCCAGGATTATGGAAGGATGCTCAAATTATCAAAATAAAGTATGATGCGATAATAGGCATTAACATTCGCTCGGTGGTACTAATATTAGTAAAAAGACGCAGGTCTCCTGAATTGGAAACCGCTCTTTGATCAAACTGCGCCTCCCAATCGGGGGCATGATTTTCAACATTATCAAAATAGCAAGCATAAAGAGGAAAGTCAAGAATACATTTTATAAGTTTGGCACCCGCTCTCTGATCGACATCGTCTCCCAAACTGGGGGGATTATGTGATGTGGGCTTATTTGGTAGGCTACACTGGTGCATAATGACATTAATCACCCCAAAACTGAGGTGAAACGACTCTAGCACTTCATTATAGTTTGAAGTATGCTTATGTTCCAAAATCACACTCCAAACTGGGGGACTAGTGATATGGTATAATGTGTCATGTCAAAGAGAAGTCATGGTGGTGCGAAACTGACCAATGAGTGTCGGGAAGGCTTAAAGGTAAAACTACCTTAGCCGTAATTGATTCACCAAAATATCTATATAGCTAATTAGACATTGAGTAATATGTCATTGGAAAGACACATGAGTCTAGGTCGCAACGCAACAAGCGGAATGCGATTTGGAGGTCCAGAGAGAAAGTTATGGTCAAAATAGTAAAGCTGCGCAGAACACATCGAATTTGCACAATTCGATGTGTTCTGAGCGCATCAAATTTGTATAATTCGATGCGGTCCTAAAATGACCTTTAAGCCCCTCTAATCATTCTTACCAAAAAAAAGGCCCTCTAATCATGCCTATATATACCCCTAACTCCTCACAAGTAGGGAAGACCCACGGAGATGCCACGCATCAAATCCAAGTCGATTCGACACGCGCATCGAACCAAGTAGGTTCGATGCGCAATCTATCATGCCTCGAATTCACCTTGTTCGACATGGACGCATCGAATCAAGCCAATTCGATATGTCCCAAGATAGAAGCCTTACATGTCCAGAAAGCCACGAGAGTCAGGGTTCCGAATCAAGAAACGGAATGAGGTTTCGATCATCCGTTAAGGAGATATGATCAAAACCGTAAAGTCGCGCACAATGCATCGAATTCACCCAGTTCGACATTGAGGGATCAAATTAGATGCGCACGCATCAAACCAAGCCAATTCTATGTACATTTCCTGAAAGCCACGAGAGTCAGGGTTCCGAATCAAGAAGCAGAATGAGGTGTCGATCATCCGTTAGGGAGATATGATCAAAAACGTGAAGTCGCGCACATCGCATCGAATTCACCCGGTTCGACATGAGGAATCGAATTCGATGAGCACGCATCGAACCAAGCCAATTCAATTCACATGCCCTGAAATCCATGAGAGTCAGGGTTTCGAATCAAGAAGCGGAATGAGGTTTTGATCATCCGTTAAAGAGATATGGTCGAAACCGTGAAGTCGCGCACAACGCATCGAATTCACCCGGTTCGACATTGAGGGATCATATTCGATGCGGACGCACCGAACCAAGCCAATTCGATGCATATGCCCAGAAATCCACGAGAGTTAGGGTTCCGAATCAAGAAGCGGATCGAGGTTTCGATCATCCTACAAAGAGATATGATCGAAACCGTGCAGTCGCTCCAATGCTGAACCAAATGAACCAAGCAGCCCTATCAAGGGTCGACCATAGAGAGGCAGCTCAAAAGAGACAATTGAACTACGTTCGGCTTGATTCCCTTAATGGGATACGTAGGCAGCTTGGCAAGTTCTCAAGTTCAGTCTGAGATCACAAGTATCTAATGCCCGCAATACAACAATCAAAGAGTATCAAATCTCTCACGTTCGACTGTTCCCTCAACTTGGCCATTTAGGGATTATTTCCTGTAACCTTATATTCCCTTATGTGTAATAGGTGTTTCGGACCAAGCTAGTCCGTTCATTGTAATAGGATAGCATTATTTTGGTTAAGTCAGGCCCCACTGTATCGATTTCTCGGTGTATTGTAACCTAGACGAAATAAGACCAAAATACAGCCAAAACAATTCTCATATGGTTTACTAACATAGAAGAAACAAAAGAGTAAAATTAGTATTCAAGGAGTAAAATGCAAAATAAAAATAGAAATGGAAAGCCCAAACACGACCTCTCTAATGGTGTCAAAAGACGGCTAGATTCCTCCTCCAAATATGAGTTACTGGCAAAACTCTCTACACAAACAATGTAGTTCGAGTTGTCTATAATGTTGTTGATTTCATTTTATTCTGTTGCGTACGTGGATAAATGTGTTAATAGTTTTTAGTAGATGATAACGCTAAGCTCTAATACAATTGTATAATTATAATTGGCTTTGGTAAGAGTATTTCGAAAGAGTTACCACTTACCACTTCTCTTATTCCACTTTATATGCACTAGGTTAAACTTCTACGGGTTACGTTACGAAATTACATATATAGATCTCTACAAGTGACAAATAATAACTAAAACTTTAAGTATCTCATTGACATTGATAGGGGTATTTTAGGATTGACCCAACATTGTGAATTGGGCCGGCCCAAGACCGTATCTCATTCGATGCGCGCATCGAATCGATATGATTCGATGTGCTTTATACATCTGTTTATGGGCCCCGCAAAACGAGGCTATTATATATATCCCGACTTTTAGCATTCAGAGGCAGATCGAACCCGAGCCCCAACCTTACCACATCGAATCACCCTATTCGACACGCTCCATTGTTCGACACGTATCTGAATTCGACACCAACAGTATTTTATCAAAGCCATATCGAATCAAACCGGCATCGAATCAGTACCGTTCGAGGCGTACATCGAACAACCACAATTCGATGCGTTGATTAATTTGTGTTATTTACATATTTAAATCAGTGTAAGATCTGTAATAGATAGTAGGTGTTTCGGACAAAGTTAGTCCGGTTTACTTTATTGGATTAACATTATTTTGGTTATTTATATTCCGATTGTATTGTTTTACTGTGTTCTATTACCGTGACGAAATAAGACCAAAATATTGGCACCGTCTGTGGGAACACCGTTAACACTGTTTTAGATAGAGCAGATAGGATGACAAATAAACGGCGCATGTATGCGGTTGAAAAATGGCAAACAGAGAAAAAGATCAAAACAAAGACAGATTTGAGTCAAGAGCAGATTGAGCCTAAAGAACAAGGGCAAGATAAAATAGAAAGTCAGTTGTTAAAGCAATGGAAGAATGTAAGATGGAGCCTTTAAGGGAGTTCAAAATCGTCCAGCTTTTCAAAGAGAGTTCTGAGAAAGTAATCAAGATTGGAGCAGAAATTGACTGAATTATAGAGGCTGCGTTGGTAGACTGTCTCCGACGTAATTCAAATATATTTGCATGGTGCGATTCTGACCTTCTCGGGATAGACTCTAGGATCATAGTACATCATTTGAATGTAGATAAGAGTGCGAAACCGATATGACAGAAGAAGCGGAATTTTAGCAAGGAAAAGAATAAAGCAGCTGAAAAAGAGGTACAAGAACTTTTAGCAGCTCGGCATATGTATGCTATAAGATTCTCAGAGTGGTTGAGCAATATTGTGTTGGTCTTGAAAAAAGAAGCTACATGGAGAATGTGTGTGGATTATACTGACTTAAACAAGCATTACCCGAGAGATCCTTTTCCGTTGCCTCGGATAGATCTACTTGTGGATTCTACAGCAGGATGTGCATTGCTGAGTATGATGGATGCAAAGAGTGGTTTCCATCAAATCTTCATGGCAGTGCAAGATCAGAGCAAGACAACATTTGTGACAGATACCGGAGTGTATTGTTATAGGGTAATGCCGTTCGGATTGAAGAATGCGGGAGCAACTTTTCAGAGGTTGGTGGCTAAAATGTTTTACCATCAAATTGGAAAATCGATGGAAGTATATATTGATGATATGCTTGTAAAGAGCCTAAAAGCCGATGATCATGTGTGACATTTGGATGAGGCCTTCACTATAATGAGGACATACGGAATGAAACTAAACCCTAAAAAATGCACTTTTGGAGTAACGGCTGGGAAGTTTCTAGGATATGTGGTGAATGAAAGAGGAATTGAAGCCAACCCTGATAAAATAAAGGCAGTACTGGATCTACCATCACCAAGAACACTGAGGGATGTTCAATGTCTGGTGGGCCGTCTTACGGCCTTGGGAAGATTTATATTAACATCTGCGGAAAAGAATCTTCCTTTCTTTAAAGTGATGAAGCGGAACAAAGATTTTATTTGGACGCCGGAATTTGAAGAGGCTTTCAGACAAATGAAGAATTATTTGGTAAGCCCGCGGTTGTTAGCAAAACCGGAGGAAAATGAAATGCTGTATCTCTATTTGGCAGTATCCGCAAATGCAATCAGTACAGTATTACTCAAGCAAAAAGGAGCTCGCAATTACCCATACATTATGTGAGCAGAGTACTACAAGGGGTAGAGAGAAACTACTTGGAAATAGAGTTGTTTGCATTAGTGATTGTTGTTACAGCTCGGAAGTTGAAACCGTATTTTCAGTCTCATCCAATTACCGTAGTAACAGACAAACCATTGAAGCAAGTGTTGGCAAAGCCAGAAACCTCAGGTAGATTGGTGAAATGGGCAATAGAACTCAGTGAGTTCGGGTTGGAGTTTAAGCCACGAGTTGCAATCAAAGCGCAAGCTCTAGCAGATTTCATGGCCGAGACCCTGGGAAACAGTGTAGTTGAGACCGCATGCTGTATCTTTTCTATATCAAATCAAGTTGGAACCAGTAGGGCAACATCGACGTGGATACTACACACTGATGGATCCGCCACAACTCACGGAGGGGGAATTGGAGTACATTTTCTGTCCCTAGAGCGAAGGGAATTTGAATTTGCTATTAGCCTGAATTACATGGTAACAAATAACGAATCCGAATACGAAGCAATAATTGCCGGGGTCAAAATGGCACTCGGACTCAACATTGAACATCTGGACATATTCACCGATTCGCTCTTGGTGGCAAATCACTTTTCGGGAAGATATGAGACGCGTGAGGAAACTATGAAGCTGTACGACGCTAAGGTTAAAGAATTAGCAAAGAACCTCAAATTCTTTGATATAACTCAGATCCCTAGGGACGACAATGCAAAAGCAGATGCACTTTCCAAATTTGCAAGTTCTTCAGATATTCTGGCGGAAAAGCGAATCACACTTATGGTCGCAGATAAACCTTCGATTGGGATATCAAAATATATTACCACGGAAGCCCGGGTGGAGTTTATAATGGCAATACAAGAAGACCCATCCTGGAAGGACGAAATCATGATTTATCTTCAGCAGGGTATTCTACCAGCATATCTGAATGCACAACGCAGAATGCGTTATAAGGCTTACAGATTTACTATCAGCAATGGAGAGTTATATAAAAGATCTTTCGAAGGACCGTTGTTAAGATGTTTGACCCTACTCAAGCTGAGTATGTCATGGAAAAAATCCATGCAGGTTGTTGTGGAAATCATTATGGGGGACGAGCTTTAGCTCAACGAATATTGCGTCAGGGATATTATTGGCCAACTCTACTTAAAGACGCAACAGCTTACTCGAGGAAATGTGATAGTTGCCAATATCATGCTCGTCTCATTCATAGACCAGCGCGTCAGCTACAACCCATCGATGTAGCATGTCCGTTTGATCAGTGGGGAATTGATATTGTGGGTCCGTTTCCACCCACCAAAGGGCAAAAAACGATACTTAATAGTAGCAGTTGAGTATTATACTAAGTGGGTCGAGGCAGAAGCTATAACGTCGATCACAGAGAAGAATATGATCGAGTTTATATGGAAATACATCATATGCCGCTTCGGCATCCCGAGGTCCATTGTATGTGATAACGACATGCAATTTACTGGAAAGGAGATAAAATCATGGTTTGGAGAATTAAAGATATCACACAATCTCACTTCAGTATATCATTCACAATCCAATGGCCAAACGGAATCCACTAACAAAACATTGAAGGATTATCTCAAAAGGAGAGTGAGGTGTACAGGAAAAACTTGGCCGGAAGAGCTTCAAGGAATATTATGGGCATATAGAACGACTCCGAGAACATCCACAGGGGAGACTCTATTCGTTCTTGTTTATGGCACTGAAGCTGTGTTACCTGCAGAAATAGGTATGCCAACGCGCAGAATTACTGATTATGATCCAGAGCAATCAGCCCGGCTGCGACAAATGGATCTGGATATGATAGGATCGACAAGGGAGGATGCGTATCAGCGTACTGTCGCTTTTAAAGCAGCAATGGCCAAAAGTTATGATAAAAGAGTTCAATTCAGAAATTTTGAAGTAGGAGATTTGGTTCTGAGAAGTATTGCAGCTAAACAGTATATTGGAAAGCTTGAACCAAAATGGGAAGGGCCTTTTAGAGTTACGCGAGCAAGTTCACAAGGATATTACTATTCGGAATCCTTAAGAGGAATTCAACAGAAACGCCCATGGAATGTGCAACATCTCCGGCATTACTATGCATAAAATGGAATTAATTTCATCAAATATTATGTGACATACACTTCAATTGATATTAATCCTTTACAAATTATTAACTACAAAATTTTTATTCACCCAATGACACATGTAGAATCTGACGGAGGGGTAAGAAGGCCCAAAGTGGTCCATCCCCGCATGCCAAAAGGAAGAACATGACGGAGGGGTAAAAAGGCCCAAAGTGGTCCACCCCCGCATGCCAAAAGGAAGAACATGACGGAGGGGTAAGAAGTCCCAAAGTGGTCCACCCCCACATGCCAAAAGGAAAAACATGACAGAGGGGTAAGAAGGCCCAAAGTGGTCCACCCCCGCATGCCAAAAGGAAGAACATGACGGAGGGGTAAGAAGGCCCAGAGTGGTCCACCCCCGCATGCCAAAAGGAAGAACATGTCGGAGGGGTAAGAAGGCCCAAAGTGGTCCACCCCCGCATGCCAAAAGGAAGAGCATAATGGAGGGATAAGAAGGCCCGGACTGGTCCACCCCCTCATGCTAGGAGGAAGAATTTGACGATGGGATAAGAAGGCCAAATGAGGCCCAATTTCTTATGATCAGCATTGACAAAATAACAGCGCGATAAAGGCTCAAGAGATCTAATTTCTCAGGTACAGTATGCATGCCTTAATAATGATAATAATAATAGCTCAAAAGGCTCATATTTGTCATGTCAAACACCATTATCGAACATCAGAAAAATATTGACTCAACAGCAAACAAATGAATGAAATAATGCTTTTGGGAATAATTGGAAAGAAACAATACGGGAGTAAATGTAAATTAAAAGGGTATAATGTCAAACGGTTGAGTCATTCTCATTAAAAAGCAACCGATAAAAAGTTACAAGGCTCTATACAAAACAAAAGGCCTAATATCCACAATATAGTTTAACAAAATATCGCTACTCATTCGATGAATGGGGGGACTCCGGACGAAGAACCACACCCACTGAACGGGCAAAGTTGGCACAATTGCTGTGAATTTGATCCTCTGTAAGAATCAATTCGTCAGTTTGGGCCCAATCATCGGGCAAGTCAACTTCAACTCTTTCAGTAGGATCATTGAGTTGATATCTACTAGGAGAAATCAGATTCTGTGCACTAAATGATGGATCAGGTACATTACGTTCCAGCACAGAAACCCTGTCACCTTGGGTAGGATACGTTCCGCCTGGTAAGACTGCTGTAGGACCAGAAGTCTTAGATGCGCTTGCCACCCTATTCCTTTTATCCGAGGCTGCAGGGAGTGTATTTTCAAAACCCGTTGTCTTTGGAGGACTTCGGAGAAAAAATGTAGACCTAGAAGTTCTCGGCGGTAATTTTGAATCATCATCGCTCGAACCAAAAGCATCATGAAGAGCTCTTTTTATATTCTCTGAATCGCTCAGAGAAGCGCTGGGAGTGTTTTTCTCTTTTCCTTTATGGGACAGAGGTGAGCTCGATTTTAAGGAGCTGGAGCCAGTTACATTTGGATTTTTACGATCGCGCCACACAGCATAAAATGAATCACCATGCCTAGGAGTATGTAAATCGTCATTATCATCATCACTGTTAGCCTGTGGGGTCTCCATTCATGAGTTACGACTTGCATCAAGCATATCCTTGCGAAAACCCTCTCCGAGGTACCCAAGATATCCCGCTTGGTCAACACCGACTTCCATTCCATATTTCATATCAGCAGCACCGTGAAGTAATTCCAAGAATTTATATACATTACTTTGCGTAAAATCTCGGACGATCGCACATTTATAATCTTCAGATTCAAAATACTGAATTCGACGGCGCAAATTGGAAATAGCATTTTCCGCGTCCACATTTGAAGCCTGAAGAGAGGAATTTTCACGTTTCAAGGATTCGTTATTCTTTTTAAGTGCAATAATTTCAGCATGCAAGGCTTCAGCATCCTCTTCTGTCTTCTTGGCCTTAACTTCGACATCATGTTTTTCGCGGATGGCTTTAGACGCTCTTGTTTTCGCCTCCCTAGAACGTTTCAGCGCATTTCGACGACTATAATCTCCGTTATGAATAGTAGCGCGTAGATTGTCGATGGCAGCATTGTGTTGGCTCTGCACTTCAACCAAACCGCTATAATCCCTACATAACCGATATACTGCTAGAATGACAACTACAAAGAATAGACGTCCAAAGCGAGCTAAACCATGATATCCTAAACGGTTTATTACGGCTTGCCGATCCAGCTGAGGCCATAGACTCTGCATTATTTCTCCAACTTGCTCCTCTCTTAACCTATAACTGCCCAGTGTGGCGCTTAATGATTCAGAATTCTCATCATTGAGAAAATCATAATTAAGAAGACTTCCTGGAGGGGTCGGTCTCGGATTCCCTGAAAGAGCGAGGCCGTCTAGGTGGAGGTGGAGGTATGTCCTGAGCATCCCGCGCAGATTCTTCTTCCGCCAATTTCCTTTTAGCAGAAGAAAACCAATCTTCACCGACTGGACGAGAGGAGCTCGCTTCGTCTACTCTTCGTTTTTTCCTAAATGTGGGTTAGCCGCATTAAACCTGGCCAGATTGGCAGCAATTCTCTCATCTTTAGCATCAATATCTTCCATTATATGGATCTGGCGATTAGTCCCAACTTTTATGCGTCCACCAGTAGAGGTTGGCGTCAACACCAATCTCCGTGTAGTAGCACCATCGTGACGTTCAGAATAGCTCACAATAGGCACTCGAGTGCCAGCACTAATACCACCAAGCCTTATGGTAGTATAATCAGCATTAACACCACCTGAATGGCCCGTACCCCAGTTGTCGGAAAGATTTCTAGGGGTTGTGGTCGCAGGATCTTTTGCTGCAAATGCCTCTGGATTGCCTTCCGGGACAAGGTTGGCAGCAGATGGGCCCGTCTCCGAGGGCTCATTTTGCTCGACTCTTCTCTGAGTATCATAAATGTTTTCGGGTGACATCACAATTTTACTCCGATTTCGAGATTTTGTACGGGCCATGAAAGCCTTAGTTTAATCTTAATTGCTTCGCGCTGTAAAAAGATAAATTAAGATCACATCGAATTTCCAAGATTCGATGCATAACGTATCGAACAGCCTCTGTTCGATGCGGTCCAGAAACGAACAAAAAACCCCTTTTATGAATGAGAACAGAAATGTCAGAGCAGGTGGACCCTTATATATAGGCCCATGGGCCGACAACTGTCGGAGGCGCATCGAATTCGATGCGGCGTATCGAATTTTCACAATTCGATGCGTATCAATAGTACGCATCAAATTCGATGCGTTGTATTGAACTTTTCAAAATCAATGCCTATCTATACCACGCATCGAATAGTCACAATTCGATGCCTTCAAATCAGTCAACAATGAGCATAATCATAAGTTTGGAAACCGTTCTCATCTTGAGAACGTCTCCCAAACTGGGGGGACTATGTGATAGGGGTATTTTAGGTTTGGCCCAGCATTGTGAATTGGGCCGGCCCAAGACCGTATCTAATTGGCCCAATTCGATACCTTCAGTACATCGAATAATCCTCATTCGATGCGCTCATCGAATCTATATGATTCGATGCGCTTTATACATCTGTTTATGGGCCCTGCAAAACGAGGCTATTATATATATCCCGACTTTTAGCATTCAGAGGCAGATCGAACCCGAGCCCCAACCTTACCACATTGAATCACCCTATTCGACACGCTCCATTGTTCGACACGTATCTGAATTCGACACCAACAATATTTTATCAAAGCCATATCGAATCAAACCGACATCGAATCAGTATCGTTCGAGGCGTACATCGAACAACCGCAATTCGATGCGTTGATTAATTTGTGTTATTTACATATTTAAATCAGTGTAAGATCTGTAATAGATAGTAGGTGTTTCAGACAAAGTTAGTCCGGATTACTTTATTGGATTAACATTATTTTGGTTATTTATATTCCGATTATATTGTTTTACTGTGTTCTATTACCATGACGAAATAAGACCAAAATAGACATGTATGGTTTACGAAATAAAAGTTGGATTCCCCTGAATTGACTCTGGTAACTGTAACACGTAGATGTGAGTTTGTAGCATGTAGGGTAAAATGATGGGGTCAAGTAAGATTGGGAGTGGTGGGGGTGATTTAGGTGGCCTAAAAATGAACTGGGTCGGCCTAGTCCATTATCGGCCCAAACAGAAAAGAGTTGAATATAGACCGTTCGATTATTTTCGAACAATCGAACGGCTATGGTTCAATTGTTATTGCCTTTCAGCGGAGCGGGCCCCACATCCTGATGTCTATAAATACCTCGAATTATGAGATTTACGCCAAATGATTAATTACTGTTCACCAACCCTAAATCTATCGAATCAATTGTTCGATTGCTATTCCAGTCTGAGAGTTCTATGGTTCGATCGATCAGCTCACCTGTTCGATCTTAATGAATCAGTCAGTTCCATTCGAGAGTTATCAGGGTTGAATCCAGGTTCGTTTGACTGTCTTGGAATTCGGCAATTATCCCAGCGTCGAACCACCATCGTTCAATTGTTCTCAGTTCAACTCTTCATGGTTGTTTCAATCATTCTAGGCTTCATACCATGTAATAAGTGTTCTAGACAAAGCTGATCCCTTTTTTTTTATAATTGACTAACATAGTTTGGTTTATTTCAGACCTAATTGTATTGTACTTTAATTATCTTGTAACCAAGACGAAATAAGATCAAATTATTGGCGCCGTCTGTGAGAACACCACAAGCACGATTGTGCAAGAAAAGATGTTTAGGGTAACTCAATCACGGAGTAGAGTAGCTGAGAGTTCGAACGTAGAGATGCATTGTCTAGCGGGTGTGACACCCATGGCCAAGGCCTGTGTGTCTCCCCCACCTCATGTTCGTTTCGCCCCACCAACCAGACAGAACCCTCGACCCCAATGACTGAGGGCTGCCGCCACCAAATCAGGATGCAATGGTCGCGCCGACTACAATGGTACCGCTGACTATGAGGGATGATATAATGGAAATGGTTAAAACCACAATAACTGTCTCGCTGCCAATCGCACTGCCAACGACCCCACCAAGGGAAGAGCTGTGAGGTCAAGCTAAGGCAATAAGGCACCACCGAGATGAGGATAGACACAGACGGGCGCCCTAAAATGCAAGGGCAAGATCCGAGTTGGGTGAGGTGGAATCTCAAAGGCATCATAGAAGGGCGAGACGCAAATGGAGCCAAACTAAGGTGGCGAGGTCTAAGGCTGAGCGCGCAGAGATTAATAGGAGGATGTAAAGATTAAACTAGGAGAGAGAGGACGTGCAGTGTCGAATGGCGATGGTGGTGAGGACATGTAGGATCACGCCATTTAGTGCATAGATAGAGGTTGAAATATTGGATTGGGGGAAAAGATATCGCAATTGAAGACTTATGATGGGAAGCAGGATCCTTTGGAGCACATCTTCTACTTCGATGGGCTGATTTCCCTTTATAGAGTCACATATAACGTGCAAGCGCGCATTTTTGCCACCACTTTGACAAGTGTGGCATTGGATTGGTTTTCCAGAATCCCATCTGGGACCATAGCAAGTTATGAGGAATTGAGAAGGAGATTTGAGAGCTAGTTTTCAAGCCAGAAGATAACTAACATGGACCACTCACATTTCTCTCGATCAAGCAGGGGAGAAAGAAATGCTAAGAGAATTTGTAAGGAGGTTCAACTCGAAACTGTTAAAGATTGATAACCCCCAGGGGAAATGGTGGTGAATATCATGTTCCACGGTACAAGAAATTGCACACTCTCAGCCGAGCTCTTGAAGATGAAGCCAAAAACTATCGAAAAGAAAAATTAAGTAGCTCACCAGGTGATACATCTGGAAGAGATGTTGGCGGCAAAGCTATAGGCCATCCCTAGAGGAGCAAAGAAAAAGACGAGATAAATTGGAATATGAATCAAATGATAGGCACATAAATCATCCCCTAGGCGCCACACACCCCTCAACGCAGGTATTATGACGGTTTACAGCGTGGCAAAGCGAAAGGGATGGCCGAATGAACCAAGAAAGATGAAGGATTCACCGACCACATGACTGTCAAGCAGGTACTGTAAGTTCCATAAGCAACATGGACATATAACCGAGGAGTGCAAGGATTTAAAAGATGAGATAGAATGGCTAATTAAGGAGGGAAAGTCGGCTGAATACGTGAGGGCTTGAAGGATGAGGCTGAAAGGGCGGTAAAATACCGATCTAAATCACTTCGCAAGGATAAGCAGAAAGCAATCGAGAGCACGCACTCATACGACCACACACAATTGATGGATAACCAGCCCATGAAGGGAATTATCCATATGATTTTAGGGGGCCCCATTAGGGCGGACTCGGTGAAAGGTTGCAAGCGAGTGACGAGGGATTTTGATGCAGATTGTTACGTGGGTTTCACTCAACTCATGGAGCTTGAAGAAATAGCGCCAAAGGAAATTGCATTCAACAATCCAGATTTGATGAGCCTTTCCCACCAGGACATACATGCTGGTAAGCTGGATTGTCCACTTGTGATAACTGTTGATATCGCTAATTACTGGGTAATGAAGTTGCTGGTTGACAATGGGAGTTCTGCCAACATCTTGCTCACATCAACCTGGCAGAAGATGGCATTTGGAGATAACAAAATTGAGGCGGTGAGGACTCTGCTGAATGGATTTTGGGGATCAAGGGTGGTACCAAAAGGGAAAGTGCCATTGCCAACCTCACTTGGCACAACCTCACATTGAAAGACCATCAATGTCGACTATCTAATCGTGGATGTGCCTTTTTTCTACAACACCATCATGGGCTGGCCAATACTTAATGCCTTAAGAGCCGTGTTGTCCAAATATCACTAGAAAATGAAGTTTCCAACACGAGCCGACACGAGCGAAGTGATAGGAAATCACCGAGAAGCATGGCTATGTTATGTGGCATCACTGAAGAACCCTCTAGAGCAAGATGAAGAGGCTCTAATCTCATTGGCAGCAGTGGAGATGGAGACGATCGATTGAAGCTATATTATTTGCTTTTAAGTTACTTTTCTCAGAACATTAAAACAAATTTTCTATTCATTCCCTAAATTGCCCCATGTTTTAAGGGTTGGCATGTAAAACTTAATACATAAACTACAACGACTTGAGTCTCGGGGCACCACGCTAGAAATGTAAACAACCCGCCATTACGTTGGGCTCAACCTTATCCTTACTTAATTCGATATCTTTGTTTATGTCATATTTATTGTTACTGTTTGCCAAAATGGAGGAGAACTCTACAGGTACAACATCGTGAATTTCGTAGCCCATAGACCTAAATTGGTCAAAGAAAAAGGCACACTTTTGCCTAACTTAATTCGATATCTTTGTTTATGTGATATTTATTGTAACTGTATGCCAAAATGGAGGAGAATTCTACAAGTACAACAACGTGGCTTTCGTAGCCCATAAATCTAAAGCAGTCAAAGAGTAAGTCACAATTTCGCCTAACTTAATTCGATATCCTTGTTTATGTGATATTTATGGTTGTGGTTTTCTAAAACGAAGGAAAACCCTATGGGTACAATAGCATGACTTTCTAGCCTATAGATCCGAACCGGTCAAAGACAATGGAGATGGACATTTGATCCAAAAAAGGCAAATGCAAATCAAATATCTCAAAAAACGATAGAGATGACACTTGAACCGATATAGGCAAGTGCAAACCTAATATCTAGAAAAACCATAGAGATGGACACTTGACCCGACATGGGCAAGTGCAAACCTAATCTCTCAAAAAACGACAGAAACATCTGACCTGATAAGGGCAAGTGCAAACATAATATCTAGAAATATGACATAGATGGACATTTGACACGACACGAGAAAGTGCAAACCTAATACCTCACAAACAAAGAGACGGGCATTTGACCCAACACGATCAAATGCAAGCCTAATATCTCAGAAAAAGACAAAGATGAACATATGATCAGACGAGGTCCATTAAACACATAGGAATATTTCATCAAAGAAAGGACGTAAGGTAGACCTAGCATTGTCGAGAGCCTACACAATTGACTAAAAAACATAAGGTGCAAACATCATGTATAATGGTTGTAAAAGCCACACACATACTCGCCCATAAATAAAGGGAGCAGAACTCAGATTGCCACCACACAAGGGCGTAATAGTTAACCCACGTGATCTAAGGCGCTATAATCAACACGTTCTTGACAAAGAGACAATAAACGATGAACTATAATGAAAGTTACTAATTCGCCCCTCAAGCGCAAACACTCAAACGCTCAAGAAGCACGAGGTTCAAGAAAGCATACCATAAGAAAATTAAAGCATTCAAGTTTCTAAAATGAGGCGACATAGCGCCCAAATTCAAACCAAATTAAAAACAAACATAGTTCAAATGGGAAAACTATTATATGAGAAAAATTCAAGCCCCAACATCGTCCTATGTGTTGTCATCTCCTCTTTAGAGTAGGGGAAAAAGGAGTAGGTAGCAAAGGCGGTGGCGACATGCCAATGGTCACCAATTCCCTTATATCGAGGAGGCTCAAGAATTCATCTAGCGCGATGGGTTCATTGTTAGCAGTCACAAGAAGCAGTTTTAAATCCGAACCCAACACCAAGTTAAGCTACTTGGCATCAAGTCCACCACACAGGTAACGCACGCTATGAATTTGATTCACAATTATTACTTGCACCTTTTTGGAGTCCTTAATCCTCGGTGTAGGATGATCTCCTCGAATGTATTGCTTCGCATGAACTCCTCAGCATTGGCCAACCATTGCTTCACAGTAGGGGGATACATTCACCGACTTATATTCAGTAACGCAAAGATAGGAGTAAATCGTAGTGCATGATAATGATCATTTACATACCTCATTGAGACCATGGGAATATCTCTGCCCTTCTGCTTGCGCCGCCTTATTTTTCTCCACTTACAATTGCTTTCCGAGCTCCTTAACGTTCGTCTCAATCAAGGTCTTCTCTTCCCTCACCCTGATAACCTCGTTCTGAAGCTTCTGAGCCTTTTTCTGAGCAACCTGAGTGGCTTCACGGTCGGTGCCAGCCTTAGCTATGGCATCACTGGCAAGGCCAAGGGCTTTATCCCTTTTGTCGTGCGCCGCCTTCAGTGCCTCAGGATTACTGTCTTGATACTCGTCCCTCATCTGATCTATGTCGACCCTCCTCTCCCCATGGGTTTGCTCTAAGCCTTGGGCCATGACGTCAACAACACCACCCTGCTGAAAAAAGAAGATATATTAACATAAGTCACGAATCTCAAACAAATGCACTTATATACGAATTCAGGTTAAAGATATCATTACCGAGTTAACCAACAACAACACAAGCCTCTCCAATTTTGCTCTTTCTTAGTAGATGTGAGGAACCATGTAGCCTGAGCAGGAAACAACACGTGCTATGCCTCAATTGCCTCATTCTTGGTCTGGGTAACCCCGTTGAACCAAACACGCAAGACCCCCACCATAGCCGCTCCCAAGGTTTCCTCCACGGAAGGCGCTGTCTCTCGACTTGGAGCACCATCAGTCCTAGCCCCAGCAGGGACCTGCACCTCAGGTTGCTCAGCCGCGTTAGTCTGCGACCTGGTTTGGGGAGCCCATTTCCTTTTTGTCCTAACGGCAGCCCCAACATCAACCTCACCCCCGACGCTCTCAACAACAGGTACATCGAAGCCCATGGAAGTATCCTTATAAACAAGGATAAGGGAGTGCTCTCATCCACCGAGGTTTCATCCTCAAACGGGTCTACAAGAGTAGTGCCCTGACAGGCTGCCCCATCCTGCAACTGTGCCTGCGAGTTCTTCGCGCGCACTCATCAAAGACTTGGCAGAGAAGAATGGCCGACTCAAAATAGCTGAAGGGAAGTCTAAGGTAGTGTCACCCGAGCTGAAACTAAGCATTGCGAGGGAGTTCATGAAGTCAGCTTCGTTTGCTGAAGGTATCTACTTGAGATGTGGTAATATTGTGGTTGAGGCGTTTGACTTTGCGTTAGAGCAGCTGAAGTACTTGAAGGTTATAGCAGAAGATTTCGATAAAGACCTCGTGAGTGTGTGGAAAAAGGCTGATTTATCTTCCCCCGATGATCCTTCCTCTTTGCCTTCTTTGTACAAGGAAGTTTTCGAGCCGCTCATTAGGGAAGAAGATCTATGGATTGACAAAAAAGATGACGTTACAGCCACTGCCAACGAGAAACGTTCTGCTATGGCTTTTATCTCGCAGCGAATGGATGAGCTGGAGCACGTTCCTCTCTCGCCATTGAATTATGATGTGACTGGACTAATGACTCAGCTAGCTACCACAAGCGGCTTGTTAACAATGATTCGGTGGAGGTTGGATTGGTTGATCCTCATCTTGGTGTGTCTGAGATGATGATAAATGATGGTGTTGCAACTGAAAATCCTGCTAATCGTTGAGCATAAAATCCTTTGCTTTTCTGTTATTGCCAAGAATCGTGTTCTTATCCATGGAAGAGTTTGTGTAAAAGTTGGCTGCTACAATTGCTGATCAGAATTCCATTCCTTTGTTCTTAATGGTAGAGTACTGATTTTGACTAGCATTGATTTTGATTGCTGCTCGTTTATTGAAGAAACTTGTTGTTTCTCTTCCATTAGTTGTTGTGTAATGATTGAAACTTGTTGTTTCTCTATCATTCATGCATATACTTGAATGAAGTTGTGGTTCAATCTGTGTATCAGTTTTGAATCCCATAAAATCTTTCCAACTTTATTTGTCTAGCTGATATTAGGACGCGCCAGCTTTCCGAGAGATGATAATCCTAATATTAGGATAGTTGTGGTTCGATGCGGGTTGCCTTTTCTAAAGCTTTAATTCTGGCACATATGAAATTCCAGAAGATCGCTGCTGGTCGAACAGAGTTTCACAGCGCCTCGTTTTTTCTTTTTGTGGATGTGTGACGCCGGAGTTCTATCACATAATTGATTTGTTGTTCATATAAAAACTTTGATAGTTTACATGGCGCATGACATCTATAAAGTCCCGTTCAATATTTATCTTCACGTGCTCTTTCGAAGTTGCGTTCAATCCGTAAAATGCACGCTCTCGGCAATCGCATTTATTAGTCTTCAATGTTCATACAATCTGTTTTACTTCAGAGCAGTCTGCGCATTCCTAGGAAAGCGGCCATAACTCGTTGTACAAATTTCCAAATGACCGCTAGCTTGATTCATTAGAATGAAGACACATATAGCTATCCATCCATATATGTCACATCCTCTGCAAATGTTTCAATCTGAGCAGTTTTTTTAAGGAGTGTAGAAGAACTGCAACTTTACAGATTTCAACGCAGTTTGCGCAATCCTACGAAATCAGCCAGAACTCGTTGCACAAATTTTCAAATGACCTCTAGCTTGATTCATTAGAAAGAAGACTCATAGATCTTTCCATCCGTATATGGTGCACTTTATGGAACTGTCTCATTAAGAGCAGTTTTTTGAAAGAACTTGAGCATCGTAACTTTAACTTGATAGATTTTGAAGCTGTTTGCGCAATCTTAGAAAAATATCCATAACTTCTTCTACAAAATTCCAAATGATCTCTAGTTTGTTGCATTAACTAGAAGACTCATAGATCTTTCCATTCGTATATGGCGCACTTTCTGGAACTGTCTCAATAGGAGCAGTTTTTTGAACGAACTTGAGCATCGTACTTTAACTTGATAGATTTTGAAGCAGTCTGCGCAATCTCAGAAAAACATCTATAACTCCTTCTAGAAAATTCCAAATGACCTCTAGTTTGTTGCATTAAAATGAAGACTCATAGAGCTTTCCCTCCGTATATGGCGCACGTATGCTGAAAATTGAAGTTCTTTTCCATGATTTCTTCTTGCATCAATCGAGTTTCCACAAAGATAAGAATTTATAAACATTGAAAAGTCTAAATCTTCATGAGCTTGGAGAAAGTTAAGTCTTCTTGAGTTTGTGAAGATTCACGAGGGTCCTCATGAAACTCTTGACGAGTCTTTATGTATTTTAGAAAACTTCTGGAGTCTTCTTGATATTTTTCATTCTTGATTGGCCACAGATAATTAATCTAGGGAGTCAAACACTCTTTAATGCTGTGAGCTGTCTATCCTTATTCACGCAAGCTTTGATGTAGCGATATGAAAAAGCATGTAATTTAATCACTCTAAATATAAAAAACTTCACGGTCCATGAGAAAACATTGATCATTGATGGATGGTCAAAAGTCATTAATGCTTGGAATATAACGGCTGCACCCATAACACTTTGAATTTAATGGGATCCTTTGCAATGAATTGAGTTTATGACCTGCTTCACCATCGGCCGTCGGTTTTAAAACGGCAACAGTAGTAAACCATTCTTCACTTGAAATAGAACAATTACCAGCCACTTCCTATTCTTATAAATTGCACACTGCTCTCTCATTATTTTTGGCATCATGGCAGATGTTCCGGATGTGCATGGCGTGCAACAAGGATCTAGTATCAAACGAGACGTTCAGATTCATCGGGCGCGGCACAGTGAAATCAGAACGAGCAGATTTTTTCGACGCGGAGCTACAGGATCAGTTCCCGTAGAGGAGATCGTTGGAGAAGCTGCAAATCTGTTCGGTCGTGGCTGAAGTGTTCGCTTGCGGCGCTGTTCGTGAGTAAGCTCGAGCGAATCAGATCAGTTCAGTTGACGAGAAGATCGTGCGTGGCTAAGGACTTCGTGTGCATTCAGTTCATGCATTTGCGACCGAGCTAATCAGTTTGGATGTGGATCTGTTCGAGCAAGAAAAGGTCATTGGCACTGAGCTCGTGTGCCTGGTAATTCATTCACAGCGAGGAGTTTTGGAGAAGAGAGATTGTTGCGGATCTGTTCGCTGGTACGGCGTCATTGATCAACCCGTGCACATCGGAGAGTTGGAATCAAGAAGACGAGATCGTGCGAGTGGAGGAGATCAAGCACGCGGAAGAGTTCATTGGCATCGGTGAGTTCGTTGGCTGCACTGATCAAAAAATATCGCTGCCGAACTAGCGGAGTTCTGCGATGGGGTACGGGGCTAAAGACAATTCATATTTTTCAAAAAACCATCGCTGAACTAGCAGAGTTATGAGATGGTGTACGGAGTAAAAGACAAACCATATTTTTCAAAAAATCGTTGATGAACTAGCAGAGTTCTGCGACGGCATACAGCAGTGATGACAATCCATGTTTTTCAAAAAATCGTTGTTAGAACTAGCAAATTTCTGCGTACGGCGGCAAAGACATTCCATATTTTTCCTGCGTGGTGAACCTTTTTTTCTTTTCTTTTGGTGGAGGCGCATGCAACATTGAAACTCAACATGGGTTGATGAATTGTTGCTCTTCAAAGAACTTTACTAGCTAGTTCCTTTCAAGGTCTCAATTGAGAGATGGTGATTAACGTCCAAGAGGGTTATTTTCATGATTTATGTTTCAATGACATTGTAGTATGATAATGATTTTTTATCGTCGTTGCTCGATAGTGATCGTAGTCTTTGGTGTTAACCTTGCTGGTTTACTTCTACAATGCACTTAGTGTTGTCAATTAAAAACGCCGTAGGAGAATCCTTGGCTAGTCGAGTCTTGGATATATCCCTTTTGGTGGAAGGACAATGCTTGATCTCCAGCATGGAGTTAAGTTTTTGTGAAAACTTTGCTAGTTTATTCACAAGTTCCATTATGAAATAATGATGATCCATATATGTGAGGCGTAATGAACAAGAATCTGCTCCATCATGTCTAGGATATTGACGATGCAGGCAGATCTTATCTAGGTTGGTTGGGGGAATGCCCCTCTTCCGGTTGGAATCACAGGTAGCACCTTACGTGCTACTAGGATAATAGGTATCCCATCTGCAATTGTTGACTTGTCGTGTGTGCACGTTGCTGCCTAAGGATCGTTGCATCAACTTTCTCAGCATCTCTAGCCAAATATCCTTCTTGTTGCTGAGTAATTTGTAGCGGTGTTGGACCTTGTAGTTGCTTTTGTAGATTGGGCAATGGTGGTGAACACATGTGTTTCTTCTACAGTGCACTTAGTGGTTTCCCACAGAGAAACAATCCATGAACCATTGAAGAATGCGCCATGTCCGAAAGTGGATTACAAAGCTTGAATGAGTAGAGCCGCATGTTGTAGTGGTAGCAAATCCTAAAGTGATGCTGATGCAATTACCGACTTGTAACGGATGCACGTTGCTCCGTCAAGATCGTTCCAAAGCTATTCACCAATGAAGAGGTCGTGCAAGGATGTTGTGCGTGCTTCTGTTCATTGATGCGAGGAAGATCATCTCAAAGTTGTTCGCCAATGAAGAGGTTGTACATGTCTTGAGTTCGTGGTGCTCTTAGAGTGGCTTGCAAAGCTTGAATGGATTGAGCCACATACTTTGGCGGTAGCAAGTCCTGAAGTGGTCTTGTTGCGATTGTTAACTTGTCGCGGGTGCACGTTGCTGCGTTGGGATCGTTGCATCCACTCTCCTAGTAGCTCTAGCAGAAGGTTCTTCTCGTTGCTGAGTAGCGGTGTTGATCCTCTCAGGTTCTTTCGTATACCTTGTCAATGTGCGTGTGTTTCTTCTACAGTGCATTGAGTGGTTTCCCACAGACGGCGCCACTGATGCCGGGTGATTTTGTCTGCTGACTAAGCACTCCACGTCAGACTAACCCAAGCTCCGTACTGGTGCTGGGTTAGCTTTGAGTTCGAGAAACCTGCACTGAAAAACACGAAGAGTCCATACCTGGGTGAACTTGGAGTTTGTTGATTTCGGACTGAACTTGGACTGGCCAAGCTGCCTACGTATCCCGTATAGGGAATCAAGCCGAACGTAGTTCATTGTTACTCTGTGACAGCCATTGTTGCGCGTCGGGCTAATAGGCCGTGCTGAACGGGTATGCCTTATGTTGGGCTTGAAGCTTATTGGGCCAAAGCGAGTCGGATGGGCCTCCAATCCATACTGGATTGTGCGTCGCACAAGAGCTTGATGGACCAGATCGCTTAAGACTTCGTCGGACCGAGCGGGTCGGACGAAATTTGAGCTCTCCAAGTCTAGAGAGAGAAAGCTCTGACTTAGAGAGAGAAAGTAGAATGTGAATTGTGTGTTTTTTGCATCCAATTGAGGGGGTATTTATAGGTACTTCATGGGCTTGTTGATGGGCTTGGCCCATCATTGATGGACTTGTGTTGAACCTGAGAAGGCGATGATTCGATGAGGCGACAACCCGAGAAGGCGATGACCTGAGAAGGCGATGACCCGATGAGGCGATGACCTGAGAAGGCGACAACCCGAGAAGGCGACAACCTGAGAAGGCGATGACCTGAGAAGACGATGACCCGATGAGGCGATGACCTGAGAAGGCGACAACCCGAGAAGGCGACAACCTGAGAAGGCGATGACTTGTCATTTATATACTTCAAGGTGTAACACGTGGTCGAGTGAGAGGTTGCCAAATATCAATACCAAAGTATGGTACAACAGATATAGAGTAAGAAAATTGTCTTGGATTTGGAAAAAGGTGGAAAGACTGTTCATATTTTTACCGCATGAATATTTATTTATTATTCCACGAACCTTTGACCGTAATTGTTCCAGAACTACAGTCAGATTGGTTAGTTGGTAAGTTGAACAACATTTCAGCTAGACCTTAATTAATTTATCGATATGTTCTATATCAAGTCATTTGTTGGTTTAGTATATAATCCAGCCTTCATTGTAATTTCTTTTCAAATTATGCAACATAGCGATATACATACATATTGTTATTTCACGAACGTTGGACCTTTTGAAGGTAAAACCTCAAACGAGATTATTCTTTGTGTTGGTCCATTTAGGTCACTTTCAAATCCTAGCTTTTAGAAAATGATCATATATATATATTATATTATATTTATGATCATTATTTGGGTGCAAAAGATTTTGTGAATTTTGGTTCATAATGAAAGGTTTACTAAGTGAAGTTTCTTTTTTCTCAAAGATTTATTAAATCTTTCTTACAATGTGACCTTAATTTTGAAAAGTTTTCAGACTTATTATATCCATATATTTAGTCGTTTATTTGCAACTGGTAAAAAGGCTTTGCCCGTCGCCTAGTTTGTTTCCCCAGAAAATGAGAGAAAAGGAAAATAAAAAGGGAAAGTAGGGAAAAATAAGATTTTTTGAGAAATCTTTTAAGGAAAATAATTTTTTTTCTTATTTTCCAGACGTTTGAATCATACTAGTTTTCCGGGAAAAATTATTATTATATGTTAAGAATTTTCCTCTCTTTTCCAGAGATTCACTAGATTTTTCTTATTTTTCAAAGATTTTCTTTCTTTTCTCAAAAAATCTCAAATGGTCAAAAAGCAGGAAAAAAAAATTCCTTTATTATTTTTCTTTTTTCTTATTTTCTGAGAAAACAAACTAGGCCTTAAGGAATGAAAAACAAAAATACATTCATGTCAAATGCATAAAATTGACTTACACTAGGGCATTTATGCATTTTAATTTAGGGGTTTTCGGTAAATTCCTTCCAACCACCCAAATTGAGTCTTGAGCATAATTTTGAGATAAATCATTCTATGAGTCACTACTCACTATTGGAAAGGGATTACGTATCGGCTACGTTTTTAATAAGATCCTCAATTAATTTTGATTATATCTTTATTTACACGTCCTTACTCATGTTTCTGTTCAAAAACACAATTAAGATTACTAAGGTTTTTTTTTTTTGAAGTTTAGATATATAAAATCACTCTTCATATAATTCTGGGATGTGGATCGTTTCAACTTTCAATGGGCGAGTATTTTTTTTTTTTGGGATAATTCTATCAAACCCCCCAAACTATGGGGTCATTTACCGCACAGGGTCAGAACTTTAGTTTTAGCGGCAGTGCCCCCTAAACTTTGGTCGTTTGTGCGAGTTGGTTTAGTGCGTGAACCGGTCACAGTTTTACCGGAATATTCTTAGAATATTCCCTCACGTGCAATACTCACGTGACCCGTAAGGGGTAAAATAGACCCATAACATTAAAAAATTTAAAAAAAAAACTCTAAACATCAGGGGGCAAAACCTAACACTCATCACACAACTATCAAATTTGGGGGCGTTTTTAGGGTTCGTCGAAAAAATTAATTTTGCTTAATTTCCGATCAATTTCCGCGTTATAATCATTAAAATGGTGTGGGTTCTCCGTATATCCAGCGACGAACTTCTAGAATGCCGAAATCATCCCGATAATGGTAAGTTTAAATCGAACCGAAACCCTAATTTCTTAAATTTTTTTGTCGATTTGCTT
Source organism: Linaria vulgaris (assembly GCA_948329865.1). NCBI lineage: Eukaryota > Viridiplantae > Streptophyta > Magnoliopsida > Lamiales > Plantaginaceae > Linaria > Linaria vulgaris. The sequence goes on along the minus strand of OX415250.1, from coordinate 79,443,497 downwards.
AGTCTTTGGTTTTAATTAGTAACTTACGACTCACAACATGTTATAATAAGTGTCAATGTTTGCAATTTTGCATTTTGTTCCTATTACGTGGGCTAGGGTTTGAACAGTGGTCCCGAAATGATTGTTTTTTTTTTTATTTTGTTGCTGCAAATTGTTACTTCTGTTGGATTGAGGGTTTTTTTAGTGCTTTTATAAGTAGAATAAAATGGGATATTAGGTTGTGCGGTGTTGGGGTTTGATCCTTAATAAAAATTGATGAATATTATGTTAGTGTATTGATTTGCTTTGCTTTACTTGTTGTGGTCCATCCACATTCTATCATTGTCATGCTTTTCAATAACTTAGTCTTTTGAGCATTTGTGCATATGAATAACCTAGCATACATACTTAACAAATATTTTCATTATTATTGCATGAACTGTTCCTGAAGATTTCACTATCACACTTCATCACAGTGACAAGTTTAGACACAGTAGAGTTGTGAGATATGTGGGGGGAGATGTTAGTCACATTGACTATTGCAATGTGTCAGAGATAAGCCTGCAAGAGATTATTGCAATGAGTAAAGCTGCTGGTTTTAAGAAGGATGAGGATTCCAAGTTCTACTGTAGTCAGTTTGGTGAGAATGATTTGTCAGTTATGGATTACTTGTGGAGGGATGAGGAAACATTGAAGCTTGATAAGTATTTAGATGAGGACAGAGTGGTGCATTTGTACACAGAGGGTGGGGAGTTATACAATGTGTTGGAGGATGATGGGGAACCTTCTGATGGAGTTGCAAATGATACCTTTAGAGGTCAAGAAGAGGTTGGTGATGAACAAAATGGTGATGACTTGAGAGAAGATTTGGAAGCTGATGGTGAAGATGAGGTTGAGGAGAAGGCTGGTTTATGGGATGAACTTATACAAGATAAAGAAGCAGTTCTGTCTGATGATGCAAATTCTGTTGGGAGTGATACAGATCTATCAGATTGTTTCAGTGATAGTGGGGAGGAGTGGTCAGATGATGAATCTTTGTATGTGGCTGCTGGAGAAACTGAAGCACATTGGATTCCCCCCTCTGCATATGATGAAGAAGATGTTTTTGAGGAGGAAACTCCTCTGAATACACAAGCTCCTGAAGCTAAAAAAGATGAAGTCCCAGAACCTGAAAACAATCAAGTCCCCCTACTGAACAGCCAACTCAAACCCCACCACCACCTTCCACTCAAGCACAACAACCATCTCAGCAACCTGTTGTGGAGAAACTGAAAAGGGAACAATGGAATTACATGGGTTATCCTGTGTTCAATCCAGCAAGGGATATGACAAAGCCCATTTTCCACCCAGGACTGTGTTTCCAACGTGCAACTATTTTCAGAAGAGCAGTGAGGGAGTTTGCTATTTTGGTTGGGAGGGATATCTCATTTGTCAAGAATGACAAGCACATGATCAGAATCAAGTGCAAAAATGACAAATGTGATTGGATGATTTATGCATCAGAGGTGGGCAACTGTAAGACTTTGATTGTGAAGACATGGAAAGGAAAGCATATATGTCAAAGCCAGGAGGTTGTTAAAGCAGCAACATCAACATGGGTTGCAGAGAAATATTAGCTGATGTTGAAATATAATCCAGGAATGGCTGCTTCTGCATTAGTTGACATGGTGATGAATGACACTAAGATCAAGTTTACAAGGTTCCAGATGTATAGAGCAAAGAGTAAGGTGAAGCAGTTGAGTGTGGGTAATGATAAGAAGCAGTATGCACCTTTGTGAAGGTATGCAGCTGAGATAGTTATGAGTGACCCTGACAACACTGTGAGGATAAAGACCATGCCTTCAGAGAATGGTCCAATATTCAAAAGATTTTATATTTGTTGGGGTCAACTGAAGAAGGGTTATAAGGCAGGATGCATGAAGATACTGTGTTTTGATGGGTGTCATCTGAAGAGCTACTATGGTGGGATACTATTGAGTGCTATTGGGATTGATGCCAACAACTGCTTGTTTCCCATAGCCTATGCTGTAGTTGAAAAAGAGAAGGGGGAATCATGGGTGTGGTTCATGAATCTGCTTGTGAAGGATTTGGATATTACAGAAGATGGCAGTGGTGGATATGTGGTGATATCAGACAAACAGAAGGGGCTTATAGATGCTGTGGAGAGTGTGTTTCCATATGCACAACACGGATTTTGTGTTATGCATATGTATGGGAATTTTGTGTTATACTTCAAAGAGTGTGATCCTTCTGAGCATGTTGAGGAATGTTTCAAGATCTCTGCTTATAATGAGAGTCATGCACACCTTGAGAGGTCCTGAGGATTGGCCATTGTCTGAGCTTCCACCATGCCTTCCACCCATTCCAGAAAAGTTACCAGGCAGGCCCAAGAAGAATGACATGATCAAGCCTCCTGAAGAATTAGAAGAATTGAAGAAGAGGGGTAGTAAAGGGGAGAGGGTGAAATTGAGCAAGAAGGGTGTGGTGATGAACTGTGGGTTCTGTCACAAGGTTGGGCATAATAAGAGGACTTGTCCGAAGAGGCATGAAATATTAGGCACTGAGGCTACTGCTGGAGTAGACATTCCTCCAAAGACAACAAAAACTGCAAAGGTAAATATTAACTGATTTTTGCTACCTTATTATTGATCATTCATACTCATAACATGTACTAACTAAATTGTTTATTGCATCCATCTAAGAAAGGAAAAAAAAAGTGCCAAGAAGAAGAAGGATTCCAATGCTGCTGCTTCTGGTGTCAAAGAGAATCCTATTGATTTGGATTCTGGTGCAAATGGAGAAAGTGGAGCTGCTGCTGGTGATCATGAGCCTCAAATGGCAGATTTAAATGATGGTGTAGCAGATGATCAGGTGGTATCTAGCCCTGAGGATGGACCTACATGTACTACCCCATCTAGATCAAGCCCAAGATTCACAAGCCAGACCAAAGTACCTTCACCACCACCTGTTGCAAGCCAGCTTTCTCCAACTAGATCAAGCCCAAGGTTTACAGGACAGGTCAATGCTACTTCTTCACCACCTGCTCCAAGAAGGAAAAATGTTAAAAGAAAGTTAGTAACTGAGGAAGAGGGGTTGGAAGTTAGGGAGAGGCAGATTAGAAAAGTGAAGAAAGTGGTAAGACTGGTTGAAGAGGTTAGTGGTAAGAAGGTGACCAAGAAAAATGTCAACAACAAAGCCAAAAAAGCCAAAGTCACAACAGAGGAAGAGGAGCCAACACTTGCTGAGGTTATTTTCTATTTAAATGCTTTCCAAATTATTGAATCTTTGGTTATTGCTATCTGCCTGAACCAACCACTTTGGTTTGTTTACAGGTAAAAAAGAGATATGGAGAATTGAAAAAGAAGGGGGCTTCCACTTTAGAAGAAATTGGCCCTAGGTATGAGGTAAAAACTACCTTGTGCATGTTTTTGGTGAGAAATATTATTATCTATTGGTTGAGGTCCCAATATGATTGTTTAATTTTCATGTGTTTTTGTTGCAGTCATCTAAAAGGAAAAAGTGAATAGAGTGGGCAACCCTGCAAGTGTTGTGGAGAGAATAGTTGACACAACACTTAAAAAGGCACTTCACAATACAGTGAGCAGGATTTTGAAGGGCAATCAACCCTTATGAGCATCTATTTTGGGAGGGATAACAATGTGATGCCCATTTTGCATTTTGTTATGAACAGTTCTTATTTTTCTTGTAATGTAGGAGTATGAACAATTGATGTTATGGCTTGAGATGTTTTGTTATTTTGATGTTCTAATGGTGTATAATTGGTGTATTTAGTCATCTTTTTTCATGGTATATGATGTTTTTTTTAGTGTATATAAATGACCAAACTAATAAAATTCAGGGCCTAAATTAGAAATGGAAAATATAGTTAAGGGGCCATTTCAGAAAATTAAAATATAGTTAAAGGGTATAACTTGAAAAGAAACAATAGTTCAGGGGCAAATCGCACACTTCATAGTTCAATGGGCAAAACGCACACTTAGTAAAGTTTGAAAGAATTTTTTTGGACAAAAATGCCCTTAAACTATAACACGTGCTGTGCACGTGGCTTACTGTTCCGGTAAAAATATGTTCGGAAAACGCACAAAAGTAAAACGCACAAACGACCAAAGTTTAGGGGGCACTGCCGCTAAAACTAAAGTTCTGACCCTGTGCGGTAAATGACCCCATAGTTTGGGGGGTTTGATAGAATTATCCCTTTTTTTATTTCAGTAAAGTGAACTGCATTAATTAGCAATTTTCATAATTTACATTTGGGTCTTAATCTTGATCTTTTAAGTCTATAAATGAAGAATTTTGCAGTTGAATTGGGCAGAATGTTCAATTTACTTTAGGATGAATAATTTATATATAAATGGTCACTTCCAACAACTTTTCTTGTATGACATGTGTAAGATTATAATATTGGCATTGCCTTCTCATTTATTATAATATTATATATATACAAAAAATAGTCTTGGGGACTAAGTAAACTATCTATCAAGATAACTACCAAATATACAAAAGATATACATCTATTCTAGTCTAATAGCTAGTCTAATACACTATCGGAATCACAACGGGAGGAGGACGAACGTTGAGGCTATCCCGAAAATCATCAAAGAGAATACGAGGGAGCCATTTAGTGAAGATATCGGCAATTTGATAACGAGAAGACACATGAAGAACACGAACATCACCGCGAGACACTTTTTCTCGCACACAATGAATATCCATTTCAATATGCTTCGTGCGTTGATGCTGCACGGGGTTTTCTGAAAGATAAATAGCAGTTACATTGTCACAGTAGACAAGAGTAGCATGGGAGACAGGAAAATGAAGCTCCAAAAGCAAATTGCGAAGTCAACAAGATTTCGACACAACGTTGGTAACACCACGGTATTCAGCTTCAGCACTAGAGTGAGAAAGAGTAGGTTGCCGTTTACCCGACCAAGAGAGAAGATTATCACCAAAAAGTACACAATAACCCGATGTGGAGCGACGTGTGTTGGGGCAGCCTCTCCAATCAGCGTCGGTGAAAGCTTTAAGAGTGGAGAGAGGGGACGACCAAATGAAGAGACCGAGAGCAAGAGTCCCCAGAATATAGCGCAAGACACGTTTCAGTGCTTGCATGTGAGCTTCACGAGGATCGTGCATATAAAGGCAAATCTGTTGGACATCATAAGAGATATCGGGTCGGGTAAAGGTCAAATACTAAAGAGCACCCGTAAGAGACCGGAAAAGTGTCGGATCCGAACAAGGGGCACTGTCAAGAGCTGCACTAAGCTTGGATTTCGTGTCAACGGGAGTGAGGGTTGGTTTGCAGAAGACATGCCGGCTCGTTCAAGAATATCCATAGAATACTTCTTCTGAGGGAGAAATAACCCTTTAGAGTCTCGAGTGACAGAAACCCCTAAGAAGAAACTCAAAGGACCTAAATCCTTCATAGCAAACTCCGAGTTGAGAGATGCCATAATTGTATGGTGCAAGGCAGTGGCCGAGGTGATCAAGAGAATATCATCGACATACAAAAGAAGATATGCAATGTTAGTACCGCACCGATAAATAAAAAGAGAGTGGTCGGACGTGCTCTGAAAGAAACCAAGAGTACGAACATAATCGGTAAAACGCTGGTACCATGCACGAGGGGCTTACTTTAGGCCATAAAGATATTTCTTCAAGAGACATACATGATCAGGTCTAGAGGGATCCCGAAAGCCGAGGGACTGATGCATATAGACTGTGTCGTGAAGATGACCATGAAGAAAAGTGTTTTTCACGTCCAACTGATGAATGGACCAAGATTTGGACATGACAAGGCTAAGGACTGTCCGGATAGTTGCGGATTTCACCACGGGGCTGAAAGTGTCAGCACAATCCACTCCAACCTGTTGAGACCTGCCATCACCACAAAGACGAGCCTTATACCGCTCAAAATAACCATCATAGTTAAACTTATGGCGAAAAACCCACAAAGACCGAATCACATTACCATCTCTAGAACGAGGTACTAACTCCCACGTCTTATTTTTAATAAGAGCATCAAATTCATCAGCCATAGCCAATTTCCAATTCAGATCACATAATGCTGCTACATGGTTACGGGGGAGAGGTGGAGGCAAGAGGGTGGCTGATAAGTTAAGGAACTGTTTAGGCTTAGATATACCACGTTGGGTGCATGTAGTCATGGGATGAGAGGGAGTCGGGGTGGTGGTGGTCAGGTAGCCGGGACAACGACCGATATAGGTGGAGACGAGGGAGGGTCGGTATGATGCATTTGGGCCGTGAGTGGAGGAGAGGCCGCAGGGTCGGTAATATCTGTGTTTGGGTTGTGAGGTGGAAAAGGGTGTATCGGCGTGGTAAGGAGATGAGAGGTGAGTAGTGGTGATAAATCAGAATCAAAAAAATTATAAGAGTTTGGGGAGGGGTTATTGAGTGTCGAGAACGAAAATTTACCTTAATCAAAGAGAACATGGCGGCACACGATTATTTTCTGACTCGAGATGTCATAGCACTTGTAACCCCTGTGGTTAGAGGGAATACCTAGAAAGACACAAGGAGTGGAACGTTGTTGTAGTTTATTTATGAGGGGGGAAGGGACGAGGGGATAACACAAACACCAAAAAATGCGAATATGTGCATAAGATGGATGTTTTTTAATATAAGAGTTGAAGAGGAGTTTTATTCCCAAACGTTTAGAGGGGAGTATATTTAGTAAATATGTTGCCATTTGAAGTGCCTGGTGCCAAAAGGAGGGAGGGACGGACGCATGAGCAAGAAGAGTGCGAACCATGTTATTTATTGTTATTTTTCTTTCAGACTTTCCATTTTGTGAAGATGGGTAAGGACAAGAATACCGAAATTGCATGCCATGATTCGCACAAAAATTATGAAATAAATGATTATTAACTTCAGTACCATTGTCACATTGAAACGATTTTATGTTCCGTTCAAATTGAGTTTTGACAAAGTTACTAAATAAAGTAAATGTTGGAAAAACTTGAGATTTATGGGCAAGGGGAAACGTCTACAAGAAATCAGGAAAATTGTCCAAAAACAAAATATAAAAACAATGTCCAGACGAACTCAAAATAGGCGACGACCATAAGTCACTATGAACAATATCAAAAGGAAAGTAAGTAATAGATAATGAGGAAATAAAAGGTAGTCTAATATGCTTACCAAGAGAACAAGATGGACACAAGGACTTGGACGCTTTAGGACAATGGATGGATTATGTACGACGTAAGAAATCAAGGATGAATGTTCCTGGATGACCAAGGCGGGCGTGTCAAAGAGTAAGAGAGAGAGAGCGACGAGGGCAGTAGGCGGAGCAGCGGAAGGAAGAGAGGCCAATGTGGAGATGGGATAAAGGTCGCCAATGCTATTGCATCTCATAAGTCGGGTGCCCGTCCATAGATCCTTCACAGAGAAACCAAAAGGATCAAATTACACAGTCACAGAGTTATCATTAGTAAATTTCCAAATCGACACGAGTTTTTGATAATATTTGGAGCATGCAAGACATTATTTAGGGCAAGGGGTGGGAAAGGAAGAGAAAGAGCCATATTACCGTAACCACGAATCGGGATGGATTGACCACTACCAACAGTTATGCCATGATTGGTGCTCGTATTAAAATAGGGTAAGAGCATACCTTGTTGGGATGTCATATGAGAAGAGGCACCGGAATCCATATATCACGACTCATCAGGAGGGGTGAGCGAGAGGGTATGCATGGCAGCAGCTATGTCCGTAGGGACATAGGGCTGCGTGGGCGGAGCAAAGGCCGAATAGTAGGCTCCCGCAAGCCGCAGACCAAGGATGCCGGGTCTGCGCGATGCGGGCGGACGTGGTGCGGTTGGGTAAGGTGAAGGCGGGGCGGTCCATGCTGGGTTGTAGGACGGGTAGGGGGTACATCCATTGCCAAATAGGGGAGGAGGCGTATGGTGCACCCCCGCGACCCGTGTGACGCCCGCCTCGACCGCGATAAGAGCCACGACCCCGAACCTGCAAGCGTTGATCATGGTTGTCACGTGTGGTGGAAGGAGCGGACTCCAGTGCGGAGCCGTCCAAGGAAGGTGGTCCCGTGACGAGGGCAAACTCGGTGGTGGTGCGTGCGGCTCTCTTGGCAAGGCTCGTTTCCTCAAGAGTAAGCATAGAACGAGCCTTGGAGAAAAGTGGAAGTGGATCACTTTGTTGAATGAGAGTTGCAATACCACCGTATGTTTCGTTGAGTCCTGCCACGAGTTGGAGAACCAACCTCTGATTCGAAACGGAGGCACCAACATTAGCAAGTTGGTCAGCGAGCATCTTTAACTTTTGACAGTAAGCACCCACATTGGAAAATTCGTTGAGAGTAGTGGACGAGAATTGGCTTTCAAGATGAACGGCTCGGGAGTTCTTATTGTCTTGAAATAATTCAGCCAAATGGACCCAAGCATAGAGAGCTGTGGTGTTTTTCTCGATAATCGTGTGAAGAAGATCAGTCTAGATGGTGCCATAAATCTATTGAAGGACGATGGCATCAATGCGCTTCCACATGCGCAGTTCAGTGGAGTCGTCAGAGGGAGGATCGGCCTTATCGAGAAAGAGGTGACCCGTGACTTCGAAGGCGTGTGCATGAATCTTGAACAATTTAGACAAAGAATTGTATTGTCCGGATTCAACATCGAGCACGATAGGAATAAAATTGCGGATATTTGTGAGCGTGATGGCTGGGAGAATTTTAGAGGAGGGAGAGGAGGTGGCGGCCGAGTTCTTTAGGGTAGGATTGCTAGCGTTAGTCATTTAGAGAGATGAGGCTTGATACCATGTAAGACTGTAATATATTATAATGTCACATATATAAAAGGTAGTCTTGTGGACTAAGTAAACTATCAATCAAGATAACTACCAAATATACAAAAGATATACACAATATCTATTCTAATAACATCATTTTCGCAAAATGTTCACATTTTGGCCATTGTTAACTAAGCACTCTCAGTTACGTTTGCGATTTTTGACAAGCCTCTCAAATTTTTTGATGAAGTTCTCTCAATTGTTGTTATGTTGAGAAATTGGTCTTTTGAGTAGTTTCCTAAGGGTCATTTGTTTCCTAAAGAAATATGCAAGATGTTACACTTTGGCATTGAACAAGTTAGTATTTATATTTTCTATATAGTTGAGATTACTCTTGTACACACATTATTTTGGAATCTCACAAACCTTCTGTAAAGTGCAGTATATATTTCAGAGATTACGGTACTCCTCATATTTCAGTCTCTTTATTTTGTTCTTATTGCAGTTTGTGCATATTTAACTATAACTGCTTGTTATTATTATGCACAAGTGACTTACATATATAGTTGGTTAAATTTGCCTTAATTTATTTTTGTGGCAATGTATTTGATTGTTACGTTTGTATAATTTAGTGCGTATGCAAATTTGATTTAATCTGACCAGGAAAATCATATTAATTGTAACATATAAAATGGTGCACTCAGTGCGTATGAAAATCATTATTTTTGTAGTGCCTAGAATTCACAAGAGGTTCTATCTCTAGATTCTCTTCAAGTTCATATGATTACAGTACTGAATTTCACCAATTCATTGCATATTGCGTGAATTATTCATTTGGTTCAATTATAATAATTGAATTTTAGGGCAATATCATGCGGTAATAGTTAGAATTATAATTGGAGTATATCACCATATGGAAAATGGTAGCTTCCACGTTATACTTAAAGCGGCGTATATGCTGGCCAATATAGTCATTTTAGTCCATGACACATATAATGCCATCTGATTAGGAATTCATACTTCATCTACATGTTCTGCAATTCAGAAGGAGAAAAACATTTTTTAGTTATTCCGTAAAATGAGGATTATAGGTATGGTCTTAGTTTATTATGAAAATTCCCCAGTTACCTTAGCTATTGTCTTTAACCCATAACGAAAGTGGAGGTAGTAGTTCCGGAATATGATGATTGCTTTAAGTTTAAAGATTTGCGCTATGGTTTATACTTAATACATTTTTAGAGAAACCATCTTTCTATTTATTGTTTGAAATTTTCCGTAAGATTCACTTGTTATTTGAAATTATATTGCTCGTTTTGAGACTATAGCAGTATAGCATTCATTTCATAATGGAGTGAGTTTTACAGTACTATAGAGCAAATTTTCATAAACTTCGCATGCATATAATAATTTCTCTTGGTTTTGAGCCTTTCTTTATTTGTGCATAAAGAATGCTTTAATATCTTTTAAGAATTACGCTTGTGATTGCATAAATATTTGTTATTTATGGATAAGTTTTATAGACAAACTTCTTAGTTACTTGCCAATTTGCATAGTTTTTGTTTGCAAATTTATTGAAGTTTATTGAAGTTATGATAATTATATTCGTGGTTAGTTCAGAATTTTGCGTAAATTAAGTTATTATGAACATGATGACCATGCATACATGTTGGACTTGCATTGCATTATTAATTTTGTAGTAGATTCATTATTCATTAGCTACATTCGCATATTTTAGTAGATTCACTTTCAATTTGTAGCCTCAAATTATAAGAATTTTGGAAGTTATTTTTGCATTAGTAATGTAATGCCCCGTCTCGTTATGTGACTATAAGTTTTAATTTATTATTTAAACATGAGTTCAACTTCGTTTGTTTTAAAAAAAAAACTATCCTCTTTATTGACAGGAGTCATATACGTTATATATATGTACATGTAACACCTCACTCTACCTATTTTTTTTCTACCATATCCATAAGATCTTTCCATATGTATTGCTTTTGCATTTTATGATCACTTCGTATTTATAGAGTATACGTAGTGAATTTGGGGACGAAATCTTTTTAAGGATCTAGGATGTAATACCATGAATTTTTGGGTACTCTCTTATTATAGTTTTATATCACACACAAAACAAAATAAAAATTGAGTAAATATATATGCATATTCCTTTATTTGGGCTTTGGAATGGACAGTGGGCTGTTCATAAATTAATTTCCTTTTTAATAAACTTAATTGGCCCATTTTCACACCCTATGACCGCCATTCAAATCATTTGTACGCCTTTTGTATTTAAATGAAGGGAAACAGATAAGTATTCAGTATTCACATTTTTTTTGGGTTGCACCGTGTTTTCATCTCCAACATCAGGTAGAAGATGCTCCTTTTCTTTTCTTCTAATTCCGTTAAAATTGTCATGAATTGAAGACGTCCTTATATTCTTGAATATGAATGTTTAGTTCACCTAAGAGTTAAGTGGCACACGTTGATGCGGGGTAATTTCGTCTGCTGACTAATCACTCCACGTCAGACTAGCTCGAGCTCCTGATTGGTCCAAGCTAGCTTTGAGTTCGGGAAACCTGCACTGGAAACACGACACATGAACTAGGCGGGGGCTGGCCCCGCGAAGGCACTCCGATGCCTAAGTCAGTAATGGGCCTTAGTAGTAATGGGCCTATAATGCCAATTATAGGTCTCGTAGTGTCGAAATATGCGAAAATATGGTGAAAACGGACTAAACTGCTCAAAACAGGCAAAATAACTCGAATTCAGCCCTCAACTCGAAATCTGGGCAAACTAACTCAAATTCAGCTTCAACTCGAATTCAGTCTCAACTCGAATTCGATGTAGCTCAACTTGAATCTCAACTCGAATTCCTCAACCCTAACAGAGTGTCAACTCTAATTCCTCAACTCTATCAGAGTGTCAACTCTAATTCTTCAACTCTATCAGAGTGTCAACTCTAATAGAGTGTCAACTCTAATTCTTCAACTCGAATTCTTCAACCCGAATTCGATGTAGCTCAACTCGGATCTCAACTCGAATTGCTCAACCAAAATTCGATGTAGCTCAACTCGGATCTCAACTCGAATTCCTCAACCCGAATTCGATGTAGCTCAACTCGGATCTCAACTCGAATTCCTCAACCCGAATTCGATGTAGCTCAACTCGGATCTCAACTCGAATTCTTCAACCCGAATTCGATGTAGCTCAACTCGGATCTCAACTCGAATTCCTCAACCCGAATTCGATGTAGCTCAACTCGGATCTCAACTCGAATTAGGTTAAAGCTCCTCCGAAATTCGTCCCTTACCAATGAAGATTACCCGGGTATTTATAGGCAAAAAAGCTTCCGTAATTTCCGGCGTGGGCCGCGCTAATGGGCCTCGGCCTTTTAGGCCTAATTGGTTGGCTTCAACTCGAATTAAGCCTTCAACTTGAACACATGCTTTCAACTCTAACAGAGCATTTTAACTCTAACGAAGAATTTCAACTCTAACAGAGGATTTCAACTCTAACAGCATTTCAACTCTAACAGAGGATTTCAACTCTAACAACATTTCAACTCTAACAGCATTTCAACTCTAACAGAGGATTTCAACTCTAACAGAGGATTTCAACTCTAACAGTGGATTTCAACTCTAACAGCATTTCAACTCTAACAGAGGATTTCAACTCTAACAGCATTTCAACTCTAACAGCATTTCAACTCTAACAGATGATTTCAACTCTAACAGCATTTCAACTCTAACAGCATTTCAACTCTAACAACATTTCAACTCTAACAGAGAATTTCAACTCTAACAACATCTCAACTCTAACAGAAGATTTCAACTCTAACAGCATTTCAACTCTAACAGCATTTCAACTCTAACAGAGTGTCAACTCTAATTGGGCTTATAGGTCAAATTGGGCCCACGTGTTGATTTAAGGCCCAAATTTGACTTATTAATCCAATTTCAAAAAATAAAAAATTTATGGCTCGCCCGTCATCGACTTGCCACGCGTCACGAGCTTATAGGTCGCATATTATTTAGCATAACATAAGTCCCCCAATTTGCATGGGCTCGTGGTACACGAGCGTTTGCAAATTTCATGCTTCGATCTTTTTCTTGGTTCGTCAAATTTTTATTTGACCCTTCATAAGTCCCCCAATTTGCATGGGGTCGTGGTACACGAGCGTTTGCAAATTTGATGCTTCGATCTTTTTCTTGGCTCATGTGCCTCTTTTGTTTAGATTTTAGTATTATTTTTCATTCATGAATACTCTGGTGTTTTCTTCTCGAGCCTTAGACGTTTTTGTTGACCTTCGGGATTTGGTATTTCAATAGTTGCTTTCTTGGATTTGCATTCGAGTCTTGTCTTTATCGATATAGCGTGGTTTTATTGTTATATGCTCATGTTTCCCGTTTTTATCTATACGATGGATTTCCATTTCAGTAAAAAATCATGGCTTTCCAACGTGACAAGAAGAATGCTCATCATCCAGTTTATTCTCCGGTTATGCCGTAATTGCTAGTCGCTTTTATTGGTTTTTCACCTAGTTTAATTTCTGTAGGGCTTTTATAGCTCGCCTACTTTATGGAAATTTCACCCAATAGGCTCTTCACCTAGTTTAATTTCTGTAGGGCTTTTATAGCTCGCCTACTTTATGGGAATTTCACCCAATAGGCTCTTCACCTAGTTTAATTTCTGTAGGGCTTTTATAGCTCGCCTACTTTATGGGAATTTCACTCAATAGGCTCTTCACCTAGTTTAATTTCTGTAGGGCTTTTATAGCTCGCCTACTTTATGGGAATTTCACCCAATAGGCTCTTCACCTAGTTTAATTGTAGTCCTTCATCCCTTGTTTTCTCGATATTATACTTCAAGCAAGTATCCTTTGGCCAAAAAGAAAGTTTTATTTATTTCGGACTGCACTTGCAGCCACGACATGCTGCCTACGTATCCCTTATAAGTGGGAATCAAGCCGAACGTAGTTCATTGTGGTGCTTACATCTCGTCAGGTTCCACAGGTCTGAACCTCGCATTGACTCCCACAAGTCGGGATCTCATTATTTGCAGAAAAAATAAACCTACCAATCTACTGCGCTCACATATCAAGCGATTTATTTATTAGAAAATCTAAAATTGTCCTCATCCGTGCTCCATCATCCACTTGGTGAATTTCTCATGCGTAGAAACGACGCAAATTCTGAATGTTCCAAGGCCTTTTCAACATCTTCCCTCCGAGTTTTGCTAAATAATAGTATCCTTTGGTACTCGCCTTGACAACTCTATATGGTCCTTCCCATGTTGGTTGTAGCTTTCCAACATGCCTTCCTGTCGCTTCAACCTTTCTTAACACCAAGTCCCCAACTTGGAATTCTCTGAAACGTACTTTCTTGTCGTAAGCTTTTGCCATCACAATCTTATTAGCGAGCGAACATTGAAAAGCTTCTTCCCTGATTGCACCTATCATATCCAAATCCAACTTCCTTAGTCGAGCGGCTTCTTCCGGGTTGTAACTCTCCATTCTATGCATTGTCATTCCTGCCTCCACTGGTATGACAGCTTCTGACCCACACACTAATAAAAATGGAGTCTCCCCGGTTGCTCTCTTTGGTGTAGTCCTGTAAGCCCACAGAATTCCGGGCAAAGTTTCTGGCCAAGTTCCACCCACTTGAAACAAACGTTTCTGCAGATAGTCTTTCAGTGTCTTGTTGGTGGACTCCACTTTTCCATTTGCTTGGGGATGCGAGCCTGCAGAAAAGTGTTGTTTTATCTTTAGCTCTTTACACCACGATGTAATCTCTGATCCCGTGAATTTTTTTCCATTGTCTAATACTATCACACGTGGAAGACCAAAACGACAGATAATATTTCTCCAGATGAACTCAATCATGTTCTTCTCCGTGATAGCTGCTAAAGCTTCGGCTTCTACCCATTTGGAGAAATATTCCACCGCCACTACCATAAATCTTTTTCCATTCTTTGCCGCCGGTAACGGTCCCACTAGGTCTATTCCTCATTGATCGAAAGGACACGTTGCCTCCATGGGATATAAGAGTTGAGCTGGTACATGGGTTGAGTGAGCATGCAATTGACAACTCTCGCACTTCTTGACGTATTCCATCGCATCCTTGAATAAGGTAGGCCAATAATAACCTTGCCTCATAATCTTCTGACCCAATGCTCTGCCACCTGCATGATTCCCGCATGATCCTCCGTGGATTTCATCCATGACATATTCTGCTTGATTCAGCGATAAACACTTCAATAATGGTCCTTCAAAAGACCGCTTGTATAGTTCCTCATTGAAGATCACGTATCGCGAGGCACTATACCTCAACCTCTTTACTGCATGAGGATCCGAAGGCAAACTCCCATCTTTCAGAAATTTGATAATGTCATCCTTCCAACTAGATTCGTCAATAATTGGCATCACAAACTCTATCTCTTGCTCCTTTTCACGTGAAATTCTGCCTATCGCAGGTTGTTCAGATGCCAATAGGTCCACTCGTTGTTCAATGTATACGTCAGTTGAGCTGGCAAATCTAGAGAGTGCGTCCGCCTTGGTGTTTTCTGCCCTTGGAATCTGACTAAGAGTGAATATCGTGAAGGACTCCGCTCCATCCTTCAACTTAGCCAAATATCTCACCATGTTCTCTTCTTTTGCTTCATAAGTACCAGCGAACTGATTGGCTACTAGCTGCGAGTCAGTGAAGACTGCTAGGTGTGTTACCCCTAGAGATTTGCACATTTCAGTCCCTGCTACGGCCGCCTCGTACTCTGCTTCATTATTAGTCACTGTGAAGTTGAGGCTAATAGCGTACTCATGTTCCCTTCCTTCGGGGGACCGTAGATAGATCCCTATTCCTCCCTTTGAGGTAGTCGCGGATCCATCTACGTGAAGAGTCCACAGAACAGTGGACAAGTCCCTCTCCAAAGTCAATACTTGACCATTCGTGGTCATTTCTTCTCTTCCTCCGAATGATTCAGCAACAAAATCAGCAAGGACATGTGCCTTGATCGCTTGTCTGGGTCGATACTCTATTCCATACTCGCTTAACTCTATTGCCCACTTGACCAATCTCCCTGATGTCTTTGGTTTTATCAAAACTTGCTTCAACGGTTTGTCCGTTAAGACTACGATTGGATGAGCCTGGAAATAAGGCTTCAGCTTCTTTGCGGAGTGAACTACCGCTAGAGCAAACTTCTCAATATCTATATAATTTAATTATGCTCCATGCAACACCTTGCTGATGTAGTAGACTGGTAAGTGATGCGTCCCTTCAGCTCGTACTAGGACAGAACTAATGGCGTTAGGAGAAACTGCCAGATATAAATACAAGGTTTCCCCCTCTACTGGTTTGGCAAGCAATGGCGGCGTCGCCAAATAGGTCTTGAGTTGCTGAAAAGCATTCTCACAGTCCTCATTCCACTCAAAGTTTCTATTCTTCTTCAAAGTTTTGAAAAATGGAAGACTTTTCTCAGCCGTCGTTGATATAAAACGACCCAAGGCTATCATTCTTCCTAACAAGCGATGTACGTCCCTTACAGTTTTAGGAGATGGTAATGTAGTAATGGCCGCAATCTTATCAGGATTGGCCTCAATCCCTCTCTGGTTTACCATGTATCCCAAAAACTTTCCTCCATTAACCCCAAAAGTGCACTTCTTCGGGTTTAATTTCATTCCATACAGTCGCATGATCGAAAAAGCTGTACGCAAATGATCAACATGGTCGTCTGCCTTGACGCTCTTTATGAGTATGTCATCAATATATGCCTCCATCGTCTTTCCAATGTGATCATAGAACATCTTAGCCACCCACCTTTGAAAAGTTGCCCCTGCATTTTTAAGTCCGAACGACATTACTCGATAACAAAACACTCATCTATCAGTTACGAAGGCCGTCTTCGACATATCATACACAGCCATCAGGATTTGATGAAAACCACTTAGTGCGTCCACCATACTTAACAACGCACATCCTGCTGTAGAGTCCACCAACAGATCTATTCGAGGCAATGGGAATGGATCTCTCGGACAATGCTTGTTTAAGTCCGTGTACTCTACACACATCCTCCAATCTTGATTGGCCTTTGGAACCAACACGATATTGCTCAACCACTCTGAATAGCGTACCTCGTATATGTGTCTTGCTGCCAATTTCTAGTTTACCTCCTTCTCGGCTGCCAAATTCTTCTCTTTACTGAAGTTCATTTTCTTTTGGCATACCGGCCTTGCATCTGGATTCACATTTAGTCGATGCACGACTATTCTAGGATCTATCCCCTTCAAATCTTCATCCGTCCACGCAAACACGTCGTAATGTTCACGTAAACACGTGATCAATCGCTCTTCCACCTCCTTTGTCATACAAGTCCCAATTCTGGTAGTTTTGGCAGGGTCATTCTTGGCGAGGGATATCTCTTTAAACTCCCCCAATGGCTCAACTTTGTCGTTTTGCGCCAACTGTGCCTTGTACCTTCTCAGCCTCTTACTTTCTTCTTCCTCCGGAATCAGTGTCTCGACACCCTCCAGAGCTTCTTCCCCTAATCTTTGCTTCTTAGGTTCCTTCTGCATTTCAGTAACATTTATCAACTCTCTATGTTGGCATACTGTGTTCAGCATATTGACTTCTTCCTTCCTCGTGGGTTTCAATGATGCCACATATGACTTCCAAGCTACCTTGTGGTCTCCACATACCTCGCCTACACCTCTTGGCGTGGGAAACTTCACCTTCTGATGATAAGTAGATGCTATTGCACGGAACTCATTCAATCCTCGCCTTCCAATTATCATATTGTATGTGAAAGGGGTGTCGACCACTACGTACTTAAGATTGCGAGTTCGCCTAGTGGGATTGTGCCCAAATGAGGTTTGGAGCGTTACTATTTCTATTGGTATCACTGTGGCTCCCCCCGAATCCTTGCAGCGGTGTAGTTACCTTTTCCATGTAGAGCTGCCCTAACTCCATCTTCATAAGAGTATCATACAAGATAATGTTTGCCGAACTTTCATTGTCAATTAACACTCTTTTCATTGCGTAATTTGCTACTTCAATAGTCACTACTAACGGACAGTCGAGCTCGTGGGACTCTATCATCTGAGGATCTAATCGCTCTCGATCCTTCTCATCAAATGTTTTTTGAGTCTGGCAAATCCTCCACCATTCCAACAAGGGATGTATTCCTGGTGAATACTCCTTGATTTACCTTCCTCATGATTCTCTCCCTTCCTTTGTTGGAGTCTGCCCCGACTGGCCCTCTAGATATCATGTTGATCACCCCTCTAAGAGGCGCACTTTCTATTCTCAGCGGTTGTTCATCAGCTTCATTTCTTCTAAGTTCATCCCTTTGTCTGGAGTCATCAGTTCTAAGCTTTTTGCTCGAAGGACTTTCCCTCTTGTGATCCCTTACATACTGGGCCAAATGCCCTTCTCTGATCAGACGTTCTATTTCTGCAAAGAGGGTGCAACACTGTGAAGTGTCATGACCATACTGCTCGTAGTAACGACAATATTCTTTGGACTTGCGAGTTCCCTCAGTTTCTCTAATTTTGTTTGGTTTTCTGGTCAACCCTTGTTGTCTTGCCACAGCGAATACCTCCATGATGCTTACGTTCAATGGAGTATACTTTACGGGTGATCTTCCTCTTCTCTTATCATTTCTGTCTTGATCAGGACCATTTCTCCAAGGCCGGTCATTACGTCTGTTGTCATTCATCTTCTGCTTTCCCGGATATCTGTAATCTCCTATGTTATACTGATTCAGTTCTTCCACCTCCATCTCACGACGCAATCTCTCCATGATGAGCTCAATAGTTGGGGGCGGGTTTCGCACTAAATCATTGGCCAAAGCCCTGTTCCTTAAGGTCTTGAAAAGGATTCCTCGAATTTCCCTTGGGGTTGGCGTTTTGACTTTCAACATCTCCACATTAAACTTCTTCATATATTCTCGCAGAGATTCTCTCTCGCCTTGTTTGAGGCGACATAGGTAATCTGCCTCAAGCGAATCTACCGAGAGTGTAGAGAACTTTGATCTAAACATGTCAGGCAACTGTTCGTAACTGTGGATGCTTCTTGTAGGTATACGTGCAAACCACTCCTGTGCCACTCCCACTAAGGAGATCGAGAAAAGCCGTGCCTGGATTCTAGCATCAAATCCTCCCAGGCTCAGTATTCCATCCAAAACATGCAAGTGCGATGATGGATCTGTTGTCCCATCATAGTTGGGCATTTTTGGGATATCCTGTCCTCTACAAAAAGGTGAGGGTTCAGACACCCTGGTGTTATTTTGATTATAACCACCCGTTCTCCTTCTGCCATTCTCGTATCTCGGTGGACTATACTCACGAGGAGCCTCACGGTGCTCCCTCATTTCCAAATTTCTATAATGTCTATCACGCCTGTCTACTCTCTCGGTATCTCTTCCTCTATGAACTCTATCATATGAGTTCACTTCATCATCCAACTCCACACGCCTCCTGCGTGGGTCAGTGGTTCTCATGTCATCCTCAGGCCTCGGACCTCCCGCATGCCTCAATAAGCGAACATTTGAGGAGGCTTGACGGGTCTCTCTATGTGAACGTGAGATCACATCTTCCTCCCTACCTCTGTCCCGATGAGCTATCCCAGCCGATCGGTGATCACGCGAACGTGAGTTCTGCGCCTGAAATTCGGTCCTCCTTTGAAGTCCTGGCTGGGTCTGAGGAGCAACGGTTGGTATGACACCCAACTGTTGCAATGTTTGTACTATTTGCTCCACATGCTGTGGTGGTAGAGGAGGTATAACCGCCAGATCAGTCTGTTGGTTCTCCACTGGTGCAACATTTCTGCGAGCTCGTGTTGTACCAGTCACAGAAGTTTCATCCCTGTTACGATTCCTATCGACACGGGTCGAAGGGCCTTGCGGTTGGCTAGTAGCTGCAGTGTGAGCTCTGGTGCCTACAACCATGTTTAAGTGGTCACGTGTGTTTCTAACTCAGTACACTTAAGTGGTTTCCCACAGACGGCGCCACTGATGCAGGGTAATTTCGGCTGCTGACTAATCACTCCACGTCAGACTAGCTCGAGCTTCTGATTGGTCCAAGCTAGCTTTGAGTTCGGGAAACCTGCACTGGAAACACGGCACGTGAACTAGGCGGGGGCTGGCCCCGCGAAGGCACTCTGATGCCTAAGTCAGTAATGGGCCTTAGTAGTAATGGGCCTATAATGCCAATTATAGGCCTCGTAGTGTCGAAATATGCGAAAATATGGTGAAAACGGACTAAACTGCTCAAAACATGCCAAATAACTCGAATTCAGCCCTCAACTCGAATTCTGGGCAAAATAACTCAAATTCAACTTCAACTCGAATTCAGTCTCAACTCGAATTCGATGTAGCTAAACTTGAATCTCAACTCGAATTCCTCAACCCTAACAGCGTGTCAACTCTAATTCCTCAACTCTATCAGAGTGTCAACTCTAATTCTTCAACTCTATCAGAGTGTCAACTCTAACAGAGTGTCAACTCTAATTCTTCAACTCGAATTCTTCAACCCGAATTCGATGTAGCTCAACTCGGATCTCAACTCGAATTTCTCAACCCAAATTCGATGTAGCTCAACTCGGATCTCAACTCGAATTCCTCAACCCGAATTCGATGTAGCTCAACTCGGATCTCAACTCGAATTCCTCAACCCGAATTCGATGTAGCTCAACTCGGATCTCAACTCGAATTCCTCAACCCGAATTCGATGTAGCTCAACTCGGATCTCAACTCGAATTAGGTTAAAGCTCCTCCGAAATTCGTCCCTTACCAATGAAGATTACCCGGGTATTTATAGGCAAAAAAGCTTCCGTAATTTCCGGCGTGGGTCGCGCTAATGGGCCTCGGCCTTTTAGGCCTAATTGGTTGGCTTCAACTCGAATTAAGCCTTCAACTTGAACACATGCTTTCAACTCTAACAGAGCATTTCAACTCTAACGGAGAATTTCAACTCTAACAGAGGATTTCAACTCTAACAGCATTTTAACTCTAACAGAGGATTTCAACTCTAACAGCATTTCAACTCTAACAACATTTCAACTCTAACAGAAGATTTCAACTCTAACAGCATCTCAACTCTAACAGAGGATTTCAACTCTAACAGCATTTCAACTCTAACAGAGGATTTCAACTCTAACAGCATTTCAACTCTAACAGCATTTCAACTCTAACAGAGGATTTCAACTCTAACAACATCTCAACTCTAACAGAGGATTTCAACTCTAACTGAGGATTTCAACTCTAATAGCATTTCAACTCTAACAGAGGATTTCAACTCTAACAGCATTTCAACTCTAACAGCATTTCAACTCTAACAGAGGATTTCAACTCTAACAGCATTTCAACTCTAACAGCATTTCAACTCTAACAGAGAATTTCAACTCTAACAGCATTTCAACTCTAACAGCATTTCAACTCTAACAGAGAATTTCAACTCTAACAGCATCTCAACTCTAACAGAGGATTTCAACTCTAACAGCATTTCAACTCTAACAGAGGATTTCAACTCTAAAAGAGTGTCAACTCTAATTGGGCTTATAGGTCAAATTGGGCCCACGTGTTGATTTAAGGCCCAAATTTGACTTATTAATCCAATTTCAAAAAATAAAAAATTTATGGCTCGCCCGTCATCGACTTGCCACGCGTCACGAGCTTATAGGTCGCATATTATTTAGCATAACACACGTGATTATTATCTATTTGTTCACTAATTCATTAGTACATGTAGAATTATTATATTATATGGTTAACATCACTTAAATTTTGGATTGTTAGATTAGTAATATGAGGTGATTAGATAACAGTTCAGTATACGTGGCTTGATGGAAGAAAATATCAGCTTTTGGTGAATATTATAATTATTAGGATGGATTTGTTGTGTTCAAGATTGAGATTAGTGTTCCTACGTTTTAAAGGAGACTTAAACTTTCCTATATATGAATAATACTGGAGATTCAGTATACATGTGGCCACTTGACATTATATAATTAGTGGAGTAGTTTATTTCATACCTTAATAAAGATTTAGGAATAGAAACTGAATCATATTTACTATAACTGCGAAAGTTTCTATTCTTTTAAAAGAAAATTATTGTTTTATAAATGATTTAAAGGTGGGAATAATCCATTTACTTTGTCGTAATAAAACCCAAATTATGTGAGCTCAAGACTACTACCTACAAAGCCGATAATTGCAGCCTTTCTACTAAGGCGGTTAAATGAAGTTGACTTATATTTATCTAAGCATAGGGATGTATAATTCCTACAATATTACTCGCATATTATTTTTCTACTTTCACTTTTGGCGCTGTATGGTGCGATAAGGTAACTTTCTTGATTTTATTCTTGTGGTACCAAATTTATTTTATAAACAAGCTGTACACCTTGAATTTAATTAAAGGCCATGTTGCAGAGTAGTAAACAAGAAACTTTATGTATTATAATATTGTAATCAATATGTAGCAGCCTATGAAATGGAATTAGGGATGAATTTGCAAATAATTCTTAAATCTTTGAGCTAAACTTGTTTATTTAACAAGCTTGCAAGCGTTAGGTTGTTAATTAAGAAGTATATTAAGGAAACTTAGTTTATATTATTACATGTGTTGTGCTTAGAATATTAATAATTGATTGTGAAAAGTAAGCATGCGGGGTGAACGGAAAGATGTAAATAATATACATCTAATGATAATTAGCAAAATCTTTCAATATAGTGTGCTCCATGCATCAAAATAGGACTCATTTACATAGTTAACTCATTTACAGTGAAATTATATTTTCTTAACATGTGTCTTAAGTATTGTGTTAAGACATGACTTGATTATTGTGAGGAAGGATAATTAGGAACGTAAATATTGTTATTTGGGCGACTTGGTACATACATTAAGTACATGAGCACATAGCCTCATTAGAATTTAGTGTGGCCCGACTATGATTAGAACTCAGATTAATTTTGTGTCAATATTCTTGTGATTCTTAGGCAGTTGTGACTAGATGTTGATGATTCCACTGCTTTCAGTCGTGTTCAGGTGAGTGTTCCTAAACTTTATTATTTTCAAAACTGGAAGGAATGCGTGCATGTATATCTATATCTATACTTATATGTATTCATGAATCTCTGCATATTGAACTCTGCACATTGAACTGTCACTTTTCAAAGAAAGTTGTTTCGGAAATGTTTATTTCTTGAAAGAAAGTTTCGGTAAATTGGGTATTTAAACTGTTCAGTTTTATCAAAGCAAGTTAACCGCACATTGGTTAATTGCCGTAAATGATTGGAATCGATATGATGAATGGTGTCCCGTTGGATTGTATTCGGAATTGATTAGACTGGATCTAGTGTTTGGCGTGGGAGTGCAGGGGGTACCGCCGGTAGGACCTTTTGTCCCCATGTGCCTATTCCCTCTCAGACATAACAAGAGGAGGTTGTGTCTTTTTTGGGTCGTAGGATTTCCGTATGTACCATGGCATACGTTATTTGATTCCGAGGTCGCTCCTTGGACGGAGAGATAGAGAACTGTTATGAGGTGATAAGGTGGGGCTGCATCAGCAGCAGAATAACGTGGACACCGATCATCAAACGTGAACCTGTTACTTTGTTAAAGGGTTTTTGTTAAACCACGAAAGCTTTTGATTTCATGATTCTATTGCATGGCATTTGTATGCGTTAAAGTTCTTTTATTAAACTGTTTTCAAAAGAAAGTTATGGAAAGAACACGTTACACTTGCACACACGCATGAACGCTCACTGAGAATTTTATCTCACGTAAAAAATTTGTTTTTCCTTTCCTTCCTTCCAGATTAAGACGATCTAGGTTACTACCGTGTCAGGACCTGGGAGCCTTTGGCATTGGGGAGCATTCAAAGTTTAATAGGGTATTGAGTTAGTTGAGTTTATGTTTTTTTATTAGTTTAGTACTTTCAGTGTAATTAATTCAGACATTTGAGAGTTAGACATGTAATAGTTGCTCTGATATTATTCTGTTTATCTCGAAATTATCGGGCCATTACAAGTAAAACCTAGTTTTATGAATCTAAATTCAGTATTAGTTTCTCATCTAATGTTCCAAGAGGGCATTGACTAACACTTAAGTATGCAAGCTGAAGAAATCTTGTATAAAACAAGCATTCTACTCTTGAAACCTTATGATGTTGTCTCTTCTTTTGATTTGAAAGATTGAGATATTGATCGATATACATACCACAAGGTTAGCGGGAGTCGGACCTGTTTTCTTGTTTTAATATGGCTGATTTTTACTTACATCTAAAGATAAAGTGTTGTCGCATGAGGTGAAATAAATTATTTCTAAAACCTTTGAGATATAAGCGATTCATATTATGTCATTGACATTAATATTTAGGGTGATGTCGTGGGATTTTCAACCTATCTTCAGAAGCTTGTATCAATATAGATGTGCTAAGTTTTGAGAAAAATTGTTCACCTAGTGTTACACGATTTATAGTGAGTAATAAAATCTATTTTAGTCATTGACTTAAGTATGATCGTAAAGGGAACATTGAAGTACATTCCATAGGCTTTTGCTATTGGAAATCTAAACCTGATATTATATTTAAGAACCTTTAGACAATATGAGAGTAGCCTAGCTAGGATTCGACCACTAAAGAGTTGCGAAGACCATTAGGATACCAAATAATACATGATTATGTTGAATCAAGCTCTGGCATGTACTTCTTTTATAGAAGAAAGTTTGATTCATGTTTGAGGTTACATCGCACAATGTATGATTAAGGAGTTTCATATTAGGCTAGAATCATTGATTCTATACAAAGGACATTAAGAATATTTTGTGATAATTTTTATGGCTAAGAACAAACTAAAGAGCTAGTTGATGCATATACATTGACGTAATGTATTTAGCCATATTTTTGAACATACTACAGAAAGAGAGTGGTCACTCAACATGTTGGCAACATATGATCGTTGATCTATTAACAAAAGGGCATGCCACCACTTAAGTATAAGGATCATAAAGAGAAGGTTTGGACTTGTTCCATTTGAATAACTTTAATTTCAGTTGTGTACACAAATTCATTTTATGTGAAACTCTATTACATTATTTTCTCATATTCAATATCATCTACGCGTAATTTCATCACTTCCAGACAATTAACTTTAGTATGAACCCATAATGAACAAAAGGTTAATTAATTAAGAAACTCATAGAGGCAAAATCTAGTGTAATACATGAAAGATATTACTCGCCACTAAGAGGACATATAGCCACGGTTCATACATTTTGTTTCTATGTAAGTTGAAATTGTGGAGTATTTGGGCAAGTGGAGAATGTAAATGCAATTAAACCTTTGATCTTATTGTACCACTTCATATGTCCCATGACCGCACATTAACAACCTTAGTTATGTTGTATTTATGCTTAAGTGTCCTTTCATCTTCCATCATTTACTCCTAAAGAATATGAATCACTTTCATGGTAAGTGACTCTCTATATATAGATAGTTGATAGGGTCCCCAATTGCACAAAAAGAAATAATATCGAATTCATATACATCATCTGTGAGAAGATTCTTGGAGCAATTGGAAGCCCTATCGGTTTTAATTAAGTAAGGCTTCGTTTCAAATTCATGAATTGCTGAAGATAACAAGATCCTTATTTCTCTTAAGCTTTTACTATGTTTTATATTGCTTAAGAATAATTTAGTCTAACATGGGCTATAGGGGAAATATACATTTATGAGTTATAGAGTTGTACATAGTACATCAACTCATTTAATTTATTTTTCCTCACTCATTTAATATTTTTATTGGCTACTACATTTTAGGCTCTTTTCATCTTTTCCCTACGTCTTTATTTGCGCAAGTATCAATTCCCTTCATACTTCATTAACTTTTTAGATGCACCCATAACTTAAAGTTTTCAATAGGCTTATTTGTGCTCTCTATTTATTCATTCTCCTTTTGATTTTTTCGGCCTTTGTTTCTTCATTTTTCATAGGCTCGTGCTTTTCTTTTAAGCTCATTCCTTATTCTTTCTTAAGATTTTATATCTAGAAAAAGGATAGGATAGATTTCATCGGCTCAAGGTATGTAACTGGACATTCATAAACAAAAGGCTTCTCAAGAAAAGGCTCATGCGGGGTTCTGAGGATTCATTATTTTTGTGAAGGGTTTTGGGCTCAAAAGGCTAAAACATAATACATAAGATGGCTAATTTCCTTTCCTCAACACATAGAAAGTTCAAATTCATCTCCAATAGCAATCGGGCAAATTACCCAAGATTCATAAATCACATGCTATGTACTATGTTCTCATGAACAAACCACATTATTTTCACATCCTCCAGATTGATATGTGCATATGAAAATAAGACATGCTCAATATTACCTAAGATGTACTCATATCATATACTCTTACATCTCAAATTCCTATCATATTATGCATATATCATCATTGATTCCTACTTATACATGCTTTCATGCTTCAAACTTAGTCTAATGACTCGTTCCTAAAAAAATAACTAGACTCTAGAATAAATATATAGCATAGATAACAAAAAGTCTAGATTTTCCACCATAATACAGAATTATACGATGCCCTCATTGAAAAACATATAAAATAAAGCATAGATAAGTGTACTCCCTTGATCAAGCTCAAAGGACCATTATCGGGTTGTTGGTGTCAGTGCTTTCTTCATTTGTTATCTTCCTCTAAATGTGCCTCAGTTCCATCCATTGATGGGTGTTGGTGATCTGTAGTTGCTCCTTGATTTCTTCTCACTTGTTCACTAACTCGACATTGTCTTTATTTATTCGGTCATCCACCTCTTGCAATTGCTCCTTTGGGAAACACTATTTATTCAATTGATTCAATAGATTAAAGCAATGTGATTGATGAGATATGTATTTTGGTATAGATGTTCGTGTCAAGTTCGGGACAACCTCATTTGACACAAAATGCAGTGATGAGTGCTCCAAACACATGAGTCGTAGTGGACCATCATCAATGTGGTCTCTAACAGCCTTAACCATGATTTACCAATATTAGGAGTATCCCCTCTTTTGATAGACATCATAATCTTTGCTTACTCCCATGAAACTCTTCCGTTGTAGTCCCATGAAAGTATACGAGAACTAACAAACAGATATAACTCCTTGCATGTTGCTTGTAGATTTTCATAAAATGCCTCCAACTCTTCGTCTTCATTGTAGTGAAATGTAAGATGGGGTAGGAGGAGGAACTGTGAGACTTGTTTGGTCGTAAGCTTGTGCTATAAACCCAAATCCCAAAGTATCATTCGATCATCATGTAATTTGTAAAATCTGTTGACACATTTCTTAGTGATTTTAATTGTTTTTCCTCGTAAACAAACATTGCAATCTCCCTCATTATAGTGTGCATCGTATTCACGAAGAATGGTGTCATTCACTAGACCATGACGTCTGAGCATCGCTTCCAATCCCGTTTTGATTAACATTTCCTTCAACCCTTGTACTTCTTGTTCATCGGCAAAAGGCTTTCTAGTATTGCCTTGTGTAGATTGAAGGTATTGTCGGTGAAGAATCGGTCGCTATCAAATGTTGGATTGGCTAATGAAAGTCTCGAAGCTTTTTGTGGTGTTCCCGTTGCTGGATCAATAATGTAGTAACATTCGAATGCCATGTTCTTCTACAAAGAAAGATAAGAAAATAAAAATTCATCTCATGAAAATTTGATGAATTGAGAAGTTTGGACTAGAAGAAAAAGTCTTATGAATTCTGAGAGATGTGAGAGTTTTAAAAGGGATCAATGTTCAAGAAATATATATAAGAGTTCTTAAAACAAATTTGACAATTTTTCATAAGTTGCACAACTCTTCCATATTAATTTTCAGACAAGTGTAAGTAATGTAGGAAAGGTAAGAGATTGAGATTGCTCAGCCAAATTCTGTAGTATCTGATTTTGCACAACTTCTCATTTCTTTCGTACTGAGAAAATATGATCTGCAAGAAACAAGACGCACTACATGCGTGTTGTGTGCCATGTCGTGCCAATTATGTGCGATAGCGGTGACAGTTGTGCAGCTCGCGCAACTTACTAGCTGACCTGTGCGACTTGCGTAACCCTTTGGATGATCAACACGATGGGCACGATTTCTTGCTACCTGAACTGCTCATCGGCTATATATGTCATCTCGTCTGTTTATTTCATGTTCATCTCCCTAATTTGCATCTTCCTTCGTTTTCTTCATGTTTCCTCTTCCTACTCAATTTTTAGCTCAAAAGACATTAAACGTAATGCTATATATGACTCAAACCAAAATTATCTAATAACTAAGAAATCAACAAAATGGTCATACTAAAAAATAAAAATTAATATCGTGGGTTGCTAGACAAACAACGCTTAGTTTTACGTCGATTAGCTCGACACTATGGCAAAGAATTAGGGGTTCTCGGGGCACCGTTTGCACTTTGGTCTTTCTCCTCCTTTGTGATCTCATTCTTCGTCACTTTCTGATATCTTATAAGTGTCTATTCAGCGTGATTTAAGTATGTGTTTTCTTATGCTTTTGAATGCTTATGATGATATATTTACTTATTTTTATTATTATTTTATATTTTCTTAGGAATTTATGAAGTCAAGACGAAACGAGGCTAAATAAGGCCAAAAATGGATGTTTTGGGCGACAATTAGTCAAGACACTATTTTGGATGTTCATGAGCTACAGGAGCGCTACGACACTACATTAAGGCAAAATACTGAACATAGCACGATTGAAAAGGAAGACACCAGGAGACTGCATGAAGGGAATTAGAGCATCAAAACTCTCATTGGCTAAAATAGAATTCGATCGCTATCGATTCCTCACCGACAACTGTTTCAACCTACATCAGACACTACTAGAAAGCCACTTTGTTGATGAACAAGAAGTACAAGGGTTGGAAAAGACACTGGAGAATGCGAGATTAGGGCGCATGATGCAGCGACTGAGTATTGTGAATGACACCATTGTTCGCGAATACTATGCTCGTTATGAAGAAGGCGATGGTAATGTCTGGCTTAAGTTTAGACAAGTTGCAATCACAGAGAGAGACATAAACAATTACTACAAATTAAAGGGAGATCAGATGATACTTTGGGACCTAGGCTCACAACACAAGTCTACAAGAGGACGAGCCGCAAAATCTCTCATACAACCAGAGTTCACGTTTTATAAAAATGAAGACGGTGATTGGGAGGCTGATTATAGGGATCTACAAACACTTTGTAAGGAATTATATTCGTTTATCAGTTCTCGGATACTTCCACCATATTACAAAAGAAATGTTTCATGGGAACAATCAAAAACTATGATATGCATAAGACGAGGAGACACTCCGAACATAGGGGAGATCATAGTTAAAACTATCGAGGATCATACCATCAACGGTCCTCTACGCTTTATGTATTTGAGAGTACTCATAACCACACTATGTAACATAGAAGGCTGTCCAGAGCTTGATACAAACATCCATCACCGAAATACATATCCCATTAATTACATTGCGAGGCAAGTGATAGAAACTACATTCCACACTAACATGTTATCATCAATAGAGTCAATTGAAGAAACTCTATCACCTTTGCGAAGAGACAAAGACAGCGCACGAGCAATTGTAAGAGGTGAAAGAACGGTTGGAAAAGGAAAATACTGAGATAGTGAGTCGGTTGAAAGAAATCAAGGAGAACTTCTCGAATAACAACACTCTCCAATGGAGAGAGTTGAGATAAATTGAGGAGAGTTTTACAAATGGAGAAAGCAACACCACCACCAGTCTGATGAGTGTTCTTTGAGCTTGATCAGGGCAGTCCTATGATCTTTACTTTAATTGTTTCTATTTTATGCAATGAGTACATCGCATGTTTTTAAGTTTGGGGGTGGTAGCTGTGTTGTTTGCTTTGCTTATTTGCTATATATTTATCCTTAGAGTCTAGGTTTCTTTTTTTGGATTAAGTCATTAGAATGGAATTTGAAGTATAAAAGCATGAATAAGTAGGAATATATGATAGTATATGCATAATATTGTACGAATTTGAGATGAAGGAATACGTGAATACCTTCGGTACATCTTGCGTAATATGGTCAAAAGCATGTTTTAGTTTCATATACATCTTTCAATCTGCTGTTGTGTACAAGTGTGGAGAGAATGTTGCCAATTTATGAGAATATAGTAATGAAGCATGTGATTATGACTCTTGAACAAATTGCTTGACTATTGTTTGAGATAATTGTAGATGTAAATGTGTTGAGGAAATGAAATAGGCCATCGTTTCAAAAATTTGAGTAACCTTTCAAGCCAAGAACCCTTTATGAACATAAGATTATCCACTAAACTGCCATTGAAGCCTTATTTATGAGCCTTTTTTATGAAGCCTACTTTCCTACCATGACCTGAAAAAGAAAATAAAATTATATCCTACCCATTTCTGAAGATGGATGTAGTAGATCGAAGGAGGAAGGTAGGAGCTCAAAACAAAAGCATGAGCTAAAAAGAAAAAATCTAAATAGAAATGGGGGATGAACATAATAGAGAACACAAATAACCCGTGCAAAAACTTTAAGTTTGGGGGTGTTTTTCGAAAAATCATGAAGTATAGGACCGTTTGATACTTGCGAAAATGAAAACGCACATGAAAAGATGTCAAAAAGAGCATATGGCCAATGAAGAAGGCACAAACAAGGGAGGAAAGATTAATACATGCGTGGTTTACTACATACATATCTAAAACTCATATAATACTTTTTCCATTATAGCCCACACCCGAGCCTAACATTACAAGCTTACAAAGTCCTAAATGATCATCAACATATGAAATCTACTTGAGTCAATGCCAATAGAAGAGTGAAGAGTGAAAAGTGAAGTGATTATATGTTAAGAGCTATGCTTTTATAAGTTTGCAACATGAAAATAACTCTTATGCATCAACAATAGTATTACACACTATTAGAGCACATGAAACGAATGTGAAGATGATTGTATTAAACTTGACGTGCTCGTGTTCATCTATTCCATCTCATCTCTTGTTTTGACCATAGGTTGCATTTTGAGAATTCCCGCTTATGCATGCTCGCATGTCAGTGATTACATTCTAATTTAGATCGAGTCAGTTAAGTGAGTTTGCTTGAGGACAAGCAAATGATTAAGTTTGGGGGTATTTGATAAACGTATATTTAGCGTGGTTTAAGTATCTATTTGATTATGTTTTTGAATGCTTATGATGACATATTTACTTGTTTTATGTTTTAGCGTGGTTTAAGTATCTATTTGATTATGTTTTTGAATGCTTATGATGACATATTTACTTGTTTTATGTTTTAGCGTGGTTTAAGTATCTATTTGATTATGTTTTTGAATGCTTATGATTATGTTTTAGGATAAACGTATATTTAGCGTGTAAGGCTAAAAATAAATGTTTTGGGCGACAATTAGTCAAGGCACTATTTCGGGATGTTCAAGCGCTACGGGAGCGCTACGACACTACAAAAAGGCAAAATACCGAACATAGCGTGATTGAAAAAGAAGACACCATGAGGCCGCATGGAGGGAATCAGAGCATCAAAACTTTCTTTGGCTTAACCGAGAAACATGAGAGTTTGTGAGGAAGAAGATAGCAAAGGGAGTTAAGAAGAGAGCCAAGCAACAACATTCCACCCGATCCAAGAAGCTTTTCTTTATCTCCTTACTTCATCTATGATATTTACTTCTTTATTGATTGTTGAAATCATGACTATGAGAAGCCAACCTATTCGTTGTATAGAGTAGGGGAGTAACTATGATTTATGAATATGTTGCATCTATTTTATCTCCTGCATTTTTATTTAGAATATTTCACATTCTCGATCCAATTTATGAAGATTGACCCGTTACTTGTTATTCTATATTAAGGGTCTTGCCTAATTCGTGAGAAGATACTGAACTTTTATATTTGAAAAACGTTTCTGTAGGGATCTCTGGAGTAGATAGCGATTGATAGAGTAATATTTGATCATAATTTCCAGTATTCATACCGCGTCCAACACAAAACTTGTGATTGGTCATAAAACACCTATTTGTTTGGTGAGACATAATTCAATCGTCATAAATTTCTCGAGATATTTTCTTACGCAGTTTTGTTACAGCATCTATAACTGCTTCCGGTTTACTGGAACAACCCGGTAAATAGACATCCACTGGATTTAGCTTATGGACTCCCCGTTTGCTTTACTTGATGTGTGTTTGATGATCACAAATGTTTAGATTGAATAGTTACTTATGCTATGTGATTTTCCTTACTCTCGTTGGGATAACACGGAAGCACCAGTGTGGGGCAGCCCGAAGTGTAGAATGCTAAATAGTTATATATATATATATATATATATATATATATATATATATATATGTGTGTGTGTGTGTGTGTGTGTGTGTGTGTGTATGTGTGTGTGTGTGTGTGACTTTGGATTTACGAAAGCAACTGATGCGCAACCTTTAGCTTACACTAGATCAATCTTGACTATTTATGTTTTGTTAACGCAATTCAAATGAGTTAATTGGATTGCAGATATGGTATCTCTTCTAAAACGACTGACAAATGGGTTGATCTGTTAACACGGTAGGTTACTAGAGACTCATAGGTGTATGGTTGGGATAACTCCTGTCATATGTCACAGATCCATTACACATACAAACATCAAATAACTATCAAGTATTGTACGTAGATAAATGTAGTTTGTCTATGAACTATTATGGTTAAATTCTTGTGAAACCCATCCTTTAAACAATCTTTCCAATTATTGTTTACGATCACAATTAATCAATCAATCATTAAATTATGTTCTTTAATTAAGTTAGTTAATCAATATTTTTTTCAGCATTCTTAGTTTAATTGCTTACTTACTTTCATTAGTTTAGTAGTTTAATTGTTTTAATTGTTACAATTGTTTTCTTGCATTCAAAAACCAAAAACCAAAAAGATATTTAATTACTGTTTCTGCATTCTTAGATTAATTTCATTGCATTCTAGATTAAACATTATTAGCATAAAAAACTCAAAGCATCTTTAGTATAGAAAGCATTCACACAATTCACAAGCATTCATTACATCTTGCAAACACAAGAGAAAAGATCGTGACAATTGTTAGTATTTTGCATTTAAGTGATTCATACATTCATCAACCACTCCCTTGGGATATAATACTTGGTTCGTAAATATACTTACCATTTTATGATTACCTGATCCGTGCACTTACGACAAAGTGGAATTTAGGTGCAACATTCTCGTGTTGACTTATATTCTATTTTACTACACTCAAAATCACCCCATCAATATCCATATGTAGGAACCCTGCTATTTGGCAGAAAAGGTGTGTCCTCATACCTTACTAGTGTGTCTAACAAGTTTTGACCATTATTACTTGTTAGGTGTAAGAGATCAATATTTTGCCAATTTATCCAAAGTGTACTTGCTAATTGGGCTCAAACAATGTTAGAATGTGCTGATGTGACACATTAGACTGAACAAATTAGGAGGGAATAATTGAACGACCATCTTGCATCGCCTCCATGATGTGGCTATGAATTCATCATCCAATTGTTTGAACTATAGTAGTACTCGTCCTTCTTTCAAGAGATATGGGCGTATCTCGTGGTTTGCGGTCAACCAATAAATCCATCATGATGTTTTGTTTCCACTTGATTTGTTCCATGCAGATTTTTTTCATCATGCCGTGAATTTCATCAGCTTCCATCTTCAAGTAACCCTTTGGAGTGATTGTGTCCATGATTATTTTTTTCAAACTCTAATCCATAGTAGGAGTTTCTCAAGAGTGCTTCCACCCCAAGATCACATTATGGAAAAGATATGATTATCTTTTGATACCTTGTCCACATATCAACAATTGATTGTCCATCGCATTGCTTGAGGCAAAGAACCGCCTCATGTCGTTTGTGCTTCCCCTCAATTGTCACGAATTTGTGATAGAACTATTTCTTCAATTGTGCCCATGAGTATGAGTTCTTGTCGTAGATTCTGTCGTACCAAGCTCGTGCTGCTCCTTTAAGTGAAATAGAAAACCAACCTTCAGCAATGTCGAGGTCATTCCATCCAAAGCCCTTGCATTTTGTGACCGAAATCTCAACGTGTGGATCAGGGTCTTCCTCTGTTTCTCCTCCAATTTTTTTTTGTTTAATAATTCTGAAAAGATCCAAACTATACTTCATTTGCATGATTATTTTGAAGATTTACGTCATCTCTCATGCCTTCAATTATCTTCAAATTTGCCATCTCTGGTGTTTCAATGCCCAAAAGTCCTTGGATTGGCAAATTTCCACCTAAAGGCAGGTGTATGCTACCCTTAGTTCTTTTGTTGAGAAGTGCAGGTGGATAATTGTCGAATGACTACATGTGTTTTTCCCAACGGCAAGCAAACACAAAAATGGATCAGTTCCTTAACAAATCAGCTCGAATGACTCAAATAATTCAATACCATTAATCTCCGACAACAACGCCAAAAACTTGATGGGGTGTAGAACTCTGTATAGTTTTTCAGTAGGAATAATTAGTTAACAATTAGATTGTTACACCCGAATTTCTCCCATCCAAGTGCACGATTCAAGTAATAATAAAATGATAAGGGTAATTATAAACCTAGTATCGTATCTCAAGGGAGTGGTGCAAGTAGGCTTGAATCACATAAATGTAAAGTACTAATGGTTGTCACGGTTTCAATCATTGTGTATGCGGGATGAGTGCAATGTAAATGCAAAATGCTTTGAATGCAGAAAATTACGAATGCATGTTTTATGAAAATAATTTTGAATGTTAATGACTACTAAACTAGAATTCAATAAAAACAATGTAAGAATGCAGATAATGATTTTAATGCAAGAAAACAGTTTGAAATCAAAGAGAACTAGCATGAAAGAAGATTGAATGCAAGGAAAACCATTCTAATCAAACTAATGTAAAAATGTAAAAAAAAAAAACAAAATTTAAGATGATTGATTAGTTGAATGCTTTAGTTGTAAACAAATTATTGGAAGATGTTTGTAGATTGGGTTTCACCATTGATTTAACCATAATAGTTCAAAGATAAACTACATATGCTTACTTGAGATGCTTAATGGTAGTTTGAGTTCCAAGTGTCTAATAGATCTGTGACCTATACCTGAACCTACCATAACTATAAAACCCTTACGTCTTTAATGGCACACTGCGCTAGCAAAATCAGACCAATTGTCAGTTGTTTTATTAGAGATGTTAAGTCTACAATCCAATTAACTCTTTTGAACCATGTTAACATAAACGTATGCAATCAAGAATGATTTAGTGTGATCTGGGGGCTGCGCAATATCTACGCTAGCTTACTAAAGTCATAAATTATATATATATATATATATATATATGTGTGTGTGTGTGTGTGTGTGTGTGTGTGTATGTATATATAATTAGCTTAACATCTACACTCTGGCGGCCCGAGAGTAATGCATCCATTCATTTAGCGAGAACAAGACTAATTATGCAACACAAAGACTAATCATTCTAGACACAAGAACACATCAAACACACATCAAATAAAGCGACCAAACATATTCATAAATCAGAGTTACTCCCCTACTGCAAACAACAAGTAGGTTAGCTTCTCATAGTCTAGAGTTTAACAATCATTAAAGAATTAAATAACATAAACAACGTAAAGTGATATGGGAAAGCTTTTCAAATTCGGTGAATCATTGACGCTTTGCTATATTCTTGACCCCTACATGCTACCTCCTTCCTCACACACTATCAACTTTTGAATATGAAAACAAAACTAGAACAGAGCTTCAATGGTGTTTTCTCTCTTCTCACAACTTTCTCACAATTCTTTCAAGAACAAATTATGGATAACTATGAGGGGCAAATCATTATTTTCTAAGTGTTGTTCGTTCACTCATATTTATAGGAAAGTCGTGTTGTCCTGGTTTCGTAGTTGTTCGCAACTTAAACTATAGAAAAGGTTAATGTTGCCCTTGAGACGTGACTATATGCGCGGCTCGCAACCTTGCTAGCTGTAGTACAACTCTTTGCCTATTCCCTATGATGTGCTGATGTCTCTGCCGCTCGCGCTACATATTGTTCATGTGTGTTGTTGCGCTGCTACCTTTGTGTTGCACAGCTCTATCGTTGAGTGGACTGACTTTTGGACTACTTTGCATTAGGATTGCCTTGATTTTTGTGGTGTTGTAGCGCCTGAATTCGGGTTGTGATGCCTTATTTGCAATTCATTCCAAATGCGTCAATTTTGTGCAGTTTTTCCATTATTTTATCTTGACTCGATAAAATCCTACAAAATGACAAAATAATACCAAAACCAATATATAAGCGCCAAAAAGTACACAAAATCCTCGGAAAACAACTACTTAAAACACGCTAAATAAACGCTCATCAATTGTCCTTATCTTATCCGCATTTGCCTCAATACCCCTCTAACTAACCACATCATTTAGGAACTTTTTTGTTGTAATCTCGAAATGTACACTTCTTTGGGTCAAATTTCATACTGTAACTCCTCATAATAGAAAAACCTTCATCCAAATGTTGGATGTGTTCTTACGCCTTCATGCTCTTTACAAACATGCCATCGATATAAACTTCCATTAGTTTGCCAATCAAGGAATATAACATTTTCGCCACCAACCTCTAATAGATTGCCCCTGCATTCTTCAGAACAAATGGCATCACTATATAACAGTAGACGCCCTTGCCAGTAACAAACGCCGTTTTTCTTTGATCATGGGTTTCCATAAAAACCTCATGAAATCCACTCTTAGCATCTATCATGCTCAAGATGGCACACTTGTTGTCAAGTCAATCATCAAGGCTATACTTGGGATTAGAAATGGGTCACGCAGACAATGCTTGCTCAAATCTATATAACCCATACACATTCTCCATGTTGCTTCATTTTTTATTACCAACATTATGTTTCATAACAACTCAGAGTATCTGATTTCGTCGATATGCCGGGTTGCCAACAGTTTCGTTACCTCTTTCTCTGTCGTTTCATTTTATCCTTTGCTAGAGTTTTGTTTCTTCTATCTTACCAACTTTGCCTTGGGGTCTACATTAAGCATGTGTACTATTATCTTCAGATCAATGCCATGCAAGTCATCGTCTACCCATGCGAATATATCTGCATTGCATCTCAAACAATCAATGAGTGTGCGGTCCATCTATTGATTCAACGTAGTATGAATTCTTATGGTCCTCTCAAATTCCCCTAGAAACAATTGTATTGCCTCGAATCCTCCCATTGGCTCCATTTTTGACTTGTCCCACTGTCGTAGAATTTAACACTCACAATTATCCTTGCATTGCTCCGGGGGTCCAAAGTCAGAGCATTTGCTGAGTCGAATACCTTGTCTTTCTTGTTGATCACACAATTTCGTGCGGAACCTAATCTTCTCTTGCTCATCTTACTAGTATTGTTGTCTCCTAGTGCAATTTATGGTGTTTCCACATACGGCGCGCCAATAATTCAATATAATTTTGTCTGGGTTAAACAGAATAGAACTACAGTACGAATTTGGCCTAAATTAAACCAAACTATGCTAATCTATTACAAAGGTAGAATAACTTTGTCAAAAAAAAACCTTTAGTATAGAAGAATACCCAACCTGGTCAAAAACCACCAATAGCCTCGAAACTGAGTCTCTTAAAATAGGCTTATCTTGAATTAAAAGAATATCAAAATGGACCTCAATCGAATTGTTCTGGTCTCGATACTACTGAGTCAAAAGTTGAAGTGAATGAAAAGTTCAAGTGTATCAAAAAGGTTTGTCAAAATGAGTCTCGAAACAAGCATGTGATTCAAGAGTAGGTAAATGCTACAATATTCGTGACGTACGTGTTTCTCAGGATCCCATGTATTTATAGACATCAGGTTGCGGGCCTCTTTCCCGGATTCCACGGGATAAGTTTCGAAAATAGCGAGTATCAAAATATTATTTCGATACAGACATAACAGTGTCTCGAAATATACTTTTAAGATTCTTGTCGTAGGGCCTAATTAGGCACATCAGTCCAAATCTTTATCTTGGGCCAGCCGATTAAGCCCCCATCACAAGTTCTATTTTTTTT
The DNA here is from genome assembly GCA_948329865.1 of Linaria vulgaris. Lineage (NCBI taxonomy): Eukaryota > Viridiplantae > Streptophyta > Magnoliopsida > Lamiales > Plantaginaceae > Linaria > Linaria vulgaris. The sequence goes on along the minus strand of OX415250.1, from coordinate 79,405,634 downwards.
CACATGACATGAAAAGTATGCACATTGTTCCACTATAAATAGAACATATATGATTTTTGCATTGTACACCACCCGTTTAACGTTTGTCTAAAATTTGCAATCACCCATTGTTTCAAAACACTCTAACAACTACGATAAGGATGACTTATCGAAAAAATGAAAAACAAACTACAATAACGATGTTGCTGCACTGTTGAAAAGAATTAATCAAAGTAAAATTGGATACAATCTCTTTGAACACTTTTCATGCTTGTTAAGCTATTTCAATTCATTTAATATTCGATAGTGATGTACCGGGAAAATAAGCACGACACTTTTTTCAAATTCCTCCTCAAATGGATTCCTCCTCTAGAGAAGGCTCCTCAAATGGATTCCTCCTCTAAAGAATGCTCCTCAACTGGAAGGCCCCTGAAATGGATTCCTCCTCTAAAGAATGTGAAATTGTGTGGATCGGCATTGATACTTCTTTACACAATGTTAACCTGATGTTGCCTTAACAGTTAGTTCTCATCACAATGTTAAGTTGGTGTTGCCTTAACATTGTGAGTAGTTTATCTTCTTGACAGAGATTTGTGTAGCGGAAATAAAAGAACACAAAAATATATTTTTCAGAAGATTATAAGGGTTTATAATATTCCCAGTCTTAGGAGAAATAATCACTATGAGTAATGATTTTAACAAAACGTTTCTCACAACTCTCAAGCTCGCACACTCAAGTTGATCGAACTCAATCGAGCAAACAAAGAACAACTCCTTAACTCTAGAAACTAAACTTAACTCGTTATTCTCAAACCTTGATAAAGCAAGACAAAACCTAAACAACAATTGATTTCTTTTAGTTCTATTGTCTCTTATTTGCTTGATGTACTCCATCCCTTTATATTGTAGTCTTGAGACTTGATCTTCAAGGTATTACACGGCTTTGGTAATTCTTCAAGCTTCCTTATTGAACTCTACTTTCCTTTGTCTTGGTCTCTTTCTTGAATAATTGTTTCCTTATTAAAACAAACTCTAATTCGGAAATACACCTTATTCAATTCAGAGATTATCCTAGAATGTTTCCTAGTTGCACTTGAACTTCAGAACTTTCCTTCTTTAATAACCACGTTCGACTAATAAGAGAACTCTTGAAACAAGGAAACTTCTTGTCTTAGCTTATGTTTAAGCTTGATCCTGAAGCATACAAAGTCTACCAAAACCTTGGAACTTGATCAATAAGTGAATAAAGACAATATATAAATATTCAAAGATAAAAACTCAATGTTAAACAGTTTATATTTCCAATGTTAAATAAACATTGTAATTCCAATGTTGTTCTAACATAGACCAGATAACTTGCACTTTCAATCTCTCCATTTTTGACTTTATTCACAAAATCAATACACCTATTTCAAAGACCATGTATAATCAAGGAATATACCAAAACCAATTAGACTACTCAACTTCTCCCCCTTAATTCAACTGTTTCCAACTCAAAGTTGGCATAACATTGATATCTCACAATGTTGTCATAACATCATACTTTCCTCAAATTTTAACTTAACATCAAATCTTGAATGTTGTTCTAATATTGATATTTCTGAATGTTGTATTAGCATTTAACCCATAAAGTACCTACATCAAAATTCACAAAAACCAACAGTACTAAAAGTTCTTCATAAACTAGCATTAAGAACAATTATCAGTACCAAATACTTAGAATTACAGACCCAAAGTAAAAATAACAAGGAACACACTCCTTGATCAAATAAAACCAACATATGAAAATGTATTTGCAAAATAAAAAGAAAAACAGCTCATGAGATAGAGAAAAAAAACTCAAATTAAAAAATTGGGTCTACTCTCCCCCTTTTTGTAAAGAAGGGAGATAATCCAATTTCTTAATAAGAACGTCCAGTTCTTGAAGCTGAATCTGCTGATCTGCAATGGATCTCTGAATGTCTGCATAGGTCTTCTTGTACTAGGCTAGCTGCTGCTGAACAAATGTTGGAATGATCACCAAGATTTCTTCAACAGTTGAAGGAACCACAGTCTAGGTAAGCTTCTAGACCTTTTTTTCTTCCATTTGCTCGACCCAACTCCATCATGAGGATTACAAGGCAGATCTCTCACCCTTACATGTTTAAAGTAAGCAACAAATATAATCATCTTTCCCTTGTTTGCACTCCACCCCACATTCTTCTTAGTTTTCAGGCCTTGTTTGACCAAAATAGAACAAATCAGTGAGGGGAATGGAAGAATCTTCTTGTTCTTGGTAGCCTCATAAATTTCCCTGAAAACCCTCTTCTTAATGTTAACATCCAGTCCATTCTTCTATTTGTATACCAATTGAACAAACTCATTAGTCATTACTGTGGAGTTAGCAGTAGGCATCCAGTTGTAGGTGGACAGCTTGTGCAACACCGCACTCAAGGAGATCAACTTGGTGGTTGGATAACCTTCTCTCCAGACTTTGGTCAACCCACCCATCAAGTCCTCAATCAATTCATCTAGATGGATCATCATACTCCTCAGGACCTGGCAATCCCCATATCTCATTTGATAGTAGAAGGGCGAAAATTAAACATCTCCCCTTTTACCCATGCTTTACCAAACTTGGGAGACTTTTCATTGTAGAACGAGTGAGATAGATTCATGTAGAACTCCTTCACTATCTCCTCAGCATACTCACCATGCTTCAAAATGGATTTATTTGCACCCCTTGCTTCAAGCAACTCAAGAACTTTGTTTTCTCTAAAACTGATCAAATCCAAAACCCTTTCATGGTGGATCACCCTGGTGATAAAGGCTTCCAATTTCTCCTCAATTTTCTTATTAAAATAAAACTCTGAATAATTCAACTTTTCAGGATATGCTTTATCGATCAGGTCTAAGTATCGCCCTCATTTGACTCCTCATCAACAATCAAGTCATCCTTGTCCTGAGATTTTTCTGGTGTTGGTTCAACATCGGTCTGGCCAACATTAGCAGGTTCCTCTTCCTCGGCCTCTTCTTTCTTCTTTTCCTTAGCTTCTTCCTCGGTTTCCTCAGCCATAACCTATTTCCCCTTTCTCTTTCTTATAGTAACCATAGATGGTTTTACCTTATCAATTACAGGCTCACTAGCCACCACAACAACAAACTTCTCAACCTCAACAGCCTAAGAAATAGCCTCATCAATAGGATTTTCAATTTCACCTCCCACAGTTAGTATCCACTCATCAACCATCCTTTCAATGGACTCAGCCCTCTCCCCCTCAATTTCATGATCAATAACAACATTAGGGGCAGGGTTAGCCTTATTTACCTCAGATTCAGGTTGAGTAGTGGTATCAGTAGTATCCTCTGTATCTAACGTTGGCTCAACACTGCTGGACGCCTCACCCTTCTTAGATTTTGCTCTGCAGCGTTGATAAGTGGTTCCAGCATTGCGTTTAGCAACAACATCAATGGATTCAGCTCCACCACAACAAGTGTTGTACTCACGAATCAGGTTTTGGCCCGCTTCTTGCTCATTGGTGAGAGTAGCATCTACAAGATCAACAATCAAAGATTTGCGTGCCATTGTTAGAGTAATTTTGAGAGAGAAAAGAGAATTCCGTAAAAGCACATAGAAATTTTTCCCAATTAAGAGATAATCGTAGAGAAGTAAGCAAATTAGGGCAAATAATCTGATTAAAAAGAAAGAGAAATAGTGGTTTTAGTTGGAATATGGGAAATTGCCAAAATTTCGCCCACTAAATCTTTCCCGCGTATTTCCTCACGATATGTGAGTGTTGGCTTAACATGTTACCAGAGCGATTTTCAATCATGAAAACTAATAAGGCATAGTGTTATATGTTAGACTAACATTATGGATGGAAATGTTGGCTTAACGTCCAAATCTAAACAGAGGAGGTGAAGGGCTTTACCTTAGCAATTCATGTGAGAGCTTGAGATAGATCTAAGATATTACATCTGTAACTTTACATTTAACAAGAGAGTACCACATACATAGTAAATAGATCCACTTTTACAGCATAGGAAGTCACAAACCAGTGTTTCACCTGCAGTATGTCACTCAAGGTGTATACCTCAACACATGAAAAAGACTGTATACTCCCCCTAAGCCCAAGCCGACACAAACAGAAAAGGAGAGAAATGCAGTTCTAATATGAATGCAACAATGTTAAGACAACATTGGATGATGGTAAACACTTGTGAAAACTTTCAAACCAACAACAGTTCACATCAATAAATCTTTATAAATTCTCACAACTCATCTGAACAACAACCGACGATTATAAAACAAATAATATTGACACCATTGAATGAAGGCAGCACAAGACTCCACACGCCCTAGTAACACCATTATCAACATCAAATTAGGCAAGTACATAAGCCTTGAATGTTGGCAATACAGGACCCCAACACCCCAAAACTTAATGCATACTTGTCTACCAACATGCATACAAGGTTTTAGTACCAAGTAATCAGTGATAATGAATGAAGGCAATCGAAACCCCAAACATCCCAGTAAAAAGATAACTATTATGCACGCCTTGGCCAACAAACACAGAAACATATAAATAAGCACTAGTGAATATCACTGAAGCTGCCAACATCATGAACCCTAGCTTCTCAACATGCCCTGCAGTTCCTAAAATTGGATAAGACACAAATGAATAGACATCTAAGCAGCAAAATTTGTGTACCCCATCTTCTCCAATGTTAGGTTAACATCCTCAGACAAACAGAGACTTTTATCAACCTTTACAAACAAAGAAATGATTTGTCAACCAGAAAGATCTGTTTAATCACAAAGTTCAACCACACAAACCAATTATAACTAACAATGATGAATGAGACTAAAAAAAACTAAGAAAAACAAAAATAATTACAAACAACACCATAAACAAAATCCAGTGCTAGACAGCGGTGTTGTGTCAACACTGGGAGTTCCAACATTCTCATATATTGCACATGCCGATAGACTTCCTCAAACTGAAGAATCTCCCACTATCCAAGGGTTTTGTAAACATATCAGCAAGCTGATTATTTGTCTCAATATGCTCAATGTTAATTAACTTGTCCTCTACCATGTCTCTCAAGTATTGATGTCTTATAGCTACATGCTTGATGTTGGAGTGTTGAAGACGATTTCTTAAGATACCTATGACACTAAGATTGTCACAAAACATGAGAAGTGTGTCACTATCTAGCACATAGTCCAACCACGTGTGTTTAAGCCATACAAGTTGGGTAACACAACTGCCAGATGCTACATATTCAAATTCAGCAGTAGATAATGAAACCCAGTTTTGCTTCTTACTATACTAGGGACAAGATTATTTCACAAATAGAAACAACCGCCACTTGTGGATTTTCTATCATCCAAGTCACTTGTCCAATCAAAATCACTAAAACCCACAAGATTAGTGTTAGTGTCAAATGAGTACCAAACGCCTAATGATGAAGTTCCAAGATATATCTAAATATTTTCTTCACATCAATCAAATGAGATTGCTTTGGATCAGCCTGGTACCTAGCATACACAAACAGAGTATATGATATCTGGTCTAGTAGCAGAGAGATACAACAAGCTACTAGTTATATATCTGTACAATGTTGGATCAACATTGTCTCCAGTGCCATCTCTAGTAATCTCCAAAGAAAATGACATGGGTGTTTTACTTAGTTTTAACTCCAGTAAACCAAATCTTTTTACCAGATTCTTTGCATATTTCTCTTGGTTCAGAAACATGCCACCCTCCAATTGGTTCACTTGCAGTCCAGGAAAAAAATTCAGCTCGCCAACCATGCTCATCTCAAATGTACATGTCATAGACTCAACAAACTTGTTTAAAGAAGCCTTGTTTGTAGACCTAAAGACAATATCATCTACATAGATCTGAGCAACACACATATCACAATTCTTTCTCAGAATGAATAAGGTTCTATTTCCATCCCCTCAAGTGAATATAAAACCTAACAAAATTTCAATTAGTCTTTCATACCAAACTCTTGGTGCATGTTTCAAACCATGCAGATCTTTCTCAAGTTTATGCACATAATCAAGATATTTAGGATCAGCAAAACCTTTAGGTTGTTCAAAATAAACGTCTTTATCAATTAAACTATTTAGAAAAGCTCTTTTAACATCCATCTGATAGAGTTTTATTTTAAGACAACAAGCAATATCAAGTAGTAATCTGATAGATTCAATTCTAGCTACATGTGCAAATGTCTCATCAAAATCTATACCATCTACATGTGTATATCCTTGTGCAACCAACCAACCTAGCTATGTTTCTTACAATCACGCCACTTTCATTACTTTGTTCTGGAAAATCCAATTTATTCCTCTCACATTCACATTTGAAGGCCTATGTACAAGATTTCAAACTTTATTTTTGGTGAACTGCAACAGTTCATTTTGCATAGTATTGATCCAATAACTATCCTTAAGAGCTTCATTCACATTCTTAGCTTCAATGATGGACACAAAACATGAAGCATTCTCAACAGTGCATGTGGTAGCCATACAAACACACAGCCTTACCACAGCCATGTAATGTGTGTTCTCATCCTTTCAGACATTTGACCAATCACTTGAGTAGCTAGATGGTCCTTCTGAATCCTAGCAGGGGGGTCTCTTCTGGATTCAAGAACAATTTCTTCAACGGAATTAGACTTTGCAGATGTTGGCCTAACATTAGATCTCTCTAGTGTTAAGTCAACATTGTCTCAGTTTCCAGTTCAACATCTCCAGCTTATGTGTTTGATGTTGAAGTATTCTCTGTTTACAATGTTTGAGTAACATCAAAAACATAAATTTCCTTAGTACCTGCATCAATGGGCAAATCATCAAAAACCACATTAACTAATTCTTGAACAGTATGCAATCTGGGATTGTATATTCTAAATGCAACACTCTTTGGATCAAACTTGCTCAAATAATCTCTATCATTCAACAAATAGCAGTCACATCCAAACTCATAAAAGTGTACAATATTTGGTTCCAAACCCTTAAAGATTTCATATGGGGTCATAGTAGTACCAAGTGTAAGATAAACTATGTAACTGATATGACATACAATGTTCAAAGCGTAAGTCCAGAGTCTCTTAGACATGTTTCTAGAATTTAACATCACTCTGGCCATCTATTAAAGAATTCTATTTTTCCTCTCAGCAATGCCATTCTGATGAGGTGTCTTACGTGTAGAGAACTCGTGGAAAATACCATTTACTTCAAAAAAATCAGAAAAATTGCATTCTCAAGTTCTTTTCCATGGCCAGACTTAATTCTACAAACAGAAGTACCATACAAGTTCTTGATGCTAGCATGTAAGATTTTATAGTTGTTAAATGCTTCTGCTTTTCTTTCAGAAATCTAACCCATGTATATCTTGAGTCGTCATCAACAACAACAAAGATATATTTCTTACCATTCAGGCTACTAATCCCAATAAGACCCATGAGATCCATATATTGCAGTTCAAAACACTTGTTAGTTCTAGAAATTGTAGCGTGAACCTGTAGTGGTGTGTGAACAACTTTGGTTTGTTTATCTTTTTAGTAGTCTCCACAAACAAGTTTACCTGGGCTAGTCAATTTTGGCAAACCTATTACAGCATCCAACTTTTGTAGTCTTTCCAGATTTTTATAGTGCACATGTCTAAGCCTTTTGTGCCCTATGACAGATTCATCCACATTGGCATGAAAACATTATGCTTAATCTTGAGCGAGATAGCAGTTGTCCTTTGATCTCACACATGTCATAACACGGACATTTTTACTATTAAACACATCACATAAACTTTTATCAAAAGTAACTAGGAAGTTATCATCACAAAGATGACTAATGCTAATTATATTTGCTTTCAATCCATCAACAAACAACACATCCTTGAGAGGTGGAAATCCTCCAACGTTTAGAACTCTTTTTCCAATGATTTTTCCCTTGGTGCCTCCTCCATAGGTGACAGTTCCAACAATCAAGTAAATCACTTCTTTTAGATTATCCATGTTTTCAATCATGTGTCTTGAGCATCCATTGTCAAAATACCACTTACCTACAAGGTTAGAGTACACAACAAAAAAGACAACATTGCAATCAATTTTAATCTTGGGATAGGTTCTACTTTTCTGTCCTATAGCTTTATCACCTAATGTTGGGATAACATTGGTATTAGTTGTTGTCCTAACATTGTTACTGCTACCATTTACTGTTTTCTTCTCTATCACCCTTTTATATTTCTTACAATAATGTGACCAAGTTGAAAACAATATTGACAGATATATAAGTAGTTTTCGTTTCCATGTTGGTAGGAATTACACAACTCAAGCTTTTACTTTCCTTCACAAAACCTGCTTTCAGATAGACAGAAGTAATAGCTTTAGAGGAAGGTTTATCAACATATCCCAGACTAATTGTACCTTGATATCCCATACTTAGAGACTCATCAATTTTAAAAGTACATGAGTTCCATTTGGCAATGGTCTGTTCAGCTTTTCAAAGTTTACCTTAACCTCTTTCAGTCCAACTTCACTTTTGTCAAGGTCTCTTTCATACGGTTTTAGCATCTTCTTCATGAATCCAATTTCCTCCTTGAGACTTTCATTGCTCTTGATGAGTTTACGATTCTCAATCAACAATTTTCGATAGGTGGATTTTAGGTCTTCAATGATTTCCTAATGGGACATTTCACCTTCAAAGAAATATTCTTCATCTAGATCAAGTGAGCCATGAAAATAATCAAAGTTAGATTCATCATTGCTAGACAAAAGATCGGAATTAATATGGGAACAATATTCATTCCAATATCCAAAGAAAATCCCATGTTCTGGTGTTGGATCATGAATATTAGAGTAACATTGAGATCCGAGGCCATTCTGGGAATTTTCTTTTGTCCAGTTAATCTGAGTGAATATTGTAACAGTGTGAATCTCTTCTGAATGTTATTCAGCATCATCATTTGATCCAAGGCTAAAGTCATCTTCATTAAAATCATCTAAACAAACCCAGTGAGAATTTCCTCTTTTGTAAAGAGTGTTAGCACATTCATTAGTCATATGACCAAAACCTTTGCATTCATAACATTGAACGTCTTTTAACTTATCAGCTTCTAGAAGAGTAGGTTTAGATGCCATTTATTTGAAAAAAATTGGGGGTAATTTTTTGTAACCAGAGGATGTATTATTAGGATTTTTATCTTTAGATTTACTTTTGAAGTTTAACCTATTGAATTTCTTAGTAATGTTACCATAATTTGAAGAAATTATCTCACACTCATCATCACTCTTATTATCTTCAAGATTTGATCCTCTTGAAGCAATAACTTTATGTTTACTTGTGCAGCAATTTCCATCTCAAATTCTCTAAGAGTGTTCATTAGAAATTGGAATTGAAGATTATAAATGTTTCTAGATTCTCCCATTGCAATTTTCTTGAGAGAAAATTTAGGAGGGCAATGTTATGTATGCTTTATACACCATATCTTGATTAGTATTGGCAAAGCCAAGATTTCACATTAATTAGCAATATCAAGAATCTCTTCAAAATAACTGTCAACACCTTTATCCTCACCCATCTCAAATTTTTCAAGTTGCTGAAGCAGTTGTCTATGTCTTGAATCTTTTACAGCAGCATGTCCTTCACAGTGTAATTCAAGAATATCGTAAGCACGTTGAGATTTAGTACAATTCTGAATTAGCTTGAACATATGATGATCTACCCAGGCAAAAATAGCATTAAGAGATTTTCTATTGGAGTTATAGACACTTACCTTAGCTGATGTCCAATCTGCTTTTGGTTTTGGTATAAGATCACCTTCCCCATCTCGTGGCAACGCAAGAAGAGAATATACATTAATCACATATTGCTAGGCTTTTAAATCAAGAGCTTTATTGTGTGTCATGAGTCTGATTTTTCAATATGCATAGTTGGAACCATCCAAGACTCATAACCTGTTGGCATTGGGATTGAGATGATCCATTAGTTTGTATCAACTCTAAACACCAGTGTAATTGGTGTTTGGCTCTGACGCCAATTGAAACTGTGCAGATCAGGATTGAGACTTCTTCACACAGTGTTAACCTGATGTTGCATTAACGCTAAGTTCTCCTCATAATGTTAAGCTGGTGTTGCCTTAACACTGAGAGCAGTTTATTTTCTTGACAGAGATTTGTGCGGCGAAAATAAAAGAACACAAGAAGATATTTTTCAGAAGCTTATAAGGGTGGTAATATGTGGAATTTAGGCTCCTCAAATTAGGACTTGGAAACTCCTTGGCGCTCCCCCAAAATAATATCCTCCCCAAAGATCAACACATGACATATACGATGCTGATCAAGGACTCCCCCAAAAATCTATCATCCCGCAAAGATCAACACAAGACAGATACGAGTTGACTAAGGACCCCCAAAAACCTATCCTCCCGCAAAGATCAACACTAGACAGATACAATGCTGACCAATGACCCCCCAGAATTCTTATCTTATCTTCGAAATCCACAAATAGCTCAGGACACCCGTCAGACTCCCATTCAATCATTCGTACACCGCCATTCGAAGAGACTTAATTGCGAGTTGCCTACGACTATCTATATAAAGCACCCCCTCTTTTGTTCTATGGGAGAGTTTCTTTTCCAACAGAAAAATTAGACGAGATATGTGAATATTAAATCTTTACTTAGATTGTCCTTATTGTTATCCTATCCTCCGAATTAGGGAAAGGCCAACCGATCCCTATATAATTTCCTTTTATTACAAATATTTGTGAAATATCTTTTCAACAATGGCGTTGTCTGTGGGAAAGGCCTTTTTGCCCCTAACAAAAGATTCAGAGGAACGAGGAAAGTTAATAAAAAATGGGGGGAGGTTATGTCCCTCTACTAAATTAGATAAAATTTCTAACTAAATTTTATGCGTATCGCCCCTCTTGTCATGGCCCATTTGATGTCCGAGTAAGGAAAACGAAGACCTTCTGGATCCGTATAGGAAAAAGAGGCCAGCTCAAGATGAAAAACCCGCCGAACAGCATTGTCTCCTACAAGAATCGCTAAAAGCTTCCTCTGAATGGGTACATAATAGCAGATAGTAGTTAAAAGCGCAAAACTCCCCCTAGATAGATGACCGCCTCGGAGCTCTACGACTAGGGGAAATACGACGTAAGTTACCAAAAATCATAAGTACAAGAAAGTTACATATGTTAAACCTTTTTATACATAAAACTAGTCTTACCCATCCTTCTTCAAAAACCTATGCCACAATACTTGCACTCCTTATTTACAAAAGTTACTGCTGACGCTATACAAACAAAGACGGGGAGGACACTACAAAATCACTTAAGCCAACCTATCCTAAGTCGGGGACATGCCGCTTCTCTTCCCGCACAACAGTCTGATGTAGTCCTTTTGACACCTCCGCCAGGGAAACCACTAAGGGAGAAATATTTGACATTGGTGAGTCTCCCTCTTTCAATCCATGCATGTCGACGACACCCACCCCTACGAACGACGAGATTTGAGACACTTAAAGGACTTCCGAGGGAGATTCCACCACCAACTTAGGAATCACCATATTTGTAGGGAACCTTGGCATCAATTGAACCATGTCCTGACAAACCCATTAATAGAAATTGTTGTGCCTCCTCGCGAAGCTTTCCGAGCGCGCGACATCTAAGGTCCTTAACACTGCCTGAGCCTGAGCCTGAGCCAATTTCTCTCTAAATCACCGACCCAAGTCCATCAGCAGATGCCTACACTCGTCCCCTTCTGCTCTCACCGTTCGAAGTGACTCACTTGACTGACTTAGGCTATAACACATACTTTCTAACCATCTTTTCGCTTGCTCTGACCGCTCTGTAACTTCAAATTCCTTTCTAGCTCCTCTTTACGTCCATCTGAATTCCATGTGCCCATAGCTTGTAGAGCTTCAATCTCTGTCTCTTTCTGCTCCAATTGACCCCGAACTTCCTCCAAAGCCATTTCGATCTCCCGGCAACGCCTTTGTAAAATTGGCTTTTCGAAAGGAGCAGTTTGGAAGCGCTCTCCCATAGCCTCTACCAAAAGTGATAATTGTTCACTCACTCAAGTCAAAAATCAACAAGAGAACCGAATGAGAGAGACGAAATCTAAAATAAAGAAAGTCACGCATAAGGGAATACGATACGAGAAGAAAAATGGCCTATACCTCACAAGTTTTTTTACTGAAAATGTCCTACAAGACTGAGAAAGTCAATGGAAGAAGAAATTCCCTATTTCGCTCGTTACACAGACCACATAAATACGACCAACAATATTCTAGGGTCCCCAGTACACCCGTAAAGAGAAAAATGCCATCAGACATGCCTAGCACAGAAGATTGACCAAGCTCACCCATCCGAATGCTAGACAGACAGAAAGAACGACTAGAACCTTCATTTGCTTCACTCGATAAAGGACCCTCCAAATCGAGGAAACCCCTACCCAAGCCTGTTGAGAATTTAGGAAGTACCTCCACCGATGGAGTCAGAGAAGAAAAGATAAAGGTCATCGAGTCAAGCCCCCTCGACAACGGATCAAGTGTCCCCTCACCTTTTGAATATTGTGGATATAGCAAAGGAGTCGTTGTGAAAGCCTCTCGAGCGTGAACATTCAGTCTGCCCCTAGGATCAACCCGATCGTGTTAGAAAGAAAAATAGGACCTCTGAGAAGAGAATAAAGGGTACTAAGAAAAAAAAAATAAAGAAGGAACGACGCTTACTAAACAAAGGGCTTATGTGAAGAGGACCCTCAGGAAACTCCAGTACCTCAGCTGCCTGTTGGAGCCTAGCCATAATTATAGCCTCCAGGTAATTTAGCATAGAAAGCGTATCGTAGCCACCTGCGTATAAAATCCTCTGTTCCAGATCTTGCCTCATTTGTCTTCTAAAGAAGAGAGTAACCGCATCACACCCAGTCCACATCGTGTACGAATCCCCTACTCCGTAATCAAAAAATTACAATGAGATAAGTAAAAGAATTCCTCTTACCAAGCGATGCCTTCGTCTGCTAAACCCTTAACCTCCAAAAAGAAAGGAGGGTCACTGGTTCAAAACAAAGGAAGTGAGGATTGGAAGATTTGATTTGTAAAGGAAAGGCCGATTGAAAAGGACAACTCTCAATATCCAGCAATCCACATCATAGCACAAATCCCACCACATATTGGAAGGATGAAGAAAGTAATTGGCTAGGGCAAACCTGCAGAAATTGCAATAAGCTCCGCACGAAAGGATGGAAGAACCAACAAAGGCCGTTCTGAACTTGACCATCCTACACGGTCAAAAATCTCGTAGGAGGATTGTAGGACTGCTGGTCAGCTATTGGAATAATAAAATCGAATTTAGATACGTCCAAGGATACCTCCTCTAATAACCTACGCATGTATTTCTCCGACACGGTACTAGACACATTCCCGATTCTCCCTGTACCCACTATAAAGCCTGGTTCTAAGTAACCCGGTACCAATTCCATCCCAAGAACGAGAGGATTGTAATGTTCACTCCGTAAAAAGGTCGCCCCCACTTTGTCCACAGAAAGAAGGGACGTTGATGACGAAGAAGTGCCTTCACTTTAACCCATACCCCCATTCTTTGGTAGCCTGGAGCATGTAGAATTAGAACGGCGATGATGCGACCTAGCCATAGAAGCCAGTCGGGCCGCCTATTGACACCGAGTCCTCGAAGCCATACCAGAGTCTAGTACGACAACCTTCCCCGACCCGATATCTAGTACCTACTTGAACATTGCCCAACCCTTGCTGAAGAATGAGAGGGTGTTGTAAGTAAACTAGAGGTGCTAGTTGGAATGATTCTTCCCCTTCGGGACTAAACACATTAGAAACTATAGGCTCCATGGTGACTTTATACGAGAAAAAAAAGTAAAGAGGTTCTACTCACTGCACTTAAAGTATTTGAAAGAAAACGGTTCTACTCGCTGTCACGACTTTTTGATAGAACATGGCTAGATCCTGGAGATGTAACGGCAGTCTGCGTGGCTGCCGCAGAAAAACTTTAATGCACATAAATAAGCAATATTGTGACATGTCTATCTTTTGTAGCGTGGCAGCCAAGTAAGCTGGATAACTTAAAGATAGCACCGCCGACATCGCGAATATCCCCCTGCTACATGTCTCTCACAAAGAGCTTCCTCGAAAAGAAATCCATTCCTCCGGAACACTCCTCGAAGAGAATCGCACCTCCCCAAAAAAACATCGCGACTTCCCGAAGAAAATTACGACTCCCTGAAGAGAATTGCACCTCCCCAAAGAGAGTCGTGACTCCCCAAAGAGGGTCGCATCTCCCAGAAGAAAATCAAGCCTTTCGAAGGAAACAACACTCGCAGGAGAAATAAGAGAACCTGCCTCGAAACACTACACATTCTCACCAGACACTTCCACGACTTCAACCTAGCCCTAAAAAAAAACTGCCCCCCACTCTAGATCTTCCTCATCCAAAGAAACACGAAGAAAAAAGAAAGGGTTAAAGCTCCACCTTCCCTCTAGCACCCTCGCTACTATTGTAAGAACTCCTCTTCTTACACGCATCATAATTCATTACATCATCACCATACAAATATATGCATAGTTCTAAAGGAGAGTCACGACTCCAATAAAGCCCATCCACCACAATGGATCTCTTGGTCTTGGAACTAGTTCGGGGGGTAGGGGGCAATCTCCGCGAACGCCACTTTATGAAGGGGTCTCGCAGTTCCAATGCACTCTCTTACCCCCAAAAAAAACCCACCACGTGCAAAACAAATGAGGGGGAGAAGGTTATCACCTCAACCCTCGCACCATGATGGGGCACTATGCATCCAGGAATGTGACTCCCCTAAAAGTACCCAACCATAGCAATAGTGGCACTATCAACACAAAGACATATCAAAATATTTATAAACCCATATACAAGCCTAACAGAGATGCTCGAAACCAAAAAGACAAAAGGTAAAAGGAAACCTTAACCTTAATCTTCGACCCTAATCCCTATATATTCCCAAAGACACTTCCCTCTTTCAGAAATCGATTACTCAATCCCTTAATTTCTCCTCTTCATAGCATGGTTAACTTTCTATCCTTGTGACCATTTCCTTAAATAAAGAAAAAAATGCTTTTCACCCCATACAAACCCTTCTTCTAAGAAAAATATATATATATATATATATATGCATTTTCATATACGAGCCCGACTCTAAAAAACCGTGTCGAAAAAACCTTCTCCACGCTCTAGATTTTCTACAAAAAAAAAAGCATTTTCAAAAAAATATGAAACTTAATTTATCTTCATTACAAAATGCTCTACTTGTCCTTCAAATACAAAAAAAACAAAAATACATAAGAATAATAAATTTCCTAAAAAAAAAACTACGAGGCTGGCCTCTTCCCCTCCCTCGCACGTCGTACCCGATCCTCTCGAGTCATCAGCCTTCCCATCTCTTCATCTCCCTCCTTCTTCGCCTCCTCTGCTTCGGAAAATGAAGGAACAGACAAACCCACCTCCGCCCTTGGAGCTGGACTGGATGAACTACCCCGTCGTCCCAGCAAAGGCAAAACATCATCTGGTGACCGTCATCTGTAGCTTGCGCGGTCGGAGCAAGGACAAGTCAGCATCCTCCTTATACAAGCAAAGCTTTGTCCCCCTGTTACGACAAACCCAGTAACCAAACAAGGCATATCCAAGGAAGTGACGGTGAAAGGTCGAGTGATGTTTCGTGGACCCTTTATACTTGTCCAACGTACCAAGGACGCTCTCCTTCACCAGCTTGTACGTATGCTTGCCATGTGTCCGGGTCATCTCGGCTTCTCGGTCAGCAAAGTTTTGATGCAACTACTCTATTTCCTTGCACCGCCTGCTCCACATCAAAATGGGCTTTCTTCAAAGCCTCCTGGAGACGAGTCACCCCCGCTCCATGCTCCTTCACAGCCTTGACCAGTTCATTATTGGCCGAACGCAGTTGCCAGGATTGCACCAAAGCCTTCCCCCTTTCCACTCTACAGCCTCTAAAGCCAGTTGCATCTCCCCCAACTCATGTTTACGAGCCGTTGTTGCTTGAGCTGCCTCCGCTCAACGTTCTTCTACTGCAGCATATCCTTGCATATCCCATTCTCAATGTTCTAAGTTAACGTCATGGTAACGAGCCTCTCTCGGCTCCAGTATACGCACTCTTTCTTCCATCCCTCTTATATGGTCAAGAGCTCGATCGTACAAGCTCCACACTTCCCCTTTCGAAGCAAAGGTCTGCAATAAAAATATACGAAAATGATAAAGCAAAAGGACCCATGTTTCCACATAATTTATCAAAAAAAACAACGTTTCAAAAAATCTTACCTCATCCAAGGCCCAGCGTGAACGACAACAAAGTTTCATCGTCGCTGATGATTCAGTCGAAGGTAGAGGAGCAGCCGCCCCTCCTACTTTTGCAACCTCTCCAACCTCAATGGATGCCCTTGTATCTTTCCCCCGCACTGGAGCTCTGGCCTCCCCTGCTGACTCATTGCTGCACAGCATTAACAAACAAGACTTCTAACTCGGCACCATCCTAGATCCTTCGACTAGCCCCCACCTCTCTCCTCGCCTAGGACAAAGGAGGCAAAAAGGAATCCAGGGGAGGACCTTTGACAATGTTAACAAATACATCACCAAAGTCTTCATCTGGAAGAGATCCCTCCGAAAACCTGGATTGTGGGGCCTCCACGAATGCCTCATCCACCTCAACACTCGAGAAGGGTGTAACCACCTTCCTCACCAAATCTGTCTCGACTTTGGAGAAACACTCTCCTCTACCCTCCTCTTGGATCCTTCTCCCCCCGGTCCCCCCTTAACTGGGGAATTACCCCCGAAGGACACCATTTTTCTCTTCTCCCCTCCCTTCTTATTCTTCTTCTTACTAGGACCCATATCCCCAGCCACCAGCATAACTCCTTGTTCCTCCCATGTTTACACTCTCTCCTCAAGGTGGCGCCGCCCACATCCTCATCACTTTTCTTGTATGCCGACCCCTCCCCACTCCCTTGCTTTAGCATATCTATGTTAATACGGGCACCTAGAGGCGTGACCCTGAGACGAACCACACAACTTAAGCCCAAGCACTAAAAAAACAAATATATATATATATAGGAGAAAAGAAAAGAAAGGAAGCCCTCGTAAAAACTTATAGATGACGTGGGAGTCTATTTTTGGAAGCCTCCAAGTACTGGCGCTCACCAAAGAAAGACCGCTAATTTTGTAAAAGAAGTCGAGCACGCCCGAGCCCAAGAACTTTGAGGCATCATACATGGTACTCAAAAACCCTCAGCGTGCATCTCCTGAGCTACCGCATCCAAACGTCTAGAGTCTTGTGCCAAAGGCTTTTGCTGCCATACGTAGGGAATCACTCACGCCGCCCTCAAAGGATGAAGTATTGCACAAGAAATGAAATTGGGTCGTTCGTGGCATAAAATAGTAAAAAGGAGCACCCGCGGACAAGAGGCTCACCTCGTACATTGTCAAGAAACACTCCACCAAACACATGACTCCTTTCACCATACACACAAACATGAAGCAAGCCAAGCAAGTATAACCATTGGGCACTACCTGGCTAGGAGACAATCCGCACACCCAAAAAACGTCACAAAAGGAGGGAATCAACGCACATAAGCTTGCTTTGGGTTGCGCCTCGTATATGGTCACGTGCTCCGTACGAGGCCTATTAGCCCGCTCTGAAGGAAGGGGAACCATAAATTCCACCATCAACACATCCACCCCATACTCCGTAAACTTATCCACCACAAAGGTATCAGAAGCGGACGAAAGAATGTCACCCAGCGGCGTATGCCAAGATTCGGCCTCCGTTCCCCTCCGTTGCTAGGACGACGATTCACACTGCTCACTCTGCTCAGCAACCTCCACCCCAACCTCTATGGGCGTTGCTCCAACATGCACCGCATCTCCCAAAAGTCCTGCCTCCCTCTCAGAAATAATCACCGAAACTGGAGTATCAGAAGCCATGGGTTCTCACAAAGAAAACAGTGAAATATCAAAAAAGAAACTGCAAAGCACGGAATGATAAAGCTCAAGAAATGTAATATAAGATTGTCTTTTTGTGATAGGAAGAGAATATGGCGGGATACCCTTTTTATAGGCGGCAAAATAGTGTTATTTAATTCTCGCCCATAGACGAATTGCTTCGTGAAAGGGCACGTGTCTGATCAAAACCCAAAGGTTGCACCTTGTCAAGAGACTCAAATTCTCCATAATTAGGCCCTAATCCATACATCCAATCCTGTCATGGAGAGACAGAGCGCATAGCATCAAAATCCCACTTTTGAGTTTCCCAAAGCAACGCTTTAAATTATCCTTGTATTCTTCGAATACGATGCGAATTGGGGGACTCCTTGTAATATGTGGAATTTAGGCTCCTCACATTAGGACTTGTGAATTCCTCGACGCTCCCCCAAAAATATATCCTCCTACAAAGATCAACACAAGAGAGATACGATGCTGACCAAAAACCCCCCAAAAATCTATCCTCCTGCAAAGATCAACACAAGATAGATACGATGCTGACCAAGGACCCCCAAAAATCTATCCCCCCGCAAAGATCAATACAAGACAGATACCATGCTAACCAAGGGGCCCCCGAAATTTTTATCTCATCTTCAAAATCCACAAACCGCTCAGGACACCCGTCAGACTCCTATTCAATCATTCGTACACCACCATTCAAAGAGACTTAATTACAAGCTGCCTACGGATATCTATATAAAGGACCCCCCCCCCCCCCCCTCTATTTTGTTCTAAGGGAGACTTTTTTCCAATAGAAAAAATAGACTAGATATGGGAATATTAAATCTTTACTTCCCGTGCCCTTATTTTTATCCCTACCAGAGATCATCCTAAAATGTTTCTTTGTTGCACTTGAACTTCAGAACTTTACTTCTTTAACAACCGCATTCGACTAATAAGAAAACACTTTAAACAAGGAAACTTCTTGCCTTAGCGTATGTTTAAGCTTGATCCTGATACATACAAAGTCAAATAAAACCGTGTAACTTAATTAATAAGTGAATAAAGAAAAAACATAAATATTCAAAGATAAAAACCTAATGTTAGACAGTTTCTGTTTCCAATGCTAAACCAACATTGTAACTCCAATGTTGTTCTAACATTGACCAGATAACTACTTTTAGAGTGCTCCTCGAATAGAAGGCCCCTCAAATGGGTATCTCCTCTAAAGAAGTATCCTCTAACAGAAGCCCCCTCAAATGGATTTCTCCTCTAAAAGAAGACCCTCTAAGGAATTTCTCCTCAAAAGAAGCCTCCTCTAAACAACCTTCCCTTCTAAAACCCTCCTCTAAACAGCCTTCCCCTCTAACAACCTTCCATTATAAAAACCTCATTTAACAGCTTTCCCCTCTAACTATCTTCCTCCCCTAAACAATATCTTTACCCTTATTCCCTCCACATCCTTCAAACACGTCCAAATAAATGGCCCCACCTAGCCCAACACATATCATCTTATAAACACGACAATTTTCGAACAAGCATTGGAGAAAGTCTTATAAATACCACAAGATTTGTAAGATCAAAATTAAGGACCATTCTTTCACCTAAAAGCTCCTCTAATGTTTACACGAAAGGCCCCTAGCTCCTCTAATTTTTACACGAAAGGCTCCTAGCTCCTCTTATTTTCCTACACCCAAAAACCCTTTAAAAAACCTTTCAAGACCATCCCATCTTTTCAACACCAATTATTTTTCTCCTCTACCAAAATTATTTCTACATAAACACCATCTCTTCAACCCTTTTTACAAAATCATGTATTTTTCATCTTCAACCTTACGCCCGTCACCTTTGAACTACGTTCAACTTAATTCCTGACGAAGGATACGTAGGCAACTTGGAAGTCACTCGAGTTCAGTCAAATATCGCCAAAACCACCACCTTCCTCAGGTCGGGATTGGCGTTGTGAACAAATGGATACCCCTCTTCATCGGTAAAGCTAGCAGGCAGAAGGAATTATATCAACAAATGGCGCCTTCTGAGGGAACGCCACTAATAAATCTCTGAGTATGACCAGAGGGAAACGTAGGTAATGGCGTAGCAAGCAAAAATTATTCTTTCAGTCCTTTTGTCGAACATATTTCTGGCATGAAACTCTATAGAGAAGGAAGAAAACATGAGAAGAGATAAAGAAAGTTATTTCCAGCCTCAAGCGCAACCGGAAAAAAACAAAAAAAAAGGAGAGCAAGGTTCCTATTTCTGTGATTTGTAAATAAACTAAGCTTGTAGTTCCTGGAGCTCGAAATTCCTCTAGAGTGGCTCGAGTTCAACTACTCACATTGACAATTGAAGATCTATTTTCATATTTTATTCGAAGCGGTGCACTCTTCAATTAAAAAAAAATACACCAGTTGAGCAGCATGTATATCATTGATCCCAACGAATTGTAGACGCTCTTCACAACAAGGTACTGCAATTTCAAATCTTTTAGAAGGCAAAATCTTGCTCGTTATTCTTCCAAGCTGGTTTTATTTACGAGTGACTTTCAAGAAGATCTGACAAATAGAAAAGCAACTCCCCTTTGGAAAACCCGTTTTCAAATCAGGGTTTTCTTTTTTATTCAAGGACTATCTATACTAAAAAGTATAACCGATATCCCTGGCGCGCCACCTTCGACGAGTCTCGTGCCATCTTTGACAAGAACAATTTATGCTCTAATGGCATGAAAATTTTGTAGCTCTGATATCGTCATCCATATTTGACACTCCCCTTGTTACCAATGGTCAGAGACTTAGGAAATCATCACACATTAGCGTGCGGGGTACGACAAAGCTTTGTGTTTTACCGAGAGTTCTTTTTATATGAGACAACAATTCAAAACAAAAAATGGTAGTTTCAAAAGTTTACAGCAGCGGCAACACGAAATTGGAGGTTGGACGAGTTAATGTAGGAGATCCCGGGGTCACTCATAGTGGAGTTGAATAGTATTGAATTGTCATCTCATCTAAAAGCTTAAGATGTTAGAGAGGGTAGGCATTTAATATTTATATATTATCCCCAACACGTCCCCTCACGTGCAAGATGTAAATCTTTTGTTATGCCTGTCACGTGACACTTTTTGATAATGGGTGGCGGTGGGATTCGAACCGAGGACCTCCTCATTGACATGAGCTCTGATACCATATTGAATTGCCATTTCATCTAAAAACTTAAGGTTCTAGAGGGGGTAGGTATTTAATACTTATATATTATTATCTCCAACAAATAGGCAGTGGGTGATCCTTAATCAAAATACGGATGTTATCTTATGGAATGAGACGTCGAACAATATCTTTACTTGTCAATCGGCATACAAAACTTACCTGGAAAATTATGCAAGGGAGTCGTCATACTAGTCAATCGGCGTACAAACCTTACATGGAAAATTATACGGAGGAGTCGCCATCAACTGACAATGTGAAGTGGTTTGGGGGGAAGGATTTAAGCAATAAAATCCAGCATTTTTGTGGCTCGCAGCATAGAACAAGCCCGCAACCAACCAGCTCCAACTAGGGATTTCAATGTCGTTCGTATGCCCGATATGCGACTCCCAGGTAGAATTTGTTCAACACATAATTCAGCATTGCAGGGTGGCGAGCAAAATTTGGGGGGAAATTACCGCAAAGGAATGCTTAAAAGAATTCGACGAGGTCTCAGATGATTGTTGGCTGAAAAAGATTATGGAGAGTAAGACGATGAAAAGTGATCTCATTGTGAGAGTGGAATGGCAACACATATTTGCAACGGCCTAGTGGGTAATCTGGAAAAACCAGAACGCCAAAGTCTTCAAGAACAAGATGGAAGATATGAATGCTTGTATTTCTCAAATAAAATTACTTAGTAAGGATCTGGCTGATTGAAGTCAAAATAAGAGGACGCAACGAAGTGAGATTAAATGGTGCTAGCCTGGGCAAGGTTGGGTCAAGCTGAATACGGATGGGAGTGTTAGCACGGATGATAATCGAGGTTCAGCTGCTGGAGTGCTCCAAGCGGATGATGGAACATGGATTCAGGGTTTTAAAAATGAGTTTGTGTCCCCCACAATTGATGGGGCTGAATTGGAAGCTATTAGAAGAGAATTTGAGCTAGATTGGGAGTGAAGAGTTTCCCGCATCAAAGTGGAAACTCACTCACTTGTTGCATTCAAACTTAACAATGAGGAGTTGGAGGCACAAGACCAATAAGCCGGATTGGTGCAAGAATATAAAGATTGATGCGTCTGCCGTGGAATATCAAGTTTAATTGGATACCGCGAGAGGCAAACAGAATAGTGGATGGGCTAGGGAAGGAGAATTTTGATGTTAGAGACCTTCTGAGATTAGTAGTTTCTTTAGCTCGAACATGGTTTAACAACTCTTTGTGATTTCATTTTCTAACAAAAAAAATATACTTTGAATGTCTATTCCTATATTCGGGGATAATTTAGAGGTATCTTTGAAGATATAATAATTGTAGATGAAAGTATATTATTACGTGTTTGTGTATATCTTATTAATAAATATATTAAACTTGCGGATGCAGAAAATAATTTGCATGATGTATGAGAGAGAAGACGTTTTTCTTGCTTATCGTCATCCGACCGTTAAAGTGGGTCCAATGTGACCTATTCAAGTTTTAACAACGATTATAATGCTTATTTCTTGTTAGGCTTCTTCTTTTTGTAGTATATTGCGTGACGATTCATTAAAAACGTCATACGAACTTCTTTTGTGGGTCATTGGAGGAGTTATGTATATAATTACATAATTTTCTTCTACGAGAGTATTAACGATTTCCGAGGACTTGCAAAAAAGACTAAGAACTTTAATTTACGAAATAGATTACGAGGAGTATGTTAATAATTGATAAAACCCAGCCCTACGATATTTGAGTCACAAATTCTACAAAAAAATGTTTCCTCATATTATTATTATTATTATTATTATTATTATTATTATTATTTTGATCTTTAAGAACTGTTATTCAGTGATATGTAAGTTGTAACGTAAGCGATCCAATTGTGTATTATGTTGAAAGATGGGAGTAAAACCATAAAATTGGAAATGGAACGACCTGATCTCATTAGATTTGCATAGCTGCCAGTTTGCTTTTAGTTATTTATTTATATAAAAGATAAAGAAAGCTCCATTCTTACCAAACCCTTAAGCTATAGATTAAATGTTTGGATCATGTGACCTTTCAATTTCAAACAACCTTTGTTGCAATTCGAGTTTGAGAGCTGTTGAATTCCTATCATATTTCTCGTATTATCAATCTTAGTATTTGTTTTCTTATAAAGCAGGAGCCAGGAGATAATAATGCCAATTAAGATGATAATTACGAACATGATTACTATCTTTAATAAGGAGAAAAATCATTGTTTTATACTTTTAATTTTTGATGAATGAAGCACTGGTACTTTTATTTGAGATTTGAACAATTTGTCAGCTATTATATTATAAACAGTAAGCCCCCGTTTGATTTTCAATTGAGAAATAATTTTCAGAAAACAATTCATTTTGAGAGAATTTGGGCTTCTCAGAAAAAATATTTTCGGCCCATTAACAATAATTTTAGGGGGAAAATGAAAAAATCTGAATAAAATTAAAGGGAAATAGGGGGGGAAATATAGCATTTCGCATAAATCGAGGTGGGGATATGACATAAAGCAAATGATAAAGCTGTTGGTTTATGTAGCTAATGATTACATAACTAACAATATTAAAATTTGAAAATAACGGTTGGTACCATTTGCTAAAGAGAGAACAGTTGGTTTGCCTCCATTTTTTGAATATCATTTCAAATGCCCCACTCCACTTTCTGCACGGTAATTTGAATTTAATGTGGTTGTGTTCATGGTTGATAATTTAATAA
Source organism: Linaria vulgaris (assembly GCA_948329865.1). Classification (NCBI taxonomy): domain Eukaryota; kingdom Viridiplantae; phylum Streptophyta; class Magnoliopsida; order Lamiales; family Plantaginaceae; genus Linaria; species Linaria vulgaris. Next base: position 79,381,783 of record OX415250.1, on the reverse strand, counting down.
ATTGTATAAGCAATAATCCCTGAATATTATTGTCTCCAAGGGGAAATAATTATAAAAAAGAAATTTCATATTATATTTGGTTAAACCAACCAAAGTTTAGTAGATGACCATACGTACCAAACCAATCATCATTTATATTATCCCATTACTAGTATATTGAGTTAACGTTGATCACAACAATAAATTCACAAATATGAAACTACGTTACATATTGTTCATCATAGTATAGGTTACTGGAAACAATGTTATTTCAATGTTTAGCCAACATCCATCCAACAATGAAATCCGAATGTTTTCTAACTATTATTTTAACTATATTTTTGACGTGTGCGTACAGTAATATAATCAGACCAGGACATGACCAGGTCTCATTAAAAATAGTGTTACATGTATTTTTTAAAATAGATAAGTTATATTATTTGTCTGTTTGTGTACCTATTGCGGAAATTCAAACAAGGGGGGTTGCAACAGGATTTTCCGTACTCGTAGTTGTCCTCGTGCTTGTTCTTACCAAACTTGGTTTCCAGTGGAGCTGTTATAGTAACATTGATGAAAATTGTGTTGTACGGAAATATATGCATGGAATGCCTCTCTTGAGTGCTCTATCTAAATTCCCCCCGAAAAGTGAACTTTGATTGTAACACTTTTGTGTTGCCATTAGTACGCACAACTGCCAATACATATAGGATACATATTAAATGTGGTAACCATTAATTAAGAAGTAGCCAACTCTTCCTGTGACTTATTCAATGCAATCTTGAAAATCTTTTGACGGGATTGGCATGGAAACTCCATAATTGTGAGTCGCCCAGCACATCAATGAAATTTGGTAATATTGTAATACCATAGCTGTGTTGGCCACATGGCTACCTAATTAAATACCCAACTCAACTCATTTGATTGTTATTGTCAAATATTATTTAAAAACCACAATTTTTTGGTTGCCATGCACGCGATCTAAGCATTACGATATCCCTACTTTATTTCACCATTTAATGAATTTATTAGAAACATGTAAACGTACTCTTGTGTTGAGATATAATTATCCTTTTGAAAATATAATCTGTACTTTAAGCCTATGTGGTGAGATTGATTTTGCGTTGCATGTATTTTGATGCAAGGTTGTCCCCGGATTATTTTGTTTTTTTGTTTCCCAGAACGCAAATAGGTTGTTATTTGTAAAAGGGGCGGCAACTCACGGTAAAAAAGTTAAGTTCAATCGCCGAGTGAAATATCATCTTTTTCGGCCAAATGAGTGCATGCGCCAGTATGTTAATATTATAGCAAATTGTCTCAACCCATTTACGTGGACTTAATAAAAAAAATACATAAGGCAACCAGCGCATATATTGAGAACTACAAATATAATTCGAGGCAGGTACCATTCTAGCATGATAATAATATAAATCTACGACGAAGCCGCAAAATGTTGGTCGATTGCATGACCACAATGTTCATATCTTAGTAACTTTTTGGATGACGCGCATCTCTTTCCCCGAAAATGAACTCCATATAGTCGTAGAGCGGCAAACCGTGTTTGCGAAAGAACTTCTTCCTAAGGTCATCCTGAGAATGCAGAAAACCATAGTTAAGTTATGAATGACTGGCGCCTACGATATTTAACTCAAGTTTAGTTATTTTCCAGGCTGTTACCGCATCGCCGTTCTTTAATCGCTCTAATTTATTGGATACGCTAACACAATTGTTCTTGGGGTCGAAGGTTACGCCCGGTGAGCGAATGTAGTCCTTGAATCCGACATACCTCCTGCATAGAATCCGGTACTGATCCATTACATCCGTTATCGAGATGCCGAGATCGGGACGAGCGTAGCATAGCATGAAGTGCACCCGGGTGAGTGCTTCTGCGACACCACGCCGCGTTGTTAAGTCGGCCTCTTTTGCAACACTGTACAATGTGTTTATGTACAACTCATCCAATGAACGGTTCCATCCCCACTTGTAAATAGCCCGGTTGGTATACATAGTACGCACCCCCCGTGTCTTCCAAAAATAAGAAATGGAAATATGATTAGGTTAAGCACCCGTCAAAATGGATGCACAGTATATTACTGTAATGTGGCATGAAATGAAACTGAAAATCATAATAAAATGAACGTCCATCCCGGAATGGCTAATATTCACTTAAATTTAATTTTGCCACGTTACCTGAAGTATGGGTAATACATGATATTTTGGGTCGGAGCTACCTCCTCCATACTCGAAGTTCTTGCCTCTGTAATCGCCATTAACTTTTTGCTCCATTGCTGCGCAATATCTAATCGTTTTAAAAAGATTTACTGATAATAATTGTTCACTGCACAAGATGTTGTAGTAGACAATGCATTTTATAAGGTGTAACATGTCCCATCATGCTACCTTCTGCGGCGATATTGCCTTTATTATCTCTGCATCAGGTAGATTGATTTATTTATTAAATGATGGTAAGCAACGGAGTGCTGTATAATTAATGTCCCCACAGTTCCTTGAACTTATTCTATGGCAACTGTAATAACCCGACAACTAATTTGGTCCAAAATTACGTTTTACTTTTTGGACCTATAATGTATGATTTTTTAATGTAATTACGGAGTTTTATTTTGACCGGCTTCATTAGTAGTAGCTAAATTTATGACTTCCGTTTAGTAATATTTTGAAAAGTTATAGGTTGCCGAGAATATAATGGCCAGTCAATTCCCGTAATTGTTGTACGCAAATTTTATTCAAACTAGAATAAGGATTGTGACGTTATTTTGTCTCAATGTTTGATGCCTGTTGCGTCAACATTGTGACAACATTCAAAGCCGAACCCTACTATTAAGTGCATATATAGGTAGTCGTTCTAAATACGCGCCCGATGTTCAAAATAGCTTACTGCCACACCTCTGTTGACAAATAATAAATGTATTTGGTATCTATACAAGGTCTTGATTATGACTAGTTTTTACTGGTATCAATCATTATGCAAATTGTAGCTAACCTTCAGTAAGTCGTTTGCAGTAAACCATATATTTATAGTATTGGCCATAGTTTGTAGAGTTATGTGCGTTTTCACTTTTTCATAATAACCATGCACGTGTACTCTATTCGTGCGTACCACACGATCCCTAATTACGAACTACGCCGCGAGTTGTTTATAGTTTGATCCGCCTTTGTAGAACAATATGAAAAACCTGCAATATCATTATTTAAAATATATGTTAAGTTAGCGCAACCCATAATATAGTAAATTGGTGTATATTAAAGTTTGTTTAACAGTTGCAGGTGCCGTTGAATTGTAGTTGTATGGGGCTTGTATGTGTACGCAACCAAATAGCCTCGTGGAATTTATTTTGTGGAGGTGTCCTTCAACAACCCCAACCACCATTGATCAATGCCATGCAATCTGTCTTAAATACCCTAAGCATGTAGCTATATTATACCTTCTTCTTGTATATTATTCCTTTCCCCCCTATACTTTGATCACGAGACATTCATCACGTTCGAAATCAATCCTATCTCCAAAACCCTCAGTTGCCATTTCACCATGTCGTATGAATTCTCCACTTGCTCCACCATGGATAGCACCGGCCGAACCCCTTCGATCGAGGTACAGTTATCCACTCATTATTGAATATAACTTTGGCATTAAATAACAAAGTTATACAAAACATATGCTTCTTATTGTCTATAGTCTAACCGGCCGATATTCACTTCATATTGTTAGGATAACAACCGAGACTATGGACATCCATTTCACTACAACAAATTTTGGTGCGCCGAAACAGAAGCACAACTTGCATTTGCCCTTCGCGAGTTCTCAAAACCTCATCCGATTTTAGATTGCACCCACATGTGGAAGGTTATGAAACAGGCGGGCGTTTTCATGTCGAAAACGTTCGTTAACGATATTACCCCCGGCATGATACGAGCTCGCGTTGGCTTATTGCGCGAAAGATTTATCAAGTTCCGTCGATATATGTCAATCCCAGGAGTTAATTTCGACCCACACAGTGATTCTGTTCGCACCGATGAACTCTACGCTGAATATGAGCATAAGGTACTCATTTTGCAGAACCCCCTTATTTCTATGTAATTGATCCATTTTGGCATAACATATCTGAAAAAATCATTTAGCACAAATGAGGGGGTATGAATCACGTGTAGACAATTTATTTAGACCTTGAAGTATGAATCACTCAATTTTCCGTTTATCAACTTTTTGACCCGCGCTATATCTTTGCATTTTGTTTGGGTGGTCCTATTGGAAAAGTGAGTAAAATGCGTCGTTGTAACTACTCACACATGGCATCGAACGGATATTGTCCTCTTCACTACTCCATACTCATTATGCAGGAAACACTACTTGACTTCTATTTTAAGGTGCACGGAATGCCCAATTATTTTGAGCTTGATTACTTCTTCAACGTCAAGCGTGCTCCGTTGACACGCGTTGAGGAAATTGGATCTTCAAGCACCCCGTATGAGATTTTTGAAGAAGCATCAACCACCCTTCAGCTGAGCTCTACGTAGAGTGTTAAAAATGGCCATTCAATATTGTTATGTTAACAAGTTATAGCTTGATCAATGTTGTATTATATATCCAGTCCGGCGCAATGAAACACGTGACCACTTATGGTTGTAACAGTCGATACTTTACTATTGGGTGGCCAAATGTTTTGTCCCATTAATTAAATTGATGGAACTTTAGTATATATATTTTTGTGGCCGGTAACCTTCAAAACAACAAACATTCAAGTTGATTGTTCTAATTGTCCCATCGGCTGTACATGGGGAACATAAAGCATTAAATGCACAAATCTCTCTCATGATTAACATTATCTCAAGAGTGGTTATAGTACAATATTGGCGCTAAAATTACCCGCCATAACTCCAACATCATTTTCCCCCCTTTATGTTTTGCCTATAAATTACTTCCTTTGGGCAGGCTATTTGACCAAGTAGTAAAAAAAGGCTCTTTGCAATTAGTTAAGTAATATTAAATTATATAATTGGGTTAAATTTGTTTTTCAAAGTCTTTATTCGAGTCTTTGCTCTTTGTTGCTCTACTTTGTCATTTTACTAAAAAATATCTTTAACAAATATGGATGCCAAAAAAGTGTTGTTCTACGAGTCCCCTTGGAATGCCGAAATCGATGGCACTTTCATTGGGATCTTGGCCAAAAATGTGGAACTTCTCGAGCGCAACATACAAAAGAATGATAAAGTTGTTTTTGTCGAGTGTATGGATGAATTGAACGAGAAATATGGCACAACATTCAACCTAAAGGCATTACGTGATCGATTTGAGCACTTGCATGCTAGGTTTAACTGTTTCTCTTGGCTCGTAGATAATCCTTTCATAAAATTTAATCCTATCACTTTTGAAGTTAGTGCTGACTATCAGTGTGTGTGGGACTACGCCGTGCAGGTATTATTTTTAATGCATGTAAAGTTATGTTCTCGCAAGTTAATTACAACGTTATTTGCGTTAATTACTGCATTGTTTATTTACATATTAACTGATGGAACTGTATTAGTGCTACAAAAGTAACTATAGTTCATCTGTGTTAGTACTATAACGTTACCACATCAAATGAGTTAAGCATACGTTTGAAGAAATATTTGATATTTCCTCTACATTTTGATAAGTTTTCGCCATTGGCACGTGATGTATAATAACAATTTGTTGTACTTTAGAAACACGCCATTTCCGTGGCATATCACACGGAGGGTGAACTTGCGTGGAATGAACTCGTTTGCATTTTTGGGCGACTAGAACCTGCTGGATCCGGCCGCACTTTCCCAATCGTCGATCTCACTGTCGATCCATTTGTGTTCGACGTGGTGGACGCCGAGGACAAGTATGGTTCCGGGTCCTCGGCCGACAATTTCATTGACCTGCCGAGCCCAGATTGCGTTCTCCCTGTCCAGACGCACAAGCGAAAGACATTCACAATTGATGACCTTCTCGAGTGGTCTCACCCCGCAAAAGATCCTCCCGTAGAGGAGCTTGTCCCGAAAAGGAAGAGGGTTGCCACGGCAAAGTGCTTGTTCCCCGTTAAGGAAGAACAGAAAACTCCGGACTCGAAGCCAAAAAACATCGTCATCATCGACTCTAGCCCCGAAACGCCGTCTACCAAGAAGTGATGCGTATGTGCATTACAAAGCTCTGCTCACTAACTAATGAAAAGCCCTTGGATGTGTACTGTAATATGCATTCAATCATCTTAACACTTTAAAGTGTGGCTTTATTTTGGAGCATTGCTGTTTTTGGATGTTTTGTTATAGTCTTGAACACGTACACGTTGTGTGTTTTTTGTTGGTTGATTGCGGTCGACCATAAGTATGTAATTTTTCTTATTTTGTAATTTGTGTAATCAGTACCAATGTTATTCGTGTGTGGTTCCATTTTGTGATAAGCCTCAATTCAATTTTCTAACAACTACAATTGTGCAACTGCAAATTCGTCAGGACCTATTGTTGAAACGAAGTTGCACCAACTTCGATCTAACATTGACAACAGTTCGGTGTGATATTTATCCAACACAAATTACACAACCAACCATGTCCATACGCGGTTCATGTTTTTGCTACACAAACAATATTTGTTGTTTTAACCCCAACCGAAAATTAATCAGGTTTATCAAATGTCAATTTTAGGTTATCTATTTAAAAACGTCGACCTAAAACACATAGATACTAATAATAAAACGGAACTGATTTTTAAACATCAATAAATTACCACTTACTTTTTGGGATGCTAACATATGTGCCAGTCACATGTCTATACTAACAAATGAAATAAATGTAGCAAGGCTTAGTAAGTTATCCTTATGTTATTAATTTTTGGGATGCGTTAGAAATTTATTTTATTATATATTATACAGTGTATGGTCGTCTTGTGTCTAAGTTGGATGGATTTTTGTTCCTTACTACAAGGGTTAAGAGATGAATGGTAGTGGCATAAATACATTTTTTCATCGGGTTCCCAGGCATGACACGACTTTTAAATTCCACTCCCTCATTAAATGTACGCGACGATTTAGGCTGATCTTTGTACGTACCGCTCAGGTTGGGGTTGCAACGGTCCAATATTTGATGTTCATATTTGACGAGGCCGTGACCAAAAAAAACAATTAGTCGACGCCCATATAGGCATTCCCAACCCCCCCTCCAATTTATAATTTTCAAATTCTGTAGCACCAGACAACGAACAGTTATTATCTAACCCTTATGGAACCACTAATCGCCGAGATGAAGCGTCTTGGTTCAACACCTATTGAAAGAATCATTGTATGCTTATATACTGGCAGAAAAATCTTGAATTGTTAATCAACGTTGCTTATATTATATTACTTTTCCATTTCCATTATGTAGTTGTTGAGAAATTGACATTTTCTATAAATGCGTCAGGAACCGCCAAATGAAGCGGTCTATGCACCGATGGAGTACAACGACGACTGGGATGACGCTAGAGAAGCAATGTTACTCAAATATCTCCAGTTGTTTGGTGACATATCAAGGGGCAGATCCATGCACATTGCACTAAAAAAACTGTCAATCGAACTACCGAGGCATGGCGGTCCACCCCTGGTTCTAGAGAGCCTTGTGAATCGGACGAAGATTTTGTATCAACGCATGTCTTCCTATTGTGCCTTCATTCGTAGGGAAGGCGTATCTTATGATGAGCGCACGCATCTTCCTACTATTAATATTGACGCGTATTTGGCAGCATTGGCACGCGAAGGGGTAAGTCAAATGTGTATGGCTTTCTTCATAAGAAGCATTCTGGAAGCAATGTTTGATTGGTGTTCTCTAAACATCACCCCAACATTAAAAGCTGAACCGTCGCTGCCGTTGATTTTTGCAATTTGTGTTTCACTAAAACTTTATATTTCATTACTTAATTTTACTAATCATTGTATATGTTAACCCTAGGGTTCTGAGCCTAGCATGTATAAGTTCTTCCGTCTGCACGGGTTACCGAACCACGCACTTATGTTCGGCGTGTTTGACACGATGAACGGAGCATATCCTAATACAGATGCCGAACTCAGTGAAGGCTCTGACGATGAGCACACTAGCGTGGATGGGTCAACATAGGTCGAATACTCGGGTCCAGTTAACGCAGACGTAGATAACGACGAAGACGGTTGCTCTTTTGATAGTACCAATAGGCCATCGCCCATCAACGACGAAAAAACGCATTGCTTGAAGTGTGGCGATTTTTATGATCTGTGTGTTTGCCCATCTACCGAAGGGTCGGAGGACATGTCAACGGAATCTTATTATGATGAAACTGATTAAACATTGTATAAAATTATTTCCAATGCTTTAATATAATGATTATTGGCTAAGGGCATTTTGTCTTGGAATGTAAATTTGAGTAAAGGTGTTTTTATTGTTGCATTACGGGTCTTATCACAGTTAATGAATTGAAAACGAAGTGCATCTAACTATAACTTTAATGTTGTTCTTATGTTGGCAGAACATCCATGCAACATTGCATCCATTATTGACTCATTTTATAAAGGACCCACTATTACTATGCTTACCACCCGATACAACAAGCTGGTACTCAGCATATATTTAACGCACATATCCAGTGAACGCGCAACATATCATGCTTCAAACCGTCCAAACAAAACCTGGGATTTCTACATAAAGCCCCTTACAATTATGAAGCGCAAAATAAATTTTGAAATGGTCATGCGATTACACATCACATAGCATAACCATCGCCAAATGGCTTTCATGGGGTGGCACTCAAAACTTCCATCCTGGAAAGCACCTTGATTTGAGGGATGGGGAGCTCCTTCACCACGAACAGATACTGCATTTTTGAATAGTTCATGAATCCCTTCTCCTTGAACCTCGTCTCAATCGTCAGAGGCTGCATGTACAAATTTAGCAATGTTTAAGTCATTCAGATAACACTCATATAACATTGTGGGATTCAGATTAACTCACGAATCTGGAATGCACGTCATGAAGATTTGGTTTACTTGTCACTTTTCCTGTCTTCTTGTTTAGCCTAACACCAGGGACTTTATAAAATCTGTTGAACAAATTGAAACGGGTGTGCATGATGATGAGCCGTTCCTTGATCATCATAGGGGATACATCAGTCCCCTTCTCCCTCGTTATTTGTTTTGCCAGTTCCTCGTAAATCTCCGTCATCATCTCCGCCATGTACCAAATTTGCCGATCGACGCTCTTGCGAAGACAGCGTAGTAGTATATTCTCATCTCGCTGACTAAATTCTTTGAAGCTTAGGAACACATTATGTATGTCATCCTATTCATGTGTCGAGACAAATGAACATGTCATCAGTGCACGCCATATGATTAATAGAGTTGAAGTATAATTATTGATAATTTACCTTTGTCGAGTCGTAGACTTCCTTCAAAGTGCTTCTGGTGGATGCCATTGAGAGAGGGAAAATGAAAATGGTCAACAAGAGCGAATAAATAAAAAAAGAAATTATGAAACATGGGGTGTATAATTGATGACTATGTAATATAGTCATACCTCGGGATGTACATACCTGTCATTAATTCTCTTAATGGTGCTTTTGAAACTAAAATTCAATGTAATGTACGACGGTCAGGATTATTTAATCTGATTTACTAAACAATCAGATTAAATATAAAATAATAAATAGCACATACGTAAAAGCTATGCGGAATTACTCGATAATATGGTGGTGACCATACTGTAGTCAATATTATGCATCGTACCACATAGTAAATTGAGGTCGATTTAATTATGATAATGGGTAGCAATAAAAAAAAAAACCCAACTTGCAACATTTACAATATATTCACCTAATAATAATGAAAAATATGTAAAATAAAAGGAGACCCAGTTCAGCCATGTAAAGTACGTAGCGATTTTTTAGGAGATAAGGCTGCGCAGTAGCCATCAGCGGTAATATCAACTTATGGCCGCCGAAAGCAAGATACGTTGTGTACTTCACAAGCCAACTACATTGATTATTTGTTTATATGGGTTTACCAACTCGGTATGTGTATTAATGGTAGGATTAATGACTAGGATTAAATTGTGCGTCATTGTAAGGCCGGAAATTTGAACACGTTGTTTTTTGAAAGGGATAATTATTTATTAATAACTTTCAATCAATGGAAATGTGTCCATTTCCGATTATAAGATATTTGGTTAAGTACGTTGCATCCCTTTGTTTCAAACAAATACAAAATATTATTGTGACAAGTAGTAATGATAGGTGCAAAGATTCCATACACGAGTTATTTGAATATATACACTCAATAGCTTTGGAAATATAAGAATAGTATTCATACACTATTATGCAACTTATCTGCAGTAATATAAATAAATATATCTCAACCACGTTGTATTTATTATTTTATTTAGATTCAGATGTAAATGAAGATCTAATTTTTATTTGGGCGTTCCAAATAGATCAACAAAGGAGACCATGTTGAATGGATTTCTGGACACGCTAGTGCCAGTCATGTCAAACATGACCGTTGTGAAATAAAATAATAGATATATAATCTCCATCTATTTCAAAATTAAACAGTACATTGCGCGGAAAATCTATATAACCATTTCACATAGGGACATAAACCATAATTAATCGAATAAGCGAGTGTTGTATATTATAACTTTGAAAATCACGATGGAATACGGAGAAAGCTCTGCTGTGAGGGGGCGGCAAATCCCAGGGTCGGTACATGGCCTGGTTCTGTGCCACTGTGGGCGAGAGTCGGTGATGCAGACCGCATGGAAAATTCCTAATCCCGGTCGTCGTTACTGGAGATGCCCGGTGGGTATATTCATACTTTTTGCATTACAAAAGTTTTGATTGGGGTACTAGTACGTAATATGTTACACAAATTTTAATTACACTATTGCAGGCCTATAGATGCAAGATGGTGTCCTGGATTGACCCCGAACCTTGCCACAGGTGTAAGGCTGTGATTCCAGGGCTTGTCAATAACCTAGAGGGCCAACAGTCCTTAATAGAGCGTTACCAAAAGCGCCACAGAATTGGAGCATTGTTGGCAGTGGCGGCCTGGATCTTAGCTATGGCGGTGTTTGTTAAGATTAAATTGATGTAAAGTTTGATTACCGTTTTATTTGTATTTTCCTATATCCGTGGGATAATGATAATATCGGAGTTAGGCAACTATCTCATTATTAAAAAATCCATTGGGTTGTCATGTGGTGTATCATCCTACTTCCATTTTAACCGCGTCTATATTACGGCCCATACTGTATGATTTGTGACGCAGTTGTTGGCATAACATCCATCCAACATTGTCACCCGATAAACAAAAATATATCAGGTGTCTATTTATACAACAAAGGTCGTTATTTTACACTTTTTTGAGATCCACAAATTCAACAAATTTAACGAATATGCAATCATTGAGCAGGAGGGCAAATATATTATAATACATGAATATATAGAGTAGTCGATTCGGCTTGAAAACCTTATAAACTAATTTTTGTTTATGTTTGTAAATACTTGCCTTCATTATACGTTAGATATGTCAACCGAATAAACCTTTTTACTACATAAATATAAATTGAATATTGGTGTATACATTGTATGGATTTTGAATCAAACACTTTCCAAACTATTGTTATTTAACTTGAAATTAATTTAGATTTCCTATTTGACTGAAGTAATACAATTATGATAATGGCCTCACTTGCCATCTTATCGTGAAATAGTCTTTGAATCGTCACGCAGCTGAGGTTCCACACGTTATATATTGACTTGAAAAATACGATTTCAGGATAAATAACTGCACATGGTCTTGTCAAATCATACAGCTTTTTGAAGGATATGCGCGATATCACTAATGATTTTCTGCAATTAAAGTCAGGTAGCCGAAAACACGCCAAACCTATTTCAATTGTACCACATCGTTGCAATTATGTCTAAGGCTATGCGACAGTATTTTATATTTTTGTATACCAATAATTTTGCGCAATAGCTTATCCCGTGATGTCCAACACAAAAAACATACATGTCGTCATGGATAAATTATAACATTAAACAAATGCTTAGATATATTAATTTGTTAAGATCTCATATAATTATATTTAAATTTTTTGGGTTAAGATCTGATATAATTATATTTGAATATTTTATGATAACCTGGGATATAATTATATAAAAAACCGTTTGGATAATATTTAAATAATACTCAATTAATAACGTTTATTTCCTGCATTAATTGCACGAGGATGAACAGTTAAAAACACTCCATAGGTGAAGCCCGCGCCATTTAGACATAGTCCTATAATGCAACTTATCACGTTGATTTTGCACGGTAAATGGGTAATGTAATGTGCCGGCATCACACACTTTATATGCTAAACAATACAAAGCATTACATTTTGAAACCGTTATTATTGGTTGTAAGCCACAGCTTTATGGCTAATCAAAGTAGGGAATCTTCTATGCGCTTTGCTCTATATATAATATTAGGGAAAAAGTACGGACTATACCCATCGTTTAGCCTCTTTTACGACACTATACCCAACCTTTGAACTTTTGCAACACTATACCCAACCTTTGAAAATCGTAACTATACTATACTTATACTAATTTTCCGGCCAAAATTCAAAATTTTGAGGGGTAAAATAGGTATCAACTATACTATATCATAAAAATAGAATTTTTTATTATTGAAAATTAGAAAAAATTTTAAAAAAACAAAAAAAAAAATTGCATCCCCCCCTACCCCCCCCCCCCACCCCCACCCCCACGGGGCTGCAACCAGCAGCCCCCCCTACCCACCCCCCACGGGGCTGCAACCAGCAGCCCCCCCTACCCCCCTACCCCCACCACGGGGCTGCAACCAGCAGCCCCCCCCTACCCCACCCCCCACGGGGCTGCAACCAGCAGCCCCCCCTACCCCCACCACGGGGCTGCAACCAGCAGCCCCCCCTACCCCACCCCGCTGCACCAGCGGGTTGCAGCGGTGGTGGCGTCGATCGACGCCGCCACCGCTGCAACTCGCGGTTGCAGCAGTAGTGGCGGCGATCCACCACTGCTGCAACCGCGAGTTGCAGCGGTGGTGGCGTCGATCAGTTGCAGCGGTGGCGGCGTCGATCGACGCCACCACCGCTGCAACCCGCTGGTGCAGCGGGGTGGGGGTGGGGGGGGGGTAGGGGGGCTGCTGGTTGCAGCCCCGTGGTGGGGGGGGTAGGGGGCTGCTGGTTGCAGCCCCGTGGGGGTGGGGGGGGGGTAGTAGGGGCTGCAATTTTTTTTTGTTTTTTTTTTAATTTTCAATAATAAAAAATTCTATTTATGATTTTTTTTATTTATTTATTTAAATATACCGAAAAGACTATATTACCCCCCTCACTTGCCGAGATATGATGTCACTTTGTCTGAAAATGACGTTTTTTGGCCGGAAAATTAGTATAGGTATAGTATAGTTACGATTTTCAAAGGTTGGGTATAGTGTTGCAAAAGTTCAAAGGTTGGGTATAGTTTCGTAAAAGAGGCTAAACGATGGGTATAGTCCGTACTTTTTCCCATAATATTATGATATAGCAAAAGCATTTGCACACATCTCAACCGGAGATCTTTTTCCACACCGAGCCACAGATATAACATCCACCTCCACACCGATAAAATGGCACCATTTGTTCCTATTCCACAGGAAGACATGTTTTACAGCAAAGGCTGGACAAAGGAAGTTGACACCAAATTCATCGAGGTCCTTGCTGACATTGCAGGAACAACAAAAACGACACTATCGCTATGTGATTTTGATGCTATAACAGCAGCCGAAGTTGAGACAAACATTGAATTCGGAACAAGTTTTTCATATACCGATTGCGTGTGGCAATTCCATCTACTAAAGCAGCGATTTGATACTTTCACGGATCTAATGGCAAGGGATGGTTTTTTCTGGGATGAAGAAAATAACCAAATTGTTTATACCGTAGAAAACGCTTTTGACGAAGTACTAAAGGTAATCTTACATTGTATATTGTTTGTGATAACTTCGTCTTGAAAAGGATGACTCATATAGACATAATGAGAATATTTGTTTGTAGCATAATCGATTTGCGGTGGTGTACATGGTAAACGGTGAGCCAGCATGGAGCGGGTTGTGCGATATATTCCGCGAACGCGCCCATTTTTAAAGTAAAAACTTTTATATGAGGTGTCGATAAGTGTAAATTACATTTATTTGGCAAATTAACCGCTATCTATTGTCGACAGGTATCGCCGACATCAACCTCGTATTGCACGGGTTGGGGAAGCTTAGCTGTGAATTTGGATTCCTACGGCGAATACACAATGGGTCATACTAAGTTCATAATCACCAATTTTAATTCGGGTAATTAAGTTAGGGATCAGGCTGTTGTCGTATGTACCACTACTTATTCATCATGTACTATTTTAAGAACGTATTATTAACGATGGTTGGGTCCCACGTGCATGTAAATTAAATATATTAGTAAAGTGTAACAGTGACAAAAGTATATCACATCACGTTGTAACTAGTACCCCCAATTACATTGCTACACCACGCATAACAAATTTACCTCTATAGCACATGAATCGCCTCAAAGCAAATTATCGCCTAACGTATTTTGGAACGAATGTTGGGCTAATGTTGCGTCTTCGTCGTAACAACATGGAACACAGAAAACTATAGAATGCAGTTTAGCGCCTGGATGGGAGGGTGTATATTATTTATGCACGGAAACCAATGTAAACAACACCTTTCTGTTGTGGTCTAACAAACAACAAAACACAACACTATAGTCACCTCAAACTTATGAAAGCTAGCCAAAACAGATACATCACACCCAACTATTCAACAAAAGGGGTTGGTCTATTTGTTGGATCGAAGTTGCCTAAACATGCATAACATATTGATGCCAGAACGATCTACTTTCATTGAAATGCATCACCTAAAAAGTCTATTAATTGCTTCCCTAAGGATGATGCGCATGGAATTCACAGGCATGTTCAACTTAGAGCAAATTAAGCACAACACTGATACTACAAACCAACATCATCCAAATACCAAACATACATCATATTCAAAACAAAACATGCCAGTAGAAACAGAGAAGTAAAAGTTCAAACTATATCAAGCATGGGTCAATCCATGTCGTTGTTTGCAACCAGCTCTTCCATGTTGTTGATCAGGACACCAAGTTCCTGCATCCGAACTTGTTTAGCTGCAATCTCCCTCTGCAGATCGGCATATGAACTTTTGTACCAAGCTAGCTGGTTCTCCACAAAACGTTTGGTTGTCACCATGGTTTCTACCGCATCAGATTGAGGGACTGCTTGACCAGCAGACAGATGATACCTCCTCTCCCCGTCTTCAGAAGCCTCAACTCCATCATCACCCACCCAAGGCAAGTCCTTCACCCTTTCGTTCGTCAAGTACGTTGATGTGATTGTGAACTTATCATTATTCACCGCCATTTCTCCAAATTCTTCACTGCGCATACCTTGTTCTAGGAGAAGGCCAGTGATCAACGAAGGGAACGGAAGGATCCCTGATTTCCTTCCAGCAAACTCTGCCATAGACCTAAGGACTCGTTCACCAATATTAACGGGTTGACCGTTCTTCAGCTTATATATCAACACAGCAGCATCCTTGGTCAAAACGGTATTATTTTGCGAAGGCAGCCAGTTATAACAGGCAAGTTTGTGCAAAACCGCACTTAGGGACGTGAGCCTCGATCCTGGCATTGAAGCTTCCCACTCCCTCTCCAATCCTCCGGATAAATCCTCGATCACCTCGTCCAGTCGAGGGTCATCCCCTTCGACAACGTCTTCCAGTCCCCAAAAACGGTTGATCGTTTTAGGGCTAATGTCGAACGTCTTCCCCCTGACCCATGCCATGCCATATTTCGTCGACATTCCGCAGGTGATATGTTTCGATAGATTCATGTAGAATTCCTGAACGACCTCGGCCGAATACAGCCCATGCTCCCGCATACTACCCATTACCCCTCTCGATTCAAGGAATTCAAACATTCTGTATTGTGTCGCGCTAATCTTCTCCAACACCCGCTCCTTACGGATTGTCCTGTTCGTCCGAAACTCCACTAAATGCGATTCTATCTCCTTGGTTAGATAGAACCTAGATGATTCACTTGCACGATAGAACTGCGAAATTGTGTCACGGTACTCTTCTCCTTCTTCTTCTTCTTCTCCAACACCATCCTCCACTACACGTGGCCGTTTCCTACCTGCACCGGCCTTTCGCTTGCTACGCCTCTGTTTTTTGGTCTTTGTTGAGGCAGAGCCCGCGCCCATATCACCCAACATCCCGCATTCTTCGTCCAAATAAACCTCATCATCTCCAACCACTGTTTCCCCTTCATCCTCCACCACGACATCATCATCCTCTACCACAGCTTTACCCTTAGACGCAACTTCAGCATTCTTTGTCACACGACCAACTCGTTTATTTCTATTTGCCGCTTTTAGCTTCTTACCTCCTTTTCGTGATGTCCTGGTATCTGCCTCGCCCAACGGCTCCTCAACAACATCTGTTGCAGGCTCCTCATCCACAACCCTATCAGCTCGTCCCTCTTCCATCTCCTCAACTCCTTCCACAACAACTTTACCTTTACCAATAACTGCTGCAATCTTTTTGTCACGTGTGACTCGTTTACCTCTTTTCGACACGGACTTCTTCTTACCTACTTTTGACGGACCCACGTTAACTGCATCGCCCAACGCCTCCTCGGCGACCTCCGTTTCAGGTTCATCATCCCCAACCCTTTCCTCACGTGCCACTACCAGCTCCTCAACCACATCATCAACACCTGTACCTGCACCGACGACTTCATCACTCTTATTGCCACGGCTAACACGTTTACTTCTATTAGACGCGCTTCGCTTCTTACCTCCTTTCGACGCTGGTGCCATAACTACATCGCCCAAAGCCTCCTCAACGACATCAGTCCCAGCATCATCATCCACAACCCTTTCCGCCCGTTCCTCTGGCATCTCCTCAACGGCATCCATTGCCACTTTAACTTTACCCACACCTTCAGCATTCTTTTTCACCTTACTAACGCGGTGACTTCTTGTAGACGCGGTTCTCTTCTTACCTCCTTTCGCCCTTCTACCCAAAACTTGGTCTCCCGCAACCTCCTCAACCACTTCAGTCGCAGCCTCACCAAACTTTTCCGCCGCTACCTCACCAACGCCAACTGCCGCAACCCCCTCCACGTTCTCCTCCTGAAACTCCCCCGCGTCTTCATTCGCAACGTCAGCCACGTTTGCACCCGAAGTATCATTCCCGTGTTCCACCGTTGCGGTGGCGTCCGGGGACTGTGCAACGTCATTTATAACAGAGTTCGTCACCTTTTCATACAGTCCTCTGGTAATTCGCCTCTGCATAGCTTTTACTCGGGCAGCATCTACTAACGCCGCTGCCTCACTAACAACAGCTCCGCGAGCAGCAGAAACACCACCTAGTCTAGGGTTAGGTTTACCAGGAATTAATTTTGGGAAACCTCCAACCAAATCTGCAGTATATGTTGAAGGAATGTTGGAGCTTCCCTCAAAATTTTTGCTTGCTTTCGACCGTACCTTTCCCGCGACTTGCGTGGATTCCTTTACTGATGTGGGTCCTTGCCGAGCAAGCCTTCTTTGCGCGCGAAGACTCATGGGCTGATTCAGTGCATCCTTAGTCAAAGCAACATCAGCGAGTCTATCCAAGGGGGTTTGATCTGCCATTTCAAATGTAGAGATGGAGGATAGATTTGAGGGGGATAGTTGGAATGGTATGGGTGAAGGAGTAGAAAGGGAGATTTTAGTTTGCAGCAAAATTAGGGCAAAAATGATGGGTGCGGCGGGAGTTTGTGCGAGAATCCGATAAATTGAATTAGAGTTGGGGGTGGCAGTTTGTACAGTGTAGGCGTTCATAAATATTTCATAAGTGCCCCCATTACAATTAATTGACCACTAAAAATTACTTTTTTTTAAAATAGTATTCGATTGGATTTGGCAATCACATATAATGGAACACCCCACCGCCATTATGTTTTTTATTTACAACATGCAAACAACACAAACTTAGTTTTCATAACAATTATGGCTAAATTTATAGATATATTAAATTTATACGTTCCAAAAATACTATTATTTGAAATAACACTGAAATGGGCTGTATGTTGTTTCGGACTTCCATGTTATAATGATGTTGGTGTAACATCTGTTCAATATTTTAACCAGTTCTCTTCCAAATGTTTCGGACTTCCATGTTATAATGATGTTGGTGTAACATCTGTTATAATGAACACCTTGTACAGACGAGAGAAATTACCAAAGTTCAATGTGTGGAATATCCTTAGAATTAATAGCCACCACATAATATGATAAAACATTCATATGTAACGACACATTCTTATCAGCAAAATAGATTATGTCGCACTGATCAAAATGAAGGCCACGTCGAGGCGATAACTAAACCCTACCCAAAATGGACAACATGTCTAAAGTCATCCCGCAATTGTATGTGAATTGTTTCTAAACACCTAAATTTGCAGTGCGATGATCGTCCCACATTGCCCTACCTATTCCGACCCTCCTTCGATCCATTGCTCTAGCTTCGGCAGCAACTGCATTAATTCGACTTCGTGATATAAGGCTGCTGGCACGGTACACGTCGTCTGGGTGAAAATCAAACAAGAAATCACCATCAACTCCATTCTTGCGTATGAAGTTGTGCAGTGTACAACATGCCATCACAATCTTAGTCTGATGTTTTAAAGTGTAGTTGGGCATCATCTTCAGAACGGGGAAGCGCATCTTCAACACACCAAAAGTACGCTCAATCACATTTCGGAGACTCGAATGTCTGAAGTTAAACAGCTCCTCCATTCCCACCGGCTGATTGTTTTGGAACTCACGTAGGTGGTATCTCCCGGATGCAAACGGAGTTAGGTAACAAGTGTATAACGAGAATCCCGAGTCAACCAAATAATACTTGTTTCCCGGTGGATGTTTCCAGGTTGGGTCCCTCGCAATAGACATTTGCAGCGCACGGCAGTCATTCATAGAACCTTCGTAACCGGCACCGACGTAAGTGAAGTTCATGTCAAAATCACAAACAGCAACAACGTTCTGGCTCAGCTGTCCCTTTCTGTTGATGTACGCCGTGTGTAGATGCATTGGTACGTGTGCTGAAATATGTGTACCATCCATAGCACCAACGCAGTCCTGCCATGCCTCAACGAAGGGTTTTGTTATAATAGTCTAACGAAATTAAAATGGCCCACAAAACAAAACTTCAATAATGTTTGAAGAGGATCTGGATACAATGTTCGATCGATGTTCATTCAACATCAGCTCACCAGTTAATCCTTAAATAATATCAACGTTCAACGCATACTCATTTAAAACACAGAACGTGGGCAGGAATGAATTAACTTATCATCGTTAAAAATATACCTTAAAGTAAGGATAAAATCGGCCATCCTTGGCTATGCGGTCATGCACAACGTCGAAGTCCGGTGGTACGATCATGTCAACAGCCATGTTTAAAATGGCCTTCGTCACCCTGCGCACGTGCCGGTGGATGGTCTCGGTTGAGTGTTGGAAGCGCTCGCACGAATCACGGAACCGGTGATTCAACCCAACAGTCCACATAAAGATGGCTAGTGCCTCCATGGACTGAACCTGCGAGTTCCTAGAATCGGTCAGGCCGTAATGGTTCTTGAGCGTGTCGTGTAGCGTGTAAAATGTATCCCGGTTCATCCGCAATGCATCAAAAAACCGATCGTCGTGACCAAGCAGTAGCTTCAGCAGCTATTTCGAACCCGTCAATTCAGAGTTATTCCTAGGGCGCCTCGGATAAAACCAATCAGGTGCCAAACACAAACCAATGAACATGAATTCGCTAAGGCCATCGTCGCTATCATCGTTGCTTCTGTCAGTCAACGTCGAAACAGTGTTATCGCTTTCTGATTGCATTGCTGCAGATTATAAAGTTCGATATATCAAAATAACCATTAGTAAAGGAAAACGGAACGGGGAATCATAGTTAAGCCCATCATAAGGTGACAACTTTAAAATATCGTAACAACCATAGAGCAGTCAAATAGTTAGGGCACAAGCAAACACCATTAACGGTCGTCAACCAAATACAAATAGTTAACAATATGAACTGCAAGAACCTACCACAAAACAAAACAAGGGCATTTTACAAGAGGGCTACAGGGGAGACCAAACATAGAATACAAGTCTTATACTAATGATTGGGCCGAGAAGGCACAAAATGAAAACGCAGCTCTAGGGGCAAGTCTCCATGTTGACAGGGGGCTGTTCAACCGGCAGACGCATCACCCATTCGCGACGATCATCTTCCTTCATCCGCATAAAAAACAGCCTTGTCTCTTTGTCCTTCAAGCACTTGATGGCTTCGAAAAACAATGACTTAGGCGCAATATCGAGCCTGTACAATGCATCCATGCATTCACCAATCTGGCTGGCAGTTGACTGCGTGATGTTGGCCGTTTTTGTCTCGTTCAACATATTCCAGCACTTAAGAGTAGTGTCCAGCATTGCGCTTCTGGAAGTAGGGTTATCGGATCGTTTCCTGGGGGCACGCCTGGTTGCAAGCCCCTGCTGAGAAGGAGTCAGATTAACCGCAGGGGGGTGGGCACGGAGGCGTTCGGGGGATTAAGACTAGTTGACGCAAATTGTGAAGCTTCCTGTGAGTATCCAGAAGATTCACAACCTTCAGGAATGGCGTCCTGATCAAACGCATCGCTTACCGGATCAACATGATCAGGATCACCCAGTTGCGTAATCTCGTCTTCGGAATCGGAGCCGCCCTGCCCGGAGTATCGGGCCTCCTCGCCGGTGGCAACTCGGTTGTGCCACATCTCCTCCAACAACTCCCAGTCCGGACAACCTTTCTTGCAGCTTATGACGGCAGCGGGATCTTCCTGCAATATGCCAACCAACCGACATATTAGACTGATTTGTAAATGATACACTGTGGAAATTAAGTCTGCAGTAATAACGGATTACAATTTACCTTGTAGAACTGCGCCCAACGCTCGTCGTCAAACTCCAGCTTGCCAGTAGCTGGGTCCACACCAACGCCCGTCTTCGACCTGCCTAACCTAATGTGCCTCCATAGCACCTTCAGCCTATTATACTTGCCCTTAAGCTGGTCAACGGTGTAATCAAACCTCACCGGACAGTTTGCTCTCATTGCGTACATCAGTTCATTCCATGTTCCAGTGGTAAAGGTGCTCCCTAGTAACTTTCCGGCAAGAAATTCCTGGTAGATAAGCTTGATGAAAAAACGCTCATTTAAGTCACCCCAATAGGCATCTTCTTTCTTAGACCGCTTCGGACTTACCGGGGCCTTATCGACCCTGCCACCGCGGGGAGGTACCATCTAATACTAAATTAACTTGTCCAGTTAGTATCACTAACCAATCGAACATAACCGATTAACTCACACAGGGCAAATGGGAAAAGTCAAAATAATACATATCAAAGTGCAAAGTGTTCGGGTTGAAATGCTGGAAAGATGTTGGCCCAACATCAGACCAACATTGATATCAGAAACTATTATGCCACATAGTCATAGCATACAATGCATGTAGTTATGTGCGTCAACATCCTAATATACAAAGTAAGAGCAAACCAAGATTACATGGCATAAGAATATATACGAACAACACATGTTGTAAACAGGTTACACTGCAATGAAACTTTTTTAGAAAAAATGGAAATTTATGCAGGTAAGAATCATGGAACACGTGATGTGCGTGTATTGAGTGAACGTTCAGATGTGAATGTGCACACAAGGGGGAGAATAAACACACTAGATGCTTGTAGCACGGACATTAACATTTTGCTACATATACATATATATCACACGAACTAAAATCACCAATAGATGAGGTGAAAATGTAACCTTTTGTTGGAAGCAGCAGAGGAAGAAGGGATTTGCTCGCACCTGGCACAGCAACAAAACAAGAAATTAGTAAGCAATGTTGAACAAGAAGAGGAATATGTTTGAGAACATGAGGTGTAACAACTAGAACAATTTCTCTCACCTTAACTAACTATGAACCTGCGTGGGAAATAAGGACAGCGACGCCTGTAATTTATAGGACATCATACGTGGGAAACGAAAAAATTTGAAAATTGGATTGCTGTCAAAACACAAAATTTTGATTAAAGGAACAATGTTGTTATTATTCACTTACTGAAATTTGGAGGGAAGAGTTGCCGCAATTTTTGGTGTACAGTGCACTGCTTTCGCGCTAAATTGATGAACAGTATGCGTCGCGTCGGACCGGTCACCTTTTGGAAGCTGACACGGCTGAAAAGGTGGCAGAAACCTGAACCTATATTGTAGCCTTATTTCCTATTTATTTTATTCATGAGTTTTGAGACCAAGAATGGGCCATTTCCAATGCTTATTGGGCTGTCTCAGGAGTCCTAAACCAAATAATTTTTTTTTTGTTTCTGAAACAACTTTTAAATCTCTCAAATGAAAACCAAACAGGGGCTAAGGGTGTCAGCATATCCTTTCACCTTGTCATATTTAATGTCAAATAATTTAGATATACATCACGTTCTCAGTTCTCACCACTGACATTGCTTTTCATTTTTAAACTCTAAGATGGCAATTTTAGAATAATAACATTCTTATTCGAACTTTTTTTTATTAAATGCCACCAACACATTTCACACTATTTTGAATCTCAAAATAAGAATTTTATTAGTTTCCAATTGGTTTAGAATTATATAATTCCTATAACAATAATCTAACGTTCTTTACCAAATTATTGGTACAACTCAATTTCCATAAAAAAAAGCAAAATCTTAAAGAAATTTAAACTTTTTCCAGAAAACTTAAATAGGTCTCATCTCAATCTCATCTCATATATTACCGAATAATCCTGATTACAATTTTATGTATATATGATATATATATATATATATATATATATATATATATATATATATCTTAGGAAAGAAGAAAAGAAAAGGGTGTGAGAGAGAGAGAGAGAGAGAGGAGCCAAAAATACAGACAATTGGATTCTCCTCTTTACTCTTTAGACAGCAGAGCAAACCACACACTGACACACATTACTTTCTGCTATAATACTATATTATTATAAGAATTAATGCAATACACACACACACACACACACACTCTCTCTCTCTCTCTCTCACTCAACCGCCGCCGGAAAATCCAATTCCGGCCAAAATCAACAATTCAATTAAAACCCATAAATCCCAACTCACCGCCGCCAAACACAAATAGCAGCAAGTGACACGTGTTCACCTTCTTTGCATGGCCTCTTTTCCCATGAAACTCTAATTCCTATTAAAGATACATACATAAACACACATATATATATATAACATAAAGATTCGATTTTTTGAAGATGACAGTGTACGACGCCGCTTTAGTGAACGCGGAGATGTCGAAAAAGACGTCCATTTTCGGGCTTCATTTGTGGGCAGTGGTCGGAATTGCCGTCGGAGTGGCGATTGTGCTGTTCCTCTTCCTCTTATCACTATGCATCACCGCCATACGCCGCCGCGGCACCTCCGGGAAGTCTAAACGACACCGTATGGACTCCGACTTCACCCCTGTCGTGTCCAAGGAAATCCCAGAAATCTCCGATCACCGTTCCGTTGCACCTCAGGTACGTCAAGATCTCAACTTTTTTCCGATCTGGGGTGTGATAAAGATTGTATTTTTAAGTTTCTTTCTCTGTTTAGTTACTTGTATTTTAAAAGTTTTACTTTTTATTCAATTCAATTCGAACTCCTTACGTTTCTTTTCTTTTCAGGCTGTGCCAGAGATACAGATAGATATGGGGAAAGTTGAGCATAGAGTTGTGTTTTCCGACAAGGGGGCATCGAGTGGTGAGAGCAGGGCTACGAGTGGAGCGGATACAGGCTCCGTGGGGGGTAGTGGATCCTTGCCTGAGGTGTCACATTTGGGATGGGGAAGGTGGTATACTTTGAGGGAGCTTGAGGCCGCCTCTAATGGCTTGTCTGACGAGAATGTCATCGGTGAAGGTGGATATGGTATTGTGTATTATGGTCTCTTGTCCGATAATACCCGAATTGCCATAAAGAATTTGCTCAACAATAGGTATGGGAGCTCCTTTGCTTTGTTATGAAAACATAATAATATACTAATTCTTTGCCATAGAGTATCTTCATTGTCAACTCACATGCCCTGCGGCCTAATATTTAGTTGTCTTGAGTCCTTATCTTTTCTTAAAGACGATGTTCGTAGGTTAACTAAGGTGTATGCATGTAATGTTTGGGAGAAAGGAAGGTTTATTGTAAGCTTAAGGGCTTCAAATTTCGATGTTTTATTTGCATTGCGTATAACTTGGAGCATTTCTTCATTTATATTACTTAACTCCAACAGTTGAATAGTTTTACATAGTTCAGTTTCCATAGTTTGAGTTTGGTTCTATAGAGAGGATCTATTCAGATTCCTGGTACCTCAAACAAACTCGGATCTATTGTTGTCAGTTTTAAGTTTTGGAAAATAAGAGCCCATGTAGGTTTTATGCCACAACTAGAAATACCAATCTGTAAGCCTTTTGATTTAAACCAGAAGAATTTGGTTATTGAACATGAAATTGCATATTTTACATGTTGCTTGACTGCATAAATTAACTGGTGCTACCAATATTCAGGGGTCAAGCTGAAAAAGAGTTCAAGGTAGAGGTCGAAGCAATTGGGCGTGTTCGACATAAGAATCTTGTTAGGCTGCTGGGATACTGTGTTGAGGGAGCTTACAGGTAGGGAAAATTCTTCTTTTCCCAGACGGCCTTGGTTTTTATTTAGGCATCATAACTTGGACTGATATTTTAATGTAGGATGCTTGTCTATGAATATGTGGATAACGGAAATTTGGACCAGTGGCTTCATGGAGATGTTGGAGAAATCAGCCCTTTAACGTGGGAGATCCGCATTAATATAATTCTTGGAACAGCAAAGGGGTATGCATCAACATAAATTCGTTTTGCGCATATCTTTTATCGCAGTATTAAAATATTTTGCATTTTTTTTTCTTCTTGTTTTAACCTTTTGTTGTTGTTGCAGCTTGGCTTATCTCCATGAGGGTCTAGAACCAAAGGTCGTTCACCGTGATATCAAATCCAGCAATATACTACTTGACCGTCAATGGCATCCCAAGTTATCAGACTTTGGGCTGGCTAAACTTTTGAATTCGGAGAGTTCTTACGTAACGACTCGAGTGATGGGAACATTCGGGTTAGTTATTATTGCTCTAGTACAATTCATTTTAGGAGAACTGCATTCTCATGTGTGGTCTTAACTTTAGAAACCTCTCTTAAGATATGATTTATCAGATGGCCTCGGAAGTTTTAAGAGCATGAAAAGTAGGGGGCTCTATCAAAAATGTTCTTGAAATTTAGAGACACTGTGTATTGATCCAAACCTCATCGGAGCCGGTGTTGATCTAACCTTCATAGGAGCTAGTATGTAATTTAAGAGTTTGTGTGTAATTAGACAGACCAAATCTCAGGGGCATAATATGGTAACGTCCCATATTTTGATATATTATAGTGGAACTGGAGGTTGATTATTCTTCATTGTTGTTGCTAGATATGTTGCTCCGGAATATGCTTGTACGGGTATGCTGAACGAGAAGAGTGATATTTATAGTTTTGGAATTTTGATCATGGAAATTATTACAGGAAGATCTCCGGTAGACTACAGTCGTCCACCTGGAGAGGTAAGTTTTTAACCCAAAAGCCTAAACAATGGTGTGGTGTTTCTTGACCGGACACTATTTCCTAGTCGACTTTGTTAACAGCTGACAATTGCAGGTTAATTTAGTTGATTGGCTGAAGACGATGGTCGGAAACAGGAAATCTGAGGAAATAGTGGATCCTAAGTTGCCTGAACGGCCTGCCTCAAAGGCGCTTAAACGTGTTATCTTGGTGGCCCTTCGATGCGTCGATCCTGATGCCCAAAAGAGGCCAAAAATGGGTCATATTATGCACATGCTTGAATCAGAGGATTTGGTTTCTCGCGATGTATGCCTTTTTCTTTTCTTTTATTGTTCTTGATAAAGTTAAAAACTCGACTTCTTATAACATTTTATGATTTTTCATTCGCTATCAAAAATGCAGGAGCGAAGAATTGGTCGTGAATCGTCCAGTTCCCACCGGGGAGATAATAATGCAGCTCTGGGGTCGAGCAGTAAACAAAGCAGTGAAGGTATTTCTGATACTAATGAAGGTGATAGCAGTAGGCATCATAATGTGGAAACTAAGTGGAGATAGTCATGAATTATTCACATCCTTTGATTTATTTAAAGTTTGTTGTGCTTATTTATACCATTTAATTCTTAAATTGAGTTGCATAAATCACCATTGTTCTGCAGTAGAGGCTTAAAAGTATTTGTAAAGTGAATCATTCATTCTGTAATTATAGTAGAAATCTGAACCGATTATTATAGTGTCACTGAACTCTTTTATTTCCAGGACTCTATCTTAATTTTGTTTTGTTGCATCATTACTTATTTGTTCATTTAGCTTTCTTCTCCTCGAAATAGACTCATTGTCGTATAAGTCAAAATAGTGGTAATTATTCCATAATTTTATGAGACTCATTGTCGTATATGTCATAATAGTGTAATTATTCCATAATTTTATGATTGCCGGGACACTTTTGGCCAGCTAATTCCATTTTGGACATATATTTTGAATTCCTGTGATGGTTGCTCCATGGCAGCCACATGTTGTGGGGATTGGAAGAACTTCACAATCAATGCCAGAACAGAACACTAAATAGTATAATTATCCAAGTTGTGCAATATGGATGAAAATGAGTTGGCAAATTGTAAGTACTAGGGACCATACATGTTCTGTTTTGCCTGGCAAAGAGTCGTGAATGAGTAGGCCATGTCCTTTCCTTTTCTTAAAATGGATAAACCTCAGGTCACATAGTCATATTGAAAACTGAAAACCATCTAATTAAGAGTTGAAGTTAAAAGACAATAGATACATACAAATATCAGCACCTTAGACAAATTACTAGACAGTAGATACGTTCATTAGTATAGTATACTAATGAATGACTAGTTCATCTGTGGGTTTTTGGCACAACATTCTTTTTTTATTAATAAGGGAATTATCATTACTTAAATGTTCGAAATACAGTTTGTTCGAAAAAGAAAAGAAGTTAGAAATAAATACAGTCAAAAATTGTGGAATCCACCATCTACAAGAATGAAAAGTAGATAACCAATGTTGTGTAACAGGTTCCTTTCGAGCAAGAATGTGGGCTTTTGAAACTCTTGTACAGTTCCAATGTATCCTAAAAGCGAGAGGAGACTGACCGTGACTTGAGTGATTACGTCAAGTAAATCGAAACAGACAATAGAAAAAAATATGTGAAACTTACTTTCGGAGTTATGTGAAATGAAATGTTTATTGTAAAATTTAAACAAACAAATAATTCTTTATGTTATGTAAAACGTACGCAATATATCCTGTAATAAATAAAAAATGTACAAGTAATCCTTCAAATCCCTCTCTCATTTGCATTGTTTAACTTTAATCAAATGTAACTAGTTCATAATAATATAATTACAACTGTATGTCGTATCTTTAGTTTAATGTAATTATGTGTTATAACTTATAACACAATTTTTGTACTAACCATTAATAAGGGATTATTGAGATAAATATAAGAAACTTGGGACATTTTTTCTGTAATATCTAGCCGATTCTTCATGACATTTGTTACGTTTATTTAAGGCGTTGAATCTTGTCAGCTTCTTTAGCTATAAAACAACATTGGTACTAAACAACATTGGTACATGCCAAACATTGACCAACCATGATATGAAGTTGAGTCTATATTGATCAGATACGAGGTTAAATATTCTCTTCATATGAGGTAAGGGCAGTGTTTTCAGAACCGGACCGGACATCGAACCGGTACATCACTGGTTACTGGTTTTACTGGTTCGAACCGGTTGAACCACTGGTCCGACCGGTCACTGTAGTCAAGTAGTCAAACCTCCGTCACAGCGACATATACGATGCAGAACAACATATTCATTATCATAATTTCAAATATTACCTTCAAAATTGATTTTTCTACTCCTAATAAAAGCAAGAATGATTGTTGAAAACTTGAAAATGAGGTGCCTGATATAAAATACATTAACTTAAATCATCAAAAGAATGAATATAAAAAATAATACCTTACTTCGTGGCCGCGACGGCGGATGTGGTTCAATAATTTACTATTTATTTAGGGTTTAATTCTCACTTTATTAAAATGTCTTTCTGTTTCCAACTTTACCTACTGTACGTGAGAAAGAAAAACTGAGAATATGGAGAATGGTTTTGGTTGAAATTGCAATTAAGGCCTCAGGTTTTCTATTATTCATTTGCTGTTTTTTTTTTTTTTTTTTTTTTAACTTTGAATTGGGCCGGTCCGATTCAGCGGCCCACCGGGTCGCGGTTCTGGGCCGGTTTTTTCCGGCCCAGACCGGTTCCAAACAGGGACCGGTTCTCATGATCAACCGGCCCGGATTAATGGCCGGTTCCCGGTCGAACCGGTTCGACCGGCCGGTCCGGGCCGGTTTTAATAACACTGGGTAAGGGTTACTTTCGCCTCGTTTGGTATTTATTGGTTTGTGTGAATCTCCTCCGCTTCGTGTACTTGAACTTTAGCATATTTTCATTTTGACAAGGTGATTCGTCTTTTTAATATGTAAAGTCTTTTTACTCTTGTGAACTACATATATTGGTTATCAGATTTCCCCAATCCTTGGTGTTTGTTTAATTGATCATGTGTGGATCTTGGCCCCTCGTGAGCTTTTGCTTTCCCGACTGTAATTTGGACTGCGACTTTTCACTTGCATTTTTTTGTGTATTTTTTTAATAAATGTTTTTTTTTGTGAAGGATACTTAACCTTGTCCATCTTAGTGAAACATACCCAAAGTCCCCAAGCTCTACTGGTCATGACTTCATCCTCTGTAATTGGAGAGAGTAGGTATTGTCCTTTTGGCGGTGGTTTTGCATAATCCATTGCCTTTTGGTTCGGCCTATGTAGCTTGATGAAGTCAAAGCTTGGGTGAAAGCATTTTCTTGTAATTTCAAGTCTTGCAGTTAAGAATTTTAATTCAAGGACATCTCATCGATCAAGTGTACTATTATTTTTCCAAACTCGTACACCCCATTGATAAGCCATTCCAGTAACTTTGATATTTCCAAAAATCCTGGTGACGTGTTGAAGATGGAGGTCGAACAACCAAAGTCATACCATTTCCCAAACTATGAGGTTTAGAACGTGGTAACGTCCACATTCTAAGGTACTTTCTTGACCAATTTGTGTGGGTTTTGCTCGAGATAATGTCAATTCTTATGTAGAGCTTCCCTATGTTTTTTGGTATTTGGGAGAATCCTCACCTTCTTCAGTACTAACTGTTGATTTTCCTGTCATAGGTTCTCTTCTTCCTTACCATCAACCGTGGTTGTTGATCTGGTGCCTCTGATGTTTCCACCGTTGGCTCAATTCTTTCCTTTGTGTCTTCCTCGAATAAGTCAACTCTAGGTCTCACGTTGCGGATAATTAAATTTCCCTTTTTAGGTTTTGGACCTTGCCCTCGAACCTTAGTTTTAAACTTTGATTCGAAGGCATCTTGCATTAATGAAACCATAAGGTTATCCCATTAACTCGTGCTCGTGTGCCATGAGGCTCCCATGGCACTTTTGACCTTAGAAAGATCAAGTTCTTATATGTTACCTGACGTGATAGCGTTAATAACTAGGCATTTGATCATCTTGCCAAGTGCTTGCAGGCTTTCCCTGTGGCGTTTCTATCTCGTCATGATGGTCAGTTTCATGTCCTTCCATCTCTCGTTAAGAAATTTACAAGAATATTTTTATGAGATTTAATAACAATAACGTCAAAATCATAGTATTAACATTAAATTCGCCATCTTAAAAGTCTAGCCTCTTTAGGTTTACTCTCGATTTCATTTTTCAAGAAAGCTTTGGCACTCGTATTATCAATGTTTAAAATGAATTTGTTTGCTAGTAAAAACAAAAACCATTTGTATAGCCTCTCTGACGGCAAATAATTCATTCTCATTGATGTGCC
The DNA here is from genome assembly GCA_948329865.1 of Linaria vulgaris. NCBI lineage: Eukaryota > Viridiplantae > Streptophyta > Magnoliopsida > Lamiales > Plantaginaceae > Linaria > Linaria vulgaris. The sequence continues at coordinate 79,351,646 of OX415250.1, read as the reverse complement.
ATCTTGCTCCATAATTGTCTGCAAAAGTTCTGCTACAATATATGCACAAAACTTCTCCTTTTGGTTCAACCATGGTTAGAACCGTTGCCCACCAATGATTACTCGCATATGTATATAGTATCAAATCGTCTTCATCGTTGGGTATTTCAAGTTTGGCGAGGTTAGCCATTATACTGTTCCCTTATGTTCTTATGTCCATCCAAAGCATGTTTTTTTAGCAATGGACTAACAACTTTCGTGTATCTTGCCAATTGTTAATAAACATTCCAGCAAAGTTAACTAACCCCATAAAACTCATGTCTTGAGATCATCAGGGAAATCTCGTACCTTTTCAACTAAATGTGTCTAGAGCATGATATCTGACTCCTCGATCTCAATTTCAAGGAATTCAATTTTCCTTAGCAGGATTACCGCCTTCTTTTCAAATAGTGCTAACCCTTCTTTGTGGCGAACATCTTAGAAGATTTCTAGATGTCTCAGATGCTCTTTAATGTTACTTGATGTGATAAGGATATCATCGACATAAACGAACATGAAGCTAAAATAATCTCTGAAAAGATTATCCATTTTCCTTCGGTACATTTCGGGTGTATTAACCAATACCATGGGTAGCACATTCCAAATATAGTGTATTTAAAGGTTGTGTATTGCTATTCCTCTATCTTAATTTGATAGAAATCAGAGTTGCAATCAAACTTTGAGAAAACCTTTGCATTTAGTGTATTAGGTGTTCTCGACTAGCGATATAATATCCATCGAACTCCAAGATTTTGTTGATTCCTTGATAATTTATGACAAATCTTGGTTTTTCTCTTTTGATTTCTACATGGTTTCATACCAAGAATCCGGGACTATTTTATAGAGACACTCTTGGAGAGATCAACTTAAGGTCCATGTGCTCCTTAAGGATTTTCTGCATATCCTTCCACTCATTGTGATTGATCAAGATAGGCGTGTATCTCACAAACTCATTTTCTTTTCTCACCTTGACTTTTAAGGACTCCTTGAGTTCGTTCATGTTCCACCACGCCAAAGGATCTTAATTGAAGTTTATTCAAACTTTGGTTTTGACATCTTCTAGCGAGATTTTCTCTTCAATAGTGATGTATGATTGATGACCTTGTTCTAGGATGGCTTTTAGGATCTTGATAGTTTCATTTTTGATAATTTTTTCGTTATACCCCCTAGGCTCTCAATCCTCAATTGAAGGATTACATTGCCATATTTTTTTGAGTCCTTAATTTTTGGGTTTCGTCATAGCCCTCTAGACTCTCAAAATTAATGCGCATTTTCCTGTAAAATGCATGACGTAGTTGTTGAATCAGAATCTTATGATAACAAAGGATCGTGAAAATAAGTCTCTGTGTCTTGTTTTCTTTTGTGAAACATTTAAATATTTGTAGAAAATTATTTCCAAGTAGAATGTCCGCTCCTCGATCATTAAAATAAATTGGAGGTGTCTTAACTTTGTACCATGAGGTACCTCCTTCTCCGCCAATTAGGAATAATGTCAGCTTGTTCCCTCGTTTGAAGAGGGTAATCTTTTTTAAGAAATCCCTTCCTGCAACTGCTGGTAATTCTTCCCCAATTTCCTCGGGGAAGACATCTAGCTTAGTTGTGCATATGCCGGCTCCTGGGTCGATGCATGCTGCAAAGTATTCGGCTCGATATTTCTCATATAACATTCCTATCGAGATGTATATGGGAAATGGAGAATCTATATACTTTTCCTTCCATCGTGAATTTATTCCGTTTGATAACCCTTCCCAATGTTTGGGTTCCTTAAGAAATTCCAAAACTAGGATTAATTGTTTTGGGGTTTTGCTGCCAACACGTCCTCCGATGGTAAAATTAATTTTGTCTATTATTAGGTTTCCTTGGTATCTACCCGACACGTGCTACTTTAGGCTATACAAGGAATCGCACGAAAAAGTATATCCTTTTGGGTGATGTCAAAGATTACCTCAACCTCGCACCAACCTCATGGACATTGGAGTTCTCCGTTGGTTGTAAACTTCCATGGTTCAATGACAACTTCAATAATCAATTTCTTTTCCCTTGTTAGTTGTATATCCTATTTTCATGGAATGAGACTATCCTTGGCTCGAATCTTTGACAAGTCCTCTTGTTCAACACTAGTTGATCTCTTACGATCATATCCATCTCGTGCATATGTGGCAATCAAAAATCTCTGGTTTGACAACATGGGCCCCCTTCTCAAAGATTTATGGCATCTTCACAAACTCTATCCTTCGGAAAGATCAGAATGATGAGTATTGGAGTGTGCATATGAAATAATATAAGTGATAGAGTATGGCTTATTCCCTTCTTTTATCAACTCCATGTTTGTTAAATCCTGGTGGAGGATAAGTACCCTTTTGAGTGCTCGATTAGCTAGATTATACGAAATCTTTGGGTATATGAATGTTGCCACTTTCCTAGAAAATAGATTTCCTGATATTCCTCCAAGACAGGAGTCCCACAGGTTTTGTATTCTTCTGTCAAACATGGCGATATCAATTGGCGAATTGAATCTTTGAACGTTGCTTTGATCAAGATTCTTATGACTCTAAGATGGATCCATGAAATTTTCTGAGTAACCTCTTTATTGAGCCGACTTAGTTCCTTCTTAATTTCTTTCATAAGAACCAACTGCATTTCCATCACATTAGTAATTAGTTCCATTGGGATTACTATTTCTCTCGTAGTGATGATGTGATATTTTCGTTGTTTGAGGCTTAGCTGCGTCAAGGCTCCCTCCACCTTTATGATAGTAAAACCATCATAGACATGGAGTTTTAGATCCTCTTCCATAATTCTCATCAATCCTTGGTGTGATATGCTTGTTTGTGGAAATAATCCTAATAAATCTTCTTGCACTTACTGGCTGAAGACTCCCTTGTCTTTAGTTTTTGATTTTGATTTTGATTTCGAGGACTCATCTTGACACTCATCTTCTTTGTATATACTTTTTTCTGAAGGAATATCCTCAAATTGAGCTTCTTCGATTTTTGGTGTAGCCTCAAATTGTCTAACCCCTCTCTTTAGATTCTATGGACAATTTGTCAAGATGTGCCCCTTAGCACCACTTGTCCAACAGTTACAGTCTTTGAAATTTTCATTGGCCCTTGTATGTGCTCGTCTTAAAGTTCTTCTTGTTGATGTTCTACTTGTACTTCCTTGATTGGAAGTTGTTCGCCCTCGACTATGACCTAATCTTTGATCCGATTTGTAACTGCAAGCCTTTTGTTTTGACCAGAATCTCCTAGGTCTTCATGAAGACCTTTTGAGGAAGTTGCTTCGCTCATAGGGATGACCTCCATGTTTCTTTCTTTTATGCTTTTAATAAGGTCTTATGACTATAGAAATGTCATTGTTGTCGCAATAAAGACGAACTGATTTGTCAATTCCTCCCAGTCTCTTATAATTATTCTAGATTGCTACCTTTTGGCACCACTTGCTTAGCTTAACCTTAAAGCTGCTTATTCCCAATCAAGTTTATCCGATCCCTCGAGGATCATTTGTAGCATCATTATGAACCCTTCCTTGTTGAGTTATAATATTGCCGCTACAATCCTCATGGACGATGCCCATTCATCGAGTAACATCTCTCCATTTTTAAAATGTAATATACCCAGATTGAGCATAAGCCCATAAGGATGTATCGGATCTAATCGATACCTTCCATATGGTGTTCCATGGATATCTAGTCTTTGAGGATGTGATATTGGTCTATCTTGAAATGGATTATTAGATCCAAAACTTTCGGTTATCATCGACAGTCCATGGGGAGGTTTCAGTGTCAGAACCACCAGTCCTTCTATTGTCTTGGCATTTACGAGTTTTAATCCCAAAGATGATTCTGCGAGATTAGAAACATCTTGCAAATCTTTATAGTTTATTTTGTCAAGATTGATTCTATATATTCCTTATTAAGGATTTATGGGGTTTCTCCTTCTTATGGCTTCCAACTTCTCGTTGCTTATTAATTCCCGTTGGACTTCTACCGCGTTACCCCTTTGATGTAATAAGGGCTTGCTTTTGAAAGGTGGTGGTAACCATCCTGCTCCCTTTCTTCCTGATGAGCTTGGACGTGCTTCAAAATTCTTAACACGTCGCTGAACATCTTGAAGGTTCTCAAGGATTTCCTTTAGATGTTTCGTCATGGTTTCTATTTGGATCTGGATGTGTTAAAGATACTCTGGTACATTGGTGGTTATCATGCGTTTGAGTTGTCTTATGGATTTCTCTAAGGTCTTGAAATAACTTAGCGCCACCTATCTCGATTTCGTGAAGATTTGGGGACCCAAATTACTCATCTCATTGATAGTATTTTACTATCATTATATTTCTTTCCTTGTTCGTTGAAAACTACCTCGAACTTTCGTTTGGATTCATGTTTTAAAATTACTCATCTAGTGAGATGATTAATTATTGTTACAATAAATAAATTTTTGCTTTAAATAAATAAAACATAGGCTTTGATACCAATTTTTTGTGTCTTGATAAAGACAAATAAAGAAAAACTTTGCTTAGAGTCATTATATATTTTTTACAAAGTAAAAAAGATTAAAGTTATCACTTTTAAAAGGAAATGGGGTAAATGAAAAAACTTAGGCAAATGAGGACAGTAAGGTGCATAAGTTTCTTATGCACCTGGTTCATATAAGTTTTTTTAAGTTCATGAGGCGAGTTGCGTATTTTGACAAGAATGCGTACCTAAAAAGTAAAACCAATATACTTTTTTAAAATTCTTGGGGCAAACTGTTTACATTTTAGTTATCAAATTGATTAACTAAACCACTTTGTTGAATACTTTGTATACGGGCCAAGTTTGAAACATTAATTACAAGAAACTCTTGGTTTTAGTGTGCATAATGAATTTTTCAATGACTCATAAGGTTTCTATCACTGAAAATATACAAAAGAGAAACGTAAGTATGGAAAATTGACCCTGAAACTTATTTGAGGTTGAATAATAAACGACAAGACCCCGAGGTTACATACTGAGAATAATATGCCACAACTTACTAGAAAGTGCTATTTGAGGCTAAAGATTCAACTTTCAACGACAACTAGAGGCGAACCCACCTAAAAAGCTAGGGTGGACTTCAGCTCGGATCAATTTTTGACCCAACCTAATAGGTACATATAAAATAAAGAACCCACAAAACAAATAGATAAATACTTCATTTTAAGCCCAAATAACCAAGTACTTATTGTGTTAAAGTGGCAATCACATGTCTTGCCCACAAAAGTCTCTAGTTTGAATTTGGATAACAACATGTTCTCTTTTTTACTATTTTTTTCTACTAAAAAATAGCTCGAATAACTAACAAATCATTATTTTAGGCCCATAAAATCTCGATTCATCATTGAACTTTAAAAAGAAAGTTCATGTTCAAATCTTTTTACACTTTCACTTCAAGTGTGCTTTCAGATTAAGAAATTAAAAACCCTTCTTTCCTTTACACCTTTAATATCTATTCTTAGCAATGCGTACTATATTATATTAGTATATAAAAAGTGTATATTAGATTTTGTTTTTTTATTTTTTATTATTGTGAGAAATTGAAAGTAGGACTATTAAAAGTTTTCTTTTTCAAATGTCTATTAATGTTTTCGTTTCCTAATTTTATGCATTCACTTTTCCTTGTTTTGAAGATAAGAGGACATTTTAACGACAAACTATAAAATAATCCTAACATCATGTGTACATATGTTATTGATGGATTTTAGTACTCTTCTTCATAAAAATATAGAGCGTAATTTTGTTAACATCTTTATTCGGTATATTGTTCTTTTTATCATTTTATATCAAATAGTAGTTATTTTTCATTCTATACATGCGGCGCGTTTGGATCCCCAAAATGGCAGGACAAAAAATTTAGTACTGGCTTATCTCGTGTTTGGTTAACTGGACCAAATATAGCGGGCACCCGTGATAAGTGGGTCAGCCTTGTACTTTCTGTTGGATAACTTATCCTATCACCCCCCCCCCCCCCCTCGAATAACTTATCTTGGTTGCCAGCTCCCTCACGAATTCCCCATATTGCCCCTGAAAACCATCTTTCCCCCTAAAAATCAAATCAGTCTACAGTTACAGTGCATGTGGAGCTTTTCTTCACCTTTTCCTTCCCTTTTCCTCTCTCCCCGCTTTTCATTTCAGCTCGCCATCTAGGGTTTGCAACAATAATTTCTCTCTCAAACTCTTCTTTTTTTATCTATGAATACGTTTCTTAAATTAACGTTAGATGTTGTTTTGCAACTCGCGCTCTTGCTCAATTTAGTGGATGCTTCATCATTTACCTCAACCCTTACCTCAAGTCTTACCTCAAGGTATCAGTCGTTCTCCTCTGTTCATGAGTTACCTCAGCATTGTTGAAGTCTTTGAATTCGAGTGTCTAAACTCCCCTGTCGTGTTGTATTGTCCCCTTTAGCTGAGTCTTGCGCATGAGCAGTCACCATGTCCCCTGTTGCTTTATATCAAACTGATGCATTTTGAATATATGAGTGTTGTTAGTTCATATGTTTGGGCTTACTTTCATAGTGTAGATTTTAGCGATGTACCAAACTGATGCATTTTGAATCTAATGAGTGTTGTTAGTTCATATGTTTGGGCTTACTTTCATAGTGTAGATTTTAGCGACGTTGTTAACTGCTTAGTCATTGCAAAATTGATTGCATTATTGCCTTTTAATTGGGTGAAATCTTTGTATTTGGTGTTACTGTACGATCTTGCTTACGTGTGACTCATGTGGTTTAGCTTGCATTTGATGTTAGTATTGGGTTCATTGTTGTTAGCTGGTTGTGGCACAATTGGTTGCATTTGCATGTTTACTTAAACATAATCATAAATGTTAATGTTGGGACAAGGTTTGCGATGGATGACACAATGAGATTCCAAGTTCTTATGGTAGTGCACCAACACTTCTTCAATATGTCGCTTATCTCCCTACTTGTTTTAGTGTTAGTATTACTAGAAAATGGTTTTCTAGGCCGTCGGCCGTGAAGGCGTGGCATTACGTACAATATTATCTGGCGAATTCCATTTCAAATAAAGCATTTAGAGAAAATAATAAACACTGGTGATCAAACTTTGAAGAGTAGCGCTCGAATGGCTAGGAATTGTTTCATGAAATTCTGTGTCCTATTGCATGATTATGGAGGGCTACGAGATTCTAGGTATGTAGGAGTTTTGGGGCAGGTATTGATGTTCCTAGACATCTTGTCCCATCATACTAAGAACCGGATGGTGGGAATCCACTTTGTTCACTTCGGAGAAACAGTTAGTCGCCTGTTTCACCGGGAGTTGTTAGCCTCGCTTAAATGACATGATCTCCTTTTAGCAAAACCGCAATCCATAGGGCCCAATGACCTTGACCCCACTTGGAAGTTATTCCAGGTAAACCTAAAATCCACATAAGGGTTCCATTACTTTTATTACAATTATTACAGTCTTCTTACATGTATGACATGGTGTAATTTTAGGCTGCCTTAGGGCACTTGACGGCACATACATGGAAGTACGGGTGCCCGTTGTAGATAAGCCTAGATGCCGTACGCAAAAAATGACATTGGCAACAAACATATTATGCGTCTGTGATAGGCAAGGTAAATTTGTGTACACATTACCGGGTTGGGAGGGTTCCGCTGTTGATAGCCGCATTTTAAAAGATGCTATAAATCTGCCAAATAGGTTAAATATCCCAACGGGTACGGGTACGGTAGTACCTTCTCCCATACGTTAATGTTGTCCATTCCTTTCCCAAGATCTTCAATGTAGGATCTGCTAACTTCTAGCTACATAAGTTTTAAATTGTAGGTTGTTATTATTTGGGTGACGGGGAATACACAAATGGCGAAGGGTTCCTAGTACCATACCGAGGGGTTCGTTATCACATTAAGGAGTGGGAGTCCGGTAGTCGTGCACCGCGAAACTATCAAGAGTGCTTCAACATGAAGCACGCGAGAGCTTGCACCGTTATTGAGTGCGCCTTTGGAGCAGTTAAGGGTCGTTGGCCAGTTTTAAGGAAGAACTCATATTTTCCTCTTAAAACCCACAACCAAATTATCATAACTTGCGTACTACTCCATAATTTCATAAGGAGAGAAATGGTTAATTCCCATTTGAAGGATGATTACCCACTCTCCAAGAGAAGAAGGCCCTCATCTTGGTTATGTTGACGTTGCAGAACCATCCCCGGAGTGGAACAATTTCAGAGATGCCATGGCTATGGATATATACACGGTGTGGAAAAATCACCACTGAACGCTTAGGCTTACAATAATATGTTCTAGCCTTCTTTTTTGTTCATAATTTTGTGTGATGTGTCAACTTTTGAGGAGGAAGTGTTCAACTGCAATGCATTCGTGTATCTACTTACTTTCTGTTCCCTTGTATTGACAATGGTTAAAGTTATATAATGAAGTCTTGTTGTGCCTACACATGCAATTGTACCTCTGATTATGATACCCTATTTAGTAATTATTCATATGTGATGTGGTCTTGCTTCTCCAGTTCATTGTTTCTGCTTATGTGACATATGCTTATGCGATGTGGTTTGCTTCTCCAGTTTATTGATAAATATTTTTCTAAAAAGTTTTTGTTGTGATTATTAAAAGCTGCCAATGACATGATACTAATGTCAACAGTTCTGTGGAAAGTAACAAGTGATATTTTCTGAAATTAATCACTTTGCCTCAACTCTCTCGGTACAGATGTCAGGAGTGCCCCCTCCACCATCATTTATGCCAAAGCCTTACAAGCAACCCGGGTCATCTCGTCGTGTTTGGAGAAAGCCGGGGAAAGTAGCGTTAATTAATGCTTTGAAGGACCTAGTTGTTAATGGATGGAGGTGTGACAACTCCTTTAGGCCAGGATACTTAGTCCACTTGGAGAGGGATATGTTCGAAAAGTTCCCCCTTGTGAACATTTCCCAAAAGCATATCAATTCCAAGATGACAGTTTGGAAGAAACACATTACCTGCTTCATGCTGTAGTGAGCACATCTGGTTTCGCGTATGACAGCATGTCTTGCATGATCGACGTCTCGTCCGATGATGTTTGGAATGCGTATGTCTGTGTAACTATTTACTGTAATTACACTGAAACACTGTCAGTTCATTGCATCACTGTGACTTGTTCAAAGAACCTTGTGAATGGTATTAATTGACAAATAAGTATGTTGAATACTTTCAAAATAAGTTAATGTTGAGAATGTTGTAGTTTTTTGGATTATGATATGCGTTCAAGTTCTGATATTATGCAAAATAATCTAACCTTTATTTTTTTATTTTGCCATTTGTAAACTGTCATGATGTTGTATGATGTGCTACTTTTCCATAACCAAAGTAATGAAGCTTTTACAATTTTGTAATCTCGTATGGGACCATGTCCTTTACAACACTACATTATTAGCTATGAAGCGTTTACGTTATTGTTGTCCCAAAATAACACCACTGTGTTCAGGTGTGCAAGGATGTGGAGACATTCAGGAAAAAAACGTTTCCCTACTATGAGGGTTGGCTAATAATCTTTGGGAATGACAGGGCAAATGAAAAGGGTGTTCTGTAGGTTGAGGATGACATTCTCCAGTTAGACCATCCACACGACATAACTGACGAAGTACACGATGTACATGTTGTGAGTGGTGCTAAAAGAAAGCGACTTGCAGCCCAAGGCTCGTATCGTGGTTCAAGTTCTCGCAGTCACATGGGTCCATGATTCAATGACTTTGAAGACACTAGCTTTGCATTCAACCCCGATAATCATGAGAATGAAAATGATGGAAAGCAAGTTGATAACAACGAGAATCCAATGAAGAAGAGGTTTCATGATACTACCGGTGTGGCTGTACAGTTGGTAAATTTAATTGGTGCACTGGTGGAAAAAAACAACCAGAACTACAATGATCTCGCTAACAAATTTGCTCAAAGCTCTACTCCTACCCTCAGCCACTAAGTGATAGACTTGAGACAGATAGCTTTAGCTGATCTGATCTGCAACTATCTTTTGACTTTGAAAATCGAGTAACTGACCTTGTTGCGGCTATGGTCTTACAACCAGTTGAACTCATGATTGTCGTGGCCCATAAAATCGTCGGTGTAAAGGAAAACACTGAGTTGTTCTTATCCATGGATGATAAGACACGCGGCGCATATGTGAACATGATCATTAGCGGAGGGCTTGACCCTAGAGCTGGATCTGCCTAAGAAGTGTGTTAGTTTGATGGAGTGGTCTGAAAGACATCTAGCACCGTTGTCTTATGTTGAAAATGATTACCATTACACAATATGGCAACGTACTTTTGTTGTGCTTGGATTTTCTCTATTAAAGTGTTATAGTATGTTCTTGTTATGTTTTCGTTTATCCAACACTTAAGTAACTCTTTTGATTGATGTTATTAGCGTGGAATGGAGACTGTTGTTTTCAGTATTTTGTCCCGGCAATCCTGGTTGGATACAGGTTATGTAATGACTTGAGCCAATTAATTTTATGTACATGATCTTGAATTTAGTTTGTAACCTATAAATGGTATGGTTCTTGTAGCTCATGTGTTAGTGTATAATGGATTAGTTTTTTTTAATTTTGAAGATTGCAATCCGTGCATTCGCAACCCATTTATTTTGAAATCTACAATCCGTCCACCCTTGGAAGATACAAGATTGTCCTCCACACGTCTGCAAGGTCAGGAGGAAGTACACATTTGCACCTCCAAATTTCAAATTTGTTTTTTTCTTAATTTTGCTCAATAAGGATAAAAAACAGAAATTACATCATGACTCTAGTAATCAAACTACCAATACAAAAAGAGGGAGGTTTATCCCAAGACATATCACTCCCTATTATTAATAAGATTATGAATCCACCGTTTTGTTTGCACTTTCTGGATTTTGCACTTGTGGAGTGAGGCAGTTAAATGCTTCCCAAAAGTTTCCTATGAAATGCTTTGTTCATCATGGCTTCTATTCACTGAACGTGTCTTACCTCCAGTGACCAACCACATACTTGTTGTTGTCCTCGCCTCGGTAACAAGATTGTCACAAACTCTCACCTTCGCCAATTTTCTTCGCGTAGAATACTCTCCAGTTTGGCTGAACCTATCTGCAGAACTCGGTCGTATGATTACCTAAATATCTTGATAGTCAGAATTAGTAACCTCCACTTCAACATCATAATCGCTCCATAACATCCAAATGCCACATGTATCACCAAATGTAGGAGCTACTTCATATGAATTGAAACCTAGGTATGGAACAATATCCCAAGCCTCATCTGGAGTAACTCTGGTTTCAAGAACAAAAACAACTCATGGTTCATGAAACCTCACTATATCACGGAAATCCCTATGAAACTCATCATGACCTGCCCTTTGACAATCCCAACAAATAACTTTCATACTAGAATTATTCAACTGAGTACGATGTACCTGATTGTCAAGCGGAATCCCTCTCCATGTCGCAATAATTTGTCTTAGCACTTCGAGTGTTACCACCCTCTGATGGTTCATCTCCCATGCAGTTAAGTCAAACCTATGCCACCATATGTGCTCGTCGTCCTGTTGATCCATCATGTGAATCAATGCCTTGATCTCCCATGTGGTCGCTGGAGTCATTGTCACTCGAAGTAGCCTCTCCCAAGTAGTCATTTGTAATATCAAAGAACTACCTTATAACTGATGAAATAGTGTCTCGAATCCTGGTAGCAAGAAGTCATCATCAAACATGTGGTCATTGACCGCATTGTTCGCCATGATTGTTGTAGAAACTCTTATTATTCTTTAGTTCGGATACGTCGCAACGATACTCTATTGTTAGAATACCAAAAGGAGTAGAGTTTTGTTATCTGAGTTTAATTTCTCCCTTAAGAGATAGTTGAGACTCATGGGTTTTCTTTTAATTGCTGTAACCGGTTCATTAAATGAGAAAGGCAGGTAAAATAAGGGTGCTTTAGTTCCCGCCAAAAAAACAACACCTTGATGTTAAAAAAATATTATAATTAATTACTCCTTTATTAATTTTATTTTCCATAGGAATATTTTTATAGATCATTTTGTGTAACAATTATCTCCATTCTCAGTTTGCAATGTACTCTAACTCATTTAATGCTTTACTTATAAGAGGATCCTTATCTTTTTGGGTACATTAACCAGTTCTTACAAAGTTAATCACATTTCAGTGTCCTTCGTGGTAAAATGCATTCAGTTGCTAAACCAAATAGATATTATAAAGGCTTTACGCAACTACATGTTGAGCCTAGTACACAACCTATCTATTAGCCTTATAGTCCATAACGATATAGAGCGTGACATAAACACACCTCACACAGAAACAAAACACTCGACTCACCTAAAAGACCACATTGGAAACTTGGTCCAGCGATGTCGACAACCTAACATAAGGTCCCCGTACTACGCATACGAGATCACCAAAAGTTTATATGTGCGGAAATAAAGTAAATTCAACATGATTAATATGGTCGTAATCCAAGCAATGGAAAGGAAGATTGAAAAGGATCAAGATCTTTAGTCAAAGGCCGATGAGGTAGCCCTAACATGCTTGAAGAATCCTATGAGTTTCGATTTCCCCTTGATTGGTCCAGTGACAGAACTGGTGGAACCTTGAGAGCTTGTCACGATTTTGCTGCGTTGTAGACCTGGTGGAAATTTGCCCTGCCCCAGTACCAACTTGTTAGAGTTGTCGAATCTCCCAAACAAGTTACGCGGTTTCATGGGAGCTTTTGCAGGCTCTAGAGGCACGTTAACATCAGAATTTTTAGCAGTATCGCTGGACGAACGCTCTCCCCATACCTTATACCCCTGATTTCTCACGTCGGACCAGAGCGAAGGACTCCCATTGCTGGTGTTACCACTGAATACATCTCGGAACAAACATATGACATTTGAAAGAACATACCTTCCATTGGAGATTGTGCGCTGCTATTGGCTATTGGTTGAGCAATTGTTATGTTATCATCGGGGTCGGTTCCCGTAAGGTCAATCGTTTCAACTCGAGGTGGGGGAGACAAAGTTGCTGCCGGACCAAAGATCTCGCATAACTCATTCCATACAGGTTCTCCTCTGAGCATGTAAGCCTCACCAAACTTATATTTCTGCAGTAACACCGTGGAACGTTAGTAAGGGTACAAGTTTTGCAACAGAGTACATGATCAATGAAACCATGATAACGCACAATTAACTGAATACACACGTTTAGCAGAATAGATTTTACCAAGACAACGTAGTCCCACACGAAGTCCTCGAAGGCGTGAACCATGTTGTCCCGTTTCATCGGAATAAACTGAACTTAAGCAGATTATGAAGTTAAAGATGCCGTGATGGCGCTGGAGCTTCTTTAACTGATTCATACATTCACGGTTCGTGAACGCCTTATTGAACACATCATTAACTCTGTTGCAAGCGGTATGGTATCTCTTGTTGTCAGAGGCTGGCCAAGTCGGTTTCTTTCAATGACTAGGGTGTCAATGAACATGGAGTCAATAGATAAGGTCCATTCAGGGGTGTAGAAGAAAAATGTTTGGGAAAGTGGTTGCAAGGGAGCAACACTATGGTTAGCCATTAGGAGTTATTACTATTTGCTTGTTGAGTGTTTGGTTGGTTGTAAGGATGAGCTTACTAGAAGGTCGGATGAGCAGTATCTGTAGTAGCAGATGTTACAAGTAGAGATTTAAAGAAATGATTACAAGTTTGTACAGATGAAAAGCAATAGTTGATGTGCAACTTAAGTTCTCAATGAATCTTATGCATGTAAATAGGTATCAAAACTTTACTACTGATGTGTAATTTGATGGAAGCCTCATTTCAACCCTATAATTAAGTGGCAAAAAGGCTAATGATGTCCATAATTCAAATTAGGAGCATGTGGTAGTTGTGGAACCCAAAACAATTGACGACTGGTTGTAAGGATGATTAAAGTACTTTGTCAGAGGACTTGTATTTGTAGTCGCATATGTTACAACTTGAGATTCAAAGAAATGATTACAAGTTTTTACAGATGTAAAGCACTAGTTGATGGCCAACTTAAGATCTCAATGGATTTTCTGAAACAAGAATCAAAACTTTAATATTGATGTGTAATGTCATGGAAGCCTATTTTTCAACCCCTGTAATTAAGTGGCAAAAAGGCTAATGAAGTCCAGAATTCAAATTAGGAACAAGTGGTAGTTGTGGAACCCTCAACAAATGCAATAGAATATTGTAAGGATCATTAAAATTCTATGTCAAAGGACTTGTAATTGTAGCAGGCAAACCAGACCTGCCACACTTGCAACGAACTAGCTTCGCCATAATTTTCGCCGTACCAGAGAGCTTGTTCGCCATTATGTTTATACATGTATATGTCAGAGTTATTTGATTAATAATATAAATTTGTTTTTATAAATATCACAATATGTTTACCAAAGAAATATGTTTAAATTCCTCAAGCCTCAACGTAGATTTTGACATGATCCATACCCCTCGACCTATTGAAGGTGTTGAAGTGCATTATATTGTTTGAAGATATCTCATTTCATGAGCAGAATGCAATATATTGAGATAACAGAAAGGATATCTCATACTAAAATAACAGAAAATGAGATAAGTCATACTCCATACCCTTTTTGACATGATTTCAAGTTTTAAAGTCCAATAAGACTGAAATATTATTGAGTGTGAAATCAGGCAATATATTTTGCTTCAATCCGTACAATACAAAGCACAATAAAGGCAACAAAATAATAAAAGTATACCAAAAGAACACACAAATGCAATTTCCTCAACAAACACGCCTTATCCGCCGACTACGATCTCCTACATGCAAGTGCAACCCAAGCACATTACTGGCAATCCTTCCACCAATCACATATCCCCACGTGTCGTGCCGCTCCATTATTATTTCTAATCACTACTTCCAAACGGTCATATTATTATTATCAGCTAAAAATAAAATTCTCCATTATCAACAGTTCATTCAACACAAACCCTAAAATTGCTGCAAAGCTTCACAACTTCGCTACGCGTCTCTGACTACTACTTTTCAGGTATTACTACTTTTTCTCTCCTTTCTCTCTCTTCAGCTCTGTACTATTTTTGATATAAAATTAGGAGTTTGACTTTCAGTTTCCGAGTTTAATGGCGGCAATTTTTGTATCTTAGATTGTTTAATCGATGCGGATCTGTTAATTTTGGTTGTATTTTACCTGTTTTATGTACTTGTCTTGTTGATGCTCTTGTCTGGATTCATACATACATGAGCATATTAATGGGTGTTTGACTTTGAAAGATTTAAAGTATCATTGGAAGACTAACATGAATTTTATTAGTTGACTGTTGGAATCAGGGCCAGATCTGATAACTAGTCGAGTACTTTTGAAGTTTTTCGTGTGATACGTATTTTGCTTTCAGTTTGTTGGTTGTATGTTGATGTCAAGGGAACTAGTTTTATAAATATCACCGCCCTTATGGGTAACATTTGTCGGTTATCTCTCGAAAATCCTAATTGTGTCATGCCTGCAGTGTTGGACAGTATATAATACATGCCTAGAGTAGTGTTTAGTTTCTCTGGATTAGACCAAGTTTCTGCTGTATTTGGATTTACTTACTCATAGTTGTGTGCTAATTGCCACTCTAGATTAAAAGCTGGAGATGTTGGTTATTGTGTTTTCATTGTGGTTGACGCCACCGTCACTTTTAAAATGTTTATATTTTCGTATTGTTGCATGGTTTTCTTTGGTTTCGTTAATTTGTGCTGCCATGTGAAGCTTCTGCTTTGATCCACGCTTAAGTTATTGTAATAGAGATTTCGGCTGAAATCATGGAAGTGCCTGCGCATATGTGGTGCTTCTCTTATTTACGCGCGTCATGGCTTCGATCATAATTTCCTTTGTTTTCTCATCGATTTCACTCTTATCATTGCGTGACACACGATCTGATGTGAAGAACTTAGCTTTTTAGCCTGTTGTCTCATGCATTGTTTCCTCTTCTGTTTTCTTCTTAGAAATGAGTCGTTCTCAGGATCCACACAGGGCATTTCTCCCATTTGGAAATCCCTTCCGCATGATATTGCCAAAGGGTTCATACCTTTCTCCTAAGCTTCTTGATTTACTGAATACTTTTGAGGAAGCATTGGCAGGGAGGCTTAGACAGCTTAAGCCAACAGACAAGGAAGATGTCCTAAGCTTGTCATGGATGAGATCTGCCATGGAGTCCCTTTGTGGTATTCATACTGACATAAAAACTCTCATAACTGCTCTTGAACTTCCTGTAGTTGACTGGGATGACAAGTGGATTGATGTTTACTTGGACAATAGCGTAAAATTGTTGGATATATGCATTGCTTTCAGCTCTGAGATTTCTCGATTGAAACAGGGCCACCTTTTTCTTCAGTGTGCCTTGCATAACTTGCATAGTTCTTCTTCAAAGCAGCTAGTGCGGGCAAGTTCTTCCTTGGACGGATGGAGGCAGCATATTGCTTCAAAGAATCCAAGATTGGATAACTGCTTTTCTGTTATGGATGCTCTTGCCAGAACGCTGGACCTTCCAAAGATTAAGAACTCTGCAAAGGGCAAAGTTTTGATGAGAGCTATGTATGGAGTTAAGTTGGTTACTCTTTTTGTATGTACAATATTTGCTAGTGCGTTCTCGGGTTCTGCCAAGAAGTTGATGGATCTTCAAGTGCCTGATACATATTTATGGGCTGAGGCTTTTATTGATATTCAGACATTTGTAAATTCAGAAATAAGAAACATATACTCGAGTGGGAGGATAACGGTTGTGAAAGAGCTGGAAGTAGTTGATACAGTTGTAAAGAAGTTATATCCCATCGTCCAAGATGGAGTAGACCCTTTGGAATCTGAAGTATTGAAGAACTCAACTTCCGTTTTGGAGAAGTCCGTTGTAAACTTTTCTCAAGGACTCGATCTGCTTGCAGAGGAAGTCGATGGTTTCTTTCAAATTGTTTTAACTGGACGGGATGCTTTGCTGTGTAATCTCCGGGTTGGTGGTAATATTTTTGACCAAATGGGAGGTACCAACAACACAGAAGGTCAGGCTGTTAGGTGATTAAGGGATATGGAGCATCTCCTGTATACACAAGTGCGTTTACTCTCAAGTATACTGTATTATGTCTTAATATAATGGTAATAGGTGGCTCTGTCGGTAGTAGCAGATGTTGTGATATGTATTATGCCACCGTTAATGTTACTAATATACGTTTGAACTCTTAAATTGTTGTAATGAAATATAAATGTGTTACGTATTGTACGTGAATATATTTGTTTGAGAGCATGTTCATACTTTGATTTTGAGCAGAAAACGTTCTTAAGAGAAAATAGCAAGGGACGACTTGACTTGTCTTCAACCCTGTCTCAACTTGTTGAGTGATGATTATTTCATATACACTGCCATAACATTATAAGAAATGTAATAGTGGTAGAGCTGATTTGAAATATGACATCCTTGTGTAATTTTATGGCGCTATCTGATTGATTTTATATCCTTCATTCAGTGGTTACATGATGAAACTTTTGCGACTTAAAGAAGAATGGCTATTGAAATAGGGAGTAATATTCAAAATTTAATTATAGTGGACAAATCTGTCCATTTTTTCGTGTCATAATAGAGGGGCAAGTTGCTTTGTGTTCAGCTGAGTACAAAATTCCATACCGGAATCTAGAAATAATAATTAAGTTTAGCTCGAATGGTATGAGGGCAGTTTTTCCCTGCAAACTTGTTATGAAGTGCTCATCTTGTCTGAAGTTTTGAATGGAAAAAAAATGGAGTTCTCCAAGATGGATTTAACAAAATCGAAATGAAAAATCATGTAGTATCACGCCGACAGAACTTGTACACCTTAATTCATGGGTAGTTTCATTACTCTGATCCACAATACAACTAAAAATAGATTAAGAAAGCCATTAAAAATACTTCACACTGGACGAACAAGTTTGCATCTCCAAATTTTCAATCTCCAAAGTGTCTGAAGGAAAATCACACATCCGAACTTTCTCCTCCCCCTGATCCGGTAACAAATTGCATGGCGGCGGTACTACCCCACTAACCACACCCTCCACGTCTGCGCAACTCCACGGATACTTCTTCGCCTTCTTTGCCATCCCTATCGTTGCATTTGATACACATATCCCGGTAAAAGGATCACCAGATATCCCCTCCAATCTCGCCACCATCGTCACATTCTCCGCCACCACGTCGCGATAGTTTATCCCCTTAATCTCCGGCAGCGCGTTTGGATCGTAATGGTTGTCTGCATGGGAGCCGTAGTTCCCTGTCATCCAAAAAACCATTTTCATGGTGTGTAAGTTCATTCCTTTTACGTATATGTCTTTCACGTAGCCCCCTCTCCCAACTCCCGTTTTTATTCTGACCGCTGATTCTGTGTTAATTGCAGTTATGTCCTGCGCTCGAACGTTTTGGATCCCACCAGACATTTCGCTGCCTAAGGCTATGGCCGCGCTGTAAGGGGAAATGCAGGTGAGACGTCGGATGATTAGATCTTTGGTGGGCATACCGTAGCTTATACCGTATTCGTCCCAGCCACTTTTAACAGCTATGCAGTCGTCTCCAGAGACTATGTAGTTGTCTTCAATTCTTGTACTTGTGCAAGAATCTGAAAATAAAATTACGAATATGAATAACTTGTAAACTCAGTTTTCCTTCCATGGAGTGATGAAAGATTAATAGAGATACCAGGATTGATCCCATCTGTGTTTGGGGAAGTGACTGGGGCTAGGATTGTGATGCCTTGTATAATTATATTGCTGCACCATCATTAATATTGGTTATAAGCCCACATGATTTTTAGTGTAGATTAACCAAAATGCATTGTGTTTACCTGCTGTAAACAGGATGAACGTTCCATGAAGGTGAGTTGAGCAGTGTTAGATTGGAGATTTGGATGGTGTCTGAGTGCATGATTTCAATAAGGTAAGGCCTTGTGTACTTCAGCTTCTTGTGGTGAAATTGTTCCCACCAAAGTGCACCCTGTCCATCAATAGTACCATTCTCACCTGACACAACACATTATTTGTTATATTTGCAGCTTCATGGTGCAATATTTGTAAATTGTGATTACTCAAAAAGTTTCAAGAGAGATACTCGTAAGGGTTGTAATACACGTTGTTAGTTACCTGTGATGATAACATCAGTGAGGTTTGTTCCGAAAATGAGACTGACGTACCTCCCCCCTGCAGTATCCCTTCCGTGGCCATATGACGGTAAGGGATCAACCACAGGCCATGACTTTATATCCTGAAATCAGTTACTACCAAATATATCATTTCAGCATTTTACACCTCTCTATGTGTCTGTTTTTCTTTTTCTTTTGAGTTATAAGGCAGAAGGAAATATACCTGAGAAGCCAGGAGAACAGCATCCTTATGGAGGTAAAGAGTGAAATGACTGGTGAGGTTGAAACTTCCAGTCAACCATTTACCCGCTGGAACAAATAACTGCGCCCCACCTCCCGATGAGAACTGACTGAGCTGATTAACCGCTCTTTGAAATGCCTCTGTGTTAAGCGTTTCACCATCTCCAACACCACCAAAATCCACTATTGACGCGCTATGGCTTCTGCAACTAATGGCTGAGTACTGGAATGATGAGTCCACCTTTCGCGCTTTTCTGCACTCACTTCCATTTATTATGAACAGAAGCAGAAAAAGAACACTTATTAACTGGTTTGCCTTCGACATCTTCAAAAGAAAATGTGTAGCAAACTAGCAATGATGGATCAGCGGTATATATTACTTCAAGTCCTGAGAAGCACGAGTATTATTTATAGTTTTATACTTCATTATGTTTTTGTGGCGAAGCACGGGTGTTATTTATACATGTGTAAGTGGTTACTATGTTGGTAAAATATGTCATTTGTTTTAATGTTACTTTATTTTTTGGCACTAAATTATATGTCGACCAAAGATAAGTTCCACTTGTGTGTAGTGTGTTCTTCCGTTCAGAAGGCTCATTATTACATTACCATATATATTCTTTAAAAAGAATTTGGAGTCAAATAACAAGATTTTCTTTTGGTTTTGAGTACAAACATATCGTCAAGGCTACATTTACTAACTATTTGTTTTCAGCTAGTGGCAGATCATCTATCTGAAAACAATTTGATTGGTCATATTGATGTCATGATGTGCCATAATTTGGCATGTAACTGTCTAAAAAATATGATAATTTGAATTGACAAACGAGTAGCTAACAGTTAACAGATAAAAGGAGAAAAGATGAGTAATATTCAAGAGATTCACTTATTCTTGACATAATTCAATCGTGAACAACATGTTTTTAATCCGATGAGATACATAGGCAGCTTAACTTAACGCATAGTTCAATCCAAAATAAACAAATGTATGTCCTTCACACACATAAGCTCTTTGATCCGACTGGTTTGACTAAATATCTAAGTGACTCAATTATAGAATTTTACACCATGAATTTATCAGGACCTAGTTTGAGTTTGTTATTAGAGTATTTGCGTGTGTTATTAGAGTACAAGTGAGTAAATGATAAAGCTAATCAAGTAAAGCACTTGACTAGTCTTACTTAAACATTGAGTGTGAGACAATTTAACATGTTGGCCGACAAAACTCTCCACATTATACCTAAAAAAGTTATTTGTTTAATACATCAACACATTCATTGTAATTGTAAATCAGACTCTATGTTTTATTATTATTATGTTCCTTTTTTTTTTCATTTTGGACCGAGATATGAAAAGAAGATGATTACTTCTACACCTCACATTACAAAAAAGACACTCTAAAACTTGTATAGAGACTCTAATTTACGAAACCGTAATATACATAAACACCGTTACAATTGAATGTACTTGTGATGTTTGTTCAAATTTAAGGAGTGTTTATAGTTTTCTAAAACTCGAAAAAAATTATATATTCAAAACTTTACAGAAAGTTGATGTAATTACCGTTATAAATTGAAAGCCCATGAATGGAGTAAGATAATAGATTAAAATAGCACTTAGTACAGTCTACAGTACACGAATTTGGCAGTTAGCAGGTAATAAAAATTGAAAAGTGAAAAAAGGAATGTTAGTGTGAGCTTGTGACCGAAATAGTGGTGGGCATTTGGTTGGATTCAGTTGAAAAGTAGTTCGGTGGGTCCCAGTTATTGGGATGTTGGTGCGGCCATATTCCATCTCGTGACCCATTACCGCCGACCCACTTCACGGGCCACTCACCCTCTCTGCCCCACCTTGCCCACATTTTCTTTCACGCATGCTCGTGTTAAAATATAAGGATAATATTGCATTTACAATCCTTAAGTTTCTTTTAATAAAATAAAAAGCCTATGAATTTAGACAATTTACGTAGACTTTCTGAGTTTAAACGTGTAGTTTAACTAATTTGTTAAAAAGGCAAAACAAAAAAATAAAGAAATAAATTCGCAAAATTTTTAAGCGCAGAAAATTAGAGTTGTTGCTACATCAACTTACAACACCTGCATGTAAACACCAAAAATACGGGGAGATTTTTGGAATATTTTTAAACATTAGAGGTCACGTCTTTATAGTTATAATGTAAGAGCCCTTGTTGGTCATATTTTTTCCACGAGGGTTCTTATATTTGTCCAAACTTAAGAGGTGCGGGCATAAATTATCCCTGAAAATGTTTATACTTTTAAGATTTTGATGCGGGGTAATTTCGTCTGCTGACTAATCAATCCACGTCAGACTAGCTCGAGCTCCTGATTGGTCCAAGCTAGCTTTGAGTTCGGGAAACCTGCACTGGAAACACGGCACGTGAACTAGGCGGGGGCTGGCCCCGCGAAGGCAGTCCGATGCCTAAGTCAGTAATGGGCCTTTGTAGGAATGGGCCTATAATACCAATTATAGGCCTCGTAGTGTTGAAATATGCAAAAATACGCTGAAAATTGACTAAAGTGCTCAAAACAGGCCAAAGAACTCGAATTCAGCCCTCAACTCGAATTCAGGGCAAAATAACTCGAATTCAGTTTCAACTCGAATTCGATGCAGATTCTTCAACTCTATCAGATTCTCAACTCGAATTCTTCAACTCTAACAGAGTGTCAACTCTAATTTCTCAACTCTATCAGAGTGTCAACTCTAATTCCTCAACTCTATCAGAGTGTCAACTCTAATTCTTCAACTCGAATTCGATGTAGCTCAACTCGGATCTCAACTCGAATTCCTCAACTCGAATTCGATGTAGCTCAACTCGGATCTCAACTCGAATTAGGTTAAAGCTTTTCCGAAAACGTCCCTTAACAATGAAGATTGCCCGGGTATTTATAGGTAAAAAAGCTTCCGTAATTTCCGGCGTGGGCCGCGCTAATGGGCCTCGGCCTTTTAGGCCTTTTAAGCCTAATTGGTAGGCTTCAACTCGAATTAAGCCTTCAACTCGAACACATGCTTTCAACTCGAACACAGGATTTCAACTCTAACAGCATTTCAACTCTAACAGAGGATTTCAACTCTAACAGCATTTCAACTCTAACATGGGATTTCAACTCTAACAGAGCATTTCAACTCTAACAGCATTTCAACTCTAACAGAGGATTTCAACTCTAACAGAGCATTTCAACTCTAACAACATTTCAACTCTAACAGAGGATTTCAACCCTAACAGCATTTCAACTCTAACAGAGGATTTCAACTCTAACAGCACATTTAACTCTATTTGGGCTTATAGGTCAAATTGGGCCCACGTGTTGATTTAGGGCCCAAATTTGACTTATTAATCCAATTTCAAAAAATAAAAAATTTATGGCTCGCCCGTCATCGACTTGCCACGCGTCACGAGCTTATAGGTCGCATATTATTTAGTATAACAGATTTGATTTACTTATAATTATTCATAAATTTGAGCTATTATATAGACATAATTTAGTGTTTACATATACATTGCATTCCAAGACATAAGTTAGGAGTGTATTATCAATGATTTTATGATAAATGTATGAGGTGTTGAATGCAATTCACATTCCTTATGTTTTGTTGAAGAAGTGACCAAAAACGTCTACAAATATTTTTTTTTCTTTCAAAGACATGTAAATGTGAGAAAGAAACCTCACTTGTATAGGGTTCCAAGGTATAATGAATTCTCCTAAGACTATTTCAGATCCAAAATTATTTCCAAGATTAATTAGCGTGAAGGCAACATATAGTACTTAACACGCCCAAGTAATTGCTAACTTCTACTCAATCCACAAGGGTCTAATTCTTAGTCACATCAAATAACTGGATTTGTTTCACGTATTATATAAAACATAGAAACTTTATGTAGTTGGAAGGATTGAATTTTTATTATGTGATTTCTTGGTCACGGCTCACGGGTGCATGTGATTCAAGTCCCATTCATAAGTACCTCACATTAAAATAGGGGGTAATTGCCTTGACACCCTTGAAACTTGGTCTAATCATTCAAATCTCTTTCATTGTATTAATAATTATCGAGGCACTCCACGAACCTTGGATTACTACAAAATTGGGGGTAATTCAGTAATTACAACAGAAGAACTTATCTTTAATTAGTACATTTTAAATTGGCAATGATTTTTCATATAATAGTTCATTCATAAAATTATTTCCGTAATTTCATCAATCTTATTTTCATGTGATGTAATGCGATTGTTCCAAATAAAGATATTCTTAATGCACAAAGTTGTGATAAGTTTTGTAGCGATGTCAAAAAGGTTATCATATTACATTCTACTCAATTAGTAGGAATGCTAGTGGCTGAGAGCAGCTCGCCCCTGCATGCGCACTGCCTCGAGCTATAGCTTGCCACTTTCTCTTTTGAATAGGTAGATAAAGTAATAACACGTTTGATCAGAATTTAAATACGATTTTATGGTTAATAAATAAATAAAACAATCTCCACGCACTAGTAAATGGACGGGGGATGCAAATGCTAAACTGAGTATCGTGCTGGATTCTCACAAGAGTTTTCATGTCAATGGAGAAATCGGTGGAAGCATTTTGCACTATCTAATGTAAAATAAAAATCATTCTATGCAATGTATGCATATAATTAAGTGCAAATTTTATTTTCTCCCAGTCCCTATATCTTAAAGTTGCATTTTGTTTTTTAAAAATTCGGGCTTAAAAAAAATCCATTATCTCGACAAAATATGTATGTCGGGCCTCGTAATGGGCATGGCGTGTGTTTCCACTTGTAATAATCAAAATATATGGCTGTTTACAGAATTTCATTTATTTATATTGATTTTTAACTAATAAAAATAGGAAAAGAAAAGAAAAAAAGAGAAAAAGAACATGTCATCTACACCAGCCCCAACCCTCTGCCCTCCTCCCCGTTTGGCCCTCTCTCTATTGTCGTTATCTTCACAAACAATCTTTCACCCTCTTCTTCCTCGACAAACAAAATTTAAAAAACATAAGATTCATCGTTTTTACTCTTTTCCGTGACCTATGTTCTTCGCTGGAGATGGACGCTTATGGAGACGGGCACCTCTGTTCTCCGTGCTCATGTATGCCACAGGTAGATGCATCCTCGCCGTTCATAATTTTGTCGTGACACCATTGATATAAATCTTCAGCTTTTGAATAAAATAAATAAACATATGCCACGTCACTTGTTATTTTTTAATATTATATTTTAAAGATACTATATACTATAAAAATAAAAAAAATCAAGTCACACCATCGAATTAACCTAGGTGTGCGTCACATGTGGAGGGCCACTTATGACAGAAAATGTGCCAATTCTGATCGGGGCCGACGGTCATATATTGTCGAAATTTCAAAAGTTAATAGACATTTTTTAGGCCCGAATTTTTAAAGGGTAAAATGCAATTTGCCCTATAATTAATCGTTAGCGTAAAATCAAATAAAAGAGGGCTTCAAATTCTAAAGCTTCCACTACTAAGTAATCTCAATCTCAATGTATATTTGAGATATGTCTTCGAAAAGTCAATGACGATATACAATTAATATGTATTCGTGTAATGTTTAGCTGAAAATAATAACTTAGTTACTATGAGTTTTATTTTATCATTTGAATGCATCTCTTTTAGTTTGTTAAGAGTCGTTTGAATAACTGGCAATTATCGATATTTAGAATAATATAGATGATATTATTATTTAATAATATTTTTTTGGGAAAACGGGGATATTAGACCCAATCTATTCGCGTTTTTGCGATGTTGTACTCAACCTTTGATTTTTTACCGCGCTGTACCCAACCTTTCATTTTTAAAACATGTTGTACCCAAACTAACTTTTCGGCCAAAATTGGAAATTTGCAGGGGTAAAACCGGTACTACACTAAAAAATTAAAAAAAAACTAAAAAAACAAAAAAAAATTAAAAAATAGACCCCCCCTCCTTCCCCGTCGCCCCCCCCCCCCCCACCCCGCCGATTTGCAGCCAACACGGCTGCAAATCGCGGTGAATCACCGCGAAGGAGGGGAGGGGGGTCTATTTTTTTTTTTTTTTTTTTTTGTTTTTTTTTAATTTTTATTATAAATAAATGAAATGACTATTTTGCCCTCGTGCAAATCGGATTGCTGATGTCACAAGATCAGAATATGACGTTTTTTGGCCGGAAAGTTAGTTTGGGTACAACATGTTTTAAAAATGAAAGGTTGGGTACAGCGCGGTAAAAAATCAAAGGTTGGGTACAACATCGCAAAAACGCGAATAGATTGGGTCTAGTATCCCCGTTTTCCCTATTTTTTTGAGTTTCGTATTCTTGAATGATGAAACTCAAGATCATGATATGTATCATTATTTATGCGAAAGCAATGACATTAGAGTCCAACGAATTCTAACAAAAACCACCATCTCTCTATAAAAGAGTTGTGTGTAATGTGTAAATTCTTATTAATGATAAAGAGAGTATTTATACAACTACATGTATAAAGATAATTATGAAAAGATATAATCTAATCTAATCTAAATATAACAAGAATCCGTAATTAAGGATAGATAGATATCAAAGATATTCTAGCTAAGGTAAGTAAGATATTCTATCTATTACGCCCCCGCAAAATAGACGTTCCATCAGCAACGAAATTTTTTGGAGCGCAGCAGGAGAAACCGAGAACGTGCAAGGGGCTTCGTAAGAAGATCGGCCAATTGATCAAGAGTATTGACATACAAAACTTTGAGGAGACCTTTAGAGACAACGTCACGAACAAAGTGAAGGTCGACGTCAATATGCTTCATGCGAGAATGTTGGACCGGATGTAAGGAAAGCCGAAGAGCACCCATATTGTCGCAGTGGATAGTAGGCACAGAGGGAAGGGTGAAACTGAGCTCGCCAAACAGATGTTAAAGCCCTCAACCTTCAGTCAACGTGGAGGCTAAGGCCCGATATTCTACCTCCGTCGAAGATCAAGAAACGACCTTTTGCTTGCGAGAAGACCAAGAGATGTGATTGGGCCCAAGAAACACTAAGTATGCAGTGGTGGACGTGCCACTAACTGCGTCTCCCGCCCAATCCGAATCGCTAAACGCGGTGAGAGCAAGAGAGCTCGAGCGTCAAAGTAAAATTCTATGCGAGAGTGTACCTTTGAGATATCGAAGAACACGCTTCAAGGCGGACCAATTCGCAGAATCAAGGGCAACCATTCGTTGAGCGAGACGATTGACCGAAAAGGTAATATCTGGACGTGTGAAAGTAAGATATTGTAGCCCCCCAATAATATGACGATAAGTCATGGGATCGACATCAGTCGAAGAAGAAACTGTCGGTGGACTGGAGGTCATAGGCGTAGCAAGAGACTTAGCACCATCCATCTTGTGGCGTGCCAAAAGATCAAGAATATATTTATGTTGGGAAAGGAATAAGCCTTCCTTACAACGAACAACCTCAATCCCCAAGAAATAAGTGAGGGCTCCCATGTTCTTAATCGTAAAACGGCAACTGAGACTAGCAATAATAGACGAGATCATGGAATCACAAGAACCTGTGACAATAATGTCATCTACGTATACAAGAACATAAAAGTCCAACACCCTTACCAAGATAGACAAAAAGAGACGTGTCAGATCTTGTCTGAACAAAACCGAGCGACTGAAGGGCGCCACTGAGTTCAAGATATCAAGCACACGACGCCTATTTGAGGCCATAAATTGGCTTGTGCAATAATCAAACATGATGTGGAGCCGCTTTATCAACAAAACCCGAGGGCTGCCGCATGTAAACAGTTTCAGTGAGGTTTCCATGTAAAAATGCATTACTTACATCCAATTGGCGCAAGGACCATCCATGAGTCGTAGCCAATGAGAGAATGGTATGAATGATGACCGGCTTGACATCAGGGCTGAATGTTTCCTTACAGTTAAGCCCATGACATTGAGTAAACCCCTGTGCAACAAGGCGAGCCTTGTACTTCTCTATAGAACCATTAGGATGGCGTTTGATACGAAAAAACCCATTTGGATCCAATAATGGAGCGATCACGAGGCGGAGGTACAAGCGTCCAAGTGCCATGATTAGTCAAGGTGGTGATTTCTTCATCCATAGCATCACGCTATTTAGGATCAGTCAATGCTTGAGAAACACAAGAGGGCTCGAGAGGACCTTCAATTGGATGCTTGGTCACAAGATTAATTTGCTTTGGCTTGAAAATATTGCTGCGAGAGCGGGTAATCATATGACGAGCCAGATCCCCAACTGGCAAAGGCTCCGTAGTAAGGGGAGGATCTGTTTGATGAGAAGAGACATGAGCCAAGGTCTCTGGTTCCAGTGTTGCCCCAACATTGGGAGCAGAAGGTACATCTGGGTGACCAGAAGAGACATGGGCCAAAGTTTTTGGCTGCAATGTTGCCCCAACATTGGACCCAACATTGGGAATAGAAGGTGCAGAGACATGTGCCAAAGTTTATGGTTGTAATGTTACTCCAACATTATGCCCAACATTGGGAACAAAATGTATGTGAAGACATGAACCCAAATTACTACTTACCGAGATGGGCTTGGAAGAGATTCCCAGAAAGGTGGACTCAACAAAATGGACGTGTCGAGTAATATAGATGCGACCCAAAGAAGGATCAAGACACATGTACGCTGCTTGACTAGTTGAGTAACCCACAAAAATACATGCACGGGATGGCGGGCTGAGTTTGTCAGAGAGATATGCCCGAAGATGCGGGTAACAAAGACATCCAAAAACTCGAAGACGAAGATAATTTGGTGGCCGACCAAAACTAGCTTCAAACGGAGAAAGATGTTGGAGAATAGGCGTCAGAAGTCTATTACACAAATAAACAGTCGTGCTAAGAGCAAAATCCCAATAATTCGGCGGTAGATGTTCGCAAGTTAAAAGCGCACGACCAACCTATAGTTACAACAGTGCTATGGCGACGTTCACTTATACCATTCTATTAAGGCGTGTATGGCGTTGTCGTGAGCTAGCTAATGCCGTTAGATAAGAAATAACGACGAAGTGCAATAAACTCCTCTCCAGTATCCGAATAAAAATTCTGAATCGGGCGCCCAAATTGTTTCTCCACCAGTAAACAAAACTCTGTAAAGATCTTATAAACATCAGATTTCGCAACCATAGGGAAAAACCAACAATATTTCGTGAAGTGATCTACTAGAATCAAATAGTAACGATACCCATTCACAGAAACAGTGGGCGCGGTCCCCAAACATCACTATATACATAATTCAAAACATTATTCGAAACAATCGACGAATTATGAAAAACAAGATTCTGGCTTTTATTCAACAAACATGAGTTGCAAGTGTCAATCTTCGAAGAATTTGAGGTGCAAGGTAAAGAAAAATTGCGAATAACCAAAGAACTAGTTCGATCCGATGGGTGACCCAAACGGTCATGCCAGCAATCTTGATTAACTCGTTCACCAATCAAACAGAGATGGCAAAAGTCAAGGGACGGGGCAGCCAAATGTGATATACGACATCAACACACGGTCCTTGAATCAAGCTAGTCCCGGTGTTCCGATCCTTAACAACAAAGTGAGAAGGATAAAAAACAGTATAAACAATGTTCGCTTTCGTGAATTTGTAGACATATAATAGTTACGCCGAGAAGACGGAACACATAATATATTATCAAGGGTAAGGCTACGATCACGACATGAAATGCGAGATGAACCGGTATGGGAAATAGCCAAACCTGTACCACCAACTGTACTACTTGATCAGGACCATCATACTCTGAGTGAACGGCTAAGTTCTGCATGTCAGATGTCAAATGATGAGACGCACCCGAATCCACTAACCAATCCATGCTAACTTGTTCATCGGACTTAGGAGACGAAGCATAATTAGCACTAGGAGGACCAAAACGGCGCAAGCTCCATGCCCCAGAATATGGAGAAATTGACACACGATCTGAGAACGAGGGGACATAGAGGTGTGATGATTGTGCGCTCGCTGATTTGGAGATCAAGAGTCATGTTGACCATGCGCACCATTGTAAGGTTGACTTCGACCACCAGAATTATTGCGACCACGACTACGACCATTTTTGTTACGCCCCCGAGCGTGTGAAGCGACCATATGCTCGGTAGCAACAAGGGTGGAGGCTTCATGCTCAAGACGGCGAAGGTAAGCTTCGTGACTGAGAAGCAGCTCTTGAAGTTCTGGAAACTGGATCGGGTGTTCCCGAGCGTGAATAGGGCCTGCGATATCATAGTAGGCGGAACCCAGACCATTAAGAACGTATAGGGTGATATCATCATCCTTGAGTGGTCCATCAATGACTGCCAGTTCACCAGGTTTTGATTTAACAAGTTGCAGAAACTCAGAAACAGTGTTAGAGCCCAACTTGAGATTGTTCAAATCATCCTTCAATTGCATCACCCGCAATCGAGAACGATTTGCATAGGTGCGGTGGAGCGTACTCCTCGCATCCGCCGAACACTTGACGTTTTAAAACAAGCGAACGACTTGTGACGACCGCGCTCTACGAGCCATGCTCCGATCCGAGTTGGTTTGGTGGTGATCAGTCACTTTGCCCAACTCAGACTAAAGCGTAACTCATAGGAAGGAGTCACACTTGTTCAGGATCAAAACCATACACGTTTTATAGAATATATTTTGATATATACAGTGGAAGTCCTGTATTACAAGCAATGTGACTTTTTAATGATTATGCACTAGTGACAAAACACGAATATTCCAAAATACACGCTTGAACAATTATTCACTTGATCCATGCTGCCATGTTGATTTTATCCTGAGGAATGGACGGAAGAAACGAGGAATAAGTATTTAATGACTTAGTGAGATTAATATAAAAGAACTGGTAATGCAAGAATTAACTGTGACCTACTGGATACATTTCGAGGAGTGATCTTACATGTAAAAACATTTCAACTAGATAATTTGATGTAGCAATGGTACTGAAATCGTAAAATAGTTAATGAACTTGTGCTTAACAATAAACGAATCCAACCTTATAACTTCTAATATTCTACCTTATACCTCCCAACGAGGAGCGACCTCACAAACAATCAAGAGACATGCTCGAGTACATATCGATCTAGCAAGCGGGTTACACCCAACTCCTGACTGCAAACGACGCATAGATAGATGGGTATCAAGCAAAATTACTTAAACCGACAGTCCTTACTGCCCAACAGTAACTCGACTCAATCCCTGCGCCCAACTTCCAAAGGCGTCCCGATGGGTATAAAGATAAACAAATAAGCTAGTAAACCGGATAATATCCGTTGCTCCTTGAGCTACATGTCCCGAACATAGTTCGTTACTCTTTGCACAGTTCAAGAACCAGAACATGAGATTAAAATATCGGGGAATTACCATGATTGGGAAATAATAAATGATTGGATACGATTTAACGATGAGTAAGAAAATCATGTTATGAGATGAGATGCAAATGGATTACGATAAAATATAGGTTGTTCGAGGTTTGGTAACAGAGTAGTGGCTTTTCTGTCCAAGTTGCTTAGGGCTGGATGCCAAACGGGGCTAGAACAAATCAGAAATGGGACCTCACCTTTATTTGTACGGAGAATCTTGCGCGTCGTTGATTAATTTGTCAAACCTTTAATAACATTAAGATAATATCAGTTAACTGAATAATCATAACTTACCGCTATAAACATATGTATTATTCAACTTTCGTGTTAATGGAATTTGAGGAAGTTCTTGTTAAAAAAAGTAGCTAATACTAATTTAAGTAAATAACACATATCATTGATGAAAATCTTACGTGATAAACTTTGATGTCGTAAGGTTAGGTTAAATATCAAATATACTTTGTATACGTAATTTATATCTCAATATTTATCTTAAGCAACCATATATTTATAATTATAATTGTAGTTATAATTTTTTTAATGTTAGAAAATCATTTCAAATGGTAAGTATACATTAATATCAATAATAGTATGATAAACTATTTAATTTGATGCATAATAAATCTTCAAAATATATTACTTAACTGATTTATGGAAAATCGTTCTTTAAGTCTCTAGTACATCCAAAAATTTCAGGAATCATGACATCAAACAATTACCTTATGAAGCAATCCATTAAATTGTATAACTTAGTTAATATTATTTTGTTCCAAGATTATCTTAAATTACATAACATTGTATTCATAACTTATAAAAACATTAATACGTAACTAATCAAGGTAAATGATCAAAGAATGTTTAAGTTACGATATATAATCATATAAAAGGATTAGACCTCAAAAGTATATATGATAATCTTATTAAACTTATGTAATTAGGATATGTTAAACATGATAAATATACTTTTTATATTATTGAAAAATCTCAAAATTATTAATTTGTGAATACAAATCATATTAAAGTGATTCTAATGATTGGTATATCTTATAAGAGTCACGTGTGAGTGATCAATCATCGAATTATGATTATTATTTTCAATCATAAAGAAAGAACTTAAAGTACGTAAAATAAGCTTAAAATCGTCGTAGTTTCGAGTTTACCTTTGATCGGATATCCAAATGAACTTTGTTTCTAAATATTTTTGCAGCAATTGATCCCTAACATCACTAGGAACATGTGTACACGAATGGGAAGGAAAATCCAAATGTTTTCTATGCTAAATAATTCTTGAAAACATAGAACTTATTTTTGGATTTTCAAACAGCAGTCTACGGTTTAGGAATTTCAACCTTCTAAATCACATTATTTGAAAAACATTTCTGATATGAAAGTATGAGGACATCATGAGGAGTATTCCGCCGTTGGCATTAATCAAAAAGGATTTTTCTACAATTAGTTATAATTTTTCTAAGGTGTAGGGCCGAATGGATAATTTATGCACAATAAAAGTTTTGGGGTATTTTAGAAAATGATGAAATAAGAACTTGTGATGAATTTTTTTCGGAAAGTAGACTCACTGACTTAGAGATTAATAGGAAGAAAGAAGAAAAAATCGAAGTGATTTTGGGTGTGAAAATTGTTGGAAGGAAGCCGACTATTTATAGTAAATAAAATCATGTTAAAATACTTATAATTAAGGTCCCACTTTAATTATTTTATAATAAATAAAAAAAAATCTGAATTTAATCATGCTCTTAAGGATGTCATGGCTTACCTCATCAAAAAGATATCATGGCTTACTTCATCAATTGATTAATTGCATATCAAGTTCTTCTATTATTTATAATTAAAATTCAAATAGGTATAATTATATTTTTTTGTTACATACATATTTACTTATGTAATTTTTCTAGGTAATTCAATCAACTTGATTAATATTTAAAATTAAAATATATGTTTTAGGATTAGAGACCTGTAAATATAATAAAAGACTAACTTTTAAGTTTAGGAGGCTCAAATGCAATTTTTTCTAAACATTTAGGGTCAAAAATGGAAAATTTCAAAAGTTCAAGGACTAAAATATAAATTTATTTTCTTCCTGATTTTTGGGGCAACTGGAGTGGTGCATGATCCAAACAAGGCTGAAATCAGGAGCGAGTCCTGTCGTTCCAATACTCGTACGCTGCAATACTCTCCGGTGTAGAGACCATATGAGGGCAAGGGATGGTACCATCTAAAAAA
Organism: Linaria vulgaris; assembly: GCA_948329865.1. NCBI lineage: Eukaryota > Viridiplantae > Streptophyta > Magnoliopsida > Lamiales > Plantaginaceae > Linaria > Linaria vulgaris. The sequence continues at coordinate 79,318,638 of OX415250.1, read as the reverse complement.
CCAAAGAGTCCGTACACATAGAATAAGTGACAGATTTGGGAACGCCATGAGGCGAAGTTTTTTCATTAAGTTGCAACGGTAGTTGTTGATGAGCGTTGATTGGGATCAACACTTGACCACCGGAAGAAGGGTCTGCCGCGATATGGAGCGGTCGAGGCTGAGACGAGGACGCCGAGGTGTCTACACTACCGCCGTTAAGGGAGTGGCCGAACGGGGAGGATGACTCGTTAGAGTTCGACATAGGATCAAGATCTCGTTACAGAGATTGACGTCTTGATACCATATAAGAGTTGTGTGTAATGTGTTAAATCTTATTAATGATGAGAGTATTTATACAACTACATGTACAAAGATAATTACGGAAATATATAATCTAATCTAATCTAAATACAACAAGAATCCATAATTAAGGATAGATAGATGTTAAAGATATTCTAGCTAAGGTAAGTAAGATATTCTATCTATTAATCTCCATTTCGAGAAGTTATACGTAATTAAGAAAGTTTTTAGAGACCAACTAATTTACAGACACTTGTCATGACCCTGGAATATACCGAAGAGGGAGTATCATCAGGGCCCGTACACGTTTTATTACTTGTATCGAGCTTCACACACGCAGGAACGAAGACGGAGTCACACTTTTCTTATTGAAGTCGCACTTTTATTTTATATTATATTATGTTTTTAGTTGTTTTTCTATTTTGTTTGCTAGCAAAAATAGCTGTTAAGTACTAATCTTTTATCTCTATCCTTATCTTTATCTTCTCTCTCAAAATTACTTATCCCTCTACTCTTTTATTTACTACCTGAAAAATATTGAAAATATACATAAAAATGTAACATTTATCTTTTTCCTTTCAAGGAGTATCGAAAAGTTTACTACATGAAAAATATTGAAAATATATATAAAAAAGTACATTTATCTTCCTTGTTTCAATGAGTATTGAAAAGCCGACGATGAGAATGACGGATCATGACATTTGGTATCAGAGCGCTTCCGATCCCAGGGAACTGCTCGGAGGCACCAACATGTTCATTACGACAGTGATTTTGGCAAAATGGGTCATAGTATCAGTCTGGAGTTGAAAGAGATAATGGCGACACTTGATAAGTTGCAAGCAGCGCATGAAAGAAGTCGGCCATCAACGACAAGTTGTGCCATGAAAACATCTTGTCTCAACAAGGCTCCTACGCAACATGAATCAGTGGAATCTAAAGAAAAGTGTAATGATGTTGCAAAGAAGAAAGTTGCACAAGATGCTCCACAAGTGTTTGAGGAAATTCCTGATAGGGAAGCAGTTGCATCTGAAGTGTTTGTTGAAAATTCTGAAAGTGAAGAAGCTGCTTTAAAAGGGAATTTAAGATAAAAGATGACAAAATGATCAACCACCACCTGTTCGGCAAAATGCCTATGAAGGAGACAATGATGTTCAATAAAGATATTATGACTATGTTCAAGGATCTGGATATTGAATCCATTGGTCCCCAACTGTTTGAGAAAATGACTCCGAAGGAAGAAACAACAGTAGGTCCTGTAAGTGATATACAAAAAGAAAATCACAAAGTCTTACTAGAAAGTGGAGGTGGAACCACTGTCGATTATACTCAATCTGGAAATCATGATGACATGGATGACGTTGAGGGAAATCAGAGCCAACACAATGAAGGCAAGGTCCCTTTCAGCTATATACATGAGGAAGTTGTTACGAACTCGTTTGATCCGGGTGCATAAGTGTTTTGAGAGCTAAACAAACTACCTCAGTTGCATGCATAGATCCTCAAAGGTTTGATGAATATTCAAGTTTGGCTAATTTAAATGGGGGAAACATGATACTTTGCCATCTGGATGGAGATGAACTTGTTGCAAAAGAAAAAATATTGGATGTGGTCAGAATTTAAGGGAGGAAGGGGTTATATGTATCCTACTTATTGCTACTACTATAAGCTATGTTGAGGCTGTAAAGAGTGATGTTAGTAATTTAGGTGTTACCGCTAGAATTTGCAGCATTCGCGAAAACATCAAAGCAAGAGAAGAAACAGGAATTTCAGTTCCTAAACTTAATCCAAGAAATAGCAAATATGATAATATGTTTGCTGGTCTATATACCAATGGTAGTCGAAGAGAAAGTGCTAGGGGTTTTATGAAAATGATAAGTGACAGAGGAGTTATGAAATGTGTTGCAATTTTCATTATTCAATTGGAAGGGGTTGTTATTGGAAAGGGTGTTGAGGTGAACCCCATCTTCTTTTCCCTAGGATTAACTAATTCGTTTCCTAGTTCAAGAACTGTTGGTGATGTCGTGAAGCTCTACATGAACATAACCATTATCAAAGAACATGAGTATCAACCTCTGGGCAATGTTGGTGTAACATACGAAGCTAAGAGGTAGGTTGCTCAAGCTGTTGATTTGGTGGTTTAATTTTTGGGGCAAGATTCTGGAAATTGGAAAGGTCAAACCGGTTTGGTTGAAGCATCCGTATCTGTTCGCAGTTAGTAAACTTAGCTTTTGGTGTGCTAACACTTTAGCATCTATTTTCATGTGGAGCTCTTATATGTTCATGAATTACAAGTCCAACAAGACATTGTATCTACTTGTCATTCGGGTGGATAAAATTCTTCACAAGCATTTTCTTAACCACTCGTTTGAAGTTGTTGCAAATAACTTCCACAATGAGGACTTGCAATCTTTGAGGACAAGAATTTTTCCGACGGGGGAGAAATATCATGACGATGGCAACATCCTGAAGTACCTAAATAAGAGTAAGGACAATGTTGTTAGGAGATGGTTTGGAATATTAGATTCTGGAAATGAAATAAAGGAAACATATGGATTCATGACTCTGGATGGAATTACTTGGGCATTGGGATATTCCTGGGCAAGCCTAAGAGAAACTCCTGGATTTGTTTCTTTGACAACGTCCTTTTTTGACTATTTATTTGTTAACTGAGTTTGTTTTGCTTATGCTCCGGTTCACGTGGCAACTTGTTTTTCAGCATTTCGCTATTCTTTGAACTGAAATTAGCATTGGCTTCATGGAAAGCTTTGCTGGGAATGTTTAATTACAGACCAACTACAAATACAAGGATGACAACAAAAAGAAACCAGAGTTCTCAAGCTCAAAGGTTGGGAGATGGAAGGGGTAGAATAGATTAAATATCTTCACGATTCACCATTTTTCAGAGCTATCTGCTGGTGTGATATATACCAGTCATGGTACCCTTTGTGATAGAGATTGGGGAATTAATTCTCAGATTTCAGATTTTTGAGGGAGGGGGGAAAGAATTAAAAGAACAAGAAGAGAATATGAACAAGAGGGAGATAACAATTGCAATCGGCAATTCAATATCAATAATCATAAACGTGTCAAATAATAAACCCATAACCTCATATTTATAGGCTAAGTAATAAAAACCTACCAAAGCTTGAGTTTTTAATAAAAGCAACAATATAACTTAGAATCCTAAACTTGCCAAACTGTTAAATTCTAACCTAATAATAATTAAATACTATGAAAGTAATATTTAAATAATATAATATCTATAATTTCTATCATTCTCTGCGGCTTGAAAAACTCGCCCCCAGAGAGTTTGTGAAAACGCCATTCTTGAATCTTCAATGGAACTCAATCATCGAGTTTTGGGCGACCCTTCTAACGAACAAGATAGTCTTGACGTCCATCAATGAGACCACTTGAATTTGCCTCCGAGGATAGGGGTGATGTAGGAGACAGTGTAGACACTAAACTTGAAGAAGTTGTGGAACTCCCTGAAACACTAGCATAAAAATAAGAAGGCCCATTATCACGATAAAAAGTTAAATTCTTAATATTGACAGTAGGACTCTCATTAAAATTTGAAAGCAAGTTCAACAAATTAGAGTCAATAGTTGGTGCCATAAGTTGATGATTCATGAGATTAAGCCGAGGTTGTGTCCCACTATCATCATCTTGACCCTCCACATTGGCATCTTCTTCAAGTGATTTCACAAGTATCTATTCCTCATCTTTGTGGGTCTCATGTGAAACCAACAATGCGCGGTGCGGACATCGGGAAGCAATATGACCTCTTCCATGGCATTTATGGCACACTATAGAAGAGTAAGATCCTGAGCTTTACCGATTAGACTGTTGAAAACTGACAGACTTGGTTTGTTTAGACTCCCCAACTTGTGATCCATATGCAGACGAAGATTTGTGGTACCGCTCAACCTCTAATGCCTTTTGATAAGCATCAAGAAAAGTGTATGCCGCATGTAAGTTCACATCCCTTTGAAGATCATCCCGCAAACTATTAATGAATCGAGTCACAGTGACCCAGTGCTCTTCTCTAACTTTGCACTTAAGTCTCAAATCTTCGAACCGATCAAAATATTCAGCCACACGTTAGGACATTCTCGATCTATATCATTCGGACCTCCTACCCAAGAGTCCCTTCATTTGCTTTCAGAGTCAAAAGAGCTTCAATTTTAACTAGTCATCCATCATTTGTCTTTTGTAAAAAGAAGGCAAATATTTTTCTTTCAATTTATGCTTCATCTCTTCCCAAAAAACAATAGGTGGTTCATCAGCTAGCTCAACTTCTCTTACAATACTTTGCCAATACTTCTTAGCAGACCCAACTAACTTCATTCTTGCAAACCGAACTTTATGACTATCAGTCATGACATAAAAATCAAAATAATCTTCCAAACAATCTAACCAATCAACAAAGACAGTAGGATCATGTCTCCCATCAAAATTAGATATATCAACCTTAACCTTCCTAGTTATGTCATAAGGATCATCGCCAGGTGGTTGATGTCTACTAGGTCTACCTCCGTACCTCTCCCTAGATTGATAAGACTGGATATCTTCATGGTCATCAAGATAACGATCATATTGATTATGCTCAACATGCATGTTCCTACCATTCCAGTTATTAGAAGGTCCTACAAATCTCTGTTTGTAATGAATATCAGGTTTGGGTAGGATTCCATTACCGTTGTTCGGATATGGCGTAGAATTACTTACTGAATTTTGACATTGAGACACATGAGCATCCAATTTACTATTAAAACTAGTCTCTAATGTTGTGATCCTTTCATTGAATTTATCCCCCATTGATTGAATTGTACCATTCATTGCTTCAATCCTAATACATAATTCTTCAAGTTTCTTATCCGTCATTGCTCTTGTAACGGTCATGCAAAACTTTGACAACAAAGGTTTAAAAGTCTTAAAATCAATAAAAAGAATAAACTTTTACCGATAATATGAGACAACCATATTTTTGTTGCAATCCAGGCAGCTCGCTTCCTCGACAAAATTAGGCTTTAGCTAGCGCTACATCACCTATAACCAAAAAAATTAATTGTAGGTCAAATATGAGGATATCAACAACTTAAGGATGAAACTGAAAATAACCTAAAAGGACTGAGGTTGCAATATTCTATCTCCTTCGTTAAAGAGTGCTGCGCGACTCCGACTGTCGGAACTCGAGACGACCTTTATGGCTGAAGACGTGGATGAGCGCGACCTCTGGTGAACGGTGCTTGTTGTTGGTGGTGGAATCGCGGTGGTGGAGAGGCCGGACGGAGTGAAGGCGGCGTGAAGAAGGCGGTGGTGTAATTGCAACGAGTGGCAACTGCGTTTCGGCTGATGGTGGCAGAACTGAGCACAGAAGCGGCGTCGTGGTGACCGGTGGCGATGGTGAATGCGCGAACGCAGGCGATGGAGGCAGCGACGCACACCTAGGGTTTTGCTGTGCAAGTTTCTTTTTCTTTTTTCTTCTTCTTTTTTTTTCTTTTTAGAAAATCGCAAATTACAAACTGAACCCTAAACTATGAGAAAAGAATGGAAATCAACTCGATATATTTTTTTTTGTGATGAATGCAGCGGAGAAACGAGGAAAAATATTATGGCCATGGTGCCAATTTGATAGAGATCCGAGAATTAATTCTCAGATTTCAGCTTTTAGAGGGAGGGAGAAAGAATTAGAAGAACAAGAAGAGAATATGGAACAAGAGGGAGAGAACAATTGCAATCGGCAATTCAATACCAATAATCATAAACGTGTCTAATAATAAACCCTTAGCCTCATATTTATAGTTAAGTAATAAATACCTACCAAAGCTAGAGTTCTTAATAAAAGCAACAATATAACTTAGAATTCTAAACTTGGCAAACTATTAAATTCTAACATAATAATAATTAAATACTATGAAAGTAATATTTAAATAATATAATATCTATAATTTCTATCACTTTGCTTTTGCGAGCTTTGAGGACCAGGATCATTTCAACGGCGCGACAATGTCATGACCCCGGAATATACTGAAGAGGGAATATCATCAGGGCCGTATACGTTTTATTACTTGTATCGAGCTTCACACACGCGGGAACGAAGACGGAGTCATATTTTTCTTGTTGAAGTCGCACTTTTATTTTATATTATGTTTTTAGTTATTTTTCTATTTTTTTTGCTACCAAAAATAGCTGTTAAGTACTGATGATTCACTGATGGAATGCAATCAAGAAAAATTACTCCAATTTCTTTTGTCTCTATCCTTTTCTTTATCTTCTCTCTCAAAATTACTTTTTCCTCTACTCTTTTATTTACTACACGAAAAATATTGAAAATATACATAAAAACGTACATTTATTTTCTCCGTTTCAATGAGTATCGAAAAGTCGGCGATCGAAATGGCGGATCATGACAACATTGAGAAGCTGACATATTCTTATGTTAGGTTGTAACAAGAATTGAGGCACGACCAAAAAAGAAAATATGTTAAGGTGGTTAACATATGATTCTCGTTGAACTTCATCGAGTAATGATCATTAGATATTTTGATCTAAATTAAACTCGCATTGCGATGTCGGCATTGCAGAGCCTACAATTAGGCCTGAGTTGGGCCGGGATCCCGCGGATTCGGGACCCCGGCCCACGGTTTTTTTCGGGATCGGGAGGGGAGGCCCCATCCCTGATCTGCCCCGCGGTTGCTGAACTCCCGGTATGCCGGGAGTCCCGCGGGACTCGGGATCCCGAACGGGATCCCGAATTTTCCAGGGGGCAGTTTTTGCCCCCTTGGTTTCAATTCCTGCCCTCATCTGCTCATCACATTAAAAAAAAAAAATATCCAGCAAAGATCATTACATAGCAGCAAAAAATAGGCATTCAAAAAAGGCCTCCAAATGCAAATAAAGCCAAACATTACATTGAATCCAAAAACAACAACACGAAAGCGGGAAAACAAAAAACCATCCACCAACACGAAGTTAAGGTCCAATATTCAAAACATTGAATGCCCACAAATCCACAATCAAACATAATTTGAAAAATAGTATCAAAAGAACACAAGGCAAATCTTCATGAAAAATAGTATCATTGTTTCCACTCATTCATGACTCATCTTCTAGTAAAGTTGCATCTTCGCCCATATCCGCAAATTCTACACGAAAATAACATAAACTAATCAATGTCTAATTCATTTATATTAAACATAATATTTGCTAACCGTAATTAGTTAACTTAAATATATACATACCTCTATCGCGTTCCTCCAAGTCCGCCAAACACTCCTCGATCATAATTGGCGTATCATCGTCTCGTAGCCAATCTTGTGAGCAAACTAATCCTTGAACTATTCTCGGCGTCAACGAGCTCCTAAACCGATCAAGCACGCGTCCTCCCGTACTGAAGGCGGATTCAGAAGCAACGGTGGAGACCGGAATCGCCAATAAGTCTCGAGCCATTTTGCCAATTATTGGATAGCGATCGGAGTTTTTTTTCCACCAATACAATATGTCGAAGTTTGGAGTATATGACTCGGCTCTATCTTCAAAATATTTTTCCCATTCGTGCTTCGGTGCAGTTTCATCAACCTCCAAATCCCTAACAAAAGTGACATTCAACCGTTAATAAATACGAAAGTAAGAAAGGGTATTATATGTCAATCAATGTTTAATTCGACATAATAAAAGATTACCTAAAAAAAGGGTCGTGCTTCGCCGACAATAGGTTCTCTGAGATCCAAGGATAAGTAGATACGGGAGTAGACTTTTGAGTAGGCCTAATAGTTGAACTTTCTTCATACCTTGCCTTATACTCATCAAATAAAGCTAAAAACCCATCCCTCACTTCTAGCCGCAAGTTCACATTATAGTCTAACATAGCCGCAACGTAAGACCACTTCAAACGGGGATCCACAATGGCGGCATAATAAAGTAAATGGTTCATCTTCCCGTTTGTACCCCAATACTTATCATACTTCTCTTTCATTAGCAATGCCATTATTTTCAAATCGTCGGGTTGATTGCTCACCTCGTCATCCGGACGGCTCGACCACCCACCCAAAACTTCATCAATGCAAATTAGTTGTGTTAGGACCTTGTTTGATGTCACATATGTGGTGCCGGAGACAAGTTCGGTCAATACCTTGAAAGGTTTTAGGAATTCCACATACATTTGAGCCTTCTTCCAATCATCCTCCGTTGGCTTAATGTCTTTCATTTCTTTCCCATAGTTTGACTCAACATGCTCGTAAATATCAAATACACCCCTCAACTCAAGGGCGGCTTCAAGCATGATATACGTAGAATTCCACCGTGTCGGAACATCCAAACTTAGTAACTTTTTGCTTTCGAGCCCAATCTCCGTTACGGTTTCTTTGAATTTTGAATACCGAGATGGAGTGGCTTTGATATAACGAATGCATGCACGAATGCGTTCTATCGTGCAATCACCGCCTCTTGTCTTGAACCCATCTTGCACCACAAGATTTAAGATGTGAGCAATGCATCTAATATGCATGTTTTTCCCTCCCTCTTTGGTAATGAAGCCCCGGGCCATCCACTTCGTCACCAATTCATCAATAGCCACGTCATTTGCCGCTGCGTTGTCAACCGTAATTGTGAAGACCTTATTTATCTTATAATCTTTAACCACCACCTTGTTGACATCACGTGCTATGTCAATCCCCTTATGCCCCGAAATCAAGCTAAAACTTATAATCTTTTTCTTCAAATTCCATTGGTTGTCAATGAAGTGCATAGTGACACACATGTAGTTATCCTTGGCAATTGAAGTCCATGTGTCGGTTGTGAGGCAAACACTCTGAGCATTTTCCTTTACAAACTCGATCAATCGGGTTCTCTCATCAAGATATAACTGGTAGCATGCATTGGTGATGGTTTTTCGAGATGGCAATCTCAAATGCGGGCATGCTCGTTTCATCATACGACGGAAAGAAGGCTTCTCTACGGTGATGAACGGCATCTCGTTGTCAATCAAAAACATCACCACACCCTCCAAGATCCACTCTTGATTAAACTTCCAATTGGCAACCGACCCATTATTTTCCACTTTCAACCGACCTTGTTTTTTGACATATTTGTTAACTCTTTTTGGACACCTCTTACTATGACTTTGAAGTCCTCCCGTGCCGTGTATGTGTCCATCTGCGGCAATCTCCTTTTTGCAATTTATACACCGACCCTTCACGTATTTCTTTATAGGGCATTGGAAAGGTTCAAAGGTTGCCCAAAACGGGGACTTAAGTTGGTGGAGTTTTTGATATTTTGTGATTTTACCATCCACTTTTCTAGTGTGGAAAGTAATAATGGTTTTATACACTTTCTCATCTTGTTCTTCCTCCACGGAATCATCTCCATCCTTGCCTTCATCCTTATCTCCCTCCTCTTCTCCCCCCCCCCTCTTCCTCATCTATTATATCTTCCGACTTAATGATATCATCTTCATCGTTTTCTTCTTCTTCATTAATAGTTTGTAGATGCTCCTCCCACTCCCCGTGCGAATAGTCATTTACATATCTATTGGGGGGGGGGGGGATTCATTTCCATCCTCCGGTTCAAGGGCCTTATTTTTCCCCTTTCTTTGGGATCCCGAAATCCCCTTTCCTTTACCACGTGAAGTTTCCGGGCCCTTCCCCTTATCACGTGACGTTACCGGGGCCTTCTCCTTTCCTTTACCCCATGAAGAATTCGATGCTTTTCCTTTACCACATGATGTATCCGGTGCCTTTCTCTTTCCCTTAGCATGTTTTAGAGGACTTCGGCGGGGAGCTAGAGTGGAAGGTGAACTTGTTGAGGCTAATTTGGATGGTGAACGACCACCACCACGACTACGATTGCCACCTTTGTTTACCATTTCTACAATAAAATGGATATAACTTTAGCTAATTTAACAACCCCAACATTTGTTCATTATACATTATGCACAAGTTAACATACACCTACAAGTGAACATACAAGGTCACAATCAATAATTATTCACGCATTTTGTTGTTAATTGACGATCAATAAGTGCAAATATAACCACAAATTACAATAATTTCATCATATTAAGCAAAATTTGTAAAACCCCCAATTTGAAACCCTAATTCGAAAATCAAAACATCTAATTGTTATATAATTTCTATGAATTTATACAATAACAAGTGTTCTAATAGCAATGGGTGAATCAATTTATCAAAATAACAATAAATTTCACTTCAATTTTAAATTTGGGATAAATATAGTTACCTATTATATTGCAAATATAACAGGCGGGGCGGCGGCGCAGGAGCGGCGGAGGGGCGGCGGAGTGAGCGTCGGACAACGGTGGCGGGATTGTGGCAACAATTAGAGAGCAATTCTTTTTTGGGGGTGGAGCAGGTCGCGGCTTCTTGAGCTGCAGGTGAGAACAAAAGATTTTTTTTTTTTATAATAAGAGCAGGTTTTAAACCTACAAGCCGCGGACTCACTGGAAAAATCGGGAGTTGGTGTCGGATTTCGCCCAACTCCCGACCCGACCCGCGGTTTATGCTGCGGGAGTAAAAACCCGCAGCAGCGGGTCGGGATATGGACCGGATTTTTCCCGTGCGGGAAAAATCCGGTCGGCGATCCGACCCGGCCCTCCCACCCCTACCTACAATATTTTAGCAACCCAACTAAGATGGATTCATAACATGTAATTAGGGATTTGATTGTATTGTATAAAAACTAAAATATACGATTCCTCTTATCATTTCGAACAAATACTTATCTCGATCTCAGCTAACAACTCAAAATTCGCTACGACTGTGTTACATTGGCTTTAAATAAGGTTCGTATTTGTGAAGTACTGTAGTATCAACTATGTTTAAAAGTAAGCTAATGTTGATTTACAAATTATTCAAACTTTAGATGTGAAACTAATTTGTGACACTCAACCTCTATAGCATAAGTTGAGTAGCTGCCCTTGTGTTCAATTCATCTATACATATTTTATATCTACGTGCCAACAAACTTAATTTATGTGATCTTAAGTGTTTTTATGTGATATTTAGTGTTTCATATTTATACTTTTTGATGTGTTGTAACAGTTGGTGTGCCATAATTCCGCTACGTTAAATAACGCAAAATACTTTGATGCTTATCCAAAATCATTGGGAGGTGAAGGCAAGTCACACCGAAATTGATAAGCTCAAAACATGCTGAGACGATGTCTGGATGACATGACTCTAGAAACGCCAACATAACCACATTGGAGAAACCAGATGTGGGAAGATTCAAGGCCACATCGACACGACCGAGGTGGTCCTAATTTTGGTCCATGTCAGATGGTCGACGTGGCACCTAAGTGGCACGCCGACAACCAAACCGCGTGCCATGTCGGACCACGATTGCCCCTAGAAGGGGGCACACAAGTCACAACTGATGTACCACGTCGGTCCAAAGACCGACGCGACACGTAGGCCGTGTCGGACCTAAGTCTGACATTGCACGTCAACCCAAAGATCGACTTGGCACGTTGGGCGACCGCCCGGTCACTTCTGTCGTCACGTCGGTCAAAAATCAACGTGATGGGAGCACGTCAAACATCCGACGTGCTCTCTTGCCTCTTGCCTCCTTGGTGGTGGTCCTTACACCCCAAGCCCTTCCTAACATCTAGAAAAGCATGTCAATCATCCACGTCAATTGATAAGTTGGCATGTCAAACCACCCAAGGTTGACGGATTCGCCTCTTAGAGCACGTTCACTCGTTGCATGTCAACTTATGGCACGTCAACTTGTGGTTCGTCAACTTGTGGCACGTAAAGTTATGGCACATCAACTTATGTCACGTCAACTTGTGGCACGTAAACTTATTGCACGTCAACTAATGTCACGTCAACCTATAACACGTCAAACAAAGTCATGTCAAACCAAAGTGCATTAACCATATGTGAAAAGTACATCAACAATACGAACCTTGGCTTGTGATTTGACTATCGCATTATAAAAATCACTCGACGCCCAACTCCCGAGCCTCTAAAGAGCTCGATGACTAAAAGCACGTTTGCGCTACATCAAAGATCTATAAATGAGACATTCTTCCTTACGGGGTCGACTATGAAGCTAATCAGGCCTCACTATGAGATGAAGACCCTTTTGGGTCGTTTAACACGCCTACATGATCTACACAGGGTCAAACGGAACATGGCAGGCACTATATCAGAGACAACCTCGTGCAGGTGCCCATAAATAATGAACTATGTCTGACTCGATTCTCTCTCCTTAGAGAGATATGTAGGCAGATTGACTTCGTGTCAAGTTCATTCGTATTTTTTCTTTTTGTTTTTTCTTATCTTTGGTATATGTAGACCAAATGCGCTGGATAATTCCACTTTGGTGGGGGTATTTTAGGAGGCCCAAAAGTGAATTGGGTCAACCCACCCCGAAGAAGGCCCAAAACTAAGAGAATCGAATTGGGCTGGTTCAACTATTTTTGGGATAGTTGAACGTCCCCCGCTCGACTGTTATTTTTCGTACGCAGAGCAGGCCCCGCGAGCCGGGGTCTATATATACACTTCTCTTTGATATTTATGCCACGCAGTAATTACTAATCACGTACCAATAACAATTGAATTCAGCTCTTCGACAGTTCCTTAGTTCGACTGTTCTATCATCTGACTGTTAACCCTCAGACACTCCTGTTCGAGAGTTATTAGTGTCAAACCAAGGCGACAGTTTAGCAGATTCGATATTCCCATGAGTCTCGAATAAGGTCCATTCGAGTGTCCGACAGATTCTACTGTCCCCATATTCGAGAGCAAGATCAACAACGAACCTTAATCGTTCGACCGTTTCCTCGAGTTGGCCATTTAGGGTTATTTCGGTCCTTTTGTATTCTTGTACGTATAACGGGTATTCTAGACTTAGCTAGCCATACTTTGTGATAGTCTAGCATTATTTTGGTTGAGTCATACCCACTGTGTTGATTATCTCGGTGTATTGTAACTCAGGCGAAATAAGACCAAAATATTGGCGGCATCTATGGGAACACCATTTTGTTTACGTTAAAGAGTTTATTTAGATAAGATGGCAAAGAGAGGAATTTTCCCCACGAGAGAAGGATACGAGAAGGAAAGAAGATCAAGCTTGGTAAGCCGAAAAAAAAGAGAAAGCCCAAAACTCACGAGCAGGATAAATAAAAAGGCGAGCTCCAATTGATGAAGCAGTGGGAGGAATCCAAAATGGAACTGTTAACGGGTTTAGAATTATTCCCTATTTAACAGAAGGTATTTATATTGGGTCGGAACGCCCTGTCCGTGATTCAGAAACAATCGCATGTAGTAATGACTGGAAAATAATTAGAACTACAAGAAAGTTTCCGTCCTTTATTCACTGAACTTTTCCTCCTCTTTGTGTACTAGTAGTAAGTTGTACTAAGTTAGACTTGGTTTTTTTCTTCTGTTGATCACCTCCCTTTATATAGACTTTGATAAGGGCAGGTGTCATTGTGCATGTGCTATAGTAAAGACATGTGTCATTTCATTAATACATGTGTACGAATTAGGATAAGATTTATCTCTTAATCTACTGGATGCTGACTAGACCCTATTTGGTGCTTTCCGATGGCTTCGAGGATCTTCAATGAGTGATTATTTTGGGGACGCTATTCTTCTGAGGGCTAGGCTTTTGTTGACACATAATGAGAATGCTCGTATGAAAGTAAGGACTGCTGTATATGCCTTCCGAGGGGTTTTATCTCCCTTTCTTGACTCGGGTTCATTCTTCAATGACTGGGGTGATCTCCGAGGACGTAATGTGATAACGTAACAGGATCCTTGATGGCATAATGTGATCTCCGTGGGCTTGATTTAATCTCCGAGGGCTTGATTTAATCTCCGAGGGCTGTATTTGCTCTGTTTGAAATGAGACTTTTCCGTCTAAGTTCTCGGAATATATTTATTAGACACTCTGTTCTTCATCTCTGGTTTTTTCTCTGAGAATGAGTCTTCGGATAATGGTTCGATGGCAATTTTCACCGAGGAACGTGCTCCGAGGGCAGTCCATATTGAGGAGTGTTCAGCAAGGAAGTTTTCTTGTAAGTTCATGGGACTTGGGGTCCGTTGTGGTCCCTCTTGGCGCATTGGTGGATATCGGAGTCGCGCGGATCCATCGGGCTTTGCTCTTTTTCCGATGCCGCGTTGATATCTATTTTTTCCTCACCATTTGACTTTTCAAGGGACGCTTATGTTCCTCTTCGTGTGCTCTTCCATGCCTTTGTTAGGTTAGTAACCGAGAAGTAGAGCAACATCTGAGGGGGTCTCCTTATTAGGAGTGGGTACATCTCATCGGAAGTACTCGTGACAACTGTATTGTCCATTTATTGATTTTCCGAATAGGATTAACCTTCTTATTTTCCCTTTTTATTTTTATTTTTATGGTTAACACTAGCCCCCCCAAATTTCGATTGCGTTTATAGAGGCAAGCGAAATTTTAATCATCGTCCTCGGTGAGGCGAGGGGTTAGTTCTTGTTCTGGTATCCTCTATATTTATCTTTTGATATTTTTCCGAGAGATAAGTATATATATTTAGAATTTTATAAGGATTTTACCTGAATACCCCTAGGGTATCGTTATTAGTCACGCGGAGATCTCGGGGCGCAGGTGGTAGACTCTTGTTTGACCGGCTTTGAAAATTGAAATATCTGACTGTTGGCAACGGTCAGAATAGGGACGGCGTGGCATGATCAAGTGGAAGTTACGTGGAGCTTTAAATAAGTTCCACGTCTTCAAAATTCTTGACCGTTGTCATCTCCGACTATAAATAGGGATACTGTTGCCTTTTTCTCTTCATTCTCTCAATTCGTCTTTGTGGTAATTTTCTCTCAGAGCAAAAAATCTCTTTCCTTTACCTCTGGTCTTCGTCTTTTACACTTCAAATTCCCAGCAGACTTACTGGTTCTTTTTCTCTTCTTCAAAAACATTCCTCTTTTATTATTGTACCCATGACTTCTTCCGCCAACACGGACCCCATTGCCGCTGCTACCTCCTCGGAAGTTACTGCTCCGATCGATTCTTCTACAAATGTGAGGAGTATTCCGGTGGGAGTTGTTACTCGTAAACGCAAAGGAGAGATTGCTACTTCTTCTGAGGGCGGCGCTACTTCTTCTAAGAAAGCTAGGGTTCCCAAACCAAAGAAGGCGCCTCTTCGGACTTTTGCTAAAGTGGAGAGGGTTCCGAGTATTGCCACTCGTGAACAGGTGTTAGATTTGTTCACTTCAACAACGGCTTTTCAGAAGAATATGGTGTTCCAAATTCCGACGAGGGACGAGAGAGCATGTTATCCTCCTCCGGGTATGTTGACAGTCTATTTTGCTCAAGTAAAATATGGGTGGCGTTCATTCATGCCCCCTTTCTTTTGTGAGGTTTTTAAAACTTGCAATATCAGCCCGAGTCAAATGGTTCCGAATGGGTTTGCTGCCCTCTGTATTTATGTTTTTTGGTGTCAATTGAATGGGTTGGAGTGTAGGGTAGATCACTTTCTTTCAATCTTTGATGTGGGGGTGTCGCCCGGGGGGTATCCCTTTTATAATGTTCGTCATCGGGACAACTCGGGGGATTCCACGAAGAGGATCCTGGGGGCGGCAATTACTTCGCATAGTGTTTGGAAAAATAGGTATTTTTTTGTGAGGCCCGCACAAGGTGAATGGGATATGCCCTTTGATTGGAGAGAGGGCACAACTCCAGTGCATACATTGGACCCAGAAGTAGTTTTATCTCCCGTGATTTCTCAACATAAGTTGATGGAGTCGGAGGATTTTACAATGTTGTTTGAGACGTCCGGTCTTCATCATGTGGTGTTTACCGATGATGCTGTGGAGAAGCCCTTGTCCCTGTCTTCCGAGGCCAGAAATCTTTTTCGTAAGTTCCTTATTCTCCTCTTTTATTCTTTTTCTGCGTATAATGGTAAATTGTATTTATGTATCCTGACTTTGGGGTGATGCAGAGGAGGTTATGGCCAACTATTATCTGTCGGGTCCGAGTGATCCTACTCCGAGTGGTGTTTCTGATGCGCCAGAGGAGGGTGATCATGAAGAAGAGGAAGTCAATGCTCCGGAGGTGAGGGGGGGGGGGGGGTTCACGAGGACCACTCTCCTCTGTGTATAGATATGACAAGGGTTATCAGAAGTGCGGTTCCATTACGCCAGGTAGCTCCTTCTTCTTGGGATTTGGCTTTGGTGCCCGTTTCTAGGTCCGAGACGGGAGATCTACCCGTTTCTGGATCCGACATAGGAAATTCTCCGAGGGCATCTGAAGAAGGGGTATTTCCGAGGGCAGTTGAGGAAGAGACTGTTCAGAAGACTACTGAAGTGGTTGATTTGTCTTCTGATGATCCTTCTCTTGATTCTACTGAACTTACATCCTCGAAAATTCCTGAATCTGCTTCTCGTGGTGAGTTTTCATGAGTTTTTAACAAAGTTTTTCATATTCTCATTGTAGACTTCCTTCATGTGCTGACATTTTCCTTCTTGATATAGTGGCTGTGGATAAAGGCAAGGCTCCGATGGTAGAAGACCCCTCTTTATACGGTAAGTGTTCATTACCCGTCCTCTTTTATTAATAATTTTTTCTAGTTTCATTCTCTTTCTTACCTTCAGTGATTATCTCTTGTAGAAGAAGAGTTCTTGGCCCAGTTTAATGTTCCCGAACAGGAGGCCTCCCGAGGGGGTTCCGAGGATACTCAAGGGGAATTTCACCCTTCTTCCGAGGACAGAGATGTGAAAGAGGGGATCTTGAATTCCCTCATGGGGGAGACTGGCCCATCCGTAGCAGTTGGCGGTTCTCGGGCCGTGTTTACAAACTCGGAGGTGATGACTCCAGTACCCGGAGCTACTCTTACGGGGAGCCGTATTCCAGCATCTTCCTCTGTTCCAGTGACTCTTTCTCCAAGAGGTCACACCTTCCAGGCGCCCATTCCTCCTAGTGGACCTGAGGGGCAATTCTCGTCTCGGACAGTGGGGGAAGCTTATCAGGACATTCTCCAGTTTTTTGCTTCCTCCAGTTCAACACCCGCCGAGGGGTATCAATTTCTGTATACCAGTCTTAACTGGTTGGGGCTCATGGTAAGTTTCTCCGTACTAGTCTTCTCGAGATTATATGATGCACTTGTGTTAACTTTTTTCTTATTGATTTCTCCGCAGATTGGAAAGACTTGGGAGGCGATTACTGCTGTGGAAGAACGTGGTCGGAAAGACATAGAGGAGGTGGAAATTCTCCGAGCGCAACTAGCACCTCTTTTGGTCCGGGACAAAGAAAGCCAGACGAGGGAGGATTTTCTCCTCACCAAGATTTCTAACTTCGAGTTCGTTTTTCAAGAAGCTGAGAAAGCGAATGAGGGTTTGCACCATAAGTTGAACGCTGCTGAGTCTGCTCGTAAGAAAATGGAGTCATCCGAGAAGGCTGCAACAGCTAAGATAGCTCTTCTGGAGAAGGAAAGAGAAGAGTCCGAGAGGGTCTTCACTGCTCGTATCGCTGCTCTTGAGAAGGCAGTGGCAGAAGGTGGTGAGAGGGAAAGGAATCTCCAGGAGACATTAAGCCAAGTTACCGATAGGGCTGAGTCAACCGAGGGAAAGTTGGCAAACTTTCTTTCTCCCGAGGATGTGCAGGCTAAGGTTGATGCAACAGTTCAATTTTCTCAACAAGAAAACTCAAGGCAACACTCGGGAGTCTCCGAGACGCCTTCTCACGAGCTCTTGACAGGCCACCTTTTGTGGGGTTACTTGGAGTGTGCCAGGCTGGCCAAGTCTCTGATAAGGCCGGACGTTGACTTTTCAAAGTCTTTTGACCTTCGCAAGTTGAAAAAGCCAACTCCCGATGACTGTCATTACTTTGTGGGGAGATTTGGGGGCCTGCTATCTCCTAGGGATTCTCCCGCACCTTCTCCGATGCGTTCGGCCAGTAGTCCGAGTCCGAGGGCTAGCGGTTCCGGGGGGGTATTTTCCCCAATTTCTCGCCTTGCTCCACTGGGTACTTCTGCCGAGGAGACGACTCCCTCACATCCTTCTACCACGAGGACATAGTCCTTTCCTTGTAATTTTTCATTTCTTGTTTTAAATAAATGTTCTTTGTAGTTATCACCCTTTCCGAGGGCTCTTCGGTTTCTTAAATAAATAAATATTTTTTCCATTTTTTCCCTTTCGACCTTTTGTTTTTATTGTTAAAACTTTAATTAAGGAGGATAATGATAAACCATATAAGATTGCTGACTAAGTTTATCTCCTAAGTAGGAGGTGTTGCTTTGCATGGTGAAGGGAGCTACGTGTCACTTTTAACTAAGAATTTTTTTTGACACGTGTCCCTTACTTTATGCAATATGAATCTAATTCTCTTCTTTTAATCATGGAATAAAGAGTATATATGTACTTAGGCCCTTCATCAGTTGTATACTGAATACTAACCTTATAATCATAACTTTATAATCATAACTAGTCTTTGATCTCTTTCAAGTTTTTCAATAGCTGTGAGCACGAGGATAATACTTACCCGAAAAGATGATGCCCCCTTACTATAGAAGAGGTGGTTCAGTTTCATCTTGTGGTTCCTCTCGGGACACCGCTCGGAGTCCTTCTAGACCATCAAGGGTTCCTCCTATTTCTCGTGAGAATTCCTCTCCGAGGGATAATTTATCCGAAAACCAAACGACACTTGGTGTTAGTTCCTCTTTGGGAGTAGCTCGTAGGCTTTCATCTACAAATTCACGCAGAGTCAATCATATCATGGAGATATTCATGGGCAGGGAGCCATATCCTTTGGCAGATGAGTCTTCGGAGTTTGATTTGATTCCTCTTAATCCGTCCAGATTGATAGGTAGGGGACGTGTAGGATCCACTACGAGTACGGACTGCGAGAACTCGGTAAGATCTCTTTTTGCCGGTTATAACCTGGATTTCGAAGAATATGACGTAATAGTGCCTTCCTCGGGCCAGAGAGCTTATGCGCCTCCCTCGTGTTATCTAACTGTTTACAACGAACAAATGCGTTGTGGGTTACAGACGTTTTTCCACCCCTTTTTCCAAATACTCTTTCGGTACTGGCAGGTATGTCCGAGTCAGTTAACACCAAATTCATATAGTCATTTGGTGGGATATGTCTTGCGTTGTGAGCTTTTAAATCTTCCAATGTCCCCTTATCGGGTGGGAACAATATTTGCCCTTCGACCTTGTTCAGAGGGGACTCCCTTTTTTAGCCTGACCTATCGGGACAAGGAAAATATCTTCACTCGTGTATCCAATATCCACTCTTGTAGAGGGGATTGGAGGCGGAGATTTTTCTTTGTCCGTCCGAGAGGTCAATCAGCTAGATCATGGGGGGTGCCCATCCGATGGGGCCTAGGATATATTGCTCCCAACATCGAAACACAAGGCCAGGTGAGGGAGGTATTGCTTCACTCGGGACTTTTTTCTGGTTCCTATGACATGTCTGGGCTGCTGGATTTCCTCGAGGCCATGATTATGGCGGGTTTGCAAGAGGGGGTGGAGGGGTGTACCCCTACTTCTCGTCCTCTTCACAGTAACTTTTATTTTCGTAAGTTTTACTGATCACCCTTCACCTATTTAACTTGTAAATTCTCTGGGTGTCCTCGGACTGTTTACCTACTGATGTTTTTTACAGGCGCAGAGATGGGAGCGTTTTCCCTCGGGTCTTTTGATGATGTTTTTCTGGGGCGGGCCTTGCATGGTAGTCCCGGACCGTTGGCAGTTGGTGGTTCTGATTCGCCCGTAGAGGAAGCAATAGTTGATATTTCTTCGGAGGAGGGATTAGAGGCATCGCCTATAGCAGCCCCCCCAGTAAACTTTATAAGTCCCCTCGGAGAGCCAGATCCGATAGCGGTTTCCTCCCAAACAGACTCCCACATAACTCCAGTGGTGTCACAACCTTTTCCCCGCAATTCTGCCGTCGTGAATGTGTTAGAGGAGTATCTTCTCTCCCTCAATACGGAGGACTTGTCGCCCTTTGAGGGTGTACCTGATCGTGTTCCCGCACCGCCACCCGAGGGGAATCCCTCCTTAGAGAGACCTTTTCCCCTCGAGGATAGTTAGGATGTTTCTCCTCTCGGATCAGCTGTGGGGTTTTGTCGAAATTTTCTTAGTGGCTTGCTGAATGTGACTGATTGCGGGTTGATAAAAACCCTTCCGGTGTCCGTTCTCCAGGACTTAGCTTGTAAAGACCTGTGTGAGGTATTTTATTTATTTTATCTATTCTGTTTACTACTAACCTGTCACCAATGTCTGAGGGAGTTTGCTTTGTTCTTTGAGCAGATCTATATGGTACTAGATGCCCTCGGATCTTATGGAAGCTCTTCTTCTGACCCTGGTTTAGTATACCGTCGTCGGGACGAGTTGGAGCAAGGTCTCTTACAAGCTCAAACGGAGATAGCTCAATTGAAGGAAGTTCATGAGTCCACCCAAGAAATCCACAACAATGTGTTGCAATCCGAGAGGGATAAAGCGTGGGACTTAGAACGCCGACTGGTGCTAGAAAGAGCTCGTGTATTGAATTTAGAGAGGAGAATAGGAGAGTTGCATGACCAAATGAGGTCCTCGGAAGAGCAGTTGACGCAGGCCCTGAAGGAGAGAGATGCCCTAAATCAACAAATACTAGGGGCTACTCGTACCCAAGCAGTGGCATTGGTTATGGCCCGCGTCCAAGCAGTGTTGGAAGTGGTGGGTCCCTCTAGCTTTCGTGAGTCTCTTCAAGATGAGATGCGTGATTTGGTCCATATAGGCTATCATTTGTGTCGAAATGCTGTACAGTCTTTGCCAGAGTTTCCCCCAGGCTTGCTAATTCCGACACTTAACATCCGTCAAGTTTTCGAGGAGTTTCCCTCTTCACCTATTAGGGATCCTTCAGTTCCGACTGTGTTTGTTGATGATCCGGTTTCCCTTTCCGAGGAGCAGCGCCGACGACTTATTCGAGAAGGAAAGCGCCCTATGGGAGGGGTTTAGCTTGTGGAGGGATATTATGCAGTTTAGTTCATAGTACGAGGGGCTTTTTTGTTGGGTTGCTAAGATGACTCATATGTAGAGTTATCCTTTTGTCAAGCAACTCTATTTTCTTTTGTAATAAAACCCTTCGTATATGAATAACTTTTCCTATTCAAGCATGACTATTACATTAAGCATAATACTTTCTAAGGTTGATTGAGTTCCAGGTATTTCGAAGCACTACTTCCTCGGAATCAGCAAGACGATAGGTTGCCGGCTCTACAATTTCCGCTATCTTATAGGGTCCTTCCCATCGTGGATCTAGTTTGCCTACATTCTTGGAAGCCCCTACTCGTTTCATCACTAGATCTCCAACTTGAAAGGTTCGGGGCTTTACCTTGGCATTATATTATCGCGACATCCGAGCTTTGTACTCTTCCACTCGGAGGGCTACTCGGGCTCTCTTCGCCTCGAGCAAATCAAGGGCGAGGGCCAGATTCGAGCTGTTAGTTACTTCCTCGTATTCCTTAACTCGCCAACTTTCTATTGAGACCTCCGAGGGCAGGACAACTTCACATCCGTAGGATAGTCTGAAAGGAGTTTCGCCCGTAGCGGTGCTTGGCGTGGTCCGATAAGCCCATAGTATACCGGGTATTTCCTCAACCCACTTGGCTTTATGCCAATCAAGTCGGGCTTTCATGTTTTTCAAAAGGGTTCTGTTGGTCCTTTCAACTTGACCGTTTGCTTGAGGGTATCCCACCGAAGCAAACCGGTGTTTTATTTCCCAATGATCGCACCATTTTTGTAACCCTTGGTCCGTAAATTGCAGACCATTGTCACTTACCAAGCTCCGAGGGACACCAAAGCGACATATGATACTTCTCCAGAGAAAATTGATAACAGCGCCTGCGGTTATCCTAGCTAGGGGTTCCGCTTCCACCCATTTGGTGAAATAGTCAATGGCCACTAGTAGAAATTTCTTTTGACCGGAGTCAGGAATGAGAGGCCCAAGTATGTCAATGCCCCATTTGGAGAACGGGCAAGGATTAAGATGGGGTTCCCATGGGGCCGCGGGTTGATGAATCCGAGGGGCGTAAGCTTGGCACGGTTTACACTTTTCGGCATGGCTTTTACTGTCTTTAGCCATCGTGGGCCAGTAGTAGCCTTGCCGAATCAAGCGTCCGACCATGCTTTCGCCGCTAGTATGGCTCCCGCATGTCCCCTCGTGAGTTTCAGCTAAAGCCAGTTGGGCTTCTTCTTCATTAAGGCATCGAGCATGAGGACACGAGTATGTCCTTCGAAAAAGTATTCCATCTTTAAGGAAATACCGAATGGTTTTTCTGAACATCATCCGCTGGGTATTCTTATCCGAGGAGTATCCCTCAGGATCCTGTAAATAGGCCTTGATAGGAGTCACCCAACTGGATGAGGGATCTGAGATGGCATTTACCTATTTGCCTTCCTTTTTTTCACACTCGTTAACATGAAGTAGGGTAATCCTACGAGTGTGTACGGCGGCTGTTTGAGTGGCCATTTTGGATAAGGCATCCGCCTCTTGGTTTTTTTTTCGGGGAATCTGAACTATATCATATTCCTCGAACCACTCGGACCTGTGACGGGCCACTCGGAGGTACTCTTGCATTCTTTCTTCTTTTGCTTCGTAGGATCCTTTGACTTGCTGGACAATCAATTGAGAATCACTATGGAGGAGTATTCTTTTCATTCCTCCTTCCTTTTCTAGCCTCATACCGATAAGGAGAGCTTCATACTCAGCTTCATTATTAGAGAGGGGATAATCTATTCTGATTGCAAAATGAAGCCTTTCATCCTCCCCTTCTTGGTTTACGAAAACTATTCCTGCCCCCCCGTGTGTGCTCACCGAGGACCCATCTACATAGGCGTACCACAATGGTTCTTTCCCCTCGGATCCGATGCCTGTGAGTTCCCTTACGAAGTCCGCCAGGACTTGCGCCTTGATGGAGGGTCTCGGAGCATACGAAATGTCATACTCGGTGAGTTCCACGGCCCATTTTATTAACCTCCCCGATGATTCGGGTTTATTAAGAATGGTCATTAGGGGGTACTTCGTTAGCACTGTAATTGGATGGGAAAGGAAGTAGGGGCGCAGCTTGCGGGCCGTAGTAACCAATGCTAGGACGAGTTTTTCAGTTAGGGTGTACCTGGTTTCGGCTCCGAGAAGAGTTTTGCTGACATAATATACCGGACGATGTTCTCCATCTTGTTCCTTCACCAACACGGCACTAATAGCCTCTTCTCCGACCGACAAATATAGAAATAGCTCCTCCTGAGGTAAAGGTTTTACCAGCAAAGGTGGTTTCAACATGTACCTTTTCAGTTCTCCGAGGGCTTCCTCGCACTGGGGGGTCCATTGAAATTCTTTGACATTTCGAAGTATTTTGAAGAAGGGAAGCCCTTTCTCCGCTGACTTGGAGACGAAACGACTCAGTGATGCCATTCTACCAGTCAACTTTTGGACGTCTTTTACTGTCTTTGGGGTAGGTAACCCCATGATGGCCTCTGCTTTCTCGGGGTTTACTTCTATTCCCTTCTCCGTAACCATAACCCCCAAAAATTTACCTCATCGGATGCCAAAAGAACATTTCCTAGGGTTAACTTTCATGCCAAAGTTATCCATAATGACCAATGCTTTCCGTAAGTCTTCGGGATGCTCCTCAGTAGTGTTACTTTTGACTACCGTGTCGTCCACATAAACTTCCACTGATTTTCCAATAAGTCCTGCGAACATAAGACTTACTAACCTTTGGTAGGTAGAGCCAACGTTTTTTAACCCGAAGGGCATGACTAGATAACAAAATGTGCCTGCATCCGTAATGAAGCTAGTTTTATCTTGGCCTACTGCCGCCATCGGGATTTGATTGTATCCCTGGTCTCCATCTAAGGTTGACAATAGTGCACATCCAGCGGTTGAATCAACTAACTGATCTATGCTCGGTAAAGGATAACAACCCTTAGGGCATGCTTCATTAAGATTAGTAAAGTCGACACACATCCGCCATCTCCCTCCATGCTTGGGGACTAATACGACATTAGCTAACCACTCGGGATAGATAACTTCCCAAATTTGCTTCAAGTTGAGAAGGCATTGTATTTCCGAGCGGATAATTTTATTACGCTCGAGTCCCATTTTCCTTTTCTTTTGTTGAACATGTTTAGCTCCGGGCTTTACATTAAGAAAATGCTGGCATACCTTGTTGCTAATTCTCCCGGGCGGTCCTCCTTCCCATGCAAAAAGATGGTGGAATTGCTTGAGAAGGGAAATCAGTTGAGCCTCTATTGTTGATGTCATGTGAGTACCCATTTTGATCACCTTCTCAGGGCTTCCTTCCACCAATTCTACCATCTTTAATTCTTCCACAGGTTGAACTCGTGTTTCTTCGGTTTTGCGCTTTTTATTGTTTCCGAGAGAAGACTCGTCCTCTTCCGAGGGGATGGCATTCATGCAACATTCCCTGGCTTTAGATTGACTTCCTCGGACCTCTCCTATTTCCGAGGGGGTGGGGAATTTCACCTTAAGATGCAAGGTAGAAGGGATAGCTTCAAAGGCTCGAATGGATGGTCTCCCACAAATGGCATTATATGTTCTTGAAGAAGCCTCCACAACCCAAAATTTGATGGGCTCCGTTCTCTGAAGGGCTCCCTTTCCCCATGACATTGGAAGAGTCACCGTTCCGAGGGTGTGACACGTTTCCCCAGAGAATCCTACCAAGGGAACTTCAGCGGTTTCCAATTTTTCTTGTTTCAACCCCATAGCAAGGTAAGTAGGCAAAAAGAGTACATCCACAGAGCTGCCTGTGTCTATTAGGATCCGTTGGGTTTCATACCCGTAGACAACAGCTGAAATAACTAACGGGTCTTCGTGGGGGTATATTATACCTGTGAGGTCTTCGGGTCCAAAGGTGATGTTAGGCAGCTTTGACTCTTGGACCGAGCAAACTGGGAATCCTTGCTCTACTCGTCTGGCTTCTTTCAAGTATTTCTTCTTTTTACTTTGGGGTGTCATTGAAATTTCACCTCCTTCAATCATGTTGATGGTTCGTCCTGACGGAGGATTGTTTTTATATGAGTCAGGTGGAGGAGGCAAGCTCCGGTACCCCATGGTCCGTTCTCGGGAGTTTTGCCGATGGTCTTTGGTTCTCTCTTGGGGTCGTGGTTGTCCAACTATCCTTTCCCGTGACCTCCGACTGAGGGTCCTTTCTCATGACCTCCGACCGGGCGTCCTTTCCTCTTCTTCTTCCTCTTCTTCTCTTCGTAACCTCTTCCATACGTTTGTCTTGGGCTCCCCGGGATCATTTTCCTTGAGGTAATTCTTCAAGTATCCTATTTCTAGAAGACGGAGCACTTCCCTACGAAGGGTGGTGCATTCTTCAGTAGTATGCCCGTATGTTTTATGGTATTTGCAGTATTTCCCTGTGTCCTTATCTCGGTTAGGAAATTTAACCGGTACGGGCCAGTGAAATTCATTGTTACCTCTCATTATATTGAGCACTTCCGGGGGAGTGATAGTCATGGCAGGTAAGGGCACGGGTCGGAGAAATTTCTTAACCACCCCGCCCTCGTCTTTACGCGGAGGAGGTTTTCCCTCTTTACCCTTTTCCTTAGTCTTTGCTTCTCTTTCTGCGCGCTCTAGGTGCTCGTTATCCTCCTGCTCCATTTGTTTCTTCGTTCCTTCCGCCTTTTCCATCAAAATGTAGACTTCTGCTTTTTTCATAAGTTCATTCATGTCCGTGACACGATTGCCCATAAGGTGTCTGAAGAAATCTCCCGTTCGAAGTCCTTGAGTCAATATGTACGCCATGATGGTCGGACTAATGTTGGGAACATCTAGTGCTTCATCCATGAAACGCTTTATATACCCTCGTAGGGGTTCATCCTTTTTCTGTTTAACGGTGAATAGATGTGTGGCGGACTTAGGGTACCTTCGATTACAAGTAAAATGTCGTACAAACAAATGTGCTAATCGGTCAAAGCTCGTAATGGAACTAGGTGGAAGATGAGTAAACCACGCCTGAGCCCGTCCTCCGAGGGTGACAGGAAACACGCGGCATAACACATGGTCAGGAGCAGAAGATAGGTCCATTCCGACCAGATATTGATGGATATGGTCTTGTGGATCCCTCCCATCAGCTTCTCCAGTATATAGCGGGATGTTGATGGGTCGCATCCCCGGGGGGATAGAGGCTAAAGCAATTTCGGGTATAAAAGGAGAGGTCTTGAATGTGGGATCCTCCTCGGGGGCCATGGTTTTCTTGAGATCACCCAATTCTTTTCGTAAGTCGTCCATCATTCCCCACAAGGAGTGTTCAACATCTCCTTGATACTCCGAGGGGTGGAGAATTTCACCCCGACCCCTTTCTGGGGTCCTTTCAGAATAAACATACCTTCGGGGTATTTGTCGGGGTTCTTGATGCCAAGGGATTGAGTTTGGGTTCCGCACCGCCTGAGGGGTATCCCTCTCCGAAGGGAAATTTCTGTCCTCGGAGGATATTGAGGACATGTTTCCGAGAGGTTCCCCCCTCCGGGGTGCCCATGTGGCATCTACAAGTCTTTCGTAGACAGACTGGGGAATATTAATAAAATCTCTCGTACCTGATTCATAACTGGACAGAGTTTCTTCCGAGTCGCTGTAATGAATTGGAAGGTTTTCACTTTCGAAGAGATCATCCATCCCAGCCGATGTTTGCTGAATTCTCTCGAAGACAGATATTATGGCGTTCCCACAGACGGCGCCACTTTGTTAACGGGTTTAGAATTATTCCCTATTTAATGGAAGATATTTATATTGGGTCGGAACGCCCTGTCCGTGATTCAGAAATAATCGCAGGTGGAAATGACTGGAAAATAATTAGAACTACAAGAAAGTTTCCTTCCTTTATTCACCGAACTTTTCCTCCTCTTTGTGTACTAGTAGTAAGTTGTACTAAGTTAGACTTTGTTTTTTTCTTCTGTTGATCACCTCTCTTTATATAGACTTTGATAAGGGCAGGTGTCATTGTGCATGTGCTATAGTAAAGACATGTGTCATTTCATTAATACATGTGTACGAATTAGGATAAGATTTATCTCTTAATCCACTGGATGCTGACTAGACCCTATTTGGTGCTTTCCGATGGCTTCGAGGATCTTCAATGAGTGATTATTTTGGGGACGCTATTCTTCCGAGGGCTAGGCTTTTGTTGACACATAATGAGAATGCTCGTATGAAAGTAAGGACTGCTGTATATGCCTTCCGATGGGTTTTATCTCCCTTTCTTGACTCGGGTTCATTCTTCAATAACTGGGGTGATCTCCGAGGACGTAATGTGATAACGTAACAGGATCCTTGATGGCATAATGTGATCTCCATGGGCTTGATTTAATCTCCGAGGGCTTGATTTAATCTCCGAGGGCTGTATTTGCTCTGTTTGAAATGAGACTTTTCCGTCTAAGTTCTCGGAATATATTTATTAGACACTCTGTTCTTCATCTCTGGTTTTTTCTCTGAGAATGAGTCTTCGGATAATGGTTCGAGGGCAATTTTCACCGAGGAACGTGCTCCGAGGGCAGTCCATATTGAGGAGTGTTCAGCAAGGAAGTTTTCTTGTAAGTTCATGGGACTTGGGGTCCGTTGTGGTCCCTCTTGGCGCATTGGTGGATATCGGAGTCGCGCGGATCCATCGGGGTTTGCTCTTTTTCCGATGCCGCGTTGATATCTATTTTTTCCTCACCATTTGACTTTCCAAGGGACGCTTATGTTCCTCCTCGTGTGCTCTTCCATGCCTTTGTTAGGTTAGTAACCGAGAAGTAGAGCAACATCCGAGGGGGTCTCCTTATTAGGAGTGGGTACATCTCATCGGAAGTACTCGTGACAACTGTATTGTCCATTTATTGATTTTCTGAATAGGATTAACCTTCTTCTTTTCCCTTTTTTTATTTTTATGGTTAACAGGAACCACTCGGGGAATTCAAGATAGTACAATTGCTCCTGAACAATCAAAATTGGAGCAGCAATGAGTCTGGAGATAGAGAGCTCACTGGTGGATTGCCTCAGGCGGAACGCTGACATATACGCCTGGGCAGACACAGATTTGCATGGGATATACCCTAGGATTATAGTGCACCGATTAAACATGAATCTCGATACTAAGCCGGTCAGATAAATGAAGCGTAATTTCAGCAAGGAGAACAACAAGGCAACAGAGAAAGAGGTTTAGGAACTGCTAGCAGCGCGACACATTTATAAGATAAGGTTTTTAGAATGGTTGAGCAACGTGGTACTGCAACGTGGTACTAGTGCTCAAGAAGGAGGCAACGTGGAGATTGTGTGTAGACTACACCGACTTAAACAAACCCTGCTTTCAACGGCATTTCCTTTGCCCAAGATTGATTTGCTGGTGGATTCAACGGCAGGTTGTGCCCTGTTAAGCATGGTGGACGCCAAGAGTGGCTTCCATTAAATTTTCATGGCTGTAAATAACCAGAGCAAGACCACATTTGTGACAGACACCAGGTTCTACTGCTACAGAGTGATGCCTTTCGGTCTCAAGAATGTCGGGGAACATTCCAAAGGTTAGTGGCTAAGATGTTCTACCATCAAATTGGCAAGTCTATGAAGGTCTACATAGATGACATGCTGGTCAAGAGCTTGAAAGCTGAAGAGCACGTCCAGCATTTGGACGAGACATTGCTATCATGAGAACATATGGGATGAAGTTGAGTCCAAAAAAGTGCATGTTCGGAGTCACATCAGGAAAATTCCTTGGTTACATGGTGAACAAGGGGGGTATTGAGGCAAACCCAGATAAAACCAAGGTAGTGATGGATCTCCCCTCGCCAAGGACAGTGAAAGATGTGCAGTGTTTAGCGGGCCGTCTGACGGCCTTGGGAAGATTTATATCGACTACGACTGAAAAGAATCTACCTTTTTTCAGGGTCATGAGGAAAAGCAAGGAATCCGTATACACGGCGGAGTGCCAGGCAACCTTCCAGCAGATGAAGAGATATCTAGTTAGCCCCACACTCCTCGTTAAACCGAAAGATGGCGAGATGTTATATCTATACTTATCGGTGTCTTCACACACCATTAGTATGGTGTTAGTAAAGGAAAAAGGGGTTTAACAACTCCTGATACATTATGTGAGTCGAGTGCTTAAGGGCGCATAAAAGAACTATCTAGAAATAGAGCTTTTTGCTCTCGCCATAGTGGCAATGATCCAGAAATTGAGACCGTATTTCTAGTTTCACCCAATCACGGTCGTGACGGACAAGCCTTTAAAACAGGTGTTGGCGAGACCCAAGACTTCCGGGCGGTTGGATAAATAGGTAGTGGAACTCAAGGAATTCGGGCTCGAGTTTTGTCCACGCAGCTGGATCGATGCCTAGACGTTAGCAAATTTTATCGCCGAAACATTAGGTAACAACATAGCTGGCTCTACAAACTTTATATGAGCAATGTCAGATCAAGCGAGTGCAAGCCGAGCAACCACCACATGGATGATCCATACGGATGGATCAACAATGAACTACAGAGGAGGGGTGGGGGTGCACCTACTATGTCCTGATCGTCGAGAATTTGAGTTCGCCATAGGTTTAAACTTCCCAGTAACGAACAACGAGGCTGAATACGAAGCTGTGATAACATGAGTGAACTTGGCATTAACCCTCAATGTGGAACATTTAGAAGTGTTTACAAATCCAGAGTTGGCGGCGAATCACTTTTCGAGGAAATACGAGATAAGATAGGAGACGATGAGACTATAAGCAACCAAACTGAAGGATCTAGCCAGTAAGTTCGGTTTTCTCGATCTCTCTCAAATCTCGTGCAGTGAAAACACCAAGGTCGATGCCTTGTCAAAATTTGCCAGCTCTTCGGAGATCTATGTGCAAAAGCGAGTCACGCTCCTGGCAATGGAGAAGTCGTCCATTGGAATATCAAAGTACAACAAGATATGGGCAACAGTTGATTACATATTGCTGACTGTGGAATCGCCATCTTGGAAGGATGAAATCATGAGATATCTCGTGGACGGGGAACTACCTACAGACCCCAACTCCTGACACAGAATGCACTATAAGGTCCACCGATTCATGATTCACAATGGAAAACTATATAAACGATCGTTCGAGGGACCCCTCCTACGCTCTTTGACTCCACCGCAAGCAGAATACGTAATACACGCGGGGAGTTATGGAAATCATTCGGGGGGTAGACCACTAGCACATCGGATACTCCGTCACGGATACTACTGGCCGACTATGCTGAAGGATGCCAAGAAATTCTCACGTCGTTGCGACAACTACCAATTTCATGCCCGACTCATCCACATGTTGGCGCAACCACTACAACCAGTGGATGTAATGTGCCTATTTGATCAATGGGAAATTGGCATTGTGGGACCACTGCTAATCGCAAAGGGTCAGAAGAAGTTCTTGGTGGTGGCAATCGAATATTACACCAAGTGGGTGGACGCCGAAGCAATGGCTACAATTACAGGAAAAAAATGATAGAGTTCATATGGAAGAACATCATCTGCCGCTTCAGTATTCTCAGGCCTCTGGTGTGCGATAACGACCAACAGTTTGTTGGCAAAGAAATCAAATCTTGGTTCCAAGAGCTGTAGGTTTCTCACAACGTGACGCCTGTCTATCATCCTTAGGCAAACGGGTAAGTGGAGTCAACCAACAAAACACTGAAAGATTACCTCAAAAGAAGGTTCAAAGACACCGGGAAAATATGGATGGACGAGCTACATGAAATCATGTGGGCCTACAAGACAACCTCTCACACGACGATATGAGAAACTCCTTTTGTGCTAGTGTACGATACAAAAGCAGCTCTACTGGACGAAATTGGTTGCCAACCCGTAGGATACATGACTACGACCTCGAACAATCATCAAGATTACAACAAATGGATCTTGATATGATTGGGTTGACTAGGGAGCAGGCGTACCAATGCACAATGGCTTTTAAGGCAACTATGGCCTAGAGCTATGACAAAAAAACTCAGATTTAGAAACTTTGAGGTATGGGATTTGGTACTGAGAAGCATCGAAGCTGGCAAGCATGTGGGAAAACTACAACCAAAATGAGAGGGACCATACAAGATTGTATAAGCCACTGCACGAGGGTATTACTATTTAGAAGACCTTGAGGATCATAAGTTGCCCCGCCTCTGGAACATCCAACATTTAAGATGCTATTACAGATGAACACTGAATTTCCCAACAAAGATCCAAATGTAATAGAAATATGAACTATGATGGCTTGAGTTTCGAGACAACAATCAGGAAACGTAGGCAACTCAACATATAACTGAGCCCAACCCTATCCTAATTAAAATTTTATTCTGGTAAGTTCTAACATTGTTAAGAGAAGGATAATTTGACAGGCACGAAGAAGTTGCGCCACAAACATAGTAGCCAAAGAACAAGGACGTGACCACAATGTCACTAAAGACTGAGATGGACATTTGACCCGACGAGGACAAATGCAAACCCTATATCTCACTCACTCAATACTGAGATGGACATTTGACCCGTCGAGGACAAATACAAACCTAATATCTCACTCACTCAAAACTCAAATGGGCATTTGACCTAACGAGGACAACTGCAAACATAATATCACAGTTAAAAGCTGAGATGGACATTTCACCCAACGAGGCCAAATGCAAGTCTCATATCTCACTCAAAAAGCCGAGTTGGATGTCTAACCCAACGATGCCAGAAATAAATCAAATACCTCAATCCAATAAGGAATGGCCGACTTACGGTCCAAAAAATGCATTTGGCAATCAAATTTACACAACAAAATCTCAACAAAAAGAAACAACACAAGCATGACTTAAGAGGGCTCATATTAAGCATGGTCATAAAATCGGTCTTTGGAAAGAATACCGTTACAACTACATCGTCAAAAAGACGTCAAACTAAGAAATAAAGACAAAATTGCCTAATGCGCGATCAAATAAAGCAGGGCACGCGATTAAACAACAGCTACTCAGGTGACTGGGGAGACTCCGGATGCAATACGAGACCAAAGGACCGTACATAATCGGTGCAATTCTTCTCAATCTGTTTTTCTGACTGAATGAGTTCATCAAGCTTATTCCATCCATTCGGTAGCCTCAGGTCATCCTCCTCAATAGTACTGCCCCACAATCCCCCGAGTTGATAAATGCTGGGAGAAATCAAATTTTCGTCGTTAAGAACAGTAGCTCTCTCACATTGAACATGGTTTGAACTCAATGAAGGAACAAGAGGTAGCACCACAACACTGACATGTGGCAGAGCCGTCTCCATGACAGGAACCACGGTCACTTCAGTAGCCAGAATGCTACTCGCCAGAGCATCCTTTACGACCACACTAGAACCATGTCTCACCTAGGATGCAGTCCTTGGTGGATAGCAGACTAGATTTATGCCATCTTGATCATTAACGTACGCCTTTCAAAGGCTCCTTAACCATTTGTGATGAAGATATCAGTGGTGACGGGATTAATTCATCGTCACTATCACTGAAGACAGCTCGAATAGCGTCCAACATCACGGTCGGGGTCTCCCTTGAACCACATAAATCAACAAGGGTTGGCCTTTCTTGTGCCACTGGGAGAACAAAATTATGCTTACTCAATTTAGGCCCCACGTTGGGCTGCCGCTCTCGCCAAATACGTTAAAATGGGTCACCAATATTTGGAGCAGCAAACTCTTCCTCATCTCTCTCGTCAACCTTGGGAGTCTCCGTACGAGGACCACGACTCACATCAAGCATATAATTACGAAACCCTTCCTTTACAAACCCTAAAAAATTAGCTTAATCCACCCTAAGCTCCATGCCAAATTTCACATATTTCGCCCCTTGGCGCAACTCGATCCACCGATAAATGTCACTTTTCATAAAAGATTTGGCTACTTCGCACCGATAGCTCTCGGAAGTGAGATATCGAACCTTGTCACGCAGTCTAAGGATTGTAGACTCAACGTCCTTGTTCACCTCTAAGAAGGAGTCTCCCTCTCTTCAAAAGATCCATATCTTTCTTCAAGGGGGAGCACTCCACACGAAGAGACTCCATATATCTTCCGCCTTCTTAGCACTCGCACCGGCAGCAACGACCCCTTGGACAGCTTTGATCCGTGCCTTCTCTGCCTCTCGAGCGCGCTTAAGCATGGCAGGGTAACTCGTGAGTTACTCCTAACCCTCGCATTCAGCCTATCAACCACTCCATTACGGTTGTCTTCAACCTCGATCAACCCATTATAGTCGCGACACGGTCGATAAACTATGATACTGGTTCCAGCAAAGAACAAACAACCAAAACGCGCTAAATCATGGTAACTAAGCCCCTCGAGCACAATGCAACAGTCAAGTTGAGGCCACATACCTCTCATAATTTCAATGGACTTCTCTTCCCACAATCGATACCCAAGCAGTTTGATGTTCAAAGATTCAGAATTCTCATCATTCAGAAATCCATAATCGACTCTACTACCGGGAGGCGCTGGTCTTGGATTCCCAGATTGTCGAGGATGCTCTGGAGGAGGTGGTAGAGTTTTGGCATCCTCACCGGCTGCTTTGGCCTCTGCGATACGTCTCTTAGTAGCTGTCTACCAATTCTCACCGCCCGCGCCAGATGGGGATGCAATAGTCTGTCTTGGGGATCGGTTTGCAGACCGATTCTTAGCATTAAATCGCGCCTGATCTGCGGCAATCCTGTCATCAAGAGCATCAGATTTTTCCATCATCCTGATTTGGGCATTCACCCGCACCTTTACTCTTTCTCCTATTGAGGTAGGAGTCATTACAATCCGACGACGGGCAAAATTCTTGTGCCTTTCGAAACTGCATATGCGGGGCAAGCTAGTGCCCACAGAGTTTCCCCCGACCCTCACAGTAGAACGATCTATTGGCTTCGACACTACGTGGACGACACCCCAATTAGCAGACACACTTCTAGGGGGCCTTGGAACGAGCCTCTTCCCTGGAGTCGCGCCTGAAGAGTCTTCGGCCGAAACGGTGTTACTCGCTAGTGCACATCCACTCGAAAGATCGGGCCTATTTTTGCAAGCATGAGAGTTGTAAATGCTTTTGGGCGACATTGTGGCCTTACTCTGACCCTCTAACTTCTTTCGAGCCATCAGAAATTCACGAGAAAACTGCAAGTGTTCAATGGCTATGACAACTCCGCTATTTTTTGAAATGATTGAACTTGGAAAATTCGACTCTTTTCGATCGATCGAACTCACGCAATTCAATTATTTTAGTCCGATTGAATCTAACGATTCAATAGTTATTTTTCAACTAACATCAATTCGACAAGGACTGATAACTGATATGGCAAGCATGAGACCTATTTATATAGTCCCACCGCCGACTTAACTGAAAGTTCGACAATTAACGGTCAAACCAATCAACATTCGATACATTAAATAACAATAGTCGAACCCTCGAGATTCGACAGTTCAAAACAGTTGATCATCCTCAAATTCGACAGTTCCAAAGCTGTCCACCTAACCATCAAACTCATCAGATTCGACACTCCCAAAATAGTCGAACCTATATTCGTTCGATTGTCAATACTTACAATTGAAGCCAGATAAAATCTATTTGGCAATCGATCCAATGGGTCACGACTCTCAAATAGGAGGCATATTTTGAAGCCAGATAAATCTATTTGGCAGCCGACCCTATGGGGAGCATATTTTGAAGCTGGATAAAATCAATTTGGCAACCGACCCTATGTGTCACTTCTCCCAAATGAGGGGCATATTTTGAAGCCATATAAAATCTATTTGTCAATCGACCCTATGCGTCACGGCTCCCAAATGGGAGGCATATTTTGAAGCCAGATAAAATCAATTTGGCAACCGACCCTATGGGTCACGACTACCAAATGTGAGGCATATTTTGAAGCCAAATAAAATTTATTTGGCAACTGACCCTATGGTTCACGACCCCCAAATGGGGGACATATTCTGAAACATTATGGAATTTGGAATTTGGAATTTGGAACCCGCTCTTAAATCAAGACCGACTCCCAAACAGAGGGGACCATTGGTGGGGGTATTTTAGGAGGTCCAAAAGTGAAGAAGGCCCAAAAATAAGAGAATCGAATCAGGCCATTTTAATTGTTTTTGGGACAGTCGAACGTCCCCCGTTCAACTATTATTTCCCATTCGCGGTGCGGGCCCTGCGGGCTAGGGTCTATTTATACCCCGTTCTCCGATATTCACGCCACACATTAATTACAATTCACCAATCAATAACAATTGAATTCAGCTGTTCGATAATTCCTTAGTTTGACTGTTATATCGTCTGATTCGACTAGGGGTATTCGCGGTCGAGTTTTGGCAGGTTGTCATAAGAAAAGACACCATACCCAACACTTGCGATTTACCAATTTTTCCAACTGGGCGGGTGTATTTATTTTGAAGACCACGCGGGATGCGGGTTTGGCGGGTAGGCTGGTTATGTTATACATCAAATCGCAATAATAAAAAAAGAAAAAAAGACTTCCATGTTTTAAAACACACAAATTATATGCCGCAATGATCCTATATTATTCGCATTTAAGAATATCCTCTCATTTTTTTTCTTGTTTTTTCTTTCGTATGTTTATACTATTTAGAAGTTCAATTTATGCATTAATATTATTATCAAATTTCAACTATATGTTTGTAAAGTCTTTCCTTAATACCCATCAAATCATAAAATTTTCACGTCATAGATGAGCTAGAGTGTTGTGTAGTTATCTCTATTATTTTGCTAGTACACAATTACTTTCTTTTTTCGTTGAAGTGTTTAGAGAAATAACTAATATATTTTTGATATTCTTTCATATGCGGGTGGGTGGATGGTGGGCGTGTGTACGTCTCAACCCACAACCCACCCGCTCAGAGGCGGGTTGTCATCTTTTCCAACCGTGGTACAAGTTAAAAAAAAAAATATACGGGTGGCGGTTTTTGCGGGCTAGGTTTAGACGGGTCGGTTTGGTGGACGGGTTTATGAACACCCCTAGATTCGACTGTTAGCCCTCGAACACTCCCGTTCGAGAGTTATTAGTGCCAAACTAAGGCGATTCGATAGTTTAGTAGATTCAATATACCTAGAAGTCTCGAATTAGGTCCATTCGACTGTCTGGCAGATTCGACCGTCCCAAATTCATGAGTAAGATCAACATCGAACCTTAATCGTTCGACCATTTCCTCGACTCGACCATTAGGATTATTTCGCTCCTTTTGTATTCTTGTACGTGTAACGAGTGTTCTGAACTTAGCTAGTCCATACTTTGCAATAGGCTAGCATTATTTTGGTTGAGTCAAGCCCATTGTATTGATTATCTCGATGCATTGTAACCTACACGAAATAAGACCAAAATACACTTCTCCTTCTCTAGTTGTGAAACTGAAACTCTGCAATTTCTCATTCTTTGAATTTGTGCTTTTGAATTTAACCAAGATTACGAAACATGAATCAGTCCGTTTAATTCCAATAGACTCTGACTGATCTCAAATTTTAATAACTCAAGAACAAAAACAACTCACATCTTTTCATATCAGATGCAAATCCTTAGAGTTTCAGTAGCATCGAACTTCCGCGGGAAGAGTTCTATAAAAGAAATCGAGACCGCCAGTTTTCTTCATCCTCGTTTGTTTAATTAAGTGGACCAAGAGCAGAATGTTATGCAGAAGGCTTGCGGAGCTTCAAGCTCTAACAACAACTTGTAAGCTTATTTCAAGTTTTTTGCTTTTAGCATCTTCGTCTTCCTCGATTATTACCGCTCTATTTTTGTTCTTTTTTTTTCCTTCTAAATTATGTTCTATCGAACGACAAAAATCAACAAGAATATTGGAGGAAATCGACAGTCAAGAATGCAGCAACTTATAAGCTTTGATTCAGAATTTAATCCCGTTTCCCTTTTCCCTTTTCACCTTGCTATTTCCTTTTTCACTCTTCAATTGTTAGGAGTTTTTCGGTTGCTAACGTCGATCTTTTTGTCCCTTTTTTGAACGGTATGTATAACTGTATTTCGACGTGCTTTTCTTCGAACGGGGAAGAGAATCACTTATTATTGGCTGTGAAGATCAACCAACAAAAACCTGCCGCCAACTTGCATCATCAACTTGACGTTCTTGCAATTGTAAATCGTGTGAAGTTATGGCAGATACTGACGCACTCCAGTCAATTGAAAGAATGGACCGCAGAGTATCCAAAACCCTTTAGTAGATTTTAGAGCTATTGATTTTTCGTACTGCTCACCATCGAGCATCAAGTGATGATCTTCCCTTCTATACTTTGGGGCGACGCATTGCCAAAGGAGATGATACGGAAAGAAGATACCATGAGTTGGTGCAAGAGTAAATGATTTCGACAAAGATAATGGCTACTAATCCATGCGTCCATATTCACACATAATTGCAACTTGGACATCCTGAAAGCTTTATGTGCGTAGTAATCCTTTACAAGTTCATGATCTCTTGCAATGAGGGGAAGATCACCCTCAAACCTTAATCGACACAACCTTATTGGTGAGCTTAAATGAGGAGACATTTTTTTCATGGCTCGACATCAAATAAGCCTTAAAGAAAGAGACATTCTATTCACGACTCGACATTAAAGAAACCTTGAAGGAAACATTGTATTCAAGAATTGGCTTCAAAAGGCATCCGAAGAAGAGATTTTCTTTCCAGACATGGCATCAAAGATATTCAACAGGAGTGGACTTGTTTTCAAGACTTGGCGTCAAAGACATTCACCGCGAGTGGACTTGTTTTCACAAACCTACACCAAAGACACCTTGACAAGAGCAGAAATTGTTTTCACAACCCTACATCAAAGATATCTGGAAGGAGCGGACATTACCCTACATCAATGACACCTTGACTAGATCGGACATCGTTTTCACAACCCTACATCAAAGACAACTTGAAGGAAGGGGCATTATTTTCATGACTTGGCCTTAAAGGCAGCTTCAATAACGAGGCTTTGTTTTCAAGACTTGGCTTCATAACACATTCGAAAATAAGAGATTTTCTTTTCAAGACTTGGCTGCACACTCATCTTGTTGATCCTACTCCTGCGTTCTTCCCACCAAAGATGTCGGTTTCATTATTCGTCCAAGAAACATTCATAATGGCCAACCGTTTGGAGAACTTTGTCAACTTTCTTCGTTCAGCATGGTCAAATGACATACTTACTACTGTGTTCTGCCCCGATTTTATAAAGAACCTTGCTTGTGTGGAAGTGGTTAAATGTCGTACTTGTCAAACTCCGTTCCATCTTCTTGAAGGACTTCTCAAGTTAAATATGAAAAGCATATCCTTGTCGTGATTGGAATGGTAGTTTAGAGGTATCGACTTTGATCAAACAATCAAAAGTGTCGAGTCAATGATCAAGTGAGCTTGGAGCACGATTGTAGCTATCCTCTTGG
This sequence comes from Linaria vulgaris, assembly GCA_948329865.1. Taxonomy (NCBI): domain Eukaryota; kingdom Viridiplantae; phylum Streptophyta; class Magnoliopsida; order Lamiales; family Plantaginaceae; genus Linaria; species Linaria vulgaris. The sequence goes on along the minus strand of OX415250.1, from coordinate 79,279,977 downwards.
AGTGAAGTGTTTGAAGAGTGGAATCAAGGCACACATTAAATCCTTCGATTTAAGTTTGCAGTGTCAACTCAAGAAGCACTCAAAATCTTATAGCATGATTTCAAGGTCAACATTCAAAGCATTGGCGTTCTTTATCTTCTACTTGACTAAACCTTTACTCATCTTATCGGCACATCATATCTCAAGGAGTTTCATGTCACATCTTCAAATTAAGATAGCTTGTTGAAAGGATACCATACTTAGAAATTCTAAGCTGCCTACGTATCCAACAAAGGAATCAAGTCATAACGTAGTTCAAAGTACATGAATTTGGTTTAGAGATGGTGCATTTTATCCACATGCAGACCAAGAGTAACAAGCAGTTTAGACTCATGCGCTGTAGAGAAACGTGCAGCTTAAGCTCGTGCATCATGGGGTGATTGAATTTGAAGACTTGGAGAATATGAAAACCTTTTACTCGTGTCTAGGAGGCTTTCAGAATTGAGGGATTTCCAGACTTTTGAAATGTCTAGAAAACCTGCACATTTATTTTGAATACTTGAAGGATATGTAGACCTTTTAGCTCGTGTCTAGAAGGGCTTGAAGATTTGGACATTTGCTTTGAAGACTTGGACTTGAAGAATATGCAGATATTTTGGCTCGTGTTTAGGAGACTTGAAGACTTGGATTTTTTTTTTGCTTTGAAAACTTAGGCTTCAAGAAATCGCTTCGGGTTCAAATATGCAAAGAGTTTATACTCAAGTTAAGGAGAATGTTGATAATTTATACTCTTATGAAGGGGTACATGACTTGACCCTTAATTTGAAGATTTTAGATAGTTTAAGCTCGTATCAAGGAGCATGTTGGTTGTATTAAAATTTGATGTCGCGCCCTCTTCATTGTCGGCGTCATCTGTATCATCACCTTTAATATTAAGGACATAAATCGACTTTTCTTCTCTGCTAGATTTTATACTTGTCTCAATGTCATGCGCGCGCATTGCCAACTCTTCAAAGTTTCTTGGTTTGATTCCTTGAAGTATGTAGAAGAGACCCCAACTCATCCCTACATGTCTTGACCCCGATGCGAGTGTAGCTTTCATCATCGGTTGCGAAGAGCCTCCGCTTGTTGCCCCATTGACTTGTCCATCGTTGAGCAACGCTGATTTCTTGGAACTTCAAACTTGCAGACTTGCTAGAAAAGAGATGAGAGGTAGAGATTGTCCCACTGGGCATGCCAAAATTTGTAGCGACAAAATTTCTAAGTCTTTAAAATAAAAGATAAGAAAAATATACGTACAAATAAACTTTATTTCTTCATATGAGAATAAGGGGTTACAATCTCTATGAAATCCTCTAATTCTTTTCTCAAATAAATAATCTTGAAATTTGGTTGACTTGAAAGTGGATTTGATTTTGATATCTTCCACGTGTATTTGAGTTGAACGCTAATCCAATAGCTTTTAAGCTTGATCTCAAATTAGCAATCTACTTGACTTGATCTTCGTGACGAACAATTTGATCTTCGTCTTGACTTCTTGAACTTGTTGAATGTCAATCTTTTGTGGAGGAGTCTTGATCTTCAAAATACTTGGGGTGCTTGACCAACATTGATTCGAGGTCTTGATGGCTTGATCTTTGATATAACAAAATTTTATTTGGAGGTTGATTTGAAGATTGTTGAAGCATGCTATGATCTTTGTTTTCAGTTCTTTGGATATGTGGAATTTGATCTTGATTAAAGGTACTTCAATCTTCAAAAAGAGTTTTTCGAGGGTCGTGTGACTTGATCTAGAATCAAACGGACTTTTGACTTGAAGTTTGTAGAATAACGGTATGAACTCGGTTTTCTAAACGCAGCTTCGTTGCATCTGCACACGCCATTTGTTCCAACAACTCACCAAACACTCTTCAAAATGTATAATGCATAACATAATTTCTCATAATAACTCTTCAGCACTTCCCAGAATGGTTGTCCCGAAATGCACTTCTTAAAGTGACTATCCAGAGACAACACATCTTAGAGTATCATCAAGTGACAACCACCCCATCGAACTTTTCTAAATGACAAACAATGTAATGATGGCTACGTAACTCATATGTAATCTTTAGCATCGAGAAGATTTACACTTTACATCGTAAACATGAAGGTTAATCTGCTATCTTGTTGAAGGCAACTCTACTAATGAGGAAGCGATGATTGAGAAATATTTTTTCCCTAATCGGGTGCATAAAATTAATTCAAGAGCAAGGTCTAAATTTACAATATAGCATTTTCTTTACATCCTATGCAAATTAGGGGACTAATTGTGTCCGTCGGCATCCAATCATAAGCGCTTAATCAGATTTTAAAATGTGATTGTTCTCCAACTTCACATTCCAAACTGGGGGACTACTAGTGTGTATACATATCCGCGATATGACACCAATCACGCAGTTTGATGAATATGAACGCAACACCTAATCAGATTTTGAAGTATACTCGTGTTCCAAAGCACACTCCAAACTGGGAGGCTACTAATATGACATAATGTATTAACAATACGTGTCGTATCACGTGGATGCCACAATGGCATTGATGGATCAATGAGTGCCTAGAAGCAAAAGAAGGCAAGGAAGTATAACTGAGTGAACCGCTTAAGGATCACCGATATCTTTATATAATGAACTAGGCACCTTATACTATTTTATTGGAAAATACGGATGTATAGGTTGTAATGCAACAAGCAGATTGCAATTTGGAGGTTCAGAGTGAAAGTTGTGCTCAAAACGGTGGAACTGCACAGATTAGGGCGAGAATGTCGAGTTTCGACCTAAACTCGAAATGATGCTTCATTTTCCCTATAAATACCCCTCTATTTGCCATAAATGGGGAGAGATGGGAGAGCTTTGGGAGCACCTAGATTAAGTGTTTATGACAACATGTTCCTATATCGAGCTTTCAACGTGTTAAACTCAACATACATAATGCTCGACATGTGCCCTCAACATATGTTTTACATGGATGGAAAGATATTTGAGATACGGTTCTATAAGAAGAATTGTATTGAGGTTTCGACATATGTGGAAGGAGATTTGGTTCGAACCGTGAAGCCGCACTGAAATGCTCGACATGTGCTTGCCATGTAGAAAACTCGACATGTTCCTTTTATAAATAGAAAGATAACCAAGATACAATTCTATAGGAAGAAGCGAATTGAGGTTTTGACATACGTTTAAGGAGATATAGTCAAAACTGTGAAGCCGTGCAATGTAGAAACAAGTGAATCATGCATCCCAATTAGTGACAAATGAACTACGTTCAACTTGAATCCTTCAATGGGATACATAGATAGCTTGGAACGACCCAAGTTCAGTGTGAAATCATTAAAGATCCAACTCTCCCCTCACTACGTCGCTTGGAGTACATGTGTACAAAGGACAAATTGGTTTCAGTGCAGCTCTGAACCAACCTGATATGGAGTGTTTTATCACCCTGCCAAGACAACAAACGGTCATACCCCAAATCAGGTGTCATGAGGGCAGACAAATCAATTTTTTTTTTGTAATCCCTCCAATAAGATCTTCCATTGTCTGATAACTAGTTGAGGCGGCATCTCTTAGAGAAAGCACATATATTACAACTTGTGGTTTAAAGATGGTATGTATCCAGTTGGAGCAACACTCACAAAAAAAATTGACAGAAGTGAATTCCTCTAAATGTTTATGTAAGTAAAAACAGAACATATGGGTTCTTATAGTGGTTCGAGCCTCAACAAACCTAATTCACTTGACTTTCGCTGATAATCAACTCAAATCTTTTTCCCAATAGTATAGGATTGACTCACTTATGTTTTACTTGTACTAGTTGAAATTGTCGGATCGTGGATTGACACAACAACTTTGAGAGTTAAGTTGGAATTGCCTTAACTCTATTGTGATCTTCTTGACTATAATAATATGCAGCGGAATTTAAACATAAGAAGATATAATTTTTAAGAAGTTTTCAATATTATTAAAAACTTTCGAGCCTTAGGCCAAATAACCATAAAGGTTTTAACAAAAATGTTCCTCAAAACAATTCACTCACGCTCTTTGTTGATCGGACTCAACGAAGCAGACAAGTACGAACTACTTAACTTCTATGAACTAGATGTAAATAGTTGATACAAAAACTTCGCAAAAGCAAGATGAAGATAATACAAATAATGATTAATCTCTTAGATTGTTTAACACGATTGTCTTGTCTTCATCTTGATGAACTTCACAGTTTTACAGATTTCTTGAATCTTGCACGCCAAGATGTGTTGTTCACAACTTTGGTAACTCTTGTTGTTTCCTTGTTGAATTTTGGCATCTTTGTGAACTCAATATCTTTCTTGAATATGTGTTTCCTTTATTACTGATCTAGTAAGGTAACACATCTTCTTCAAATCGGAGAATCTTGGAAAGAATCAAAGTTGCAGAGAATCCAATTTGTTTCCTTCTTTTGAAAGCGTGTTGAGTTGACTTATTCAACTTGGCCTGAATTATGGAGACTTCAAGTAAGGAATCATCCATAGCTCTTCCGTATGATTAAGATACCTTCCTGGACATAAACATAAACAACTAAAATTGTGGAACTTGATTAATAAGTGAATAAAGGCAAAACTTAAATTTGGCAACTGAAGAACAGTTTTCGCACAAGCTCTTGGGTTTCAATGTTATCCTCAATATTGTCCCAACATCGTGTAACATTGATTCCAGAAAAGCTGCACTTTCAATCTCCCCCCTTTTGCCTTTCTTCACAAAACCAACACCTGTTCCAATCAAGTCCTATATCCAGAAAGTTTGAATCAACAAGAAACACATTAGACTACTAAACTGCTACCCCTCAATACAAGCTAACATATTCAAAGTTAAATTAGCAAAGACAAGTATTAAGGTCATCACTACATCAAAAGATGTTCAGACCCCAATATTCATCAATGTTGCCTCAACATTGAAACCACTGAGTTTCCTGCATAAAACGTTAGCCAGAAAAGCAGTTCAAAATGTGCTTTCATAAGAAATAGCAGTTAGAGCAATTCAACATTAGTAGTACTTAGAGTTACAGGCCATAGCTAGATATCAAGGACATGTCCCTTGATCAAATAAAAACCAAATAGAGATAAATGTACCAGCCACACAACCATATCAGCAAATCATAAAAAGCAAAACATAAACTAGAAGACTAAAAATAAAAAACTTGGAACTATTCTCCCTCTTTTTGTGAAGAAGGTAGTTTTTCCAAAATTTTCACCATGTCCTCCAGTTCTTTGAGGTGCTCTTTCCTTTCCTCAATCTCCATCTGAGTATCACCAATTTGCCCCCTATACCAGTTCATCAGATGATCCACAAAAGTAGAGGTTATGACCATGCAATCTTCCTCTTTGGACATAGGCACTGAAGTTCCAGCAAACTCCTGAGCCTTCTTCTTCTCAGTTCTTGGTCTCACCACTTCTTTTGGGTTCCAAGGAAGGTCTCTCACTCTTGATCCAGACAAGTAGCTTGGGAGAATTGTCAGTTCAGTATCATTCTTCCCCCAGCCCACAGTGACACTTGTCTTCAATCCTTGCATGTTAAGGATTTTGCAGATGAGTGAGGGAAAAGGCAGCATGCCATTCTTCCTTCCACCAACTTCAGACATTGACTTTAAAATCCTCTCCCCCATATTCACAACTAGCCCATTCTTGATTTTGTACAACAAGAGTGCTGATTCCTTGGTCAATACAGTGACATTCTTGCTTGGCAGCCAGTTGAAGCAAGCTATCTTGTGCAAGACAGCACTAAGGGAGGTGAGTTTTGTGGTTGGCAGAGCATCTCTCCAGATTTTGACCAACTCTCCAGTCAAGTCTTCAATCACATCATCATAGTAGGGGTCCTCAGATTCATCAATAGTTGGGAATCCACGGATCTTGTTGATGGTGTAGGGTTCAATGTTGAAGACTCTCCCCCTCACCCAAGCTTTTCCATATTTTGGAGATCTGTAGTCCCTGATCCACTTGGAGAGATTCAGGTGGAAATCCATGACAATCTCAGGAGCATAGTTACTCAACTCCATCACTGATTGTTGCAACCCTCTTGCCTCAATCAAGTCCATCACCTTTTGTTCCTTGAAGCTGGCCATCTCTACAACTCTTTCAGTGTGAATCTCCATTCTCTTGAAGGAACCCCACTTCTTCTCCAACTCTTGTGAAAGATAATAAGGAGAAAAGTAGTCCTCCTCATCCTCAGGGTAGATCACACACAACCCATCAATATACTCTTATGTCCCTGATGTTGCCTTAACATCAGCAGCAACATCCTGCTCTTCCTCAGTCTTTTCCTCCTCCTTCTCCTCCTCTTCCTCTTCATCCTCAACATCCACCACCTCTGTCTCCTCTTCCATCACTTGCTTTCCTTTCATTTTTCTCTCAGTAGCAGCAGCAACAGACTTCCTCTTTCTCTCAGCAGCAGCAGCAACACCTTTCCTCTCTTCCTCAGCCTTTTTCTCGGCTTCAGCAGCCCTCTTCATAGCTAATCTTCCAGCTTGTCTTTTCCTAGCCTCAGCACGTTGCTTAGCAGTCTCAGACATAGTGCTCAACTTCTCCCTTGCACCCTTGCTCTTTTTCTTTTCAGCCCTAATCCACTTCCTCACCAATTTGTCCACAGACTTATCAACGTATTTCTCCACAGACTTCTCAACAGATCCACTACCCTCCCCCTCAACAGTTATATCAGCATCAACTTCAGGGTTGGGTTCAGCCATGTTTACCTCAGTTTCAGGATCATTGATGGTGGGAGCGGTTGACTCATCAGTTGGCTCAACATTGGAAGCTGATTCTCCTTGTTTGGACTTCTTTCCTCGTCGCACGTAGGGGATTGCCTTCCTTTTAGCCGCAATTGGAGCATCATCTGATTTTCCAGCAACACCCCTAGTGTGAGAACGGGTGCGTGCAGCAGTGGGTTCACTTCCCAGGGCAACATCTGCAAGAGTTTGCATGGGAGACTTGCTTGCCATTGTTAGTAAAGAAGATTTGAGAGAATTCGTAGAGAAAATCGAGAGAATTTGAGAGTAGAGCGAGTAATTTTGCAGAGTAAGCACAAATAAGGAAATTGCAAGCACAATTAAGGATATTAGGGTTTAGATTTCTAAAATAACCGTGAATAAGGAAAGAGAATGAATGTAAGTGGGCAGTTACTAAATTTGAATCAAATAAAACCTTCCCACTATGTTTTCCCGCGCACATGCTTTGATGTTTATTTAACAGGTAACCAGAGCAGTTTTCAAAAATTCAAAAACTTATAAGTTCCTATTTTCAATGTTGGCCTGCGGCAGTGCACAATGTTGGGATAACATTTAATAACATTCAAACCAGAAGGTGGAGGTACAGGCTTCACCAAGGCAAATTCATGTGAGAGCTTGAGATACATCCAAAAATACATCTAAAACTTAACCAATATAGCAAGTGAGTACCTCATACATATTGTTCAGATCAAGATCATGAGTAAGCAACATATATAACAAGAAACGAACAGAGATAAGCAGTTATGAATTCAAAGAAAAATCCACTTCCACAGCATAGAAAGTCACAGAAAAGTGTGTCACCTGCCGTATGTCACCCAAATTGTATGCCTCAACACATGAATTATACTCCCCCTAAGGCTAGACCGACACAACTCAACAAAAAGAAAGAAAACAATGCAGTTCTACATGAATGCAACAATGTAATGTCACATAGGCAGATGGTAAGCACATATGAAGAACTCCTCAAACTAGCACAACACACATCACTTTATAATCTTTATTAATTTCATAACTCATCTGAACCAAAAGCTGAAGGTTGCTAAAACACAAAGCTAATGTCACTACTGAATGAGGGCAGCCTGAACTCCACACACCCCAGTAACAACATTAATAGCAACAAGTTAGGCAAGTACAAAGGTCTTGAATGTTGGCATTTCATTTATCTTGCACCCCAACACCCCAATTCCTTATGCATACTTGTTTACTAACATGCATTCAAGAGAATCACCAAGTGATCAGTGCTACTAAATGTAAGAAATCTAAACCTCAAACGCCCTAGTAGAAAGGATCACCCTCATGTGTTCCTTGGCCAAACAAACAGGAACATATAAATAAGCACAACTGAGTAACACTAAAGCTGTCAACATCATGCACCCCAACTTCTCCACATGTCATGTACACCTTGCATATGAATAGGACACAACTAAATAGACATCAAAATAGTGAACTTCGTGTACCCCAACTTCTCCATATGTTAGGCTATCACAACCTCAGACAAACAGAAGAGTTTTATTACTTTTTCAAAACAAATATGTGAAACTGATAACTAGAAAGAGTTGTTAATCACAGAGTTTAACCACACAAACCAAAACTGACAGAACAAAGATGAAATGAGACTCACAAGAAAATAAGTTCAACAAAGGAAAACAACGGAATACCTACTACACCACAACCAATATACCAATGCTAGACAGTGGTGTTATGTCAACACTAGCTTCCTCAACATCTTCACATATTGCACATGCCAAGAGATTTCCTCAAGCTGAAGAATCTCTCACTATCTAAAGGTTTTGTAAACATATCAGCAAGCTAATTTTTTGTCTCAATATGTTCAATGTTGATCACTTTGTCCTCTACCATATCTCTTAGGAAATGATGCCTTATGTCTATATGCTTAGTTCTAGAATGTTGGACAGGATTCCTAGAGATACTTATCGCACATAGATTTCACAGAATATGAGAAGTGTATCACTATCTAGCCCATAATCTGAAAGCATGTGTTTGAGCCACACAAGTTGGGTAACATAGCTGCCAACAGCTACATATTCTGATTTAGCTGTTGATAATGAAACACAGTTCTGCTCCTTGCTATACCAGGAGACCAAATTATTTCCCAAATAAAAACAACCTCCACTTGTGGATTTCCTGTCATCCAAATCACCTGCCCAGTCAGAGTCACTGAAACCAACCAAGTTAGTGTTAGTGTCATAAGAATACCAAATGCCTAAAGGTGAAGTTCCAGAGATATATCTAAGAATCCTCTTCACAGCAATCAAGTGAGATTGCCTTGGCTCAGCTTGGTACCTAGCACAAACACATACTGAAAACATGATGTCAGGTCTAGAGGCAGAGAGATATAGCAAACTACCAATCATGGATCTGTACAATGTTGGGTCAACATTGCTGCTAGTGCCATCTTTTGATATCTTCACCGAAGAGGACATAGGAGTTTTGCAAGGCTTGGACTCTTGTAGCTCAAATCTCTTCACCAGATTCCTTGCATACTTCTCCTGGTTCAGGAAGATACCATTCTCCAGCTGCTTAACTTGTAGTCCCAGAAAGTAGTTGAGCTCACCAATCATGCTCATCTCAAATGTTCATGTCATAGACTCAACAAACTTGTCTAAGGTAGACTTGTTAGTAGAGCCAAATACAATATCATCCACATAAATTTGAGCAATGCATATATCAGAGCTTTTTCTAAGGACAAACAATGTTCTATCTCCATCTCCTCTATTGAAACCTAGGCCTAACAGAAAATCAGTTAGCCTCTCATACCAAGCTCTAGGAGCCTGTTTCAAGCCATACAAAGCCTTCTCAAGTTTGTACACATGGTCAGGATTTTTAGGATCAGCAAAGCCTTTAGGTTGTTCTACATAAACTTCTTTGTCAATTAAACCATTAAAAAATGCACCTTTAACATCCATTTGGTAAAGTTTAATCGTAAGACAGCAAGCAATAGCAAGAAGTAATCTAATTGATTCTATCCTAGCTACTGGAGCAAAAGTCTCATCAAAATCTATACCGGCTACCTGAGTATAACCTTGTGCAACCAACCTAGCCTTCCTCATAATTACACCATTCTCATCAGTTTTATTTTTGAAAATCCATTTTGTACCTATTACATTCACATGTGATGGCCTAGGTACTAGATTCCAAACTCTGTTTTTGGTGAATTGTAAGAGTTCCTCTTGCATGGCATTAATCCAGTAACTATCCTTAAGGGCTTCAATTACATTCCTAGGTTCAATGGAAGACACAAAACAAGGTGCATTATCAACAGTACATGAAGAAGACATGCAAACACACAACTTAGCCATATCCTTGTAATTGACCCTTTCTTTGTTGCGTGTTCTAACTCTTTTAGTAATTTGTCCAATTACTTGAGAGGCTAGATGATCTCTTTGTATTCTAAGAGGAGGATCTCTTCTAGATACAAAAACCCATTCATCTTCAGAATCTGACAGCACAGATGTTGGCCTAACATTAGGGGTTTCTGGTGTTAAGTCAACATTTGTTCCAGTTTCCAGTTCAGCATCGCCAGTGTCTGTGTTCAATGTTGAGTCCAATGTTGGAAAAACATCTGAACCAGTGACTTCTTCAATACCTGCAGAAACAGTCAGTTCATCAAAAATGACATTAACTGATTCTTGTACAGTATGCAATCTTGGATTATAGACCCTGAAAGTAGCACTATTTGCAGAATATCCAACATGGCCAGACCTAATTCTTCCTACAGAAGTGCCATACAGATTTTTGATACTAGCATGTAAAATCTTGAATGAGTTGAATGCCTCTGATTTTTCTTTCAAAAACTTAATCCAGGTATATCTTGAAAAATCATCAACAATAACAAAAGCATACTTCTTACCATTCAGGCTACTAACCTCAATAGGACCCACGAGATCCATATGTAGCAAATCAAAGCACTTATTAGTTCTAGGGTTAGTACTTCGTACCTGAAGTGGTGGATGGACAACTTTTGTTTGTTTACCTTTCAGGCAGTCTTCACAAACAATTTTACCTGGGCTAGTCAACTTAGGCAGTCCTCTCACAGCCTCTAACTTCTGTAGTTTCTCCAGATTTCTATAGTGCACATGTCCTAACTTCTTGTGCCACATGACAGATTCATCTACCTTGGCATGGTAGCATTCAGCTTCATCTTGAGCAAGATAGCAGTTATCCTTTGATCTTGTACGTGTCATGACATGGACATTGTCGCTATTAAACACATCACATGAACTTTTATCAAAAGTAACTAGCAAGTTATCATCACAAAGTTGACTTATGCTAATTAAATTTGCTTTCAATCCTTCAACCAACAACACATCCTTGAGTGGTGGAAATCCTTCAACATCCAGTACTCCTTTTCCAATGATTTTCCCTTTAGTGCCTTCTCCATAGGTAACTATTCCAACAGTCAAAGGGATTACATCTTTCAGGTTGTCAATGTTTCCAGTCATGTGCCTTGAGCATCCACTGTCAAAAGACCACTTACCTGCAAGGTTAGAGTAAACAGCAGAAAAGACAACATTGCAAACAATTTTAACCTTAGTAGTTTTTAACTTTTCTATCCAAGTTCTACTTTTATGTCCTTCAGCTTTGTTACCTAATGTTGGGATAACATTCAGATCAGAGGTTCTCCTAACATTGGTGCTGCTATTAATTCCTGTTTTCTTCTCAATCACACTTCTGAATTTTTTACAATAAGGCTTAATGTGTCCAGGTTGAAAACAATATTGACAGGAATTTCACTACTCACACTACTACTTTCCTTGATAAAACCAGCTATTAAATAGGCAGAATCAACATCTTCAGAGGAAGGTTTCTCAACATAGCCCAAACCATTTGTACCTTGATTTCCCATACTCAGCACTTCATCAAGCATAGATGTAGAGGAGTTCCATTTGTCAATGGTTTGTTCAGCTTTATATAATTTTACCTTTAACTCTTTCAGTTCAGCCTCAGTTTTGTCAAGGTCTTTCTTATACAATTTCAGCATCTCCTTCATGCATCCAATCTCTTCCTTCAAGATTTTGTTGCTCTTGATGAGTTTGTGATTCTCAAGCAGCAGTTTGTGGTAGATAGACTTCAGGTCTTCAATGATTTCCTCCTGGGACATTTCTCCTTCAAAGAAATATTCTTCATCTAGATTCACTGAGCCATGAAAACCATCAAAGTTAGATTCATCAAAGTAGGATGCAAGATAAGGTTCAGTATCAGTATCATATTCATCCCAATCTGCAAAGAGGTCTCATGTTATAATGTTGGATCCTGAATGTTGGGGTAATATTGAGATCTAAAGCAGTTTAGGGAGTCTTCTGGCGTCCCGTCAATCTGAGTGAGTAGTGCAGCAGTTTGAACCTCTTCTGATTGTTCTTCAGCTTCTCCAGAACTAAAGTCATCTTCATTGAAATCATCTACACAAACCCAATGAGAATTTCCTCTTTTTCTAAAAGTGTTAGCACATTCATTAGCCATATGACCATATCCTTTACATTCAAAACATTGAACATCTTTTAACTTATCAGCTTCTAAAGGAGTAGGTTTTAATGCCATGTACTTCACAAACTTAGGAGGTAATTTCTTATAACCTGGGGAACTATTACTAAGATTCTTTTCTTTACCTTTTCCTTTAAGGTTCAACTTATTGAACTTCTTACTAATTTTACCATAGTTTGAAGAAATTAATTCATAATCATCATCACTTTCATTGTCAAGACTTGATCATCTTAAAGCAACATCCCTATGTTTGCTAGGTTGTGAGGCAAGCTCCATCTTAAATTCTCTAAGAGTATTCATCAAGACTTGAAACTGTAGATTAGCAAGGTTCCTAGATTCACTCATTGCAATTTTCTTAAGAGCAAATTTAGATGACAGTGTTCTCATAGCTTTATAAACCATTTCTTGATTAGTCATAGCAAAACCTAGATTTCACATTGGTTAGCAATATCAATAATTTTCTCAAAATAACTGTCAACACTTTCATCTTCACCCATCTCAAGTTTTTGAAATTGCAGAAGCAGTTTTCTATATTTAGAATCTTTAACAGCTGAATCTCCTTCACAATGTAATTCAAGTATATCCCAAGCATGTTTGGCTTTTGTACAATTCTGGATTAACTTGAACATGTGATGATTAACCCAACTAAAGATAGCATTAAGAGCCTTTTCATTAGAATTATAGAGACTTGCCTCTGCTGTTGTCCAGTCTGCTTCTGGTTTTGGTACTAGATCACCTTCACCATCTCTTGGTAATGTTGGAAGAGAGTATCCATTGATCACGGATTTCCAGGCTCGAATATCAATAGCTTTAATGTGAGACCTCATCCTGATCTTCTAGTATGCATAATTGGAGCCATCCAAAACTGGAATCTTGTTGGTATTAGGATTGATACTGCCCATTGTGTTGTATCACCTCCATACCACTAGTGTAGTCGGTGTTTGGCTCTGATGCCAATTGAAATTGTCGGATCGTGGATTGACACAACAACTTTGAGAGTTAAGCTGGAATTGCCTTAACTCTATTGTGATCTTCTTGACTATAATAATGTGCAGCGGAATTTAAACACAAGAATATATAATTTTTAAGAAGTTTTCAATATTATTAAAAACTTCCGAGCCTTAAGCCAAATAACCATAAAGGTTTTAACAAAAATGTTCCTCACAACAATTCACTCACGCTCTTTGTTGATCGAAGCAGACAAGTACAAACTACTTAACTTCTATGAACTAGACGTAAATAGTTGATACAAAAACTTTGCAAAAGCAAGACGATGACAATACAAATAATGATTAATCTCTTAGATTATTTAGCACGATTGTCTTGTCTTCATCTTGATGAACTTCACATCTTTTATAGATTTCTTGAATCTTACACGCCAAGATGTGTTGTTCACAGCTTTGGTAACTCTTGTTATTTCCTTGTTGAATTTTGGCATCTTTGTGAACTCGATACCTTTTTTGAATATGTGTCTCCTTTATTACTGATCTAGTAAGGTAACACATCTTCTTCAAATCAGAGAATCCTGGAAAGAATCAAAGTTGCAGAGAATCTAATTTCTTTCCTTCTTTTGAAAGCGTGTTGAGTTGACTTATTCAACTTGGCTTGAATTATGGAAACTTCAAGTAAGGAATCATCCATAGCTCTTCCTTATGATCAAGATAACTTCCTGGACATAAACATAAACAACTAAAACCGTGGAACTTTATTAATAAGTGAATAAAGGAAAACTTAAATTTGGCAACTGAAGAACAGTTTTCGCACAAGCTCTCGGGTTTCAATGTTAGCCTCAATGTTGTCCCAACATCGTGTAACATTGATTCCAGAAAACCTGCACTTTCACTAGTAATCTATACTCCCTCTAATTTATTTCCTAACACCCGACACGACACCTTACTATAGTACTTCATTTGAATCTAGAAATGCTCAAGTACACACGAAGTTCTTTCGCCTTGAACTTTTTTACACAAATAAAAAAAAGTGATAAAATAACAATATGCTTAATCACTAGAGGTGTCTGCGGGTAGGTTTTAGCGGGTTGTCGTTGAAAAAGACACCATACCCAACACTTGCGAGTTATCAATTTTCTCAACCGTGTGGGTGTATTTATTTTTAAAATTATGCGGATTGTGGCTTAGGTGAGTGCAGGGAGATTGGCGGGCGGGTTAGCGGGATATGTCACACTTCAATTCTCAAAATAACATTTTTTTCTTCATGTTTTAAGACACACAAGTTATATAGTACAATAGTCCTATATTCTCGTATTAAAAAAAACATCCTCTCATTTTTTCCCTTGTTTCTTTCCATATGCTTATATTATATTCATATCAATTCATGTATTAACGAATATTAGATTTCATCTATATGTATGTAAACTCTTCCTTCCATCGAGTCTAATTATCAACTTGTCAAGCTATATATAAAGAACAATGTTCGTAGCCATCTCTATTATTTAACTAACACACAACATTTTTTCTTTTCATTTTCGTTATAGTGTTTAATGAAAGAAATTAAGATTTTAATTTTTTGCTTTCATATGCAGTGAATGGGGAGGCGGGTGTACGGATCAATCCACAACCTACCCGCTCAAGGGTGGGTTTTCATTATTTTCAACTGCAACCCAAGTTAAAAAAATAAAAACATACTGGTAGTAGGTTGAGCCGGTGGGATTTAGGCGGATCTATGAACACCCCTATTAATCACTAATCTCTTGCCTTCAATTGTCTTTGAGTTGCCAGCTTGTATAGAGTGCATATCTCTTTGGAAGGCTAGCTAGCTGTTGCGTCAGATCCCCGATCCTTGGGACAACTTGCAAACTTTTGATAATTCATCTGATTTGATTCTGCATACAAAGATACAAAATAATCCAATATATATGCATAATAATCACGTCTAGATTAATTAGAAATAAATAGAATCATACAAAGACATATAAAATGATTCTAGAATCAACTAAATCTTCTTTCCTAATTTATCCTGACGCGTCAAGTTCTTGTTAAATAAGGAAAGCTAAAGATTCATTCAGAACCTCACCTATCTTTTCTTTAATAACCTGTTAAGACAAGATCTCAAAACACATGAAAAAATATGGAAATATATTATTTCAAAACATAATCAATAATTAATCAAATATTTCAAAAGTTATTAAGCCGAAAAATTCAATTCTAACAGTATATGCCCAACAAAACCATTACAAATTGATCTTCATAAATATTATTAACATGAGTTTTTAACTACACTCCAACCCATTACCCATTGTAAACACTTACATGATAACACACTTCAAATAATTAAATTTAACACAAATAAAGCATTGCAATAAAACGAAAACTAGTTAACTTAGCAAATATGTTGGACCAAACCCTTAAAATTGGGCCCCACACATTAAAGTCTTCGGACCCAAAAGAATTTGTTTGGGTATGTAGCAACAACGGTTCTCGGGGCCATTATTAGCTCATTGTGAGCCCACATTAACGGCTTTGTGGGCATATATGTCAAAGGTACATTTGTCGAGTGCCACCACTAAAAAAATGACTTATGGCATTTTACCTTACATGAGATGTACTCGATTATGCCTCTCTTGTTCTTTCTCATCGAGGAGAGAGAGAGAGGAAAGAGAAACTGAAACAATCTCCAATCTTGTTTGCAGAATCTCCGTGTTCCCAATTCTCAAATGTAGCACTTGAAAATAATTGTCTTAATTACAATTTATTAAGTCCAAATTCAGGGAATTAATTATATTCAATTGAGAAACTAAACCAAAAAATATATTAAATCAAACAGACAAAATGCACTCCATGGGAGTGTTAAAATTGTTTTAGAACCGTAGTCTTAAGATTGAGAATAATTGTATAAAAGTTCATTACGTCAATGACATTAAATATTTAAATTGGTAGATGATAGATTAAGTTCTATTGTTTACCTTAAGCTAATTTAGCTTTTTACAAAAAAAGAAAAACGAAGAAGAAGAACGAATTAAAGATGAAAAAGAAAATCTGCCATTCAAGAATCTTATAATTTTTTCATCCTCATCAATTTTCATTCAACGGTGTGGTTGGAGAGAGAGAGCAGTGAATTTCATTGTTTTAGTTTCTCTAGTTTAATTTCTCTCTCCTCGATGAGAAAGAAAAAGAAGGATAATCGAGTACATCTCAGTAAAAGGTGAAATGCCACGTGTCAAATTTTAAGTGGTGGCACACGAATTGGAATAGAGAGTGTGGAATAGAAAATTCGAAGCGCCTCGAGATGTTGCCCGACCGCCTGTTCAAATCTTCTATTCCAATTTATTGTGCCACTTTGTATACGAGCCTTGATGGTTCAACTCGTGTCCCAAAAATTATTTGTTTCGTACCAGTTTTGTCTCTCAAACCAAAAGTCACCTACTTCCACAGAAATGAAAATAGATTACTTTAACTTATTGCAGGTGCTTTCAAACCTTAAGCTTGTTACTTTTAGTTTCATTTACTAGTTTTGTCTTTTTAGAAAATATCACTTATCATATTTTTAGTTATTATAAGATATTGTTAATTAAACAAGCATTTGACAATTGATGATACAACCTGAATATTTGGGATAATAATTACTAATTCGAGTTTAGGTGAACTCCAAGAAAGAGATGAGAGTTTGAGAGAAATTTAATAAAAATACTTGATTGAACTTGAATAAAAATGATTACAAGTGCTGAAATTTAAATAGAGAAAGTGGCTGACTAATTCAGTCCACTAAACCACTAATCTAGAGGGGACTCAACTAATTTGCCCACTAAAAACGTGAAATAACTTAACTAAATATGAAAATGACAATAAAATAGAAATAAATAATTACTGGAATAAAAAATAATGCTGAAAAACGAATTGGGCCATAAAAACAATGCTGAAAACGGGATGGGCCTTTAAACTTCATAATCTGCAAGGTAGTTGGGCTGCTTTGTGGCGCGCTTGGGCCGGCCCAGGGCTTGGGCCTTATCATTCTCCGGCCCATCAAGCAAAGCCTTGTCCACAAGGCTGTCAGCACTCCTCATATCAGCTCCTAGGGTTTGCGTCGCCATACTAGCGCCGTCCAGATCGGGGAAGCGGGTGAGGAGCGGTCCAAGATCTTCCCACGTGGCATCCGAGTCAGGACAACCCTTCCACTTAATTAGGGTTTGGACAACCCGAGCGTCATTTTCGTCCACAACACGCCTCTCTAAAATACACTCGGGTTCCAACATTACCGCGCCGTCGTCGGAAGTTGGCGGAACGAGCGGTGGCTCCGATGACGGGACGCCGTAGAAAGGGCGGAGCAGGGAAGCATGAAAGACGGGGTGGATCCGTGAGGTGATGGGGAGCTCCAACTCATATGCGACTTCACCGAGGCGGCGTAGGACGCGAAAAGGGCCGAAGTATCGCCGTCCGAGCTTCGAATGGGGCTGATTTTTAGCGGTAATCTGGCGGTAAGTGCGTAGCTTTACAAGTACAAACTCCTCTTCTTTAAAAATGCGATCTTGTCTATGCTTGTTGGCTTGTTCACGCATTCGTTCCTGACTCCGTTTCATGTTCTCTTTGACCAGATCTACAATTTCGGCGTGCACGGTTAAGGTCGAATCGATGGAAGCATTCGCGGAGTCACCGGAGTGGTAGATCGGAAGTGTAGTGGGCGCGCGGCCGAACAATGCTTGGTACGGAGTCATGCCAATAGCCGAATGCGTTGCTGTGTTATACCAGATCTGCGCCATCGAGAGGTAACGAGACCATTTTGTTGGTTTATCTGTGCAAAAACACCTTAGATAGCACTCCACAGTACGATTTACCACTTCACTTTGACCATCCGTTTGAGGATGATATGCACTGCTAAACTTGAGAGTAGTACTAATCTGTGTAAATAACTCTTGCCAAAAATGACTAAGGAAAATAGGATCTCTGTATGATACAATAGATTTAGGTAACCCATGTATGCTATAGACGTCAGTTAAGAACACAGAAGCTAAATACGATGCAGTGTAATGAGTCGGAAGTGAGATAAACCTGGCGATCTTAGAGAGTCTGTCAACAATAACCCATATGACAGTTTTCCCATTAGAATTAGGAAGATGAGTGATGAAGTCCATTGATATGTCTTCCCAGGTGTTGTTGGGAATGGGTAATGGACTTAAGAGTCCATACGGCTTGCTGGTCTGATACTTGATTTGCTGACAGGTTTGGCAAGTTTTAACATATTCTTGAACATCTGCTTTGATTCCAGGCCAATAGAAGGCGGATGAGATACGAGCTAAAGTAGACCGAGTTCCAGAATGCCCGCCAATGGGGGAGCTATGAAATTCCTGGATGAGCTTGTTACGAAGATCAGCAAAATCAGGTACAAACACCCTATCCTTGAAATAGATCAAATTACCTTTGAAGGTGTACTGTTCGTGTTCCGATTTGTGTTCTAACTCTTCCTTGAATTTCAGACCTGCTGGATGGGATCGGAAGTACTCGCTGATTTGGTCCAGCCACGGAGCATTGACTACTATTACTGCGTTGAACTCAGGTGATACTACTCGTGACAAGGCGTCAGCCACCTTGTTTTCCTTGCCTGGCTTGTAGTATACTTCATAGTTATATCCAATTAGCTTTGAAATCCACTTCTGTTGCTCTGGAGTGTGTATTGCCTGTTTTAAAATGTGCCTTAAACTCTGATGATCTGTAAATATTCTGAATTTATTGCCCAATAGATAATGACGCCATTTTTTTACTGCTTCAGTGACTGCAAATAACTCCTTGTTGTAGGCAGATTGTGCTTGAAGGCGTGAGGACATTTTCCGGCTGAAGTAGGCAATAGGGTGGTCAAGTTGGGACAGAACCGCTCCTGCGGCGACATCCGATGCATCTGTGGTCAAGTCAAAAGGCAGACTGAAATCTGGGAGAGCCAGGACGGGAACTGTCGTCATCAACATTTTTAATTTCTCAAATGCTTCTTGTGTATCTGTACCCCATGTAAACTGATCAGTCTTTAATAAATTCGTGAGAGGAGCGGCGTGAGTGGCGTAGTGACGCACAAAGCGTCTATAGTACCCGGTGAGGCCGAGAAACCCACGTAATGCAGTCACCGTAGTGGGGGTGGGCCAATCAACAATGGCTTGCACCTTCTCCGGGTCGACTTGCACACCCTTTTCACAAATTACATGCCCAAGATAATGAACCTTAGGAACAGCAAACACACACTTGCTAAGCTTGGCATAAAACTGGTTAGTAGCCAATAACTGAAAAACAACCTCAAGATGCAACTTATGCTCACGCCAGTTACGACTGTAAATAAGTATATCATCAAAAAAGACAAGAACAAATTTACGTAACTGATTTCTGAAGAGATCGTTCATGGCTGCTTGAAAACTTGATGGTGCGTTTGTAAGACCAAATGGCATGACTACAAACTCGTAATACCCGTCACAAGTTCGAAAACCAGTCTTTGGAATATCCTCTTCAGCCAAGCGAATCTGGTGATAACCGGATCTCAAATCGAGCTTCGTAAATATCCTCGCTCCCTTTAACTCATCCAGTAATTCATCCACTGTTGGGATAGGGAATCTATCCTTGACTGTGACTGAGTTCAAAGCTCGGTAATCAACACAAAATCGCCAAGTGCCGTCTTTCTTTCGTACTAAAAGTACAGGAGAAGAATATGGGCTGGTACTGGGGCGAATGACACCTTCTTTAAGCATTTCTGCTATCATTTCTGTCATAATTGATTTCTGGTAATGAGGATATCGGTAGGTCTTGACATTAACTGGATGTGAATTAGGTAACAAATGAATGTAATGGTCATGCTCACGAACTGGTGGTAGGTGAACTGGTTTCACAAAAATCCCCTTAAATTCTTCCAGCAATTTACTCAGTTCAGGATAATCTTCTGAAACACCTGTTGTTTTTAAATCCACAGAACCTTGAGTATCATCAGCACTAATAGCGAATAAACTACTTACCGAATCAGTATGTAGTAGTCGCTGCAACTGGTGATGCTGAACTTCGAGCAGTCGAGGTTCTCCAGTTAATTTGATTCGCTGTCCTTGCCAGTCAAACTCCATTCGCTGGTCACGATAATTTGTCAAAATATCTCCCAGCTTCTCCATCCATTCAACACCCAGTACCATTGCGGCTCCATGAATTGGCAGCACCATTAATGGAACTTTGAATTCTGTCCCGGACAAATTCAAAGGAACATCTTTGCAAATACCCGTGCAGACCAGCTTCTGCCCATTTCCGACCATTACTCTCGTCTCTGGTCTATCTAAAACCCTGAGTTTGAGTAATTTGGCCAATCGAGGTTGCACAATGTTATGTGTACTGCCGCCGTCAATAAGGATGCTTACATTCCTGTTATTAATCTGGCCAGAAATGCGCAAGGTTTTGGGTCCTTTAACCCCTACGTATGCAGCAACGGAAATATGAAAGAGTACCTTTTCAGTTTCTGTTTCTGCTTCATTGATTTCAATTGTTGGTTCACTGTCGTGTCCGGAGTCAGAATCCCATTCTGTCTCGGGTTCAGCATCATCTGCCAGTAAGGTTAAAAATTGAGCTCCTTTGCATTTATGGCCCGGGCCATACTTTTCATCACAATTAAAGCACAATCCTTTAGCTCGCCTTGCTTGCATTTCAGTATTATTTAACCTTCGAACTGGGTATTGTGGCGTTGATTTTGGTGCTGGTAGTGCCAATGTGGGGTTAGGCAAGACTGCTCCAGCTTGGTGTACCGAACCCAACCGTGGATATGTTGGTCGAACCCGTGAATCTTTTAGCTTGTCCTCCAGTAATTTTGCCAATGAGATTGCTTGCTCGATCGTCGATGGCTTTAAAATTGCCATCTCTATTCGAATGTCCTTTCTCAACCCAGATATAAAGCAGTTTAAAACTGCTTCAGCACTAAGACCTGTGACAAAATTATTTATCTGTTCGAACTGCACTTGATGCTCATGTACAGAATTTGTTTGCCTCAACTTAAAAAGTGTTGCCTGGTGATTTTCATAAGTTGAAGGACCAAACCTCGATGATAAATCACGTACAAACTTATCCCATGTGTTCAAAAGGTAATTATGGTGCATCCACTTGTACCAACTTAACGCATGACCTTTCATTCGAATGGAAGCAATTTGCAAACGCTGTTCATTTGGAATCTGGTACAACGTGAAGTACTGTTCAGCCTGAAACAACCAATCAATTGGATCAGATCCATCGAACATGGGAAGGTCCAATTGTTGCGGTTTTGGTTGTTGAAAAATTGGGTTAGTGGTTGGGTTAATAAATGGGCTCGAGTGTGATGGGCTGGAAACATTATATGGGTGAGATGTAGGTTGAAATGAGGATGAGGCTGGGACTTCAGTTTCTGGCCTTTTGGAATTTTGATTTTTGATCTCTGCCATGAAAAGGGCCATAGACTCGTTGTGTTGTGATTGTTGCCGCATAAACTGCCCCAATTTATCATCATTCTCACGTGATTGCATCGCTAATTTTTCAGACATTGTTGTAGCCATTTTCGCCATGTTGTCTTGCATTTCCTGCCTATGTGAATTATGCATTTCTGCCAATTCTGCACGTAATGCTTTCAATTCAGCCTGTTGAGCTTCATCGGTAGTGTTACTTTGAGCGGGTTTGGGAGGCATGATTTCACTGGATGAAAGCACCAATGATACAACCTGAATATTTGGGATAATAATTCCTAATTCGAGTTTAGGTGAACTCCAAGAAAGAGATGAGAGTTTGAGAGAAATTTAATAAAAATACTTGATTGAACTTGAATAAAAATGATTACAAGTGCTGAAATTTAAATAGAGAAAGTGGCTGACTAATTCAGTCCACTAAACCACTAATCTAGAGGGGACTCAACTAATTTGCCCACTAAAAACGTGAAATAACTTAACTAAATATGAAAATGACAATAAAATAGAAATAAATAATTACTGGAATAAAAAATAATGCTGAAAAACGAATTGGGCCATAAAAACAATGCTGAAAACGGGATGGGCCTTTAAACTTCATAATCTGCAAGGTAGTTGGGCTGCTTTGTGGCGCGCTTGGGCCGGCCCAGGGCTTGGGCCTTATCAATTGATAAAGAAAATGATGTTTTTTGAACTAAACTAAAAATCTATAATTAAGAAAATATATAAATAAAAGAATGTTAAGGACTATAAAAAGTGGCTAAAATTCACCAACTTTATCAAAACTCTAAGAATATTTATGCTAATCAAAATATTTATTATGATAACAACGTTTCTATTTATAAATATTTTCAAAATACCTAAAAAACATTTTAAGCATGACTAACATATTCGTCAAAATGTGAAACTTCTGGAGATGTCTGCCGCCAATTCTTGGAATGCAAGGAAGGGGATGAAAGATTCACCTAAAATATGCATCAAATTAATCCACATATGAGTTATATACTGAACTAATAAGGATTAAATATTTTAAAATAAGAAAAAAGAATGTTTAAACCAATATATGTAGAACACATACTTCTTTTACATTGAAGGGGCATTTATATCTTCTTTTAACGTATGATGTATTATCATGTTAAACTATAGATGATTAAGAAATTACTTGAAAAAATTGAAGTACATTGAGCAAATTAGTTTGACATAAAATGTAGTGAAAGAGAAAATATATATAAAAGAAACTAAAAAAAGAGTGAAATGTAAATGATCGACAAAATTGTCATCGAAAAGAGTAAATGGTGCTTGAGAAAGTAAATTTGGAAAAATCTTAAAGCATTCGAAAAACAAAAAGGAATACTAAAAAGAAATTTTGGAAAATGAAAGTGAAAACAAAAAGTAAGTAAGGCATCCAAACGGTGCCTAAAGCACATTTAATCTAAGTTACACGTGTCGAATTCTAATAGATGGCACATGAAATGGCATAGGAAACTGGAACAGAAAATCCGGACCAACCAACCGCTGGCCTACTATGCCACATGATCATTATGGGGTTTTTATGTGTAAAATATGAAAAAAAAGATAATTAAATGTATAATATATAAAACTAAAAACCAAACCTAAATTTAAAATAAAGGCATTATAGTCGATATCATATTTTTCTTACTCTATTCATCAAGATTATAATTTAACAAAAAACGAAATAAATGACTACTTATTATTATATGGAAGATTACATATATGATTCCATGGACTATTGATTCCCTCTATTACTTCATTTTTCCTTCAAAATTAATTTTTCCTTCAAAATTAATAGGCTTGTATGGCATAAGCAACGAGATGAAAGTGTCATTTTTTTTAACATGAGGTAGTATATAGAACTAAGGACGAGGCCAAGTAATGTACATATTAGTGCGGGATTGAGGTTGGCGGAACAACTGCATATGTATAAATGATAGATCACACCAGGCAAATTGCACCAAACCTGGCAGGCAGTCTGTCTACGCGGCGCAAAAGGCTGCCTGTAGTGAAACACCCTCTTAACCTCCATATTTCTTGGAGGATGGCCTATGTCTCTACCAATGATGTAGGGCCTTGCATTTGTGTCAGTTTGCCAAAAATAAGCTTTGATTCAGTTTCAATAAGGAGCGTAGAAACCGAGTTGATATCGGTCACTAGCAAAAGACCAGCTCATTCCTAGCCCGCCAGAGCGTCCAACACATGATAAAGGTAGTGGCTAGATGATTTAGGTGGGTGAGGTGTGGGATGATGTTTCTCCGCTGATGGGGGTGAGAGAAGGTTAGGGCTAGGAAGAGTCGAGATATTTCCAAGTCCGATTGAAGTTTCTAGGTATCCAGCTCTAGAGTGATTCAGGGTTATGTAGCTAACGCCATCCAAACTTGAGTATGAATGCATCATTGAGATGCTCGTGGTCGCAAAATCTTAGCCCACCAAGGCAGGGGTGGAGGTGAGCAAACGGAGTGCCAAGGAATGCTCCCCTTACGGCACCCTTGGGGCATTGACATTTCAGAGAAAGGACTTGGACAAGTTGGTGGAAGTAGTAAGGACAGTACAGTGCAGGCGTAGTTGCTCATTGGATAACAAGAAGTAGATTGGAGATTGAATTGGATGAGGATGGGGCAATCAGCATAACTGATGTAGCGGGAGTACCATGCCCCTAAGCGGCGAGTAAAGCGTTTAATGATCGGATAAAAAGAGCTCGGAAACAATCGACCTTGCCAGATTAGAATGCCAAGGTACTTATCAAGGGATGGCATAGGTTTCATTTAGAGATAGCGAAGGATTGCTATACGCATGCTATAGGAATGTTGGGGAGAAAAGAACAACATAGTCAGAATCTAACTAGATACCCGGTTAAGGAAGAGTTGAGTCAGATTAATGCTGACATCTCCTGAATTCAAGAGCAGCAGTAACTACAAGCCACGTTAATAATGTTTTTAATACAATATTACATTTATAGATCTCATTCAAGATATGACAGATCTACACATCTAGTTGATAACATTCATGAAAATAGCCATGATTTTACAAGACAAAGTGAGATCTTACAAAACAAAGAATGAATATGTTAACTAGAAGATTAAACTACCCTTAACACAATTAATATACCATAATAATATGCTAACACTAGTATTGTACAATGAATTAAGCATTAAGAATAACTCAAGCTCGTGTCAGTAAAAAACCTTAATATTTTGTAAAAAAGCAGAAACTTGGCCTCTTACTAACTTTTAAAGCAATATGATGTGATTTATCCCCATGTTAGGCCTTTCCTAAACTGAGCTAAATAATTACGGATGACTACCAGTATCTAACAAGATTGTTTTTGGATAATTAATCAATCTTCCATTATAATTTAGTAACTTGATAAATTTATTGGTTGGGGAAATTTTAACCACTTTATAAATATATATAATATTTTATGTAGATGATAATTTTATTGATCACAAATGTCATATATATATATATGTATAGTTTACAACAATGCTAAACTAGGTAAACTAGATAATTACAAAGAGAATATTTTAAAAGATATTTACTATGGAATTATCTTTAATACGCTCCCGCAAAATTGATGTTCCATCAGCAATGGTAATTCATGAATAAAGCAAAAAAATCGCGTACGTGGAAGAGGTTTCGCGAGTAGATCGACTAATTGATCAGGCGTGTTGATATATGAAACACTGAGAAAACCTTTGTTGACAAGATCACAAACAAAATAAAAGTTAATAGAGATATGTTTCATATGTGAGTCAAGCACCAGATGGAGCGAGAGGTGAATAACACCCATATTATCACACATAATTTGAGGAGGAGCGGGCAAGAAAATGCACGGTTCCCCATACAGATGTTGTATCCAAATGAATTTTAGCAGCCACATTGGAAAAGGCACGATACTCCAATTCGGTAGATGAACAAGAGACCGCACGCTGACGAATAGAGGACATGATTTTAGATTATCACCAAAAAAGACCATATATATTAAGTGGAAGTCGTAAAGGCATAATCATTAGCTTACTCTTCGTCGAAATAGGTTAGACGAAGTGAGGAAGAACATCTCAAAAGAAGGTCGTAAGCAGCCGTGCCCTTCAAATACCATAACACACGTTTAAGTGCTATCCAATCAGACTCGGTAGAAGTAGATATACGCTGAGCAAGGCGATTAACAACAAACTCTATATCCGAAAGAGTTAATGTGGGATATTGTAAGGCACCAATAACACGTCAAAACTTCATGGCATTCGTTAAGGTGGAATAAGTAGTGACCGGACAAGTTGAGGCCATAGAAGTGGCAACTAGAAAGAGGCTTGGCACCATCCATCTTGTGATGACTAACGACATCACAAATATACTTATGTTGCAAAAGTAAGACACCCTCGCAACAACAGAAACCCTCAGCACTAAGAAAATAAGCCAAGGCGCTAAGATCCTCGACCGTAAACTTGAGACCAAGTTGCATGATAATGGAAGAAATCAGAGATAATGATGTCATCATAATAGACGAGAACGTAAACCAAATCACTGCCTCGAGAGTATATGAATAGAAAAGAACCAAGTTTAGATTGCACCAAACTGAACGAACACGGAGCTACACCTAATGCAAGGTTCCATGCCACAAAAGCTTGCTTGAGACCATAAAGTGATCTCTTGAGATGACAAACATGGTTTGGGAAAGACATATTAAAGAACCCCAGAGGCTAGTACATAAAGAAACTTTCAGAAAGCTAACCATGAAGAAATGCATTACTAATATCGAGTTGACAAAGAGGTCAAGTGCGCATAACATCCTAGAAAAAAACCGTACACACAATGAACGGTTTCACAACAAGGTTGAATGTCTCCTTAAAGTCAAGACCCTTGCGTTGAGCAAACTATTTAGAAACATGGTAGGTCTTGTAGTTATCAATAGATCCATCAGGGTGACGTTTGATACGAAACACCAACTTGGAGCCAATGACGTTTTTCCCAACTAGATGCCGCACTGGGTCCTAAGTACTATGTTTCATCAATGCAATATATTCTTTAGCTAGTAAATGAGTGTATGTGATGATGGTGAAGAGACAGAAGGCAAACTCACAGATAAACGACTATCGAGAAACTCTGATCCCACAAAGCTAAGATGTCGTGAGACATCGATGTGACCCGTCTTAGTATTATAACAACGATATGCACTTTGAGTAGTAGAATATCCAAGAAAAATACATGCCTTAGAAGGTCGAGCAAGTTTGCTAAAAACATTTGGTCAAAGCCAAGGGAGAAACACAAACTACCAAAATTCTGAAGCTTCAGATAATTAGGTGGATGCCTTAGAAAATCACAAGAGGACGACTGCTTATGAAAAACTATTGTCGGAAG
Organism: Linaria vulgaris; assembly: GCA_948329865.1. NCBI lineage: Eukaryota > Viridiplantae > Streptophyta > Magnoliopsida > Lamiales > Plantaginaceae > Linaria > Linaria vulgaris. The sequence continues at coordinate 79,252,952 of OX415250.1, read as the reverse complement.
GCAATTTGAGAGATAAATTGTCGTAATAATAACATAGTCCTAAAATGATAGAGGCAGGGATGTTTGTTGAAAAAGAATTCGACCAATTGTAAGGACTTATCGATGACGTCGTTCGATCGTCCCATTTTGCTGCTGGGTATGTGGGGCGGTGGTTAGCCAACTAATACCATTATGTTTCTCAACCAAGCGATGAAATGGGCGAAGCAGTGAGGCAACTTGCGACTTACATGGCAAAGGATAAATCCAAGTATACTTTGAGAAGTGATCAACTAGAAGTAAATAATAACAAGATCCATTCAATGAGGGCACCGACGAGGGACCACAAACATCGTCGTAAATAAAATGCAACGGATGCAAAAATTGTAGAGATGTAGTAGTGAATGAAAATTCACCCCTTTTATTAGATAAACAAAATATAGAACCCGAATAACGTAAGGAATTACAAGGTACATAAAAACTCTTAAGAACTAAAAAACCTAATCGCCCGGGATGGATGTCCCAAACGACATTGCTAGTTTACCTTATTAGCCTATTTTCCTATAAACACCAAAGTAAGAGTCGCCAACGGAGAAGGAGGAGCCACATGATAGACGCCATTAGTGCACGCCTTACGCAACAGTTTTGCCCCTGTAATCCTATCCATAACAAAAAAATGAAAAGGATAAAATTCAAGTGAAACATTATTCCTCAAAGTAAATCGATGAACTGACAATAAGTTCCTCTTTGAAGGAGGAAGACACAAGACTGAAGCAAGATTAAACAAGCAGTACAAAATACAGAAATAAGAAGAGCCAACATGAGAAATCGATAAACCTTAACCATCAGCAATTACCACCTCATCAGTGCCATTATATTCAGAATGTACAGATAAATTCTAAAGATCCGAGATGAGATTATGGGAAGCCCATGAACCAACCAGCCAAGTGTTGCAATCCAGCGGCCTGGGATTAGGCGAGGTGGCGACATTGGTTAGAGGTTACTAAAGTTGACGCCATGTACGAGCACCATGGCCATATATACCACATATATGACAAGTGATGCCTGGGCCATTGTTCGAACGAGAGTTCTAAGAGTTGGAGTTTCCACCCCGATTGGATGAACTATCTCGTCCCTTAAAGTGACCCGAACTGTTGCCAGAGTTGCGACCACCACAATTATGAGGTTTTTGATTATAGGTGGCGGTAATAGCCGAGGCGACAAGTGAGGCAGCCGAGTTTCAAGACATTTTACATAAGTCTCATAGGCAATCAATTTGTCATGCAACGCTGGAAAAGAGAGAGGATTGTCACATGCGTTGATATGCGTCGCAATATCATGATATGTTGCACCAAGGACATTAAGAACATAGAGAGTGACTCATCATCGGAAAAGGGATGATCAATTATGGCGAGTTATAGACCTTGATCTTAACTTGCCGAAGGAACTCCAAGACAAATTTAGAACCAATGATCATCTAGAAGAGAGACTTCTACAATTGCATAACCCCCACGGTTTGTTGGCAAAGGTGCGTTGTAGGATTTACCAAGAAACCGCGGATGTATTTGTAGCAGAAATCAGAGGCGTGATATCCGAATATACGAAGCCAAAAATAGCGGACAAGAGGAGAGCATTCTGATGAGTCCAGTGAATGAACACAATGATGAATTTCAGGTAATTGGGGCGAGGAGGACTTGGGATCGTGTTGCCCAGATAGGCCATAGCCATAAAACATATGACAAACTTGAGCATCCAAGGAAGTATAATACCCTGAATTGAGTTGCAGAGGGAGATGGGTGTGCACATTGATGGGCACAAGAACATCACCACCAGGACCAAATGGCAGGACAAATGGCGATATCCGCGAAGTCATGAGAGGAAGAGACGTGGCAGCCGCTGGCGGCAAGATAGAGGCCGTGGACAATGAACCGATAGGGTTAGAAGAGTCGAAAAACAAGGGGATCGTATTTCTCGTTCGAGAGATTATCTTGTTGATACCATAAGATTTTATATAGGTGTTAGTTTAATTAATCACAAAGGTCATATATATAGTTTTTTTTTTGATTAATGAAGATAAGAACATAAATTACATTAAGTCACTAGCAACTAAACTAGAAATGTACGAGGAAGGTATATTGTCCCAAAAGACATTTCCTTCGTCAATAAATCTAACACTCTTCGCTAACGCGTCGGCAACTTTGTTAGCCGTTCTCGGAACCCAATTGAACGTTACATTCCATGGCATATGTAACAGTCGTCGACAATCTTCCACCATGCACACGTTAACCCCATTTGGACTCATTTGGCCAGAAATGATCTTATGGATTGTAAGTGAGTCTACTTCAACATCAAGATTGTGAATGCGGCGGTGCCATGCAAACTGCAGACATTGGTGAAGGGCGGCCAGCTCTGCATCATCCACAGTTGGAGTCTAAAGCTTTTGCATGAAGCCCCAACACCAGACTAGTTTACAACAATACTCAACTAGATAAATTAGATAATTACAAATAGAATATTCTGAAAGATATTTATTAAGAAATATCCTTAATAATTTCTTGCAATATAGGAAACTCTTTTTAATTTTAACCATCGGTTGTACTTTGTCATCCATACAACGGTTGTACATAATAATTTTTCTCTTGTGAGACTCAGTGATCGGGTGAAAACAACTGAATTCACATGATGTTGTAGAAACATTTTCGGGATTTTTAACGTTTTGGTCCCTTAAGTTGGCCTATCCGCGATTTTGGTCCCATAACTTGGAGGGCCGCGATTTTGGTCCCATAAGTTGGCTTACGAACTCGATTTTGGTCCCTCGGTCAACGTTTTTGAAAATCTATCCGTTAAAAGCTTATGTGGCGTCAATTGACCGCATGCGTGGCAATTTTGACCTGAATTCAGGACCTACCTACACACATGGCATCTATGTGGAAAAAAAAACAAAAAAAACAATTCATTAATTCTTAGATTTTTACAAAAAAAAATCATTCTTAAATATTTATATAACAAATAATTTAAAAGTTAATAATATTAATTATAATTTTTAAACAAAATCATATTCTTCTGCACCACCACCCCGGTCGTCCTCCCCTGCCGCCGCCGCCCCTCCAAAACCCCAAATCGGTAACACAATCGCCGACCCTCCGCCGCCCCTCCAAAATCCCAAATCGAAACCCTCAACAACGAATCCCAAATCGAATCCCAAATCCAAAATCCCAAATCGAAACCCACAATCGCCGCCCCTGCCGCCGCCGCCCCTCCAAATCGAATCCCAAATCGAAAGAGGTCGTGTGTGGTTGTGTTGCTGGTGGAGGTCGGGCGATGATGGTGGAGGTCGTGGGTGGTGCGTGCGTGGGGTGGGGGTGGGGGTGGGTGGTGCGTGCGTGGGGTGGGCGTGGGGGTGGTGGGGTAGTGGTGGTTCTGGTGGGGTGGTGTGTGCGTGGGGGTGGTGGTGGTGCTGGGTGGTGTGCGTGGGGTGGGGGTGGTGGGTGCGGCGGGGCGGGGAGTGGGGGTGGGTTGTGATGCGTGGGGCTGGTGGGTGTGTGCGTGGGGCTGGTGGGGTAGTGGTGGTGCTGGTGGGGTGGTGTGTGCGTGGGGGTGGTGGTGGTGCTGGGTGGTGTGCGATGGGGTGGGGGTGGTGGGTGCGGCGGGGGGCGGGGGAGTCGGGGGGTGGGGGGGTAGGGTGGTGGGTGCGATTAGTGTATAAGATTAAATTTTTAAATAATTATTAGATAATTAATTATTCTGATTAAGATTATAAGATTAATTTTTTAAAAAATTATTAGATAATTAATTATTCTGATTAAGATTATAAGATTAATTTTTTAAAAAATTATTAGATAATTAATTATTCTGATTAAGATTATAAGATTAAATTACAAGATATAAGCAATTTTTTCCACGTGTGCGCCATGTGTGTAGGTGGGTCCTAAATTTAGGTCAAAATTGCCATGCATGCGGTCAATTGACGCCACATAAGCTTTTAACGGATAGATTTTCAAAAACGTTGACCGAGGGACCAAAATCAAGTCGTAAGCCAATTTGTGGGACCAAAATCGCGGCCCTCCAAGTTATGGGACCAAAATCGCGGTTGAGCCAACTTAAGGGACCAAAACGTTAAAAATCCCAACATTTTCCATGGTTCCATTCTAAATCTCTTGACGCTTTTATCGTAATGACGTAATATTTTCATCAAATATAAGTGAAGCTTTTCAAAATCATAGCAATAAACAACTTAGAATACAAACACTAGAAATCCAGTAGAGAAGCAACATGAGAGTTCATAAAAATGTAAATACTTGTAATTACAATTATTCAATCACACACCATTCTCAAATAGTCCACAAATTTGTCAACGTAACCATCATGTAGCTTTTCATCTCCAAAAATCCCTTCACCAGCTTCTCTGGCTCGTTTCCGCAGTTCTTCCCCTTCCTCTTCAACCATCCCCTTCTGCAACGCAATCGCGATATCCGTTCTACTAAACGACCCATCCTCACCCCTTTCAATCTCAATGCCAAGTCCCTTGTCCACCAACAATCTCGCATTCAACGGCTGATCAATAACAAATGGCAGAACCACGAGACAATGTCCGTATTGCAACGTTTCTATAATCGAACCCCAACCCGCGTGAAACAGAGATCCCCCAATTGAACCGTGCGCTAGAATCTCTCTTTGGGGCGCCCACCCCACCTGCACCACCCCTCTCCCTGCAGTGCATTCCCCGAACCCCAGAGGCAGAATCTCGACATCATTAGCCGCCCACTCGGGTTTTCTCAGTGCCCATAAGAACGGAAGGCCAGATAACTCAAGTCCATACGCTATTTCGTGGATTTGTTCTTTTGTCAACTTGGTTTCACTCCCAAACCCGACCAAAATCACTGACCTCGGCTTTTGTTCATCTAGCCAATGAAAAATCGAACTCCACGGCTCTTCTATCGTTGTCATTGCCCGTTCTGCAGTCAGTTTTTCGGGCAGTAGAAGTCCGACCGGGAAAATGGGTTTTCCTGTGTTCTTCTTGTGTAATCTCAAATAATCGGATTCGTACTCAGGACAAGTTCGTATGGCTATCGCTTTACAGGCAGTGATTATTTTCGCTGGCCGTTCAGCGTCAATGATTCCGGAGGCGTTTGGGCCGTGGAATCCGGCATGCATTTGAACGGCTTCGTGTTTCTTGTACGCTAATTTGCAATCAGGCGGCGGCTCTGTCGAGCTCTCCAGCGACAATTTGCTTTTATCGGTGGACTGCTGAGCGGTGAAGAACGCGGCGGTGATGGCGGAAACAGCGTAGTATCTTACTATCGGGATATTGAATTCTCGACCGATATCTACTGCCCAATATGGCGCGAAATCCAGGATCAACCAGTTGGGCACATTTTTCGCAACGAAATTTCTGACAGGGTGTTGGAGGAGGTCGTATGCTGCTTTTATGTACTGGATTTTGTCCGCGGGAATGTCGACGGTGGCTTCGGCGCCTTCAGGGAGAAGTTGATGGTTGTTAGTAGGGAGTGGGAAGGGTACTAAGTGTATGAGTTTGGTTAGATTCGATGGGATTTTGGGGAGTCTTTGAATGTTTTTGGGTGTCGAGAGAAAGGAAACACGAATGCCTGATTTTGCTAAGGCGATGGAGAGTTGGAGGAATGGGATCATGTGACCAAATGCCAACCATGGTATCATAACAACGTGAACTTCTTCTTCATTGTTGTTTCTCGCCATTGATTAATTTGAAAGTGTTTTTTTCTTTTTTTGATCGGCCTTTCACTGACTAACTTTGATTAGCGTGAGAAGTTAATTAGGAGAATCTCGAGCAATTGAGATTTGGTTATTATTATATGATTTCTTTGCGACAAACTGACGAATTAGTCGGTGATAAGAATGTATTCTTTATATTTAATGTAGCGTGGTTAGTTTGACAATCTCAGTTTACTACTATTGTTTTTGGTGTTGAAATGGTGCGGGTACATATGTTACATTTGCTCTTACAGTTACATGTGATGTGTGAATTAAAGAAGTATGATGGGTGTAATTTAGGATTGGCCCAATATAACATTATTGGGCCGGCCCATAAGCGCATCGAATAGAGAGAATTCGATGCGCGCATCGAATCAGCAATATAGTCCTTTTTCATTGGGCCGGCCCAACAGCGCATCGAATACACCTGATTCGATGCGCGTATCGAACAACGATGATTCGATGCGCCTTTCCATATTGGAATGTGGGCTCCACGGGACGGGTTCTATAGATAGCCCGTCCCCTTGTGTTCAGAGGGACTTTTCGAGATCTGGACCAACTCAGCACAGTCAGCATCGAATACACTCCATTCGACACGAGGCATATCGAATTAACCCAAATTCGACACGTTCAGAATACCATATTTCCATTCGATACGTCAGTACGCATCGAATTCGACATCTGCAAGACATATCGAATTCGATACCTCCAGACTGAATCTCACCCCGTGATAACCAGTCAGCATCGAACTGCCCCTCATTCGACACGATAGCATCGAATACTGCAAATTCGATACGCTTTATTTATTCTGTAATTTAATTATTCTATCTAGAAAGCTTGTATTTAGTGTTCCGGACCAAGCTAGTCCGATAATAATATTGGATAGCATTGTTTGATCTCATTTTGTATTATTTATTGTGTTCTATTACCGTGACGAAATAAGACCAAAACATTGGCGCCGTCTGTGGGAACACAAATTGTATTAGCTTGATAGGTAGTATGACTAGAATGACCAGATCCCAGAGTAAAGCTCTAGAAGGAAATACGGGAGAAGATCGACCGGATACACCTGAACGGAACATGCCAGATATTGCTGGACCATCTACAGCACCCCCAGCAGTACCAACTCCGGCCAGGAAAGAGAATCAAGGACCTCAAGCTGAGGAGGTACCTAATAACGAAGCCGATGCAATTGGAGCTTCAACGACGAGTGCCGCAATCCCAGATAAATTAAAAGATGAATTAATGGCAATGATAAAAGCCGTAGTGACTGAAGCACTCACTCCAGCGCCTCCCGCTATGATACCATCTCCTGTTGAATATTCTGAGAACTTGAGAGAACAAGGTTCAGCTATCCGAAGGCAGAAGGGAAAAGAAAAGGAAAAGTCTCAGCAAGACGACCGAAGAAGTAGACATACTTCGGAGGGAACAAGGAGCAAAGGGAAATCCATTCATGAAGAGCGGGGAAAGAAGCTAGTATCTGATGAGATACAATCAAAAAGGCATCATGAGAAGAGACATAAGGAAAAAGAGGTAGAATGTGTTGTTGAGCGAGCAAGAAGAGAAGACAAAAGACGCTCAGAGAGCCGTGATTCCAGAAGGGAACTGGATAAGGAAGATAATCGAAGAGAGGAATCGCGAAGAAGAAAACATAGAGGGGACAGAAGACAGTCAGGAGGTTATGATTTGCTTGGCAAGCATAACATAGTGAGCAGAAATGTTGCAAGATTGGAAAAGGAGAAAGCAACAGCTGAGACTCAAACAGCAAGGGAGGACAATCTTGTAAATCGCAGTCCTTTTTGCCGAGAGATAGAGTTGGAGATTCTGGGGCAAGGAGATAAAATCCCTGAACTAGAAACGTACAATGGGAAATCTGATCCTCGAGATCACCTTTTCAAATTGGATAGGAAATTGTCCCTTTACGGTTTCAAGGACAATATGCAAGCCAGGATATTTGCAACGACATTGTCGGAAGTGGCTGTAGATTGGTTCAATCGAATTCCTCCTGGACAGATTAAAAGTTACGCCCAGTTGAGAAAAATGTTCGAGGATCAATTTTCTAGTCAATCTAGACTGGTTTTGGATCACTCCCATTTATACACGATGAAACAGGAAGTTAATGAAAGTCTAAAGGACTTCATGAAACGTTTCAACACAGAGCTATTAAGGATTGATAGCCCGACGGGAGAGATGGTTGCAAGTATACTCTTTCGAGCAACTACCAACACCATGTTTGGTGGAGACTTACTGAAACTGAAACCCACCACCATTGAAGAAATCAACAAAATAGCCCAAGATGTGGTTCATTTCGAGAAAATGATGGCGACCAAAGTTCCTAACAGTGTGGCTGTGAGGGATAGAGAGAGAGGCAGAGAAGATCATAATCGCAATAACAGCAACAACAGGAACAGAAATTATAAAAGGGACAGTTCACCGAGAAGGTACACGCCGTTAAATGCCAACATCATGGCAGTCTTTGGGGCAACAAAGAAGAAAGGATGGCTGAAGGATCCCAGGCCAATGAGGGAATCTAAAGCCACGATGTTTTCAAGTCAATTCTGCAAATATCATAATCAGAAAGGACATGAAACAGAGGATTGTATAAACCTAAAAGATGAAATAGAACGGCTAATAAAGGATGGCAAACTCGTTGAGTTTGTTAAAAAGGTACAAGAACAGGAGAACCATTTCAACCGGAAGAGAACTCCATCTCCAAGGAAGGATAAGCAAAGAATGATTGATGAACCGCAACTTTTCCAGTATCCTCAAATTGAAGATGGGAACGCCAGGAAAGGGATGATAAATATGATATCAGGAGGTCCTGTTGGTGCGGATTCCACCAATGGTCGAAGGAAGATCACAAGAATGGTTGAATTGGATAATTTCGTGGACATGGCCAGTATACTGAGAATCGAGCATATGCCGCATGAAGAAGTCACATTTTCTACAACGGATTTGAGGAAGTTGAGTCCACAAGCTTTACAGATGTCAAACTTGAATTGCCCCTTGGTGATCACAGTGGATATAGCTAACTATGGAGTCACTAAGATGTTGGTTGATCATGGGAGTTCAGTAAATGTGCTGTTTAATTCTACGCTGATCAAAATGGGTTTGAATGATCAGACGTTAGAACCAGTAAGGACATCTCTTCATGGTTTTGGAGGTCCAGAAATAATACCACTTGGAATGCTCAAGCTACCAACTTCATTGGGAACAACACCACAGAGGAAGACGCTTATGGAGGATTATGTGATCGTTGATATGCATTTTGCATACAATGGTATCATAGGGAGACCTGCACTCAATAATTTCCGAGCGTTACCTTCAACTTATCATCAAATGGTGAAGTTTCCAACTTCTAGCGGCACAGGTGAGGTCATAACAGATCACATCGAAGGATGGAAATGCTACGTAACTTCACTCAGGACTGGGCCACAACAAGAAGAAGCAGCGGCAAGGGTATTGCCTCCAAGGCATATGGAGCGTATCGGTTAAAGATTCTGTTTCGATTTACCAATGTTGTTTAGCATTTTGAATATTTTGAACAAGTTTTTATTCGTTCTCTCTGCTATAACACGCATGAGAGACAAGAATGTATGAACTTAAAACAGGTACCCCAAGTCATGAATCTGAAGGACAGCACTAGAAGTCATGCAAATGAGCGATGCTCGAAGCTCAGTTCTATTTACATAAGCTAATTTGAATTATTCATAGAAGATTATGTCCGATTATTTGATTTGCCTGAGCATTATCTACTTTGTATAATATAATCGGTGCAGGTCTGAGAAATCAGGAGAACGGAAACTCTGCCCCAAAGTGGCACGAGATACCGAAAAGCCATAAAATCAGGAGAACGAAAACTCTGCCCCAAAGTGGTACGAGATACCGAAAATCCATAAAAATCAGGAGAACGGAAACTCTGCCCCGAAGTGGCACGAGATACCGAAAATCCCAGAAGAACTTGCAGGGACGGATACTCTGTCCCAGAGTGACACGAGATACCGGAAATCCCTAAAGAAATCAAGAAAACGGATACTCTGTCCCAGAGTGACACGAGATATCGGAAATCCCTAAAGAAATCAAGAAAATGGATACTCTGCCCCAAGTGGCACGAGACACCGGAAGAAGTCAAGGACGACGTAAGAAATAGACACTCAGCCCAGAAGTACCATGAGATACCGAATGAAGCCAAGGGCAAGAAATAAGAAGAAGCCTAGTGACAATGCTCCAAAGGTAATGAACAGATACTACATAAGAAATGGTAACCATTATAAATTTTATGTTTCAAAAAACATAAACAAACTCGCAAAAGATTAACAAGGATAAAGCAAAAATATTAAGAGAAAAGGAAAGATATTATATCCAAAGCGATGAATATAATATCCCTTCTTAATGATATAACAATTATCAAAGATTGATAAGAAATCATCGAGTTGTCAAAATAAAGTAAAGGACTGAGATAGGAAATTGAAATAAAAGACAACAGTTATTATCCCAGAAAATTAAACAACGGATATTAAATTGTTCAAACACATCAGAGCGACGCAGCGCCATACACAAATTAAAATAATAATAAAATTGTTCACAAACAGGAAAATAGTAAAAACAGCCTCAGCAACATTTAGTCTTCCTCCTCATCTTCCTCATCCTCAGATGAGGGATATGGTTCAGGCATCTCGAGCGGTGGAGGAAGACCCTTGAAAATAAGATCCTCCTTGTCCAACAATGAGGCAAAATTGTCAGGTTCTGCAGGATCAGATGTTCGAGGGGGCAATTTCTCACGGTTTGGTCCTAAAGACAGATCTAACCACTCGGGTTCGAAACTACCACGAACGTACGTTGTAGCATAAAACTGGTGCACTGTCAGAGCTTGAGCATTTCGAGCCACGCGATCATCTCGACGAGCGCACATTTCTTGAAACGTACTGCCTCGGAGGAATTGTTCGGCAATACTCAATGTTTGCTGAGGAGAAACCTATAAGAGTTATATATTAAAATGATAACATGTAGAGGAAATATGAAAATGGCAAGAAAGAACGTATAATCTACCTCTTCGAGGCCGCGCTGATAACCTTTGGCATCGGCGTTAAAGGCTTCTTGCTTAGCTGCACCAACCTCTAACTTCAGCTCAGAAATTTGCTGATTCAGATCTTTTTCGAGTTGTTCAGCCTTCTCTTGCGTTTCCTTGGCGGTTTGCAAAGCTTTCTCCTTGGCATCGAGTGCAGCTTGAAGAGCAGAATTGTCAGCACCGCTAGCTGATTCCTTAAACTCCATAAGGGCCGATACCATTGTGTCCACGAAACCCCCCGCCTAACAAAAGATGAGCGGTGAGGAAAAACTTACATAGTCAATTCAAAGAAAATACAACTCAAACTTTAAGATGGTTACCGATGACAACAGATGCATCGTATTGCGCTCTACCCTTTTCCTCTCGTTGTCAAAAATCGGCAGAGGAACTGCAAGACAAGGCAGCAATGCCTTCAAATGCTCAATGGCTTCAGCCTCTGAGAGCTCATACCCGGAAGCCCGCGCACGAGGGCCTAGGCTAGGCCCGGCCTCTGCATTTGGATCAGATGCATGAGCAGGAGCACTAGAGGTACCTGGTCTGTCAGTTACTCCTACCGGAGGAGCAACCCTTTTAGTTTGCGACCCACTTTGAGGCATCCTTCGCCTTTTGCGTTTGACAAGGTGTTCAGTTTCCTCATCTTGTCCAGCTGCTGTGTTTTGAGATGCTTCAATACCCCCTTCAGCAGCATCAGGATCATTCCCCAATAATTCCTCGAAAGGATCAACAGAAGGAACAGAAGTAGCAACACTAGAAGTGCCGACAACTTTCTTTTTGCCTTTGCTCTTTCTTTTACGGGGTGGAGGAATTGCGGGCACGGTATCAGTTTGAGAGTTCGCTATATCGGCAGCCAACACTCGGTTCATTCTGGCGTGGCGACTCATGAAGTATTTTTCTGCAACAAAAATAAATCGTTAGAAGACATAAAAAACATAAACAAGAATCTCAGAAAGATCAGTTATATACCAAGGGTCATTTTTCCCTTGTATTTAACTGGAGACAACCCAGCCAAAGAAAGGACTCGATTTTCAACGAGTTTTTTAGCATCAAATTGATGTTCTCTAACTAAATTGGGAATAAACTCGCAATTCCACAGGGTTATGGCAACTCCACTGGGAATTGTTACCCTTGTACCAGTGAACCAGTCCCGGCGGTATCCCAAGAACTCGTTTTCATAACTCTCCTTAATGAAGAAATATCTTCTTTTCCAATCCTTTCCGTACCCGGTTGCCCCACCGTTCAAAAACTTTCGGTTAGTTTGAGCCTTTACATGGTAGAAACCTTCTTCGCGTCTCGCAATCTCGAATAACGCGTAAAATTCATTAGGACTGTGTAGCTGGCCCAAAGCCTTCATTACTATGATGAAACCAATCATGCTCCCGTAAGAATTTGGCGTAAGTTGAGCAGGAACGACATTTATCTTCCGCTGAAGCCATCTCAGCTCATAAGGAATTGGAAAACGCAAACCGTTCAAAAGCTGTCCGACAAACACAGTAATGTGACCGGGGGGTGGAGTATGCATTCGATCGTTTGGGCCAGGAATGACGATTTTATACTTGTCAGGAATATTAAATTTCTCGCGCAATCCCTTACGATTATGCTGGAGACGAGACACGTATTGATCATAGGTCATTCCATGGACCTCGATATGATCGTCAAATTCCCTATTTATGTAATCTACATCTTCCTCACCCTCGCTCGGAGCACGATTATCTCTATAGGGCGAAGTCTCATCGCTATTGACTTCAGTCGTTGGATTCAACTCTGAAGCAGAATTGTTATCCGCGGGGGAATCAACTGTTATTCTATCTATTAAATCATAGATATCTCCATCGCCTGTGGTCGGGGCTGCGGGTGCATTTGAAAGATTCTCTTTGTTAATCGAACTGGAGCTAGAGCCTGAACTCGAATCACTCCCGGAATGGGTTTCAATGCTCACCATCTTTGACGAAAGTTAACTGAAATATATTTAAAAACGAGACTCACTAAGGACGCATACGTCACTACACACTCTCGTACATCACTCATATATATACAGTATTGAACGTGTTAAAAACTAAACGACAAGGCACAATATAAAACAAATTTTTTTTTACCTTAAGTATATTCTCGGTAAAAGATAGTCTTGCTTGGTTGCTTATATCCTACACAAAGTAAACAGCAAATCAAAAACACGCAATGATAGGCTCAAAACAAGGATGAGTGAAAATTTTAACGCATCGAATGTTCACAATTCGATGCTGATCGTATCGAATCACTTGTCGTTCGATGCGAGTCGCATCGAATGACGCAAATTCGATGTGTCTCACCTGAAGAGCAGAGTCTGTTGAGAGAATAATGATCGCGCCAATGCAGCACCCCCCTTATATAGGGGACGGGAGGCCCATTAGGCCCAGCTACGCTGACGCATCGAATAACGACATCGAATAGCTAGAATTCGATGCGTGCTATTTCACGCATCGAATGGCTCACAATTCGATGCGTCAAATAATTATCTTACTTTTACGAGAACTATGAACTGATCCGATTTTACTATGATTAGAAATATCCCAAATCAGTACAAATATATTTTTAAAAGTTTGGAAGACGATCTCTAAATTGATATCGTCTCCCAAACTGGGGGGACTATATGATGGGTGTAATTTAGGATTGGCCCAATATAACATTATTGGGCCGGCCCATAAGCGCATCGAATAGAGAGAATTCGATGCGCGCATCGAATCAGCAATATAGTCCTTTCTCATTGGGCCGGCCCAACAGCGCATCGAATACACCTGATTCGATGCGAGTATCGAACAACGATGATTCGATGCGCCTTTCCATATTGGAATGTGGGCTCCACGGGACGGGTTCTATAAATAGCCCGTCCCCTTGTGTTCAGAGGGACTTTTCGAGATATGGACCAACTCAGCACAGTCAGCATCGAATACACTCCATTCGACACGAGGCATATCGAATTAACCCAAATTCGACACGTTCAGAATACCATATTTCCATTCGATACGTCAGTACGCATCGAATTCGACATCTGCAAGACATATCGAATTCGATACCTCCAGATTGAATCTCACCCCGTGATAACCAGTCAGCATCGAACTGCCCCTCATTTGACACGATAGCATCGAATACTGCAAATTCGATACGCTTTATTTATTCTGTAATTTAATTATTCTATCTAGAAAGCTTGTATTTAGTGTTCCGGAGCAAGCTAGTCCGATAATAATATTGGATAGCATTATTTGATCTCATTTTGTATTATTTATTGTGTTCTATTACCGTGACGAAATAAGACCAAAACAAAGTACAAACTCCCTTTTTAACTCACTATTTTGCGTGATGCCGGATATCATCGTGTGCATGCATAACTTCACCCCATTCTAAGTTTTTTTTCTCCCCTTTATAGTTACGTACTAAACGCTTATCATGTGGTTAACTAATAACTACATGCAACTTGTACCAAACAATGATGCTCTCAAATATATATCATACGTTAACGTTAGGCTCACTCTAGCAAAGTAACATAGTTCGCGCGTTTCTTAGAAGAATATGTTTTGATGAATACTAGTGAACTACATGCATATTTGTCGAACTAAGGTGTAGTAAGTTTGTTAGCTTGCGACTCAATATTTTTAAGGGATAAAAGCATCAAGCCCCCTAATTTATGGGGTGTTTTGCGCTTTGGTCCTTAAACTATGTTTATCAGCATTTTGGTCCTTAAGCTATATGAGTGTCTGTTCGATTTAGTCCCCTAGTGGTTCTCGGTCAAAATTCGTCGGAATATTTCGTTCACGTGTGGCTCACACGCATGTCAGAAGGGCATTTTTGTCCAAAAATACAGGACTAATTGTTTTTAACGTTTGCCCCCTGGACCTATTAGAATATGAGCGATTTGCTCCCTGAAACAAGGTTAGACACTAATCACTTTTTCATGTTGCTTATAATGTTCTGTGTATCACTTTTACTTTGTATAACCTTATTGAATGTACAGGTTGCAAAACTGATGAAATTCATGGATTTAATTCATTGTCGCAAATTTCTGAGAACTCCTGATCTATCGGGTCTTCCTAATCTTAAAAAGTTGATTCTTGAAGGCTGTATAAGTTTATGTGAGGTCCACGAATCTATCGGAAGTCTCAATCGGCTTTATATGTTAAACTTGCAAGATTGCACATCACTGAGAAAACTTCCTAAGCCCATTACCAAGCTGAAACATCTCAAGACCTTAATCCGCACTGGTTGTTCTAATCTTCGTAAACTTCCGAAGGAAATAAAAAGTTGGTCGCGCTTAAAGTGCTTCGTGTTGATAAAATTGCTAAACTATAAGTAAAGTCCACAAATGTATACACGATTTCTTGGCATGCACATATCTTGTTAAGGGTATTCAAACTTCCTTGCATCTGATTTCAGCGCTGCAACTTCGATATAAATTTGGTATATTTAACACCTCTATTCCAGGGAGCATTTAAATAGGTTCAAGGGGCAAATACCTCACATTCTAATAGGTTGAGGGGTGAAACGTTAAGTCCCATATTTCTGGACAAAAATGCCATTCTGACACGCGCGTGAGCCGAACGTGAACGGAGTATTCCATCGAATTTTGGCCGAGAACCACAAGTGGACCAAATCGAACAGACACCCTATAGCTTAAGGACCAAAGTACTGATAAACATATGACCAAAGTGCAAAACACCACATAGGTTAGGGGGCTTGATGCTTTTATCCATTTTTTAATGCATAAAATTAATTTTTAGTGTGCAAATTATTTTTTTCTTCATTTGCGACATAATACGTTAAGTTAGTGTCTGAACATGATGAATAAAAGAATCCTTTACCAAGTGAAGTCTTAAGGTATCCAGAGATATTGTGAGCTTCAACAAGGTGGGAAGTTGTTGGTTTGGACATGAACTGAGTCAAGCGCTGGATGTTATAATTGAGGTTATGCCTAGTGATTGGGAGGTAGAGTAATCTACCAAAAAGTCCTCTATAAGAGGTAGGATCAGACATGAGTCAGAGCTTATGAGTTTGGTCTTGGAGTCCATATGCACATTGCTTGGTATACATCCCAAGTAAAAAAAAAAAAAACAATTTGCTAAAATGTCTAGTGTATACTTTACTTGACACATGTTGATTCCCTTCTTCTTGCATGCAATCTCAATTTTCAGGATATATTTAAGTGTTCTGAGGTCTTTGATTGTAAATTTGTCGTCAAAGATGGCATTTGATTGCATTAATTTCTCACGAGTCATTCCCTATGAGAATAATGTCATCTACACAAAAAATGGTTTAACCTGTTATCATATTGAAGAATGAATAGTGAAGAACCATAAATAGTTTATCACAACACCAGCATCAAGAGGAGGCTGTCACCACACAAAAACCTGCAGACACAGAGGCAACTCTGAACCCACCCAACATCTCTGAGGATGTCCCCCTGACTGATGAACATGTGATTCCAGAGGCACAGGTGCCTGAGGAGAATCAACCACCTACTCCTGCTTCTGAAATTTAGGGGGAGAAGGAAGGTGAACATACACAAGATCATAAGGAAGCTGCTGATGAAGAAGTTTATGAGGAAGATGTTGTTGCTGAAGGAGAAGAATCCTCATCTTCTGAAGAAGATAATTCTGCAGATGAAAATGATGAATAGGGTTATGATGAAGAAGAGGAAGAAGATGATGAAGAAATGGAGGAAGAGGATTTGGGCTGAGAGGAACATTGTTGTTGATGACTACGAAAAGTACAAGGTGTTTGAGTTTCTTGAGTCTAGGAGTATGTTATATTCCTTGATTGATGTTGTCCCCTATGTCCCTGATGTGGTTAAGGAATTTTACTATAACTTGTCTAAGTTTGTGCATGTTACAGGGTCCCCTAAGTGTGGGAGAGTGTATGTCATGGAGAAGTTCTATAAGTTCAAACCCTCTATCATTAACAAAACTTGGAGGATGCCTAGAGGATAGGAAATTGAGGAGGAAATTGATGATGACAACATGATGAAAGAATTAACAGGTGAATTAGAGAAGAAGTGGAAGGACAAGAAGAAGGTGACTAGACTCACATCCCTCACTACCATTCTGTGCAAAGCCGCCTCATTCAACTGGATACCCTCAACCAACTCCACAGTCCTCACTCATGAGATGGCTGTATTGATATATAAACTGTAAAAAGGCCATCCAGTGAACATGTGTGAGAGAATTTTCAAGATGATTGCTGAGGTTGTGCATAAGAAGGATGCAATCTTGCCCTTCCCTTCCTTGATCTACAAAATTCTCACTGATCAAGGATTTAAAAAGGGTGAAAATGAGACCTTTTTGGACAAGACTGCACAACTATCCATCACCAAGAACTACTTTGGAGGAGAAAGAATCAATGACCTTCTATGGAAGGATCCAAATGCTCTAGGAAGTAGTGGTGCAGAGCAGGGGACGAAGAAGGCACATAGCTTCATCACTACCTAAGTTGCTGAGGATGAATCCACCCCCCTGTGGCTATCAACTCTGCCATCCTTTAGAAAAAGGTGGGTTGGTGTGATAGGATGGTTGCTGACAAAACAAAGGAGATTGCAGACAGAGAGGAGGAGATCAATGAGCTGGACACCATAAAAAAACACATGTTGGTGGTGCTTTCCTCACAAAAAGGGGGAGATTAAGGCCACCAATTTTTGTTTCTTGTACTTTTAAGTTATTTGAACAATTAATATTTTGGCACATAGAGCATGTTCTCTGATGGGGATGTAATCTGAATATTACTCTGCACATTCTTAATTATTCTAGTTTGCGTTGGTTGGTATTGTTGAACTAACTGCAGGTGTTGAAATGACAGATGAAAATGTTGGGACAACACAAGTTTTAATTGTGTTGGCTGAACACTGTTGTTTTCATTGAAAAATTAAAGGGGAGCAAATTAGAATAGGTTGTAGTTCTTTATGGTCTTAAATACATGTACGGAAACAAAATTGGTTGCAGGTGGAGTTTTGTGAAGAAAGGCAAAAATGGGGTGATTAAAAGTGCAAGTGTTGTCAGGAAGTGTTGGTCCAACATTTTGTGAAGTGGTGTTGGCACAACACTAAACTCAACACTGCCCTGTTCGATTTATTTAAGTTGAATATTTTATTTTGCCTTGATTCTCAAACTCACCCAGCTCCACAAGTTGTAGTTATATGTGATATGTTTCAGGTTAGCAAGGACTCTAAGGATCATGCGGACTTGGAGAGTAAAGAAAGAGGATAAGCCGAAGACACTTGAAGATACTTGAGGATAATATTAGAAGATCTCATGAAGATAACAACAAAGGAGATTTTGGAATTATACATTGAAGAAGAGGACGATCACCAACTCGTGTCTATCACACCACAGAACAAGAAGGCTTGCTCGACATCAAGACTATTAACGAGACTAGAATTTAGTTATGAAAGAGTAGAAGAAATTCTTGAACTGTATTGGTCTTGTTTTTGTTGAGTTTTATCTAGATAAGCTATAAACTCCATATCTTATATGTTAGTTAGGGTTAGGATTGGGTTCCTTGCTCAGTTGTATTCGGTAAAATTATTAAAGTGATATTCAGTGATTATTTGGCCGTAAAGCTTGGCAGGTTATATTCATATAACCTGCTTAAAATTCATTCACTGTGTTTTTTTTATTCCGTTGCATTATTACACTACAACGAGTGTTGGGTCAACACCGAATACAATCGGTGTTGGCACATAATTCAGTGTCAACACAGTGTACGAATCAAACAAAAGGGCACAAATCCCGATCCATACATTTACACTCATAACAACAGGCTTCAGTGGGATACTGTGGATGTTCTTATATTTCATGAAGGTTTTTGGCTTAAAAGGCTCAAACTCAGTCTATAGAAACGATGGCCTATTTCATTTTCTCAGCACATTTGCATCTACAATCATCTCAAATAATAGCCAAGTTACTCGTGCAAGTTTCACAATTACATGCTTTATTACTATATTCTCATAAATAAGCAACATTAGTTTCACTTTCATACATAAACAGAATGAAAAATCTCTATGAAACTAAAATATACTTTTAACCATATTACACAAGATGTACCAAAAGTATTCATATTTTCCTTCATCTCAAATTTGTACTATATTATAAATATACTATCATAGATCCACACTTATTCATGCTTTTCATGCTTCAAATTTCCATTCTAATGTTTAAAAAAAAAACTAGACTCAAAAACTTAAAAACAAGATAGATGCATAGCAATTAAGTAAACAAACAAAGTGAAAGTGCAAGGTATTCTGGAATCAATGTTATGTGATGTTGAGATAACATTGAGGATAACATTGAAACTAGAGAACCTGCGTGAAAACTGTTCTGTAACTGCTAAATTTGAGTTTTTCCTTTATTCACTTATTAATCAAGTTTCACAGTTTTAGTTGTTTATGTTTATGTCCAGGAAAGTATCTTAATCATAAGGAAGAGCTTTGAAAGATTCCTTACTTGAAGTTTCCATAATTCAAGTTAAGTTGAATAGTCAACTCAACACGGTTTGCAAAGAAGGAAACAAATTGGAGTTCCACTGCAACTTGGATTCTTTCCAGGATTACTCTGAATTGAAGAATGTGTGTTACCTTATTAGAACTCTAATAAAGGGAACACTTATTCAAGAAAGAGGCAGAGTTCAAAAGAAAGTTCGATTCAACAAGAAAATAACAAGAGTTACCAAAACTGTGAACAACACACCTTGGAGTGCAAGTTTCAAGAAACCTATATATAGGTGTGAAGTGTGAAGTTCATCAAGATGATTACAAGACAATAGTGCTAAATAATCCAAGAGATTAATTATTTATATTGTCTTCGTCTTGCTTTTGCGAAGCTTTTGTATTAACTATTTGAAGTCTAGTTCTTAGAAGTTAAGTAGTTCGTGCTTGTCTGTTTCGTTGAGTCCGATCAATAAAGAGCGTGAGTGAATTGTTATGAAGAAAGTTATATTAAAACCTTTATTGGTTATTTCGCCTAAGGCTAGGAAGTTTTTTAAATTTTGAAAACTTCTGAAAATTATATCTTCTTGCGCTTTTAATTCCGCTGCACATTACTCTTATCAAGAAGATCACAATAGAGTTTAGGCAACGCCAACTTAACTCTTAAAGTTGTTGTGTCAATCCACGATTCGACAATTTCAATTGGCGTCAGAGCCAAACACCGACTACACTGGTGGTTTGGAGGTGATACAACACAATGGACAGTGTCAATCCTAATGCCAACATGATTCCAGTTTTGGATGGCTCCAATTATGCATACTGGAAGATCAGGATCAGGTCTCACATCAAAGCTATTGATATTTGAGCCTGGCAATCTGTGATCAATGGATACCCTCTTCCAACATTACCAAGAGAGGGTGAAGGTGATCTAGTACCAAAACCAGAAGCAGATTGGACAGCAGCAGAGGTAAGTCTCTATAACTCTAATGAAAAGGCTCTTAATGCTATTTTAGTTGGGTTAATCATCACATGTTCAAGTTAATCCAGAATTGTACAAAAGCCAAACATGCTTGGCATATACTTGAATTACATTGTGAAGGAGATTCTGCTGTTAAAGATTCTAAACATAGACAACTGCTTTAGCAATTTAAAAAACTTGAGATGGGTGTAGATGAAAGTGTTGATAGTTATTTTGAGAAAATTCTTGATATTGCTAACCAATTTGAAAATCTAGGTTTTGCTATGACTAATCACAAGATGATTTATAAAGCAATGAGAACACTATCATCTAAATTTGCTCTCAAGAAAATTGCAATGGGTGAATCTAGGAACCTTGCTAATCTACAGTTTCAAGTCGTGATGAATACTCTTAGAGAATTTGAGATGGAGCTTGCCTCACAACCTAGCAAACATAGGGTTGTTGCTTTAAGAGGATCAAGTCTTGATATGAATGTTAATTAATTTCTTCAAACTATGGTAAAATTACTAAGAAATTCAATAAGCTGAACTTTAAAGGAAAAGGTAAAGAAAAGAATCTTAGTAATAGTTCTCCAGGTTATAAGAAATTACCTCCTAAGTTTGAGAAGTACATGGCATCAAAACCTACTCATTTAGAAGCTGATAAGGTAAAAGATGTTCAATGTTTTGAATGTAAAGGATATGGTCATATGGCTAATGAATGTGCTAACACTCTTAGAAAAAGAGGAAATTCTCATTCGGTTTGTGTAGATGATTTCAATGAAGATGACTTTAGTTTTGGAGAAGCTGAAGAACAATTAGAAGAGATTCACACTGCTGCGCTACTCACTCAGATTGACTGGGCACCAGAAGACTCCTTGAACTGCCTCGGATCTCAATGTTACACCAACATTCAGGATCCAACATCTGAACACGAGACCTTCTTTGCAGATTGGGATGAATATAATGTTAATATTGAACCTAATCTTGTGTCTAACACTGATGAATCTAACTTTGATTGTTTTCATGGCTCAGCGGATCTAGATGAAAAATATTTCTTTGAAGGTGAAATGTCACAGGAGGAAATCATTGAAGACCTGAAGTCTATCTACCACAAACTGCTGCTTGAGAATTACAAACTCATCAAGAGCAACAAACGCCTGAAGGAAGAGATTGGATGCATGAAGGAGATGCTAAAACTGTATGAGAAAGACCTTGACAAAACTGAGGCTGAACTGAAGGAGGTAAAGGTAAAATTTGATAAAGCTGAACAAACCATTGCCAAATGGAACTCATCTACCTCTAAGCTTGATGAGATGATGAGTATGGGAAATCAAGGTAAAAGTGGTTTTGGCTATGTTGAGAAACCTCCCTCTGAAGATGCTAATTTTGCCTATTTGAAAGCGGGTTTTATCAAGGAAAGTAATAGCTTGAGTTGTGAAATCCCTTCCAACACTGTGAAAATGCCTACTTTATCTATCAATATTGTTTTCAACCTGGTCACATTAAGCCTTATTGTAAAAAAAATAAAATTGTGATTGAGAAGAAAACAGTAATTAATAGCAGTACCAATGTTATGAGTACCTCTGATCTGAATGTTATCCTAACATTACGTAACAAAGTTGAAGGACATAAAAGTAGAACTTGGATTGAAAAGATAAAAACTCCTAAGGTTAAAATTGTTTGCAATGTTGTCTTTTCTGTTGTTTACTCTAACCTTGTAGGTAAGTGGTATTTTGACAGTGGATGTTCAAGGCACATGACTGGAAATATTGACAACCTGAAAGATGTGATCCCTTTGACTGTTGGAACAGTTACATATGGAGGAGGCACCAAAGGGAAAATCATTGGAAAATGAGTATTGGATGTTGAAGGATTTCCACTACTCAAGGATGTGTTGTTGGTTGATGGATTGAAAGCAAATTTAATTAGCATAAGTCAACTTTGTGATGATACCTTGCTTGTTACTTTTGATAAAAGTTCATGTGATGTGTTTAATAGTGACAATGTCTGTGTCATGACAGGTACAAGATCAAAGGATAAATGCTATCTTGCTCAAGATGAAGTAGAATGCTACCATGCCAAGGTAGATGAATCTGTCATGTGGCACAAGAAGTTAGGACATGTGCACTATAGAAATCTGTAGAAACTACAGAAGTTAGATGTTGTAAGAGGTCTACCTAAGTTGACTAGTCCAGATAAAATTGTTTGTGAAGACTTCCTGAAAGGTAAACAAACAAAAGCGGTTCATACACCACTCCAGGTACAGAGTACTAACCCTAGAACTAATAAGTGCTTTGAATTGCTACATATGGATCTCATGGGTCCTATTGAGGTTAGTAGCCTGAATGGTAAGAAGTATGCTTTTGTTATTGTTGATTATTTTTCAAGATATACATGGATTAAGTTTTTGAAAGAAAAATCAGAAGCATTCAACACATTCAAGATTTTGCATGCTAGTATTAAAAATTTGTATGGCACTTCTGTAGGAAGAATTAGGTCTGACCATGGAAAAGAGTTTGAAAATGTAAGCTTTGCTAATTTTTGTGAAACTAAAGGCATTTTCCATGAGTTCTCTGCACCTAAAACACCTCAGCAAAATGGGATTGCTGAGAGGAAGAATAGAACACTTCAAGAGATGGCTAGAATAATGTTGAATTCTAGAAACTTTTCTAAGAAACTCTGGGCTGAAGCTTTGAATACTGCATGTCATATTAGTAATAGAGTTTATCTTAGACTTGGTACTACTATGACACCTTTATAAAATCTTGAAGGGTTCAAAACCAACAGTTGCACACTTTCATTAGTTTGGTATTAACTGCTATTTGCTAAAAGATAGAGATTATTTGAGCAAATTTGATCCCAAAAGTGAAAAGTGTATATTTGTTGGTTATTCTCCTAATAGTGTTGCTTTCAGGGTCCACAATCCATGCTTGCATACTATTCAAGAATCAGTGAATGTCATCTTTGATGATTTAATTGTTTCTGCAGGTACTGAAGAAGTCACTGTTTCAGATGTTGCTCCTACATTGGACCCAACATTGAGCACAAAAGCTGGAGATGCTGAACTGGAAACTAGAATGAATGTTAACTTAACACCAGAAACCCCCAATGTTAGGCCAACATCTGTAATGTCAGATTCTGAAGATGAAATAGTTCCTGAATCCAGAAGAGATTCTCTTGCTAGGATACAAAGAGATCATCCAGCCACTCAAGTAATTGCTCAAATTACAGAAAGGGTGAGAACACCCAACAAAGAAAGAGTTAATTACAAGGATATGGTAAGGTTGTGTGTTTGTATGTCTTCTTCATGTACTGTTGAAAATGCATCTTGTTTTGTGTCCTCCATTGAACCTAAGAATGTAACTGAAGCTCTTAAGGATAGTTACTGGATTAATGCCATACAAGAGGAACTCTTACAATTCACCAAAAACAGAGTTTGGAATCTAGTGCCTAGGCCTTCACATGTGAATGTAATAGGTACAAAATGGATTTTTAAAAATAAAACTGATGAGAATGGTGTAATTATGAGGAACAAAGCTAGGTTGGTTGCACAAGGTTATACTCAGGTAGAAGGTATAGATTTTGATGAGACTTTTGCTCCAGTAGCTAGGATAGAATCAATTAGATTACTCCTTGCTACTGCTTGCTGTCTTAAGATTAAACTTTACCAAATCACTGACTTGGTTGGTTTCAGTGACTCTGACTGGGCAAGTGATGTGGATGACAGGAAATCCACAATTGGGGGGCTATTTTTTATTTGGGAAATAATTTGGTCCCCTAGTATAGCAAGAAACAGAACTGTGTTTCATTATCAACAGCTGAATTAGAATATGTAGCTGCTGGCAACTGTGTTACCCAACTTGTATGGCTCAAACACATGCTTTCAGATTATGGGTTCGATAGTGATACACTTCTCATGTTCTGTGACAATCTAAGTGCCATAAGTATCTCTAGGAATCCTGTCCAACATTCTAGAACTAAGCATATAGACATAAGGCATCATTCCTGAGAGATATGGTAGAGGACAAAGTGATCAACATTGAACATATTGAGTCAACAAATCAGCTTGTTGATATGTTTACAAAACCTTTAGATAGTGAGAGATTCTTCAGCTTGAGGAAATCTCTTGGCATGTGCAATATGTGAGAATGTTGAGGGAACCAATGTTGACATAACACCACTGTCTAGCACTGGTATATTGGTTGTGGTGTAGTAGATATTCTGTTGTTTTGCTGTGTTGAATTTATTTCCTGGTGAGTCTCATTTAATCCTTGTTTTTGTCATATTTGGTTTGTGTGGTTGAACTCTTTGATGAACAACTCTTTCTAGTTGTCAGTTTCACATCTTTGTTTTGAAAAGGTAATAAAACTCTTCTGTTTGTCTGAGGTTGTGATAGCCTAACATATGGAGAAGCTGGGATACACAAAGTTCACTACTTTGATGTCTATTCAGTTGTGTCTTATTCATATGAAAGGTGTACAGGACATGTGGAGAAGTTGGGGTACATGATGTTGACAGCTTCAGTGTTACTCAGTTGTGCTTATTTTCTTATCTCTGTTTGTTTGGCCAAGGAACACATAAGGGTAATCCTTTCTACTAGGGTGTTTAGGGTTTAGACTTCTTACACTTGGTAGCACTGATCACTTGGTGAATTCTCTTGAATGCAGGTTGGTAAACAAGTATGCATAAGGAATTGGGGTGTTGGGGTGTATGACAAATGAATTGCCAACATTCATGGCATTTGTACTTGCCTAACTTGTTGCTGTTAATGTTGTTACTGGGGTGTGTGGAGTTCAGGCTGCCCTCATCCAGTAGTGACATTAGCTTTATGTTTAGCAACCTTCAGTTTTTGGTTCAGATGACTTATGAAAATAATAAAGATTATAAAGAGATGTGAACTGTGCTGGTTTGAGAAGTTCTTCATAACTGTTTACCATCTGCCTATTTGACATTACATTGTTGCATCCATGTAGAACTGCGTTGTTTTCTTTCTTGTTGTTGAGTTGTGTCGGTTTAGTCTTAGGGGGAATATAATTCATGGGTTGAGGCATACACTTTAGGTGACATACTGCAGGTGACACACTTTTCTGTGACTTTCCATACTGTGGAAGTGAATTTTTCCTTGAATTCATAACTGCTTATCTCTGTGTGTTTCTTGTTCTCTATGTTGCTTACTCGTGATTTTGATCTGAACATTATGTCTGGGGTATTCACTTGCCATATTGGTTAAGTTTCAGATATATTTTTGGATGTATCTCAAGCTCTCACATGAATCTGCCTTGGTGAAGCATGTACCTCCACCTTCTGGTTTGAATGTTATTGAATGTTATCCCAACATTGTGCACTGTCGCAGGCCAACATTGAAAACAGGAACTTATAAGTTTTCAGATTTTTGAAAACCGCTCTAATTACTTGTTACTTGCACATTGACACATGTGCGCTGGAAAACATAATGGGATGATTTTAATTGGTTAAAGATCAGTAACTACCCACTAACATTCACTCTCTCTCCACTACTCACGATTATATTAGGAATCATAACCCTAATTTCCTTATTGTACTTAAAATTTCTGCAATTTTACTCTCTATTCTCAAAATTCTCTCAATTTTTCTCTGCAAATCTCTCTTACTAACAATGGCAAGCAAGTCTCCTATTGATACTCTTGCAGATGTTTCTCTAAGTAGTGAACCTACACATGAGTGCACTCGCTCTCACACTCGAGTGCACCTGCTAAAAGAAAGGCGATTCCCTATGTACGACGAAGAAAGAAGTCCAAGGTGGCAGAATTGACTTCGAATGTTGAGCCAACAGCTGAGTCAACCACTCCAATCATCAATGAGCCTGAAATTGAGGTAAATATGGCTGAACCTAACCCTGAGATTAATGTTGATATATCTGTTGAGGGGGAGGTTGGTGAATATATGGATAAATTGGTGAAGAAGTGGGTTAGGGCTCAAAATAAAAAAGAGCAAGGGTGCTGGTGAGAAGTTTGTTGGTGGTAGAAGAATGTCTGAGATTTCTAAGAAACGTGCTGAGGCCAGAAAAAGGCAAGTTGAGAGGTTAGCTAAGAAAAGGGCTGTTGAAGCTGAGAAAAAGGCTGAAGAAGAGAAAGAATATGCTGCTACTGCTGCTGCTGAGAGAAAGAGGAAAAGGAAGCAGGTTTTGGAAGAGGAAATTAAGGTTCTGGATGTTGAGGATGAAGTGGAAGAGGAGGAGAAAGAAGTGGAGAAGACTGATGAAGAAGAGCAGGATGTTGCTGCCAACATCAGAGATAGAGACAGAAGAATACTCAAATGAATTGTATGTGATTTACCCTGAAGATGAGGAGGACTACTTTTCTTTCTATTATCTTACCAAAGATTTGGAGAAGAAGTGGGATTCTTTCAAGAGAAGGGAAATTCACCTTGAAAGAGCTGTAGAGATGACCATCTTTAAAGAACACAAAACAATGGACTTGCTTGAAGCAAGAGGGATTCATCAATCTGTGATGGAGTTGAATGATTATGCTTCTGAGATTGTTATGGAATTCTACCTAAATCTCTCCAAGTGGACAAGAGATTACAGATCTCCGAAGTATGGAAAAGCTTGGGTGAGGGGGAGAGTATTCGATATTGAACCCTACGCTATTAATAAGATAAGTGGATTCCCACTTGTTGAAGAATCTGAGGACCCCTACTACAATGATGTGATTGAATATTTGACATGAGGGTTGGTCAAAGTCTGGAAAGATGCTCTGCCAACTACAAAACTCACTTCCCTTAGTGATGTTTGGCATAAGATTGCATGCTTCAACTGGCTGTCAAGTAAGAATGTTAATGTACTAACTAAGGAATTCACAATGTTAGTGTACAAGATCAAGAATGGGCTAGCTGTGAGTATAGGGGAGAGGATTCTGAAGTCAATGTCTGAAGTTGCTGGAAGAAAGAATTGCATGCTGCCTTTTCCCTCACTCATCTGCAAAATCCTTATCAAGCAAGGATTAAAGACAAGTGCCACAGTGGGCTGGATAAAGAATGAAGGTGAACTTACAATTTTCCCAAGCTACTTGTCTGGTTCAAGAGTGAGAGATCTTCCATGGTACCCAAAAGGAGTGGTAAGACCAAGCAAAGAGAAGAAGAAGACTCAGAAGTTTGCTGGAACTTCAGTGCCTATGTCCAAAGAGGAAGATTGCATGGTCATAACTTCAACTTTTGTGGATAATCTGCTAAATTGGTTCAGGGGGCACATTGCTGATACTTAAGAGGGAGATTGAGGATAAGAAGGAACATCTCAAAGAGTTGGAGAACTTAGTGAAAAATTTGGAGAAACTCCCTTCTTCACAAAAAGGGGGAGAGTAGTTCCAATTTTAATTTTGGTTTTCTAGTTTTCTGTTTAGTTTCTTAAAACTGCTGTTATTTTTGTGTTGCTGGTACATTATCTCTATGTGGTTTGATTTGATCAAGGAACATGTCCTTGTTATCTAGCTATGGTCTGTAACTCTAAGTATTACTACTGTTTGAACTGCTCTGACTGATGTTTCTTATGAAAGCAAATTTTGAACTGTTCTTGTGTTTAACCTTTTATGCAGGAAACTCATTGGTTTCAATGTTGAGGCAACATTGATGAATGTTGAAGTCTAAACATCCTTTGATGTAGTGATGACTTTAATACATATCTTTGTTATTTTAACTTTGAGTATGTTAGTTTGCATTGAGGGGGACCAGTTTAATAGTTTTGATTTGTTTCTTGTTGATTCTAACTTTCTGTATATAAGACTTGATTGGAACAGATATTGGTTTTGTGAAGAAAGGCAAAAAGGGGGAGATTGAAAATGCAACGTATTCTGGAATCAATGTTATGCTATGTTGGGACAACATTGAAACCAGAGAATCTGCGTGAAAACTGTTCTTTAACTGCTAAATTTGAGTTTTTCCTTTATACACTTATTAATCAAGTTCCACGATTTTAGCTATTTATGTTTATGTCTAGGAAGGTATCTTAATCATAAGGAAGAGCTTTAGAAGATTCCTTACTTGAAGTTTTCATAATTCAAGTTAAGTTGAACAGTCAACTCAACACGATTTGTAAAGAAGGAAACAAATTGGAGTTCCACCGCAACTTGGATTATTTCCATGATTACACCGAATTGAAGAAGGTGTGTTACCTTATTAGAACTCTAATAAATAGAACACTTATTCAAGAAAGAGGCTGAGTTCAAAAGAAAGTCTGATTCAACAAGGAAACAACAAGAGTTACCAAAACTGTGAACAACACACCTTGGAGTGCAAGTTTCAAGAAACCTATATATAGGTGTGCAGTTTATCGAGATGATTACAAGACAATAGTGCTAAGTAATTCAAGAGATTAATTCTTTGTATTGTCTTCGTCTTGCTTTTGCGAAGTATTTGAAGAAGGTGTGTTACCTTATTAGAACTCTAATAAATGGAACACTTATTCAAGAAAGAGGCCGAGTTTAAAACAAAGTCCGATTCAACAAGAAAACAACAAGAGTTACCAAAACTGTGAACAACACACCTTGGAGTGCAAGTTTCAAGAAACCTATATATAGGTGTGCAGTTCATCAAGATGATTACAAGACAATAGTGCTAAATAATCCAAGAGATTAATTCTTTGTATTGTCTTCGTCTTGCTTTTGCGAAGTTTTTGTATCAACTACTTTAAGTCTAGTTCTTAGAAGTTAAGTAGTTCGTGCTTGTCTGCTTCGTTGAGTCCAATCAACAAAGAGCGTGAGTGAATTGTTGTGAGGAACGTTTTGTTAAAACCTTTATTGGTTATTTCGCCTAAGGCTAGGAAGTTTTTAATAATATTGAAAACTTCTAAAAATTATATCTTCTTGCGCTTTTAATTCCGCTGCACATTACTCTTATCAAGAAGATCACAATAGAGTTAAGGCAACGCCAGCTTATCTCTTAAAGTTGTTGTATCAATCCACGATCCGACAATTTCACAAAGCGTAGCTTCCTCCCCCCACACTTAAATCATGCATTGTCCTCATTGCATAAAAATAGAAAGAATTAAAGTAAAGATCAGAGAAATCTCATGATCGAGCTCAAAGGACACTTGTCAGATTTTCAGTGGTGTGACTTTCTTTGTTCGTTATACTCTCCTCGATCTCTCGCATCTCTCTCCAGTTGAGATCGTTGATGCTTTGGAACTGGTACTTGATCTCCACCAATTGATTCACTAACTCAGCACTAGTCTTTTCTAATCGTTCTTTCACCTCTAGCCATTGCTCATATGCCGTTTTCCATCTCTTCGATGAGGGTGACAGAATTTCTTTAATTTCTTCTATTGCTGATAACTCGTTGGTGTTGAAAGTTGTTTCTATTACTTGCCTCGCAATGTGATTTATGGGATATGTATTTCGGTGGTGTATGTCTGTATCAAGCTCCGGACATCCTTCTTTGATACAAATAGTAGTTATCAGTGCTCCAAACTAAATGAAACATGGAGGACCATTGATGGTGTGCTCCTCCAAGCGTTGATTATGATTTCTCTCATATGTGTTATATCGCCTCTTTGAATGCACATCTTGATCTTAGCTTGGTCCCATGAAATGTTTCCTTCATAATCTTGCGGTAAGATTCTCGAACTCATGAACAAATAAATCTCCTTACAAATTTCTTGCAAATCTCCATACTCAGCCTCCAACGCGCAGTCTTTATTGTAATGAAATGCGAGGTCTGGTTGTAGAAGTGACCGTGAAACACGTTTGATTGTAAACTAATGTTGTAAACCTGTATCCCAAAGTAACATCTGCTATGCCTTCAAATTCTAATATTTGTGCACGTCCCTCGTAGTGATTTGAACTGATCTACCTCTAACCCAAACATCACCATTGCCTTCTTCATAATGAGCATAGTATTCACAAACAATGGTGTCGTTCACAATACATGTTCGTCTCATCATTCGTTCTAATCTCGCTTGCTCCCATATATATTCATCAACCTTCGTACTTCTTGTTCATCAACAAAGTGACTCTTCAGTAATGCCTTGCACAAGTGAATCAGTCTTTTCTTAGGAATCGTTTGTGATCGAATTTTAGTTTAGCCAATGATAGTTTTGATGCTCTCCATGGTATTCTCGTTGCTGGATCAATGGTGTCATAACTTCCCGATGCCATGTTCTTCTACAAAGAACAACAGAAAAACAAAGATTCTTTCAAGAAATTTTTATAGATAAGAGAAGTAGAGAAGAAATAGTCTTATGAATTCTGAGAGACAGAGAATTGCAAGAGTAATTATAGTTATAAATAAGATAATTCTTAATTAGAAATTTAGAATTTTTTCATTAAGTTGCACAACTATCCTATAATAAATAAAATTACAATGGAAACAACTCATGCATCCATGGAATTTAATCATAAGAAAAATATAAGTATGGTAAGAATGGTAAGGTTAGAGATTGCTCATCCAAATTCCGTGGATTTTGATTTCTACATGTCTCATGATGCCTTTCAAACTGACATACGTGTACTACAAGAAAAGCTTGAGATGTGATATGGTCATCACGCATCCTAATCGCGCGTCTGTTGCACGATGTAAACTTTGAAGCGGTATTGGATGTGGTAGTTTCTAGAATTATTGCATCACCAAATCAGATCGCTCACCTCGATTGTGTGTATGAGGTGTGATGTGAGAAGTGGTCCCGCGTCCTGATTGCACGTGCTACCGAAAAACATGTTATGCATGCTTTAATTTGTGTTGTTCTCACTTTTTCCACTATCGTCTTGCTTGTAACATGTTCGTCCCTCAACTTATACATTCTTTCACTTTCTTCTGTTTTCTTTTCCTGTCTCAAGTGTTCGCTCATAGAAAGATTGGGATAAATTGCTATATATGATTCGAAAATAAAAATTGACTTAAAATTGAACTAAATGCTAGACTCGAAATATAACTTTTCTATTGTGGGTTGCCTCCCACACAACTCTTAGTTTATTGTTGGTTGGCTCGACACTTTTGTTGGATTCATGGAGGTTCGAATATCCGGATGAGACCCCAATCTTCAAAATATGTCAATGTAATGTATCAGCTTTAGGCGGTTTTCTCCCCTTCTTCCAATGGAGACTCTTCTTCATAAACTTGTTTTCCAACCTCGTGTCTTTTTCCATCGTTGCTTGCAATTGAACTCTCTTTCTTTTAGCCTTCCTATGCAGTGGCTCACGAGTTCTATGTTTCATAGCATTCCTCTTCAAATTTTCATCTTCATCGGCCACTACTTGCATACAAACTCTTTTTCTTTTTGCTTTTCTATGTAGCGGTCGCAAGCTCCATGATGCAACCTTTTTTATGTGGCGTTGGAATGCAATGCTTTCTTTCTCCTTGGTTTTCTATGAAGAGGCTCAAGAATTACATGAAGTACTTTTTGAGATTTCACAATAGTAGAATAGGCAATTGTGATTGACTTCTTTGTCTTCACCTTTTTGTGTGATGGCTCTCCGTGCCCATCTCTCAGTTCTGCATATGTTAAAAAGGCAAATTCAACACTCTGAAAATTAAAGTTTTTGTACCTCACATGATTATCCAATTTAGACTATTTGATTGTAGGTGCATAATCGAGAAGCCATTCAGTGTTGGGATCCACGATCATGTCAATCTTCACCGACTTCTCCTTCAATGAACCGTATCTTCAATTAGTAGTGGTGGTTCGGCCTTTGCATTGTCATCCACGCCAAATTATAAGTTGAACTATGTCTTCTCATCATTAGTATTGAGTGTTGGGTCACTCACTTGTTTCTCCGCTACCTCTTATTGTGCATAAATAATGGGCATTGGGTTAAGTTCAATCTTTACTTGTATAAAGATGGTGTGAGGGTGGTGTCTCTTGATTCTCCACAACGTCGATTTGAGGTTCTTCTTGATCAATATTCAATAATGTATCTTCTTCTATTGATATTTCTTTGATGTCCTCCTTATCATTGTTGACTGCATCCCGCACGTATAATTCTCTATTTTGACCAGTATTGCACTTTATGATTTTAAAGTATCACCTAAAGTGAGTATCATTAGGAACTCATCAATATCGAGTCTGATTTTCATATTTAAACAATCCTCCAAGGTAGCACAATGTTCCAAACATTTGTCGAATGGGCCAGAGAATGCAAAATCAATGTAGTAGCATGTCCAATAAGGTAAGGCGTCCTCGTCGTCAGCCTTCTCTTCTTCAGACATCTCTTCGTCCATAGTACCTACAATATACTACATGACTTAAGAAAATTAATTCTCCCAACATAGAACAATATATAAGAAACTAATAGCGACTGATTTTCTATTCCCCGAAAATGTAGACAAGTCTGAATCCTTGCAAACAAGTTCAATGATTCACTCAAAACAAAAATATCCATTACTCCCCGGCAATGGCGCCAAAAACTTGGGTGGCGTTTGGTGTGATACAAAATAGAATATAAGCTAATAAATAATTGTCACGCCTAAGTCCCACTGTGTCGCAAGTGCATGAATCAAATAATAATAATAAAATGGTAAGTATAGTTACAACCAAGTATCGAATCCCAAGGGAGTGGTGGACTGTTGAATGAATCAATTAAATGCAAAATACAAATTTATTGTCACTTTTGTGTCTTGTGTTTGTAGGATGAATGATATTTAATCTAAGAATGCTATGAATGTGTTTAAACTAAGAATGAATTGCCTAAGATGCTTAATAACTAGGATGCAAGAATATATTCTATCTAAGATGCAAGAAAACAGTAAATTATGATGTTGTGGTTTTGAATGCAAAATAACAGTAAAAGGCAATAAAGCTAAGAAAGTAATATAATCTATTAAACTACGAAAGCTTTGAATTAAACTAAATAACTAACCTAGAACATAATTGAATTGATTGAGTTTGTAAGCAATATAAAGGAAGATTGTTTAAAGGTCGGATTTCACCTAGATCTCTTCCTATATTTCAGTTCTAATCCTTAGTAGTTGCTTGATGATATACGGCTAATGGATCTGCGGCATATGGCAGGAGTTATCCCAACCACACCCCTATGACTCTCTAATAATCTACCGTAATTCCGCAATCAACCCAATTTTGAGTTGTTTTAGTAGAGATATCAAATTTGTAACCCAATTAACTCATCAACCTCGCGTCAACAAAACCTACATAATTGAGATAGATATGATGTGGTCTAGGTATTGCGCTCCAGTTGCTATCGCAAGTCCAAAGTCACAAATCAAATATATATGACAGTCCTTAGCGTTCTACACTTCGGGTGGCTCCACTCGGGTGCTTCCATTTTATCCCAGCGAGAGTAAGGTTACACATCATACTATTATTCTATCTAGACATGCAAGAACACCAAGTACACATCTCATGAAATAACTAAAATATATTTATTAATCCGAGTTACTCCCCTACTCCAAACAATGAGTAGGTTAGCTCTTCATAGTCATGAGTTCAACAAACCTCCAAAAAGTGAACAACATAAATAAGATAAAAGGGTAAAGAAAAGCTTCTCGGATCCGGTGGAACTTCGTTTCTTGACTCTTCTTCTTCTCTTCTTGATGATCTATTTTTCTTCTAAACTGGTTTCTCTCACACAATGATTCTACTAAACTAATGACTTTGTGGTCCTCTCTCTCTTTGACGACTCTTACGGTATCTATGTCGGAAAGTTGTTGTATGGTACTATAAGCTACTATAATTGGTTGTGTCACTTCTGAACGTAGACTCCTTATTTATAGCTTTTCTTCGCTCCAGGCCTCCTTCTAGGGTTTATGTCATCCAGGGCCACTTCTCGAAAAGTTGCGCCATCTGAGTTGCGTGATGTGCCATCGTGCAACTGCTACATGATCGGGTTTTCCAGCGCTCTTCTCATCGGGTTAGTTTCTGCCTCTTCTGCAAGATCCTTTGATGTCCTCTCTTCAATCGCCCTATGCTCAGGTATTTCTTCATTGGTTCTCCAAATTAGTACCTTGACCCTTTGCATTTCGAAAGTATCTAGTTTGGTCCTTTTTAGCTTAGTTTCATCATGACCTCATAAAATCCTAAGAAAATACAAACAATAATATGCTATCATAAGTAATCAAAACTCTAAGCAAATCGATACTTAAATCACGCTTAACAAACTCTTATCAACAAGCCATATTCTACTTTGTGATCGGGCAATCTATAAGCCAAGAAAATGCTTTATTTTCCTAAATCCTTTATCTTGAACTTGTCATCAAGCTATTTCTTGAGGGACTGATGGTAGTGAAATCATTTCCTCCCACCAAAATATCATCAACATAGACAAGAAAAGATTGAATGATCAAGAGCAGATTAGTGAACCAATCAGATATAAAACTGAAGAAAGCTTAGAGTACCGATTCCATGAAGGTTGTTCAAGTCCATATAAGGAATTAAGTAAGAAATACACGCGAGTCTCTTCATGTGAATTATCCATGTGGGAGTGTTATGTAAACTTCCTCATGTAGATCACTATAGAGGAAGCAATTATGGACATTAAGTTGATCGAAGTGTCAAATCCTGGCAGCAACAATAGTAAGGACACAACGAATAGTAACAACTTGGGTAACAAGGATAAAACTATTGATATAGTCAAACCCTTCAACTCAAGTATATCTTTTGGATACCAAATGAGCTTTATACTATTCAGTAAAACCATATGCATTCAATCAGGGTTGTATGGATAAACCATCTACATACGAGCTTTATATCGTATGTGTTATATGGATAACTAAATCGTGTTTTAATCATAGAAAACAATTCTTGCATATAACTAAAGGCTTAAAGTGCATGAGATAGATCCAAGTATATTTAGTGTGTTTCTTCGACTTTAGTCAACAAATAATGAATCTTAAAAGAAAAGAAGGTATGGTAGCACCCAAAATATCAACAAAGAAATTGCACAAAATGCTTCAAACTTATATTGATAGTTAATAAGAAGGTAGTCTAGTTTGTTTTCCAGGAGCACATGTACTACAATGATCATTATGGTTTGCAAGAGGTATAAATGGGAGCATATTTTTAAAAAAAAGGGTGATCTAATCGTTGGTGCCAAGTGTAGAAGCTGCTACAATGGAATGTTTAAAGTGGTGGCACTAAAAGATTTAAGCTTCCTACTAGCTTTGATGAGTATCTAAAGTACTCATTATCCCGAATTAAACTGAAAATTCCTTAAGTAATTAGTTCATTTCAGTTGGAGATCATGTATTTAAGGTTTTAAGAGTGTGCATGTTGGTGAAAACGGAGCATTTTAGTGCAAATATGAGTTAAGATAATGAATGCAAACAAGGTTATTTTTCGAATCAAGTAAAGAGTCCAATGGATGAAACAACGAGTTACTCGGGCAAAGGAACGGAGAGAGAGAGAGAGAGAGAGAGAGAGAGAGAGAGAGAGAGAGAGAGAGAGAGAGAGAGAGAGAGAGAGAGAGAGAGAGAGAGCTAAAAGTTACACAATGAGGAGAAGTGGAATGATGTTGTTGTTTCAACGACATGGTGACATCCAATAGAGAAAGAATTACATATTGTAACATATACCATTGGAAATTCACGGATGTCTAGTTTCTATTGCAAAATGCGGATTTCAATTTTGACATCTAAAGAAGAATTTAAAGCCAAAAGTGTAAAGCCGTGCAAAGAACAACAAAACTTGAGCAACGTGACCTGCACGAAAAACGTCTGAAACGCTAAAAAACTTAATAACAGCCACTTAACTATAAATTATATAAGGGTTACACATTTTTCATCATCTCGGGCATCTCAACCACCCCACACCATGCAAACACATCACGCTCCTCCATTATCATCTTCAAAAATCATCACACATTCATCCATCTCTTGAGATCATTAATTTAGTTCATAGTTATTAGAATGTGGTGATTCAAGCCCAAATCCAACCATAAGAAGTAGAGAAACGAAGATTGAAGATAGAGATTCCAAGTCCCTCCAAGATTGACAATTTATTCTTTTGATATATGACCTAACAGAGAAGATCCTAAAACGAGGTGAGAGAGTTTTAGGCGCGACTAAAAGCAACACTAGAAACTCGGTAATTCATTGAGAACATATGAACTTAGCATAATAAAACTCACTAAAGGAGAATTGGTAGATTGTCTATGAATCACATAATAAATAGTTATCAAACTGAGCTTCAAAGAAACATCATCTATATGATAAATTATCGTTATTTAGTTACTTTAATAGTTAAAATCAAAACCTTTTGAGAAAAGTGCAAAACTAGTCCTAACCTATAGGCCTTTTTTCCAAAACTATACCCAGCGTTTGAAAAGTTACAAGCCTATACCCAACCTTTGTATTCTGTTCGAAACTAGCTCTAACGTTTAATTCCGGCCAAAAAACGTCATATTTCGACATCATGACTTCATACTCCGTTTTGGTCGAGGGAAAAATAGACATTTCACCAAAAAAACGTCATATTAAAACACTCATCTTCCCCACCATCCCCGACCCCCCCCCCCCCACCCTGCCTCACCTGCCTCACCAGACCCACCCCCACCACCACCCCTACCCGACACCAAAATCACCAGCACCCCACCGCCACCACCCCAAACCCGCCGTCGCGTCCAAAATCGCGGTGATGGTGGCGGTGGCGTCGATTTGACGCCACCATCACCACGATTTGCAATGGTGGCGTCAAATCGACGCCGCCATCACTACAACTGCGATTCTAGACGCGGCAGGGTGGGGCGGGGTATGGGGGTCAGGGATGGTAGGGGCGGGGTAGGGTGGGGAGATGGGTTTTTCTTTTTTTTCTTTTTCAATAATAAAAAATGATATATCTTAATACTTTTGTTTGCATTTCAATAATAAAAAAATTATATACATATATTGTTTTGTTGATTTCAATAATAAAAATTATATCGTATCTATCTTATTCAGTTATTGCAATGATCTTAGATTTGCAGAATCTATACATCTAATATCGTGTTATAAAATATGAAGAACATTTTGAAAGATAAATAATAGGACAAATTAATATTTCTGCCATGTAAGTTTGTCCATTTAATAAATCTGCCCAATAAGTAACGAATTTTTAAAACTAACCAACCTTTTGGCATTTTTTCAATTTTTTCTGCCTACCCACTGCCACATAGGAAAAATTCGCTTATGTGGCTGCTACATGGAAAAAAGACACACGCCACATCAATATATTTAAATCAAAAATATATATTTTGTCTATATGGCTGCCACATGTAATATATTTAAAATATAAATATATTTATATCCATAATATATATAAATATATAAAATAAAATATCTTTATGTATTAAAATATATCAAATATATATAAATATATAAAAAAAGAAAAAATTCATAAATATCATTTATATCCATAATATATATATATATATAAATATATATATATATATAAAATATATCTTTATGTCTTAAAATATATCAAATATATAAATATAAAAAAAATCATAAATATTATTGATATCCATAATACATATATAAATATATATAAAAATATATTTTTATGCATTAAAACATATCAAATATATATAAATATATTAAAACATATCAAATATATATAAATATATAAAAAAAGGAAACAAATCATAAATATAATTTTTTATTCTGAAATTACATTATATATATAAAAAATTATATATATATATATATATATATATAAAATACTTAAAAGAACATTATATATATACTTAAATATATAAATAATAATAAAAAATATTTTTATTACTGAAATTTTAAAAAAAATAGACCCCCCCACCCCGCAAACCCCACCCCTCCCCCTCACACCCGCTGCAACTCGCCGGTTTGCAGTGGCGGCGTCAATCGACGCCACCATCGCTGCAACACGCGGTTGCAGCAGTGGTGGCGTCGATCGACGCCGCCACCACTGCAACCGGCGAGTTGCAGCGGGTGTGTTGGGGGGTCGGTGGGTTGGGTTTGCGGGGTGGGGGGTCTATTTTTTTTTTAAAATTTCAGTAATAAATTTTTTTATTGTTATTTGTATGCTTAGTATATATATATATATATATATATATATATATATATATATTGTTTTTTAAGTATTTTTTTATATATGATTTTTTATATATATAATGTAATTTCAGTAATAAAAAATTATATTTTGTGAATTTTTTCCTTTTTTTATATATTTATATATATTTGATATATTTTAATACATAAAGATATATTTTTTGTATATATTTATATATATATATTATGGATATAAATGATATTTATGATTGTTTTTCTTTTTTTATATATTATGGATATAAATATATTTATATTTTAAATATACTATATGTGGCAGCCATGGCGTGTGTCATTCCTTCCAACTCGGCTGCCATGTAGGATTTTTTCCTATGTGGCAGAGGGTGGGCCGAAAAATTCAAAAAATGCCAAAAAGGTGGGTTAGTTTTAAAACTTCGGTACTTATTGAGCAGATTCATTAAATAAGCAAACTTACATGACAGAAATATTAATTTGTCCTAAATAATTTTGAAAAGGAAAATATATCCTTGTAGATGATTTTTTATAATGATACCCATAGAAGTTAATATATTATTATAATGTTGTTGTTAATTTACAATGAAGAGTACAATGATATATCTACACGAAGTTTCTACACAAATATGGAAGAATATCAATGAAACATATCACCTATGACAGAATGGAATCCCTATAAGTATAGAAAGATGTTAGGTGACAATTGACATAGACTTGCATTATACATGCCTCTCAAACTTCTTGTTCCATCGACAAAGACAATTTTGAAGCAAAGTAAATGGAAGACACTTGGTCTAGAGTGTTAATTTGCGAGAGTTCGACAAGACCATTGACGACAACATCATGGATAAAATATATTGTTGAGATTTGTGCCATGTGTATAAATAACAAATAGGTCTGGTCTCGTGTAATATTTTTTGAAATAAAAAACTAAATGAAAATGTTTTATTTAAATCATTTTTTATGAATATCATAATGATATACTGAATTATTTAAACTGTAGACAATTGTTTATGTCAATAATAATATTTAATATTATTGGTTCAAAAGGATCACTGAATCATGAAGCTCAAGATTTTGTATATAAGTCGTTATATGGAAGAGGAATGAATTTGCGTTGAGTGGATCATAGAAAATAGTCAGCGACATTTTTTTATAGTTGGGAACCTATAAATAAATTAAGTCGTGAATGTAGTGCGTCGTCATAATTTAATGAGTTGATCTTTCTCGATCAACGTATGTGAAGACATCTAATTTTTGCATTCTTATACAAATTATTTTTGTTGTGCATCGAAAAATACAAAATAGCAACAAGAACACATAAATACGCACAATCAAAAGCTATAAAATGACAGTTATCATACAAGACACAGTTTGTTTACCCTGTTCGTCAACAGACGACCTCTGGGAGCGATCCAAGCCAGGATCGCTACTAGGATGATGATAAATAATTACAAATAAGATACAACATATGTCACTCACAGATTAAGAACAATGTCTCTAAATCTCTCAATCTATTCCTCACATATCTATCATGGAGGCTACAAGGTTACACATCGGAGGTTACAAGATAACAATTTACCTTCTTAGGTTACTAGACCAAAGAGTCTCTTAAATAGCTATTGAAACACGTACTAGGACAACATGCAGAAGTTGGGCCAAAACTAGGCCGAAAAGGGACCGCGATACATGTCGAGTTCGTGCACCTTGTCGTGCGAGTCGCACGAGTCAATTGCTTGACATATGGAATGGAACGTACGGCACACCCTAACTAGCGTGGTTCTCGCAGCCCTTTTACCATTCTTCTTGTATCTTTGTTGTTTAGGTCCTTCATTCCTCACGCTTAGCTCTTCGTCTTCGCTGCTCAATGCTTCATCTCTATTTTTTTGGCTTTACAAACCTAAAAATCTGTATAAAAGACTGTAGCACGACGAATAAAAGAGAAATTTGTGAATACCATTAACAAATAGTTTCTCTTTTAATCCTTCGTCAATATTGATGATCATCAAATCGTTGATCTCAATCCATCGTCTATCATAGATTTCTGCTCGTGATCAAACTCATTTTTGACTTAGACGTCGTGATGTTATTTAATTTCTACAACATCTAGTACTCTATCTTGGAGGGATTAAGGCTGAGTATCCGAGAATGTGATTAAATTATATGAAATTCTAAAGTATTTCCCCTTATTATAGTTAGCAAGCACATTTGTTGATCTGAGGTCTCAGATCATAAATGTTATGAATATGGTCACATATACTTTATGTAATAAAGGACATAAGATATGATAAATAAGTTGACACATTCTACCTATTAGATCACAAAACGTAATAAGGAGGATTGACTTGACTAGAATTGAAAATATCAGTGTGGTAATAATCGAAAATAAGCTCCTCGAAATCCTTATCCTATTTCAAGATCAGCATGAAGCAAAAACAAAACTGACACGGAGCTCCTCGCAACCTTATCTTATTTCAAGATCAGGACGAAGCAAAGACGGAGCTGATAAGAAGCATCTCGAAATCCTTATCCTATTTCAAGATCAACACGGAGCAAAGATGGTGATGACATGGAGCTCCTCGAAATCCTTATCATATTTCAACATCAACGCAAAGCAAAGACGCAGCTGACGCGAAATTCCTCGAAATCATTATCCTATTTCAAGATCAGCAAGAAGCTGAGACGAAGCTGACACAGAGCTCTTAGAAATCCTTATCAAAAGAAGATCCGACACTTGACAGACTCCTGTTCAATCAAACATACACCACCATTTGAAGAAACCCGGTTGTAAGCAACTCCTAATAATCTATATAAAGCACGCCCTGCCCCCTCTTTAATTTGAAGAAAATGGGAGGAAGACAAAAAGAAATTGAGTCCCTTAGATAAAGGCAATATTAAATTCTTTCATTTTATCTTCTTTACTAGTCCTTGAATCGGGGGAAGGACCCACTCAAATGTTATTATTTTATCTATCATCAAATGGTGTTGTTTGTGGAAAACCGATCTTCTCATCCCGTAGAAACAATTCCATGGAATAGAGGAACTAGGAAAATCCTAAAAGTATAGAAGGGAGTTCATGTCTTTGTTTTTAGAAAATATTGGCCGGTCGTATATACGCCACGTCCTTCACCACCACTCAGCAAAGTATAAATAAGTTAGGCGAAGACCTCCATTTTCTAGATCACCAAAAAGTTGACCCTAGATGAAGGATCACCAGGTAGCACAATACCATGCCGCTAAAATAGCCAAGCTCCCCCCAACATCAAAATCACTTAACCATTTCTCACATAAAAAATATATGTGCATATAAATAGATAAAAAAAAAGGTAGGAACAATAGAGTCGATCTAGGTTCGAGGTCCCTTCGTTGCAATCACCCTAGTAATCGTGAAAAGGCAATAAAGGGGTAAGGATCAACAAAAATTACTAATAAGAAAGGGTTATATACACCAACTAAGCTATACATACAAGACTCTTATGGATATATTTTACAAAAGCTTCGCGTTCCTCTTGTCCCTCTTCAAAAACCCTACATTACAAAACCCCTTATACCCCGTAAAAAAGTTCACATCAGTACCATATAAAGAAGGATGATAAGAACCCTTCAAACTTGATCGGACCAAATGATGTACTGCCCTTAGTCCAAAACGGGTCGCCTCCCTTCCTTTTTGACTGCTCGTCACATATGTGATCCGTGGAAACTGACAGGGCGATAGGATTTGATGCTGATGCACCTACCGTTCTTGAGTCATACGAACTGGAATCCTTCGCCCCTTCTATAGGTAGAGACATGGACACAGAAGGACTTTCTCAAGAAAGATCCACTACTAACTCAAGGATCACCAAGTCTGGACGAAACACGAGCATCGACTGAAATACGTCCGAAAAATGCTATAGCCAACAAACAAGAATTATTGCGCCTTATCACTAAAAGAGTCACCTAGAATCGGGACGAGTCAGGAGGCAAAGGAACAGATGGAGGCGCAGGGTACGCAAGGGAGTCCGCAGCTCCAACGGCGCTGAGAGCGTCGCCGATTTTGGTGGGGGAGGATGTCACGATCGGCTAGTTTCAGGGATGCAAAGGTCGGACGGGGCCGGCACACTTGTGCGCAAGGATGTTCGACCACGGGCACAGCAAACGGCTAACGAGCAAAGGGCAAACGGCGTTAGGGATGGGCGTGCGACGTGGGCGCAAGGACGTGGGGCATCCAAATGGATCGATGCTACGAAGGACCGTGCCACGGGGCGAGCACGATGGTCCGAGAAGATTAACGAAGGCTCTAAGCACTCGAGACACGATGCGAAGGAGCGCGGACGCCACCTTACGAGAAGGACCAAGAGGCTTCTAGAAACCAACGATGGCAGTGCGGGGCACCGACTTACTAGAATGAACGAGAGGAGTCAGGACTACTCTCAAAGGATACAGAAGGTCACGTGTGGGATGGTCGCACGTGCCCGGGCAAATCAGTTAGGCCGCGGGTAGGCCACGGGGAGGACCAACTTACAGTGTAAATACAAAGTTTTGGGGTCACTTCGTAATTACCGATAGTATAGGGACATGTTGTAATTAGTTCGGATCTAGAAATGTCTAGAGTTAACTGGACGGGACTAGAATCAGCACTGCCTTACTGTTAATACAAAGGATTCGGCAATCCTATCAGCAGTAAGGTTAGTAATACTGTTAATTGCTTGGGTGGGGCCTAGCCCACACTATATATATAGGAAGGCACTCTTGTGGCCATTTGCAAGAAGCAGCCTTGGCAACAAACACTTGTAATCGGTTTGAGCGTTGAATTAAAGAGTTGTAACATTATTTCAAAACACTTGTGTTCATTCAAACTCTTTTCTTCTGTTCCATCCCATTCTTCCGAGTTTAGCAGCCTCCTTGGGAAAATTAGGCTTACTAGCTAGC
Organism: Linaria vulgaris; assembly: GCA_948329865.1. Classification (NCBI taxonomy): domain Eukaryota; kingdom Viridiplantae; phylum Streptophyta; class Magnoliopsida; order Lamiales; family Plantaginaceae; genus Linaria; species Linaria vulgaris. The sequence continues at coordinate 79,209,918 of OX415250.1, read as the reverse complement.
CGACGGGACCGCGCTTGCTAGGCCACACGGACACATCGTCGACTCAAAGGGACGGTAGTCAATACAAAAGGGTTAAGCCCGTGACACGTGGTATCAGAGCCACGTTCGGGAAAGTAACCAAGGCTCTTGGCTTCAGCGCTAGTTTAGAAGTTGTTGCTTGAAGCTTGTTTGTTTAGAGGAAGGGATGTCGGGGCAAGTCAAGCAGGGGCCGACGACCCGGAGCCATGGGGTGCGCGAGCCTTCGAGTGATCTATCTGCTGGGACGTTAGGGGACGGTTCCCATGCTTTGAAACATCGCATGGGCTGGATGGAGCTAGCACTTGTTGAGGCACAACGTATGTTCGAGATGCTACTTGAGTGAGTAGGCGAGCTCGAAATAAATGAGGACTTAACGGAGCGATTAGGCACGCTGGAGGAACAAGTTTTGTCCCATATAAATGCAATCTCTTATGATTTTCAGAAACTAAAGGATGTCGTCGGGGACTTGGATACCTTGCGGGGCGAGGTTCAGGCGATGAAGGACGACATAGCCATGGTGAAGCGAGTCGTCCGCAACATAGAGCAACAGAGTGGCCCGACGACGCCGGCTAAAGTAGAAGGTCCTAGGCCATCACCATATAACGGGGTAAGGAATGCAAGGGACATTGATAACTTTCTTTACAATATCGAAATCTACTTTGCCTCCACCGACGTGCATGATACCGACACACGTCTATGCACCATCCCACTATTCTTGATGGATGTGGTGATAATATGGTGGAGAAGACGGCGATCCGACATGGAGAAGGGACTTTGCCACATTTCGACGTTGGATGACTTTGTCCGGGAGTTGAAGCATCAATTATACCCGAAGAACGTCGAATATGAGGCACAAGGTCGATTGAGGCGACTCCAACATCGGGGCACAATTTGGGACTATGTTAAGGAATTTCAAGAGATAATATTGGAGATCTCGGATCTTTCGGACAAGGATGCCTTGTTAACTTTCTTGGACGGGTTGAGGCCTTGGGCTAGGCAAGAGTTGCAACGGCCAAGACTTGGCATCCTCCATAGCGGCAGCAGAGGGCCTAATCGAAATGACGCCAAGGGACGACGACAAAAAGGGCAAGGACCGACGGGACAACTAGGGACAACACGGCATGGAGGGCCATGGTCGTTTGGGTCAGAGGGACAGTTCGACAGACCCGAGCAAAGCCAGGACGAGTGGTACTAACGGTATGGGATGTTAGGATCACACGGACCGACAATCAAAGTCAAAGAACTATTTTTTGTGTGGCGGGGCAGATCACTATGTCAACAACTGCCCGCAACGGGGCCGACTAGTGGCAATTGTGCATCGCGTTGAGGAACCGGATGAGGATCGCAGGGAAGTGCGAATGGGAGCGCTCCAACTCCTTATCGCGGATCAGAGACGTAGCGAGTAGGTGAAAGGACAACGTCGGGTGCTCTTGTATGTGGACGCATGCATTGGGCAACACTTAGTCCGAATTCGAATTCTTGTTGACACCGACGCTAATTATGGCTGTATGGATGACAAAGTGGCGCGCAAGATTGGACTAAGCATCACCAAGACGAGCGGGTTCATCAAGCCGACCAACAAAGGCTCGAAGCCGATAGTAGGCATGGCAAAGGATGTTCACGTACGCAAGGGACCATGGCAGGGACCGATAAATTTCACAGGTGTACCCTTGGATGATTACAATGCCATCTTAGGACTTGAATGGTTCGACAAGGTACGTGCTTTGGTTGTACCGTTCGCACATCATATACTTGTAGTTGGAGACAATGCTTGCACGATACCAATCCATAGATGGGCGACAAGGGTTGCAACCATCTCTACCATTATGTTGATCGAACCGGAGGCGTGCATCAACCAATAATCGGGACCGATCATGAGGCAAAGGAACAGATGGAGGCGCAGGGTACACAAGGGAATCTGCAGTTACAATGGCGTTGAGGGCGTCGTCAATTTTGGTGGGGGGATGTTATGACCGCCTAATTTCAGGGACGCAAAGGCCAGACGGGGCCGGCAAACTTGTGCTCAAGGATGTTCGACCATGGGCGCAGCAGTCGGCTAACGAGCAATGTTAGGGACGAGTGTGCAACGTGGGCGCAAGGACGCGGGGCGTCCAAATGGATTGATGCAACGAAGGTCCATGCCGAGGGGCAAGCACGATGGTCTAAGAAGCTTGACGAAGGTTCTAGAGCACTCGAGACGCAACGCAAAAGAGCACGGACGCCGCCTTACGAGAAGGACCGAGAGGCTTCTAGAAACCAATGATGGCGGTGCGGGGCACTGACTTACCAGATTGAATGAGAGGAGTCGGGACTACTCTTGAAGGATCCAAAAGGTCACGTGTGTGACGGTCGCACGTGCCCAGACAAATCGGGCAAGCCATGGGTATGCCACGGGTACGACCAACTTGCGATGTAAATACAAAATTTTGGGGTCACTTTGTAATTACCGATAGTATAGGGACGTATTATAATTAGTCTGGATCTAGAAGAGTCTAGAGTTAATCGAACGGGACTAGAGTCAGCACCACCTTACTGTTAATACAAAGGATTCGACAATCCTATTTGCACTAAGGTTAGTAATACTGATAATATCTTGTGTGGGGCCCAGCCCACACTATATATATAGGAAGGCACTCATGTGGCCATTTGCAAGAAGCAACCTTGGCAACAAATACTTGTAATTGGTTTGAGAATTGAATGAAAGAGCTGTAACGTTATTTCAGAACACTTGTTTTCATTCAAACTCTTTTCTTCCGTTCCATCCCATTCTTCCGAGTTTAGCAGCCTCCTTTGGAAAATTAGGCTTACTAGCGAGCCGACGGGACCGCGCTTGCTAGGCCGCACGGACACATCGTCGACTCGAAGGGACGGTAGTCGATAAAAAAGGGTTAAGTCTGTGACACTTAGCTCTCTTATTCGAATAACAGAAGGGCGGACAGATAACCAAGCTATTGAACAACCAACCCCCCCCCCCCCCTCCCGCGCATGAATTTCAATCTCCGCCCCTATAATCCGCACACCCTTATTAGTAGTAAGTCGTGCCCCAAAAAAAATGTAAAATATATATTTAAAAAAATAAGAGAAATGAGTTGTTCGAATGGGAAAAAACACTTACTGAATAAGGGGCTGGTATGGAGAGAACCCTCGGGGAACTTCAACACCTCGGCAGCCTGATGCAACCTAATGATGATCATAGTTATCGGATAATTCAGCATAGAAAGCGCATCATAGCGACCCAAATATAAACCACTTTGTTCCAAATCCTGCCTCACATGTCCCTTTAAGAAAGAAGTTAGCCTCGTCATGCCCATACCGCATCGTGTTTGTACCTCCTACTCCATGATAGCCCCGTTATGGGGAGCAAAGTAAAAGAACTCCTCCTGCCAAGCAACACCTTCGTCTGCCAAATCCCTAACTTCCAGAAAAGAGGAAGATCATGCCGACTTGAAGCAAAGATATAGAGGATCACCAGGCGTGACTCGTTAGGCAAAAGTAGTCGTAAATTGAAAAGGGGAACAGGCAAAATCCAATAACCCGCAACATAACACGAACCCTACTATGTACGGGAAGGACAAAGGACGTAGTTGACTAGGACAAACCTTCAAAAATTACATTAAATTCCTTGAAAGGGGTGAAAGAACCAACGAAGACCAGGCTGAATCTTGCCAACATACACTGTTAGGAACCCCGCATGAGGATTATAAGAATTTTGTCCATTCGTCGGAATAGCAATGTCAAACTTGGAAATATCCAAGGACACCCCCCTCAAATAACCTACGCACATACTTCTCCGATGAGGTGATGGATGCACTCCCAATTTTTCCCACTCCTACGATAGAGTCGGGTTCAAAAATTCGACCGCAGTTCAACTCCAGGACTTGGACGATTATAATGTTTTGTCTATAGAAATGCTACCTTTACTTCATCCACATCACGACGGAACGTCTGAGATGAAGAAGCACATTCGCTTGAACTCGCGCCCTGGCTCCATGGCCACCCCCAATCGCCACAAAATAAGTGGTTACGGTGTAGCCTAGCCATCGCTACGAGATGAGCTGTTTGTTGACAACGAGTCCTCGAAGCTACCCGAGAATCCAACATCACTGCTTTCTCTCACCCTGACGCTGAATGCCTGACCAAATCGTAATTCGCCTTCGTAGGGGAAGGAGAACGCGTCGCAAGCAGACTGGACGTACCAATTGAAACAAACTTTTCGATATGCGGGTCAGACACTTTAGAAATTGGAGGATCCATAAACACCGTCTCACCAAGGGAAGGGAAGTGAAGTAGCCTTACTCACTACCACGCACTTTAAAGAATGATAGATGCACCAGAACACTCAGAGGAAAGAATGTAATGGAATGTTAGTCAGAGCAAATGAATCCACGTGATATTTATCGGCAGCTCTCTAAAGGTGCCTCTCTGCTTTACATTTATACCTTCTCAAAGAAACCGCTGCAACTCATTGATTGGACATGGCTAAATCGTGGATACATAATGGAAGTCCGCGTGGATGGGCAGACTAACCGGTGCTAACAAATATAAATGCATTTAAATGAGAAAAATTATGACATGTCTATCTTATATACACGTGACATATGACTAAGCCGGATAACTCCAAGATCACACTGTCAGTGTGGTGAATGTCCCCCAGCCACGTGTCCCTCTCCAAGCCATTTGATCGAATTCACAAAAAGAAATGCATTCCTCGAAAAAGACTCCCTCGAAGAAGATCACGTCTCGTGAAAGAAATGAATGATAAAGGTTAGAAGAAAAGACCCAAAAATTCACCGTAAAATATACTAGATGCTCAAGTAACCGGTCTAGGTCCATAGAATAATCCCACCCCTTGTTGAAAAATCTTTCCTATCGAAAGAATCCAAAGAAGATCAGGGCCCTCGTTTTTCCCTCCAAAGTCCCCACCACCCTCGTAAGAATCCTCATCTCTTGCACCTTTGTAATCTACTACATCATATCATCATATGAATAGGTCCAAAGGAGACTCACGACTCTAATGGAACTCATCCACCACAAGGACCACTTGGTCCCGAAACTAGTTCAAGGGTAACCGCGATCCCCCTGAACGCCACCTTACAAAGAGGTCTCGTGGCCCTAGAGACGGTTTAAGGGCACCCCCTTACGCCCAAAATAAATCCCCCACGTGCAAAAAAACATATGAGGGGAAGGTTACCGCCTCCGGCCCTGTACAACTAGGGTTGTGCATTTGGATCAGATCGGATCGACCCGGATCGACTCGGATCGAATCGAAGCTAGAAGTCGATTTCGATCCTGGAGAAATAAGGATCAAAATCAAATCAATTTAAAACGATCTGATTCGATCCAAAATCATTCGATTTCGATCCTTTTTTTTCTTATTTGATTTAATACTAATGGGACCAACCACAACATTCAAACAGAGTTATTGAATTATAAAATTCACTTTCATATGGTTCTCAATCACACTTTTTGACATAAAACACAAATCAATTATAAAAGATACACCTTCAAAAATTAATTTTCACCACTTCACCAGACTATGCACTGGCTTATCAGCAGTTGTCGGCCTTCGTACAGAAAGAGAAAGGGTTTGATTTGCAGAAATTCTGATTTTTGAGTGAAACTCCTTTTTTGATTGAATCCTTCGTACAGACTGAGACTAGTGACTAAAGTGAGAGAAAGGTGTTACAAATTGTCTACGTTTCCCAAAGACGGAAACGTGGCAAAGATGTTAGGTAGGTGTATATATAAAAATATAATATTAGCATTATATATAGAAATATCTTAGTAGCCTCTTAATAGGCTTAGCATTATATAAAAAAATATTATATATATACTATTATGTATTTAGTTAATTTTAAAAAATAGGATGAGCATTCGATCCGATCCGACTCTTAGCCTCTAAAGTTGAGGATCGAATTAAAGGGGGGTTCGATCCTAAGGCAAAAATCAAAAGTCGGATCAAATATTCGATCCGATCCTCGGATCGGATCATTCGATCGATTTTCACCCGATTCGATCGATCCGATTCTTTTTGCACAGCCCTATGTACAACTACGGAACACCGTATATCCCGGATATCATCTCTATGGGAAACTCGTGACAGCCACTAAGGTTTCTCAATCACAGCAAAGATAACATTCTCGAGAAAAACACATCGTTAAAATATATATATATATATATATATATATATATATATGCAAGATCAAATATGTGATTCCCGTAGAGACGCCCTAAGCTAAAAATAAATATCGCCAACAAAAGAGAGGAAGAAAGGAAATTTCTACTTTACCCCGGGTCGCAAACATATTTCCAAAAAGGTCACTTCTTTTATATATATATATATATATATATATATATATATATATATATATGTTAACAGGGTAAAAACCACGTGCTTAAAACAAACCATAATTCAATTATTAAGATTTCCGGAGATTATTATATGATTTATACTCGTAACCGCAAAATACCCGTATCACACGGCGAAGACCCCGAGTCCCCCAGAATACGAGAACACCCCCTACACCTTCCGATCTCTAAAAGCTATCGGAGAACTCATCCCGAGGGCCAAAGCGCGATAAAAATACGCTATCAAAATCTCGAACCTATCGGAGTGCACGTCAGAAAAAGACAACCTAGCAATGGACCACTATTGGAACTACAACAGCATCGGACGAGCATTCCCTCCCACTTATCCAGCGTTTCCGATAGGTACCGCCCATCGGAGAGATGAAAACCAAGGAGCCAATTCATCAGAGCACATTGAAGCTATTGGATAGGATAATTCATCCTGATCAGCACCCCGTCAGCAGATATACCAAACAGATAAAACCTATCTCTTCACACATGCATAGTGACACCTGTGAACGCATGCACAGTGACACTTGTTCCTAAAAGACTTCTATAAAAGGTAGAGATAAGACCCCAAAAAATGAGGGGGGGGGGGGGGGGCTCCCAAGGGAACTCATGTTCTCTATAAAACTAAAAAATGGCTTCAGAGAGGAGGGGCGAACTCCTTTCTTTCTGAAGGCTTCACAGAGGTCAACTCTTTCAACAGATAAAATTAACACAATCAATAAAATCGACATACTCCAAATAATCAACACCGAGAACAAGAACTACGAGTGGATTGATTCCTAATTGGGGGATACGTAGGCACCTCGGAAACTATTCGAGTCCAGCCCCAAATCAATAAAAACCAAAGTGGCACCGTCTGTGGAAACCGCCGTTGAGTCCTTGAGTAAGCCCGAAGAGATCGCTGCCAAAACGGAAAGCAGGTGCTACTGCCACGGGGCGATACGCTCCGAAGATAAGTTTTTATTTCTCGAAACTCGCATGATTCGATTCCAATCTTGGATGTCTTCTTGAAAATCATAAGATTTTCTGATTGCTATATTAGTATATATGCAAAGTCTATAAAAGACTTGTAAAGGAAGGAAAGAGGTGGTCCAGTGGCCTCGAAGAAATTCTCCGTGGGCGTTTACCCGGATAACCTTTATTCGTAACTAGAAATGTGATTAATCCTACTTGAATGATTCTTTAAAAGTACGTGATAATATTCACTAAACTCCAAGCACCTATATATACTTAGGAATCTTTCCTCGGATGACCGAATTAAGTTTGAGCTGCCCAAGCTATATTACAACTACGATTACGTGTCGGGGGGATACCTCTATTTAGAGAAAATGTATCTCCAAAGTTTGCACTGCAAACACGCATGTTATGCTAAGTAATTTGTTTGGCCAGTAAGAATGAACTTCATTTCTTTAAACTCAATCTTAAGTTCTACAATTAAAGGAAGGGATCCAAGTATTCATAAAGTGCTGAAAAGTTATGACGATTATTAACACGGAAAAAATTAAGTTTCATTCCAATAAAAACAAAGTACAAATGTGCTTAAAAAATAATAAAAGCCTTTAAGGTGGGGGGTAGAGCACTCGTGGAAGTGGGGGTTTTCCCAGTTGTGGAGGCGCGAGTCGGAGCACTTGTAGAAAGGGGAGCACTAGAAGGACCAGTCTGGGCCCCTGTACTGGGAGGAGTACGAGTTGTAGGCAGGGGGACCACGGCAGCTAAGGGAACCCGAGTCGGGGCAGAAGATGAAGGAGGAAGCTGGGAGCTACTCTTCACAAAAAGATCATAGGCTTGTTCCAGCGTAGGCTTCTGCATCTCCGCTATATTTATCAGACGCGGATCTACATTGGGACCTATCTTCCTACGCACTTGCCCGAAGCATTGAAGGAACCCCCCACATTACATGTCCAATCAAGTATCCATATTTTTTCGGACATATAACTCCTTGACGTGGGTAATGGCATCCTCCTGAGCTTGCTTCACGGCAGCAGCCATCTTCTGTTGCACCTCCTCGGAGGTGGTGCGCCCTGAAACCGAAGCTTTTGACAACTCTTCAGTAAGAGCATCCACCTGGCCGAGTGCTTGATACAAATTACGCTCCATCTCCTTCTGCTTGTCTTCCCATGCAATCTTTCCCCCCTCGAGGGAGGTAACCTTGTATTTTAATACCAACCCCGAGGCCTCCATCTCCGATACGTAAGACTAGAGCCGTTTGTTTTCCCCCCTTAACTCCTAATTTTGCTGCGTGATCTTAGCCCACGCCTCTTCATATTTCCCCATCTTCTCTTGGAGCTCCTTATTCTCTTCCTCCATCTTCCCAGACTTTTCTTCCACTGCGTTCGCCAACTTCTGCAACTTCTCAACCTCGAGTAATAGAAGAAGAAGCATTTTAGGCACCTAGAAAGCAGAATAGAAGAATAAAGATCCCAACAATGGGTTCTAAAGGAGTTAGATAAGTAGAAATTAAATCTTACCAGCATAGCCACGCAATTCGTGCAAGCCTGAACAAATTGCCACCCTTCCGACGGCAGAGAGTTGGCAGCCGATAGGTATTGGGTGACTGTATCGAGGGCCACCTTAGCCTCTTCCGAGTTAGGCTCTCGTCCCGAGGCTGGAACACTCGAAGATGAAGGTCCCCCTAAAGGTACTCCCCCCGATATGGGTACTTGAGTAACCACGGGACTGTCCGATTGAATAGCGGCAAACGGACTCGGAGCAGGATGATCCGTAAAAGAAGGAGCTGCAGCCATCAGCTCATCCAGTAAGAGCATCGGATCATCGGAAGTTGAAGGGACGTAAGGATCCGAGGGAAAGGACCCTCCTTCAAGACTGAATAGATTATTACCCCTTGTGAATTAGAAATTCCCGAGTACTTAAGCTGTTTCCTAAGGGGGAAACTAAAAGGGAAATGTTTAACCTTGAGAAACTTACCCAGATCTGGAGCATCCTCTTGAGGTACTCCTTCGTTCCCAGTAGGGAAGGCTTCTTCTTTGTCTATTAAAGCAGAGTTTCGTATAAGTAAATATGTAAGTATCTCAATATCACTTAAAATTAAGAAGAGATATGTACCTTTTGGAGGAGTTGCCAGTAGTATCTCCAGCGAGTCCCCTGATGCCTCCGAGGGCGAAGGTATATCGACGGCACCTGGGGGGGGGGGGGGGGGGTGCAAGGGCATCCCCCATATCCCTACATCCTCGTCCCCTTCTCCTAGTGAGAAAGCCCTCACGAGGACCGCATCCGCGGAAGTCACGTCTAACTCCGTTTCTTCTGGGGTATCGGACGTTCCACTAGAGGATCGGGACATGGCCGTCGAAATCGTCAAACGAGTCCCTGCTTGCTCGGTATCACCCTCCGCAGCCTCGGGGACTTCATCTTCTCCTATCGTCGACTTCCCTTCTTGAATTCCCATCTCCTTGTTACCCCCCGAACCCCTAGCACCTTCCACTATGTACAGACGTAGAACGTCCACTGCAGAAACAGCTAAAGGTTAGATAAACTAGGAGAAGTACCTGTAAAGTAAGAAGTATGAGTATAGTAATTTACCGAAATCGTTGAAGTATTTCTCGGGGATGGGCAGAGGAGTCTTGATTTTGTCTATCGGGGCGATATGTCGCAAGCTCGCGGTCCGATAGAGACGAGCAAAATCCTTTGACTCCACCAAAGGCTTCGCAGAGAACACCGGTGAAAACACCAATGTATCGTCCAACACCCTCTCTGGAAATTTGGGCACCCTCCAGGTGAGTGGCATGTCACATTCCCCCTTGGCGGGATAGATGTAGAAAAATTTGTTCTTCCATGTGCTGTGAGAGCTGACTTTGCCCTCGGAGATACGGTTATCTTTGTCCCGATGACTGAAACAGTAGAAAGGAGCCCCTCCCGGAAACACCTTCAACTCAAAGATTGCAAAAAATCTATCCCCCGTGCATTCGATTCCCCTCACCAAGCACCAGAAGACAAACAACGCCAGGGCCGTGAAAGAATTAGGGGTGAGTTGACTAGGGCATATGTTGCAATAATCAAAAATTTCACAGCAAAAAGGCGGGCAGAAGGAACGCAATCCCGCCTTTACTTGGGAGTAGTACACTGTTAAGTGATTCGGCGGAGGAGAATTACCCCGTTGATCGGCTAACGGAACTGTCACCTCCACGTTCCGGCCAGAAGCACCGTATTCGATAAACAACTTTCGAATTTCCTCCTCCTCAGCAGTGCTAACTGTCGCTTCGACCTTCTGGGTAGCTCGAGGAGCACCACCCTTGTCAGCATTTTTCTTTGACTTCTTCACCCTCCTTGCACTGTCGCTACCACCGGCCCCAATCACCGCCGCCGCGCTTCTCTTTCGAGAAGACGAAAAAATAGCCCATGTCGCCCTGCCAGTGCCAGAACTGGTAGACACCAGATTGGTTGTGGGTAGAGACGCCATTAGAGAGATTTTGGAAAATTAGAAAGCTTTTTGCAGAGAGAAAAGTTAAGCGGGAGAAATTTTTTCGCCAAAGAATTGCAAGTGAGAATAGAATTGGAAAGAGAAGTGTTTATAAACCCTAGGCCCAATAAAGGCATTAATTACCCACTAAACCTCTTTACACCCCACGTTTGGAAATCACGCCTCTTCGGTTAACGGTCCGAATACCTCGACCCACGTACCACTCCTGAACGCTTCATTAAACCACCATTAATTGCATTTAATCTTAGTTAATTAAATGCCACAACATTAATTATAATTAATTCCCCGATATTAATCCCACGAGGGCTTATTTCCAAGGCATCGGGAACTTTTCACCACGAAAAAGGCAATCACAAGAATCCCCTCGTCTCTTCAAAAGCAAGATCAAGAACTTTGAAGACATGTGTTAAACAGACATAAACGTCAATGAAGAATGTCTACGACACCCCGGAAGAGTTCTACGATACCGTCCTAAGGTTTCCCAAGCCCTGGATGCGACTCGAATTCCTCTCGAGGATCTACGATGCCTTGTGAAACATTCACGGTATAATACCTGACCAAAATCTACAAGTTCCCTGATAACTCTATGATACTTTAAAAGTGTCAAGGCAGCCCCTACGATGCTTAAGGACACTAAGATGTCCTGATACTACGTACGATACTCTAAAAGCTCGAAACCAGCGCTTTCGACGACCCCGATGACTGAAGGCTATGATACCAGGACCATCGTGACTTTCGACCTTTTGAGTTTTTAGTGCAGTCAACTGCACTAAAAACTGGGGGGGGGGGGGGGTTTGTTAACAGGGTAAAAATCCACGTGCTTAAAACATACCATAATTCGATTATTAAGATTTTCGGAGATTATTATATAATTTATACTCGTAACCGCAAAATACTTGTATCACACGGCGAAGACCCCGAGTCCCCCAGAATACGAGAACACCCCCTACACCCTTCGATGTCTAAAAGCTATCGAAGAACTCATCCCGAGGGCCAGAGCGCGATAAAAATACGCTATCAAAATCTCGAACCTATCGGAGTGCACGTCAGAAAAAAACAACCTAGCAATGGACCACTATCGGAACTACAACAACATCGGACGAGCATTCCCTCCCACTTATCCAGCGTTTCCAATAGGTACCGCCCATCGGAGAGAATAAAACCAAGGAGCCAATTCATCAGAACACATTGAAGCTATCGGAGAGGATAATTCATCCTGATCAGCACCTCGTCAGCAGATATACCAAACAGATAAAACCTATCTCTTCACACATGCATAGTGACACCTGTGAACGCATGCACAGTGACACTTGTTCCTAAAAGACTTCTATAAAAGGTAGAGATAAGACCCCAGAAAAGGAGAAGGGGGGGGCGCTCCCAAGGGAACTCATGTTCTCTATAAAACTAAAAAAAGGCTTCAGAGAGGAGGGGCGAACTCCTTTCTTTCTGAAGGCTTCACAGAGGTCAACTCTTTCAACAGATAAAATTAACACAATCAATAAAATCGACATACTCCAAATAATCAACACCGAGAACAAGAACTACGAGTGGCTTGATTCCCAATCGGGGGATACGTAGGCACCTCGGAAACTATCCGAGTCCAGCCCCAAATCAATAAAAACCAACAATCCCCTCGGGTCGGGATCGGTGTTCCAATCCAAAAATAACTCGTTAAATAGGGAATAATTCCAAACCCGTTAACAATATATATATATATATATATATATATATATCCCCACCACCAAGTTCCTTTCATCATAAATACCGACCTTTCACTTCAAAAAAAAATACCGACCTTTGTTTACCTAGATGATCATCTCTTTTCAAAAAGAAAAAAATAAGAAACCCTTTAGTTAACTATCAATACTGTGGGTCTTTTTTCCTTCCCAAAACAAAGAATCTATGTATACGAACCCAGTTCGATGAGCACCTTCCAAAGGCCCCATCTACCTTTAAACTTCTCATCAAATGCATTCCTTAAGCAAAGTATTTTAACAAAATCAATAACTCGAAACAAAACTTAAATACCAAACTTTATGTATACGATCATACCAACTATTCTACTTTATCAAAAAAACAAAAACAAAAATACATGAAACAAAAGAAAGAAAAAGGTAAATTATTTCTATAACTACAAACTCGGTCGCATCCCCTCCTTCACGCGACGTGCCCGATCCTCTCAAGTGACCAACCTCCCCTCCTCCTCATCTCCCTCATCTCTCCCCGCATATACTGCCTTAGAAAACCTAGGAGTTGACAAAGTCACTCCAACAGCTGCTAGCGCAGAACGAAATGAGCTACCATGTCGCCCCAACAAGGGAAAGACATCATCCGGAGAATCAGGCATATGCAGCTCACGAGGATGAAGCAAGTACAGGTCGGCGTTGTCTTTGTACAGTCCAAGCTTCATCCCCTTTGCACGATAGCCCCAATAGTCGAACGAAACATCCCCGACATAGTAAGACGAAGAGCTGATTGGCACTTACTGATCCAACACCCCCAAAGGAGTTCTCCTTCACTGCTTCATACGTTTGCTTGTCACCCATACGGTTCAACTCCGCCTCCCAGTCAGCAAAGTCCTGGTGCATCTGCACCAGATCTTGCTCTGCTTTCTCTGCGACAGCCTTAGCATCAAAATAAGCCTTAGTCAAAGCCTCTGGCAATTGAAGCATCTCCGGTGCTTGCTCCTTTGCGGCTTAGTTAACTCATTATTGGCTCAACGCAATTGTTGATCCTGCGCCAAAACCTCCACTCTCCAACTCCGTAGCCTCCAAGGACAGCTGCATTTTCTAAAGCTTATGCGTACGAGCCTCAGCCTATGAAGCTTCCTTCTGGCGCTTCTCAACCGCCGCATACTCCTCCAAATGCTGGCCCAAGTGATCCAAATTAAGACCCTGGTAACGAACCTCTCGGGCCTCCAGTATACGCACTATTTCTTCCATCTTGCCCGGGCTAAGGTTTGATCGTATAAAACCCACACCTCTCCCATCGAAGCAAACGCATGTAGAAAAAAACACAAAGTATAAATAAAGTTGAATGATAATATGCCTATCTTCGTGCAAACCATCTAAAGCCCACCTTAAAAAAATCCTAAGACCTGGGTAAATTTACCTCTTTAAAGGCCCGACACCAACAAAGACGCAACGCCGTCGCCAACGATGATTCTTCCTTGACTCCGCGGCATTGCCAGCGTCCATCCCTGCCCCTGAAGCGTCCTTCTTCATCAAGGGTCTAACTCCGCCCGCCGATTCACCACTACTCAACTCTACCGGCCATGGCACTTGATCCAGGGTGACTTTCACCCTCTCAGTGGGCCCCATTGTCCCTACCACCACCGGTGGAGAAAGCAAAAAAGATACGTCGGGATCCCTTTTAGCAATTCTAGTAAAGACATCGCCAAAATCTTCGTTAGAAAGAGATCGCCCTGAGAAACTAGACTAAGGAGTCTTCGTAAAAGCCTCTGACAAGGAAAGCTGAAGAGATGCAAAACACTTCCCTGCATCGGCACTCAAAAAAGACACCGGCCCATCTCCCATTGAAGCAACCCCCAAACCCAAAGAGCGCCCTCTTAAAACCTGTTTGATCTTTCACCCCCCGATCCAAACTTGACCGAGGAATCACCCCCAAATAGCACACTCTTTCTTTTCTTACTATTCTTTTTATTTTTCTTCTTCTTATTACTTGGACTTGCACTTTCCAACCTCCGCCATAGTCCCTCGCCCCGCTAGCTTCCATGACTCTCCCCCTGGAGCTACTTCACCTTCCTCCTCATCTTCCTCCTTATACGCCAAATCCTTACCACTCCCTTGCTTCAGAAACTCTACCTCAATACAAGCACCTAGGACAAATAAGTCAACCTTAAGTACGAGCACCACGACATCAAAATTATGTGCAAAGAAATAAAGATCTTCATAGATATTTACAGATTACATTAGATTTCACCCGCATAAGTCGTCAGTGACCAGTACCCACCAAAAAAATAGCGATGCACTTGTAAAGAAATTGAGCACCTTCGGGTCTGGAAACTTGGTGGCATCGTACATAGTATTAAAAAAACTCATCACGCATTGTATGCATCACCACATCCAAATGATTGGAATCTTGTACTAGGGGCCTCTGCTGCCATGCATAAGGAATTTCCCATGCAGCTCCCAAGGGACGAACAAAGAAGAAAATGGATTTCCAGCTCCCAAATACCAAGGTGTTGCACAAAAATCGAAACTAAGCTTTTCAAGGAGTGAAATAATAAAAGGGAGGACCTGGCAAAAGGCTCACCCCGTACCCTGCCAAGAAATGCTTCACCGAGCACACTACCCCCTTAAATAAGCATACAAAAACAAAGTATGCCAAGCAAGTATAACCAAGGCACAACCCAACTAGGAGATAGTCCACACACTTGAAAAACCTCACATAATAATGGAGTAATCAACGCTCGTAAACCCTCCTTAAGCTGCGTATCATACACATTCATGTACCATGCGTTAGGCCTATTAGCCCGATCGGAAGGACGACGAACCCTAAAATCCCCCCTCCAAACATCCCAGTGTACTCCTTAAGCTTATTATCCACAAATTTGGCAGAAACGACAGAAAGAATATCGCCGACAAGAATATGCTTAGATTCGGCCTCCATCCCCCTTCGTTGCTGGGAGGACGATCCACGACGACTGCTTTACTAGGAATTCTCGCCCCTAGTCCCATATGACGTCACCCCCATAGTGGCCGTCTCCTTTACATTTCTCGCCTCCCTCTCATAAGATACCACCGGAATGAGAGTATCAGAATCCATAAGGTTTCACAGGAAAATAGATGATTAAAAGGGTGAAGTATGAGCCAACAGAAACATAGATGAATTTCTTTCTTAAAAGAGAGAATTTGTCTTTTGGAGATATGGTATGGATAGGGCGAGACACCCTTTTTATAAACAAGGAAACAATGTCATTTAATTTCTTCCTAAAGATGAATCCAATCAAGGGTGAAGGCACGTGTCCGATAGAACTCCAAAGGTTGCACCACGTCAAGAGACCCTAACTCATCATAATTAGGCTCCAATAGATGAGTCCAATCTAGCCGTCAAGAAACAAAGATCCCATTAAAGTACTCTTATTGAATTTCCCAAAGTAATGTTTTAATTTCCCTCGTATTCTACGAATACAAGGTGTATTGGAGGACTCCTAGTAATACTCGGAAATAAGCTTCTCAAAATCCTTATATTATTCAAGATCAGCACGATGCAAAGACGAAGCTGACACGGAGCTCCTCGAAATCCCTATCCCATTTCAAGATCAACACGAAGCAAAGACGGAGCTGACACGGAGCTCCTCGAAATCCTTATCCTATTTCAAGATCAGCATGAAGGAAATACGAAGCTCCTCGAAATCTTTATCATATTTCAAGATCAGCACGAGCAAAGACGAAGCTAACATAGAGCTCCTCAAAATCCTTATCAAAAGACATGACACCGATAGACTCATGTTCAATCAGACATACACTGTCATTCGAGGTAACCTAGTTGTAAACAGCT
Source organism: Linaria vulgaris (assembly GCA_948329865.1). NCBI lineage: Eukaryota > Viridiplantae > Streptophyta > Magnoliopsida > Lamiales > Plantaginaceae > Linaria > Linaria vulgaris. The sequence continues at coordinate 79,193,585 of OX415250.1, read as the reverse complement.
TCCAATAATCTATATATAGCACCTCTTTCATTTAAACAAATGGGGAGGGGGGAGAGAAAACAAAAAGGTTTGAGTCACTTAGAAAAGGGCAATATTAAATTCTTCGTTTCGATCTTCCTTACCAGTCCTTGAATCGGGAAAAGACCGACCCACTCAAATGTTACTCCTTTATCTATCATCACAACAGACACTGGAAATTGTCTTTGAGTAATTATATACCTTTGATTGTGAGAGTTCAATATCAAAACATATAATGGTTAATGGAACAAGAGTTGTGACATTGACTCGGGATATTTGAGCTTTGATTATAGGTCCACTAGAACCCACCACGTTTCAATCACTTGTACAAATCTAATGTTTTACTGTAAATTAATTTGGTGTATGAAGAAATAATAGTTATTTCATATATCAATTAATTTGATTAATTGATGAACAATTTGGTTAATGTGATTGATCAAATACTTAATTAATATTATTAATTAAATTGATAATTTGGTTTATTTAATTAATCAAGTAATTAATTAATGATATTAATTACTATTCTCACTTTTATTAAGGAATGAAATTTTTAATTTCATAAGAAGGGTATGTGGAATTTAGAATTTCTGAAATTTGATTTTATGAGATAAAATAAAAATTTATATTTTAATTGAATTTATTATTCGAGAAATATTAAAGGGTCTAATTAAAGCATTTGAGCTCAAATGTCGAGCCCAAATTATATTATTGGACGCCCATATGATTAGAAATGAAAACTTTAATTAATTAAGCCTTTTCCTACTCCTTCTAAAAATATTGAATTAAATTCAAATTCTAGAATTAATTAATCAATTAGATATTTAATTAAATGAGATATTTATTAGTTATCTACCTTTTGGGAGTAAAAGAGAATATTGGAGGAAGATTAGAGAGGGTTGCGTAACCATGTCTAATAGGTTTTATGCGTGGAATTTTCTTAAAAGTGGGGAATTAATTACGGAAAAGATTTGCAAGACTTTGAAAATTATTTTCCCTCAATATATCATCAAATCATACGCCTCACACATACTCTAAGGCTATGCCACGAGAATCTATTCATACTATTGGTCTTGGTTTTCTCTCTTTCAATCAATAAAAGTAGAGAAAAAACCATGAACAAAAATGCGAAAAATGAATACATTACTTTATATTCAAGAGTTCAACAAAATATATTTTCTAGTTGATGATTGAATTAGATTTGCAAAACACAAAAAAGAGTACCACTCATCTGGGTCCGTAAGCAAATTATAGTGAGATCAAACGGTGGCCTTGAAGCCTTAAAGAACTCTTCATCAATATTTAAACGTAAGGTTGAAAATGTATCATTTATATTCGTTAGTTTATATCTTTGCATTATTTATTAATTGTCAAATTATTAACAGAAATGTAAGATGATTGTGTGTGGGTCACAATCACAAATGTGGTTAATCGAAGGGTTTTGTGATTGATTAGATCATCTGATGATTCAAAAAATTGTTTTATAAAACTTCACTTCCGCAAATTTGAGGATTCGAATCTTTATGATTCGATGAGAAAATGATTTTGGACTGGGAATGCGATTATTCGTAGTACAATCCCCAACATATACTAATGGCGATGTGCTTCATGCAAGAGTATTTGACCAGATGTAAGAAGAAGTGTGTTGCACCATGTTAACGAAAAATATATCAGTTTGGTCTCTAAAGATATATAAGTTCAAACAATAGATTTTTTATTCATCAAACCTCAAAAGTGGTGATGGCAAGAGTCATATTTGGCTTAAGTAGAAGAACGTGCAACTACTCGTTGCTTGCAAGAACTCAAAGAGACATAATTGGTGCCAGGAAATATCATAAAAGTCGTAGTTGAGGAGTGATCCAAATGATCCTTAGCCTAGTCAGCATTTAAGTAAGCACGAAGTGTAAGAGGAGAGGTCGATGTAAAACAAGACCACGGGACAAAGTACCTTATGATTTAAGGTAGTGAAGGAATGTTTTATTGTAGTTCGATATACTTGAGTCAGGTAAGAGACAAATCGCACTAGCTTGTTGATAATAAAAGGCTTGTTTTGCCAAGGAAATGTACTAAAGTCGGCCAATGTATTGATGATAGACATGAGTGTCACAAGCAGTTGATGTCGAGGAGAGATTAGAGGAAGCGATAGTAGCAATCCTCGTCATATGTGTGGACATAATTTTGGGACCATCCATGCGGTGTCAGACCAAAATATCACGAATGTACTTGTGTTGGTATAGAAGCAAGCCATCGGTTCATGGAATAGCCAAAACGTTGAGAAAGTAAACGAGAGTATTGAGGTCTCTCACTAAAAACTACTTTCTATTGATGGAAGAGACGCTTAAATATAATGTCATTTGTGTAGACTAAGAGGCAGAGTTGCATGGAGACCTAAAAAAGGAACAACAAGCATTCTAATTTTGTATCGGAGGAAGTTGAGGTCGAGAAAGGCATGGTGCAACTTGAAACCATACTCGTGGACCATGCTTAAGGTCGTAGATGGACTTGTGCAAATGACACACATGAGGAGGATGTGAAGGATCAGTAAGAGTTGGAGGTTGTTGCATAACGACTTCTTCTTTCATAGTACCACGAAAAAAGCATTATTGACATCAAGTTGATGAATCAACGAAGAGTTGGTGATCACAAAGAAGAGAATGACCCGAATTATGATTGGCTTGACAACCGACTAAAGGTTTACGTGTTATCAAGGTGAGGTCGTTGATGAAACCCCTTAGCAATGAGGTGAGCTTAAAAATTAAAGTCAGAGAGATGTTGGAGTACATTTCATAACTGATGAATTTCATATGGATATTATTTTTCGAATGCAAGAAATTAAGTTAATAAATAATCCTTTTTTAATCATCAAACAAATAATTAAACACAAGCTTCCCTCCAAGGACTTTAAAAAATTAGATATTCAATAAGTACAAAATGGGAGTTTGAAATATGAAAAAAAAATAGATTATAACTGTAATTATTCAAAAAAAAAATTGAATGGATGTGCAAATTTTAAAACTTGATAATAAGTGAATCAATAGAGAATTAAAGAAAAGACTGTGTTAGTAAACGACAAAAATGAGAATTGCGCGTTATTATATAGGACGTACTGTGATTGTTTTCCCTAATGAATAGGGGTCGATGTTATTTATGGTTAATTTGTTTCCCTTAAATTTAGGATTTGATTATAATTAACCATAATTAAGATGTCTTTCACATACAACTTCTTTCTCCTCTTACATTTTGGTTATTTCATGAGAAATTTTCAAAGTAAATACTTCAAAGACAAAATAAGAATTATACATCATCGCCATTTACTAGAACAAAAAATTAAATAATGATAAAATTTACATAAAAGTTATTTTTACGCATCTTTTATTTCTTAGTTTTTCGCTGAAATACTCACCACCGATGCAACCTCAATTAAATGAGAGAATATTTAAGATTAATTGGGTTTGGATTAGTGATGACAGATGACCTTCACAAATTCAAAAATTCATAGCCTTCTTACGGTAAAAAAAAAAAAAACAACGTGAAATTAATTTTAGGAGATCTCTCCTACATTTAAGCGCAGACAAAGAATGCATCAAAAGAATTTTCCAAAATGAAGAAAAAAAAACTAGACAAAGACGTTGCATTGTTAATTAATGGAGGATGGATTTTCAGTAACTTCTCTTAATATATAAAAGACTAGCGATTTGACACACGCGGGAACCGCGTGTAATATTTCTCCTATCGTTAGAATACATTAATGTAACACACTTTTATGTAACTTCTATTATTGTTAGAACATGAAGATATTATTTTGTTAGTCAATGCTTAAACTTTGATATTTGTAAATTAATCTTTAAATGAAACGTCATGAATAGTTGTGCTAAGTTGTAGAAATTGATGATGAAGTCTTTGAGTCAAAGTTTATTGGAGAAAAATGGATTCAAAAATAAACATAGTTATTCATAACTTAATTTGCAAGCTTTTCGTAATATAAAGTACTTGCGAATTATTTATAAAAAAATATTTACTTGTGAAGTTAATATTGCTTGACTTACTTATCAAAAAAAACATTTACTGGTGAATTTAATATTTCTCTCTGTATCAATTGTAATGAGTCATAAAAATGAAGAAAAAAAACTTTAAGTAGGAGAGAAATTGTGGATTTATTTGGATAAAACAAATAGCGGTTAAACTTTTTTCCTAAAATCATGCAGACGTGGGTAACATCTAAATCAAATCAACAGTCGAATCAGCTCTTCATCTCTTTCCGTGTATTATTATTTACATATGATATTTCCCTTTACTTTAAACTGAAACAATTTGATGTCATGTGTACTAAAATGAACGAAAAACTGAAGCTATATATAGAATGTACAATACATAATGCAAATTTAATAAGTGCATGGGAAAGTTCACCTTTGGAAAAATAAAACAAAAATTATACTCTGAAAGTGATATTTCAAGAGAAGTACAAACGAAAAAAAAAATTGAAGTTAATAAATAATTAAATATAATAAAAAAAAAACTATTTCTTACTTGCTCATTCATACTTTCTCAATAGTCTGAGCGCTTTTACAAAAGCATTCTTCTAATTGACTGCTCTGACATTGAATATAACTTCAAAAAGTTTATCCAAGCTAATTGTTCCAATTTTTTTACTGCAACATATAGCATCATCACCGAATTGTTTCGCCACTTTTCCAACCCCCTCGGACACTGAAATTAGACACCAGCAATCAAAATCTTTTTCAAACTAATGAAGTAAATAAATAAAAAATCTGATGGGCATAAACAAAATGAGAAGAAAATTAACCTAAAATAGATTTCTAAAACTTTGTTATTTGCGAAAGAGTACAGAAGGTGTAGTAGTCTTTTTGTTCACTCTAAGCAACTTTTCACTTCTTGTGCCACATACGGTGGTAGGAATCTTCTTCATACCGGTAAGCTTTTTCTAATTATCCTGAAATCCACCAAAAAGAAAAATCTCAAGTTGAAAAAATAATAGAACATTTTGAATAAAAAGGTGAGCACCAATTTTAGTCAGTAATCAGGGAGAGTAGAGAAACAAACTATCACATAGATCTGGAATAATCAATTTAAAAATTAAGCACTTAGCAACTTTACAAACTTCTAAGAAAAAAGCATGTTATATATATAGTCTTCACTTACCAGGTACGACATAAACTTGAGATTTTTCTTTCCCATGTAACCATAAATCATTTTTCATCTGTAAAAAAATCATAATCAATCTGTTATAATGAAAAGTTAAAAAAAAATCTTGAAACAAAATAAAAACTCACATAAAGAAACATTAAAGATAACAAATATAGTAAAGAAAGTAGTAGTACCTATACATATCGGTCTTTGTGCGTTTAGACTAAACAAAAGAGCAAATTGATCTCTCAGTTATTGGGAGTGCTCTTAATCTAAAAACAAAAAGCAAATAAATATCTAAAATCAGTGGAGGAAGTATTATTTCTATACCTTTAGTTGCTATGCATTTCTCGTGCGTGATTATCCAAGAAAAAAAAAACATAAAAACTTTCTGATGGATACGAATTTCACATCAATTCAAGCCAATATACCATAATATCCGTCTCGGCGCAAGTGTGAGGGGAATAAATAGATTAATGATGATAAGGAAAATGAAATATGATTTAGCTAGGAGAGATCAGAGATGTGCGGAATTTGTGACACATAAAGAAAGGCAGTTAATCTTTATCCTAAACACGGGGAGATGGTGGATAATTTCTTATTTAATTGCACAAAATCAAATCTCATTTGAATTTCATTATACTAGCTTCCCAGAGCACGCGGGGACTGCGTGCGATGTTTTGAAATTGTAACTAATCGAAATAATCTCTGAAAAAAATAAATGTGTGAAGATTTTGCTTAAATAGCTGAGAGAAGTATAAGGGTGGTAAAATTTCAAATGATTTCAAAATTTCACGTTTTTTTTTTCCTTTTCTTTGTACAAATATAAAAATTCACGAAATTTGCAATGAGATAAGAATATGAAATAACTGTTGTAATATTTGCTTAAATAGTGGAGAAGAATAAGGGAGTGGTTAAATTTCAAATTATTTCACAGTTTAACGTTTTTTTTCCTTTTCTTTTTAACTTACTCTTAAGTCTACCCTTATCCTCTTTTTTGTATTTAAATAGGTAAGCAAGGGGGTAAATTTGGAAAACACAATTTTGGTATAACAACTACCTTTTTGTGAGGGTAACTTACGTTTGTGAAGGGAAATTGCCTTTCTTTATATATAGTAATAGATCGTGTAAAAACGGGTATTTTATTGTTTGACATTTATGCCCTCTCCCTTTTAACTATTGTGATTAATTAGAAAAATGGTATTATAAGAAACTCAAAAGTTGATATCATAAGTCATAACCACAACTTTGTGAGTGTAGGAGCTCATCTCTTAGGATATGTTTTACTTTCTGTAAAAGCCGTAGGATAACTTTCCTTATTTATAAATTTTAGATGTTTCCCTTAAGGCTCCGTTTGTGTCCCAAGAAAATAGGGGAAAAGGAAAAAAAAAAGGAAAATCTTTTTTCCTACTGTTTGGCAATTTAAGATTTTCCCGAAAAACAAAAGAAATCTTTGGAAAAGATAAATTTTCCTCCTATAACTAAACCATGTGAATTATAAATTTTATCCTAAAAGATTTGATTTTAATCTTTCTTCCTACAAAAAAGGTGAGAACAAACTTTGTTAATATATTCTAGATCTTTCAAATTTTTTGAAACTTTATGTTTTTCCCACCAACATGAAAATTCGAATTTCTTTTTAGCTCTATATAAAGTTATAAACACATCCAAGAAACTTTTGAATCTTTTTTATTTATGGTCTTTTTTTTGCATGAGTATCATTTATGTTCATTGATTTTTTAGTTAGTTGGAAATAATTAAGATATTGAAATATATAAAAGTAAAGGTAATTATCATAGTACTTATAAAATAAAGTTATGCAAGCTATTGGTTTATGTACATTGATAATTTACAAAAATTAATTTTAAGGAAAACTTCAAAAATAAAAAACATTAACTAATTTTATAGAATTTTTTGGTCTATTACTTTTAATACATATTACAAAGCATTAAATATTATCATGGTTTTTAAACATTTAGATCAACAATAAATATAAAAAGCATTTACACATAATAATAATTTTCCTTGGAAAATCATTATGAGCCAAAGACGGGAAAATAAGGGAAATCTTTTATTTTCCTTAAGAAATTTCTTGGAAAATATTGTTTTCTCTCATTTTCCCTATTTTTTTTTCTTTTTTCCTTATTTTCTGGGAAAACAAACGGAGCCTAAATTAAGGTTTTCATTCACATTCCTTATTATCCTTAACAAGTTGTTAGCTGTTTATATGAAAATGAACAATGTCATACATTTACACAGTGTAGTAAAAAATATAACGCTTAAATGCAGAAGAGGATTCACACTACAAGAAAAAGGGGTCATTTGCGACCGCCCGGGCGATCACGAATGACCTTTTTCCGGTCGCGGATGGTCATCCGCGACCGCCCAGCGGTCGCGGATGACCGATCGCAGAAGACCTCGGTCGTGGAGGTCATCAGCGGTCACGACAGTCATCCGCGACCGCCCAGCGGTCACGACAGTCATCCGCGACCGCCCAGCGGTCACGACAGTCATCCGTGACCGCCCAGTGGTCACGGCAGTCATCCGCGACCGCCAAGCGGTCACGGATGACCCCGGGGTCATCCGTGACCGCTCGGCGGTCGCGGCATTTATCCGTGACCGCTCAGCAGTCACGGATAAGATTTAAACCATCTGTGACCCCCGGGTGGTCACGGATAATATTCAAGCCATCCGTGACCGCCCGACGGTCACGGATGATATTCAACGAAATAAAAAATATATTCCGGCAAAATACCGGAATATATATTTGTTTTTTGCGAATAGAATGTATGGTTGGACAATTTTTTTAAATAAAACATCATTTAAGATAATGATTTGTGTTATAAGTAAAGAAAAGAAGAAAATAAGAGAGTTTGTGTTTTGTTTTTTGGAGATATAAGGAAAGAGGAGAAGAAAAATTGTTGGTATTTTGTTTTTTTGAGATATAAGGAAAGAGGAGAAGAAAAATTGTTGGTTTTTATGTTTTGGATTGGGAAATGAGGAAAGGAGGAAAAGTGTTGGGTTTTTTAGAGAAGATAATTTGAGTGTAGTGAAAATTAATGGGTGGAATGATGGGTATATATATAGAATTTGGGTGAAAATTTTGAATTTTCAAAAAATTTGAATTTCACCCCAATTACAAGGTCTTTCACGACCGCTCGGCGGTCACGAGGGGTCTTTCGTGACCGCCTGGCGGTCGCCCCATATTCTTCGTGACCGCCCAACGGTCACGAAAGACCTTTATTCGTGACCGCCTAGCGGTCACGAATAAGTCTCTCTCGAAATTTTTGATTTTCGTTTGTTTAATTAAGGTGCGATGTTTGTTAAATTGATAAAATAGTTACTACTGAGTAAATTAAAAGAGATTTTATCACAAAATGACACATTACATCTAAAACAACTTGGTGTATGTGATGATTAGTTGTAGAACATAAAATAGGTTATTCGTTCATAACTCGCCCAATCACATCTAATTCGCCATTTTAATATGTTAATTACTAATGTTGTACTAATTTATTACTTCAATTCACATGTAGTAATGAGACTTATTGTTAAAAATCATAAACACATCAAGATGAATCCATAAAATCAATTTTTTTTTTATGAATATTATTCGTGACCGTCGGGCGGTCACGAATGACCCCTCTTTCGTGACCGCCCAGCGTTCACGAAGCATGTCGCGACCGCTCGGTGGTCACGAAAGACCCCTCTTTCGCGACCGCTGGGCGGTCACAAAAGAGTTCGCGACCGCTGAGCGGCCACGAACCTGTTTCGTGACCGCCCAGCAGTCACGAATGAGGGGTCTTTCGTGACCGCCGAGCGGTCACGAATAACCTTCATTTGACGTTTTTTGATTTTCGTTTGTTTATTTAAGATGCGTTGTTTGTTAAATTGATAAAATAGTTACTACTAAGTTTATTAAAGGAGATTTTATCACAAAATCACACATTACATCTAAAACAACATGGTGTATATGATGATTAGTTGTAGAACATAAAATAGGTTATTCGTTCATAACTCGCCTAATCACATCGAATTCTTTATTTTAATATGTTAATTACTAATGTTGTACTAATTTATTACTTCAATTCACATGTAGTAATGAGACTTATTGTTAAAAATCATAAACAAGTCAAGATGAATCCATAAAATCAATTTTTTTTATGAATACTATTCGTGACCGCCCAGCGGTCACGAATAAGGGGTCTTTCGTGACCGCCGAGCGGTCACGAATAACCTTCATTCGACGTTTTTTGATTTTCGTTTGTTTATTTAAGGTGCGTTGTTTGTTAAATTGATAAAATAGTTAATACTAAGTAAATTAAAGGGGATTTTATCACAAAATCACACATTACATCTAAAACAACATGGTGTATATGATGATTAGTTGTAGAACATAAAATAGGTTATTCGTTCATAACTCACCTAATCACATCGAATTCGCTATTTTAATATGTTAATTACTAATGTTGTACTAATTTATTACTTCAATTCACATGTAGTAATGAGACTTATTGTTAAAAATCATAAACACATCAAGATGAATCCATTATTCGTGACCGCCGGGCGGTCACGAATGACCCCTCTTTCGTGACCGCCCAGCGGTCACGAAGCATGTCGCGGCCGTTCGGCGGTCACGAAAGACCCTTCTTTCGTGACCGCCCAGCGGTCACGAAGCATGTCGCGACTACTGGGCGGTCACGAAAGAGTTCGCGACCGCTAGGCGAACCTGTTTCGTGACCGCCCAGCGGTCACGAATGAGGGGTCTTTCGTGACCGCTCAACGGTCACGGAGGATTTCGCGACCGCTGGGCGGTCGCGGATGCACCTCATTCGCGACCGCCCAGCGGTCGCGGATGCCTCCCACTACCCAGCGGTCGCGGAGTCTTCGGCGACCGCCCAGCGGTCGCCTATGATGGCGACCGCCCGGCGGTCACGAGGTGGTGGTCACGGATGACCCCATTTTTTTGTAGTGTCAGGCGCAGCGAATCAAACTCTTTTTGATGTTGTTTATAAATAAACATTTTTAATCTTTAAACGACAAGATTACAAGCGACGGCATATAATTAAAAGTGAGAACTCCCAAATTAGCAAGCTCATCAGATAAGGAAAGAGCAGATATATAATTATGATATTATGATCATTAGACATCAAATGAAACCTTAGACTTATTTTACTCTTGGTAGCTTCCTCGTGACAGTTTTAGTTTCATGATGATCTCCTAGTCAAGGAAATTACTACGTTAAAGTATTCTAATTTCTCCACACGTTGCTCCGCCAATTTATTTGCTTACTTTTCAAACAGATCGTCAATATTGGAGCTCCCAAAATGGCTAGCCAACATCGGTTCTAGAACAGCCCGCAGCAAACCTGCCACTCCCTCTCCTACATTCATCAAACATTACCGACTCTTGTTCATAGATGTGATCGTCGTCATTACAGATTGCGTAGGCATCGAGGGGAATGCGAGAGAACTTCATCATGTCCAAAGTAAAGGAACCTTGACTCTGAATTGTTGTCTCCACTTCTTGTTTATACGGTGCATAAATGGGTATGTTAAACGAGTATAAGTCATCCATCTTGATTAACCCCTGAGACAAAAAGTGAAGTGTGTCATAGTATCTCATCGGACGAATTATTAAATATGCCCTTAACTTTTTTTTTTAAAAAAGTTAATATGCCATTTTTTTCGGGCCTTGAATAAATGATCTATATGTTTTAAGTTTTTTAACAAAAATGCCCTCATCCCTTATTCGGGCCAAAATTGCCTACGTGGCGGTACAGTCAACAAGTTTTTAAGCCTAATCAATAAGTTGTCAATGCCACATCATATTTTTCAGCCAAAAAATATTTTTTACACAAACTCTTGTAATTATAAATATTATATTTGCACCCCAATATAAATTGCACTTTGCCCCCAATATATATATATATAACCATTTGTAAAAATAAAATATATATATATATAATAATAATGAACATATATATAACATATATATATAACTATATGTAAAAAAACATATATATATATATATAAATAATAATAATAAAATATATATATATAACTATTTGTAAAAATGAAAACATATGTATATAAATAATAATAATAATAATAGTAAACATATATATAAATATTTGTAAAAATAATAAACATATATATAAAAGTTATAAATTTATAAAAAAAAAAAGTTAAAATAGTTCATCCCCTTCCCGTACCCTCCCCCCCCCCCCCCCCCCCCCCCTCGCGCCGCCTACCACCACCACCACCCGCTGATGAAGATAACGGTGGTGATGAGCGGTGGTTTGGGGATGGTGGACGGTGGTGTTGCAGGTGGTGGTGGTAGGCGGGGGTGGGGGGGTGTAGGTTCGGGAAGCGGATGAAACCTTTTCTTTGACTTTTTTTATCTTTTATAAATCATTAAAGATGTATATTTTATAAATTATTGAATATATATATATATATATATATATGAAGATGATGAATTAAATTATTTTTAAAAATGTATTTTTTGTTTTTTATAATTTTTATAATTTTGTAACTTTTATGAATTATTAAAGATATAAGAAAGATATATATATATATATATAAATTCATTTTTTGGTTTTTATTTTTATAATCTTAATAAATTGTTAAAGATTTAAAAATAATTGAATATATATATATAAGAAAGATATATAGATATTATAATTTTTATAACTTTTATAAATTGCTAAAGATATAAAATATTTGTATATATATATATATATATTTTGGAGTGCAAGTATAATATTTAAAATTACAATAGTTGTGGTAAAAAACGTTTTTTTGCTGAAAAATATGACGTGGTTGAGCAACTTCTTGATTGTGCAGCCACGTAGGCAATTTTGGCACAAATAAGGGCCGATGGCATTTTTGTTAACAATATTACAATATATGGGACATTTATTCAAGGCCCGAAAAAAGGGCATATTAACTTTTAAACAAAAATTAAAGGGTAGAAATAATAATTATTCCTATCTCACCTGATTTGGCAAATCACCAAATTCAAAGGTTACTCTTTTTGAAAGCTAGATAAGTGAATTTCAAAGGGATCTAAAAACAAAGTAGCCTATTAACCTCTTATACAGGAAGGGTATGTACATTACTCCTAACCGAGACTCGCGCGAGAGTGGCAGTGATTTATTGAGAGGGGAAATGCATTATATTTGTATTGTTTTTTCTCAAAAGAAATACAGATACATTTGATTGTATACTTTAAATTAGAGAAATAATCACAATAGAACTTTGAAATTAGAAACTAAGGTTCAACTTTGTCATATATGTCTATTTTTAGCTTACACATTTACTATATAATTTTTCAAGAATAACAACAATTATACTTGATTTAAAAACAAGAAATTCATTGGAAATTGATGGTATTTTTGTCATTATATAAACTTCATAAGTACAAAAAAATTGACTCCTAAGTATCGCTCCAACCTTTTGATATCACGTATGCATTTTATTTTTAGGGATAAAAGCATCAAACCCCCTGAACTATACACGTTTTTGCGCCATGCCCCTTAAACAAATTTTATCAGCACTTAACCCCCTAAACTATGTACTTTTGTGCGATTTGCCCCATCGGTGCATTTTTTGCCATTTTTAGCCATTTTTTGGCCGGAATATTCCCCCCTACCCGACTCATATGTGTTGTACTAGATGTATTTTAGTTGTTGATGACAAAAAGTAGGGGGAAAAAAACCTCGAACGGGGAGTATTTCGGACAAAAATGGACGGGAACGCGAATTGCCCCTTCAGTATATTGTGGCCATTTTTTGCCGTAATATTCCCCCTAACCCGACTCATATATGTTGTACTAGATGTATTTTAGTTGTTGATGACAAAAAGAATGGAAAAAAAACACCTCGAACAGGGAGAAAAATGGCAAAAAATGCACCGAGGGGGCAAATCGCACAAAAGTACATAGTTTAGGGGGTTAAGTGCTGATAAAATTTGTTTAAGGGGCATGGCGCAAAAACGTGTATAGTTCAGGGGGTTTGATGCTTTTATCCCTTATTTTTATCTATCTTTATAGGTAATAGCCCGCCAATTCTGTATAAGACACGGGTAGCTTGCCAAAAATCCTATTGCCTCATTATAGAACAGAAAACTACGTATTTTTTTATGTATTCAAATTGATGTTTCGTTTAATAATTAAATTTAACTCTATTCAAGTTTTTTCCTAAAAGTCTCCAATTAGTTCAAGAGTTGGCAAACTATCAATTTAATATATACAAAAGTTTAAGTCATTTTCAAGTGATGTGAGATGAAATCAACACGCTCTTTAGGTGTAGATTAAGATCATGAGCATTAATTGGACTCCACCACCGATAGTGAAAAGGCCCATGATTGGTTCTGACATGCCATATTACCAATGTAATATTTTAAATATTCTCATATTTTCTCCAAGAGGCTTAGGAAGATGATCTAATTAGTACCTAAAACTCACAAATTTAAGTTTATTCTCGAGCTATATGTGGTTATGGTTAGAAATGAATATATCAAAACTCAATTCATGGAGAAAAATGGAAATTTATTAATTTGTATATATTTATACCTCGTTCATCAAGTCAGCAAGTGTTTCTGCAAGCAATCTGAAAGCTATATAGTCATCTTTTGTCGAGGGATCTTCCACACTTCTACCAATGAATGTTAAGACCATGCATCCACCTGGTAATACTTCCTCAGCTCTTATGCTTAAAAACTTGCAAAAGTCTCTTTGATATTGTTTGGCGTATGCTTCATATACCACCGGAGGACTTTCCTTGGTTATGTATATACTTTCTTTGTTATTTTTTGCTAGTCCTTCAGGAACCTACACCATTCAGCACTGTAGTTGTTAACCCATGCATGCGTTTTCTGTATGTGTTTTTCTTGTAAGATGTATTTGTTATCGATCGGCCAGTGTGTTTGTCCCATGAAGTCTTTGGTTAAATTTTTATGAAATGGGCTCTTATTTTTTATGTTTCTTAAATATATATTATGTTACAAAATACGAAGGGGTGTTTGGTCAAAATAATGTACACCGACCAAAATAATTATATATATGTCGGTGTACATTATTCTTCACCGACATATACGTTTTATAGATTCCCATATACGTTTTTCTACTTTGGTGGCCTTAAGGCCCCTTAATTGAAGACAACTCATATCTTATAAGTAACATGATATCAATTATCGTAACTCCATAGCAAAATCAGTTATTTTCTATGATATGTTATATATATATATATATAATCAGTTATTTTCTATATATAATCAGTTATTTTCTATGATATGTTATATATATATATATATATATCGCCCTTCATGGCTTTCAAGTTACAACATACTCTCAAGTAAGATATTAAAAATATTAATCTAAAGCGGACAACTTCCATCCCCTCTTTTGAGGTATTATTGTCTCTCTCCATCCACTCATTATAACTTTTAATTTCACATCCTGAAACAAATTAATTACTCAACTGTTTATTTTAGGAGTAGTTAAGCCATTACATTTGTTAAATATTATTTATCTTACAAAAAATATATTCAAGGTTTACTTAGAGAAAAAAAAAACAACATCAATTATATTCAGTGAGGGCTCATTTTGTTAAAATTATTGAATAATTAATTAAAAACATAATTATGATGGAAATTGAAACTGAACTTATTTAATTATTGATAACATAGAATTATCTAAAGTTGGTAACTCTTTTAATTATCTTAGTAAAATGTGGTTCTAAGCACAACTCCTATGATTCAGAGAGAATTCTTTGAAGATGGAAGTGTTTTACGAGGGGCTACATGAATATGAGGGCCCTCTTTAAAGTGGAGCATAAATAAATAATAAATAACGTACATGATATTTTACAACTAAGCGAACAAGTATAGGGTTTTAATTTAAGATGGTTTACAATAGAGGAATACCTTGGTATTTATAGGGTTCGAGTATTGTAGTGGAAGTCGTGGTCATTGGTCTCATTTAATGTTGCGGAATGGGCATTCATTAATATTGCATCGTATGGAATGGAACTACTAACAAATGATTTAATGTATATCGCCAACGGTTTAAGGGTGGTTGGACCAATTATGGTTGACAGGTCTTTAATATTCGCGTGACTCTTTCAAGTGGGCCAGTTTAGGCTTTTGAATGTGTTTAAAGTACTTGTTGTATGAGGCCAATGTTTTTGAGGCGCAATTTTGCTCTAGCAAGAAGGATGTATACAAGGAGCTCTGTCGAGACGTCATTATAGGATGGGTTTTTTTAGCCTTTTTAGTACCCTATTTATTCATGCATTATCAGATATTCCCAAGTCTGTTGGTTCGTGATACATGAGGCTGGAGACTTGTGAGCTATGAGTTGTCTGCCAGGTGCGTAGAGGACCTTCCTTCCTATTAGGGCAATGATCCTTTTTCCAAGGGATATAACAGAGGAGAAGAAAAGTCTTTTATTTTTGATATTTTCCTGCTGAAGTTGAAATGTTGTCGTTTTGAATTTTGTCCGCTATGTAATGATGACAAATGTGAGGAACGTGTCCACGTCCCTTTATCCTTAAATATGCATCATCTTCATAGTGCGTAAGTGGGTGTTTAAGCGACCGCCACTTTCGGGCAATCTATGCTGAGTGTTGGATACACGCGACACGTGCTTTTATCTGAACGACTATCTTCTAGCAGAAGGGTGGTCGTGTGCCATAATTTTTCACGATCATTTTGATAAATATGTGACTTGGGCTACTCATCGTCTCCACGCTATCATTTGTTTTCATGAGAGGTTTCTTTATGCTTTCTCATATGTCAACGCAGACTTCTCCTATTCTTTTTCCTACTCTTTGTTCAACGATGACCGCTTAAAACAACTTTCCCTTTTCTTTTTCTGTCGCTGCTATTCTTAAGGTGGAGTTGACTCTAATCGATACTAACTTTGTGGTGACTCTGTCATTGGGGTGGTTGGTTCCGCTAATGCTTCCATTATCTCTGATGTTCCTGCCGTTATCATGACCTCTAATGCTCCCATTCGTCTATCCCAGGGGTGAGGCATAAGGCGATTGCTAATTGTGAGGCCACTTCTACGAGGTAGTCCCATCATGTTTTGTAAGTGGTTAGTACCGTCATCTTTGATGTGGTGAAGTCTCTACTGCTACTGATATCATATTGATATTAATACTTTAGATGTGGAGATCCCTTCGCCAGCGGATCTTGTTCATGCCCCTTCTACCTAGTATCTAACAGTTTACGAGGAAAAATCAAGTTGGGGCTTAGTCACTTCTTCTGCAGGTGGTAAGTGGAGGTCTTCAAACATATTGGGGCCTGCTCTATATACGGGTTAGTGGGGTTTCGGTTGTGTTGTCGACTGTTTGGGTTGACTTGTTCGGCCTCATCACTGCATGTTGCATACCATGTAGGTACAAGCACCAAGGCCTATACCATCAACCACTTTTTTCCTCGTGATAATACTAGCTTTCTCATTGAGAACCCTACTTCTGCGGGCGCGTGGAAGAATTACTTCTTTTTGTGAAGCCCAAAGGAAGGGATGCTTTCAAGGATTGAGGGCGTAAGGACCCAATGGAAGGTTGAAGACGAAGGGCCTAAGGATCCTAATTTTGGGGAGTGGCATACGAGGGACTTTGGTTGTTTTCTCTGATCTTTCCATGTGTGCCTTGAGTCTTCACTATCTCAAGGCTGGTAAGGAATTTGATCTTGAGGTCTGTCATGATTCTATCCGCTACGTCATTAGGAGCAAGATGGCCCTTCGGGGTCAGTAGTGGGGTTCCGGAGAATCCCTGAAGTGGGATCTTCTTGGACTCAACCTGGGATATGAAAAGTCCCATGAATCAAAAAGTATAATCGTACATGATGGTGAACGTGCTTCATGTGTCTATGAGTATATTGGGCACATCATTCCCCTGATGAGAGCTCGTGTGATGATGGGACGTCCATGAGGATGGACGACTCCCCTCATGTCTTCTGGTCCGAAGTAGATGGTATATCCTTGAAATGTGCGTGACCCCGTTCCCACAGTCTTAGTGTTGGATAGGAGATGTTTATATTATCATATGTAATATTAATATAATATTCATAATATTCAAAATAATAATATTTACATATTGTTAACGAAACAATGAGCTACTAATTTACATAAAAAGATTCAAAAAACTTAAGATCTACAAATAAATATTTATCCTAACAACTTATTAAGTATTTCAATGAAACGGGCCCTTATTCAACTTAGGTCATGTTAAAAAAGAAGATAAAACATTATATGAATAAATTGGCTAAACTGTCCCTAAAATAAAATGTTGGCTAATTGTCAAACTAGTTCAAGGGAGTCAAATGAAAATGTTAAAATTACTTGGGAGGTGGATGAAGATATGACCTCGGGGAAGGTGGATAGAATTTGCCCGTCTAAATGTTACCTTCGTCATTTCATCAATTGAGGCCCAAGATGCATTTTATAATTGGGAAATTCTAAGCTAACCTATGTGGCCAGTGCATTCAACTTTCCCCTATTATTGCCGTAAGTTGTGATTACTAAGAAGAATCAACAACTGAGTAATTTTATTATTACATCCACATTCCTCATTCTTTCCATCTTCTTTTTTTCATTTGAAACCTTAGATGATTCTAAATGAAAAAGAAACTGAGAAACAAACAGGTCAATTTCGAAACCTTTCCATTGAATCAGATTTAAATAAATGTCCATTTAGGTGTTATTGACACCATAGACCTTCGTTCAGATTATCTATTATGTAGGAAGTAGCTTAGGCACCAAAATGGAACAAGTCAAAAACCACACATATAGTAGGATACAACTTGAGAGGCTCCAAAATGCTTCAATAGTGAGTTAAGAAGTCTTTCCTATTACAAATAGTTTTAGAATAGTAGTAACTAATATATTAGGACCTATGAGGAAAGTTCTGCAACATGCATTAGATAAAAAAAAAAAAAGAATTGTAGATTATAAAAAATTTGAAGAACTAGAGAACATTAAGATAGAAGAAGAAGAAGAAGAATGGCTTACATGCTGACATAAACTCTATTTTCTTTCCCCACGTGGTCCAACAAGCGGTTTTTTACTTGCAAGAATCTGGGAGTGACTTCTAAAGAAAGCAAAATAGACTTGCAAACTGGCAAACTCGTACAGATGGGCTGGCAAGGGATTTTTCGCATGCAGCCTCCACGTAAGTAATAATTTGCTTGCTACCTAACACACTGCCCGCCAATAATTAATCGTTTGTTCAGTGTGCTTTCTTTGCAACAACAATTTCACTTGCTACCAAACCAACCTTGACACCAATTATTATGGATGCATGCAGCGCAATTTTCGCTTGCTAATTTCACTTCAACAAGTAATTTAGGCATTTAGCTATTGGATACATGGTCTCTATTTTGCTACATTCTTGTAGTGTTAGTAGTTAGTGCGCACAAACATGCCATGTACTTCTCCAACTTATTACCATAAAATATTAGGTATGTTTGATGAAATATTAATTGTATTTTATTAATAGAGATAAAGTGCCAACAAATTCACAACAAAAATAGAACTAAAAACAACCTATGAGGTGCTAGCCCCTTCGCCCTCGTCACCAAGTACGATGGGGTCCCCGGGTATAGGGTCTCACGATGGGTCGATGATAGCTGGCCCTCTAGGGTTTCCACTTTAAAAAGTGGCCTCGTCAGAATTTGGAGCGGTTCTGCTAGAGCTTGCCCCATCGTTTCCACCCATAGTGCTACCAACGATTTGCTCTCGAGCGTGAAGGTACCAATAATTATCAGAAGCGTTAGGGGGTAGAGGCAAAATGTCTGTATACGAGGTGGATTCGCCTCTAGTCGTGCCTTCGAGACAGTTTCGATGCGTGCATTATGTTGGACGTTAGATTTAACTCTCATATCATTTCCCACTTGGCTTCGAGTCCCGACAAATGTGCAACCTCCCCCCTATGTCGGTCTAATAACCAGATGTCAAGGCTCGTAACGTGACTCTTGCTCATACAAGCAAAGCCGGGGTACTCTCACGTGAGCGGATATTCTGGGGACAACCATTGTTGCATTATCCAATGGATCCTCATTTTGAGAGGCCGATGGAGGTTCTCCTTCCCTTTGGATATTTTCAGGAGGGGTCATTGGTTCATGGGCATTTCTAGTACGACCTTCGGCTACGTACGGCCATGGGGCAACGACCTCCTTGCGACGAGGAAGATTCTTGGTAAACACCATTACAAAACATGCGGGAAAAATACTTACACTTAGCACAACAACATGGCATATCTAATTAGCACATCGAATTTCGACATTTTGAAATAATATATCGAAAGAAAAAAGAATATCGAATATGTATTCGACATATCTCTAAATTCGATATATCCTAGGAATTCGGTATCCCTCTCTAGAAAAGACAAAAGTTCGGCCAGTAAAATAAAATGACGCTGACAAGGGGGGACCATCTTATATAATGGCAGCAGATGGCCTCAGTGGGCCCATCAGTAATAATTCCCCGCCCATATCGAGTAATAGATATCGAACACAAAGATTTGATATCTAGTTCTTTAGATGTCAAACAAAAATATTCGACATCAATGCCTTTTAGATGTCGAACAAAAACATTCGATATCAAGTCCTTTATAACATTCGATATCAGATCGAATCGAAAAAATTCGATATACAAACAAATTTGACATCCGGCATAAGTTGAATCACACAAATTTTGACCTCACAAAATCGGGTAATTTGCAATTATCGTAAAAATTCCCGACTTCTACTCGAACTGACGACTCCAAGAATTGGGGGAGTGTCAACAGTGTAATTTTTGGTCAAGTCACCTCTCGTCTCGTCTCGTATCACTCAGAAACCTGGGGAAGTCAGAGGTACCCTATGACACGAAATTCAGAAAAACAATAGCTCATGGAAACAAGGAAGCTTACGAGATATCGTTTGTAAACGACATCTCCCAAACTGGGGGACAACATAATATAGGGATTTACTAAAGTAAGGGTCGACCCAACAAAGAAGAGCCAGGCCTAGCCCAATAAGCCAGCAGCTTGTTGGATGTGAGGGATCCTATATCGGGGATTTATACACGATATCCAACTGGATATCGAATATTGGTATTTAATATAGTATAGTTGCTCTCGGATTCGCGGAGTCGATCCCACTTATCAAGGCCTATATATATCACCATGCTCCGCATACCTATGCAGATTTATTAATTACATATGTTACCTGCTCCCAGATATCGAACCAAACAGTTCTATATTCTTATATTTGACATCTTTATACCCGATATAGACGGATTTCAACATACCTTCAATATTCGACACACTAATACCCGATTTACATACATTTCAATATACTCTCTGTATTCGATATGGTTTGGATTTTGACATCAGGACTTCACCAGTAGAATCCTTGACATCGTGATACCCGACATACTTTAGTATGTGACATACTAAACATTCGACATTAGACAGAGTTCAGAGTATATGTTACGGTGCCCAAGCTAATCCCCGTCACTTGTAGACATGTTCTGGACAAAGCTAATCACATCCGTGTAATAGATTAGCATATTTTGTACTAGGTCGAAGGCTATCTCTGTAATCTCTTGTATTTGTATATAAGTTACGATCTTGTACCAAAATACAATTATATATTCATATTGTACATTAGCTAAGTTTGGTTTTTGCTGATAATAATTACGACCGTTGGGATCAAACTTTAATTATTTAGATACTTAACATAATATTTTTATCTATAAATTTATTATATTATATTTGCATACTAGTGTTTATTAATTTCTTTAATATCTTAATTGTGTATCGAAAATATATTTTCGGTTGGCTGTAAAGTTTAGTTTTATCGAATGCCAAAAATAATCGCTACTTTTACCTCTTAAAATTAGTGATTAACTAAAAGTCAATCAACTAAAGCGGGGCAGACGGAGCATTTTAAAAATTGTAGCGTAAAATTGATAAAAAGAGAGGAAACCTCGACTAATAAGATATTATATATATTTTGGTGGCCTCCCTATGTGGGAGAAGGTATTTGGATTGCACACTTTGACTTTGGGTGTGACTTCTAGATACTACACTCTCACGGGCGGTCATTGCTCTAGTGGGAAGGCGCTTGTTAGGTTGGATATCTCGAGCATAGCCTTTAGGCTAATCTTTTGGGGTGTTCTTATAAACCCCTCTTTTTGTTTGGAACGAGTGATTGGGTACAACGCTCGGCTCCCGATGTAGTACCCCCCATTTTTTACTTTTTATAAACCTTCTTTCTTCTTCTTATATATATTTTGGTGAATAATTGATGAATTTGCCGGTCCAACTGCTATGTAGTACATCCGTAATATTCCAAAACCACATAATTAGTAGTTATAGCATCTAACCACATCGAGTCAATATTTCTCTTTTCTCTCTCCGCTTAGAGTGGAACTTCCCTTTTGTGAGATAGTGTTCATCACACTTTACTCTTCATCAATTCTCCTCCATCATTTTCCTCTTTCCATTAACCATGAAC
The DNA here is from genome assembly GCA_948329865.1 of Linaria vulgaris. Lineage (NCBI taxonomy): Eukaryota > Viridiplantae > Streptophyta > Magnoliopsida > Lamiales > Plantaginaceae > Linaria > Linaria vulgaris. Next base: position 79,171,911 of record OX415250.1, on the reverse strand, counting down.
CCACCAGAAGGTTTGAACAACCCTTCCCTACCAGTTACCAACACCATTTTAGCTAAGGTTATTACATCAAAAAATCTCAGTTTTCGCGCCATTAAAGACACATTAATCACAACATGGGGAATCAGAGGTCGTCATGAAGTGAGTTTTATTGAACAAAACACCATCGCATTTGTCTTATACTCCTCACAAGAAAAGAAAAAAAGGATCCTATCTCAAGCCCCGTGGAATTTCCCGGGCTTCCATATTGTTGTGAGGAATCAGATCTTCTTTTCCTACCACGATAGCCATGGGAGTCGGAGTTAACTCTAGCGCCTCTTCCGACTCAATTTTCGGCAAGAAAGTGCGCTATTTTGGCGCAATGGAATTAGAAACAAAAATCCTATGGGCCAATTATCTAAATCTATACTTACTAACAGATCAGCTGAAGAAAGTCTTGAAGAGGGAGAATTGATCAAACGACCAAAATCACTTAGTTACCTACCTGATTGGCCTATAATAGGTTGACTTTAAATATTTGGACTTAACCGACAAAAGAGCTGATTTCCTCCACCATGAAGCGGAAACTTTGAATCCACCCTCTCCTGGTGGAATCCTCATCGAGGAGACTATTATCATCACACAATTCTGACAAATCAATCCAACGCATAGCTTTTCAACTTCGAGTTTGGTCCAAATTGAAGAAATTTCTGATGCTCCAACCACTGAAAACTCCATCGAGGGGTAAAGGAATTTGTAACTTAAATTGTTTGACGTGGAACTGTCGTGGATTGTCAAAACCCGAGGCAGTGAGGCTCTTAAAGCTCTCCTATTAGATAAAAAGCCTGCTTTTATTTTCTTATGTGAAACTAAACTCTCGGATTATTCTCGTATTACTCATGTTTTGATTAAATGCAATCTCGTTAATTTCTACTTTGTGAACGTTGTTGGTCTATCGGGTGATTTGTGTGTTGCTTGGAACTCTTTTGTTGATGTTAATATTACTTGGTCCAATAAATGGATTATGCATGCTTATGTTAATGTGCCTTTACTTTCTTATGGCTAGTGAGTAACCAGTATTTACAGTCCTTGTATTCCATCTCCAAGGCAAATTTTTGGCTCATTATTAAGAGTCTTTACCCGGTAGGCGAGGAGCCTTAGATGATGATTGGGGATTTTAATGATATTGTCAATCAATCATAGAAATTGGGTGGCAAGTCTGTTGCTAGCTCCTCTCGTCGATATTGAGGAGCTTAAATTAATTGATCTGGGTTTCATAGGGAATTCCTTTACTTGGAGCAACAAGAGGATAGGGTTTGCCAATATTAGAGAACGCCTTGACAGAGTACTCGCCAACAACTCTTGGTGCCTAATTTTTCCGAGAGCCACAATCTTCCATGTACCCGCGGTGAGATCAAACCATTGTCATTTACTTTTAGTTTTGGATTTTAGTGGTTTCAAATCTCGTAGGCCCTTTATGTGGACCTTAGATGAATCTTGTAGAAGTGTGGTTGTTAATGCTTGGCATGTCCCTGTTAGAACGTCTTCTCAATACAAAGTGATATCTAGATTATTGTCTACCCGTAAAGCTTTGTGTGCTTGGAATAAAAATATTGTTTGGTGATTGTACTAATAGATCTAATGATATATTGAAAGGATTGATGCATTGCAAGGTCAATTCCGAAGTGAGGAGGCATGTTCCAAGGAGGAGCAACTTCAAAAGGAGTTGGATGTTTAGAAAAAATGTTGAGGTTAAGTAGAAACAAAAATCGAAGGAAATTGGCTTAGAGACGGTGGATAACACTCAATTTTTTCATCTCTCATCGGTTATCCGGTCTAAGGTAAATCATATTCACTTCCTTAAAACAGAGGCGGGAGACAAAATCACGGGTAGGGCAAGCATCAGTAAGGAATTCCTCAATTTTTTGTGAACTTATTTGAATCTGATTATGAGGATTCTTCTTTGCCGTTTCCCGAGAACCTTGATGGACTATTCGAACCAAGTATTTCTTGTGATTTGAATGCTGATTTGTGCAATATTCCTTCCCCGATGGAAATTAAAAAAGTTATTTTTGGTATGAACGATAACAAAAGTCCTGGTTCGGACGGTTTTTCGCCCATTTTCTTTAAGCATTTTTGGGATATTGTCGGCAAGGATATGTGTGTGGATGTCCGTACTTTTTTTCTAACCATACATTACCCGATGATTACAATAGGACTTATATTGCTCTTATTCCGATGGACACTAATGCTTGTACTGTGGAAAAGTTTCGTCCCATCAGTTTGTGTAACATTATTTATAAGGTTATCACTAAAATTTTGGCTAACCGGATCAGGCCCATCCTTCCTAGGATTATCAGCCCTTTATAGTTTGCTTTCGTGGAAGGTAGGCACATTCATGATAACAAAATCATTACCCACGAAGTCATGCATTATTTGAATTGTAAAAATGGGAAGAAAAGATTTATGGCTTTTAAAGTTGATTTAGCTAAGGCTTATGATCGTGTCGAATGGCCCCTACTTCACCATATTCTTTGTAATTTGGGGTTTTGTGATAAATTTGTGGATTGGATTACGCTTTGTGTAACAGGTGGTTCATTCTCTATCATTGATAATGGTCAACCGGGGAAGTGGTTCAAACCTTCCCACGGTATCCGTCAAGGGGATCCCATGTCGCCTTATCTCTTCATCCTTTACTCTAAGTTGCTCTCTCATCTCATTGCTAAAGAGGAATCTGCCTTACACATCAAAGGCATTAAAGTCTCCAGGAATAGTCCTATTATTTCCCATGTTATGTATGTTGACGACCTGACCTTTTTTTGCAGGGTCGAGGAGGAGGATGTCAACGCTATTAATAGGTGTCTTGATAAGTTTCATAGCTGGGGAAGTCAAGTTATCAGTAGGAACAAGTCATTTGTTCATTTCAGCAAAAATACTTCCCCGTCTTCTAAGATAAATTTGTTGAATCTACTTGGGGTTCATGAATGTTGTCATCAGGAGAAACATCTGGGTATTCCTTTTTGCAAGCCGAAAAGGAGAAAAGAAGCATTTGATGTGATTCTTGAAAAGCTTAACTCTCGCCTTAGTGGATGGAAAGGAAGCACGCTATCGCAAGCGGGGAGAAATACTCTAATCGGATCAGTTATGCAATCGGCTCCTACCTATTATATGGCTAACTTCTTTCTTCCTAAAACCACTTGTGATGAAATTGCCAGTGTTACGCTTCGTTTCGTTTCTTCTGTGGGGGAAAGGAAGCACGTTATTGCAAGCGGTGGTCTTGGTTTTCGAAGGGCCAAAGACCACAATAGAGCGCTTGTGTCTAAACTTGCTTGTAGTGTGGCTGCGAATGAAAGGAAAGCTTGGGTGTACCTCATACGGTCTAAGTATTCGGGGAGTAAGAAATTATTGTCCATGGATACCCCGAAGAGTAACATATCTTGGATTGCGAGGGATATCTTCAAGAGCAAGGAGCTAATTAAAAGGGGAGCATGTTTTAGAGTTTCAACTGAATCTGATGTGGACATTTGGATAGATTCGTGGATTCTATTTATCGAATGTTTCTCCCTGTCATCTGATATGAGAACAGAAAATAGCATGACAATGCTAGAAAAGTCCAGGACCTCATTTGCCCGATTACATGTAACTGGAATTATGAGATTGTTGATCTTTGCTTTGGTCTGGATTTAGCGAGAGAGATCTTTAAGATCCCTATTTCTAATTCTCCGGAGGTTAACAAACTTGTGTGCCCTCTGCGCCCAGGATGTTTTCCACAAAAAATGCGTATCTTGAGATCATTAAACCGCGCATTCTTGATTATCCATGTCTGACTTCGAAACTGATTTGAGCAGCGAACATTCTTTATCGCCTGAAAGTATTTCCTTGGAAATGTTTGGCAAATTCGCTGCCATCCCGTGATGTGCTTGGCTCTCGTTTTTTTATTGAGGATAAGTTGTGCCCACTTTGTAACAATGGTTCCGAGTCTCTTGTTCAGATTTTTCTTAATTGTAATTTTGCATCTATGATCTGGTTTGGGTCGAAATGGAACCTGAGAGTGGAACATATTGCTCACTTTTCTTTGACTGATTGGTTTTTTTTCTCATGTAGGAAGGAGCAAATTCTAGAGGATATTGATCAGCTCGAGTTTCTTACATTTGTAGTTGTTGCTATGGAATCTATTTGGCACCAAATGAACCAAGCTGTCCACAACATTGACCATCTCAATCCAAAGGAAACGATGTTGATCATCAGCAAAAGGGTGGCTGATTTCCTCAGAGGAGATGCAGATCGTTGTACCAAAAAGAGGACGTTGATGAACCACATTTGCTTGGAACCCCTCCCCCCCCCCCCCCCCCCCCTCCGACGCTGGACAAAATTTAACTTGGATGCGGCATTTAAATAAGATCGCGCGGTAGCGGGAGTCGTGGCTAGAAATGATAAGGGATTGGTGACGCCATGCTTCACTAAAACTGTGGATTGCCTTAACTCAACTATGGCAGAAGCTATAGCACTCTTGGAAGCGGTAAACATTGCACACGACCGAAGAATCGATAATGTTATTTTTGAAATTGATGCTTAAGTGCTTATCCGTATGATCCATGACACTAACCTTGTGCTTGACTGGAGCGTTGAACCGTTTATTGTTAGAATTAGAAAATTTTGGAACGGTTGGCCTAAATGGTGTTTTCATTTATTCCCTGTCATTGTAATTTTGCAGCTCACCATCTCTCTCCGTGGGCTTGGGAACAATCTTGGCTGGGGATTGTTCCTTATTTTGATATTTCTGTAAACCTTTTTTGTGACGGAGGTTTCACATTGGTGGATCTTTCGTATCGCTAATGAAGTATTTTTCGTATAAAAAAAAGTAGCTAAAGCATCTAGCCATTTGCCTATAAAAAAAATAGCATCTAGCCATTTATAACCGTGACATATGTTTTTCCTTAAAACAATATTTTTAAAATTAGCAAATTTCTTTAGAAGTTAATTAAAGATAAAAGGTTGAGAATTTCAATAGAAACAAATTAAAACAAGGGATTAATTTATCAACGGTTAGTAGAAATTCCTACATGTAGGACGAAAGAATTTGTTTTTCTTTTTCTTTCTTTTTTTTGGGAGGGGAACGGGCAAAGGAGGCATCTGGGGATAATTAAAGCCAGACGGACAGAAATAAATGACATCAAATTGAAAAGGACCAAAATAGGTGGCATAAGTTTGAGTGCTCGAGAGCTGTTATTCACCGGAAATTCTTACATGAGCCAGGTCCATAGAAAACCTATGGACCGTGTGGTTGTTATTCCATCTCTCCATTTAGTAATATATTATATAAAAATTAGAGATACCGCAGCAAAATTTATTTTATTGCCAGCCTTCTCTGACCCACCTCCCCCCCCCCCCCCCCCCCCCCCACCCCTAACAAACAATCGACCACCCTCTCAAGTGTTTTATTACCCAGTTAAAATTTAAATGAATATTGATGTAAGTTTAATTATATGCTTACATAAAACTAATTAATAATGCATTAAAGGGTAAAGTAAATTCATAATAATTCTGTAATCCTAAGAAAAGATAAGACACATTATATGAAAGGTTTCATTAGTTATTACTTAAATTATGATACTTTTCAATTTTACCAGTTGTAAGAAAACATTATAATTAACTTTGTGGCAATTAAAATATACAGTATATAAGTTTTGGCAATGCATATATATATATATATATATATATATTACTTTTGTTAAGTTTTGAGGTCTAAAATTTATTTTGTTTACATTATTTCCATATGTTATAACTCAACATAAGAAGGGTAGCCAAATAATTTTTGCAATTAATAAGAATTTGATGACATGGCTGTTCGTCAAGCTTGTGAAATTAATCCTAATTGCAAATTACAAAAATGTAGAAGTTTAAGACCGATATGCAATATATAAAGCACTTGTTGTATTGATGTGTGAATCTTAATCTTTGCTTAAATTTATAAAATTCATCTTATATAACTAAACCTTTTGGCAATTATCTGGTATGCACCAAAAAATTGTTTAAGCATGCATTTAGTTTAAATAATATTATGTTGTTCCGGTCTTTGATTTGGTTCTTCACTTAGCGAATAAGGGCAGGCTTCTTTTTTTCTATTTGAGGATTTGAGAGGGGGCGCCACTAAAATTACTACTAAGTGGAATGAAACTTTTTTGTTTTGGAACAAGAAAGCAAGGTGTTAAAGAATTATGAACTTTTAATTCATCAACAAAAAATTACTACATTACCAACAGTTGTTGGTAAACGTGCATGAGTGTGTTAGTTATAAAGGTACTTTATATTTAATAGTGAGATAAAATAACAGCCACACGGTCCATAGATTTTTTATGGACCCGGCTCGTGTAAGAATTTTCCTCATTCACCGGTGGTAGGTCAAATGAGTGGCTTTGTTTTTTTTTTTTTTTTTTTTTTTTTTGAACATCGAGTGGCTTTGTTTTGTTTGTTGAATTCACGTTTTTTTTTGTTAGGACAGTTACTACAATACTTTTTTGATAGATAAGTTACTACACTTGAGAAGATAAAATATATATTAGGGATAATTATAGTTACAACCCTGAAGTTTGGAGTAATTATAAAGAACTCCTCTGAAATTTGAATACTTATAATAACTTCCATCTAAGGAGTAATTGTAAGGAATTACACCCCCTGAGGTTTGAGGTTTAGTGTAATTACAAAGACCTCCTCAAGTTTGATTAATTATGACCTTCCGTCTAACTAGTAATTGTAATTACATTTTCAACTGTGCCTTTGATCACTTCTATTGTTTAAATGAATTTAAATGCATTGTTAAAAATCTTGATATTTTATTTCATTTCAAGAGTTTGCATCTAATATTAGATAAATTAATTATTGAATAAATAAATATTAAAGAATAAACTAAATTAATTTTAATCATTCTCACATATATTTAATTTTATTGCTCTTATCAAAAAAATTAATTTTATTGCTCATTCTTTCTTGACAAAAAAATATATTGTAATTATTCAAACGTAGGGAAGGTTTTTATAATTATACCAAACTTCAGGAGTGTAACTGTAATTATCTCTATATATATAATATACATGCCTTAGTGGGTGTTTGCAAGAGCTTATAGAAGCTCCTTCTTCCAAGCTTTTACTTAAAGTCATTAAAAGCTCCTTTTGACTTAAAGCAATGAGTGTTTGCAATCCTTCTTAAAAAAGTAACTTAAAGCCGTTTAAATTAATTTTGTAGTGTTTGCAATAATAAGTAAGAAGCAGCTTTTATAATACAATAAGACTTAATTACCCTTATTTATCGAGCATATAAATAATTAACATACACTTACATTAGACAAGTATACATTTTGTTAAATAAAATAAAAACTATAATTTGGGAATGACGTTGAATATGGAAGAAAAAAGATTAAAAATATTTTTTATTGTTGAAAATGGATGAGAAATATTATAATATATTTTGTTTTCTTAATTGTAGGGATATAGGCGGCACTTTGAGAGAAATTAGGAGATAAATATTTTTTTAATGCTGATAATTAAAAGGAGCTTTTAAAAGCACCATCTACCCAGCTTGTGGGCTTGTGCTTTTTCTTGGCTTATTTTAAGACAAGGAGAAGCAAAAGCCCTATAATCAAACACTAATTTATAGTTTCTCTATAGACAAAAGCCCACAAGCTCCTTTTAAAAGCATTTGCAAACACTCTCTTAGTGCCTTATAATTTGGCAGGATGACTATACTTAAGATCCTGATTATATTCAAAGTTTCTTACAACTTATAGCCTCACCCCTAAAATACAAAGAGTTACAAAACCCTTATTTTAATTCATGTTTCACTCCACAGTAGCATAAACTTAAGTTTTACTAAATATTTGATCAAAAGAAAGAAAGTCTAGACGTAATTATCCTAAAGATTAGTTGGTCGGAAGACATTTAATAGAGGGTTTCCGTATAAGGAAGCATTTGGACTTGTGCATGGACTAGTCTTTATTAGGTTAAAAATAAAAATTGAGGGGTTTTGGTTGCTATGCCAGAAACATGAAATAACATGTAATCTAGTACCTACTACCATCGATTCTTTCCTTTTTCTTTTTTCCTTTTTCCTTTTTCCCTTACACACCGTGTCATCAATCTCTGCCTAGTAAAACAACTAACTTACGCGTTTTGGTTGAATTGGCACAAATATAAATGTCATATGACGACGGAAATACCTTCGGAAATACTCACTTCAACATAAATATAGTTTAATTTTAGGGAAGTAATTATGAAACAAAAGAATTTATCACCAAATAATGTTGATGTTACATGTATATGATGGGACCCATCTCCAACACCCATAATGTCCTTTACTCCTCCTTTATATTTTTGGTTCTTTCCTCTTCAATACATCATCATCACCAAAACAAGAGCTCAACTCTGCTCCACCGCCAAAGCAGAGAGAGAGGAGACCAACAACCATTTTCGAACTTGACATAATGGCCGGCGATAAAGAAGAAATCCGTGTAGTGATGCTACCATGGTTGGCCTTCGGTCACATAATGCCCTTCTTCCAACTCTCCGTCGCATTAGCCAAACACGGGGTTCGTGTCTACTTCCTCTCAACCCCCAAAATCCTCGAAAAGCTTCCCCAAATCCCACCAAACCTCTCATCCCTCCTACAACTAGTCCCTCTCCCACTCCCCAAACTCGAACCCGGTCTCCTCCCCGATGACGCCGAGGCCACCGTCGACATCCCCTTTGAAAAAATCCAGTACCTCAAAATCGCCTACGACCTTCTACAAGACCCCGTCAGAGACTTCATTTCCAACAACTCCCCTCACTGGGTGGTGGTCGACTTTTCCTCCTTCTGGGCCATTGACATTGCAAGAGATTTCGGCATTCCGTCCCTCGGTTACTCTCCCATGAACGCCTCCTGTTTGACGTTCTTCGGTCCCCCGGAGTATCTCGTGGGAGAGGGTCAGAAGAGGTGTAAGTCCACTCCCGAGAGCCAAACGGTAGCCCCCGAATGGGTCGATTTTCCTTCCAAAGTGGCCTACAGGAACTTCGAAGCCTTCGGCGTGCAAATGGGCTTCTACGGGCAAAACGCGTCGGGGATCACGGACGCTGAACGGATTGCCAAAGTTTGTGAAGGTGTCGAGGCATTGGCGGTTCGCACCAGCCCCGAAATCGAAGGGGATTACTTGAGTTTAATGGAGAAGCTAATGGGGAAGCGTATGATTCCCGTCGGGTTTCTTGCCCCGGAGAAATCGAAACAAGGGGGAGGGAATGTAGAAGAGCCGTGGAGTTCCATCTTCCGTTGGCTCGACGAACAACCCCCGCGATCCGTGACCTTCGTCGGGTTCGGGAGCGAAACAAAGCTAACTAAGGAGCAGCTCCACGAAATAGCATACGGGGTTGAGCTCTCCGGGCTCTCCTTCTTGTGGGCGTTGAGGAAGCCCGACTGGGCGGTTAGTGATGACGATATTCTGCCCCCGGGGTTCGAGCAACGCACCAAGGGGAGAGGAGGGACGTACGTGGGCTGGGCGCCGCAGAAGGAGATTCTGGCGCACCCATCGGTGGGGGGTTCGTTGTTTCATGCGGGTTGGGGGTCGATCATAGAGACATTGCAGTATGGACACAGTCTCGTGTTCTTGCCTTTCATCATCGACCAGCCGTTGAATGCGAGGCTGATGGAGGAGAAGGGACTTGGCATTGAGATTAAAAGGAGCGATGATGGTTCGTTTAGCAGGTACGACATTGCGGATTCGCTGAAGAAGGTGATGGTGTCGGAGGAAGGGGAACGATACAGGACGCGGGCGAGGGAGGCTGCAGGGGTGTTCGGAGATGAGAAGCTGCAGGAGCATTACATGAAGTTGTTTGTAGAGTATTTGAAGAAGGGTGGTGGGGATGCTGAGAACAAGAACAAGGTTAATAATGGTAAGTGAGAGTAGGTGATGGAGAACATAAGGATTGTTTGTCCATGTTTGTTGTTTAAATTTCTCTTTTGTCGAATTGGTTTCTCTGCCTGCAACAACTTTGGTTTAATTTGTTATTTGTGGAATAAAATCAGCCATTCCTATGAATGTCATATTATATGTCGCTCAGAAAGTATACCAAAATTAAACTTAGTGAATTGGTATATTATGAGTTACTTAATTTGTATACTTAGAAGTAAACTTAAAAGATAAAAAGAGATGATAACTGGCCCCAACGTTTTTAAGATTTGGTCTCACTAGCTATATATACACGCGTATATTGTGTAATTATATACACTTCGTCTGAAACTTACAAAAAAAAAATATGCTAAAACTTTCCTATTTTTCAAAGAGTATTGTTGCAAATATCTTGGTGTTGGGAAAAATAATTATATAATTACAACAAACACTAGAAATTAGTCCACCTTTAATAAGGTGAATTACGCAAACTACTTTTATTTTGTCTTAAACTACACTTTCTCCCTCACAAGGTTAAAACTCACGAAATTAAATATCCTCACCAAAAAAAATATTCTGATTTCTGAGTGACCAAATGTACTATATTGATATAATTGTTTCTTCCAGTATTGTACCTCTGCACTTTAATGTTACAATCATCATACCCTTATGCCTAAAAGTTACTAGCCATACACTCTGGCACAATTTACAAAATAACAATAACGCCTGAATTTTGAAAAATATTATTGTATTACTAAATTCAATTTGGTCGTAGAACTCAGCGCGAATCTATCTTGTGATCTATGGCATCACATGACAAGCTTACTCACTTTGGCATAGAAGGTTTTATGTTTGGTCAACTTCGAACTTAGCTCAGCTATAAAACGTTTGTGTACGAGTTTATTATGTTTTGAGATAATGAAAATAAGCTCTCTGGGCCAAACTATAACTTCAAAATCTATAAATTATGCATATCTCCATTCTACAACTCCCTCAAAAAATAGTACCAAGTAACAAAGGAAATGAGACCTAGGAACCATGATACTACCGTTTCGGATAAAATCACGATTACAAAGTGAAATGGCATAAAAGTCTGTCAACAAAATCTGTGATTCCATAGACAACCCCCACATTTGGGGGAGAAATCATCACCAACATCAGAAATTTCTCGAAATACCTTCACGACTATAAACTCTTTTCCATTTCATATCACACAACGAGAAAATCAACGGGAACATCACTGGGGAATTCATAAGACCACACTAGAGAATAATTTTCAAAGATATCATGTGCATCAACCTTTGAGACTTGGTTCATATTCTTAAGTAGGAAAAACTCCACATTTAGAAGATCCCTCTTTTGTATACATCTAACCATATAACTACAATACCTTAGTACTCTAAGCTCGTCACTTCATAGAGTCCTATTGTGTGCTCCCTAGTTCAGCACCATGCTCTTTAATGATTCGAACCGCCTGTAGAAGAATGTCCTGCTCCGCATCCTTTTTCTACAGCCATTCACAGCAAAACGTGCAGTTATAAGTTAAAACAGAGAAAATAAGTAACTGGTCAGGAAATTATGCTTATATAGAGTACAATCTCAGTAAAATGTAATCAGATGAAAGATTTTTTTTCAACATAGAGGGTACATTGTCGGGGCCAACTGCCAGGGAAACTGAATTGCTGCTCCTATATTAAAAGAAATGTTAGGGAACATAAGGTGAAATAATTCATCCAGATAAGCAGAAATGACATCTACATGCAGAGTGCAGACACATATCCCCGATCAGTAAGTGAAATTCCCACTATCAAACACTTCGACCAGTCACTAAAATTTGTTACAATATATCACCTCATATATTGATCTGCAATCAAACTTTACTGCTTAGGCTTGACATTGTCCTAGTCTTTTAATAGTTTCCAGTTTAAATATATACGACCTGCGATAACACTTGAGTCGATTTTCCAATGTAAGAGCAATTTGGCTAGTTCCTTGCCTAGATTATCCGCCAGCGGATCAAAAACTCTCATAAAAAACGAAAGAAATAAACTGGGAGAATAACCCTCCTTCCCTTCCATGTTGATTCCTATATAGCTTCCAGATAATTCTTTGTTTTTCAATAAATCTAACCTCTGCCAAATTATATATGATCTTTTCCCGATTTTCAACATATGCACAACCATCTCCACAGTTACACATCATTTTTCTGGTCACAACTTGAACTAGATTATAATACCCAAAAAGCGAGAAACTGCAAAGGTCTGGATAGCTATTTGTTCCGGTGCATTCAGCAATGACGAAAGGAAAGTAGAGTAGCAAAACAGGGAATGATGGAAATGCGACAAACAACTGTCCAGTTGATGTTTTGGAGCAATTAAAATATAATTTATTTTGATCGACGGAAAGGAGGGCAAAACCATTTCCACATGAGTAATTGAGAAAAAAAATAGCTGGCAGACGATATTTACCAAATAACTAGTAATTTAAGAAATGAGGAGAAAAATAAATGTACCATATTTTTTAGATTGCATCCAAGAGTCAACTCCGTGTATGATCTTTCAATTTGAGATAAGAAACAGTAAGGGGCCTCTCTTTCCAAGAACACATGTGGATTGGACATAAGCATTGATTTTATATCCTCAGACAGTTGGGGAATCTTGTCAATGTCATCAATTCGTACAGGTATTTTTCTGACAATGGAACGCCATTTCGCTCTTGATTTATTCACAATGACCTATAAAGGGCAAAAAAATGTATGTTATTCAAAATTCAAATTAAACACATAGCAAGTCCAGGAATACAGAGGAACAAATACACAAGGATATTTATTATGCATGCCTGGCTTGAAAACAGCGAATTAGGAACGATGACGGGAAATTTCTCAGCAGTAGTCAGCAATGATGTAGTAGTAAGACCCATTTCTACCACTTGACCTTCGACGGATCCAGCCTGTAACAAGAAGGGGGCAAGAAGAAAAAGAAAGGAAGCAAGGAAGACATAAAGGCAACGTCAGAGCACACACAAAACACTGAAAACAGCATACTATATATGCAAAAAGCAAATCATCATCATCATCATCATAACAATAGTAGTAGTAGTAATAATAATTATAATGATCTGCAGCCTCCAGAAATAGCATCTCCATTTAATGAGTATCTTTAAACTATTACGTATTTTACAAAAGTCACAGGGGTTGAGGTCCAAATCATCGAAAAAGCCAAGGAAACTGTTAGTTGTTCTTTTAAACTCCCAGGAAACCATGCCCAAAATCACACATTGCCTGCTGGATATTTTTCATTACTTAGAGAAACTTCTTACTTAAAACAAAAGACACCGCAGATGAACTACACAAAAATCCATGGAATGTTCTAGAAGAACAACAGCATTGAGCTTGGCGAATTATGATATTCGTAACCAAAATGAGGCAAACCATACAGAAACGCCAACAACAAACAAATAAAAGCCAATAAACAGTGTGACATACTTTGATCGTGTCACCAATTGAAAATGGTCTAGAAATCTGTACAGAGAGACCACTAAGAACATTGCCAAGTACGTCCTTAGATGCAAAAGCAGTAGCGACTCCTATAAAATATATAGAAAAGGCTGTAGTTAGATTTTTACATTCAGTTCGATAGAGAGCATAAAGAACTTCTGATGCATCATTCACATGAAAACTTCAACTACCATCATCTTCATCCTTAAAGCAAAAAATGAAATGGAACAGGACTCCCTCCCCAACCTTCGTTTACACTTTCACAATCTTCAACTGTTTTCATGCTCTCAGTAATTGCATATATTGTGTGTGTGTGTGTGTGGGGGGGGGGGGGGGGGAAGGAGTTATAAAAAGTGATACAACCACCAAAACTATCTGCTGGAGATAACAATATATAGCTCAGAATAAAAGAGATATTCATCAAATAACAACCCATTTTTATCAGCTTAATTAGATGTTAACTATGCCATGATGTGGTCGAGATTAATTGAAGAGTGAACCGCAATTCCTGAAATTACCCACCTCCTATGCCTCCCACAGTAAGAACAGACTGGACAGCCACGCCACATGCCTCAGCTAAAGCCATTGACCCCACAATAAAGAGTCCCACAGATGAGACTTTGTCCAAAGTCAACAACTTATCTCGCTCGACGCCTTCAAAGCTTTTAGCAGCCAAAGCCCGGGTAATTACATTTGTTTTCCAGCGGTGCAGAAACCAGACAAGTGAAGCAATGAAAGCACCCCTCCAAGCCTGTGCAACATACTGCGATATAATAACATCTGGAGCAACCATTGCACCTCTGCACAAGGTAACATAGTCAATTAGCAACTCCTCCAGATTGAGACCAACTTGCCTATTTAAACAAGATAGCCTAGAAAACAGTGAAAAAACGAAAAAGAAACTAACATTTGCAAGAAGGCTAGGAATGTGACAAAGTATCGAACAGGATCCTCCAATGCGCCCCAAAAGCTTTTCTCGTAAGGAACAGGCCCCCAAACCGAGCTCCCAGCTAGCAAAGCAGCTGGGCCTTGCATTGAGTAATTATGGAACCGCCTCAAGAGCCTTGGCAACAATGACCACGCTAAGAACGTTCCAACCAAAGTAACACCAACTGGAACAATTACATCTCTAAGGTAAGGGTGAGAATCAAGAAGTTGTTGAACATGAGGAGCAGCTTCATCCGACACCTCTTTCACCTTTTCAGTGGTATATTTCGCAGCGTCAACTGTTGACTGCCACAATTCTTTAGATTTCTCAATCCAATCATCCCCGCCAGTACCCCCATGACTAACATTAGTCTCGGTCCCACCCGAGTTGGCTATAACTTCAGGCCCTCGGGCAATGCTGCCTTTAGCTTCACTACCAGATGAAAACAACCGATTATAAACCAAGGGGTTGATCCCAACAAAGAAGTGACTACCCATCATTCCGAAACCGTTTTGTCGGAATCTTTGCACATCCCCAAACCCTCTAGAGTGATAACTTTTGATTGTAAGTGCAAGAGAATGAGATGGTCGGACGTCAAATCTAGTAGGAGGTTTAAGTTTAACAGAACCACGTAAAAGTTTCAGTGTAGCGATTCTCATTGCGGCCATTTCACAAACACATTCAGCTGAACTATACACAAAATATAATAATTGCTAAAACCTCGACCCAAGCAAAGTTAAAACACTTAAATCCCTCCAAATCTGCAAAAGCAACAATCAGGGATGAAGGTACCATTAAAAAAAATTGAAAAGCTAGTACTAGAATCAGAGGGATAAAGAAAACCTATTATTCAGCACGGCATTGAAGAGGCAGGAGATAAACAAATTTTGAGGAGGTAACGAATGGTGCCTGTAAGTTTCCTCTGCTGGCAAGATAACCCATTTTAGTATCGTGCGTTCACCTTTTTGTCAACTCTTGTTCAATTTTGGTAAGGCAATTTTGTATTATAATTAGCGATTAGAGATTTTTCATTATTTTGTTCTTTGCTAAACAAAAGAAATATATATATATATATATATAATATATATATATGTGTGTGTGTAAATAATGAACTCCCAAAATGTACTTAAACCAAGTCCGCCTTATATATTAGGGGTGCAAAGTGCAATTTATTATGGGGTTCAAGTGCAATTTTTAATATTACAAGGATTAGTCCAAAAAACGTTTTTAGGGCTGAAAAATATGACGTGGCTATAGCAACTTATTGACTAGGCGTAGCACTTTTTTGACTGGGCAGTCACATCAGCAATTTAGCTGATGTGGCTGAAATTGGGCATTTTTGATAGAAAAATGAAAACTAGCTGGGCAGAAAAAGTCGACTCGGGAAAAAAAGAGCATAAAGTAATTTTTTGCAAAGTTACTGGGCAGAAATAATAATTTGCCCATATATATATTTGTAAATAATGAACTCCCAAAATGTACTTAAACCAAGTCCGTTTTATACAAGCTAAGGGGAAAGGGGGGGATTTCCCAAAAGCAATCACAACTCCTGTCAACACTAACAATTTTTCCAAGCATATCCGCCAAACGATTTGCCTCTATCAGTAACCACTTGATCTTGCATGCCCATGGCATTCTTATAAGTCTTCGACATTCTCGCACCAACTCCGATTCCGGCTCATGTCCATTCGTTGCTTCCATCATTTTTTATACGCCATGAGGGAGTCCGTTTTGACCGTAATGCAAGGATATCTACGCTCCCATGCCGAGGACAGTCCTTTTTGTACTGCTAAAAGCTCAGTTTTGTCCATCGTTGGCGAAGTAATCTCGGACTTGAATCCCCACAGCCTCGTCCTATCCTCGTCTCGGAGAACTCCTGAAGCACGCGCCTCGATTTGCATCAATATCCACGCACGTATTAAGCTTAACCCAACCCGAGTCGGGTTTCTCCCAAGTTTTCCCCAGAGTTTCCTTTATTTTCTTCCTTCTTCCCATCCAAAGATCAAAGTTAAGGATTTTAATTTGCGCTATGCATGCACTCGTACTAGCACCCTTACCTTTGAAGACTTTCGCGTCTCGGTTCTTCCATATAGTCCAAAGACTCGCAGCAAAAACGAATATCCATTCTCCACCAACTAAATCTCTACTAATTTTTTTGCTCCCTATTGCATGCTTCAACCAATCGTCGTAAGGTATTTTATCGAACTCCCCAATACTTCAAGAGAAACCACTTTCTCCCAGATACAACGCGACATCTTGCATCTTCTGAGCATGTGACTTACCGTTTCTTCATGTTCACTGCAAATTGGACACCATGTAGCCGTTGAGATACCCCTCACATTGCACACCACGTTAGTAGCTAACTTGTCTTGTACAACCAACCACAAGAAGTGTTGAATCTTATTACTAATATCCACTTTCTAAACCCAACCCACATCCATCATCAATGGTTGCTCCTCCATGTAAAATTCCTTGTACGTTCTATACGCCGATTACACGTGAAATCCCCGTTGGAGTTTTGCAGTCCATAGCACCCTATCTTCGTTTTCGTTAAGTGCCACCTTCAAGCATAAAATAACGCCCTTCAAAGCTTTTGGAATTACCGAGATAAGCTCTTAATTAGCCATTCCTCGGATTCATCTAACACATCACAAAGCTTGAGCTTCGCTTTGGCCGCATTAATATTACACCCCGCATCGCAAAGCCTCATGTTCCCTAACCAATTATCATTTCAGAATGATATGTTTTTCCATTCCCCATCTTCCAGCGAAGGAACGACATCATAAGCTCGACACACCGAATTAATCCTCCGCGTTGTCTGTGGCTTTAGCAACGCAATCGAAAATTATGTCGTTCTTCAAATACTTAGCTATGATGAGGTCTTTCCACACCCCGTCTTTGCCTCGCATAATCCTTCATGCAAGTTTGGATAGCAATGCTTCGTTACTTGTCCTCGTCACCCGAATTCTTAGGCCCCCATCTTTTTTAGATCTAGTGATTTTAGGCCATCCCACTAAATGTAGTTTCTTCTTCGTGATATCTGTGGACCATAAAAAATCCCGCTCCATGCGGTCTATTTGTGAGAAAATATATTCGGTTAGCCAATCCACTTGCATCTGGTACACTGGGAGCGACGAGGAGACCAATTGAATAAGTGTATCATGGGCTTCAAGCATTAGGAATTTGCTTTTCCAACCCGAGAACCTCTTCATGATATGGTAAAGTACTACGGCATAATCAGCCCGCGCTCTCCTGCCATGTATTAGAGCAACCCCTAAATACTTCTCCAAATTATGTGTTTGTCCGAAACCTAGAATATCACATATACGACGTTTTCAATCCGATTCGTCTAGTTTTGAAAAGAAAACTTTTGATTTTTGATGGCTAAGTTTTAAACCCGAGGCCCTGCAGAACTTTTCCAAAACACCCTTGATAGACCGAGCCGTCCCCTTGGTTGCACGCCCCATAAACACCAAATCGTCGGCAAAAAAAAGATGGGTTAAGTTCGGTCCTCCTCGACATGGCACTAGGGGCTGCCATTTTTTTCAATCCACCTCCTCTTGGATAAGGTATGCCAGTCGTTCCACGCATAAGACAAATAAATATGGCGAGAGTGGATCGCCTTGACGGAGGCCGCAAGCATGCTTAAAGAACTCGAGAGGTGATTAAGTTCAAAGAATTCTTGTCGTCGTATTCTTAACACAAAACATGATGAGTTCAATGAGTTCCATCGGGAATTCAAAGGCATGGAGAGTGTCCTCAAGGAAATTCCAACTCACCTTATCTTACGCTTTTTCCAAATCTAGCTTCATAATCATACACCAGGTTTTATTTTTCTTCTTTCTACGTACTAAGTGTAGAACTTCTTGGAGTAAAAAGATGTTATCTTGGGTGCTCCTTCCTTTAATGAAGCTTGATTGTGTCGGGGCTATAATTTCTGGCATTATCCCTCTCAATCTCGACGTAATCCCTTTCGTAATTATCTTATAGAGTTGGTTACATAGGGAAATTGGTCGAAATTGTGTGATGTTCTCCAAACTTTGGATTTTTTGAATTAAACATTGAAGGGCATCACAAATTTTAGGATCAAAGCTCCTTTCCCTGAAGGCACTTCCCACGAAATTAAAAAGCGACTCATTAATCCAATCTCACCCCCAAATATTGCTTGGAGACCGTCCGGTCCAGGGGCTTTAAAGGAATTCATCGAGAAGATGACCTCCTTTAACTCATTTATATCCATTCGGCTCGCTAGAGCTTCACGGTCTTCTCTTATTAAGAACGTTTGATATTTTGAGATCGACAAAATGGTCTAAACTACTTCTCCACTCGCTGAGTTCCTCCCCGAGAACAGATTGGCATAATATTCGTACGCGTGGGACCGTATCATCATCCGTCCATATGTCGCCAATTTTCAAACTCACGCTTTTATTTCGACGACGACGAGTGATGGTTGATCTGTGAAGAACTTCGTGTTACGGTCCCCATCTTTAATCCACTTCACCCGAGATTTTCGGAACCAAGACGTTTCCTCTTGCTGTAGCACATCATTAAAATCGACGATTAGCTTCTTCTCAAGATCCACAAAATAACTATTAAACTTGTGCCTTAGAGCCTTGTGAATTCCATGTAACCTTGTCGATAATGCGTTATTCTTATGAAATGCCAAAGTGCTCTTTGTTCCAAGGTCCTAGCACTTTCGGCACTTCTTCAATATAAGTAAAAATATCTGATGATCTCTCCCATATATTTTGTAGCAGAGGCATGCATTTTGAATGGTGGAACCATGCCGCCTCGAAGTGGAACCAGCACTTCGTAGTGTTCTGTCCCTCGCTCTCACATGACATAATTATCGGATGGTGATCCAAATGTAATCTTGGTAATTGTACGACATCGTTGTTCAAGAATTTGTCCACCCAAGGTCGATTAGCTATTGCTTGGTCCAGCCTCTCCATGATAATAGTGTCGTCCTCGCGTTTGTTTACCCACGTGAACGTCGGGCCTCTATAGCCTATATCCATAAAGCTGCATCATTCCATGAATCCCCGAAAGAAATTTAGTCTACTCAACGAAATTGTGTTACCCCCTGATTTTTTGTGAGTGTATCTCACTTCGTTAAAATACCCATCGCCAACCAAGGTATAGTTGAGGTGCGAGCCATCTCCTCCATCCTACTAAAAACCTGAACCTTATCTTTGCGTCGTGGTTGGGTATACATGTCGGATAGCTTCCATTGGTCTTGTAAGTTCGGGTTAATAAGGCATGAATCTCCTGATCATCAATTTCTAAAACCTCGACACTCACATCTACCTCGTTCCATAGCATCGAGACACCACCAATCATGCCAAAAGTTGGTGCAAGCACATAGTTGGTGAAACCCAGTCTTGACGCAATTTCGTAAGCCCTGTCTTCATTGACACTTGTTTAAAAAACAAAGACCATTAAGGGTCTGTGCGTGGCAACTAGTTCTCGAAAATTAATCCAGGAATCAACATGACCCTCTCCTTGGCAATTCCATGAAACGATCTTTATACTAACCTAGTGTAGGTGGTTTGGGGGTGATCGGGTTGTCAATGATGGACCCCCTCCATGTCGCATGCAGCTGCCTCGTCGTCTCCAAATCTATGGTAACCTGACGGTTTAATTCTCACTCGCTTAGTTTTATTTTCTGCCACCATGCCGCTATGTTCCCCTCCCTCTGTGTTTGGTACACCATTGTCTCGACTTCCCACACGCATGACGGTATCGTCAATGCATTTATCATTTGTTCCTCTAATGCTATTCGTGATATCATAGAACACCCGCGAAATAATTGGTGTCTCGTTTCTATGTCCATTACTTCCCATTCCCAGGAGCATGTCGTCCCAGTGATCGTCCTCCATGATAATTTCCTCGAGGTCCATCTGTTATGATTATGTTATCACGATGTTGTTCGACTTCAATAGTGTTTAACTCCTTATCGTGATAAGCTGCTAGGGTTGCGAAACTGTTAAGACTTCTACTTAATATTTTCTTGCCTTCTTTAACAGTTTGTCTTGCCTTAGGAGACCTCTTTCCTACTCTTTCCTTTCCTCCTTTTCTCGAACTTGCCTTCTCATTAAGAGCGAATATAGGAGGTAGGATTCTCTCTCCTTGTGCATCGGGTTTTTGAGATACGAAATTCGCCTTCGGATCTTCCTCGCCTCGCGGTATTTCCTGGCTTGTGGGGTTTGCATCTCTCATAAGGATTCTTCGGGTTTCAATCCTTGCTGTATTTTTTAGTGGCTGAGTCGTGATCGTCCCAGAGCCTTTCTCTTTTCCGCGTGAGACCTTCATCCATTCTCCAAACTCCTTATTTTGAGTTTTTTCAACTAACCATCTAGCCCTCTCATCACTTCCACTATGCCCTGAAAAAAAGAAAAATGAAATCTACTGCTAGTGTTGGAGCAATGTCATAGAGTAGCCCAAAAATATTTTGCCCCACATATGTGTCCATATCTTCGATTTAATAATATTCAAGACACGCGTCATTCTCACAAAAAAGTTAAGTGTGGTATGATACTGCATGGAACTGAGATCTCGTCGCGAGAAGCAGAGTTCAATAGCTAGGGAGAGACAATGGGAGGAGATAGAGGATGAGTAATTATTTTTTGGGATTTTTGGCACAACCCCCTGTGCAAAAGAGGCGTATTACCCCTTTGTAAAAAATAAATAGGCATCATGTAATCTTAAAATGGTGCATAATACCTCTTTATTTTAAAAGGTGCATCTCACATGCCAAAAATTGAGAGTGGGATAAACTTTGTTTTAAAAAAAGAAAAATCCTTAAAAATTATTGTTTTAATTATTTTGACTTTAAATTACCAAATAAAAATGATATATATTAAACTAACTTACTAAGTGAATAATAAATAAATTTTTAAATAATAGAATTTGATAATGCTCAAGTTATAAATACATAAAAATTCAATAGAGGGGCGGTGTGCACCAATTTCAAGATTATAGGGAGGTAATTTACCTATTTCATTTGCTCTATTTTTTGACAATAAGATTGGGTTTAGAGGTCAAAATAGCTAGATAACTTTGCCTCATACAAATCTACCAGCAGTAGAATGTAGCAGATAGCATAAAACACAGAGAGGATGGACAAATAATTGTGAAGAATACCTTCTTTTGGTTCAACTTTCACCTGATAAGTCTGTTCCGTATGACAGGTTATGCAATCTGAGGAGAGGATGAAGGCATACGGAAGTCTGAAAGAAACATGTGGCAGTGGAATTTTTTCAATCATAGTTTTCAAGCTGGAGGAGAAATCACAATAAAGTATTTCCACCTCAAAATTCTAGGCCATCCGAGGAAATCTTCATTACAAATTTACAACACAGTAAAATATAATGAAATTTGTCACCAAAAGTAGACCAAAGGCCTTCAAATTTTACAATGTTTGGATTACAAATACTTGGGGACCTCAATTCGAAAACTGGAGGAGAAATACAAATATACCAAACGCTTCTCTAATATACCAAACTCCTTTTACAATGTACCAAGGAAATAAGTCAAGGAGCAGCCGAAAGCACACGAGCTCTTAGAGTCCTTGTGAAAACATAAAGCTTTATCACTTCTTTCTTTGCTGCTTTGATTTTGACTTTGAGTCGAAATGGTGAGACTTTAGCTTCTTCTTTCGCATCAGAGTAACGGGACCACCGCCACCACCTTCTCTAAATGGCATTCCCATGAGAGCCAGCAATTTATATGCTTCATTATCTGTCTGCGCTGTAGTTGCTATGCAAACGTCCATTCCTCTGGGCTTCCCGAGCACATCATAACTGATCTCTGGGAAAACACTTTGTTCACGGAAGCCAATGCTGTAGTTACCATTCCCGTCAAAGCTGTTGGGGCTCACACCTTGAAAATCTCTTGTCCTAGGAAGTCCCAGATTGATGAGCCGGTCAAGAAATGAGTACATCACCTGTTAGTCAAGGACGAAGATGTGAGCAAAAGCATAAAGTTTTCTCAGTGCTTTTCTTCTTATTAACTTTTCAAACGAACAGGGTCATACTCAAAAGATCATCAATACCCACAAACATTTTTCTTCTTATTAACTTTTCAAACGAACAGGGTCATACTCAAAAGATCATCAATACCCACAAAAAATGTTTGGTTCCCTAGTACAGGCATTCATTCGCCTGTCTTCATGGTATAGCAATCAGAGCATCGTTGAAACTACTTTTTACATGAGTAGAAGCATAAGGATTTCATAATTTAAACATATAGTACAGTGACTTCTTCCCTTCCATATATCATAATATCTTTAGACTAACAAGGCAGCACAAATTAGCCTCAATCATGACAATACATCATTGCACGGCATAAACTGTATGCCCGCTAGTGAGTTAACTATATGGCTTATAATGAGATTAAGCCCTCCCGCACATTACGCACAAGTACGATACTCATTGAGGACAAAGTAGAGCAATATTCTTCCAATTTTATTGCCCAAATAAGTAATAATACCACAACATTGGTATATCCCAAGATAAACATGTTTGTGCATTCAGTTTACAGGGACAAGTGGGGACACAGTCAGGCGGAGGAAGCAGCAACCACAACCTCTCACGAGCAATATATATTCACCAAATCATCAAGCCACGGTTTTGCCTTGTTTTTCGTAAACTTCTTGCAATCCTAATCAACAAATAATAGTGCTACTATCACTTCCCATCTTCCGATGGTCGAGAATATGGATACACAGTTGCAGGTTTGTTTCTTACTTCAAAGATTAACAACATACATGGGGTCAAATAGAAGATCATATTTGCCTACCAGGAATTTCATAATGTAATGACGAACGCGCTGGATAACTGAAGTCACTCCCATACAACTTGTGTATCAAACTCAAAGAAATAAATATAAACATTCATAAAAGAAGAAGAGAAGAGAGGAACTAACATTTCCTCGGAGAGTGACGGCAATTCCAAGCGGTTGGTCCTCTCTGATCTTAAAGGTGGCAATGGCCTTCTTTGCTCTAGTCTTAATGGGGCGTTGCCCCGTAATAAGCGCCAAATCATTCATAGCTGCCTCCAAACCCTTGGCATTCTGCGCAGCCTCTCCAATACCGCAGTTCACCACAATTTTATCTACTTTCGGAACCTAACACATATTTGCAATACATCATAAAATGACGAAAGATATTCACATTATCCGCATATATTTTTTTTATCATGTTAAATACATTCAATCAAACACTTGAGCAACTAAAAATTGGTTGAAACCTGGTGAATGTTGGTGTAATTGAACTCTTCCTTAAGCAGAGGGACGATTTTCTCGAGGTAAGTCGTTTTGAGGCGGCTGGTTTTTTCGGCATCGGTTTTCTCTACCAGTACGACGGCGGACATGGCTTTGACGGACAAGGCACCGGAGCGACCGCAGTGGAAGTTACACGACGGCAACCGGACGGAGAATTGGCCGTGGAATGCGGATGCGGTGGAGTGTAGAAGCGCCGGAGATAACGCCATTGCAGTGAAAATTGTTGTGCACTGGTAAGAGGAGTGTGTTTTTAAGTTTTAAGAAGATGAAGAAGAGGATAAGGAATGGGACTTTGTGTTGCCGTTGGTGAAATTACTCTTAAGCCACCTAAGTGGCATTTATGTTGAATTATAAGTTTTCATTGACTTTTTTGACAAATGGCCTCATTACCTTATGCTATAATAGTAAATTACTGAAAATATAAGACGCTAAGACAAAGGAGTGTCAATCAAAAAAGTCTCTCTCCACGAGAGCTTATTGCATGAGAATGCCTTCTCGAGCTTATCGTGTCTTCCGTGTCGGTTGTAGGGTTATTAACAACGGTTTTTCCTGGGTTCTCGAGTGGAAGGTTCAGCAGCTTTTAGTCGCGTTGGTCCTCATTTAAATGGGGGCTAGGGTTTCCCCTTTTTTTTTCTATCTTTTCGCTTTGTTTCGTTTCTTTTTGTTTGTTTCGTTTATTGCTTGATTTGTCGCTGCGGATTGTTGTTGGCAAGGAGCCTTTACAGCTTGGTTGCTACGCTCATAACTCATCGTAATACCTCCTCAATACACTACGTGGAATAATGTAAGACACAAATAACTTGATGCAACAAAACCTAGCCATCGCGAATGTGGAAAAGGGTATCGTCGTGCCCTACATTGCATGGAAGAATACAAACAAATCGTCAGAACCGGTGCTTGTGTTTGATTGTTAACGGGGAGGAATTTTAATTTCACGGCATTCTGCACGGTCATTAAAAACTTGTTCAAAGCTCACATGGGCATCAATATCACCTGAATCAACGAGGAACACATGCTTTTCTAGTTCTTCCATATTCTCGATAAGAAGACGACGCTAGAGGGATCTCCGTGGTCCTCTGACAAGCAAGTTTTGCTACTCAGCGATGTTGCGACGGATGAAAATCCCAATACCGCAAACCTCGACCTTTGTAGCTTTTACATTAGGGTTTACGAACTACCACTAGCTCGTCAAACCAAGGAGTTTGCAAGTTCCATAGGGCACTGATTGGGGTTGTTTGAGGACGTGGAGTTGGGGGAATCATGGGGCCTCAGTATCCGGATTAGGATGAATATCAACATCACTAAGCCATTGGCTAGATTCATGAAGGTTCGGAGTACGGGGGGATATGAACTGATAGTCTCTTTTAAATATGAACGCCTACCAAACTTTTGTTACATTCGTGGTGTGCTAGGACATAATAAGGTTGACTCTGACGAACAATATAACTTGAAAGAAGGGACTACATATAGTGATCTGCCATATGGGACTTGGCTTTGGGAATTACCGACCCAGGAAAACTTCTACTGCCAACGGTTTGTGAACAGAGGGAGTCATAGAAATTAGCGCGGGGTTTTAATTTTGGTCGTCTACGTAACTATGATCAGTCGTGGAACATGCATCATGAAAACACATCACGTGATGACTCGACAATGTGAGCAGACTACGGACGGGACATGAGCGTCCAAGGGAGATTATACACATAGAGACACAGGCTCAGGTCGTGGAGAAGGACCATCATCATGTTAAGGATAAGGATAAAGGATTGAAAGAGGTTACAGATGATACTGATGTTCGAAACCAAATGCAGATCAACGCGGACGATAATCTGCTCTTATCGAATCTGTGTGGGGGTAACAACATCGACAGTGCACCCGAGCGCACGGTGTCATCAGAATAGATTAGTAAAGTATGGGAGTTCGGAGTCCAGAGGAAGGGACGAATACCACTACTTTGGAGAAAATGAAATAGGTTGGATAGTTTGTTGATCGGGTCTAGTTGAACTCGTGCTGGAAAAAGGGTGGGAGGTACAAGTGAGATGGATAACAGGCGTAAGAAACAATATAATGGTAGCGAGGCATGCATTAAACTTCAGTTGGCTGAGGCTGTGATGCAGTCCCACCAGGATCAATGAGTATTCTCAGTTGGAACTGTCAGAGCATGGGGAACCCTTGGATAGTTTGAGAGAAGAGACAAATGGTCTCGCGTTTTCACCTACCTCAAATTTTCCTTTTTGAAACAAAATGTCGCACAAGGAAAATAGAGGTTCTTAAGGACTGTTGGATTATTTTGGAGTTTGTATGGATGTTAGGGGTCGATCATGAGGGTTCGCTCTATTAGGGATAAAGTGGTGGACCATTTAGTTTGCATGTCGATTAATCACATTGACGCGGTGATCTCGGGTTTGGCAGGAGACATGGATTGGGTGTTTAAGAGATTCTATGGGGAGCTAGACTAGACTCTCTGTATGACTACCTGGAATTTTCTTCGTAGGCTAAAGAGGGAAATAGCTCGATTGGGCTTTGCGCACAGATTTCAATGAGATTTTGAATCAATGGGAGAAGTAAGGTGAGATACTCAGACCGAACTAGTTAATCTGTATTTTTTTAGAGGTGCGTACTGCGACCGAACCAGTAGCATGTTGCAATTTCTCAATTATAAGACAAAATTTAATATACAAATCAGCTACGTTTGACAATGATATTGCAAATAATGAAACAATAGCTAAGAAAATTAATTAACCGAAGAATCTCAACGACTAAATTAAGGTTCTTCATGACTAACTCGCCGGGACAATCTCAATGCGAAGAATTCGGTCGAAAAAGTTATTGTCGTTGAAGGAGAAACTGAAGTCCGATATTAATGATGCTTTCAGGTCAACATGATTCATGTTCGTGTCCTCCATAACCTAAGCCTCTCAAAGTCTACTTTACCTAGCTATTATGCGCCTCAATTTTTCTATACCCTATTTGAGTACTCTTGTGTGTACCCCCAATAATAAAATAACACATGGTAAATAAACACACAAAATCTACTCATTTCCTTATATGATATAATTTTCCCATAATATCCTCGCCTCTCTCCCTCCACCAATTTCTTCCCGAGGGGCGGATCTAGGCTTGGGCTTACCTGGACTCCAGCCTATGTGTTTTTTTTTCAAATTTAGTACACATAATGCTTAAAAAAGAAAAAAACCCTAAATTAAATACAAGAAAATATTCTAAAAGATATGTACTAAATACAAGGAAATATCATAGCCAAAATACAAAGAAATATAGATATATACTAAGGACTATATTTAATAAATTGTATTATTTTGGTCTTATTTCGTTTGGGTTATAATACACCTAAAATAGATTACATTGGGCCTGACTTATGCCAAAATAATGCTATTTTATTACGGTGAATGGAGTAGCTTGGTGTGGAACACCTTATACAAGTTGACTAAGCAATAAAAGCAAAAATGGCCTTAATCGGATAACAATCGAACCGGAACGGTTCGATAGAAAAACTTTCAAATCTGGGGAATAGTCAAATCGGGGTGGTTCAACACTAATAACTCTAGAACGGATAGAACCATCGAATCGTTTGGGCTCGATGATAATAACCATCGAATTTGGTAAACAGTCGAACTGGGATGGTTCGATGGCCAGAACTCTCGAACGTAAACTGTTCTATAGTTAATGGTTGAATGAGATAACAGTCGAACAACTCAGTTCGATAGTTAGTAGTTGCTCGATAGTAATGAATGCGTGTTATTAATGCCGAATGACGGGGTATTTATAGACCCCGTCATGCGGGACCCAATAGAAGTCAGGAAATAACAGTCGAACCGGCTCGGTTCGACTATCTTTATAACAGTACAATAA
Source organism: Linaria vulgaris (assembly GCA_948329865.1). Classification (NCBI taxonomy): domain Eukaryota; kingdom Viridiplantae; phylum Streptophyta; class Magnoliopsida; order Lamiales; family Plantaginaceae; genus Linaria; species Linaria vulgaris. Next base: position 79,144,449 of record OX415250.1, on the reverse strand, counting down.
CACATGTTCAATAGTTCTATTTTTGGGCCTTTCTTTGGTGGGTCTGCCCAAACACTTCTTTGGGCCTTCCTTAAATACCCTATCATATAGCCCCCAGTTTGGGAGTTAGTTTTGAGTAAAGAGTGGGTTCCAAACTCTAAAATCCGTGTTGCTGCATCCGGTTATTCGTTTCGTATTTCGGATTGCACCCTCGTGTGCCATTTCTTTGCCAACTGAATCGATAGCGAGGCTTGGCTTGTTCTGAAAATACTCCCCTATTCGGGAGTCGTGACTTGGAAGTACGGGTGCCAAATGAAGCTAATTTTGAAAGTACTTCCCCCGTTTGGGAGTCGTGACTTGGAAGCAGGGGTGCCAAATAAAGCTAATTTCTATGAAAGTATGCGATTCCAAGTTTTAATCGGGATCCGTAATGTCAAAATCGTGAAAAATGGGTTTCCAAAACAATCAAACTAGGACGAGTTCGACTGTAACCTGACTATCGAATTGTGTAAGATTCGATAGTTTTATTACATTATTGCTTAAGGTTTGACTGTTGGAGAGTGTCAAACTGGCATGAATTCGATCGTTATGAACTGTCGAACAGAGTGGTGTTCGACCGTTATGCTTCAATCGAATTGTCTAATTTTTTGATAGTTATTGTTGAATTGCATCTGATTCGATTGTTTTTGAAAGTATCGAACGCAGAGCTTTTGATCATTGCTATCTGTCGAACTGACATGAATTTGATTGTTATAATTCTATCAAATGGATCAGTAATATCAATCAAACTGTCATGAATTCGATTGAAAAATACAATCGAACTATAGCGAGTTTGATTGTTATTTTTGTGGGGCTGACTTTCTCTTTAAAAGGCGGAGGAGAAGTGGGGAGGCTCAGTTCTCAGCCTTGGACGTCTTACGCTATAACGTAAGAAGAATTGAACCGGCCCCGTTCGATACTCTTTTTGTATCGAACGACAATTCGTTCGACCGTGTCCTTACAAAATTTTCTGAATATTTCAATTTCTTATGTCTGATTTGTTTCGTGTTTTTGTTGTATGCAGTGCGATTTCGTTGCTGATTTGGTGAATCTACGATTTTAATCAAGGTAGTCAATTTTTCACTACTTTATCTCTCGTTGATTGTATGCTAGTTTATTTGTGTTTCACGTGTTATGGGAAGAATTGGAAAAACAACATTTCTATATTAAAGAGAGTTGGCGGTAGGAGTTTTCTATGTTCCGACGGGATTGGGTGGATGTTCCAAAAATTCCGATACCGCGCTGAGTAGGTGGTCCTAGATGGAGCGATCATTTTAGGGCGAATTTGATAACTAATCATCAACTTCATATGAAAGCTCTCGTTACAATTGCGATTTTGTCGCTAGCAGGGTTATCCCCAATTCTCTATACGGGGAGACACACTCTTGGTATATATATTGTTATCTGCCAGGAGTTTTGTCTTGCGTTTAGCTTTGAATGATAGTAATGTTTGGTGTTCTTATTTTTCAGAATCTTTATAATGAGTCGCCACGCCCGCATGAGTCAAGTCCTTGCCACGGATGCTGAGGCATCTCGTACAACGGTCCCTATTCCCGCTCCCCTCCTAAAATAGAAAGGCGAAGGGGAAGAAACAAGATGTCGAGGCCGTGGTGTCCACACGTCCCGGTGCGCTGCATGATCCTTTAGAGGAGATGCTCGGTGGAGGTCACATAGATTCTCCTCCTCCGGTTGATGACAATCAAACGGGAGGGTTCAAGGCACGCGTTGCTGATGATGGTGCGAAATGTCCATTCTTTTTTGTTTGTGGGACTTTTTGGTTTGCATTTTCCGTATTTCTGGCGAAGTATCCATCCCTTTTAGTTCGTGAGACTTTTTGGTTTGCACTTGTCGTAGTTCCGGCGAAGTGTCCATCCCTCTCTTCTTTGCGGCTCCTATTTCGAGTTCGTGCATATCATTAGTTTCGCATAACACATATAATTTTACAATGTGGGGTTCCGCTTTGGCTGCATTTGTTAGAATACTTCTTAAAGTATTAATGCAGATTCTGTTTAGATATTATGTATGGCAGAGAAAATACATATCATTCCATCGTTATAGGCCTTGTGGCTTCTCCCTGGATATACTTGTAGTAATCCTTAAATGATCTTGTTATAAAAGGTCAAAAGTATCCCCTGTGGAGATTGAATTTAGACAATAGATAGGGCTGAGCCTAGAGCAAGGCCAGATTGCCTACGTTTTCCGAGGGGGTTCTCCAGGGCTCAAGCCTTCGTAGTTCCTATTTTAGGTCCTTACATGCCAGCCCCTACCGCACAAGGTGATTAAGGGGACAAATAGAAATTGTTCAAAAATTGCAATAATTTAAATAAGTAGCAGAATTAAAAAGAGCAGTTCAGTCAATATTTTCCATCTCCATGGGCCCCAGTGTTGCGAGTGTCTCTTGCTCTTCTTGTGGTGGCAACCTGAGTGACGCCACGTAGCAGAGCCAACCTTGCATGTGATCAGATATTACCTCGCATGTTCCTGTTGGGGTAGGAAATTTTACCATTTGATGGTATGACGATGGCAGTGCTCGGAAAGCGTTGAGTGTCGGCCTTCCCATAATTGCGTTGTATGGGAAGGGTAGGTCAACCACTACATAGTCGACGAGCATTGTCTTTCTTTGAGACTTGGTTCCCAACGATGTAGGGAGAGGGACCATTCTCGGGGGGACTACCTCCACTCTGTCAAAACCATGCAGCGAGGTTTTGACTGTCTTCATTTTTCCGTTCCCCAAGCCCATCTTTTCCCATGTCAAGGCCATCAGCACATTGACTGATCTTCCGTTGTCCAGTAACACTTTCATCACGCTGAAGTTGGCTATACCAACCGTTATCACCAACGGGCAGTCCAACTTACCATCCTGAATTGCTTGGGGCTTAGCTTCAACATATCTGCTCTTGAGAAGACGACCTCATCCAGTCCCATCTCCTCTATTCTTATCAGATCCACAAACCCCACATAAAGGTTTGCATCGATGTCTCTTGTGATCCTCTTTCGCCCTTTGGCGGAATCAACACCCACTGGACCTCCTGATATCATGTGTATGATTCCTTTCCTAAGCGCGTTATCCATTAGCTAGGGATAATCCAACACTTGCGGTCTATCCGTCATCTTTTAATTATCCTTCTTGGGAGAACGAGATCTATCCATATTTGCCTTGTCTTTATCATCCTTTAAACCCCTGACATACTCCACGATCTTGCCATTCTTTATCAACCATTCTATTTCATCTTTGAGGTCTTTGCAATCCTCAGTTTTGTGTCCGTTATGCCTGTGAAATTTGCAGTAAAGGGTTGATAATCTGGTTGCCGGAGAGTCTCTCATCTTCCTTGTCTCTTTTAGCCAACCTTTCCTTTTTGCGGCCCCGTACACTGTTATGATATCAGCGTTCAGGGGTGTGTATTGCCTCGGCGAAGGATTCCTGTATTTGTTGCTTTTGTTCATGTTGTGACCCTGTTCCTCTCTTCCTCTTTCTCTGATCCTCGGGGCATGAACGACAGCTTTGGTGTCCATCATCTCCTCGCGATGCACCACTTGATGCGCGAGCTTGTTGATCTCTTCAATCATTCTTGGCTTCAACCTTAGCAAATCTTCACTGAAGACTGCATTTCGGGTCGCATGGAAAATGATCTTCGCGGCCATTTCTCCCTTTGGATCGTCTATCTTTAATAGCTCCGCATTGAACCGGCTCATGAAATCCTTTAAGGTTTCTTTCTCTCATTGGTTGATTGAATACATGTGGGAATGGTCCAAAACTATCCTTGATTGGCTTGAGAACTGGTTTTCGAACTTCTTCTTTAGCTCTTTGTTTCTGATAGATCCAGCGGTGATTCTTGTGAACCAATCTAGTGCCACTCCGACCAAAGTGGTGGCAAAGATTCGGCCTGCACATTTTCCTTGAATCCGTACAAGTTAAGCATAGTGTCCAAATGGAAAAGATGTTCATACAGGTATGTCTTTCCGTCATACGACTTCAACACCGACATCTTTTCTCTGTTCCCCAAAATCTTCGCCTCTATCTAATTGCAGAATGGTGTGCTTCTGTGAGTCCTTCCCAATAGCACCATCATGTTCTCCACACTAGTCTTTTCATATTCCAGTCTTTCCAATTTATTTGCCACTTTTGCTCGCTCATTTCTCACGTTGTTCTCATGACTTTCTTATCGCCTTCCCTTGTCATGGTACCTCATCGAGTGCACTTCGACCGAATTGGATATTGCTTTTTGATCATCAACATGTGCTCTATTTCTTCCCTCATTGGCTGAGATCTTGGCCACAGATCCCTGCTCTCGCGCATCTTCTCTTTGAACCTCGGGTGGAGGCGCTTGCAATTGTGGTGCAAAGCCGCAGCCATAGCAGTGCGGATCATCGCCACGATCTCATCTTTGAAAGTGCTCGGTATCGAAGCCGTAGCAGCTGTCGCCCATGTCGATCCCCTTCCACTAGCCCAGGCTGATCTCGTCGAGCCTGCGTTGGCACTCCATTGGGTAGCCATGATGGCACCCATGCTCCTGGAGCAGGCGGGGCGGCGCCCATTCGTTCCAAGTCGGGATTACTACTCTCTGCTGCTCTGCTCTGCGATCTAGTCATTCTATACATCTTGCCTAATTAATTGAGAATAAATGGTGTTCCCACAGACGACGCCAATATTTTGGTTTTATCTTATTTGGGTTACAATACACCTGAAATCGATTACACTAGGCCCAACTTATGCCAAAATAATGTTATTTTATTACACTAAATGGAGTAGCTTGGTCTGGAACACCTTATACAAGTTGACTAAGCAATATAAGTAAAAATGGCCTTAATCTGATAACAATCGAACCAAAACGGTTCGATAGAAAAACTCTTGAATATGGGGAACAGTCGAACCGGGGTGGTTCGACCCTAATAACTCTCGAACGGATGGAACAGTCGAATCGTCTGGGCTCGATGATAATAACCGTTGAATTTGGTAAACAGTTGAACTGAGATGGTTCGATGGTCAGAACTCTCGAACGTAACCTGCTCGATAGTTAATGGTCGAATGAGATAACAATTGAACGACTCGGTTCGATAGTTAGTAGTTGCTTGATAGTAATGAATGCGTGTCATTAATGCCAGAGGACGGGGTATTTATAGACCCCATCTCGCAAGATCCAATAGAAGTCATGAAATAACAGTTGAACGGGATTGGTTCGACTATCTTTATAACAGTCGAACGACACCTGTTCGATAGTTTTATTTTTTGGTGGGCCGACCCAAATATTTCTTTGGGCCTTCCTAAAATACCCCCGTCATGTATTATTATGGCTAGGGGTGTTTGGGCCGGGTCGGGATCTTGGATTCCCGCCCGACCCGCTGGGTTTTTCCCGGTTCGGGAAAAACCCGGCCAATTACCTCCCGGTCAAACCGAAAATTTTCTTTCGGTTTGACTCCCGCCGGGAGGTAACGGGATCCGAACCGGATCCCGTTACCTCCCACGGGATCCCGGGAGGTAGTATGCATTTTTTTTTTTCTTTGCATTAGCTCTCTTCTTTTTTTCCCCTGCTTAACAACCTCACGTACATGGCGTTGGCGGTGGTGAAGGGAAAAGTAAAGAAGAAGAGAAGAAGAAAAGTGAAAAGAAAAAAGAAAGAAATTAATGTGATGTCCTGTAATAAAAAAAAGAGTGTAAAGAATATTAAATTAGGAGTACTACCTTTGAACAATTTGTAGTGGGAGACAACCCACTATATATATATATATATATATTTTTCTTACACTTTTTTACTCTCTTTACACATACGCACATACATTCACTACATACTGCAATAAGAAAAAAAGAGTGAAGAATATTAAATTAGAGTACTACCTTGAACAATTTATAGCGGGGGACAACCCACTATAATTTTTTTTTCTTACATTTTTTTTTCTTACACTTTTTTTTCTTTACTCTAGCACACATCCTCTTGCACACAGTAGTACAGTACACAACAAGAGGCATAGAAAACAAAAAAAAGGTGTGCATTGTGCCACGCAGCTCCCGTCCTGGCGATTTCCCGTGGGCCGTGGTCCCGACTCGGCGGGACCCCTGCCTATAACACCCCTAATTATGGCACAAGCAAGAAAGGAAAATCGGGCCTCGACATGTGGTGGTGGAAAAATAATGATATCAGCATATTCAATAGTAGACGAAAATAACAGAATAGTGGAGAATACTCTTTTGGGTTTCGTTTTTATAATCAATGTTTCATAACAATATTTATGTCAACTTAATTATATGATTTTTGCAGTCCTGTTGTTATTATTTACGTATTTAGGCGCATTAGCGCTTGTGAAAATTTATCGAGATAAAACCGATCGAATTGCAGATTAGATTTTTTTTTTGTGATCGAATTGCATATTTTATTTCTTCTGGACTATGCATCGCAAATTTGCAATCAACGTCTACAATTTTGATGACTGTGCCATTATAGCATGACTTTTTCATAATTTTTGTTCTTGATTTGAGATTTTGTTCTCGTATTGATTGAGACTGAATGAGTTTATTAAATAACTTAGTAAAGGGAGACAACTTAGCTTACGAGTGCCTCAAATGGTACATTGCTGATATGAGTGTCTCCCTATTGGGCCTGTAATGGGCTAGCCAGTTTTTACTTATGTCGTGTATCATTTTCGACATACATATCAAATATCATCTCCGATATGGTACAACTCACGTGTTCATCACGTGAGTTCCCCGTATCCTGAGCCCTATAAATATCCACTTCCCGGTAATCAAGATAAGATTTAATTATCCGCAATTACTATAGATTTATATCGAGTCGCACCCGATATAGCATTCTACATAATACCCGATATATACCTTCGATATATACACCACGAAACCACTAAACCCTAAACACATAATACCAAACTCCTGCAGGCACCCTGGAAAGGAACTATACAAGAACTATTCGCAGTGGCGCAGAAAAACGGGTGGCTGAACAAGCCTAGAAAGCTAAGGGAAAACAAAGGAATGAAATTCTCTGGGAAGTACTGCGAATATCATCGCCAGATGGGACACGATACAGAGGAATGAATCGATATAAAGAACGAGACTGAAAGGCTCATTAAGGAGGGTGTTAACGGGTTTGGAATTATTTCCTATTTAACGGAAGATATTTATTTGGGTTAGAACGCCCTGTCCGTGATTCAGAGATAATGATAGGTGGAAATGATAAAAATATTTGCAAGAATATTCCCTTCCTTTATTCACTGAACTTTTCCTCCTCTCTTTCTGTGTACATGAGTACCCAGTTGTATTTAGTAAGCTAAGTTAAGTTGTCTCCCTCCTTCTTCTACTGATTACCTCCCTTTATATAGACTTTGGTAGGGGCAGGTGTCATTGTGCATGTGTTTTAGTAAGGACAGGTGTTGTTGTTACCTTGATACATGTGTGAAAATTAGGATAATGTTTATCTCTTATCTACTAGGCGCTGACTGGATTGGTCTTTGTGTCTTCTGATATTTCCGAGGGCTTTTGAGGTACGATTGTTGTGGTAGAGCTATTCTTCCGAGGGACTCTATTTCTCTTTCTTGATTCGGGTATGTTCTTCAATGATCAGGAGTAATCTCCGAAGGCATAATTTGATCTCCGAGGGCGTGGTATGATCTCCGAGGGTTTAATAGGATCTCCGAGGGCTGGATTTGCTCCTTTTGAAATGGTATTTTGTCATCTAAGTCCTCGGAATATGTTATCTGGGCACTCTGTTATTCACTTCTGATTTTTCTCCGAAAATGGGTCCTCGGGTGATGGTCCGAGGGCAGTTCAGATTGAGGAGTGTTCAGCAAGGAAGCTTTCTTGTAAGTTCGTGGGACTCGGGGTCCGTTGTGGTCCCTCTTGGCGCATTGGTGGATATCGGAGTCGTACGAGTCCATCGGGGTTTGCTCTTTTTCCGATGTCGTGCTGATATCTGTTTTTTATTCACCGTTTGACTTTCCAAGGGACACTTATGTTCCTCCTCGTGTGCTCTTGCAAACCTTTTCGGGTCAGTGACCGAAAGGTAAGGCAATCCTCCGAGGGGTTTTTCTTTATAGGCAAGTCTCATCGGAAGTACTCGTGACAATAGCATTGTCCATGTATTGCTTTTTCCGAGTAGGAGTAATATTCTTTATTTTATTTTTAGGGTTAACAGAGGGCAAGCTTGTGGAGTTCGTGAGGAACTCAAAGAATGACCGCCAAAGAGATGATGATTCCCGCTCACCTAGAAGGGACCACTCGCACTCCCCCAGAAGAGACAAACCGAAGGCAATCAAGGCTCCAACCGAGCGTGGAAGGGCTATAGTCAATGCCCCAATTAGAGAATTGATCAATGTCATCAACGGAGGAACGCTAGGCGCCGATTCGGCTCAAGGCCGCGAGAGAATAACCCACCGGATGCAGGTCGGGACATATATAGGCTATACTACCTCGGTTATGCAGGAAGGATTCCTGGATCAAAAGATCTCGTTCACCAAGAGAGACCTGGAACAGTTCATGTCGCAGGCATTGGAAGCAGGTAAACTTGATTGCCCATTAGTTGTTACAATAGATGTAGCTGAATATCAGGTACGCAAGGTCTTGATCGACAATGGTAGCTCCTCCAACCATATCTTTACCCATGTCTTGGAGAAAATGGTTTTACCCCAGAACATGATGGAGGCGGTCTTGACCCCGCTAACAGGCTTTAGAGGAGGAGAGATAATTCCAATGGGCCAAATCACACTACTTACCTCATTTGGTGAGGAGCTATGCATGAGGACAATCGCAGTAAAGTACACTGTGGTCGACCTTTTCTTCCCCTACAATGCTATTATTGGGAGCCTCGCCCTCAATGAAATGAGAGCCGTGGTAATAACCTACCACCAGAAGATGAAGTTTCCCACACATGATGGAATTGGGGAAATCATAGAAAATCAGAAAAGGGATGAATGCGCTATGTGGCCTCACTGAGACTTCCTAGGATTAGGGAGGCACAAGAAGTGGAGGCAGTCAAGCAGGAATACCTACAAGATACGGAGTAATCGCAGCAAAAGGGATGTACAACGATATTCCTTGCTTACACGCAGCAAAATGGCATATCTCCCACACTATGGGATAACGCATAATGATAGGAATTCATTTTTTCGATTCCATATTACCAAATGTTCTTCAATATACAAATGTGTTACCTTGTTTGAAAATAGGAAACGCAGAAGACTCTACAAATCCTACGGGATAACAACCACCAAAGAGTGGCGAAGACTCTACAAATCCTACGGGATAATAACCACCGAAGAGTGGCGAAGACTCTACAAATCCTAAGGGATAACAACCACCGAAGAGTGGCGAAGACTCTACAAATCCTACGGGATAACAACCACCGAAGAGTGGTAAAGACTCTACAAATCATACGGGATAACGACCACCGATGAGTGGTGAAGACTCTACAAATCCTATGGGATAACGACGACCGATGAGTAGTGAAGACTCTACAAATCCTATGAGATAACGACCACCGATGAGTGGTGAAGACTCTACAAATCCTACGGGATATCGACCGACGATGAGTGGCGAGAGAATCTACAAATGCCCTGGTATAACTCCGCTATCCACCGAGATAGGCAGGAGACAAGTCGGCATACGAAATTTACAAATGCCCTGGTATAACTCCGCTATACACCGAGATAGGCAGGAGACAAGCCGGCATACGAAATCTACGAATGCCCTGGTATAACTCCGCTATCCACCGAGATAGGCAGGAGACAAGCCGACATACAAAATCTACAAATGCCATGGTATAACTCTGCTATCCACCGAGATAGGCAGAAGATAAGCCAACATACAAAATCTACAAATGCCCTGGTATAACTTCGATATCCACCGAGATAGGCAGGAGACAAGATGTCATACAACATCTACAATTCCTGGGTCATAATTCCCATAGCCAAGATGATAGGAACGAGAGCACCCATGATAGAATCAACACACCACTCCAAGTAATAACTCCCCTACACACCGATGTAGGGCGAAGAGCAGTAAAGGAGACGTGAGCCCCACGAAGAGACGATATAACTCTTAGACAATCGAAAGAGAGACTCCAACAAGATGATAACATAAGGTACCTAAGTATTAACCTATTATTCCATATGACATATATTAAAACTTATAGGAAAGCAGAGATGCAGTACGGAAATTATGCAGAAATGTAAAGGCATAACGAAATACGCCAACAGATTTAAGGCAAAATTATTCAATAATAGTACATGACCAGCATGAGTAACAAGGCGATGCAATGCCAACAAATGAAAACCACAAGCTCAGACTAGGCAGGGTCTTTCTGCTTCACAAGCTCCAAAAATAGATCTGGTTGATCCGAAACAACGCTCGCAGTCTCATCATCTGCAAGGGGCAAACCGTCCAGGCCACAAATGGCATTCAATTCCATGAAATTGGATCCCTCTTTGAACTATCTCCTAGCGATTACTTGCCCTATAAGGGATTGAAAGGCTTCCTCCCGCTCTACAATGGCATGCTCTACAAGGAACCGCTGATAGCTCCCACTTGCCAAGAATTTCTCGGCTCCCCGTAACAAGACCTCATGAGACTCGTCCTATAGAGACAACGCATAAGTTAGATATCTTAACATGAGAAGATATTGCGCAAGAAAGACACGCAGACCTACCACTTTATCCAGAACAGCCTGAGCCTTAGACAGCAAGCGCTTATTCTCCGCCTTCACCTGCTCTTTGAGAGCATGCTCCTTATACTGATTAGCAAGGACCGTCGTTTTCTTGTGTTGTGCACAAGCATCATCATATGCATTCTTCATTAGCTGGGCCTTGCTTAAAGCCTCCCTCTTCTCATCCTCAAGTTTCTCTAAGGCCACAACGTTAAAATTAGCCATCTTCTCAATGTCGGCCTCAAGTTGCACAATAATAGCGTCCTTATCCCCTTCAGACTCATTGAAAGTCTTCATCAACGTAGCTATCATTTTCCCAAGCTACAAAATAACTATCATAAATAGAGGAAATTTACGATAAAACCTGAGCATCGTAAACAATACGGTATCGAAAACTTACAGTCTAAAAACGTGGATGTTTTGACGCAGGTTCTGCGCTCGTTCAAATTTGGTTAAAATAGGAACCCTAGTGGGCGGAAGAAAGGCCCGCGCTATGCCAAGGACCGCATCAGCCTCTGGGAATTCCACACTGTGGCCTTGACCACTAGGTCCATGCCTCGATCGCCCTTGATTAGCAGTCAAATGCGGCACGCGGGCTCTTTCATCTCGGGCCCTTTTTCAACCGGCCTGTGCAAACTGCGGGCCAATTGGGACAGGCGGTCTGAGGATAGAGATTCCAACAAAAACTTGAGAAGGGGCCCATTTTGGTGCAACATTTGAAGCAAGACCCTTGCCTTTATCCACATAACTTATAGCAATATATTTGCCTTTCTCAGTAGCACTTATAGCGGGATGCCTGCTCTTTATCGCAACGTCCACAGCAGGACCCTTGCCCTTATCCGCGACACTAGTCGGATCAGGCGAATCCTCATCTATCGAAATAGGGATCCTCAATGAACCTCCCAGGACCGCCTTATCACCAGAGGAAAATGGCGTTGAGCCGGTCGCGAGATTCATAAAAGTCTGATCATTCTCCGCTGAATGACCAATCGGGGCAGAGGTGTGTGCGACTCCACCAGCAGAGGAGGGACGGACCTTAGCCTGTCCCACTAAAGAGGGCAACACCTCTGAGGGCCGATCAACTTCCTTGGCCATAGAAATCGCTTTTAACAGAGAGTTAGCCCCAACCACATCTCCTACAATATCAAGAATCTTCTCACCCTCCAGGTTCGGTGGCCAAAGGGGCAACCTCTGCCATAAGGGAACTAACACCACCAGGCACGGATGCTCCAGTAATGGAAATAGTGTTTTCTCCTAGCAAAGGGGGTCCAGCTACGCCCTCCAGAGTACCAATGTTCACACCAGAATTGGAGGAAGCACCATCTCTCCTCTTGGCCGAAGCGGCAGCCTCCCGGTCACGATGCTCCTTAATTTCTGCATAAGAGCACGCATTCCAGACATATGTTTCGAGGGTCACGACGTAGGTATGCTGAAGGTTATATAATCTGCAAAGACAATGCATTAAATAAACCAGAGTAAAAAAGAAACAAGGGCACATCAAATGACATATCGAAGGTTATATTGAAAAACATATCGAAATATACGTCGAGTATCCCCGACATACTCACCTGAAGAAGGGATCGATGCGCTAGAAGACAAACAAACTTTTCTACGTCTCCTGACGCACTACTATTTATAGGAAGAGCCTACGGATAGGCATTAAATGCACCATATATATCGAAATTTACATTCGACATATATGTCGAAAGACCTCCGATATAATAGGAAGTTTACTACAACACAGTAATTCAAATGAGAACCTCTGACAATGCGCAAATTGCATTGGGGGTCCACCAATATCAATTCAAAACATCGAAATGCAATTTGCACATCACCTCTTCATCATTTGAACTGGCAGGACGAGAGGTACTGGTAATACAAAAACTCAGGCTTAATTTGCAAAATATTATCTTTAGATAATAGTTCCCAAATTGGGGGACTACATGATATGGGTGTCTCCCGTATTGGTCCTGCAATGGGCTAGGCCCAACTTTCATTTATGTCGGGTATCATCCCCGACATACATATCGAATATCATCCCCGATATGGTACAACTCATGTGTTCATCACGAGAGTGGTCCCCGTATCCCGAGGCCTATAAATACCTGATTCCCGTTAATCAAGGTAAGCTTTAATTATTCGCAATTACTGTAGATCTATATCCAGCCGCACCCGATATAACATTCGACATAATATTCGATATATACCTTCGATATAAACACCACGTGCACCCCTTCAATATATCTAGCGGGTTATTCTTGACATGGAGGACCCGACATAATCCCCAACGTCATATCCGACATATTCTTGACATCTTACCTTGCATCTGGCGTTAGTCCGAGGTGTTCCGGACCAAGCCTATTCGAGACTAGTATAGCTAGAATAGGCCTAGTTAACAGTGTACTCGTTGTAATACCCTTGTAATCGACCCATTTATTTTTTTATATATATATATATATATATATATATATACACGAGATATTGTCAAACTAACTGCATTTTGCCGCTGCCTCAGCTTTGTGAAATGGAGTTTGGAGTTGTTATCGTAGAGTATAATAACTGATCAAGAAAATTTGCACCTTCTGTCACTATATTGTTATTGCTCTAAAATCTAGATGCACCCCTTGCCTTGCTTGATAATATAGATGATACGGACCGCATGACTCGGTCGAGGCGTCATTACCTCCAGCCCACTAAATTTAAAGATTATGTTATGTAATTAATTTAAGTGCGTTTATTTATCTAATTTTTATTATTTAATTTATGTAATTAAATATTATGTCGTAGGGGGTGGTTATGTAAATAGCAGTTAGGACAAACTCTTAAGTACGTGTGTGGATGATCACTTTATGGTATTGAAGCATATTATAAAATTTTCTTTTCTTTGCTTAAGGAGAATGTACGATCTCGAATTTGGACAACTTTGATTCATCTTAAAAATTAAGGTTGCATCAATTGGTGCGTTCATTGTCTACAATGGCTCCCAAAAATCAGTCTTCAAAGGCGGGTGAAATGGTAGTCGAAGATGGACCGATGATGGAGGCGTTTTGTGAAGTACGTGAAAAATTGGCTGAAATTAAAGCCACCAACGATCAACAGCCACTCGACCACAGAAATCAGATCGATGAGTTACGGGTTTGGATGGCAGGTTTGTTGCAAAAACCGACAATTCCCAAGACTGACTTTCAACAGCCTGTACGCCCGACGATGGCTGCTGCAAGTTCAGGTGTAAGCCAAATTCACTCCAACACTTTTAATTCGTTATTTGGCAGTTCAAGTTCTTCCATTACGTGTAAACCACTGATCGTCTATTTGAATAATTTTAATGGTGAAAATGCGATGGATTGGGTGGCAAGTGCTGAACGATACTTTCGTTTATATCAAATTGCATCGGAGGATCGAATTCCCTTTGTTTCATTTTATATGCAAGGGACTGCAGCAATTTTGTTTACTTGGATGTCAAATAATGAAAAGGGTGAATAATTGGGAGGATTTTCCACGTGCTTTATTGTTACGATTTGGGCCATCTTCTTACGATAATCATCAAGCTGCTTTATTCAAGTTACATCAAGTTGGGACAGTTTCAGATTATCAAAAGGAATTCGAAAGGATTGGGAATTTTGTACATGGTTTGACAGAGGAAGCCGTGAAAAATTGCTTCATTTCTGGGTTACGGGCTGATATTAGGCATAAGTTGGCTATTCTTAAACCAACTGATGTACATCATGCCATTGGGTTGGCGACTTTGGTCGAAACGAGAAATAATGCTGCTCGCGTTCGTACTTCGTACACTCGTCCTATGCCTCAATATCGTACGGATTCAACTCCTACGATTAACCCACCAACGCCTACAAATACAAAAACAACCACACTCTCTTCATATCTGACATTTGACCCAAAGTGAAATGCAAGAGAGACGTTCAAAGGGTCTTTGTTTTAATTGTGAAGAGAAATATGCATCGGGTCATCGCTGCAAGTCACCAGAATTTTCTCTCATTGTTGATGCGCAACAGTTCAAAGAGGATGTAGGTGATGTGGATTAGGCGAGTGTTGATGAAGAAGACATTTCCCTTTTACCACAACCACCATCCCATTTTTCGACCCTAAGGGCTCATGCTACTGGGCAGTCTCACCTTTCAATGGCGGCATATATGGGAGTTCAGATGCCACATACACTAAGGTTACGAGGTTTTATAAATGGTCATGAGGTTAGTGTTCTGGTCGATTCAGGTAACCATTTTAATATTATTCAGCCTAGAGTTGTAGAGCTATGTGATCTACCTGTTCTTGCATTATATGCTTTTGATGTTATGGTGGGCAATGGCCAACATTTGCCTTGTCTAGGGCGCTGTAAAGACGTAACTCTGCAGTTAGCGGGCAGTGATTTTATGATGTCTATGTTTTTTATTCCTATTCATGGGGCTGAGGTTGTATTGGGAGTTGAATGGTTACATACTTTGCGTCCGCCGTGGCCATTGGTGCTGTCTTGTCCCAAAATCAGCATCCCATAGCCTTCTTTAGTCGAAAGATGTCGCCCCGAATGCAAGTTGATTCTGCCTACAATAAAGAGTTATATGGATTAATGTGGCGGTAAAAAAAAAGATGTCATTATTTGTTGGGACGTACTTTTACTAATTATACGGATCAACAAAGTCTTCATCATATTCTGACGCAATATTTTCACACACCAGAACAGCAAAAGTGGTCGATAAAATTGATTGCGTATAACTATATATGAAGTGAAGTACAAACCTGGTCGTGAAAATAAAGTGGCGGATGCCTTATCTTGTGTTAAGCTCAGATATTTTTCCATCACGTCCCCATGTCCGGATCTGTTAGCAAGTTACGACAGTCCTTGGGTACCTCGCAAGATGCAACAGCACTGATTCAGTTATGCAATAATGATAGAAATGCTGATGCAAAATATGTTGTACGAGATGGTTTTTTATATTACAAGGATCGACTTTTTGTTCCACAAGATACAACTCTAAGGACCCAAATTTTGACTGAATTCCATTCGACTCCTATGGGTGGACATTCTGGGTTAGGGTACGATGGCCCAAATTTCTGCTATTTTTTATTGGCCGCACTTAAAAGACACCATTCAAGAGTTTATTTAAAAATGTGAAGTGTGTCAATAGCAAAAGTATCTCACAACCAAACCCTATGGTTTGCTAAATCCCTTGCCCATTCCTACCCAGGTTTGGACTGATATCACGATGAATTTTATTACTCATTTGCCTAGGTTTAATGGTAAATCTGCTATTTGGTTGATGGTTGATCGACTTAGTAAATTCTCTCACTTTGTGGTTCTCCCTCCTAAGTACTCGGCTGCATATTTGGCTTCTGTTTTTTTAACGGACATCTGCAATATTTGTGGCCTTCATAAGTCTATCGTTTCTGATAGAGACCCTCTATTTGTGAGCTCATTTTGGCGCGAACTCTTTGCAAAGTTGGGGATTGCTTTGCATTATAGTACGGCGTACCACCCGCAATCTGACGGGTAGACAGAGGGGGTCAACCGATGTTTAGAGTGCTATTTACATTGCTACAATATGGACACTCCTAAATAGTGGGTTCGTTACCTACCCTTAGCACAACATTGGTATAATTCATCCTTTCACAGCTCTATAAACATCACACCATTCAGGCCCTGTTTGACCGACCTCCTTACACTATGCCTACCTATATACCGGGTTCATCAACAAATGCTGCTATTGACATGACATTAACATCAAGAGAACGATTATTAGCAGATATCAAGCATAATATGGTGATGGCACAACAACGCATGATCGAACAAGCTAATAAACACAAATTTGATAAGGAATTTCACATCGGAGAATGGGTGTTTGTTAAGCTTCGGACTTACCGACAGGTGACGATGCGTCGCTCTGCTTTCAACAAGCTCCGATGCCGGTATTATGGGTCATTTCAGGTGCTCCGTCAGATCGGATCGGTCGCGTATGAACTGGATCTCTCCTTGCATGCCAAGATCCACAACGTGTTCCATGTGTCGTTCTCCGCAAGTGCTACGGTGACCATTGCCCCGCCAGCGTTCCGCTTCTAGAGGTAAATGAAGAGGGGGGATGTCGTGGTTTTACCGGAAAAGATTTGGTTAGACGAGTGGTGGTCGAGAACGGGGCAACGGTTCAACAATGTTCAGTGCAATGGAAGGGTTTTGGAGCTGAAAGGGCGGTATGGGTGGCTGAAGAGGATTTTATATCCACTTACCCTGATTTCGACGGCTCAGATCAGTCCCCTCATTCAAGGGTGGACATTCCTTTGGGCCCGAATGTTTCTTCTGGACTTGGTGTCGACAAATAAATTTTGTCTACTCCAATCAAATATTGACAAGTGTCAAATTAAATTTTTAGAAATTAAATTAATTATTTTTATTTTTAATTTGAAATTTTACTAAATTAAATTCCAATTATTAATAGGTTAATTAATTAATTTTCTGATATCTATTTGATTGGCCAATCAAATAAAGCCCCATGAAAAAGATGGAGAATTTCAGCCAATCACATTATTACATGTGGAAATATGATGTGTTTCTTGATAAGCAAGCCAAATTAAATCCATGCTTTTCTTGAAAATAAAACTGACCAATCACAAGCAAGGAGCTCTAGGTTTTTACAACTATAAATAGGGGTCCTCTCATAAAGAAAAGACACACACAAATATTCACAAGTTGAAGAGGGAAAAGCTCTAAGATTTTCTCTCCACCAAGTTCATCCACCTTCAAGTGTTCTTCGCGGCATTCAAGGTATCCTTCAACCATCTTCAAGGTGTTCTTCGTTAAGAACTCCTTTCAATCGCCATCAAGTCTCAATTCCATTAAAAACCCGTTTTTGAAGATTGCACTTCTGCCGAGGAAGATCAAACTCCAAGAAGTTCAACAAATCCAAAACCAAGTTCATACCGTTCTTCATTCGTCTTCAAGTCAAAAATACGTTTAATCCGAGATCAAGTCCTAAGACCCTCGAAAAACCATTTTTGAAGATTGAAGTCCATTCAAGAAGATCAAAACCCAAAAAAATACAAAGAATTGAAGACGAAGATCATACCAATCTTCATCAACCTTCAAATCAAATTTCAAATCAAGTTTCCGTTCGATCCGAGATCAAGCCGTAAAGCCCTCGAATCAACGGTTGTCAAATATCCAAGTACTTTGAAGATCAAGATTCCTCCAAAGAAGATTGACATTCAACAAGTTCAAGACGAAGATCAAGTTATTCGTCGCAAATATCAAGTCAAGTAGATCGTCAATTCAAGATCTAGCTCAACGCCCTTGGATTAATGTTCAACTCAAATACACGTGGAAGAGATCAAAATCAAATCCGCTCAAGTCAACCAAATTTTAAAATCATTTGTTTGAGAAAAGAATCAAAGGATTACTAGAGATTGTAATCACATATTGTTTGAAGAAATACAAGTCTCAATTCCATTAAAAACCCGTTTTTGAAGATTGCACTTCTGCCGAGGAAGATCAAACTCCAAGAAGTTCAACAAATCCAAAACCAAGTTCATACCGTTCTTCATTCGTCTTCAAGTCAAAAATACGTTTAATCCGAGATCAAGTCCTAAGACCCTCGAAAAACCATTTTTGAAGATTGAAGTCCATTCAAGAAGATCAAAACCCAAAAAAATACAAAGAATTGAAGACGAAGATCATACCAATCTTCATCAACCTTCAAATCAAATTTCAAATCAAGTTTCCGTTCGATCCGAGATCAAGCCGTAAAGCCCTCGAATCAACGGTTGTCAAATATCCAAGTACTTTGAAGATCAAGATTCCTCCAAAGAAGATTGACATTCAACAAGTTCAAGACGAAGATCAAGTTATTCGTCGCAAATATCAAGTCAAGTAGATCGTCAATTCAAGATCTAGCTCAACGCCCTTGGATTAATGTTCAACTCAAATACACGTGGAAGAGATCAAAATCAAATCCGCTCAAGTCAACCAAATTTTAAAATCATTTGTTTGAGAAAAGAATCAAAGGATTACTAGAGATTGTAATCACATATTGTTTGAAGAAATACAAATTTTATCTGTACTTAATTTTTCTTGTTATTTATTTTAGGGACTTGACATTTTGACGCTACACTTGGCCTTGAGGACAAAGTCCAACTTTCAGCGGGTGGCATTGATACGAACCGCATGACTCGGCCCAGACGTCATTACCTCCAGCCCACTAAATTAAAAGATTATGTTATGTAATTAATTTAAGTGTGTTTATTTATGTAATGTTTATTATTTAATTTCTGTAATTAAATATTATGAAGTAGTGGGGTGGTTATGTAAATAGGAGTTAGGACAAACTGTTAAGTATGTGTGTGAACGATAGTTTATGGTATTGAAGTATATTATAAAATTTTATTTTTTTTGCTTAAGGAGAGTGTCCGGTCTCGAATTTGGACAACTTTGATTCATCTTAAAAATTAAGGTGCATAAAGATTATACTATTCTTAGTACCTTCTTCTATCAAACGAAAAACAAGGCAACGCATGAAATAGTGAAGCAAAACCGAGGGAATGTAGTTATTAACTAACACGTGAGTGGCCAGATTGATCATAAAAATCTGACACTAGGAAAACATAGTGCAGGATCTTGTCCAGTTAAGGTCAATCACTTGATATTATAGTAATTGAGCAAGAAAACTACACAGGAAGAAACTGCGATCTCAACGAACGAGTTGCACAGGCCACAGGAGAATAAGGAAACATCTTGTTACATACCTTCAGTATAAAAATGTCAAAGTTTCCTGTTACTTTTTGATGGACCACACCTCAATTTTTACCACGAAGTTCTGAAGCCAAAAAAAAAAAGTAATGGTTACAATTTCAGCTTGCTTCGACCAGCTTCTTCTTCATTGCATCTGATATACCATCTTTTTTTCAAATTTAGCTCCTGCACTGGTTTGACCTCAGCAGAGTATGATGAACGTCCGCCAGGTCCCATGCTTGTTAATTTGATTTTTAGCCGTGTGTGTTTCACCACTTTTTTATCGCATGCCACCTGATCACAACTATGATGAGAACTACGACCATGCAGCACAGGCTCTTGAGATGCGGAACCTTCTCCCATTTCAGTTGAATCCTGATTATTTCTTGGCGGTGGAAAAGGACATGTCAGTGAGGACAGTATAGGTTGGGTTGGGTAACCTCGTAAGTCACACAGACGGAAGGGCTTAATTTTGTTTTTCATGTATTGTCTGTGGCACACGAAACTGCGAGATGACAAGTCTCGAGGAAGAACTTTCGCACATTCCTCAAAATGATTAGGTGTCAAAACTGCAGCTATACCGTCAATGCTCTCAGCGTTAATCACTTGACCGTTAGATGTGATGAAAACTTCATTATTACATGAGTCTAAATTAGGAAATAGATTTTCCATTTCCTCATGGGATTGAAACTGCCGGACTCTCACAAGTTTGTTGCCCTTCCTGTCCTCGAAGAGATCTTCCACATAACCAAGACTGGTAGTACCTACTTTGTTCATGAAAAAAACAAAGGAATGCACCTGCACGTCAATAAAACGATTATGAAAACTATTACGGAGTCCAGTTGCTAAATGCAAGATTTCAGAAGTTTGAGGTGTACCAGAACGGTGGTTTGGCTCCTGCAAAAAGCAGGATAATGTTTCAGCTGCTTACAACATTCCCAAGCATCACCTGACCACACAATTGCTGAATTATGCGGTTGAGAATTGCTGGATCGCTGGATTTGGAAGTGAAACTCGTGTGTGATTAATGCAAAAAAAGACCTCTCCATCATTAAAATTAGTAAGGTAGACAGAGAGAAATAGGGATAATGAGAACCACCTCCAAATGCAAGGGACTCCAATGGTTAGAGAAACGAGCCATCAAGGACATTACATGTTCTGCAGATGGTTCAGTCTCAAATAGTTTCTGACCTGTCAAGGATTTTGCAGAAAATATAATAAACTTATATAGAAATATTGACCATAACGAAAAATCATGGACATGGTTGCTCAAGTAAGCAGGCAAGAGGTTTGTGAAAGTAAGCATGCAAAAGGTTTGTGCAATCCAGTTGGTACCTAAAAGTTAGATATAGACATCTAAGCAAAACTTCTAGTAGTTTGTAATCCTGACTGGTATGTCTGCGAGTCAGAACGAACATATCTTTGCTAGACATTTGTTTTCCTAACTGAAACATACTTTTGCTAGGCACTGCTACGCATTCTATCCCGCTGTTCTTAGTGTAATAAAATTCATACTCGCATGGTTAAGAACTTCAGAAATAGCAATGAATTCAACCTAAAATAACGACGCTGAAGCATATCAAAACAACTAATTATGTAAGGACGTGAGATATAAATGCTGGTTACATTATATTAAGGGAATAATTCTTTCCCTTTAATACGACCTATTGAAGAAAGTAATAAAAGAACAAATTTTTTATCTAGAATCTGCTTCTACTAGACACTAGGCTGATTTAGTTATGAGCTTATGTATGACCTATCGATGTAATGAGTCTGAAGTTAATACCAACCTACATGAATGAGTGTGTCAAGAATTGTCCTACATCCTGTGAAGAAAGAATCTGTGGGATATATATATCGAGGAAACAATGTGGCAAGATAAGTAATCCACGTCAGCTATGGATATTTTTTATCATTGTTATATGGTTCATCAGATCACAACCTGGTTGATATGGCGTGGCGGTTCTACAGAATAACGTCTCCATTTGGAGAGTCGTCAACCCTTAACTAACTGTTTGAAACTTTAAGTCTTGTTTAACCAGTCTAGCTAGGATGAAACAAAAATAAGAATGATTTGGATGAAAAAAGTCAGCAAAAAATAATAATTACAAAAGCCTCTTAAATTTGTTTTCATGTTCATGCACAGATAATATCCCACTGAGGTCTCATCCACAGTTCTTGAAGATTTCTTTGATATCATGACTTCAAAAATCGTGTTAAATTTTCAATTGATAACACATTATCAAGGAAACGGAGAACAAAACAGCTCAGGTTTTAGTACTATACTCCTGCAATTCATTGTTAGTAAATCAGCAAAAGTCTATGAGGAGTACATACTTGGATCAATGAATATAGCTCGTCGTACTGAGCATAGTGATTCGAGCCACTCGATAACTGTGCACTTGGAATGCCATTTTGTTTGAGAATTGGCAGTTCTTGATGGTCCGAACACTCGTAAGAAATCTTGCGAGACTTGATAAACTAAGTGATATCGACTCCTCTCTATCCCAACTGCGGCAAGAAGCGAATTCCCTTTATCGTCCCGCAAGAGGCAGTGGATTATACGCGGAAACACGTTCCCCTCAAATATCTCACGTACTTCATATTTTCGCTTCACGTCATCGTTAGCCATCCTGTGATAAATGGTTTATTCAGAAAATTAGAGTAATCATGGCTTTTTTATCTTGTGATAAACAATGGTGTTCCCAGATCATGCTGTTACAAATCACCATCATGAAAAATATGTACCAAACAGAACTTTTAGAACACAAAGCTTCATATATAAATATTATGGCAGAGGTACTAAAATTCCAAGAGAGAGAAGAAAAAAAAAACAAGATTTCTGAAAATGTATACATCAAAACTATTTTACCTATTTTGAAAAATAGAATCTTGACAAGGTAACCTAAAAAATATATCTCTACAAAAACAATTAAACATAGAAATGAAACCTAATAATAGCGGCTAACAGGAGAGAGAGAGAGAGAGAGAGAGAGAGAGAGAGAGAGAGAGAGAGACATATAAACATGCAAGTGGCTAAAAACAGAGAGAAACCAACCTTGAAAATATGTCAACTGAGATAAAGATCGAATCTTTACGCAAAATCGAAAATGGGGTTCCCTGTTTATGACAAGTTCAACAACAATTAACACAAATGAAGAAGCTTTTAAACCAATATATATATATATATATATATATATATATATATATGAAAACTTGACAAAAACAAATAAAAAAATAAAAGCAGAGCAGTAGAACAGAGGAGATGTAACTGACCCGAAAAGAAGTAAGGTGTGTGATTCTGTAACTGTTGAGGAGGTAGTAAAAACTAAAAAGGACAAAAATGTGGGTACGAGGTTTGGAGGTTTATGCAGTAAATGAAAAAGGCCAAGTTCCACTACCACTCTGTATTTTGTTGGGTCTTTTGTTTTCAGAGAGTATTTATTTTGGTAAGAAAATGAATAGTAGCTTTTTTATGTTAAAGAAAATAAAATAGAAAACCAGTAGAGTGAGTAATAGACAAAGGAAATATAATGTTTTGGCGGGGTGTTGTGACTTGTGAGTTGTGAACCAAAAAAAAAAAGAGAGTGGTATTTAGTATTTACCATCGCCCACCATAATTCAGAAATGAATAGGCAAAATCAGGAATATATTTAATGGTTTTGTCTAAAAAAAACCACCTCAATAATATTAAAACATGTTCTAATTTTGGTGGTCTCGTTGTTAATTGAAAAATATAGAGTATGTATGGGTTCAAAAGAAGAATGGAGTTTAAGAATTTTATTGTGAAGGCGCCATTGCAAATGTAGATATATTTTTTTTCTTTTTGTTTCCAAGAAATGTACTGGTTGGCTAATTAATAATTTTCTTAATTTTAGTTATTTAATGATTTTGAATTTTTGATAATTGTCACATCTAATGATGACCTTTCATCTGGATGTTGTTAGCAATTTAGGGCCTGTCAAATTAGTAAGGTTTTGTTAAACCTATTCAGTGTTTACCGTAAAATCTTTAATGTTTTTAATTTTGAATTACTTAATTGGGCTAATTAATGAATAAAGTGCGAAAAGCTTGTTATTTGTGTGAACTTTTAAATGAGATGCTCTTGTACCAGGTTTAGAAAATGAATTGATAAGTTATATTACTTCAAAATTAATTCTTATTTTTCACTATTCTAAAAATCAAAATGAATAGAGAAATGAGTAATTATTTTACAAAAGTAGCCGTAAATAATATGGCAACAAACTGGTGACTCGCCATAAACGACTTCACATTGTTAACAACATGTTGAACCTTAAATTAACTCAGTGTCTTCCATACCTCGGTGTCTCATTGTTTAAGCACGGCCAATGGGTTCGGTGACCAGATACTTTTGCCACTCAAGAAATGTATATCACGTCTTTAGTATAGTGTTCATTATGATAAAGTGGTGAACTTGTCTCACAGTTTATGCGCTCGTTAACACATAGAAACTTTCATTATCCCAAGTTTGGGACCAATGATTAAATATTTCCATTCATAGCTTAACTACAGAGAATTAAGCCATGGAGAGTCGATTTCTTCAAGGTAGAATGATCGTTGCAAACTCTCACTTGCAATATGGAATTTGGTTCATTATGAGATTTAGGATCATAAATTCGTTTAGTGAGACAATGATGTATACATGTGGTCGAATAGCACAAATGGCGATTTTTTTTTGTTCTTAGTGTTTACAATAGATTTCGTATTGCTTCTGTTCCATCATGTTTACCAGAGAAATTTCTTTTCTCCATTGAGGTTAGTTGTTTCCTTGCGAGTTGCATTAGGTTACATTTTACCCGAAGACGTAATGATGTACAAAGGATTTCCATTTATCTTGAATATCCAAATTTTGCAATATAAGTGTAGAATCGTGAGGCATGTGTGTTCACGCACTTCATACGTGGCAAGCAATTTTAGGGGTATCTTGTCATCGAATAGACGCAACATCTTCCCTCGCCAAACCATTCGTTGATGATGCAAATGTACAATTTAACATTCAAGTGCGGACTCTTTAGAAGACAAAAACAAAATAAGACATAAACACTTGAAATTTACTATCTCAAGCATATGATTTCTAGTCACAACGGGGCTTCAAGAATATTATCTGAAAAATCTTCAAAGATCCTCACAAGGACATGCCTGATTGTGAGGCGGCCAACACATCTATTACCCAATATATCCAGGATTCACACGTTAATGGAACTCATTTCTACCAATTTACAGAAAAATAAGATAAGAAGTAGCATCAATACCTGAAAACATTCCCATGGATTAAGACATGTTACGAACATGCTCGTCTATAATTGCACTTTTGATTGAATAGATGGGTAATAGCAAACACACAATGCATATATATCTCTAGATCACCTCTCAAGAAAAGGACACTCGGTAGTTGAATAAGGGGAAGAATGTTGGCTTAGAAGAGATATGCTTGTCACAAAAACGACGGGTAATCTAGTTGACAATCAAAAAACGACTTCTATTTTGGTTGTTCCATCATGTTCAAGTCCAGCAAATCCACGACTTGATACAACTAGCCTTGATCCTATTCTTCTTCGAAGACCAGTTCCCATCCACACGGTGCATATTGATAACCAATAGCCCCTGACAATAATGTGACCACCATCCAGTCAGCTCATGGGGTATTGAACCAGAAGGAGCGATTACCTTTAGTCGACTTTACGCGAGTGATATTAATAGGCACCATTCCACCACTTACATCTAGCAGAATGCTAGCGCTAGTGACTCTACTAGCAAACAGAACTCTCGTAGTTTGATTGGCCTAATTTATAAAAGAAGTGAAAGAGGTCGCTCATACGATAGAGGGGGTTCAGTCACCTCCAACAGGGATTAATTTCCTTGTACTCAACTCCCCATTTTGTTTTGTGGATAGACTCCATAAAATTATCTTTTGGAACACTCAAGGTACGCGAAATGCAAATTTTCTTCGCAACGTAAAAGATTTGATCAAATTCTATGATCCTTTTGTGCTTGTTCTTGTTGAGACAAAAATATGTGTCATAAGAGCTGATGATATTATCTGACATATTGGCCCTCTTGTGAACACACGTGTCAAGGATTGAGGATTTGCAGGAGGTATTTGGTTTATTTGGCAACATGGTAGGGTCAAGGTTGAGGTTATTGGTGCGCCGACTCAACTCATCCATACCCTTATTACTTTATCGACTTTGCTTCTTTTTTATTCACCAACATCTATGCGTCGCCCGTCTCTTCTCTTAGAGATGAATTTTGGGATGATATGTATAGCATTGCTAGCAAGATCAACATGCCTTGGATTGTCGGGGGCGACTTTAATGATATTAGTTCGGTTGATTAGTTTGATTAATAAATATGCTCTTTTTTTGAACCGTGAGCAACACTGTGGACTAATCGACTTAGGATTTGCTGGTCCTAAATCAACTTGGCAGGGAAAGATTGGAAACAATATCATTAGCTCGAGACTAGATCGGGTCCTTTCCAGCGACCATTGTAATCTATTGGCGCCAGACTCTTTGGTTCAACACTTGACTTGCACTCATTCAGATCACCAACCGTTTCTCCTTATTTTTGGCGTCCCCCCTCGTCGCACAAATTCAAAGTTGCTTGGTTGCTTCCCGACGACGTAAAGAAAGTCATACGATGGCATTGGAATAACTCTGGTAATTTTATTTTCTATCTTACTAGTTGTGCGCAAGGTCTCACTCTTTGGAATCAAAATGACTTTGGTAATGTATTCCAATGGAAACGACGACTTTAGGCCCCGAATCTTGGGTGTTCAATCTGCCCTTGATACTAAAATCACGCGCAATCTTCCAAAACTGGAATGTTCTCTTATTCATGAATATAACATCGTTCTTCTACAAGAACACGTTTATTGGTTTCAGAAATCTAAAGAAGACATTGCCACTCTTCATGATAGAAATACGCGGTCCTTCCATTTGTCCACCATCTCTCAACGTCAATGTTCTTGGATTTCGTGCCTTAAGGATAACTAGAGAAACTAGACAAATAATCCCAATCTTCTTCGGCATATGGCTATGACTCACTTCAAAGATATTTTTTCGGCTTTCAAGGGCACTTCATCTAATCTGCGTGATGATTTCCCACAACCCTCCGACTTGGAGTTGAATGAACTTGTTCGACATATTTGTCTCGATGAAGCACGCACAGCTATTTTTGCCATGGGGCCTTATAAAAGCCCCGGTCCAGATGGTTTCCAGCTAATCTTCTACCAGGGTTTTTGGGATATCATTCACGAGGACTTCCACGAGCTCGTGAACTTGGCTTTCGCTCACGGGTCCTTTCCAATTGAGCTTAACGAAACGTTGTTGCATCTTATTCCGAAGGTAGATTGCACAACTATTTTTGCCATGGGGCCCTATAAAGGCCCGATCCATATGGTTTCCAACCCATCTTCTACCAATGTTTTTGGGATATCATTCACGAGGACACGAGCTCGTGAACTTTCCAATTGAGCTTAACAAGACGTTGCTGCATCTCATTCCGAAGGTGGATCTTTTACTAGTGTTTTTGGGATATCATTCACGGGGACCTTCGCGAGCTTGTGAACTCGTCTTTAGCTCATGGGTCATTTTTAATTAAGCTTAATGAGACGTTGTTGCATCTCATTCTGAAGGTGGATCACCGTGAAACTATTCATCAATTCCGACCGATTGGGTTATGTAACGTCGCTTATAAGATCATCACTAAAATCTTTGCCATGCGTCTTAAGCCATTACTTATGCGTATCGTTGGACCTTTCCAGAGTAACTTCACCCGAGTCGTCAAACTCGCGGCAATATAATTGTCGCTCAAGAACGTGTTCATACGATGAGAAACAAATCTGAGAGACACATAATTATGGCGTTAAAAAATTATTTGGATAAGGAATTCGATTGCCTTTCTTGGACTTTTATAAAAGAGACTCGTGTTCTTAGCGTGCTTCCCTAAAAAATCATCAAACTCATCATGCATTGTATTTTTATGTTGTCTATACGTCTTATTTGGAATGGAGAGGTTACAGATTCTTTCAAACCAACTCGGGGAATTCGACAAGGGAATTCCATATCTCCTTATCTTTTTATTCTTTGCATGGAGCGACTTGCCCATCTAATCCAAGCAAAGGTTGATGATAAGTCTTGAATTCCCATTGCAGCCTCTCGCAAAGGTCCTCGAGTTTCGCATCTCTTCTTTGCGGATGACCTTTCGTTATTTGCTAGAGCAAGCACAAGACAAATGTGCATGATTCTCTAGTGTCTCAATGCTTTTTAAGGAGCATCTAACCAAAATTTTAATCTCCATAAATCTTTGGTTCTTTTTTCGTTGAATTTTTCGAGGTCACTTTCGAGGGGTATCCTCTCCATCTCACGAATTCCCCAAGCCAACTCTTTTGGCTGATACTTGGGAATTTAGATCTGTGACGGTCGTATTCTCTAATATTGTTGGTCGTGTACGTAAAATATCCTTTGCATGGAGACCCCGGTTCTCCTCTATCGCAGGTAGACATACTCTCATCCAATTGATAAATTCCTCAATCTCGTTGCACGCTATGCAAACTTATAAACAGCCAAAGTCTATTACCAATACGCTGGATCGTGTTAACAGAGATTTTCTTTAGGGAAGTAACGACACTCGGTGGCATCTCCATCTCATTAAATGGGATATGGTATGTCCACCGAAGAATAATGATGGTATCGACCTTATTAAGGCAGTGACCATGAATATCGATGTACTCATGAAATTGGTGTGCGGAATCTTATTGTAGAAGAAAACACTTTGGGTTGAGATTTTACTTGCAAAGTACACGGTCGACTGTGATATTCTAAATGCTAAGAAACCGATTATTTGTTCTCCAATTTGGCGCCAGATTTTAGCAAGTGTTGAATAATTAAAGAGAGGGATCAAATTGATCATGCGTAATAGGCGTGGTGTAAATTCTGGGTCGATTGATGGGTTAGCTCAAACCAGCTCATTTCCCATGCTACGCAACCAGTTCCTGATGGCATCATTAATGCTTCCATCTCGGATTTTCTCGACGATAACAGCCAGTGGATTTGGCAATCTTCCACAACTTATTACCATTGCGTGTCCTTACAGAGATTACATCGGTTTCTAAGTTGTGTGAGGTTCCAAATACTACTTGTTGGGGCCACACTTTGAATGGGAATTTCTCGCTCAAGTCTGCATGTGAGATGATCAACAATACCGATCAACCTCGCTCTTCTTCGTGGAATCTGGCATGGAAACTCCGTACTCGGAAGAATGTCCGAACCTTAATTTGGTTGGCCCTCCATGATAAACATCCAAGCAATGATCATCGTTTTCACCGACATATCACTGAGGATGCGTCATGCCCTTGCTACAATCACAATATGGAGACACTTTTGCATTTTTTACGTGATCGTCTGACAAGCCGTCGTATTTGGCTCAATCTTATTCCTCCACGAGATCATTCCTCTTTTTTCATGCATTACTTAACGATTGGCTTTACACGAATCTTTACCAGCACACCACGCGTAAGATAACGACACTCCGTGGGCGACTACCTTTGCAATTGCAAGTTGGAAAATTTGGTTATGGCATTGCAAAACATTCTTTGAGGACATGGATATCCATCCACACCGAGCCACAAATATGATCCGTCAAGGGGCATTAGACGACACCTTAGCATGGGGGGAAATCTTTTCTCTCCAACACCCGAGCCTCACCAAGGTTGCACGCACTCTGAGTCAGATTCGACCTTCTTCAAATAGTATAAAAGTTAATGTTAATCGTAGTGCATTGGGAAATCCATGGCTTATTTCTTGTGGAGAACTCGAACATGACAACGATGGTCGATGGTTGTTCGGCTTCTCGACAAATTTGGGATTTGGCAGTATTACATCGACTGATATTTGAGGAGTTTTCTACGGTCTTTCTGAAGCCCTTCGTCTGAACTTTATGCACGTGTCACTTTCTTGTGAGTCGAAAATTGTTATCCAACTTCCCACCCAAAGACTTGCATGATACTCATCCCCATTGCGACCTTACTGATGCATGTCGTAACTTGATGAGATGTTTCCTCTTCTTCGACATTTGGTATGACTATAGAGAGACCAACATTGTGGCAGATAAGCTCGCAAATCCTGGGCATGAACAACAATATGGCATTCATGTTTATAATATTCTGCCCCCGATCATATCTCACTATCTTCACTGTGATGTTGTTGGTGGTTTTAGTACCCGTATCATTACGGAGTAAGCTTTCTTTTGGGGTTTTCTCCTTCCTTTGTAACGAAAAAGTCTCTAGATCAGAGCTTCATCAACATCCATGACATCATGGCGTTTAACCTTAATTTGTGGTGAATGCAAAATCTGACTAAGAACCTCAATATTATCATTCACCTTGAATGACACTAGGAACGGGGGCTCAAGGATATCAGAATTAGTATACATTGGTCTCTTGTTCGACCATTTGATCTTGATTGGCTCATATTTTGTTCATCCTCTACTACCTGATTGTCCAAAGCAACAACCATGTGACCACCATTATTACTTACAGGGCAATTCAAGCCGTTTGCTAAAGGCCTTTAATTTTTTTAGTTGAATTTTGTTCATTGTGTTTTGCCTTTGAGGCATAACATGCCAAAGAGGGGAGTATAGGTTGGGTTGAGTAACCACGTAATTAACTCAGACGCAATGACTCAATTTTATTTTTATTATATTTTTATGACACGCAAAGCTTCCAAACGACAAGCTTTGAGGAAGAAATTTAAAAATTTCTTCAAATGGTTCGGCGTGAAATTGCAGCTATACCATCAATGATTTATGCACTAATTACTTTCTCTTTAGATGTGATGAAATATAAATTAGATTGTGCATACTAAACTAACAATCCGGTTATCCATTTCCATGTGCAAAAATAAATCGCCGAACACCAACCATTTTATCGCACCTCATGGTCCCACAAAGAAATCAACATGCAAGTCAATAAAAGAATCAGTGTACTACAGAGGAAAAATGCTAAATGCAAGATTGCCAGTAGTATAAGTCTGACATGTATTATATTCGTTGCACTCAAGGAAGATAATGCTTTAGTTGCTTGCTGCAGCATGGAACGCCCAAAAGCTACCTAAATTATGTGATTGAGTATTGCTAGATCCCAGGAATTTAAATGAAAATCTTATATGAGTTTTGTATGATAATGCCTCTTAAGAGTAAAAATACTAATAACATATGCACTAAGATGAATTCTGAGAACCACCTTCCCAGTATGAGGGCTCAAACTCTTAGAGGGCGGGTTATTAATATTAATGACATAACATATTATGCAAATGGTTCTCTCTCAAATAATCTCTGATCTGTGCGGGATTGTGCGGAAATATTATTAATCTCAGGGATATACACCTTACGGTATCATAAAGAAGACATAATTGCAAGAAGAAATCGGTTTTTTTACTTTAAATCCATTTCCTTCATCTGCCTCACACGTGGATTTCTTGCGTAACACATACAAACCACCTTTTAGACTGTTGGGGCAGTTGATGGTGCAGCATTATTTGAAGTGTTGGGGCGGTGATTAGTGCAAGATTTGATTATCTAGTATTATTTTAGTTTGAAATGTTAGCCTATAAATACCAAGCTCCTTCCCCATTTTATATCATCCCAAAAACAATTCTTTCTTTCTCTTATATATATTAATACATAATTAGTAATATAAAGAGTGGTGTAAAGTGTTGTAAGTGTAAGGTAAAATAGAGAGTTTGTGCGACTTTACTACGGTAAAAGTCTGAGAGTTGTAATTCCTACTTTACACTCATAGTGAAGTTCTTCTACCTTGCCTGTGGTTTTTCACTCTAAAGTAATTTGGGGTTTTTCACGTAAAATCTGTGAGTCATTTATTTTCGTCTTTCAATTATTGCCGTGTTTTACGCTCTATACGAAGGGTCCACTTTACAACAAGTGGTATCAGACCCTCGATTCATATTTGGGGTCTCGGTGATATCTGTGGGTATCGTACTGAAGTTATTTTTCAGTGACGGTGGTACGTGATAGAAGCAATGACGGCGAAATTCGAGATCGAAAAAATTCAACGGGAGTAATTTCTCGTTGTGGAAGTTGAAGATCAAAGCCATCTTGCGGAAAGATGGGTGTCTCGCGGCGATCGGCGACAGGCCAGTGGAAATCACAGATGATACGAAGTGGAACGAGATGGACGGCAACGCTATCGCAAATATTTACCTGGCGTTAGGTGATGGCGTGTTGTCAAGCGTTGAGGAGAAGAGGACAACTAAGGAGATATGGGACCATCTCAACAAGCTGTATGAGGCGAAGTCCCTACACAACAAAATTTTCCTTAAACGAAAATTGTACACACTAAGGATGGCGGAATCTACCCCGGTAACTGAGCACCTCAATGTTTTAAATACTCTATTTTCTCAATTGACGTCATTGAGTCATAAAATAGAAGTGGTTGAACGTGCTGAAATTCTGCTGCAAAGTCTGCCCAATTCGTATGATCAGCTTGTCATCAACTTAACAAATAATGTCCTCACGGATTATTTGGTCTTCGACGAAATTGCAGCCGCTATTCTGGAAGAAGAGAGTCGGCCTAAGAACAGAGAAGACAGGGAGGCAGGTTCGCAACAAGCAGGTGTCTTGTCGGTGACAAGAGGGAGAACAACGAAGCGCGGTGCAAGTGGGAGTAAGAAACAGGGGAAATCCAAGTCAAGGACCAAGGGCAGTTATTGGCACTGTGACAAGAAATGTCACTTGAAGAATGCCTGTTGGAATCTTAAGGATTCGAACAAGAAGAGTTATGATCCTCAGGGGAACGTTTCTAGCACTTCAGATGATGGTGATGTACTATGCTGTGAAGCAGCAACAGCTATTCGAGGTATGCGTGGCTTCGATGATGTATGGCTTATTGATTTAGGAGCCAGTTTTCATATGACTCCCCGGAGGGAGTGGTTTCATGAGTATACACCGATCGCTGGAGGATCTGTGTATAGCTATAAAAATGAACCTTTGAAAGTTGTTACCGTTGGTACGATCAAGCTGGAAATGCATGATGGGATTGTTCGGACCATTTGAGATGTCCGACACGTGGAGGGATTATGTAAGGATTTGTTGTCTAATGGACAACTCGATGATCTTGGTTGTGAGATTGGGTCGCGAAACAAGATCATGAAAGTTAAAAGGGGTGCGCTTGTACTAATGAAGGCGGACAAGATTGCCGAAAACTTATACATGGTACAGGGGAGGGCTCTGCAAGTGGGAGAAGCGTCAGTGGCTTCATCTGAGTCGATTGAGAAATCATCAATGATTTGGCATCAGGGGCTCGGGCATATGTCGGAACAAGGCATGAAGGTTCTTGCAAAGAAGAAACTACTTCCGGGCCTCACAAAGGTATTTTTAGCTTTTTGTGATTATTGTGTTGTTGGCAAGCAACATCGTATAAAGTTTTGTAGTTCAGATTCTAGAAGTAAAGTCATTCTAGAATTGATTCACTCTGACGTGTGGCAAGCACCAGTACTATCCATGGGAGGTGCAAAGTGTTTTGTGTCTTTTATAGATGATTGTTCCAGGAGATGTTGGGTGTACATGATCAAGAGTAAGGCTGAGGTGTTCTCGATGTTCAAGACGTACAAAGCGCTGGTGGAACTTGAATCTGGGAAAAAGATCAAGTGCCTTAGATCTGACAATGGAGGAGAATATACTGGCAAGGAGTTTGACGACTTCTGTAAAGATGCTGGGATTAAGAGGCAATTTACTACGGCATACACTCCGCAGCAGAATGGGGTGGCAGAGCGGATGAACATGACCTTGTTGGATAAAACAAGAGCCATGATGCAGGCTGCAGGCTTAGAAAAGTCGTTCTGGGCAGAAGCAATCAATACCGCCTGTTATGTGGTGAACCGATCTCCGTCAACAACACTGGGGCTGAAAATACCGATGGAGGCGTGGACAGGTAAACCAGTTGATTATTCTAATCTCCATGTATTTGGGAGTCCCGCTTATGTTATGTTCAATACTCAAGAGAAAACAAAGTTGGACCCAAAATCCAGGAAGTGTTTATTCTTAGGGTATGCTGCAGGAGTGAAGGGGTATCGCTTGTGGGACCCCACTACCTACGAGATCGTTGTAAGCAGGGATGTTATCTTCACGGAAGATAAGAAAGGAAATTATAGCAGTGCAAGTGAAGATCCAGAAACTACGACAGTGGTAGTCGAGAAGGATGCTGAGCAGGAGGGTCCTGCTGAACCAGAGCATGAACCTGAGGGGACACAAGAGTCTGGAGTCTCGGGGATACGTCGATCGACACGTGTCAAGAGACCACCAGACTGGCACTCAGACTTTTTTATGGAGAATAATGTTGCATATTGTCTTTTAACTGAGGACAGGGAGCCATCAACTCTCCAGGAAGCAATGAGTAGTTCAGATGCAGCTTAGTGGATGGCAGCAATGCAGGAGGAAATTGAAGCACTCCATAAGAATAAGACGTGGGAACTTGTGTATCTACCACAAGGGAGGAAACCCATTGGCAACAAATGGGTGTACAAAATCAAACGTAACAGTGATGACCAAGTGGAAAGGTATCGTGCACGATTGGTGGTGAAAGGATATGCTCAGAAGGAGGGAATTGATTTCAACGAAATATTTTCCCCGGTGGTCCGAATGACAACTGTGCGGGTGGTTCTGGCGATGTGCGCTACATTTGATTTACATCTTTAACAATTAGATGTAAAGACGGCTTTTCGTCATGGTGATCTTGAAGAAGAAATTTACATGCTCCAACCAGAAGGATTTATTGAGGAAGAAAAGGAGAACTTGGTTTGCAGGTTGACCAAATCTTTGTACGGTCTCAAACAGGCACCGAGGTGTTGGTACAAAAGATTTGATTCATTCATATACAACAGACTGAATGCAGATTCTTGTGCATATTTTAAGAGATCTGGTGATGACTTTGTTATTTTACTGTTGTATGTTGATGACATGTTGGTTTCAGGCCCCAACAAAGCTCGTATTGAAGAATTGAAGGCTGAACTGGCTAGGGAATTTGAGATGAAGGACTTAGGACCAGTTAACAAGATTTTAGGGATGCAAATCTACCGAGACAGAATAGTAGGAAGATTTGGCTTTCTCAGTGTAACTATCTGTTGAAGATTCTGCGGCGGTTCAGTATGCAAATTTGTAAGCCAATCTCTACCCCTATTCCTGTTAATTTCAAGTTATCCTCAAGTATGTGTCCTAGCAGTGAAGAAGAGAGGAAGGAGATGTCTCAAGTACCATATGCATCAGCAGTGGGAAGTCTAATATTTGTTATGATATGTACTAGACCAGACATTGCACATGCAGTGGGAGTGGTTAGTCGATACATGGCGGATCCGGGAAGAGAGCATTGGAGTACAGTAAAGAGAGTTTTGAGATACATTCAGGGAACCTGAGATGTTGCATTATGTTATGGAGGATTGGGTTTTACAGTCAAGGGTTATGTTGATTCTGATTATGCAGGTGATCTTGACAAAAGCAAGTCCACGACAGGATATGTGTTTACTCTTGATGGAGGTGCAGTGAGTTGGGTTTCGAAGTTACAGTCAGTTGTTGCAACATCAACAACGGAGGCTGGATATGTGGCAGCTACGCAAGCCAGTAAAGAGGCGATTTGGTTGAAAATGGTTCTGGAGGAACTCGGCCACAAACTAGAGAGTATTTCTCTATTCTGTGACAGTTAGAGTGTGTTGCATCTTACAAGGAATCCAGCGTTTCATTCCAAGACAAATCATATTCGGGTCCAGTATCACTGTTCGTGAGAAAGTCGAGGAGGGTACTGTGGATGTGCAGAAGATTCACACTAAAGATAACATAGCTGATTTCATGACGAAGAGTGTTAATGCTGACAAGTTTGTTCAGTGCAGTCCTCGTGTGGTCTGGTGAAAATGTAAGCAACATGAAGGGCGAAGTAGAAAGAATGCTGTGAAGATCTGATTAGTCCCTAATCAAATCTTCAAGTGGGAGATTGTTGGGGCAGTTGATGGTGCAGCATTATTTGAAGTGTTGGGGTGGTTGATGGCGTAGCATTATTTGAAGTGTTGGGGCGGTGATTAGTGCAAGATTTGATTATCTAGCATTATTTTAGTTTGAAATGTTAGCCTATAAATACCAAGCTCCTTCCCCATTTTATATCATCCCAAAAACAATTCTTTCTTTCTCTTATATATATTAATACATAATTAGTAATATAAAGAGTGGTGTAAAGTGTTGTAAGTGTGAGGTAAAAATAGAGATTTTGTGCGACTTTACTACGGTAAAAGTCTGAGAGTTGTAATTCCTATTTTACACTCATAGTGAAGTTCTTTTACCTTGCCCGTGGTTTTTCACCCTAAATTAATTTGGGGTTTTCCACGTAAAATATGTGAGTCGTTTATTTTTGTCTTTCAATTATTGTCGTGTTTTATGCTCTATACGAAAGGTCCACTTTACAACATAGACAACTTCAATATATCACAATGGATGAAGTGCACTTAACTCCGCAGTCCCGTGATGAAAAATATATTCGATTATTTCAAACGCACATACATATAAAGGGTGGAAGGCTAATACTAACATCACTGTGTGAGAAAATATAGTTAGCCACTTCTATAACATGACATGGTGCAAGTATGCACCAACTTCATTAGTTACCTGGCACATGGAATGCATGAGTCAATCACATAAGATCTTGTTCCCATGATGTTACTCCACTTTTGCAGGCCTTTCAGATCACCTATGTCACTTTCCCTGTCGTCAACTCAAAAAATGGACGAATCAAACTGTGTCAATTTTCTTTATAGAACCAAATCTAAAAATGTATAAGCGAATAACATCTAAAAGTTGAGAACATTTGTGTTGTAGATCTAGTAACTTACTTGAAAAAGAATGAATGTGATAATGCATAAATATATCGAACAAGGAAAAGACACGAATGCCCCGAGAAAATTGGACTCGCCGAAGGATCCTCGTAAAAGGTATTTCTTCAGAGCCTCTTACATAAAAGGATTAAAGACAAAGTATCGCCCGTCCGAAACGAATTAGTTCCAACACTTAGTCAGATCCTATCAACGTCCACTTGGAGAAGTCACACGTATCATAAATCTTCTCCCTTTAACTCTTCGATGCTTTCTCTTACTTTCATTGTTGACTCCTATTGATCACCTCTCTCCCTCAACAATGATTGTAGTGCCTCGAACGGTAGGACTTTTTCTTTTGAACTCTAGAATGCTTTTGTAAACTTTTGTAAGTGTTTGTAGGCTCTTGTAAGTTGTGTTTAACTCTTTGATCATCTTCCTCTATTTATAGGAGAGTCTTGATGCCCTAATTTCTTGAACATCTAAAACCTATGTTGACAGTTATTTACGTTTTTGGGATTTTTTGGGTGGATTATAACGCCTTGCCTAAATTCAAAGAATAATCCTCTGCCCCCCCCCCCCCCCCCCCCCTTTATTCTCTATGTTTTCCCCTTTATATAGGAGTAAGATTGAGTATAAGTGGCATTTCTATCTTTCTTTTGACAAGTGTTGTGTGCATGTTTATGAGAGCTGAGTAGTATGACTTTTGACAACTGTCTTCGAGGGTGTTGATATATTTCAGGAAGCTGTTGCCACTGCATTTTTGATGTCATGTGTCTCACGTAGAGCTGAGTTGTTCTCCTCTAGACCTTATCAGTTTATCTGTGTGATGTGGGCTCAGATATTACCATCATCGTACTGCGATACCAATTCTTTGGAGGGGGAACTTTGTTCTTAGATAGGTAGCCCTATCGTGATTTGAGAGGGGCTGATAGATCTTTTACGTATTTTGACAGGGTAGGTGCTAGGGCATCGTGTCCCTATGGGGTACTCGTGAAACTATTTTAAAGTTTTCGATACCTCGCGCGAGATTTGTATACTGTGACATACCTATCGTGATTTCGGGAGGATAGCAGGGTACCATTTTATCGGTATCGGGAGCAACATTTAAGGCTTGCCGATACGGAGGTAGGTCTTTGTGATGCTTAAAGACATCGTGAAAGAAATACTAGTGTTAACACTAGCCCCTCCCTCCCTCCAAATTCATGTTGCCCTGGTTTAGGGGCAAGATGAATTTGTTCAAGGGGTATCGGTATGTTACCGTTATATAAAAAATTATATTTTTTGGTGACGTGGCACTATTAAGGCCACGTTCTGGGGTGGCAAGAAGAATGTCATAACGGTCCAAATTTTTTGGCTTATGTGCCTATTATTATGGTGTCGTGGGGATGAACTCATTAAATGTGGGATAGTGGACAATTAAACCTTTTTCCCCTTTCTTAACTCTTAGGGTTATAAATACCTTCCTTCTTCAATTTCTTTCTCACACTTGCAAAATTTCGGGATTTCCAATTCTCAGGGCGAATTCAGCTTTCTTCTTTGCAACTACAACTCTTGCAATTTTGAGTTTTCTTCCTCTCCACTCCTGTTAATGGCTTAATTTTCCAATACCGACCTTGTTTTCGCCACTTCTATTTCTGGCGTCGTCGTTTTCTCTCCCATTTTTGACCCTCCTGTGGTGACAGGGGTTTCCGCTCTGACTACTAGCAAGCGCAGAGCGGCGGTGATGGCGGAGACAGGTGGTAGTGGGAGTACCCCTCAGAAGAATAAAATGTCCAAGAAGACCTCCGACAAAGGCGGGGTTCCGTGAAACACTCAGAAGGCGAACTCCACCATTAGCACCGCCACGCATGAGGAGGTGCAGAAACTGTGCACATATTTTGGGGTGTC
The DNA here is from genome assembly GCA_948329865.1 of Linaria vulgaris. NCBI lineage: Eukaryota > Viridiplantae > Streptophyta > Magnoliopsida > Lamiales > Plantaginaceae > Linaria > Linaria vulgaris. The sequence continues at coordinate 79,106,284 of OX415250.1, read as the reverse complement.
GGGTCGTAATGTGCATGTGGTGATTCCTAGGGATGACTAGAGGGGTAACGCTCCACCCACCAAGCATCTCACAATATACTATTTGCAGGTGAAGGCTGGGCTACAATCATTCTTCCCACCCTTCTTTTGTGAGGTATTCAGGTTTTGCAATGTATGCCCCAGTCAACTTACCCCCAACAGTTTTACCGCTCTATCGCCTTTTGTTTTCTGGTGTCTGATCAAGGGGATAGACTATATGGTAGAAAGGTTCTTTACTATCTTTGAGTTGAGATATCCCCGAGGGGGGCTCCCTTCTACTGTTGCGGTCATCGGGTTAAGGATGGTCGCATTTTCGAGGGGAATGTGAGTTCTCACAGTATTTGGAAGAACAAGTTCTTCTATATCTGACCCATCGTAAGGGAGTGGGATATGCCTTACACCTGGAAGGTACCCCAATTTCCTGAGCAAATTTTGGACGATACTCTAATTTTTTCGCTCGTGTTCGCGGCGAAGGCGTTAGTAGAATCGGCTTCATTCGTAGGTCTCTATCGGACCGTTGGGCTAAGGTTAATTCCTCCTCTGGATAGGATGGAGAAGCCTATGGCTATTCCAGTAAGGTGTACCGCTTCTTTTGGTAAGTTTCTGCCCCCATCTTCTCCTTGGTGATACGGTATTTTTTGTTTACACTTAGCTTGTTTATCGAGGCCTTATTCCTTATATCTTAATGCAGCGAGGGCCCTAAAGCCTTAGATGATCGAGGGTGCTGATACTTATGGTGGTGCGGATCATGTCGATGGTACGTAGGCCTCCGAGAATGCTTTAGATATGGGGGCTCACGATGGCAGGGAGGTTCTTGTTGAACGAAGGCAGACTCGGTCTTTGGGGGTTTTGACCTCTACCACTTTGTCTCGGTCATCAAGTAGAACATCGGATTTACCTCAAGAGGAGGAACCCAGTACGACTGTGGTGGATACTACCGTCATTCCCTTCACTATAGAGGGGGGATGATGATGTGGGGGTGGACGGGGTCATTTTGCCTCCTCTTTCTGTCGTCCCTCATGTTGGCCCTCCGACTACCCCAACAGAATATACTAATATCTCGTCCACGGATAAGTCTGCAGCCTCATCGGAGATGGTTGATCTTCCCTCGCTTGTGACAGCTCCGAGCTCTTCTGGCGCATCGATTCTTTTGGAGTCCACTCCTCCTCTTGTACTATTCTTTTCGCACTTAACTTGTATGGGATTTTCACAGATAAGGAAAAGTCTCTGATGGTTACAGATAAGGGGAAGGCTCCTTTGGTCGATGCCTTCGACTTAGGTGAGTGTTGAAATATTGACTTCCTTTTGATTAAAATTTTAATTTGAAGGTAGTTGTCTTACTCGTTTATTGGTGGTGCGCATGAGGAGGGTTACTTCTTTTTGGTGGGGATTCCTTTCTGCCCAACGCCGATAGCGTACCACCGGGTTCCTCTTTGGAGGGGAAAGCCTTGCTATTGGAGGAGTTGATGTCCCTGACCCCTACGATTCCTGATTCTGCTCCTCCCCCTCCTCGGGGCTCCATTTCGTCCATCATATCCGATAGCCCCGTTGTTACTCAAGTCCTCTTGTGGGTGGGGTTCCCCCTTGGGCGCCTTTTTCTTCTGATTTTCCTGCTATTGGCAATGTTCCTACGATGGAAGGGGTGGAGGCAACTATTGAGACAATATTCCATTTTTTCCCTCCACCAATGCACTGCATGCCGATGGGTGGAAATTCTTGCAGGCTTGCATTAATTGGATGGCCTTGATGGTAAGTCACTTTTCTCTCTGTTCATCTTCTCGTAATATCTTTAGGTCCTTTATTTATATTTTAATTTTGTCCTTAGGCACCTAAAGTGCTTTCCGTTGCCTTACTTGAGGTTGGGAAGCTGCGAGACAATGCTACTATGGCTGAAGAAAAGTTCAAGAAGATGGAGGAGGATAACAAGGTTGTGGTTGAGAAGGTGGCGAAATATGACGCGGCTTTGACGAAGGCCACTTGGCGAATACATGTGCTCGACGTTGAGAATAAGCGTCTTCAGTCTTTAGTATCGGAGTTGGAGGCGTCGGGCATGGTCTTGAAGGAGAAGGTGGAACTTTTGGAGAAGGAGAAGGTTGCTGGGTCATCTAAGGAGGCCGAATTAGAGGAGAGCTTGGGGCAATACCTTCTCCGAGTAGATGTCGTGACGGAGGAGTTGGCGAAGATTCCGGTGTCTAAGGGTATCGCCCCCGAAGACCTGCAGAAGAAGTTGGATGCTACTGCTAAGTTCGCTCAAGAGGAGACTCTCGGGCAATGTCAGGCTACCTTTGCTCGGAAGAATCAGGGGTATCTTGTGGGTCATTTGCTTTGGAACTTTCTCCAATGTTTTGCGCATGTGCGAAAAAATGGGATGATACCCCCTGGTACTGACTGCCGCCAATTGGATCTTCGTGAGATGGCGACGCCTACCCTCGAGGAAGCTTATGCTCTCTTTGAAAAGCATAGTTCTCGTGTTCCGCCTTCCTCGGCGGATCCCGACACAAGGATTCACGTTGCTGCAATACTTCTGAGGCTTGAGACTCTCGAAAGAGCATCTCTGTCATCACCCCCTCCGATAGTGGTGCCGACTGCGGGTTCATCAAATGCTTCTCCTACCACTCCTTCTACGATGCCGCCACGATGCAGCCACCTTCCAATGCTTAGGATATTTTTTTTGGATGTGTTTTCCTTTCCTTGTAACTATTTCTCGTTGTTGTTTATGATTTTGCTTGTCTTTAATGTATTAGTCTTTGAATTTGTATTTTGGAATTTTCTGACTTAATGAAAATTAGCTCATTTGGCGTTGATGTCATTCTGGTGTGAATATAGTTGACATTGTCGTATGTGTCACCTTGGGGACTTGAGCTCCACTCTTTAATTCCGCGATAACCCTTGAGTTTTGACTCTATCTGGGGTCACTTAAGATAGTAGATGCGTGCCTTCCTTTAATCATTGCATGAATGATAGGGCCACTTAAGATAGTAGCTGCGTGCCTTCCTTTAATCATTGCATGAATGATGATAAGGAGTATTTTTCTTTGCTTATAGAAGTCGATGACATGTGCCCCTTCGTGTGATATGGTGATTGGTTTAAATTGCCGCACAACTCGAGTGGTCCTTCTCTTCGCCATGGGGCCCTTGGACCTACTATATATTCTTTTGAACTCTGAACATTCCTTTTCATCAAGTCCCAAACAAACTTTGTCTTTTAAGGAATCTTTTGTAAGTCTTTTGCAGAAAGTGAACTTTTGTCCCTTTGTTCTCCTTTCTTTTTTGTCACCTTTATACTAAGTTAACTAGAGTGATAAATTATCTTATTGACAAGGCATAAATATATCATGACCCCTCCTCGTTCATCTCGTTCGCAGGGAAGTTCCTTCTGAGCCCAAAGGTCTCCATCGGTGCACACGGTGCGCCGTAATCTTGACGAAGATTTTCCGCAATGCCCCAAAAGAGTTGAAGGGGGTTTATCCGCCATCTTTGAGAGCCCTTCCTTGACCTATTTATAGACTTTGCTCCGCTCAGACCCTTCGTTAGTGAATAATATAAGAGAGGTATTCATGGGTAGGGAGTCATACCTCTCGATAGATAGTTTTTCGGTATTTAACACCATTATCGTGAACCCTCAAGGTTTGATCAGAGGGGGTAGGGTGCGATCTGCTGTGAGTACAAAATCTGTAGACTCTATTGCTGCTTTATTCATCGAGCATCACTTGAATCTTGATAGGTATGATATTGTCCTACCCCGCTCTCATCAGAGGGCTTACGATCCTCCTGCGGGGTATATGACGGTATACTCAAAGCAAATTCGATGTGGGCTCTGTCTATTTTTCCACCTCTTCCTGCACTCCCTTTTCCGATACTGGTAGATATGTCCTAACCAACTAACGCCGAACTCCTATCGTTATTTGGTAGGGTATATTCTTTGTAGTGGGCTTTTAGATTTGCCTTTTACCCCCTATCGGCTGGGGACTGTCTTTATTTTATGGCCTTTCCCTAGTGGTCTCCCCTTCTTCAGTTTGGTGTATCATGATAACCACCGCTCCTTTACGACCATTACTAGGCACGTCACTCCCCCAGATGATTGGAAGAACCATTTTTTCTTCTTAAAACCCAGGGATATGTCTGCCTCTTCTTGGAAAGTACCTATTCGGTGGGGGTTGGGGTATGTAGTATCGAACTCGGAGACGGTTGTACAAGAGGTGGCGATTTTGCGCGATACTGGGTTGTTCTCGGGGAGTTGTAATATATGTGGCTTCCTAGAGCTCTCGGATACCTTGACTATGGCGGGTTTACAGGAAGGAGCAGCAACTTTGGATTTTCCTCCACATCCTTTGCATGCTAATTTGTTTTTTCATAAGTTTCCCTTCTCCTTATGCTTCTTTCCTCCTATCACGGCTTACCATGAGTTTTGTACTTCTTGCAGGGTTCGAGATGGAGTCTTTTGCTGTGAAGGCCTTTGACATGGTGGCATTGAGTGGTACCTCTGAAGATGGCCTAGTAGCGGGGATGGGGAAGGATTGTCATTCTCGGGGTTAGAATTGGTTTCTAGATGTATTGTCCCGGATAATCCCCCTTGAGATTAATTGGGAATCCTTCATCTCGAGTTGTCGAGATCCCTCTAACTAAGGCACAAGACTCCCTCCAAATGATTCCTAGGGTAGCAGAGTTTTTTGTTGTTTCTGCTTTGGCTTTTCCGTTAGGTTTAGGTCCTTCGACCTTCGAGGAGGGCGGGGTTCCCGAGGTCGTCCCAGTCCCCCTTTCAACGAGAACATTATGAACGTAGTTGAGGAACGCCGACCATCTTCTTCAGGTGCGGAGGTTCGGGCCGCGGGAGATGAACTTTAGGAGGCGTCCTCGAGGGTTGAGCTTTCCCCCAGATAGTCCTTGACGTGGACTTTTACTAAACGTTCTTGAGCGATTTATTGAATAGATTAGATTGTGCTATGTTGAATACTTTTCCCTTATTTTCCCTGCATGATCTAGCTTGCAAGGATCTATGTGAAGTATGATTTTTTACAGCTTTTCTTTACCTAATATACGCATTGGTGTCTTACTCTCCTTTTTTCCTTTCGCAGTTGTTCATGATTATAAGCTCTGTGGGTTCCCAGAGAGACCAGGTGTCGTCCGAGAGGGAACTGATATAGCGTTATAGAGACGATTTGGAGAAAGATCTCCTTCTTGCTCGTAAAAATGTGGAAGAGTTAGAAACTAACTGTAAGATGGTGCAGGATGTCCATGATAAAGCTTTGAAGGATGCCTCGGAGAAGTCGTGGGATTTTAGAGTGTCGTCTCGTGCTGGAGCGAGCTTGGGTAGTGTGTTTGGAGGAGAGCGTTGTGGATCTTAGAGACCAGCTATGTGCCTTATAGAAGCGGCTTTCTTAAGTCTCTGAAGAGAAAGACGTGGTCCATCAGAGGGTGGCGGAGGTGACGAGGAGACATGAAGTGGCTTTGGCAGTGGCTCGCGTTTAGGCAGTACTGGATATATCCAATTTCCTTCCTCTTTGGGAAAATCTCCAAGGGGAGTTCCGGGATATGATTCGTATCGGGTACATGCTATGTCAAGAGGCGATGCGATCCTTGCCCGATCTTTCTGCGACCACTGTTATTCCTTATTTGAATATCGTGCAGATGTTCCCTATGTTTCTCCAGTTCCTCTTGTTGGAGTTGTACAAACTTCTGAGGACTTTATTGTGCCTTCCGTGGATATTGTTGATCTGATGGATTTAACTCATGATCAATGACATCGTTTGATCCGGGAGGGAAAGCGTCCGACGGAGAATCTTTAGATATTTCTCCTTTCCGTGTTTTGGTGTGTTTGCTTGTGTGTATAAGATATGTAGAAATGGCTTGGGTAGCTTCCTACGATAGTTTTTGTTTGTAGATAGATGATATCGTAGGGTAAGGTTACTTATAGTCCTTTTGGGATTGTAATTTTGTAAACGATATTTTCTCTTTGATAATGTAAAATTCATCTACTGTAAACAGTATCTTATTTATATACAATGAAGTGTGCTTTCGTACAAAGTATATTCACATTAAGCGTAGTATTTTATCAGATTATATGTGTTCCAGGTGTTGTGGAACACTTCCCCTTCACGGTTCTCCAATTGATAGGTAGCGCCTCCGATGATCTTAGAGATCTTAGAGGGTCCCTCCCACTTGGGTTGAAGTTTCCCTATGTTTTTGGAAGCCTCTACTCGCTTTAATACCAAATCTCCAACTCAGAAGGTTCTGGTTTGCACCTTGGTGTTGTAGTATCACACCATGTGCGCCTTGTATTATTCCATTCGAATAGCCGTACGAGCTCTCCTTTCTTCAAGTAGGTCCAGGGCTAAGGCAAGATTGGAGTTATTGCCCACCTTTTCGTATTCTCTAACTCGCCAACTTTCAACCACGACCTCGGGGGGTATCACTGCCTCGCTGTCGTAGGTTAGACTGTATGGAGTTTCTCCCGTGGTCGTCCTTTGGGTGGTCCTACATGCCCATAGGATTACCCAGGACTTCCTCCACCCATTTAGCCTTATGCCAGTCCAGTCTTGCTTAGGTTTTTTATCAAGGTTTGGTTAGTTCTTTCCACTTGGTCATTGGCTTGGGAATACCCCACTGAGGTGAAGCGGTGCTTTATTTCCCAATGGTCACACCATTTCTCTAAGTCTTGGCTCGTGAATTTGAGCCCGTTGTCACTAACCAGGCATCAAGGGATACTAAAGCGGCATATTATATACCTCCATAGGAAGTCAATAACTGCTCTGGCAGTAATCCTAGCCAGAGGCTCCGCGTCTACCCAATTGGTGAAATAGTCAACGGCTACCAACATGTACTTTTTCTGTCTAGCATTGGGAATCAAAGGTCCTACAATATCAACTCCTCATTTCACAAAAGGGCAAGGATTCGGGCTAGATACCCAAGGCACCGCAGGTTGGTGGACTCGGGGGGCATAGGCCTGGCACGATTTGCACCGCTTATCGTGTTCTCTACAATCTCGGGTCCTCGTGGGCCAGGAATAACCATGGAAAATGATGCGTCCTGGCATGCTTTATCCCCCCGTGTGGCTCTCACAAGTCCCCTCGTGAATCTATCTAATGACATGTTCTACTTATGCCCTGCTGAGGCACCTTGTGTGGGGATAAGAGTAACATCTGCAGAGCAAGATGCCATCGTGTAGGAAATATAGGGCCATTTTTCGCGCCATCAGTTGTTGTTCTGTTTTGCTTGCGGCATATTCCTCAGAGTGCTTTAAGTAGGCTATAATTGTAGCCATCCATTCCTCTCCAGTTGAGTTCACTGTGGTATTCGCCTCTTCGGCTTCGAATTTCTCGGATTCCAATGCCTGAAGAAGGGTAATACGACGAGTGTGTATCGTGGCTATTTGGGAGGCTATTTTAGATAGAGAGTTCGCTTCTTGGTTATCGGAGCGGGGGACTTGGCCTATCTCGCATCTTTCAAACCAAGTTTGTCTCTGATGGACTATCTGTAGATAGTTTTGCATTCTTTCTTCTTTGGCTTCATAGGCACCGTTAACTTGATGCATAGTCAGTTGGGAGTCTATGTGGACCACCATCTTTCTGACTCCCCCTTCTTGTGCCAGTCTCATCCCTATTAGCAAGGCTTCGTACTCTGCTTCATTGTTGGATAGGGGATAATCGAGTCTAACAGCAAAGTAAAGTACTTCCTCCTCCACATTGGTGTTGGCTAGTACTATTCCTGCTCCCCCGTGTGTTGCTATGGAGGATCTGTCCACTAATATGTGTCATAGGGGCGGGTTTTGAATGGCTTCTATACCCGTCATTTCCATGACAAAGTCGGCCAATACTTGGGCTTTGATTGAAGGCATGGGGGCATAAGAGAGGTCATACTCAGTGAGCTCTACGGCCCACTTTATCAGTCAGCCCGAGGTCTCAGGTTTGTTAATAATGGCACGTAGGGGATATTTAGTCAGCACAATGACGGGATGAGAGAGAAAATAGGTTCGCAATTTGCGAGCCGTAGTGATTAAGGCGAGCACCAACTTTTCAGTTTGTGTATACCTACCTTCTGCCCCTTGTAGCGCTTTACTAACGTAATAAACGGGGCGATGCTCTCTGTTTTGATCTTTAACCAATACAACACTCATAGCTTCCTCTCTGACCGCCAAGTAGATGAACAATTCCTCTTGAGGTATAGGTTTTACCAACAATGGTGGGCATATTAAGTAGTTGTTCAGCTTGGCGAGGGCTTTCTCGCATTGCACAGTCCATTGGAAGTCCTTAATATTCCTTATAACCTTAAAGAAGTGGATCCATTTGTCGGCCGATTTGGAGATGAACATACTCAAGAAGGCCATCCTCCCAGTTAGCTTTTGGATGTCCTTAATGGTCCTAGGGGTAGGCATATCTATAACGGATTTGACCTTTTTGGGGTTTACCTCTATTCCTTTCTCCGTCACCATGAATCCTAGGAATTTCCCCCACTTGATGCCAAAGGAGCACTTTCGAGGATTAATCTTCATTATGAATTTGTCCATAATCGACAACACTTTGTGTAAGTCCTCCGGGTGATCTTCCGCTCGAGGACTCTTAACGATCATATAATTGATGTACACCTCCATCTATTTCCCAATCAAACAGGCGAACATGAGGTTCACCAAGCGCTGGTAGGTGGCCCCTGCGTTCTTCAGACCAAAAGGCATTACCATGTAGCAGAAGATGTCTGCATCGGTGATAAAAAATGATTTTGTCTTGATCTATGGTTGCCATCGGGATTTGATTATACCCCTGGTCCTCGTCCATCGTGGATAGTAGGGCGCATCCTGTTGTGGAATCGACCAATTGGTCTATGCTAGGTAGGGGATAGCAATCTTTCGGGCAGGCATCGTTCAAGTTGGTGAAGTCAACGCACATCTGCCATCTTCCCCCCGTCTTGGGAACAAGGACCACATTGGCTAGCCATTCGGGATTTCTGACTTCTCGAATCTATTATAGATTAAGCAGTCGTCTCAGACCATATGATCTTATTCCTCTCTGGTCCCATATTTCTTTTCTTTTATTGGACCGGTTTAGCGCGTGTCTTGACATTTAAAAAGTGATGGCAAACCTGATCACTGATTTTCCACGGGGGTCCTCAATCCCAGGTGAAGAGGTGGTAGAATTGTTCGAGTACGGAGACCATTTCGCCTTCTGTCTCGGAATTCATCTTGATTTCTACCTTGATAGTTTTTCTGGGGTCCCCCTCTATGATTTCGATCATCTTTAGCTCTTCTATGGGTTGTACTTTTAACTCTTCTTCCAACTTACATTTTTTAACAGGCATAGTAGCATCCTCATCATTTTTCGAGGGGATAACATTCATTCGGCATCCTCTGGCCTTGACCTGGCAACCTCTGACTTCCCCATATCCCTGATTGCGTGGGAAACTTTACCTTAAGGTGAAGCATGGAGGGAATTGCCTCAAATATCCACATGGACGGCCGCCCGCATATAGCGTTGTAGGTTTGGGAGGATGCTTCCACTACCCAAAACTTGGTATGCTTCGTTCGTCTCATGGCACCTTTGCCCTAAGACATAGGCAAAGTTATAGTTCCCAATGTACGACAGGATTCTCCCAAGAAGCCTACCAAGGGAACCTCGACCTATTTCATGAGTTCTTTTTTCAACCCCATCGCCAAGTAGGTGGGCAAGAAGAGTACGTCTACCAAACTTTCGGTGTCAATTAAGATGCGTTGGATCTCGATGCCGAAGATGGTGGCTTCTATGACCAATGGATCTTGGTGGGGGTACACTATGCCTTTTAGATCGTCCAGTCTGAAGGTGATAGTAGGTAATTTGGCCCCTTGCTCAACACGTCGGCCCTCCTTCACTTTTTCTTCTTCCTGGAGGGTGTCACCGAAATATATCCTCCTTCAATTATATTTATTGTCCTACCCGAGGATGGGTTGTCTTTGTAAGATTCCGGTGGTGGGGGTAAAACCTGGTGGGAAGTTTCCTCTCGTTACTTAGCGCTAAGGACCCCCTCCTCTGTAGGCCCCTCCAATCAAGTTCTTTTCCAGACATTAGACTTGGGGTCTCTTGGTTGTTTTCTTTCAGGTAGTTTCCCAAGTATCTGACATTAGAAGCCGGTGCATCTCATTTCTCAGAATGGTGCAGGCATTCGTAATATGTCCATATGCTTTATGATATTTATAGAATTTACCCGTATCCTTCTTTTTTTAGGAATTTTTAACGGGTAATGGCCATTGCAGGTCATTACTTCCCCTCATCACGTTTAGCACCTCAGCAAGGGTGATCGTTAGAGGAGGTAGCAGTGTGGGTCGCAGATGCTGCTTACCACACTTCTGCCATCCCTTAATCGGAAAGGCAGTTTCGCTTCCTTCGTTTTATCTTGAGACCTCTTCTCTTGCTCATGATCATTACTCTCCGCCCGGATCTTAGAGTTTTCTGCTTCTTCCATGATAATATAGGTTTTTGGCTTATACACGAGCTCGTTCATATCTTTGACCTGGTTTCCTATAAGGTATTTGAAGAAATCCCTCATTTTAAGTCCTTGAGTTAGGGTATCCGCTACTATCGAGGGATTCGCATTCAGAATATCTAAGGCTTCATCCGAGAAGAGCTTATGTAATCCCTTAGGGGTTCGTCTTTCCTTTGTTTGATAAGGGTAGTTCAGAACACTCGGCAGAGGACGAAGTCGGGCGCCGATGCTAGATCCATAGTTTCTATGTACTGATGGATGTAATCTTGTGGATCTCTTCTGTCTTTATCGCCCGTATATAGGGGGGTTGCTGGGCCGCATCCCCGCGGGGACCAAAGCTTGAGCGATCTTTGGGACAAAGGGAGAACCGTGGTACATGGGTTCTTCCCTTGGGGTTATTTTTTTCTTTATGTCTCTCATCTCTCTGCGCAAGCTGTTGAACATATCCCATAGAGAATCATCCACTCCTATGGGAGCGAGGGGTAGTTGATGGTCCAGAGGATGAGGAATCCTTACTCTTTCATATCTCGTTGTCCTCTCTCATGATTATCCTCATAGTGGGCTCTGAGCCCTTGGTCCTGAGAAGGGGCATCATGATATTGGGGATCCCACTGAAGGCTTGGTCTTAAACGGGATTCAGACTCTTCTGAATTGTATCTCTACCGATAGAATCGTCGGGGAAGACCCTCGCGGGGACGTGTCGCCTCTGGTATATTCCTCCGAGTGACGTCCTCGAAGAGGCACTCGTAGACAGATCGGGGAATGTTTATGAAATCCCCCATTTTCGTTGGGGGAGGGGGTTATCGATGGCTCCTCGTCCCTATCTTCATGATGTTCCCAGGGACCTTTGTCAGTTACATGGCTGTCCATAGTTGTGGCGAGAGGAATTCTTCAAACATACTCGAAGGCAACATCTTATGGCGTTTCCACCGACGGCGCCATTTTGTTGACAGTTATTTATTTTTTTGGGATTTTTTGGGTGGATTATAACGCCTTGCCTGAATTCAAAGAATAATCCTCTGCTCTTTTTATGCTCTTTTTAATATCTCCCCCCTTTTATACTCTACATTTTCCCCTTTATATAGAAGTAAGATTGAGTACAAGTGGCATCCATATCTCTCTTTATTTTGACAAGTGTTGTGTGTATGTTTATGGGAGCTGAGTAGTGGTGCTTGACTTTTGACAGCTGTCTTGGGGTGTGCTGATATATTTCAGGAAGCTGCCGTCACTGCATTTTCGATGCCATGTGTCTCACGTAGAGCTGAGTTGTTCTCCTCTAGACCTTATTTTATCAATGTGACATGGGCTTGGAGATTACCACCATCGTACTCCGATACCAATTCTTAAGAAGGGGAACTTCGTTCTTAGATAGGTAGCCTAATCGTGATTTGAGAGGGGCTGATAGATCTTTTACGTATCTTGACAGGATAAGTGCTAGGGTATCGTGTCCCTATAGAGTACTCGTGAAACTATTTAAAGTTTTCGATACCTTGCGCGAGATTTGTACACTGCGACATACCTATCGTGATTTCGGGAGGATAGCGGGGTATCGTTTTACCAGTATCGGGAGCAACATCTAAGGCTTGCCGATATGGGGGTAGGTCTTCGTGATGCTTAAAGACATCATGAAAGAAAAGCAGTGTTAACAACCTAATTTGTGTAAAAGGACTTTTTTGTCCTCGCCGCACATGACATGCGCGATATGTCTAAATCGCCTGACCGTGGTGCCTCACATGCGTGATCTTCGCTACATCGTGTCTGCAGTCGCGCCAGCTCCTGTCTCTTCAGCGTCATCCTCAAGTGTTGCTGCTCTTCGCGTTGCATTCTATTTTCCTCGTGATAGAAGCGCGATTGGTATCGTCGTAGATCTACTACCTCGTATCACTAAATAGTGCTGAAATCCTCCAAGTAAGCATTTTGTTTTTTTGCTCTGATTCAACTAAAACTACAAAAACAATGAAATAATTCTAAAACAAGTAAAATTGCCACAAGGATTATGCAAAAGTATAAGAAATCAGGTAGTCAAATTTCTATAAGAAGTCACTCATCATATACGCCTACACTTCTCCAGAAAGATCTTACATTCATTCGTGTTCGTCTTCACCTAATTCACTGTCAAAAATCCTGAGAAATATCATTATCAGAATATTAAAGTAACCATGAGCCTTATTATATTCAAATGATTATAGCGTAGGCATCCCTTCATGAAACTAGTGACCAAGTCATGCATCACGATAATCTGCGATATGTAAGAACGAAAAAAAGATGAAAAAATTGGGTTATAAGACCCACCAAAGTGCAAAGCCTTAATCGGATGTGTATGGTAACAAGAAAATCCCGATGCTTATTCCATGTCGCGGGTTAACAACGTGTTATTTCATTCACAATTTAACAACAAGCTATTCTTTTTGTGGGATAACAACATGCTATTCTCTACGCGGAATTCCTTTCACAAAGGATAACAACATGTTATTCCCTTCGTAAGATAGTAACAAGCTATTCTCTTCGTGCTGGTTCCCTTTGCGATATAACACCATGTTATTCCCTTCTCGGGATTCTCTTTGCAGGATAATAACATGTTCCCTTAGGGGACAACATACGTCTTTATCAAGTTATTCCCTCAGCAGGACTACATACGCCTTCACCATGCTATTCCTTCTGTAGGACAACATACACCTTCACCGAGCTATTTCCTCTATGAAACAACATATGCCTTCATCAAGATATTCCCTATGTGGGACAACATACGCCTTTACTAAGCTATTCCCTCCACGGGATAACATACGCCTTCACCAAGCTATCCTCTTCGATGATCAATAAACGCCTTCACTAGGTTATCCTCTCCGATGATCTTCTCCATATTACTCTCTGAGGGTAATTATTCGAGAATACAAATCTCACCAACCATAACCATAATCTCTAATATAATAGAGTTCCTACAACAATACACAAGTACCCAAGGACCATGAAAATTTATGGATCGAGACGTAGTGCTTTTAACACCAGCGTTGTGCCAACACTCACTCAACGTTATATCCTAACGCCTACTGACAAAATATGAAGGCACATCGAAATTGGTTGAACATAGTAAATATTGATTTTTTAGCCGTAGGCAAAATAATTACTATAAATAATGATTGTACAAAAAGTCACTTAACTATTTCTAAGATCCTCTCTAAGAATACTTAAGCCAAACAACCGAGTAGGCAAATGATTTCACTCCATATTAGCTCCTTAATTCTAATAACAAGGTAGACTTAATTTGCTAAACAAAACCTCGAAAAAGCAAGATAACTCTCGACAACTTCAGGTCTAATCTCTCGAATTCTTATGCACATTGTCTCGTGTCTTTTCTTGATGCACTCCATGCTTTTATATAGAGAAGTCTTCCTTGAACTCTAAGACATGTAGCACACATTTTCTGATTGCTTTAGATCTTCTTGTGCAACTCAGTGTCCAATTCGAGCACTCCTCTTCAATTTAGGAAAATTTCTTTATTTAACTTGAACTCTTCTAAGGGAAGCATCCTTCTCTATCTTGAAGTCTTCTACTGAAAAAATCTACTACATGTAATCTTATTTCCTAGTAGCACTTCACATGCCTTGTTCTTTCCTTCATTAATCGGCCGCACGCATTTTCTTAACTTACGAAAGTCCTATTGACGAAAACTTTCTCTTGAACACAATCCTTCCCTGATCTTATCAACCTGGATCACAATCATAACAAACTACAACTGTAGAACTAGGTTCATAAGTGAATAAAGGTAAGAAAATAAATAAGTAAATTAATTCCTGGTATTGAGTCAACACTTCATAATTTAGTGTTGCCTTACCACTTGGTCTAATACATGCACTTTCAGACCCCATGAAACCACATCAACAATAAAACAACAAATGCCTTCAACAATTGAACACGTATCACATACAAGAATCGCATCGTGTCCAAAAGACAAATATCATGAAAAGAAAACACAAATTATCGTAGCAATCAAACCATCATGACACCCAACTCTTTTACTTCTAAAGCATTTTGCGAATACACTAGGACTGAAGGACATATGGTGACACCCCCAAATATGGGCATGTTGGTTCCATTACCTATGCTACTTTACTACACTCTGCAGTTAAACACTATATAATGTACAAAGCCCACTTCTTGCCCCATTCTATCAATCACTTAAAATATCCTTCAACACCTCCTCCCTATTAAAGGCAATACGCCCTTTCAGTCCTCCCGATATCCTATTTTCCTCTGCAAGATACCCTTATTTCTTTTTCAAAATACTCTTTTTCCTTCCTCATAATGTCCTATTTCCCTCTTCATATACCCCATTTTCCCCTCCTCAATGTACCCTTTTTCCCTCATCACGGTATCCTCTTTCCCTCATCGAGATACCATTTCCCTCCTAGCGATATCCTCCTTCCCTCTTTGGGATACCATCATTCTCACTTCATAATACCCCATTTCTCTCCTCTGGATATCCTCTCCCGGGTGCTCTCGTTTTATCTTTATAATACCCAATTTTCCTCATCGGTGTGTCCTCTTTCCCTCATTGGGACACCCTGTTTCCCTTCTCGAGATACCCCTTTTTCCACGGGATGTCCTCCTTCATTTATGAATTTCCTCTTCTATACAACACTCTCTCATCTAATGCAGCACCCCTTCATTTGTACACACACATCCAATAATTGACATACCATTTCCTTGACATATGTCACTCAAACTCATTCCCATATGTCATACTCTTTCATCCACCCATGTCACTAACTCAACCAACACTTAGCACTACTTCCCATAATACTTGGTCATCGGGCATCAATAAGAAGCTCTTATAAAAGGAGAATCTTCTCTCAATCTACATGCATACTCATTTCACACAAAAGTACAAGTACCCTTATATTCACTCTCCATTACCACACTTCTTTTACTATGCAAATACTACATTTTCTACTCTACACTCCATCACAACAACAATACCCACTCTTATATTCAAAAATACTACACTACTATAAAACTACAACTACAACAACAACAGATATAAAAACATCTTGAAACTACGCATGACTTTATTATTGGCAACGGATATGTAGGCAACTTGAATCCACCCAAAATCAGTCGTAAATCACAAAAAAGTATCCATCTTACTCAAGCTGGAATTGACATTCCGAACTTACAAATAGAATTTAAAAAATGGCAAATATAAAAAGGACACGTCTACATGAACTACAAATGATAAGGTTACATGGGTTTAAAAAATATTTCAATAATTTCCTGTTAAAAGTTGTCTTATATTCAAGCATATATAGAAAATTGAGCACAAATAATTTTAGAAATAAAACATTTGGTGTATCAAGCGGGGAAAAGTTTGTTTCTTTTTATTCTACTTTTCATTTCTAGATGTTATTCCAACTTTACAATACTATTTTTATATAATATATGATATGAAAAAATAGTATCTACTTAAATTAGGCATATTTAATAATTATATATTAATTTTTTGAGAAAAAAATATATTTCTGAATATGCATGTAGCTGTAAAATGCGTATCATTAAAACAACCCGCCTCTAGCTTAAGAAACTATTAGTAAACATAAAATATAGTACTACAAAAAGGCGATGAAAACCAAATATAAACTCAGTAAAGACAAAAGAAATAACTAACATAATAGAATAGAAACATCAAATAGCTATCCAAGATAAATTACTTTTGACAATTTTACCTTGAATACATGTACAATAGGGGTGTGCAAAACAATTTAAATTGATCAAATCACGGATAATCAGATCGATTAGTACAGATCACTTACCGAATCCATAAAATGATCCAACAAACCATAAGTCATTAATACAAAATGAGGATTTGATATGATATTTGGTTTTATATGTCGATAATCGAATTGTAACTAATTATCGAAATATATAGGGCTATTTATAATTTTTGCCCGTTAACTTTATCAATCTTCAAGTTTTACCCTTTTTCCAAGCCGGCTTTAAAATTGTCAGCTAACTTTGTTTTTTAATAAAATCTGCCCGACGGGCTCCGGACTGGGCTTGCTCGAAGCCCAGTCGACGTGGCTTCCCACGGCCACGTGGCGCCACGTCAAAACTTATATTTAATTTTATTTTTTTATATTTACTCAACTAGTAAAAATTAAAAATAAACTAATATTCAAAATTATATTTAATTTTATTATATATTGATCTAAATCATAAAAAAATAGTATCAATTCAAATTTATTAAAAAAGTTTATCTTGAAATGTTTACTAAATTTATAGTTACTAGTAAAAATAAACTAATATTCAAAATTATATTTAATTTTATTTTATATTGATCTAAATCATAAAAAAATAGTATCAATTCAAGTTTATTAAAAAAGTTTATCTTGAAATGTTTACTAAATTTATAGTTACTAGTAAAAATAAAAAATATATATTCAAGTTTATTAAAAAAGTTTATCTTAAAATGTTTACTAATAAAAATTTAAAATAAATTTGTATTTACTAGTAAAAATTCAAAATAAATTGATATTCAAAATTATATTTAATTTTATTATATATTGATCTAAATCATAAAAAAAATTGTATCAATTCAAGTTTATTAAAAAAATTTATCTTAAAATGTTTACTAAATTTATATTTACTAATAAAAATTAAAAATAAATTTGTATTTACTAGTAAATATTAAAAATAAATATATTGCAATTATACATATTTTTTCTTAATAAACTTAATATACATATCGTCTTCTCTCTTCAGCCCCCACCCCACCCCACCCCCCGGCGGCCGCACCACCACCACCGCGCTGGTTCAGTTCAACCCCGCCGCCACTCTACAAACAAAACACCACCACCACCACTACCAACAAACAGAACACCACCACCACCAACAACAACAACAACAAACAAATCTGACCCCCACTGCCGCCGCCACACGAAAAACAAAACACAACCACCACCACCACCACTCCTGTCACATCCACATCCCACACATCCGCATCCCATTTCTAGAACCCCCTCGATTTGATCCGGTCGATGGTGGTCAGGGGGCGGGTGTGGAAGGAGGTGTCGATGGTGGTGGTGGGTTTCGATTGGGCAGTTGGGGGTGGGTGGGTGGGTGGGTGGTGGTGGTTTTCATTTGGGGGGGGGGGGGGGGGGGGATTGGAGAAGAAGAATTCCTTCTTTTTCTTTTTCTTTTTTCTTTTCCCTTTTTAGTCTAAAAAAAGTTGTTATAATTTTTTTTTGTTTAGATAAAAAAATGACGTGGCGCCACGTGGCGTCCATGTCAATAGCTACATATAACAGGCTTCGAGCTGGCCCAAGTCGTAGCCCGTCGGGCATATTTTATTAAAAAATAAAAAAATTAGCGGGCAATTTTAAAGCCCGTTAGAAAAAAGGGTAAAAGTTAAAAATTGGTAAAGTTAACGGGTAAAAATTATAAATCGCCTATATATATTTGTGCTTACAGTCACATACATCGAGCTTGTGTATTTACTTTAAATACATATAATATATATAATGACCAGAGCAGGGTTATCAAATTTATATATATATATAAAAAAACAGGGTCATCAATGAATTGAATTAAATAATTGCATCATCTATACTATTATATAAAGAAAGGCAAACTGTGACACCAAACTTTTGATTTTCGATTTTAGCCTTATAATTTTATTGTTAGCACAATAGTTTAATTATTGAGTTCCTAATTTAGCCTTATAATTTAAGTAGAATCAATAACTATAGTAATTATTGTGATTGAATATTTAGTTTCCCATAATTTATAACTTTCTATATAAAGTCTCTATCCATATTTATTTAATCTTTACTTATTTAAATTATTCTTTTACCATAAAAATTAAAATAAATTCTTAATCACGCGGGGACCGCGTGCCAGCGTTTCTAGTTAAGCAAATAAAGCAAGTCATCTTAGTGTTACACGTGCTTTACTCACACATATTTAACACCCATGTCAGTATTGGGCAATACAACACCCACCCATGGGCGGAGGCAGGATTTAGAGAGAGAGTGGGTGGGGGAGGGGGGGGGGGGGAAGATTATCCTAAATAAATTTTTTTAAATAAAAGTTATGGACGAAAATATTTTTTTTTAAAAAGAATGTACCTAATTAATAACTAACCTACAACATTTAAATTAGAAATGTACTAAAATATATGGTCAAAGACTCAAAAATGTACTTAAATAATATATATACATATTATATAGTCCAATATGACAAAAAGAAAAACATAAAAAAATACTTACATAATTGCGCAAAGAAGAAAAGAAAGTCCTGCTTCAAAAAGGGGGTTACAGGTGAGTTTGTCTCACCCCTTTTTTTAATGTATTTTTTTGATTTTTTTGTTTGGATGTATTAGGTTTGGGTTTGTGGGTCTTTTAATATATGTATATTATTAATTGTTCATGAAATGGATTGGCCAAAGTTTTGTTTTAAATTGTGTTTTATTTAATTGTAGATTAGATCAACAAACAATTGTAGGACCAAAATTATATTGGAGGTGCAAGAGACGATAGTCCAACTAGATTACCTATAAAATAATACATACTTCTACTATAAAAAACAAAAAATCAAAAATTGAGGGGGTGCAGTGGCCCCCCTTGCACCCCCTCTCCCTCCGCCCCTGCACCCACCCATGATTAATGGAATTTTAGAGTTAAATTAATGGTATGTTGTTGATAATATATAATGTTTATGCAATTTTTCTCAATTCGGCCATTAGTTTTTTAAGGCGTTATAATGATAAATTTTCTAAGTTCTATTTTATGTTTTATTAGTAAAAAATATTCATGAAAAGTTTGACAAAAAATACCAAATCGACTGAAAGTATTGAACCGAGTTCGATAATTATCGAAGTATATCGAATTATTTGATTTGGCAAACGATCCAAAATTTTAAATTACAAAACCAAATATTTATTAAAATAATTGAATCATTAATACGATAATATCGTTTTGCATACCCCTAATGTAACTTATGACATTTATATTAGAGATACATATAAACTGAAATAGGATTTACTTAAAAAGCTCTGACGAAAGTCTATATTAAAAGAAAAAGTAACAAAACTCTCTTAAAATGTTTCAAAATCCAGTCAACAAACTTAAAAATTTTGGTTTAAATGTACATATCCAAACAGATTGATTCTATGATTTTACATTTGTTGGCATTCTTGAATCTAATCGCCAAACCAACAAAACTATTTTCTTTCTTGTTCGAATTATGAGGATTACATGACAAAAATTGGATTGTGAGTAATCGCACGCGAGCCAAGAGTTTTTCTGCAGCACAATAATTTACAAATGAATGTTAAAGAACGAAAAGTTTGTTTATGCAAAATACTTCTTAGAATGTACAAATCAAAATTTGAAACAAATCAAAGATATCAAATGAGTTATATATAAGTAATTTGTGATAATGACTATCACACGATCCTAATATGATGCACGATAATTTCGTCTACTGACTAGTCACTCCACATCAGACTAGCTCGAGCTCCTGATTCGTCCCAAGCTAGCTTTGAGTTCGGAAAATATGCACGGGAAACACAACATGTGAACTAGGTAGGGGTTTGACCCCGCGAAGGCACTCCGATGCCTGAATCAGTTTATGCTTGGCATCTAGGTTAGACAATTCATTGATGTGGATTGGGAGTTTGTTGATTTTGGACTGAACTTGGGGTTAAACCAAGCTGCCTACGTATCCCATATAGTGAATCATGCCAAACGTAGTTCATTATTTTAGTGTAAGCTGAATGTGGTCGGAGGTGAGGGTCGACCCTTAGAGGGTAACCATTGTCCAATCGGATCTTATTTGATGGCTCAATATATGTTGTTGATGCTTCATCATTGCGCGACTTTACGGTTTTGCTCATAACTCCTTTGTAGGAGGTCGTGTTGATAAACTGCTTCTTGATATGGAAAATAGAATCAAAGAGATTTCCAAGAATATACACCTTGATGACTAGAATTCAACTATTATAAGTCAAATTTGAGTTGGGAACTCGAGTTGAGAATCCGAGTTGAAAATCAACATTGGGCGACTTTACGATTTTGCCCGGAACTCTCTCGTCGAAAGTCGAATTGATGAACCGCTTCTTAATATAGAAACTAGACTCAAAGAGCTTTCTATGCATATGATAACTCGAATTCAACTATTATAAGTCGAATTCGAGTTGGGAACCCGAGTTATGAATTTGAGTTAGAATCCGAGTTGAAGATCAGCATTGTGCAACTTTATAATTTTGCCCATAACTCTCTTGTCGGAGGTCGGATCGACAAACCTCTTCTTGATATGGAGACTAGAATCAAAAAGCTTTCTAGGCATATAAGCCATGGTAACTCAAATTCAACTATTATAAGTCGAATTCGAGTTGGGAACTCGAGTTGAAGGATGTGGGCGGCCCTCCTCAATGTGAAGGGTTTGGGGCGGGGTATTTATAGGTACTAGTTGACCTATTTTCATGGGCTTGGGCCTCTCTTGTTCTATTATGCGAGTGAGCCTCGACTCCTCTTGTCCAATTATGGGTGATTTTAAAATTTGATCAAAACTTTTTCAATACTCATCGGAATTGAGATCCGTTTATTACGTTAGAAACTAGACATTCATATCTTTCCAACGACGTATGGCTCATAACCTGATTTGTTCTACAA
This sequence comes from Linaria vulgaris, assembly GCA_948329865.1. NCBI lineage: Eukaryota > Viridiplantae > Streptophyta > Magnoliopsida > Lamiales > Plantaginaceae > Linaria > Linaria vulgaris. The sequence goes on along the minus strand of OX415250.1, from coordinate 79,085,154 downwards.
GTAGAGTAGTCAACTTTACAAGTTGTGCTTTTATTTGGCTATTGCTTTATTGCTTAAGACACAGAACCACCAACTGAGGTTGTTGTGGCTTGTCATTTTTCGAAGCACGTACGATGACATGACATTACACGTGAGCAATACAAATTATGGTACAAAATTATCTATTAATATTGAATTAATAACGACTTGTATAATCTAATCGATAGATGGATTATTGTTTCTAAATAATTGAAACAAAAATCCTCAAACTTAAAAGAGTCAATGTCCTCATGATAAGATTTGATAATAAAGAATAAGAGGGTTTTTGTTGCAAGCACAAAGATCACTTTGGCCTCTGAGTGATGGGTACATCGTTGGTGGAATAGTGAGAAATCAACTTGGAGTTTATCAAAGTAAGCCTTTTATAATTTCCATGTACATTGAGAAATAGTGCCCATTTTATTGGGTTGTCGCGTTCACATTGGAATTTGAAGCCTCAAATCTAGCTTAAACCACCAATATGTCAGTAGGTGGTGGTTGTAAGATTGACTTCGTGTTCGTTTATTTTGCATGACGAGGTATAATTACAAGCTTATGTGATGGTCACTGCAACAAGTAGATCGTCAATGGCCATCTCATATCGATAGTGTATGTTTAGTAATGGTTTTATCAGTGTAATACTAGCATGATAGTGTCCCGAAGGGTAGGCCATTAGTTTTGCTTCATTATACAAAGTAATTCATTGATTTCTTGATATGTTGTATGGCGTTAATTAACCCTCTATGCGTGATAGTGTACATGAATTTTGCCCAATGTTACGTAACTCCATAATATGACTGAGTGAAACTAGGTGTGAGCAGATGAAATGATACCAAGTCTTGCATTGTGGTAACAAATATATTTAGTTATAAAACAACGTTCCTTTCTATCTTTGGTGAATTTGGTTCCCTGATAAATAAAGAAATTCAGTTTATGATTCTTTACCTTGTTTTGGTTGTAATTACGATAATCTCATGGGGTAATTTGTAGACAATATTGGTTATCTCTTTAATAATTCTAGTATGTCCACTATCACACGATAATCACAACCTTCGGGAAATGGTCAAGTCCCCTCTATGCAAAGGGATTAATTACAAGAATCTTTTTGGTGATATGACAAATGTATTTAGAGTAAATAGTGGTGAATGAGAGTAATATATTATGATAGACAACTCGCAGATCATGCACAATAAAACCAACATAATGATTTCGAAAGAACTCCATTACTGAGCCTTTTGATTATGTTGATCATATTTGTTTAGTGCTAAAGCGCCATCCAAGATGAAGATATATATCGCTTAGGAAATTACGGCAAATAAGGTTTTAACAAAAGTGGATCATTCTGAAACAATAAATAATTGTGGTTTTAGTGTGAGTGAGTTCATGTAGTTAAAGTTTTAAAAAGGCTAACCATATTTTGTTCGAATGCTCGTGTTCTGCTTTAATATGTACAAATAATTATGACTTTTGAATCACTTGCCATATTTATGGTGATTGTCGACACGCAACAAGTGTTTTTTGCGAAAAAATTATATTATCAACTGATCTAAAATCAAATTAAGCTACGTTTGATGTGAAGTTATTGGTTGTTCCGATTTCTTAAAAGGTAGAGTTGCATTTCGCAAAAAAAAACAATGAACATTAAAACATCACCGACTTTATTAAAGCTTAATTTCGTGTTGGCTCAAACTGACGTTGTTGCTACTTGCTATTCATAGAGCGGTTTCCTCATTTGCGATGTATAGCTTGATCGATTATCATCTAAATAAGGTTCTCACTAAAATTTTCTTTGTCATTTAGCATACAATTTCAAATCAACCAATTTGATAATTAAAGTTTTGGATCATAAAAAGAATTATATTTATATAAAAAAATTCCAATGGACAAAAAGCAATCGCGCGTGTTTGGGCGCGTGAGGTAAGGGTCGTATAATAGTAAGGGTCTGCGACGATGTTATGTCATTCTTCATCCACTTCTTCTCATATTATTTATTGTTCTCTCTCTTTTTTTCCACACAAAAATTTCGAATCAAAATCTTCTGTAATACATACGGTATACACACAGCTTTTGTATATGTATCATACGCTTACCGGAGGTGTACACACACACACACTTATATATATATATGTAGCGTGTGAAATGTCATGACTCGATTGTTCAATACAGGATATTTTTGATCGGAAAAAAAGATGCGAGAATTGTAAACCCTAATTTCGTTTTTTCGTCAATCGATGATGTATTGATAAAAACTCTTCGATTGAGGTTCTCCTTTTGTTTTGTTGTCAAATAGATTGTAACATTTGGCGAGGAATTTGGGGGTTTTAGTTTTCTAGAATTAGGGCTGCGTTGAATTTTGGGCGAGATTCAGGCTGAGCTGGATCGAGTTGTGAATATTAGATTGGATCTCGACTTCTTCTCGTGTTCGTTAGGCCTTTCGGAATTTCATTAGCATTGACTTGAAGATGTATTGAATCAGCTCATTAGTTGTTTGAAATATCGGAATTTTATTTTCTTCTCTTTGTGTTGTGCATTACGGAACGGAATAAAAAGTTTAGCGGGATAGAGAGATTTGTGCGAAACGGGATATCCGTTTTTAGCGTCTAATTAGGAGCTGCAGAATGAACTTAGAGAATGCAGATGGAAGGTCCCCTGACAAGGATTCTGAAAAGTATGTTCTGGTTTTCATGTAATGACATTGTTTATCTTTACGTTTGGTTATATATATATATATATATATATATTTATATTTGAAGGAGTAACGGAAGTTTTGTCTTGATAATTTAGGAAATCGAAAATATCATATTCCAGAGAGTTTTTACTGTCTTTGAGTGATTTGGATATCTGCAAGAAGTTACCCAGTGGGTTTGATGCGTCACTGTTGAGGTAACATACAATCCTAGTTATATAATATTTCTCAAAGGTTAATCAACTTGTTGCTTGTCTTACATATGTGTTCCTGTTGGTATTGGAGCAGTGAATTTGAAGACGCCTCACAAAGCATACCAGATCGACCAAGAATTCCTGGGAGCTTACCGTCACAGGGGTTCAGAAGAAATGAATATGGCTCATCTCCTCCTACTCGGGGGGATTCAGTTAATAATAACTCTAGGGGCATTTATGGAAAATGGGAAAGCCGTTCTTCAGGTCGGAGTGATCGGGACAGTGATTCTCAATCTGACAGGGATTCAGGTTCCTTTCAGCATTCTTAACTGGACTTAACTGAAATAATTACTTAGGTTCATGATTTAGACAGCGGAATTATCTTTTAAACGGAGAAAATCAATTTGTTATCCAGCATTACCACTTAAGCTAATTCTTGTTACTGTCTTTTACGAACCCGACATTAATTTCCTAAATAGCAGCAGTTATCAACAAATATCCGTTTCTTAATTTTGGTCATAAATGAATATACCGAAATTTACAAAATCCTTCAATTAAAGAAGTTATTTTAAGAATAATTTTATGTGAGAATTTATACACCTGTTCTGGATACGTAGATTTTATTTCTATATCAGTTTTGATTTAAACAAGCTTCCTTCAATTATTACTGTCTACTTTTCTTTTGTATAAAATATTTATATCTGTACTAGTTTGATTTTCATAAATAATTGGAACTTAAATTGACAAATATTAAGAACTAAGCATAATATATTGATGTTTAACCAAAAATTAATTGAATTAATCTTATCGGAGTCTTCCCTCAAAAAATTAAAGACACGAGAAATAATTTCTCTAATGCATACAAATGATTTGTTATAACTAATTTAAAAGAATAACAAACCAATAGAATAATTTATTTTCACAAAATAAAATGTTACGCACTTGAAGTATTCTGTTGTTGAAGTAAGGTTATACTATATCCGCTGAGTTAATTTATACTAGTCTGGCAATTGAATGCAAAATCTTATCCTGTAAATGAATTCTTGAGATTTATCCATTGGCTTCAATTATGTATACATGCCTTTTTTCAATCTAAGAGAGAAATACATATAAGATAGTGTGACTTACACCAGCTGAAGCTAAGCCCTATGCTGTATCCCTCTGTTTGATTACCCATTGGCTTCAATCTTATGCTTGTCACCAGTAGTCTTATATTACATAGTGGGCTATCTTGAGAAAAGTTAACTGGGCACATCAATGTGAATGAGAAAATAGAATGATTTCTCACTCAGACTCAGTGGTCAAGTATCTTTCAGGTAAATGACAAATTGTTGTTTGATTTGAGGGTGAAGGGATTGGATTTGATGTCCTTTAGCAGCCTTTATACTTTTTTGGTTCTCTTATCAAATAGGTAATTAATCATCCATAATCATAAAATGACTGTCAAGAAGACAAGAACTGTTGTTTCTGTGGAAGTCTGGGGCCGGGCATGAAAGGGAAAAAGATGGAATATTAATAGATTATTGTGACAAATTGGAGAAATAGTCAAAGATAATCTTTTCTAGAGAAGATGAGCGGTACAGATTTTGTTATTTCAATAAAAATGCCGAGAACAGTCAATGATGAAAGTTGAGACCTTCATTCCCCAGCCTAAGCCACTATAAACTCTAACTTGGTTGTCTACTCTTCCTTCAATTTTGTTCTCGCCCTCAGGGCTGAACTTAAAGATGTGATTTTGAGTTAAAACCTCGAGAAAACTGTAAGGTTGTTTTAGTTGATCATTTTCCTAGGTGCAATCTGATCTTCACCTTATATCAAAGCCTGCAGTGACCAGTTTGGACATCAATTATTAGGAGTAAAAAGTTGTTTAAAAAAAAGGACATTTTTATGTCGAGGTAGACACTCTTGATGTGATAAACTCTTGGCTCATTGTTTACTGTGGATTCATATGCATCCGCTGTCCAATATCCACCCAGAGATATATCCATATCCATATCAGCAATGGAATATATATTGTTTGAAAGATATATTTGATCCCGAGGAATTTACTAAATTGCTTTTGCAAGAAAGCAACTGAGGTGGAGTAAAATGATTGCTGAGAAAACTTTCTCCATCCACAGTTTCCTTATTCATCTTCTCTGGCCAACCATCGTAGACTCTTTGAATTTATAAATGTCTACTCTATTCAAAGTTAAGCTTTTTGGTGAGGTAGTTATTCAATATGGTATCTTGGCCAAGAAAAGATTTGTGTGATTGAATTTCATTGCCACCTGCTCATAAATATAAGATGTGTTAGACATCACAAAACAATTACAATCTGCTTGTGAAAAGGCGTTTCATAGACTTGAAATTATAGATGTTTATCCTCTTTACTAGCTTAAGCATTAAGATAAAGGGCCATTCAACCAGTATCATATTGTAATCTACACTCAACCCTTGTTTCCAGTTACTACCTGATTTCAGAATTGATATTTTAATTTAAATTAGCCATTGAAAACCACATATAATTCCAATCAATTTGATTAAAATCTTACCTGGTTGCAAGGGAATGTCGCCCTATTGCCAACGACCAAGTACAAGCTAATTTGTGGCTACATCAATGGTATTGTTGAATGAATCAAAATGTCTTCTTATTCTCCGTTACTCTTCTTTTTAGACTTTTTCTGGAGTTTAGACCTTACACCCTGTAGCGAGATACAATCGTTCTTCTTGCAAGTTGTAACTAGATGTTGTTCCGAACTTAGCAGTCACATTAGCCATATTTTCGTTGCTTCTTTCCCACTAAATGCAAGCAATAGCATCAGTGTTTTTGATATATATATATATATATATATTATCAGCATATTTCCTTTCTTAATTCAGTACCACACTTTAATTGGTGCAACATCTGTATTTCTGGCACTGTTTCTTTAAGTTACTTCCCTTCTCGTGCTTTTACACTCCTTCGGCCAGGCTCATTACATTTTTTTTTCTTCCATTTTGATAATTTAATCAATTGTCAAATAGATACTGGGAAGCGTTACGGCCATCAATATCGTCGATCTTGGCAAACTCCAGAGCATGATGGACTTCTTGGGAGTGGTTCATTTCCAAGACCATCTGGATATACTGGCGGGACCACTGCTCCAAGGGTGCGAGCGAATGAGCAGAATCAGCTTGGCAAGAGCAACGAGCCATATCATCCTCCACGACCTTACAAGGCACGTAGTCCTCACTCAGTTTTAAAAAATATATTGTATTTCATTCTGTGCATAACCATCGTTTCTTTCTCACCTCTAGTTACTTATGTGTTCTCTTTTGTACTTTTCTTTTTCTACCTGCAGATATATTTTACTTAAATTTGTGTTCCAGCAAATGAAATTTCTGTACAGTAACTGACTATCACCTCGTGAAATTGTGATTTTCCAGGCACTTCCTTATTCAAGAAAGGACACAGACTCCTTTAATGATGAGACTTTTGGGTCTTCAGAGGTAACTAGTGAGGATAGATCAGAGGAGGAAAAGAGGAGAAGAGGTATTATTGTTTTCTAATTTGAATCATGTATACTTGCATATTGGTTATGTTATTGTTTTGCTTTTGTTGCATATGGTTTGTGCTAGTCTTTTCCTTTCATTACTTTTATCTTCTCATTTCTCATGCATTTTCTTTTCAGCCTCTTTTGAAACGATGAGAAAGGAACAGCAAAAGGCTCTGCAAGAGAAGCAAAAACTTACTCTGGAGAAGCACAAGGCTCATGGTATTTCAGAACTTAATGAGGTGTTGGGTGAAAGTAAAGAGAAAAAGGGACTTTTCAGGAATAATGAACTGGAGATTCCTGCTGCAACTGCTATATCAAGTAGTGACTCAGATAAACCTTCTTTTGCACCAAACTCTCCTGCTACAAGACCACTTGTACCACCTGGTTTTAGAAGCAATATTCTGGGGAAGAGTTCAGGAGTGAAATCTCAGATTCATCCTCCTGTAACAGAGGTATTTTACTAACTTTGTCCTTGCTGTTAGTACAATTTAATTTGTTGGAGCAGGCTCCTAATGTGCATGACTCGTATTATCTTAATTCATGAGAGTTTGAATTGATTATATGGACACAGAAAACTGAATTCCTGTGTGCTATAAACTTGGCCACCATATCTTTCTCTCACTTTGCTGTGCCAATTGACTGTTTCGGAAGAAGACCATTATCTCTTGTAGGTTTACTCCCTTGACATATTCTTGACTTCTGGTGATTTTTCAATCCTAATGGGAAGTTATTAACTCCCAACACTGATGAGGGAACACACTGAATTTTGGCAACCGACTGCTTTTGTATCCATTCTGTTTTCATTCCTTCTCCTTTTTCGCTCGTGAACACTTATTCGTTTCTTGGGACATTTAGAACATTTCATTGCTCTGACCAGAGAACGGGTCTTCACGAGTACTATGCTTCTGGTGGTTTATCTAAATCATCGTCCACAAGGTTTTGTATTTGCTCACTTGTACAATTCTATTTTGCTGCCATGAAGGCATTTGACTTACTGGGCCACCCCCCAAAGAAAAGAAAAGATAATGACAGTACTAATAAGTAACCATAATTATCTTGCTCTGAAATGATAGTAGAAGTGTTTTTATATTAAATTTATGGTCTGAATGATTTGTTAAATTGGCTTGCGCAGATTGGGAAACCTAATCCCATGGGAAACCTCTTTGATTCTGAAACTGAGTTTGTTCTAAATGGTGACAAAGATGGTTCAGAACGGATATCACAGCAAATTAGTTTAGTCGATCAGCAGACTTCGGATAAGACAAAGCAAGCCCTTCTTGTGGACAAAGCGGAAAATCTTAAATCAAATGCAAGTTTAGATGTTCCTATTAAGAAACTTGGCGTCGGAGATCAATCACTTCATGCTCCAGGTCATATGGATTCCCATGGAACCTTGGATAAAGTTGAACTGAACAGTAAGGTATTCGAGGAGAAAGTTGTTGGTGATTCCAAGAGTAGTTATTCAACTTCAATTCTGGAGAAGATATTTGGCAGCTCGTTATCCATAAACGATGGTCGATCCGGTTTGGTTGAGGTAATTGATATAGTGATGTGTTCCTCTGGGATATTTCATCCTGCCCAAACTTTTTTATATTGCACCATCATTTGTCAAAACTTACTTGTAGGATCTATATACGTGAAATGTAAACTACAAAGCGATATAAAACTCAAAACTTGGGATTTGCCCTATCTCTTTTAAGAGAAGGGTGTATCAACTTGGAAGCTCAGCCTATCATGATAGTCATGTGAATAGATAGTTTGCTAATTGTAAACCTGAAGTATGCATTCCAGGTTCAGATTATGATTTAAAGTAATGGGTTCTCCCTTTAAGGTACACAGAGGATGTTAATACGTTGACATCTTAAAATTTCATCCATTGGTGTTTGCATGCTCACGTGAAACTCAAGATTTATGTCAATGGATAGCTATATTAGCTGTAAAATGCTAAATTTACGAGTTCAAGATGCTCAGCTAAGCAACCTTTGATGGTAAAACTTAAATACTATCAGGTCTGTCTCGGTGATATTCTTACAACATTTATTGAGATACGTTTTCTTTATGTACATAGCTATAACCTTTAGGAAATTCTACATGTTTGTATCTGTGCCTTTGGTTGCTGAAGGCCAATTCTGACGAAGTAGGAACTAGAGCTCGAGTGTTAGTAAAAGTGATCTCTGGAACTTCCATCAATTATAGAGTCAACAAAAGTAACACTTGGTTAAGGCCTTCTGGGAGCAAGACCAGAGTTCGTTGTCTGTGGTTGTGGTTGTGTGTGCAATATGTGGTTTTATCATATATCGCATGAAAGGAAAAAATGATGTACTTTGAGAATGTGTCCAGTCTTTGGTTGATCTAGTGTTCTTATGCTGTCACAAGAAGCTGCACATTTTCTTAAATCTCCTAGAATCTGGTTCCACCATTATGTGAGATCTGTTTTACTGTATCAGATGAATTGACTTGAATTCTTCTTGTCCATCCTCAGCCATATGAATCATATTCCTTTTTTTTCTCTTTTTCGAAGACCTTTCCTGCATGGTCTCATAATTATTTCTTTTCTATACTAATTTCTGTTTTCCTTATTTCACCCTTGTTGCATGGTCTTTTTTGCCTCAAACTAGTTGTATTCGTCATACTTAATTTCGAGCTTATGGGATACTACTAAAATTTAAAGTTTCATTTAACACTGATGCCTGTGAGTTTTCTCTTTAAAATATAATCGTCAAGTTCGTGGGTGCAAGATAAATTAATATATTTGAGGACGGAGTACAGTTCAATTAAAATAAGATGGCCTTTTGTTTTTACTGATACTGTATGATGTGTATGAGTGGGTGATTGATGGCTTCCATGTCTTGTTTTGTTTTCTTAAGCTTTGGCATGCTTTTCTCCTCTGAAGTGAATGATTTGCAGTCTTATTACTAACTCATTTGGATGTTATTTTCCAGCATCATGATATTAAACCTGATGATACATGGAGTCCCAGCTCTGGTCACTCCTCAAAGTTCGCCCAGTGGTTTGTTGAGGAAGGTGGGTGGTCAACTATTGCAATTTGGAACTGAGAAGCTCCAAAATATTTTCTCATGGTTATTTGTTTTATTAAATTATTGCAGAAGCAAAGGCTCCTGATGATGTCCCCCCTGCAAGGCCTAACAATCTTCTGTCGCTATTAGTTAGTGGTGATAAAAGTAGATATCAAGTTTTTGATAGTGACGCAGCTGGGCAGTTTTCGCTTGGTGGTTCCGCTAAGTCCTCCGAACAATCTAACAAGACTACATCTGAGATGCCCTCTGCAATTAATGGGGTATCTAACCAGGTATGTCTTAGCAAAAAAGAGGAGGCCATTCCGCCTGTACTCACCTGTGAAGACCTTGAACAGTCAATTTTGTCACAGTACAATCCCAATGCTATAGACAAGCCACCACAGGGGGAAAGTTTGAGTGTTGTTGGTCCCAATATTGAGAAATCAAGTTCAAACGTTGACGGTCATGCATCAGTGAACCTGCTTTCTCTGTTGCAGAAGGGAACAAACCACAATATTATGACTCCAGACTCGGGGGTCTATATCCATCCGGCAGATAAACTGTTTAAGGAAAATAACATAGGCGCAGCAGTCACCGAGCCCATAGGGGAAGCAAACAGTAAGAATATCCCCAATTCAGGGAACTCACTCACACTTGAAACGCTCTTTGGAACTGCTTTTATGAAGGAACTGCAATCAGTTAAAGCACCTGTTTCTGTCCAAAGGGGATCTAATGGGTTTGATGCTCCCGATCCCCATAAGTTACCATTCCAATTCCCTGATAATAGCATTTCTTCTGTGACAACGGATAAAAAAGAGTTTCATAGACCAAGTCATGAAAATAGTGGATTGCCTTCAGACCATAGACAGCAGACAAAGCTGAGTAAGACTGAGAAGTGGCTTGACTTTGATGATTCCCAAACCGAAATAATACCGGCAAAGAATCATATTGGAGCAGCTTCCAAACACGGTGGGTCTGGAGTAGTTCCTGAATTTCAACTCCCTGAAGAAGAAAACTTACTCTCTCTAGGTGATCCTCGTAATCACCAGATGTCCTCGTTTATGCGTACTGGTAACACAAGTAACAATTTGAAAGTTTCTTCAGATGCACCTATAGACATAATGGAGAAGCTGGCTGCTTTTAATGTCGTTAAAGATGAACGAGTTATGGCAGGTCGAGAAAGTCTGCCTTTTGCACGTGGTCCTCATGAACAAGGGGAGGCTGAGATTCCCTATCGTAATCTTCAGGTGCCACCACAATCACCACAATTTCAGCCACAAATGACTCAAATAAGGCCGTTATATAATCACATGGAGGCACATCCTTCTCACTTGAACTCCCAGATGAAGTTTATGGGTCGAGAACCCTCATTGAATCATGATTCTCCACCCAATCACCAATTCTCATCAAATATTGTTGGGCCATCTTTTCATCAGTCTAATGTGGGGGCTGCAGGCTATGGTATTCCACCACATCATCCGCTTCTGCATCACATGCAAATGTCTGGCAACCACTCGCCTCATATGTTACCTGACTTCCCGAGAAATGGTCCACCTACCCACCATGGCCTTCAAGCAACTGGTCTAATTCATGAGATGAACCAAATGCAAGGCTTCCCAATGGGGCCCCGTCAACCGAACATTGGCCACCGTGGGGTGCCAATGCCAGGTAACTTGACTCTCGGTTAATTGCCCCCTCCCCTTTATATGGATAGGAGTTGGATATATTTGTTAAACCTTTTTTTTTCAAGGAAAGAGATGGTAATAATGATAAGGAACATGCATTTTGATAATTTGCATGTTATGATAAGCGAATCACTTAAAAAGGAAATATCTGGATTGTAAGTGATGTTTGAAAAATATTTTTGTACTTGATAATGTTTAGATTGTGATATCATTTGCTCTCATATTATAATTTGGTCTCATGTCAGCCCTAGTGTTTAAATTGATATTTTAGTCCTGAAGAAATAGTTTGATCTGATAATCCCTTTCACTAAATGCAGACCCATTTTTATTTAAGTGGTGCATGTAATGTATGTGGGTGAATCTCAGGGCGTAAGTCGTGAAGTTTTATCTAAAAAACACCTGAAATAAACAAATAATTGACGGTTGCCATATCCACCCAATGATATCTGCTGATAATGTAGCTTGATTCATAAGTACTACTTCACACTATGATTCCTTATTTAGTCACTCGAAAAGTGCTCTAGTATTTTCTGTATGGTACTATTGTACTCCATATTCTATCAGATATGGTTTATTTATCTGAAAATTTGTGTCATCTTTGCTGGTTCAGCAGACTCTGAGGGCTCATTATTAAATTTTGTAATCAGGTGCATCAAGGAACTAAACAAAAACATAATAGACCACTTTGGAATGGAGTTGAGGATATTGAGATCTTAATACAATTTTTTTTATAGGCTGATACCATTTAAAACATTACATTATGTTGAACGTTTTTGCAGTCTTTAGTGTAATGTTAAGATATATAACTTGAAGTGTTAAAAAGGTAATGTGAGATTATGTTATAGCCTTAAAATGTCCACAAGGTTATGAATTAAACAATAAACGTTAGAGCTGACTAGGAAGCCTTCTTCAGACACTGCAACTATATTGCATGTTCTCTCCTTTCATAATCCTGGATCTGTTGGTTTCGAATTTACTTTGTTGAGTAAATACAATGACATGTATAGCTACTGTTTGATGTATCTCTTCGAGTTCCTGTTTTGGAGTTCTTCAAACTGTGTGGTTTGTGAAATATTTAAAGTTTTGAAGTTAACCAAACATGTTTGCTAGTTTCTCTTACTGCAACTAATTTGGTATTTTTGAATTGAGTACCTTCAGTTCCTTTAGAACCCTAGTTTTCGTGGCAACAGGCACAATCTCATTGGTTTTGTCTAATTATCATAATGTACCAGGCCCCAATGTCAGTTCTGGTAGCAACCCTCCTGAGGCTTTCCAGAGGCTAGTGGAAATGGAACTAAGGGCAAACTCAAAGCAAATCCATCCTTTTGCACCTGGTCACAACCCAGGGATCTATGGTAATGAAGTAGACATGGGTCTCCGATACAGATAGGTTCCATAAGACTTGCACCTGCAGTGCAATACATGTTTGACTTTGGAGAATGTAAAAGTTGAAAATGTTTGACATACATATTTGGTGTCTGAAGTTATATTTGTGGAATATAACTCATTCCTGTCTAATGTGGGCTCTTAACTAGTGCGTTGTTGTGTGCGCGTGCCACCGTGCGTGCTTATGCTGGTGTTTTTTATTTATTTTTCATTTCGTTGTATGTTTATGTATGTATGTAAAATGGCTCCTGATTTCAACTCAATTAGAGTTTGGATCTGTATGTGGATTGTATTGATTTCTGAGCTAATAATCCCAAGGCCCTATTCTTGGAAAACTTAGTCTATGCATCGCTGTTGACCGTATGCAACTGATATATAAGATTTATTCATAAAATATAAGAAATATTACACCATAATCGTACGGTGTTCTTACTTCTTACACCACGATATTGCATGCAATAATTTTCTCCCTGATGATAGGAAATCGATTTTTTGTAAGATACAATGTCTTATCCTTTTAGAATTTGGCATAGAGAAATCTTTCTACGTCTGACTCGCCGTTTGTTTTGTTTTACGGTGTTTGGATTACTCGATCATACTGCTGACACATACTACTCCAAAAAATTTCTTTTTAGTTGTGGAATTTGTTTTTTTTTTTTATAGGTTAAATTGTGGAACTTGGTTTATCTCTGTGTTGGTGATAGCTTATGCCAACGGGTGCATATTGCGTCATTATTAAGCCGATGTCTGTCACTTGAGTTTCTACACTAGAAAATTTACGATGCTAAATTTAACTTGTTAGCGACTGAAATGATTGTGTTGCCAGTTCGAATTTTTGAGAAAAAAAAACTAATTTAATCTATTTAACGATATTCCATGAGAATCTTGTTACGACACAAACGTTTGCAAAACCCTACGTTTATGCAAGTGGCATTCTAGCGCCAACTAATTCTTCAGCATAAATGTCTTTGTATCTCATTCTTAGTTTGAGTGTTATCCTAATTACCTAATTATTCAGTGTTGCATAATGTCTTTGTATCTATTCTTAGTTTGAGTGTTATCCTAATTACCTAACTATTCAATGTTGCACTAAACCGCACCTTAAATCATATATATGCGGACTGTACGAGGAGATTTTTAGTACAATTTCTAGGAATATCGAGGAATGTTTGTTCACATTCGTCTAGCAACTTTTTTCACGTTACACACTGTGTAGTGTAAGGTCCTGCCACGTGTGTGGGGTTTCCAGTTTCCACACATATGTGAGAGACCCCACACACATGTGAAAGTATGTAGCATAAATTAGACCTCGTGTAGCCTATATAACTATTAGTTGATTTCATGCTCAAGTCTCGAGGACAAGCAAGATATCATGAAAAAGCTACAATCCATCGAACAACATAAGCTATTTAAATATTTATTATTTCATACTTCCTGATAAAAGATGTTTAACGCACATGATTTTTGTAGCCTTATAAAGGCAGGCGAATGTTCATCGGCTTTGTTCTAACTGTTATAGATATGATACTAGTAACTTATAATCAGGGAGAGAGATTTAAAACTTAAAAATATAGAGGAAGAATTTGTAAGTATAAGAATACTTGAATGATGTATTTTTTCCACTTTGGAGAGTCCTATTTATAGGACCTCTTGGGGAACATACAATAAATATTGGGGCGGTGAATAAAAAAATCATGGTGCAAGACATTATTGGGGCGGTGAATAAAATAATCATGGTGCAAGACATTGTTGGGGCGGCGCATTAGAATAATTCATTAAAATATAAAATTCATTTGGTTACCAAATGAATTGATTTCTACGCGGTTTTGATCTTAGCTTTTGCACTATAAATAGCAGCCCATTTTCAGCCATGAAATCCATCCCAAAACATACAATTCCTTCTCTTATATAATTAAGTGTAATTAATATATAAAGAGTGTTGTTAGTGTGTTGTAAGTGTGAGGTAATAATAGAGAGTTTGTGCGACTTTACTACAGTAAAAGTCTAAGAGTTGTAATTCCTATTTTACACTCATAGTGAAGTTCTTCTACCTTGCCCGTGGTTTTTCACCCTAAAGTAATTTGGGGTTTTTCACGTAAAATCTGTGAGTCGTTTATTTTTCCGTCTTTCATTTATTGCCGTATTTTTTTGCTCTATCCGAAGGGTCCACTTTACAACAATAAATGCTAATAGCGTACATGGGGTATAACTTCACATCGAAATAGTGAAGATTTGAGTAACCAACAAAATATATAAATCACACCATCTATTAAGCATTATCACAATCAGTGTAATTAATAAATGAAGGGTTTCGCGCTTTCAAGAGCGAGGTGCAAATCCCATAAATTTGGATATTTATTTTAAAATATAATATAAATAATTAAAATGCAAACAAAAACTAAAAAGAATAGAGCTAAAAGTAGTTTAATAACATTTTGCTGCTTGAAACATGTAAGTTTGCCTAGTATTAAGTATAGAAACTAAGAAATAACGAAAAGAAGTTCTTACTGTTATTGTAGTTTCTGTCTTAAAATACTATAAATCAAAAGAAAAAAAAGGAGGTGACATTAAAAATAGAAAAGCTTATTTAGTATGTACTTAGAAAAACTCACGCCCCCTAAAGCCTATTTAGTAAGCAATCTGATTTTATGTACACAAGTCTAGTGATGATGAAAAGAATGTAATTAATAATAATAAAAATTTAAAACTTACTGACATGCCTCAAACTTGGAGATGCAATTTGACTTTTCTATGTACAAAATATTTTGCAACTACTATTAATTGCATGTCTTTTTTTTTTTTAATATTTTATTCATTCGAGAACCACGCAACAACACTTTAGGCTCGTTTGGTTGCAATATGAGCTAATAGCAGTTTCCCATTTAGTGCTGAATATGATTCATTTTCATGAGTAAAAAACAAGTTTGGCTCCCCTTTCCATTAAGCAGTGGCCCCTACAGTTATATCTTCTTTGGTAAGTCTTCTACCATCCTCAAGATACTAATATAACGTACTAAAATCCAATTCTACCCCCATCAATTTGGACACCTCACCACTAATGCCACCCCCTTTTTAAAAATCACTTTTTCGTCAAAATTCCCCAAATCAAGTTCAACAGCAAAATTCTATTCAGCCGCACTCGTGGTCCGATCTAACACGCACTTGTCCAAACTTTCACCACCAAATCTCCACGGGCTTCAATAGGGGTGGCATTCCACGTGTTTCTCTAATAACGTAAGATTGGATCGAAAATGGCGAATGATACCATGTTAAACTCCAGAAAGTAAAATAATGGAGAAATTTTATTATGAACTGGGAAATAACGGAAAGAGAAAAACTAACTAACAACAACTACAATATTTACAGAAAAGCCCCTAGTGACCAAAAACAATTATAGAACAATTACAAAAGAGCCCTAGTGACCAAAAGCAATTAGAGAACAATTGCAAAAAAGCCCTAGTGACCAAAAGCAATTACAGAACAATTGCAGAAAAGCTCCACCCTCTAATAACGTAAGAATGTGGGTTTTAGAAAGCACAATAATTTGGGAGAAATGAGTTTCCCGACTGTGTAAAGAGGAGAGGGGTACCCATGGTACTAACTATCAAAAATCAGGGTTATAATTGACATTTCGCGCCGAAAAAAAAATAACTTTTGAGCCCATATTAATAAAACGTACCCTCGGGAGCGGATTCATAAGCTGGGCTATTCCCGGGTTGGACGGATTCGCGCGGGTCGACCCAAGATTGGGCCTGCCACACCAAAGCTATTTAATAACTATTCAACCCACATTGGAGCCCATAAACAGCCCTATAACCATCAACCAAACGAGCTCTTTTCTTTTAGAGAGGCATTTAATATTGCTTTAGGGACGTACACAATTCATGGAGGCATTGAAAACTCGCCTATTTTGCATTTGGGGAGCGTGCCATGTCATTAGACCTGCTCTTCTCAAATAATGCGCCTCAGTTGAAGTCAATGCGTTTTATGTCTGATTTTGATTGGGCGCGCCTTTAACAACAGATAATTCACTACACACTATTACAATATTTAGTATAACAATCCCCTTTCGGCTGCCCAAAATTCATGATACCTTATTAAAACCTTGTGGGATAAAATCATATTGAAGGAAAAAAAAAGTACATCAATCTTGTACATATGTTTAATGCTGCCTCATTAAAACCATATAAGAAAAAATCTAGCGAAATAAAAAACTAAATAAGGAAAAAAGAATACAATCATATGCGCTCCTCCTCAAGTTAGCATTTGTAGTCCTTTATATGGCTCTTTAACGCCACATTCTGATGATTTGAATATGCTTTTCAAAAGTTACAGTAAGAAGTGCATTTGTAAAGAAATTCGGCATATTAGTCACATGATTGCACATATTGGATGTCGACTTCATTGTTCTTTTCAAGTTCTTGAATACAAGCGAAAAACTTCAAGGTATGTGCTTAGTTCAATCACTCTTAACATAGCCTTCCTTTATATGAGTAATACATGCATAATTATCTTCTGACAATATTGTGGGACCTTCCTTAATTTGAGGCTACTTTGATATGATGTATAATTGACCATAACCATACACATTCTCTACTTATTTTATAAAGTGCTATAACCTCAACATGATTTCATGATGTTGCAACTAATATCTGTTTTTGTGTGCACCATGAAATGACAGTCCCTCCATATATAAATACTTACCCTGTTTGAGATCTGTCTTTATGTGGATATGATAGATAACCTGCATCTACATAACCAATCAATTCTTATTTGCATTGTTAGGATAAAATAGATCAAGATCAATAGTTCCTCGAAGATAACAAAAGAAATGTTTAATTCACTTCCAGTGCTTTTTGTGGGTGATAAGCTAAACCTGACCATTAAGTTTACAATATATCATATGTCAAGCCTAGTACAATTAAAAAGATTCATTAAATCTCCAATGACACTTTAGTACGGAACTTCAAAACTAAGACTTTTTTCATTTTATTCACTCGGACAAAATGGATCTTTGTCGATAGTTGATCTAGTAATGACAAGACAATTTAAATGAGTCGCTTTATCCATGTTGAAATGTTTTAATATCTTTTTGGTATAATTAGATTGGTGAACTAATATACTACTTTTAGTATGCTCAATCTGTAAACCAAGACAATATTTAGTTTTACCAAAATATTTCATTTGAAATTAATCCTTTAAATAATTCATTTGTTGAATGAATTTCTTCTCAGTGCCAATAATATTTCAATCATCTACATAACAACAATAATTGCAAATCCAGCTAATGTTTTCTTAATAAAAACACATGGACACAAAGAATTATTTATAAATCATTCTTTTAGTAAATATTCACTAAATGACTGTAGCACATGCGATCTGATTACTTTAACCCATATAATGATCTTTGTAATTTAATTGAGTACATTTCTCTAGGTTTAGAACTAGACGATTCATGCATTTTAAGTCCATAAGGGCTTTCATTAAATATATGAAATTGTTGAATCGGAACTTGATACTATGCTTCCAATTTTATACTAACACTGGACTCTCGATGCTATCTTAACATCCGTTTAACAACAGTTGACATTAGCATAAATCTACTTGACGGAGAATATAACGCAACAGAAAAGTAAAGAACACAAGTAGATGTAATTTTAAGAAGATTATATATTAATATGATTTTCCGAGCCTAAGGCGGAATAACCACTTTAACAAAGGTGTTTCTCTCAACTCTCAAGCTCACACTGTCAAGCTGATCGAACTTAACGAAGCAGACAAAGATTCTCTCCTTAAACCTATAATTAATTTTTACTCGATAATCTACAAACTTCGCAAAGCAAGACAAAGACACTCGAACTATAATAATTTCCTCACAGATATTTTCGCTCTTGTCTTCGTGTTTTTTTCTTGATGCCCAATATGTTTATTTATAATGTAGTCTTCCTTGATGTCCAAGACATGTTGTCCACGTTTTTGGTGGCTAATCTCTTTGTATGTTTCTGATTTCATTTATGATAAGTCTTCTTTAATAAGTGTTACCTTTGATGATGAGTCAACATTGTTCTCAAGCGATATTTCGTAACATCTCGCTCAGACTCAACATCATCAGACTTCTCAGAACCTTCTTCCTTATCCTCTTGATCACAACGGTTTCATCATCACCATCCTCAATTTTCTAATCCTTTTCTGCAAAACCATCATTTTCTTCTTCACAAATTCATCTTCATTCTCAACCTCTATGTCCTCCTTCTCCTCATCACCTTGCAATTAACCAGCATCATCAACATCTCTTTTATTTTATTAGCACTAGTGGCAAAACGTTGCTCCCCCTTAATGCAAACTATCAAACTAAATGTTGGCATAACACTGACATCTATCAATGTTGTCATAACATCAGACCTTATCAATGTTAACTGAATATTGAATCCAAAATGTTGTTCTGACATTGAAGTTTATCAATGTTGTCTTAACATTGAAACCAGAAAGTACATGCACAAGTGTTTACAGAAACTAGCGACAAAACCACCATTATCACCCACATTAGTCTCTCCAACAACTAAAGTGTTCTCCCAATCAATCAAATCATTCTTATATGCAAAATGTTCTTCAACCAAGGTCTTCTCAATCGTGTTGAAGTAAAAAAACCAACATCACATGTTCCATAGTTTTACCTTGTTTACTTTTAGCAATAATGTTTGGAATGCGTGTTGTACCTGCAAGAAAGAGCTATATGAACAAGGATGGGGTTATCTCCTTGATTCTACATATCAAGGGCCACATAATCAAGATCAGATATAGATGCCATGGATTTAAAAGACATTTGCAAGTAAGAAATATTAGTGTTTAAGAGAATCTTGGAACAAATAGAGTAGGGAAATTCAAAATCACAAATCACAAGTAAAAAAAAGTATGGGCAGTTTCTTAACATAAATCATGCACAATCCACGGCAATTGAGACAACAAGTGACACCGAGTTTTCTTCACACATGACCAGAGCAGTTCACGAAAAACTTGTAAGTCACAATGTTAAACTTGTATGTTGGGACAACACGCTGATAGACTGGCGTTGGCACAAAATTGACACATGTTCTAAATCAACATTGGTTCTTGTGAATGTGGAGGTATTGGGCTTACCCTGGAGATATTTTCAAGTAAAAGGATGAGCTAGATCTGAAAAGACATATCTGAAACTCAAGATGTATTAGCAAGTTAGTACCACATTTAAATCAGACTTGTACATGGAAATGAGAGTTACTTAACAGAATATCCAACATTTTGGGTATGAAGTTAGAATTAAAAGAGTTAATCTACTTCTAAGTCGTAACAAGAGACAACGTAGTGTGTCATCGCACCTGAATCACCCAAAATATATGTCGTCACATGAGAACATAACTATTTCTCCCCCCTAAAGCCCAAACAAACAGACATGACAAAGAAAGAACAAATGAATGCAAGCCTAAGTAAATGTAGAATGCAGAATGTTGTGACAACATTAGAAGATGGTAAACACTTGTGAAAAACTTTTCAAACCAGCAACAGGTCACATCAACAAATCTTTATCAATTTTCATAACTCATCTGAACAACAACTGAGGATTGCATAAAAAAAGATAATGACACTACTGAATGAGGGGAGCACTGGACTCCACACACCTTAGTAACAACATTATCAGCAGTAAGTCAGGCAAGTACAAAGGCCTTGAATGTTGGCAATACATTCATCATGCACCCCAACACCCCAATTCCTCATGCGTACTTGTTCACCAACCTGCATTCAAGGGATTTAACACCAAGTGATCAGTGCTACGAAATATAATCGAAACCCCTAAATATCCCAGTAGAAAGGACCACTATCATGTGCCCCTTGACAAAAAACAATAGAAACATGTAAATAAGCACAACTGAATATCACTGATGCTATCAACATCATGAACCCCATGTTCTCCACATGCCTTGTAAAAAAAGTTAACATGGATAAGTCACAACTGAATAAACACCAAAGCAGTGAACTTTGTGTATCCCAGCTTCTCCTGATGTTAGGTTAACGACTTCAGCCCAACATTAAATTTTATTATACTTTCAAAACAAAGAGGTGAATCTTCTAACTAGAATGATTTGTAAATCACAGAGTTCAGCCACACAACCAAATATGCCAAACATTCATGAAGACAAACAAAAGAAAAAAACCAAAAATCATACCAAAATATTTAATGCAATCCTATACACCACAAACAGTCTATGGTATTAGCCAACAGTATTATGGCAACACCGAGATGCAGCAATGTTCACATAACATTCATGCTGAGAGTATTTCTCACATTGAAGAATCTCTCGCTATCTACGGACATTGTTAACATATTAGTTGTGTGTTCACTGTTAGTCATCTTGTCATCTACCAGATTTCTCAAGAAATGATGCATAAAAAATGTATGCTTTGTTCTCGAATGTTGCACTGGATTTCTTGATATGTTAATGGCACTAAGGTTATCACTAAACAACAACAGTGTGCCACTTTTTATCCCATAATCATGCAACATGTGTTTAAGCCATATAAGCTAGATAACACAGCTGCAACCTGCAATATATTCAACAGTTGATAGTGACACACAATTATATTTCTTGCTATAACATTAAAAAAGATTATTTCCCTAATAAACTAACCTTCACATGTTGATATTCTATAAGCTAAATCCCTATCCCAGTCAGAATCAAAACCAACAAGGTTTGTATTTACATCATGTGTATACCAAACACCCACGTCTACAGTACCAGATATATATATATATATATATTTCAGTATTCGCTTCACAACAATTAAGTGAAAAGATTTAGGTTTAGAGTAATATCTGGTACAAACACAGACACAAACCGAGTTCATAATATATGGGCGAGCGATGGATAGATATAGAAAGCTTGTGCCACCTTTTCCAATCATCAAAGTAGAAGACATTTGAGTCTTGCTCGATTTTGACTCCTCCAAACCAATCATGCTCATCCCTAATGTACCTGTCAAAGCCTCAACAAACTTGTCTAAAGTAGACTTGTTAGTAGAAACAAAGAGAATGTCATCAACAAATCTTTGAGATAAACAATTATCGCAACATGTGGCAGACATGCAAACGCTGAACATTATCAAATCAATATAATTTACCCTTTCCTTGTTGCGTGCTTTGATGTTATTAACGATTTGAACCATAACCTGAGATGTAGGATGATTCCTCTGAATCCTATCAGTTTTATCCATCCAAACCTCTTGAACTCGAACCTTTTCATTGTGTAAGTTTGACCGCTTGAATGTCGTGTCAACATCAGGACTGGTCGATGTTGGCATAACATTATCTTCCCGTTCAGGTTCTGGATCTTGATCTGCAGGTGGTGTTGGAATAACACTGTTTGGAGTCAATGCTGGTGCAACATCCGAATCTAGTAGACTTAGCACATCCGCCTCTAGCTCACTTGCAACACTTGGTGAATCATCAAAAATCACATTTACAAATTCATGAACAATATTCATTCGTGGATCAAACATTCTAATAGTAGTATTGTACAAAAAATAGCCATCAAATATACATTCTTCACTTTTTGGATCATATTTGCTCAAAACATCTTTATCATTTAAATTATAGCAAACACATCCAAATTCATGAAAACAGCAAGATCATGTTTCTTATTTTTCATCATATCATAAGGAGTCATGGGCATAGAGAATTCATGAAGATTTTCATTAAACACAAATAAGTCACAGAATGACCTATTTTTAAATTATCTACCATGATTAGATCAAATATTACCAAAAGAAGCACCATGTAAGTTATCAATACTAACATGAAATGTTCTAAAGGTATAAAAAGCTTATGATTTTTCTTTGAAAATTTTGATCATAGTACATCCAGAAAAATCATTCATAATCACACAATAGGACCCCAAACTCTACTTACTTTAATAAGACCCAAGAGATCCATATGAATTTGTAGAAAGAAATTAGAGGTACTTGTAACATGTTCATCCACTTGAATTGGATTATGAGAAGCTTTGGTCACCTTACCTTTAAAACAATCATCTCAGACCAACTTACCAATACCCGAGAGATTGGAAATTCCTCTCACGGTTTTAAGTTTCAGCACTTTGTCCAGATTCTTGTTGTGCATGTGTCCAAGTCTCTTGCTTTTGACAACTGAATTTTCCACCTTTGTTTGAAAGCAAGTCACTTGATTCCTCACCAAATAGTCATCTTCAAACTTTTTACCTGTTAAAGCACACAAGTCTTCACAATTAGATACATCGCAAGAATCTTTATCATACCTTACCAATAGTCATCACCACATAATTGACTAATGCTTATACGATTTTGACAGAATCTATCCAACAAAATCTCATCCTTCAAGGGTGAGGATCCATCAACGTTCAACACTTGTTTGCCATTGATTCTTCCTTTACTTCCATCTTCATAGGTGAAAGTTCTTGTGGTTAGTGGTGCACAATCCTTCAAATTAGATTTGTATCCAGTCATATGCCTCGAGCATCCACTATAAGAGTAACACTTACCTGCAAGGTTAGTATGCAAAAGAGAAAAGACAATATTGCAAACACTCTTAAATTTAGGCAAGCAAAGTCTAGTGTTTCTCATCTTGATATTCTGTTTAACAATGTTAAAACCGAATGTTGATACAACACCAAAATCTAGTGTTGGATTAACATCAATATCAACACAACCCGAATTCCTATTCCACTTAACTATTTTTCTTTTAAGAAACTTTCTATATTTACAACGAATCGCTTAAGGTGTCCAAGTTGAAAACAATCTTGACAAATATAGGTCATTTTTTAGATTTTTCTGAAAATACCTTTGCTTTTACACAACCAGAAATAATGGATTCAACAAAAGTATTGGAATGAGTAATTTGACTTTGAAATCCTAAACCATAATTTCCATCATTACCTAAGCATAAATCTTCTTCAAGTTTATAAGTATATGTATTCCTATTGGCAACGGTATGTTCAACAATTTCTAGATTAGAAGTTAACTTTTTCTATTTCATCATCTTTTCTGCCCAAACTAACCTCAAGTTGAGTGGTTGTAGTCTTCAATCTTTCATTCTCTTCCATAGACTTCCCAATTACACACAACTTCTTTTCCTTGAGCATGTCTTAGTAGATGATCTTCAGTTCAACAAGAAACTCTTTTTGAATCAGTTTAACTTCAAGGACATTATTATCTTCCAAACCTATAGAATCATGCAAATACTCAAAATCAAACTCATCAAACTCATCATAATCTGAAATCAAACATTTAGTGTTATCTAAGCAAGTGGTCTCATCTCTATCGACAAAGAAAATCTCCTGGACTGGTGTTGTTGTCTGAATGTTGTCACAACACCGAGCTATCCGGATGTTGGCAGAACATCAACCAGCAAGTATGTCCACCTTTCCACACATTGTTGTTTGAATTTCTTCAATCATTGGCACACGTTCATCAGTACATTCTTCAAAACCCGTCTCATCATTATCATCTACACAAACTCAATTACAATTTCCTTTTGTTCTAAAGTTGTTAGCATATTCATAAGCAAAATGGCCCTAACCTTTACATTTATATCATTGAATCTGTTTGAGATGTGCATTATCATGAGAAGTAGGTTTAAAAGAAAATGTAGTCATCTTTTTAGAGAAATCTTTCTTTAAATCAAGAATATTTTCATCTCTTAGACTAAGCTTACTAAACTTCTCAATCAAAGTTCTACTATAAACTTGAATTTATTCTTCATCATCTACTTTGTCATCAGTTTCAAGATTCATCTCAAATTCTTTCAATTTGCCACTAACTGGTCCTTTCGCATGGCTGAGGCGCGACCAACATTAGATCACGCTTTAAACTAGTCAGGTTCGCGTTCGTTCTGGTTTATAGAACACTGTCGTGCGACGAGTCTGGTCGCACGTATGATCGTGCCACATTCTGACCATGACGCTCGGCAGGCGTGACTAAAGGTGCGATTAGGCCAAATCGTGTGACATTCTGACCGAGGGGAGCGGTGGGCAAAATAAAAAGAGGTGGAAATATAGAGGAAGTGAGAGAAGTACCCAAAAATTTAGTCTCAACTAAAAGAACATGGCGAGAAACAAAGACTTTGCCAGACTTAACATCAAAGCAACGGTATGCACTCTGAGAGGTGGAGTACCCAACAAAGATGCCAGCATGAGATGGAGAGTTGAGTTTAGCCGGAACATAAGATCGGAACCACGGGATGCAAGGGCAGCCAAAAGTCCGTAACTTCAAATAATTTGGTGGATGACCAAAAAAGACATCAAAAAGAGAGTCCTTGAGAAGAATCGGCGTATGAAGGCGGTTAGAGAGACACGACTGTGGTAAACGCAAAATCCCAGAAGGAGGGAGGCAAATGCGCATGTTATAGTAAACTACAACCTAGAGAAACACTAAAACCCAAATTCTCTTCCATCATCAGAATAAATATTCTTGACACTAAAACCAAATTGTGTCTCAACTAGTCGACGAAATTGGCGAAACACTAGGAGCACCTGAGACTTGTGAGCTAAAGGATAAAACCAGCAATACTTGGAGTAATGATCAACAAATAACAAGTAATAATGGTTTCCATCAATAGAAGAAACTGAACAAGGACCCTTCACGTCCCCATAAATATAATGCAGAGGATGAACATATTGCAAAGAACTTATAGTAAACTGTAACTGAGTACTTTTATTTGAATAGCAAAAATGACAAATGTCAACATTCCAATTCGTACAAATTCCCAAGAAAGCCATAGGTGATGGGCGAGTTGAGGGAGGAACCATGGGGTGATAAACTCCATTAGTGCAAGCTCCGCGCAGCAGCTTCACCTCCGTAACCCGATCCTTAGAAAAAAAACAAGACGAACATAATTCAAGGGTTACATTATAAGCCAAGATAAATTGCTGAACCGATAAGAGATTTCTCTTCGAAGACGAAACACACAAAATAAGAGAGATATCAAAATGATGATCAGATAGATGAAAAGAAGAAAACCAACATGGGAAATTGGCAAACCTGAACCATCGATAATGACAACCTCATTAATGCCATCATGCTCAGGGTGAACCGAGAGATTATGAAGATCAAAGGTAAGGTTGTGATTAGCACCAGAATCAACAAACCAAGTATTCTGATTTTGAGGCGGCGGTCGTGTGGTCGTGGCTAAGTTGGCAAGATGTTGTTGGAGTAGACAACAAGTACGAGTGTCACGACCATAGATTCCACATATCTGACACTTGATATTAGGACGATTTATGAAAGAACCCTCATGACCATTGTTGTGAAAATTGGAGGAATTGGAATAAGTGGTATGCTGTCCACCGCGACTATTTGAATGACCACCAGAGTGGATGTTGTTGTTTCCCTGACCACTGATGTTTCCACGAGATGGAGTGGAGTGAACGTCGACAGTGTTGGCGGTAGCAACCAATGATTGGATGTGCGCATCGAGGCATTTGACGTATGTCTCATGTGCAACCAATTAATCATACAATTGCACAAAGCTGAGAGAGAAATCTCGAGCATTGATTTAGGCGACAATGTCACGATAGGTAGCACCGAGACCATTGAGAACCTAGAGAGTAACATCATCTTTGAAAAGAGGACGATCAATGATCGCCAATTCATCCACCTTCATCTTGATAAGCTTTCAACAACGGTGCGAAAGCCGATTGTCATGGTGGAGAGGGACTCCTTCAATTGCATGACACATGAGTTGGATTTGTTGGCATAAATGCGTTGTAAGGTTTGCCAAGCCTGGGCCAAGGTATTGGCATCAAATATCAATCCCATGATATCATAGGAGATGGAAGCAAAGAGAGCAGGCAAGATGAGGAAATCTTGTTGTGTCCAATAGCTGAATGCTGCAATGGACTTCGGAGAATCACCAAAAGGAGGGCACGAATACGAAGCATCCACAAAGCCAAAAAGGCCACAACCATAGAACAGATGGCGACACTGAGCAATCTAGTACATGTAGTTATTGGAAGTAAGCTGCATGGGCAGATGAGTGTGTGCAACAATAGGCACAAGATGGTCAAGAGGAGAATCCAATTGATGGCACCAACATAGGAGAGGAGGTCGTCCGCATAAAGGAAAGAGTAGCAATGAACGACAGTGAGACGGTTAGGGTTTGATGAATCCGCAGAAGACATCGTAGGATGTTTTTCTCATTAGAGTGATTTTTCTGCTCATACCATATAAGAATTATAAGTGAATAATTTTATTCATCACAACTTGTGGTATTTATACAATGTAGATAATTTCTAAAAGAGGAAATATCCTAAACCAAATACAAAGAAATATCCTAAAATATATATACTAAATGCAGGAAAATATCCTAACCACGAAAATATTTAATATTCCAGATGGGACGGGATTGATGATTCTTCATCAATAAATTATTATTAATATTTGTCACTAATAACATTTTCTGTAAATCATGATACTTTGAGCATGCGGCCAATCTGTATTGCATTTAGGAGGTTTATATGAGATACATGAAAAGTAGAAAGAGTTTTTTCTATCATTTCTCATTAGTTATTATCCTCCTGCAATAGCTTAATTTCTGACGAATAGCTTAATTTCTGACGAATAGAATGTAGGGCAGTGGTATAATTAATTACTGTTGTGAAATCTTGGAACCTTAAGGTGTTCCGCTCATGGGTGGTTTAAGGAAGTAGTGTATCACTTTGGCAGCCATATCTTTTATTCCGGTTAATCAAATTCGGAAGGATAAAAAACATAGATATATTATCTTTGTAGGGAATTATCTAAATGTTTAGATAGGAATATAGTTGCTTCACATTTTTGTTGTTAGTACATTTAGTTCCCTCATAAATTGTTTCAATGAGGTCTTTTGCAGTGATGTGCAAATTCATAGTTGATTCCCATTGTATATAGTTCTCCCCGGTTACTATTAGTTGGTAAATCTTATATTTGAGAGATTAGATATATTGCAGCTAAATAAACGTAAGAGAAGCATAATTAGGATCAAATCATTTTATTTTGATATGAAATAACAGATGCACAAGAGTTACACTAATACGATGCAATTATCTCATCTTTATCCAAACAACGAAGTTGAGCATTCCTCAACGGCTCCTATTCAAATGAAAAACAAAAAGTAGACGATGGCTATGATCTTTGTCGTCAACGAAATCATTTTACAAGATGAGAATTGAGTGGAGTTTGTAGTGAAAATTACTCAAAGAGAGCCGTTAGGAAGTAATAATTTTTCTTCTTTCTTTTTCGTCCTTTAACTTGCATAATTGATAAACGATAAAAAAATTCTTGATTAAGCAACAAATTTAACAAATATGCACATATGATTTTTGCAAAATTATTTTAACAGGCATATGGCGTAATAAGTAAATAAATTACGTTACGTTAGAGTATATACATAAATAATTGATGCCACATTACTATGTAAAAACTTTCATGGGCTCATGAAATAAGATCAACAATTAAAATTATTGCAATAAATTAAGTGCATAAATAAAGTAGGAGGTAAACCTTCCGTGATAAATTAAAAATGTTAGTTATCATTTGTAGCTTGGGGTTAATTCTGCACAAGCATCAATAAAGTGTTAGTGCTAGAGTATAATAAAGATATTAGATAACTATGCATCTAATCATAAAATTATAGATATGCAGTAATCTACTTTGTTTATAATAATAAAGATAGATGAATAGGTAAAAATAAAATTTAATACCTCTTGGTTTTTGAAATTGTCTTTAATGGCCACAATGATTTGAAACCCAAATGGCGTTTTGGATTAATAATAAATTTTCGGCAAGGGATTGGGTAGCCAACAAAATACAAATATCATACCCACATTACATAAAACACTATAACAATATTTATCATAACACTAACATAATATTCCGTCACTCTGAAAACAGTATCCAAACATCCCCATTAAGTTTCAGTTTCCCTCTATGTTTCTAACATGCTTCAGTAGCAGAAGCTTTTCATTATTTCATAACTTCACTGATGTGTTTCAAAGTTTCAGAAACATGTTACTATAAACAAGAAAAATATTTTTAGGTTTCGTTTCCAACAAGCTTTAAATTTATAATCATATTAATCTCAGGAATTTGTAAGTGTTACCATGCGTGTCAATTTTTCTTAAAGTTTACAATATACTAAACCTCATCGACGTGCACAACTGAAAACTAGTTTGGTCGAGGTTGTGGATCAGAAAATCAGATTCGATGAATAAAACCAAGCAGGAGCATGAAACTTGTCTACAGGAAATCAAAATTTTAAATTTTTGATCACTTTCTTTTAGCAAATAATAAGAGAATTTGAAGATGGCAAACTGAAATGGAAGAATTGAACCTTCTTAAATCAAAAAGTGTGAAATTTCAATTAATCATACACACAAGTCCCATCATTACAAATCAGTAAGCAATACCACATACTTGATTTGGGTTACATAATTAATGCTTCTCACCATGCCACAAACTTGATTGTGTAACAAATCGATGTGTCCATTTGCGTTAAATACTACAAAAGATTGCGTTGGTACAACCTAATCAAGCCACCGGGAAATTCCGTCTTCACCTACTGATGCAAGAATTTCGACACGTACATCCAACACAGCCTGCAGATTATGATGATTTCGATATATTTTAGTGAATTAATATAAAATTGGGTTGGGACAGCAAAGCATACTTAAAACACAGCCTAGATTAACCAAACATCAAACTTCTCATTTATTCAGCAACACAGTTCATCAAAGATCTGCATGTCTTATTACGCTTGCTGAACATAATGATGAATTCAACTATATTGGAATTGCATTTGCTTCTAGAATTAAGGTAACCATTTAAAACACAAATGTTCAAACTGAAAGTGACTAGATAAGCACATAAGTGCTTCGATTTAGTTATTCTAGGATTTTAAGGTGGATAAAACATGAGCTTTAAAATGGCAAACATATTGATAAATAATAAGTACAGCGAGGGCTTGTTTGCAACAATTGATTTGGATAACTGACGAATGAAACATACTGTGCAGAGTGAATATGGAATGAACTTACCAGAGGATTTCTGCAATTCACCAGCCTACACTCCTCCAAAGAACCTTCAATGGTCCAACTCTCCCAAACATCAAAACTATGACTAGCAAATACAAATTCCATCCTCCTATTTATCTGCAACCGCAAAATTAAAGCTCAGATAACAGAAGCTCCAAATAATTGCCTTAAATGTTGTAAAGAAAGGCACCAGATGAAAGATCTTTCTCAATGAGATTATCAAGACAACTACTAATGCAATTAGTAAGATTCAGTGTCTTTCTCTTATAATGAAGAGAACATGGAGCAAATACCATTTCAATGACACCTAGAGCACCATTTGCTTGAACCAAAACCGGAAACGTAATGATTTCATGGAGCAAATACCATTTGAATAATATCTAGAGCCACTTAATATTTACAAGAAAGAAAAATCAGAATATGCTCAACATGAACTGATACACAAGTTCCTCAGTGAAGACCACAGAATAAGAATCGCCTTCCGATGATTCTGTAACAAGTAAAGCAAAAGATAATGGGACTTGAACTCCATATCAATCAAACTTCAACACGGACCATTACGACATTTGGTTACCGGATAAGCCACTGAAGTATTACCAGTAATAATAGTTACGTTTAGTATTTAATCTTCTAATGTTTCGGTTTCAGCATATATAGCACATAAGATAATGAAGATTCATCAAAACATGACTTGTAATCACACCTGTAACAACTTTCCGCCAGCAGTGAATGATCTCAAACCAATTGTATCCTGCAAAATAAAGCAACCAAAGAAACATATCAACTTTTTTGTACACGCACCTCACAAGTTACCATCCTTCACTTATATACTTTCTTGCAATTTTCTACTATGTAAATCATCACATCACAAGTTAACCAAAATAGTGGAAAAGAGGTTACACATGGGCAAAGCAGAATTAATTGTTATCTTATACCTTCTTTTCTAAAAGTTGTTAAGTTGTACCTTGCTTCTCAAAACAACGAGGAACTGTGCTGCAGGATCTCTTTTTGTCACATTTGACAATGTATCAAGGAACCAGCCACCCCCTTGAACTCTTTGCCTTGACACATGAAGTGCAGGACGACTCCTTGCATGCAAAGCGATGATATATCCATCTTTCAGTAGCTCCCCTGTTTTTCTATTGTGCTCCATGCTTAATTTTAAGGGGAGATCTGGAAGCGATCCTGCTATTGCATCTATTGGTGTCTTCCTATTCCTTGAATCTTCAGGAGAAGCAAAACGAGAACTAGAACTCAAAACTTGGTCTGTGCCACTCATGGTAGCATCATCTTCTCGGTAAGAAGTACTCTCTTTTCCATATGTCAAATTATCATCTGTTTTATGCTGAGACTTATGGCGGCCATGCCTCTTTTTAGCCTTCTTACTTGATCTGCTTTGCTTTGTTTCAGACCTACTGGATGTAGCATGAGACAGCACAGACTCCTGAATTTGAGATGTAGTCTCTTTTGGTTGATCTAGAAATTTTTTCTGGGAGCTTTCAGCCTGTAGCTGAATGTCTTCAGTTGCTCTATCACCGACAGAACCTTGCAATGAAGTTTCGTTGTTTAGTGTGTGACGTTTATCGCTTTCATAGTCCACCTCACTTTCGTCGTCTTCTTCGTCAGACAAAGCATTCTCTGGGATGACATTATCAATGAAGAATTTTTGTAGTATGGAAATGGCCTTTTCCCTTATCTCCATCCATACTTCTTCACTATAGTCCGCACTCCTCGGAAGTATCAGAACATTGGGCATCTCCCTAATCTGGAAGGTCATTGTGTTAAGCCGAGGGCGAATAGGGAATATGTAGAAAAGATAAAAATGTAGCAACATTTCACTGAAAGTAACTGATCTTATCTCATTTCTTGGAGTTTGCCATTTTTTTTAAAGGCTACATTATTAATCATATGTTCAAGTAGAATGAGTAGAAAGTAGCTAAACTCTTGATTACATGTTTCTGTGTTTCAAAAAATGAACGAGAAACGTTGTTACTACAGTTCAAAGAAACTAGCTCTCAGAATTTAGACTGCTACGCAGTAAGATAAATGCATCCATAAAGAATCAAAGTTCAAAGAGGAGATAAGAAAAAAAAAAATGAAGTGAAACGGCACCAGGAAGCTGAAAAAGGAAGGGAGCAGTAATGCAGAAGTGACACGATTACGTGACGGTGATTCATCAAAAAAGAACAAAAAAAATCTAAATTTCACTCCTATACTGCAGTCATACACTAAAACTACTCATCATACCCACGCTTCCATCCACTGTGGTCCTTCGGCACCATCCAGTGCACAACCAGCAATTGTTCCATCGATCAAAAGTTGCTTCACGGCACAATCATCCAATAGCTGGCTGCTACCAGTATTCACAAGAAATGTCCCTTTGTAGGAAAAATGATAATCTTAATGAGAGAGATGGTTCAAAAAACAGTAACACAGGCCAACATCTTAAGATGAGTTTTTAAGCATTGTGCACCTGGTTTTACATGCTGCAAACAATCCGAATTGATGATTTGGATTGTTTCATCAGTAAGGGCACAATGCAGAGATATGAGGTCACTCGCGGCAAGCAAGTCGTTAAGTGTATCCATTTTTCTCGCTGCAGCAGGGAATCTTAAGGAAGGTCTACTTGCTTTCCCATTGCCCTGTGTTCAGTAGAAAGATTGCAAGAAGACTATAATAAGCAATAAATAAAATCAACATGTGAGTTCTTTCTCCTCAATACAAAGGATAATAAAAAAGAAATTCGGAAGCTCGTTAGTTAGTTAATCAGTCAGCCTGCAAAGTCTGCGTCGTACCGTACCTCTTGAACATCAAAATAAAGCACACTCATTTTAAACGCCAAGCTCCTGTTAGCCAAAGAAGTCGCGGAGGCAGATCTACCAACAATCCCCAGCACCAATCCACGGCATCTACGCATTCCGCGGCACAGAGGCTGCACCGATCCCAACCACCCGGAGGCGGAGAGCGCGTGCCTGGAGAGCAGATGTGTACGCCTAAGAAGCCCTAAAATGAGCGCCATGACCGTATCAGCGACCTCCTCAGCTCTGCTTACATCGACATGGATGAGGCGGCTCAACCCTAGCTCCTCGGCGAGAGCGGAGTCGACGGCGCGGTCAGTGGATCCGAGGCAGAGGATGAACTGCCAGGGGCGGAGGCGGCGCTGGGCGGCGCGGGGGAGGAAGGCGAGTGAGTGGAGGAGAACAGCGGCGGCGGACTCGATTCGCGAATCGGCGAGGCGGCTGAGAGGCACGTGCTCCACGTGCGCCACGCCGGAAAGGCATTCCTGCTCGAGCGCAGTGTCTTCGACGCAATTGAGGGTTACGACCAGAGGAATCGATTGAGATTGAGCAGCGTTGTTGTTGAAGTGAGGCATTGCTGCAGGAGAGATCGATCCTACTGTTACTGTTACTGTTAGTGTCCCATTTGAAGAAGAAGAATATATTTATTTGATTTTGGAAATGAATTGAGCTCTCGATCAACAAGTATTTATATATAAATAAATCTCTTCCACTGATTTTGGAAGAAAAGAGTGATTTTGAACTTCACCTAAGTTTGGTTTTAATTGGGAGAGTATCTCATTTGTTTTTTTTTTTTTTTGTTTTGGTAGATAGTCTTGTTTTAAATTTTAATTCCAAATCAGAAGGGTAATACAGCAAAGTATTCTGGTAGATAAAAATGAAAAAAAAAAAGAAAATATCACAATGGTTCAACATAATCAAATAGTAAAATTGTGGTGCCTTCCGAATCCGAAAGAATATTGTGTGCGAGTCGATGTGCTAACTCGGGGATGTAACTTATTGATAGTAAGATTTCAACTCCAATATGTCATTAAGTAAGGAACACTCCAACAACTGCTCTAATTTGAACATTGAATTTGATGTAATTGATAATTGTTTTGCAATCTCCAGCCACACAAACATTGCTCTAATATAATTTTCTTGCCCAGGTAAACTCTGCACGCGCCACGGCGGCTTCTGCAGTTTTAGCTCTATACCCACCAGGAATATCCATATTCGTTTCCATGACAAAACATTGCCCTGAGAGTCTCGAGCAATGATCTCGACGCCTCCCCATTTGTTGTTGTTTCTTGTAGCAGCATCAAAGTTCACCATAACCGTTCCCGGGTCTGGTGGATTCCATTTTCTTTCAATCGGATTCAGAATATTTTGTCTTGCATCTCTATGTTGGACATGTGTTGAGCAAAAGTTAGCAAAAAAACGGTGTGCACTTGGTTCATGGCTAATGGAGATTCCTAATGGTTTTCGTGCTAAAGTTTGCTCATGTGATTCCATAAAAACAAGCAACACACCAAGAAGAAGCCAAAGTCACGTCTATCAAGCTTTTGAAAGGCTGCTTTAACCCATTCAACAACACAATTTCCAGTCAATGATGCTATATGAATGTTAGACAAGGCCTACTCTCACAAAATGACAATCCCAGAATCGGTGTAGAACAGTTTCAATACCTTCATTATATACATTGTATACCTCGTTATTTGATATGTGTCATTGCTTAAGAGTGTGTATAATCTCGAGCCGCCATGTGAAGTGCTTGATCTTATTTGGGACATAAGAATTACACACGGTTACAACCCATAGCTGATCGTGTGCTAGGTTCTCCATATTTTAACTCCGTTGCCAGGTAATATGTCGTTTTTGCCGAATATATCCCATTCTTAGCATAGTGCCAGATCATTACATCCGGAGTATGTCGATTTCCAAGAGGAATCTTCATAACCTCATTTATATCTTCCTGAAAAGGTATTCAATACTATTTAAATCTCAACCATTTGAGAAGACATCCAAGAGCATGTTTACATTAATAGGATGAACAACATAAATATCTGGGGTTCTTAGTTTAAAATTAAAATTTTTGGGTATCCAATTGTCATTCCAAACCTCGATATTTTCCCCGTTCCCAACTCTCCACCACCAAATCTTTCCTGCACAAATACTTTTCCACGTGAATGAGGCATTACCTTTCGGTTTTGCCTCAAAAATATTAGAATGGAGAAAATATTTAGCCTTCAAAATGCGGCTGATGAGAGATTTGGGATGTTGAATGACGCGCCAAACTTGCTTACCCTACAAGGCCAAGTTGAAATGTTTAAGGTCCAATCCCTTTTACTTTTGCACAACTCCTTCCAACTAAGCCAATGCATTTTATTTTTTTCGTCATTCTCCCACCAATAATTGGAAATCATGACTTCAATTTCACAAAGTAGGTAGTCCGACAATTTAAAACAACTGATAACGTAAGTGGGGATCGACGGAAGCACAAATTTAATAAGAATTTATGCCCCGCCCTCAAAACTACATTGTTCTTAAAAAAACCAGCTTTCCCCCAAACTTTATTTCTAAGCTAATCAAAGATTTCTTTTTTACTACGCCCCATTGTTGTAGGTAAACCAAGGTATTTTTCGTGTTTATCAACAAATTGAACCGACAAATAGTTTTTATTTGAGTAATCATATTATCCGGGGTATTGCGACTGAAAACCACCGTTGATTTATCTAAATTAATCTCTTGCTCCGAAGCCAAATTGTATCTATGCATAATATTGGGAATTGCCTTAGCAACCTCTTGTGTTGCTTGGCATAATATGAGGGTGTCATCTGCAAATAACAGGTGAGAGATTTTCCGCGTGGTGGAGCTAATAGTCACCCCTTTTAATAGACGACTAGTCTCTACTTTGGCGAAGGGTGAGCTTCATAGCAAAACAGAAGAAAAAAAAATGGAGGCATCAAGTCTCCTTGGCGAGTTCCCCTCTCTGGCTAAAAATGTCCAAATTGTTCACCATTAATCAATACATAGTAACCCACGGTACGCAAGCACAACATAATGGTACGGATAAATATGCATGAAAACCTAGTCTACAAAGCACTTTCTCGAGGAAGTTCCATTCAACTCGGTTGTAAGCATTGCTCATATCGGATTTTAGGGCCATGTAATTTGCTTTGCCTTTCGTCTTAAGCTTTAAGTAGTGATTTACTTCATAGGCTACAAGCTATAAGAACATTATAGGTGATCAAAGGGTTAGAGACAAGAACAGATTGGGTTTCACTTATAATCGCATGCATAAGAGGTTTCAACCTATTAGTAATAGCTTTAGATGCAATTTTAAATATTACACTACTAAGTCTAATCGAATGAAATTGGGTCATATTTTCCGGACTTTTACATTTTGGTACAAGGACAACATGGGTGTAGTTCACACTATCATGCAAGATACGCTTATTTAGGAAATTCAATATACAAGAAGTAACCTTGCTACCCACAGTAGGCCAAAACTTTTGATAAAAAATGACAAGGAAGTCGTTAAAAAAGAGCATTTTTTACCTCATCATCGTTGTAGGGTCGACACAACTCCTGATTGATCTCTTCTGTGACATGAGTTTCCATAGCTTCGAGGACATGAGAAATATCATCAGGCGTCGTGTTTTTAGAGGTGAAAATTTTCTAAAAATGTTCAACCGTCTGTCCCATCTCCTCACCAGATTTCTAAATTTCCTCGTTATCGTCCCTGAGAGCCTTGATTTCATTGATGGCCGATCTGCAGATCGCGCTTGCCTCTTTGTCTTCTCTTCCCGTTTCCACATTCTTATCTTTATTGTTGTTGTTCAAGCTCCACAATTCAAATATGATGTTTGTGTGGTCGTGCATGAGGAAACTATGTTGGCTAAGGTGCTAACGTGCTAGACTTTTGCCAGTGCTTTTATTAAGTTTATAGAGGAGCAAATTGTTGAGGGTGTGGCTAATGTGCTAGATAAGGTTAGGTCTCTTTTGCTACATGAACGAAGGTGCGACATATGCCCATTGTTCTATTTTTTGTATTCTTACTTTTGATTTATTGTATTTTAATTTTGTTTGAATTATGATACTCTTATTTTTTCATTCCGTCTTTTATGTTTACTGTTCAAACTACTTTAGTTTATTTATTAGTACTTGGCGTTTCTAAATGTGAGAATATGTTTCTCTTACTTTTTTAAAGTACTCTTTTGTCGTAGGATGTATTTTGTGGTGTCTAAATTTCCTGCATATGAATATTTTGTTATCTATTGAGTGGTAGGCAAGAGTAATCTTGAACTTGCAAGCGTCAACTTTTCTCAAATTCTCGATGGTCTGAAAGATACTTGCCCTTCCTCTTTTCTAGTAAGTAGTATAGATTTTTTTGAAGCTTTGATGACCTTAATATATCCTTCGTTGATTGGCTCAAACTTTTTGGTGTATTTTCTATCTTCGATTTTCTTTAAGACTAGATTTCACTTGGTTGTCTTGAGTCTTCACTATTGTCGTTTAATAAAACTATATACCTTGATAAGTTGTCTCTTCAACTTGTATCAATCATCTCAAAGTTGAGTTAACGCTAAAGTAAATCCTAGTAAATGTCATAGAGTTCCACTTGATATGGGGTCATACAAGACTATGCTGAGATTGCTACCAATCCATATGTTAAGAATAATGAATATTTATCAATCATGACATCTTATGTAGGCCTATAAGTCCTCTAGCAACTAGTCTTCTCAACTTCTATTAGTCCACACCAGTCAAGTGTTGTGTTATGGTTCTATTGGTGACTTGTGTCTATTGGTTGGTCTGTCTATCGAATTGGCTTTGCCGATGGTTGAAAATCCTTCTTCCCAAGTGCATCGATATTCCATTAAAAGGTCATCGTTGTTGGATGCACCTTGCTCAAATGCAGAATCGTCAAGATTATCAGTTTCACTGACTTCATTGTTGACTTCATTAAGAATTTGTGGATCTTTCTCTGGGTTGGTCGGTGATGCACTTTGTGATTTTGAATATGTGGAGTCGGTACCATCACGAACTTAACCATATTGATAACATGGTTCATTTTTGCAAATACGCCTCAATGGTAGCCCAATAGTCCAAGCATTTGTCGAATGGGCCGGAGATTACAAAATCACCATAGTAGCATGTCCAGT
Organism: Linaria vulgaris; assembly: GCA_948329865.1. Taxonomy (NCBI): domain Eukaryota; kingdom Viridiplantae; phylum Streptophyta; class Magnoliopsida; order Lamiales; family Plantaginaceae; genus Linaria; species Linaria vulgaris. The sequence continues at coordinate 79,047,633 of OX415250.1, read as the reverse complement.
AGGGTCACACGTCTTTCATCACCAGTCTTCTCTCCCTTAGACATCTCAGCATCCATAGTACCTTCAAGATACTCAAGGACTTAAAAACTCTACCTATATTGAACAAAATAAAAGAAACTAATAGCGATTGATTGCCTTGTCCCCGACAACGATGCAAAAAACTTGATGGTATTTTCTTGTGTTATTATTTAATAATACACACTTATCGCAAGTATACGAGTCAAGTAATATAAAATAGAAAGTAAGATTACGTCCCAAGTATCGAATCACACAAGGATTGTATTGCTTCTTCGATTTTATTCTCAATTTGTCACTTAAAAAGATTTGGATGTCGTATGTTGGATTATCAAAATTAACTAAACTAAACTAAGCTAAGCTAAACTAAAATAGACTAATAGACTAAATTGAATTGGATGATTGGTTGATTTATACTAATACTAAATCTAATTATTACTTAAATCTACTCAGATGATGGATGAATATTTAGAGTGTCAGGTTTCATTGGATCTCCCCTATGTTCATTCACATGCTTTTGATTAATAGTCTTGATTTACATGTTAATGGCTTCTTTCGATACCACATCCGAACATGGGATGATGTTAGTGGGCCCACACACTCAAGAGGTTCAACTATTCTACATAACGTGTTATGTGGTAGCGCTAGATACACCCTATAACTTCCTCTCTAAATGTCAAAACCTAGATTTGCTTGTTGCGTTGGAATACTGACTTCTGTGATTTTCCAATGGTATGTAGCACATGCTCAGATTCATTTTGTAAATGTATCTCATTATATTTGAATCAATGGTTTCCTTGGGATTCTTCTCATTGCAATGTTGTATCTTGAAGCACTGTTCCCAAAAACATTCATTTTAGGCTCTTTTAGCTTCATTTTGCGTTAACTTACCAAAATTCTATAGAAACATAAAATCATACTAAAGCGAATCAACATGCACCAATACTTATACAAAAATATAAAAAATGAGTACTAGAATAACATTAAATAAACGCTCATCATACTCAATTCGCAGGTCACAACGTCAGAGCTTGGTGCGTAGATATGAACATCATACAACGCTTTACAACGGTTTACCACCCACAAGCTAATGGTCAAGTTGAGAGCACGAATAAAACATTTGTTGAGTATCTCGAAAAACACATGCACAAGTTGAAAGAGTCATGGATAGATGCACTTCTTGGAATACTATGGGCTTATCGTACCACACCACGTACTTCAACATGCCAAACACCAGTTATGTTGGTATAAGGTTACGAAGCAGTAATTCCAGTGTATTGGTAACCATACTCTTACCATTTCAGATCTACTATAGGTGTTACCAAACACCAGTAAGAGTATGGTTATGATATTTCATTTCCATTGTTACTTGCTACTAATTTCACGGGGAGGTATCGAATAGTATTAGCAGATTGAATGTTAATTATCAAATTTTTATTCGACTTTCCATTTTTGGAAAGTAATTCTAACTTTAGTTTTAGAATCAGTTATTATTTTCTTCTTTTAGAAATTAGAGCTCAAGTTCGTTTTGAAAGTTGAAGAATTGAGTTGTATAAATTGCCCCAATACGCTCCTTCCTTTTTCACTTTTGATTTTATAATTTACAGAACACAATAGAGAAGAATCTTTCGATCATGTTGTACGTTAATCTTTCGATTATCAATACAATCTTCATTTATGTCTCTTTAGCAATTGTTCGCCATTGTTGATTTGTATGCGTTAACATAGTGTCATTCGCTGGTTTATATGAATCCTGGTTTCTTCCGCTGTAATCTACGACAAATTTTAAGCATTTCGATTGGCATGGTTTTTGCCTGGTTATTTTGTTGTTCGTTTTTCCTATTATTGATTCTTGTGAGTTGAGGTACTAGATTCTTTAATGCACCGTGTGATTTGCTGGTTTGGTGTTGCGATTGATTTTGCCCCAATTTTGTGATCGTTATAACCCTAATTTTTACCCACATTTCGCATGAATCATGACAACTCCTTCGGATTCTACTACCATTGTTCATGTCATCACCCCTAAGAATCCTTGTGAGGATTCCAATTTTGTTTTCCATTTGGGATCCCATGATTCACTGGTACTGCTATAGTTAGTGATAAACTAAATGGTAAAAACAACTTGTCTTGGAGCAAAAAAAAATCAAATGGCATTAATATTCAAAAATAAGATGAGTTTCAATGATGGTTTTATGCCACAACCTATCTTGGTTACTGAACTTTTTGGTGTATGAGATCAAGCAGAGTTTGTTGTTTCACACTACTACTCAAGAATTGTAGAATGATTTGAAGACTAGGTATGCAAGAACAAATAGATCAAGGGCCTATCATCTCCAAATATCATTGGCCTCTATCATCCAAGGGAGTAACACAATCACTGACTTTTACAATAGCTTCAAGACTCTCTCGGATGAACTCCTTAGCCAAAGACTTATTGCTGCTTGTTCATGTGCTCACTACACATGTAATGTGAACAAAACAATGACCGAATTACAACAAGATGATTGTGTTCTTAAATTTTTCATGGGCCTTAATGATTCATGTTTTGTCATAAGAAGCCAGATCCTCATGATGACTTCTACACCTAGCTTGTCAAGAGTGTATTCCTTGCTATTAAGAAGAATTCATAGAGAGATGTACTCCTCAACTTCCACCAATCTAGACGCTCTTGCTTTGTTCACTCGCCAAAGAAATTTTTAGAATATTAAAACCTTTGTATAACAATAACACCAACAATACTGGTGCTGGTAACGAGTCTTCTAAGTCTCCCATGTCTAAATAGTTAATAGAAGAAGAAAAAATTGAAGTGCACACATTGTGGCTTCAATGGTCACACCATAGGCAATTGCTTCCAACTGATTGGCTATCCACCAGAGTGGAATGGACCTACTGGGAAAAGAATGAATCCCTTACACACAGCTAACTTTGTCATGGCTCAATCTATGTTGATTGATAACTCACCTGGCCTTGCTCAAACACAAGAGAAGTCATCCAATTCCATCAACAAGGAGATTTTTGAACAGTTTATGGCTTTTAAACATGCCCAGGATTAGCAGATGATGTCTTCTACAAGTCAAGATCCTCCTCCTCATCACTTTGTTGCTACTGCAGTTGCTGGTATTTCTTAGTCTTTTTCTTTCAATTCTATGTATGATAGGACTAATAGTAAGGTTTGTATCTTAGACACATGTCCAAAAGACCATATGATATGTGATATGACTTGGTTTAACTCTGCACCTATTGCACATACTGTGTGTAATGCCTCAATATTTTCCCCTATTAGTTATTTACTAATTCATTTCCAATTGACTCGAAAAATGGGTAATTCAATAGTACACGGCCAAATGAAATCATAAAGCCCTGACATATCTTGTTTTTACTTATTTCTCTCTTGAAAATAAAGTTATGTATTATATGAAGTATTCAGCAACTTAGATGATTTTAAAAATAATATGATATTATTTAGTCACGAGGAATCTTCAAGGTATATCGTAACCATAATCTGCATTTATTCGAAGAGGAATATGTATCTTATATTAATTGCTTAATTAAGTTACGAATTATGAGTATTATTAGGAGAATTGTAAAAGTCACTGTCCTTTCTTTTCATGAGATTAAAGAGCCATTATGCCACTTTAATTGATTGGATTAATTAGAGGTTTAAAGGCCTTGTCATTTTTTCATTGCAATCATATCTAGTGACTTCCATTTTATTCCTACATCTTTTGCTTCTTATGGTGTTAGCACAATCAGGTCGCTTTTTCCTCAACACTTTCTTTTATTTTCTAAGAGATTTGCTTAATCCCTGGACTTATTAGTATACATGCATATATCTATAGACTATAGTGGAGTTTTTTTATTTTTGTTTTTTAAACATCTAGTGGAGTTTTTTATTACTGTTCTTAAGATAAATTAATTATGTTCGGTATCCATGGGAGTTCTGTATTATGGACGTGAATAGGATAAAGATGTTATCCATGTTTGTTTAGCGATTTTCATATATTGTGTTTGTACCTTTAGTCAAGTTAAGCGCCAATATATGTTAAAGTCTAGATTATCGGTCATGTAATATAAAAGGTTTAACACAAAGTTTGGTTGGGTTTTAGTGCTTGTAAGGCCATCCGTATTATTTTAATCCTTGAAAACTATTCATGCACTCTTAGTCTATATATAGCATATGTGGTAGACGGTGTATAAGCTTATTGAACTATGATTTAAAGTATTAATACAATTTGCATAGTTTAACTTGGGATTTGACTGAAGTTCTTTTGTGCTTGAATTTTGTTGGTTTATAGGTGTTGTGCACGACCTTTTGGTGATTAATACTTATTGTGGTGGCTATGTCAGGTGAGTGTTCCAACATGTTATATTCTTTTTAAAATGGAGAGGAATATGTGCTACGTGACTATTAATAATATATATACATATATATATATATATATTATATTATTAATAGTCACATAGCACATATTCCTTATACATATGTGTGTATGAAGAATTATGAGTTACTGTGGCGTAAATTGATATGACTGCAAAGTTATTTTAATTTTATTTGAATTGAATGATCGTTATTTGCTGAATTGTGCCTATCGATATAATTTCCAGTTATTTGTATTGAACCTACATATACTGTTACTTGTGTTAGATGATTACTTGTGTTAAATGATTGAATTGACTATTATTTGTATTGAATGATTGATTGGCTATTGAATATGAATTGGCTTGGGTAGACATGGGGTACGATTGAGCAGTGGCGGGCTTGTCGGTTGGCCTTGTGTCTCCCTTGCCCCTTCCCCTCAAATAAGACAGGAGTCTTTGTATTTGAATGGGATACACGAGCATGTACCATGGCATGCAAGAAATGATTTCAAGGTCGCTCCTTGACGGGGTGATAAGGAAACGAAGTGGAGTGATAAGGTGGTTGGTTCAACGAACGTTAAAAGTGAGATTATTGTAACTGTCTCGAATGATTTGTACGGTGATGTGAGTCTGTGCATCTTTGGTCTTGTTGACCTCGTGTGAATCAATAATTGTCGCATTTAAAATTGTTTAGAACCTTTTTTGGAAGTACATTGCACACACATCGAGCACTTATTGAGATTTTTGTCTCATTAGTTTATGTGTTCATTCCTTCCAGACTTGAATGGCCTTCAGAACGAGACTTTGAAGATCTTGATATTCAAAGTTGGCTTTTGACGAGTTTTAGATTGGAGTGATGTCCCTAGCTATTGTAATTATTTATCCTTTTATTAGTAGTACTTTGAGTTATTTTAGTTTGTATTCTCGTTGGATTTTGTTTAGTCAATTTATGTTTGTTATTTTAGATGTAAAAATTATGGGGCGTTAAACCGTGACTAATCATTTACCAAACAACACCACCACTTTTGCTAGTTACATTGGTTTTGATAATCTTACAGCTGATGTAACATTACAATGTGTTTTATGTGCCCAGTTTTACTCAAAACCTGGTGTTTATCTCTAAGTTAACCAAATCAACAAATATTTCATTAACATTTATTGCATCTTCTTGCCTACTACAAGACTCAAGAACTAAGACGGTGATTGGTTCTGCTAATTTGAGAAATGATTTCTACATCCTAAATCCATATGCTGCTTATGTTAACACTGTTGCTCAATATTCAAATAAATTATCTCAGAAGTTAGTAGTATTTTAAATTATGGCACACTAGACTTGACTATCCTTCTATAGAGAAGTTGCACTCCATTAAATGTATTCTTCATTTTAAATGAAACAAAGAGAAACATTATGATGTATGTCATTTGTCAAAGCAAAAACGCTTACCTTTTCTTGTTAGCCTTGCTAAAACTTTTTGTATTTTTGAATTGAATCATTGTGATATTTGGGGTACAATTTTTGTTGTATCTCATGATGGTTTGAAGTATTTGTTTTATCCTTGTAGATGACTACTCCATGTGTGCTTGGATATCCTTGTGAAACAGAAACCTAATGAGGCATATCTTAAGTAATTTTCAGAAAATTGGTTGAAAAACTTGTTTTTAACCAATTTTCTGTGAACATAAAGAGCATAAGATCCGGCAATGACTATGAGTTAAATATGTCTGCCTTTTACAACACTCATGGGATAACTCATCAAACAAGCTTTGTTGAGAATCCTCAACATAATGGCTCGATAGAGAGAAAACATCAACACATTCTTCAAGTTGCAAGGTCTCTCAGATTCCAATCTTCTATTCCTCTCACCATCTAGAGTAATTGCATCATAACTGGTGTTTTTATCATCAACCGCTTGCCTTCAAAGTCATTCAAAATAAGACCCCATATGAGTTACTGTTCAACAAGCCTCCAGATTACAACTTACTAAGGACATTTGGTTATCTGTGTTATGCCTCGACTCTAACTGCACAAGGCATAAATTTGATCCAAGGGCCAATCAATGCATATTCTTGGGATATCCATGTGCCAAGGGCTATCTATTACTTGATTTACTTACAAATAAAACTTTTATATCCAAAAATGTTGTGTTTTACGAACAAATATTTCCTTTCAAGACCAGGACTACTACTTCCACTGATCATACAAATCCCAAACCTATTACTGGACTATGTACTGATCCTTTTATTAGTGTTTCATCTCCAATTTTACAGGACCATATACCTCCTCATGCACACTCATTTGCCACTTCATATGACAACTCAACATATGCACCAAGATACCAGTAGATAATGAGAGTTTATTCACACTGGAATCTTCTCAAAGTACTGCTCATATTGAACATCCTACAAATGTTGAACCTCGGATCTCATACATTGTGCAACTTACCAATGTTGCACCAAGTATCCCTGAACATGCTTCTGGTCATGACCTAGTTATCAGAAAATCATCAAGAAATATTGCACCTCTTGCATATCTCAAAGCATATGATTACATTCTCCACCAATCCCTTTATAAGGCAAACACTACTTCCACAATATATCATATTGAAGACTATATTAACAGTGCCATATTAGGTTACAAGCATAATCATTCACTGCATCCATATATGTCATCAATGAACCAAAAACATACTCTCAAGTCAATAACCACATGAATGGCAGCAAGTTATGAAAGTTGAAATTGATGCTTTGGAAAAGACAAATGCTGATTCTAATTAAGTTATCACCAGGCCATAACTGTGTTGGTTGTAAGTAGGTATACAAGGTAAAATATCATTTAGATGGCGTTGTGGAGATATACAAAGCCAGACTGGTTGCAAAGGGCTACACCCAAGAAGAATGCTTGGATTACTTTGACACTTTTTCACCAGTAACAAAAGTCACCACAGTCAAAGTTCTTATTGCCCTTGCAATATCCCGGAACTGGTTCTTCAAGTAACTTGATGTCAACAATGCTTTCTTGCATGGTGGCCTTGATGAGGAAATTTACTTGAAATTACCACCTGACTACAACACACCTTCTGATCAGAGAGTTTGTGTTCTCAAAAAAAGTTTGTATGGTTTCAAGAAGGCATCCAGACAGTGGTACAATAAGTTAACATCTTGTTTATTTAGTTATGGTTTTATACATGCTATTTCTGTCTATTCTCTTTTTTACTCTTCAATATGAGAGTTACATAATTGCATTATGTGTTTATCTTGATGATATTATCCTCACTGGGAACAACTTACATGAAATAGAGAGAATGAAGAAGCACTTATACGATAAGTTGACCAGAAAAGACCTTAGAGATCTCAAATACATACTAGATATTGAAATTTCTAGAAGTTCCAAAAGAGTAACCAACCCTATGCCAAAGGAAATATGCCTTAGATTTCCTAAATGAACCAGGCTATCTTGCTTGTAAACCTTCAAACACTTCTACGGACTCTGCAACAAAGTTATAAGCTGATAATTTTAAATCTTTGTCTGACCCTTTTGTGTATAGGAGATTAGTAGGCAAGTTACTTTATCTAAACATTACTAGAACTGATATCTGTTATAGTACTCAATGCCTAACTCAATCCATATCTTGTCCTACGGACACTCACGTTGCAGCAGCTCACAAAGTCCTCAGATACCTCAAAACTTCTGCAGGTAAGAGTGTCTTCTATCCCTATAGTCCTAAAATTTACCTCAAATCCTTCTGTGTCCAGTGACTAAGAAGTCTGCAAGGAAACCAAGAGAAGCATTGCAGGATATGCAATCTACTTAAATGACTCTTTCATCTCCTACAATGCCAAGAAACAGACCACTGTCAGCAGGTCCTTATGTGAAGTCGAATACAGAGCAACAACTGCAACAACTTGTGAACTAATCTGGTTGAAGCAATTATTAGTGATCTTTCCTTCAACAAATGCAAAATTTCGTTATTTTACACAAACAAAATTGCTCTTTGTATAGCTAAAAATCATGTGCACCATGAAAGAACCAAACATCTTTAAATCAATTGTTTCTTCGTCAGGGAAAAAGGACAACATGGCCTCTTAAAGATCATCCATATCCGAAGTCAAAATCACGTAGCGAGTATTTTAACTAAGTCCCTCTCTTTGCAACCTTTTAAGACAATGATGGACAATATGGACTTTATTAACATCCACATCCCTCTTGCGATTAGAAAATAATTAACATCCTTAGATGTTGATTATCAAATTATTATTCATCTTTCTATATTTGGGGGAAATTTAAATTTCACTTTCAGAACTAGTTATCCCTTTCCTCTTTTCGAAACCAGAGCTCAAGTTCATTTTGATCGTTGAAGAATAGAGTTGTATAAATAGCTCCAATACGCTCCTTCCTTTTCCACTTTTGATTTCAAATTTACAGAACACTAAAGAGAAGAATCTCCGGATCATGTTGTACGTTAATCTTTCGGTTAACAATCATTCGATTATCAATGCAATCTTTCATTTCTGTTTCTTTAGCAATTATTTGCCATTGTTGATTGAAAACTAAAGCAAGAGCTGGATCAAAGTTCTTCTGAGAAAGAGTATGTATGCATTAACAAATAGAGATATGCATCATTTATAGATTATGAAGTTATAGTTCGAATTCAGCACCGAGAGTTTATTTTCACTATCTCAAAGAATATATCAAATTATTTTAACTGTTACATTGAACTTTTCATGCATAATGTATTTTACAATCGGTTAAAGTCTTAAAAGTTCTGTACAAAAAAATTATTTTGGGACAAAAATTAGGTTTGGGGGTATCTTTACTCTAGTAAGCTCTTGGATTATGTAATTTATATGATTGGATATGATCATTGGTCCCCTTCCCCCGTAACCAAACATGCAAAATTCGGTCAACTCTCGCAAAATTTGTGTTGTTAATGCAATTTCTCCTACTTGCTAGCTTTACAAAAAAAAAAGCGAATCGATTTTGTTTAGAACGTCGATCCTGACCCGAGTAAAGTGGTAAAGTTTGCAGATTTACGCCTGAACTTGGAGAGATTTCAAGGTGCCTACGTATCCATCGATCGTGAATCAAGATATTCGTAGTTCGTGTCTATGTGAATTTGTATGCGGTTCTAAATTATTGTTGTTGTTGTTGTTGATAGTGTCATGAAATTGTTGTAGAGTGGAATGATGTGAGAAGAGTTGTAGTAATAATATTCTTGTAGTAGTAGAATGGAAGATGGAAGTTGTAGAATTTAGGATTTTTTGTCCCCCCCCCCCCCCCCCCTCTTATTGGGAATGCTCTTCTTATAAGTTTATCTTCCATGCGTGATAGCCAAGTGGATGCCATGTGCCCTTGGAGGTGTCAAAGCTTGAGGTATGATACATGTGTTAAAATAAAAGTATAGCCAAGTGTAGTAGTTTATGTGGAAAATGTGGTAAAGGTGTACTTTAGTTATGAATATGAATCGTGTAGTAATACGTTGTAATTATGAGACATGTATGAAGTGGAATTGGTAACAAAACCATCATGCCTATATTTCCTAGTGTCACAAGTGTTGTATGAGACATGGTTATTGGCTATGGAAACCTTTACTTGGATCAAATCACAGGGAGAAAATGACCTAAGATTCATTTCTAATTTAGTACTTTCATATAAAAAGAGGCAAGCCTAATGCTCATCAAGTTTTTGGGTCATATCACACTGATAAGATTAGGGTGAATGAGCAAGTCACGACAAGTTTCTTATAAAGTTTTACACCATAAATTTTATTAGGCTTTTGAAAATGTATACGCAACATAACCACAAAGGTAAAAACTTTTCTAGTTAAATGAGTACAGATAATCGATTTAAATTTTGTATTAGTTCCGCTATCCAATCCTAATAGCCATTAATTCGAGAGGCCTGTAGAGTACTCTTGAAAGCAGGGGATGCTTCATGCTTGTGTAGTTACATGAAACCTCGTAGAATTGATGCAACAATAATTATTATTTATTTTTATTAAAAGACAAAGTTATGTCAATATCTTTGGTGAAAGTGTATTAAAACTTCAATTTACATAATGTACTTCTTACAAACTAATTAGGTATAGTGAAAATGCGAGTGCTACTCTCAGTTTCAATTCACATTAATTAACTAGATGTGATAAGATTATATCGCTTGATCTGTTAAATTACACATTAATTTATCATCAAAATATAAATTAAGGGTAGGACAAAACTAACTAATAAGAGTGAAATTTGTTTATTCCCATTTCTGATTCTCTTTCCTCAATTATATAATGACATTTGGCATGTGTAGGCCTACATAAATTAAACTCCACATTAATCCATCAAATTGATTCAGTTAATCTATATTATGGAATTAGTTATTGTCTTTTCTAAAATAAAATCACATAAATCCCCCAAGTAAAGAAATCAAAATCTTTTCCAATCAAAAACGTAAAAAAATATCATTCAAAAAACACGTGAATTAAATACTACCTTATAACTGTATATTTTACAATCTTTATAAAATTTTCAATCACGTATTTATCAGTTTCTTTAATTCCCAAAAAGGTGTGAACTGTTTCCATGTTGTGCACACTTAATGTTATAAATTCAGTATTTTTTTATACGTAGCTGTTATTTTTTAATAATTATTTTTCATTTTTAAGTTTAATAAGTAATACTTGTTATGACGGATATATCACATGCATAAAGAGCCATCAATTATGTATATTGATAATGTTATTTCTCACTTGTTTTTAAAAACAAAAAGATTATTTTCACTTAATACAATCTTAATTTTTTCTTTTTCATTTTTTATTACAAAAGATTTAAATTTCTTTACTTGGAAGATTTATTTGCGATTACATGATTTTATATGAGAAAAACAAATTCCATACCATAGATTAGGGGTGTTATGGGCCGGGGTCCCGCCGGGACAGGACCCCGGCCCATCGGGAATTGTCGGGGCGGGAGCTGTTCAACAGCTCCCGTTCCTCCCGCCGGGAACACTGTTCTCGGCGGACGGGATTCCCGGCCGGGACGGGAGGAAACCCGAGTCCCGGCCGGCATTGAGTAGTTGTGCGTGGGTGTTGTTGTTGGACGTGGTAGTGCTGCGGAGTGGTGGTGCGTGAGTGTGTGTTATTGAGTGTGTGTAGTGCGTGAGCGTCTGTGACTGTGTGAGGAAAAGAGAGAGATGAAGAAATAAAAAAAAAAATGACTTACTGATGTGCTGTGTGTGCGTGTAGTACTATGTGTAGTACTGTGTGTAACATAAATTAATCAATTACAAACTAATAAATATATATTATATACAAAAGTCTTCACCTACACCACCGCTACAGTCCCCAACTAGTAAAAATATTTGGTGGGTTAATTAAAACAGGCCGGCTCACTACTGGATGGCCACCACCACACACCACCAACTCCTCCTCCTTAAAACTCCCAGAAACCGAAGAGGAGCTCAAACACCTCCAAGCCCGCCGAAAAGAGGACTTCATACCTTCCACCGCCACCTCCATCGCCGTTGCTAACTCCACCTCCACCATATCCACCGCCACCATCGCCGTACTAAGAGTGCAAGGAAAAAATGAGGTTTCCTCCCGGGATCCCGCGGGAGGTAACGGGATCCGGTTCCGATCCCGTTACCTCCCGGCGGGAGTCAAACCGGGAGCAAATTCCCGGTTTGACCGGGAGGAAACCAATCGGGTTTTTCCCGATTCGGGAAAAACCCGTCGGGTCGGGCGGGAGTCCAAGTTCCCGACCCGGCCCAAACACCCCTACCATAGATTAACTGAAATCAATTTGATGAATTAATGTGGGGGGTGATGGGGAGAATTTAAGGTGGGCCCAAATTCAAATTTGGGCCGGCCCAGCAGTAAGGCCCATTTAATACGAGAGCATCGAACAAGTTTTGTTCGATGCGGTTTAATACAAGAGCATCGAATAGGTTTTGTTCGATGCGGCACCCGCATCGAACTACAGTTGTTCAATGTTAATTCTCCAGCATTTGGAGGGTCCCACGGGATGGGGTCTATAAATACCCCGCCCCTAGACCTTCCAAAGAGAGATCGGACCCTATTCCAATCACTACCACATCGAACACCCCTATTGGACACGCTTTATCGTTCGATACTACATAGCATTCGACACTGACATCACTGATCCAAACCAAGATCGAATCAGTCCTCATTCGAGTTACAGTAACATCGAATCATTGAGATTCGATACAACCGCATCGAACCAACCACATTCTATCTGCACCAGCATCGAACCAGTCCCGTTCGAGGCGCACATCGAATGTCCCCAATTCGATATACACGTTAATTTCTCTTATTAGGATATCTAAGGCAATTCAATACTTGTAATAGACAGTAGGTGTTTCGGACCAAGTTAGTCCATTTATTATATTGGATTAGCATTATTTTGGTTGTTTACATTTCAATTTTATTATTTTACTGTGTTCTATTACCTTGACGAAATAAGACCAAAATATAGGCGTCGTCTGTGGGAACACCATTTATATTGTATTTGATATAATTAGCTAGGATGACAAAGAAACGTCGTACGTTGTCGGATGAGAAGAAGGAAGCAAGAAAGAAAATCAAAATGGAAACAGACGAAAATGGCAAACAATTCGAGCCTGAGGAGCAGGTGCAAGATAAAGCAGAGAACCAGTTATTAAAACAGTGGCAAGAATATAAGATGGAACCCTTAGGGGAATTCAAAAGTGTGCAGTTATTTAGGGAGAGCACCGAGAGAATAATAAAGATTGGGGCAGGAATGGACCGTGGACTGTCTCAGGCGCAATTCAGATATATTTGCATGGTCTGATTCCAATTTACTTGGGATAGACTCTAGGATCATAGTACATCGCTTGAACGTCGATAAGAGCGCAAAACCGATACGGTAAAAGAAGCAGATTTTTAGCAAGGAAAAGAATGAAGCCGCTGAAAAAGAGGTACAAGAACTCTTAGTAGCACAACACATTTATGTGATAAGGTTCTCAGATTGGTTGAGCAATATCGTTTTAGTTATGAAATAAGAAGCAACATAGAGAACGTGTGTGGATTATACAGACTTGAACAAGCATTGTCCCAGGGATCCTTTTCCATTACCTCGGATAGACCTACTGGTTGATTCGACTGCAGGATGTGCGTTGCTGAGCATGATGGATGCAAAAAGTGGATTTCATCAGATATTCATGGCAGTGAAGGATCTGAGCAAAACAGCTTTTGTCACGGATACCAGAGTGTACTGTTACAGGGTAATGTCGTTCGGGTTGAAGAATGCAGGAGCAACATTTCAAAGACTGGTGGCCAAAATGTTTTACCATCAAATTGGAAAGTCAATGAAGGTGTATATTGACGACATGCTTGTGAAGAGTCTCAAGGCCGATGAGCATGTGCGACATTTGGATGAGGCTTTCGCCATTATGAGAACCTACGGAATGAAATTAAACCCCAAGAAATGCGCTTTTGGGGTAACGGCGGGGAAGTTCCTAGGTTATGTAGTGAATGAAAGAGGAATCGAAACCAATCCTGATAAAATAAAGGCAGTATTGGATCTACCATCACCAAGAACAGTGAGAGACGTCCAATGTCTGGTGGGCCGATTGACAGCCTTAGGAAGGTTCATACCGACATCTGCAGAAAAGAACCTTTCTTTCTTTAAAGTCATGAAGCGTAGTAAAGATTTCACTTGGACGCCGGAATGTGAGGAGGCTTTCAGACAAATGAAAAATTATTTAGTGAGCCCACCACTGTTAGCCAAACCGAAGGAAAATGAAATGATGTACCTATATCTAGTAGTATCCTCGCACGCCATCAGTACGATACTACTCAAGCAAAAGGGAACTCAGCAATTACCCATCCACTATGTGAGTAGAGTTCTACAGGAGGCAGAAAGGAATTACTTGGAAATAGAATTGTTCGCATTAGCAATTGTTGTTATCGCACGGAAACTGAAACCATATTTTCAATCTCACCTTATCATGGTGATGACAGACAAACCTTTGAAGCAAGTGTTGGCGAGGCCCGAAACCTCTGGCAAATTGGTTAAATGGGCAATTGAGCTCAGTGAATTCGAATTGGAGTTTAAGCCGCGAACTGCAATCAAAGCACAAGCTTTAGCGGATTTTATGGCTGAGACTCTGGGAAACAGTGTATCCGAGACCGCAAGCTGTATCTTTTCTATATCAGACCAAGCCGGAACCAGCAGGGCAACCACAACGTGGATATTACATACGGATGGATCTGTAACCACTCACAGAGGAGGGATTGGGATCCACTTTCAGTCCCCGAAGCAAAGAGAATTTGAATTCGCTATCAGCCTAAATTACATGGTAACGAATAATGAAGCTGTGTATGAAGCAGTTATTGCCGGTGTCAAAATGGCTCTCGGACTCAACATTGAACATTAGATATATTCACCGACTCGCTCTTAGTGGCAAATCATTTTTTGGGAAAATATGAGACACGAGAGGAGACAATGAAATTGTATGCCGCAAAGGTAAAAGAATTGGCAATGAATTTCAAATTCTTTAACATTACTCAAATCCCAAGGGAAGACAACTCAAAAGCGGATGCGCTTTCTAAATTGGCGAGTTCTTCGGAGAATCTGATAGAGAAGAGAATCACACTCATGGCCGCTGACAAGCCTTCAATCGGAATATCAAAATATAATGCCACAGAGGCGCGGGTGGAATTCATATTGGCAGTACAGGAAGACCCATCTTGGAAGGACGAGATTATGATTTATCTTCAGCAGGGCATACTCCCAATAGGTCCGAATGCACAACGCAGAATGCGATATAAGGCCTACAGATTTATTATCAGCAATGGAGAGTTATACAAAAGATCTTTCAAAGGACCACTGCTGAGATGCTTGACTCCAACCCAAGCCGAATATGTCATGAAAGAAATTCATGCAGGGTGCTGTGGAAATCATTCTGGGGGACGAGCTTTGGCGCAGCGAATATAGCATCAGGGATATTATTGGCCAACTCTATTAAAAGATGCGACAGCCTTTTCAAGAAAAGGTGACAGCTGTCAGTACCACGCTCGTCTCATTCATAGAAATGCACAACAGCTACAACCCATTGACGTGGCATGTCCATTTGACCAATGGAGAATTGATATTGTAGGACATTTTCCCCCGGCCAAAGGTCAAAAGCGATATTTGGTAGTGGCAGTTGAGTATTATACCAAATGGGTCAAAGCGGAGGCTATGGCATCAATCACAGAGAAGAATATGATCGAGTTTATCTGGAAATACATCATATGTCGTTTTAGAATTCCGAGATTTATTGTATGTGACAATGGCACGCAATTCAGCGGAAAGGAGATTAAATCATGGTTCGCAGAATTAAAGATATCCCACAATCTGACCTCAGTCTATCATCCCCAGTCCAATGGCCAAACGGAATCCACCAACAAAACATTGAAGGATTATCTTGAAAGGAGGGTGAGAAGCACAGGAAAAACATGGCCGGAAGAGCTTCAAGGAATATTATGGGCATATAGAACAACTCCAAGAACATCAACAGGGGAGACTCCATTTGTTATTGTCTACGACACCGAGGCTGTTTTGCCTGCAAAAATAAGTATGCCGACACGCTGGATTAACGATTACGACCCGGAGCAGTCAGCCCGATTAAGATAAATGGATCTTGATATGATAGGATCGGCGAGGGATGATGCGTATCAACGTACAGTTGCTTTTAAAGCAGCAATGGCCAAAGCTATGATAAAATGGTTCAATTCCGAAACTTTAAAGTAGGTGATTTGGTCCTAAGGAGCACTGCGGCAAAACAACATATCGAAAAGCTCGAACCAAAATGGGAAGGACCTTTCAGAGTCATACGAGCAAGTTCATGAGGATACTATTACTTGGAAAATCTACAAGGGATTCAACAAAAGCGTCCGTGGAATGTGCAACATCTTAGACGTTATTATGCATAAAAATTGAAACAATTTCATCTGGTGCTCAGATAACTGTGTGAACTACGAAGGCCTGAGTCCCATGCAAAATAAGAAACATAGGCACCTCAGTAAATATCAATCTTAATCTTTCTTTGAGTTACTAATTATAATTTCTATCCATCAAATAACGCAGGTGGGAATGACGGCGGGATAAGAGGCCCAACGAGGTCCAACCCCTCATGCACAACAACAACATCATGATGGCGGGATAAGAGGCCCAACGAGGTTCAACCCCTCATGCACGACACCAACATCATAACGGCGGGATAAGAAACCCAACGAGATCCAACCCCTCATGCACGACACCAACATCATGATGACGCGATAAGAGGTACAACGAGGTCCAACCCCTCATGCAAGAAACAAACATCATGACGGCAGAATAATAGGCCCAAATTGGTCCGATCCCTCAGGTATAACACGAACGCCCTAACGGTAGGATGAAGTGCTCAAAATGCTCAAACTTTTCATATCAAACGCAACCATTATAACAGATATGCAAAATGACATCGAAAATGACTATAAAACATAAAATAACTCTAAAATAGACAACAGACAAAGAACGGTCAAACATGCCTTGAAATGGATTATAGAGAAAAAGTTATGCGAATAAAATGTAAATCAATAATATGATATCAATCGGCAGAATCAGGTTCTATCAAGAACCACTGCGAGAGAGGTACAAAGACTGTGTACACAACCAAAAAGGCCTAATATCATCAAAATAATGTAACCTAAAACTGCTACTCAGTCGAAGACTGGGGGACTCTGGACGAAGGATCACACACACGAAACGTGCAAAATTGGCACAATTTCCTTGAATTCGGTCCTCTGTGAGAATCAAGTCATCCGCTTGTGCCCAGCCTTCGGGAAAAATAACTTCATCCGTTTCAGAGGCATTGTCAAGTTGATATCTGCTCGGAGAAATCAAATTTTGATCATTGAGCGATTGATCGGGCACATTATCTTTCGTCCTAGAAACTCCAACATCTCGAGAAGGATACATTCCAGTTGGCAAAATCATTGTTGGACCAAGAATCTTCAACACGGGCTTCACCTTTTTTCCTTTATTCGCAGCCACAACAGACATGCTTTCAAAACCCGATGCCTTGGGTGGACTCGACAGAAAAATTGTAGACCTGGACGTTTTTGAAGGTAGTTCGGCTTCGTCATCACTTTGACCAAAAGCGTCGTGAAGGGCTTTATGGATCCTCTCCGACTCGCTCAAAGTAGCACTAAGAGCACATTTATCTTTTCCTTTCTGCGTCAAAGGCGAACTCATTTTCAAAGAACTGGAGCCTGTTATGCTTTTGTTTTTGCGATCACGTCATACGGCATAAAATGGATCACCAGGTTTAAGGGTCGGTAAATCATCGTCATCATCCCCGCTAGCCTTCGTGATCTCCATTCTTGGACCACGACTCGCGTCTAGCATATCTTTTTGGAAACCTTCTCCGAGGTATCTAAGATAACCAGCTTGATCGACGCCAGATTCCATTCCATATTTCATGTCCGCAGCACCACGGAGTAACTCAAAAAACTTATAAACGTTACTCAATATGAAAGATTGGGAAATGGAACACTTGTAATCCTTCGACTCGAGATTTTGGATTTGGTGACCCAAACCGACAATGATATTATCCGTGGCGGCATTCGACGCTTTAAGAGAAGAATTCTCACGCTTCAAAGAGTCATTCTCTCTTTTCAGCGCAGCTATTTCAGCATGCAATGCATCAACATTTTCTTCAGTTTTTTAGCCTTTACTCCAGCATCATGTGCATCGCGTATAGCCTTAACTGACATTTTTTCAGCCTTTCTGGCGCGTAGCCTATCGACAATGGAATTGTGTTGACTCTGAACCTCAGTCATGCCACTATAATCTCGACACAGTCAATATACTGCTACAATAATAGTAGAAAAAATAAGCACCCAAATTGAGCCAAATCCCGGTATCCTAACCTATCTATTACGACTTGTCGATCCAATTGAGGCCATAGACTCCGCATTATCTCTGTCGCCTGTTCCTCCCTCAGTCGATATCCTCCCAGAGTAGCGCTCAAGGATTCTAAATTCTCGTCGTTTTAGGAAATCATAATTAACAAGGCTCCCAACAAGGGCCGACCTCGGATTCCCCGAAGGACGAGGACGCATAAGTGGGGGCAGAGAAATATCTTGAGCCTCTCGAGCCGATTCTTCCTCCGCCAATTTCCTCTTAGTAGCGGTGTACCAATCCTCATCCCCTGAATGGGAGGAACTCGCTACATTAGTATTTCGCACGCTCCTAAACGTGGGATTGGATGCATTGAATCTAGCCATATTGGCAGTAATTCTCTCGTCTTCCGCATTAATTTCTTCCATTATTCCGATCTGACGATTAGTACCAACCTTAACGCGTCCACCAGTGGCGGTTGGTGTCATCACCAATCTCCATGGGACAACATTCTCATGATGTTCAAAATCGCTCACAATAGGCACCCGGGTAGCAGCACTAACGCCACCGAGCCTTGTGGTAGAATGATCAACTGGAGCAACAACGAAATCTCCCGCACCCAAATTATCGGATAGAGTTCCATGGGCCTTAGTCGCATATTCGTTTCTTCCAGTCTCAATTGGGTTTCCTTCCGAAGAAACACTGGTAAATGACGGGCAACCATCAGAGGCCTCCTTTTCCTCGCTCCTTCTCCGAGCATCATAAATATTCTCGGGTGATACCACAGGTTTACTCCGATTACTAGACTTTGTCCTTGCCATGTCAGGTCAATTATGGGGTAATATATGGATCGTTGCGGCAAGAACAAGTTATATGCGCATCGAATCCCTAAAATTCGATGCGGCGGGTAGGTCGAACACTGACGGTTCGATGTTAACTGTGTTAAACGCTGGCGATTCAATGTTACAAATGTCGAACACGCACCGTCCGATGCAGCCTGAAGAGAGGCTAAAAAACTCCCCTGGGAAAGAAAATAACAGTGAGGTGGAAATTGGCCCCTTATATAGGCCCGTACACCGGCAACTGTTACGACCGCATCGAGTAGACCTCATTCGATGCGCCCGCGTTGAATTCAACCTATTCGATGTCTGCACCAACATGCGTCGAACTGCCACTGTTCGATGTGCCCGCATCGAATGCCCAAAATTCCATGTTGCCCTCTATTGCATAGAACGGTCGGATTTCGTCGCACTCAAAATTTTACCATCAATGGAAAACAAAACACAAGACTTTCTAAGTTTGAAACCGCTCTCTAATCGACACCGTCTCCCAAACTGGGGGGACTATGTGATGGGGAGAATTTAAGGTGGGCCCAAATCCAAATTTGGGCCGGCCTAGCAGTAAGGCCCATTAAATACGAGAGCATTGAACAAGTTTTGTTCGATGCGGTTTAATACAAGAGCATCGAACAGGTTTTGTTCGATGCGGTACCTGCATGGAACTGCAGCTGTTCGATGCTGATTCTCCAGCATTTGTAGGGTCCCACGGGACGAGGTCTATAAATACCCCGCCCCTAGACCTTCCAAAGAGAGATCATACCCTATTCCAATCACTACCACATCGAATGCCCCTATTCGACACGATTTATCGTTCGATACTACATAGCATTCGACACTGACATCACTGATCCAAACCAAGATCGAATCAGTCCTCATTCGAGTTACAGTAACATCGAATCATTGAGATTCGATACAACTGCATCAAACCAACCACATTCTATCTACATCAGCATCGAACCAGTCCCGTTCGAGGCGCACATCGAATGTCCCCAATTCGATATGCACGTTAATTTGTCTTATTAGGGTATCTAAGACAATTCAATATTTGTAATAGACAGTATGTGTTACAGCCAAGTTAGTTCGTTTATTATATTGGATTAACGTTATTTTGGTTATTTACATTCCAGTTGTATTATTTTACTGTGTTCTATTACCTTGACGAAATAAGACTAAAATAGGAGGTTTAATTTATGTAGACCTATATATGCCACATATCATTATATGATTGAATGATTGAGGGAAGAAAGAAGGAAATAGAAAATTGAGAATAGACAAATTTCGCTTGCTCGTTTATCAGGCACAAAAAGATTTAGCAAATTGAATAGATTACTCTAACAATTAACTGTTGTACGTGAATACGCATTCCAAGCCCCTACCTATTTGTGTTGCAGCTGCATGGCAAACCACCTCCACAGAAAATGTCACATTAAATAAATGCATGGGAAGTATCCGAGTTGGCACTAAATTGTAGCCCAACACGTGGATAAGTAACTCGCGCACTCTTAAAACCATTAATTAATAATGAGTTAGTTGTTGCACACAGAATCACGTTAATTAAGATTTACGAGACAGTGATACAAAGGAAAGTAGAGGTGGGCAGATTTTGTGCATTAATAATATTTGTAAGTTAGATAATAATCGAAAAGAAAAGAGAAAACAGTGCTTGGCTAGTGTCTTTTCCTCTCACTGTCACTGTGTCACTTCTCACCCTCTCCTCTACTTTTTCAAGCCTTTATTAAATACAACATGATTGGCTTTCTGATACTAAAGTGTGTTGCATTATACAGTCTGAGTCAGAATAAGAAGAATGAAGGTTCGGTTCTTGATTGTAATTCATGATTATATGCTTTCTCCTATTTAGTGCATGTTCTTCTCTCATTTTCATTCTGATGATTCTTTATGGGGCTTGTTTGGTTTTTGCTTTACAGAGTATTTGCGTTTGTAAAATCTTATATAACAAGGTTTCCTCTTGCCCTTTGTTTGACAAAGGTTGTTTGCTTTTAAGTGCAAAAAGCCGACTACATGTTTTATTCGGATGCTTTGTACACTTTTTTCTTGGGTTTCAGGAAATGATTTAGTACATTGTTCAGTTTTTGGCTCTTTTGTTTCTAATCATATATGTGTTTTTAAGCATGTGTGCTCGCTGGTTTATTGTGGTTTTATTTTTTTGTTTTTTTTTTATCTCTTGCAAAAGAAAAACATCTACTACTTGTTTACTCTCTGATTTTTCTTCAGAAATTTGTTTTGAAGCTGGATTTACAAGAAGAGAGAGACAAACGGAGGGCTTTGAAAACAGTTTCTGCTCTTTCAGGTATAAAAGCCAGTTCAATTAATTAAAAATAAATCAAATCAGTTCAATTTCTTTTGCAAAACATGTTCATGTTTCCTTTATTCCTTTTTCAATGAACATTAGTTTCATATTTTGCTCTGTTCCATGTTTTATACTATATGGTTGCAAATTTGTTCTCTGTTTGTTAAAATCTTAATTATAGCCTTGTATGAGTTTGATGTCATGTCCTGATGGGATTAATTATACACTAAAACTTAGACTGATCGCTAGCAAATACATATCCTAGTTACAGGAACAACCATAATGTTTTAATTGGAGTGTTAACTTTCAATCATCGTCATATGAAAAGGGGAAGAAAATATTGATGCAGGACAACTCAGACAATCGTTATTCTGGCTATTATGCTCTTTGGCGAGTCGTTATTAAAGCAAGCTGTGTGATTAAGACACATGGTGTCACTATTGCAGTACGAGGAGGAATGGTGACCTCATTGTCATTAAACTTATTGCAATTGGCAAGCTAGTGACTTACACACATGTGCATGGAACTTAGAGAAATTCAGCCGCACACTCTAAAACTTGGTTATTAAACATGAATTTAACACTTCCAATGTCAATGGGAATTCAAATAACAATCTGTTAGATTAGCGTAGTTGGTTTTTTTGACTCTATTGGTGTTAAACTTAACAGGATTGCCTCCAAAATTGATTGTGTCCATAATGTCAGCTGTGGATGCAATCACTGAATCTTCAATCTATATTGATATTCCGCTCTATAATGCACTATATGTTTTGAAGTTCTGCACCGTGAACTTCTTTTGGTGATATTGTATGTGCCAACTTCAGCATCTTCCTCACTCTTGAGCTTTTCCACAAAATCCATAACACATTAAGTACCTTAGCAAAAGTTGACTTAGTTTGAAAGTAAACGTGGTATCTGTTGTTTGTTTTAGCTTCCAGATTTGAACATTTGAAAAGTGGGGGATTTTAAAAGTAAAGTTTCATTATAAATGTAAACATAGTACATTGCTTTCTTGTCTTTGTAGGGATTGATGAAATCACCATTGATGTAAAAGCAAAGAAACTAACAGTGATTGGAACCGTCGACCCCATAACAGTGGTATCCAAGTTGCGCAAAAGGAATTGGCCAACTGACATTGTCTCGGTTGGGCCAGCCAAAGAGCCGGAGAAGCATGAGAAGCCAAAAACAGAGGAAATCATCAATGATGAAACTAAGAAAGAACAACCAACAGCTGAAGAAGCAAAGAAGAAAGAGCCCGAAAAGATAGAAGCAGAACTTGCGGTCGGCTCACTCATGCCACTTCGACAGTATTATTCGCCAATGAATACGTACTACTATGCCCATCACAGCGTTGAAGAGGATCCAAATGCATGTGTAATCTGCTAAATTCTTGTAAATTAATTTTGTAGGAGTTATGTTTCTTGAGTTTTGGCCTTCCTTCGATTTTAAATTGGTGGAAATCCAAAATAGTTTATAGACAAAAGCAAATCTGGTTATATACATAGCAATGCTACTTTAGTCTGTTTAGGTTTTTGTAATGTGTATATCGGTTAATAATGTAATGCGCTATCATTTTTTGTTACTTATTTTTCTCATCATATTATCATTTCATAATTTGTCAGAGAATCCTGGTGCATGATTAGAAGCTACACTTCCTGGAAGTTACACTTGTTTGTGCAATTGTCATTCTTTGCTGATGAAAATAAATAATTGTTGATCGTAACGGTAACGGGTGTAAAACATAAAACAAATCAGATTTAAAATCGAGGCAAGAGTTGAGTTCTTTCCCTTTAAAATAATATTTGCACCGCTCGGTGCTTACGGTTTAATCGGCAACCGCTTCTCAATATGCAACGACTATCTTCTTAATATGGCAGCACTTCGAATATTAAGAAACGGCGAACTAAAAGATTGTTTTGAACTCTCAGAACAAAATAGACTGAAAGAAAGAATGTTTGTGATTGATTGAAAAATGAAGAAGTAGGGGGTCTATTTATAATTTACGAAAGTTGACCTTGGGGTTGACTGGACGGACATGTCTTTTCCACGTCACAACTTTTCCGCCAGATTTTACACCATTTTGGCTGACTGTGCACCTATTCGGATGAAAGGTGGCACTTATTCTGCTGACGGGGTGTGTAGGTGACTGTTCGCTGACTGGATTTTTCCTCCAGTTTTTACAGCCACTGGACACACTTATTTGACCAGATTCTGACACCTAGTCACGTTTAATTAATTACTAAATCAGTTGCTTATTATTTTCTAAACATTTAATTAATTAGTTAATTAAACTTTGTCCAAAAAGATAAGTATTTAATAGGGAAGCCCAATCTCAAGCTCAAACTCAAACCCAAGCCCATGCCCACGGCCCGTGACCCAGGACCTACAACCCACAACCCAAGCCCGGGTCCGGGTCTGGTCCGGACAGACGGCGGCGTGCGCTTGTGGTCTTGAATTGAAGCATAGCCCATCTAAGCCTTCTTTCCTTCAAAGACTTGTGGTACCCATTGGGGCTCAAACCCCTATCACAAATAAAAAACTTATTAGGTGTACTAGTTTAGCTCAAACTTTCCATGTGGGATGGTGACTTTTCACATTCCCACATATTTCCTTTCATTTCTTCAAGATAACTTATTTCAACTAGCTTACTTGTTCATTTAATTTCTCATTCATCCCACAATGGTTTTTAATAATTAAATATACTAGATTCATCTACACGAAACATAGATTTTATTAAGCTAAAGAAGTTCCTCTTTATAAAAGAGGAACCTATTCAAATAATTTTTCAAAAATATGGAGAATTCATAATTTTTCAACAATCCCCCACATGAATGAAAATTCAATGTGTACATTCGAGATAGTCCAGGCGGAAAGCTTACTGCAACAGGATAGGTAGCTTTTGGCTTTGAACCTTCCTTAGTGAAATACATAGGATTTACTTAGATGATCAGTGAACGCGATGTCTTGAACCGTTCAGCTGTTGGTGTAAACCTAGACAACTGTATTCACACAGTAACTCCCCTAACAAATTTTAGTTCTCATAGTTGTGTCTGTTTTGGCCCTGGACAGCTCTTAGGTTCATAAGTGTTTTTCTTATGAAGCGGCCAGACTTCACACTTATTTAAGTGATCTCCTTCAAAGAGTATACTGTCATACTCTGCTTATATAAGCTTATGAATCATTAAAAGTTAAACTTACCCTTACCTTTTCTTCAGGTAGTACATTCATCGTACACGGGAATGAGTTGGAGTTTTACTCCAAAGTGTTGTTTCTGAATCCTTACAATTTTGTTGTCCCATTGAACCAAGACCTTGGGATCTCCAATCTACATGGTTGGGTTCCATCATGTAGATTGTTTAGTGTTGGGTTTTAAACCCATTCCCCTCAAGAGGCACTATGTTTGATATCTTGGTAGGCCTTTAGTCAACGAATCCGATAAGTTTTCATTTGGTTTTACATAATCAATGGAAATGACACCATTAGAGATCAACTGCCTTATGGTATTATGTCTACAATGAATATCTCTAGACTTACCATTGTACATACCACTTTGTGCCCTTCCAATAGCTGCTTGGTTGTCGCAGTCTATTAAAATAGCAGGCACTGGCTTATTCCAACAAAGAATGTCCTCAAGAAAGTTACGAAGCCATTCTGCTTTTCACCAGCCTTATCCAAGGCAATAAACTCGGATTCCATCGTGGAGCGAGCTATACAAGTTTGTTTTGAGGACTTCCACGACACAACTCCACCTCCAATGATAAAGATGTAATCGCTGGTGGATTTAGTGTCGTTAGAGTCTGATATTCAGTTTGCATCACTATATCCTTCTAATATAGTTGGATATCTATCGTAATGTAATCCACAATCTAAGGTGTGTTTTAAATACCTACGTATTCTAATTAACGCTTTCCAATGATCTTTGTTTGGATTACTCGTAAATCTACTCAATTTATTAACTGAGTATGCAATATCCGGACCAGTTCATGATATACATGAGACGACCTATTATTATCCTGGCATATTCTACTTGAGAGACATGTTCGCCATGATTTTTGCCTAAGTGTAGACTCAAGTCTACTGGCGTCTTAGCCAGAGGACCGTCATATGCATTGTATTTCTTAAGTACAGTCTCAATATAATGAGATTGTGACAACAAGATCTCATTTGACGTCTTAGTGATTTTAATCCCTACTATGACATCAGCGACCCCTAAGTCTTTCATGTCAAAATGTTTGGTCAACATTTTCTTGGTATTCATGACTAAGTCATGATTACTTCCCATGATTAACATATCGTCTACGTATAGGCAGGCGATCACGTAATCATTAGGTGTGCCTTTTACGTATACGCATTTATCACATTCATTAATTATGAAACAATTTGACAACATTGTTCTGTCAAATTTTTTATACCACTGCTTTGGTGCTTGTTTAAGACCATACAATGACTTAATGAGTCTACACACCTTTTTCTCCTTTCCTGGAGTGACAAACCCTTTAGGTTGCTCCATATAGATTTCTTCATCTAATTCACCGTTTAGAAATGTTGTCTTGACATCCATTTGATGTATTTCTAGACCTTTCAATGTAGCAATAACAATGAGCACTCTAATAGATGTGATCCTGGTCACATGTGAATATGTGTCAAAAAAATCAAGGCCTTCTATCTGTTTAAACCCTTTAGCCACCGATCTGGCCTTATACTTGTCAATAGATCCATCTGCTTTATACTTTCTCTTCAGTATCCATTTTGCAGCCCAAAGGTTTTCTATCCACTGGGAGATCAACCAACTCCCACGTGTGGTTGTGCAAAATAGACTCTATTTCTCTATTGATAGCTTCTTTCCAAAAGGGAGCTTCTGGAGAGGACAAGGCTTCACTTATTGTCCTCGTTTCGTTTTCTAACATATAATTCAGAAAATTAGGACCATAGCTTTTAGCTGTTTTAGCCCCTTTACTGCGTCTAAGTTCTTCATCTTCCTGATGATTATCCTTCGCAGCTTCATAGGTTCTTTTAAGGGAACCAGATTCTTTTCTTTCTTTGCAAGGATATATATTTTCAAAGAATATTACATTCCTTGACTCAATGATCATATTTTCATTAATATCAGGAATTGAAGACTTATGTACTAAGAAGCGATATGCACTACTGTTGTGCGCATATCCAATGAATATACAGTCAACGGTCTTAGGTCCTATCTTTACTTGTTTAGGTACTTCTAACTTTGCTAAACACCCCCACACTTTTAGGTATTTGTAGAAAGTCTTTTGACCTTTCCATAACTCAAAAGGGGTTTCATTTCTATTTTTATGAGGTAACTTGTTTAATATATGATTTGCTCAGAGGATTGCATCCCCTCACAAGTTCTGTGGTAAACCAGAACTGATCAACATGGCATTCATCATCTCCTTAAGAGTATGATTTTTGCGTTCAACAATTCCATTTGATTGTGGTGAATAAAGAGATGTTGTTTGATGAATGATGCCTGAGGAAGCACAAAATTCGTCAAATGGAGCTCCATATTCTCAACCTCTATCACTTCGGATAGTTTTTATTTGTTTGCCAAGCTGATTTTCAACCTCAAGTTTGTAGATTTTAAAAGCTTATAGAGCTTCATATTTACTTCTGAGTAAGTAGACTATGCAGTATCTTGTGCAGTCATCAGTAAAAGTAATCATGTACTTTTTACCACCTCTAGTTTGCACAAATTTTAAGTCACATATATCGGTGTAAATTAAGTCTAGAGGTTCTGTGTTTCTTTGTACAGAAGGAAACGGTAATTTGGTTAATTTAGCATCTACACAAATCTCACATTTATTTTATGATTCGATATTGAATGACGGCAATAACTCTAAGCTTACTAGTTTTCGTAGAGTATTGAAGTTAACATGTCCTAATCTAACATGTCATAAATCTGAACACTCAACCAATTAAGAGGACGACAAAAAATCAATTGAGTCAGCTCTACCATGTCAGGCTCATATACCTTAGTTGAAGATGTTATAATTTTCTTGGTCCACTCATGTTATCAATTTATTGACTTTTGTGAGTTTTGTCTTTTGGACAAACTTATGGATAAAAATATGAACACGTATTATTGAGTTTTGTCTTTTGGACAGACTTATGGATAAAAATATGAACACGTATTATTAAGCGAGATCAATAACTCATGGGTTAAAAACTTGTTAAAAATAATAGGTTGGGGCAATTATTGTACATCTGAAAATGTTTGTTAGTAGTTTGTGAAAGAGAGAATGGTTTGGAAAATTTACAGGCAGGGGCGGATCCAGAAATATTAGGTTGGGGGGGGGGGGGGGGGTGGAACAATTTTGCAATTTTTTTGTTAAAATGAACTTTAAAGAAAAAAAATTAACACCGTATTAAGTTCTCCTTTTATTCAATATATATAGTTATTCTAAAAAGGGCACAAAACTTGCTTTTCATTTTTCATTCCTGGAAGTGTCTTTTTTTCTTCACATTGTTTAATTATCTATTGGGGGGGGGGGGGGGGCAAACAATTTTGCAATTTTTTTGTTAAAATGTACTTTAAAGGAAAAAAATTAACACCGTATTAAGTTCTCTTTTTATTCAATATATATAGTCATTCTAAAAAGGCACAAAACTTGCTTTTCATTTTTCATTCCTGGAATTGTCTTTTTTTCTTCACATTGTTTAATTATCTATTATATGTGACACAAATGAGCTCTATTTCGTCTTACTTATTGTGGCAATATGGTTCAACTAGTTGAATCTGGTTGAGATCCAAAATGTTGAGTTGGGATAAGACTGAGTTTATATTGGATCCACAAATATGGATCATATATAAACTTCAACTCAATCTCAATCTCCATCAACTTTTTCTCAATCTAAGAAGAACTTCTTAGGTTGGAATTCTCAACCAAATTTCAACTCAACCTAAAATTTTAAAATTGTTCAAATAGTCAAATACCTCTAAAGTTTTATAAAATACATTATAATCTATAACCCCCAAAATTAACAAAATCCCGATAAAAACAGAAAAATTGCATTTTCACCATCCAAACGTTGGAATTTGGCAAAAATCACGTCGTCGTAAGACTTTAGTCTTACGTTTTACTTAAATGGTCGTTTTCGCCTGAAAAAATAGTATCACTTGTAAAAAACGGGCTCCGTTGACAAAAAAAATCCCAATAAAAAAATACAAAGATGGCATTTTCACCATCCAAACGTTGAAATTAGGCAAAAATCACATCGCCATAAGACTTTTGGCTTACGTTTTGCTTAAATGGTCGTTTTCTCTTGAAAAATTGGTATCACTTGTAGAAAACGGACTCCGTTGACAAAAAAAATCCTGATAAAAATAGAAAAATAACGTTTTCATCATCCAAACGTTGGAATTTAGCAAAACTCATGTCGCCGTAAGACTAAAGTCTTACGTTTTGGTCAATGGTCGTTTTCACTTGAAAAAGGTGGTATCACTTGTCAAAAACGGACTCCTTTGACAAAAAAAATCCGATAAAAAAAAACGACGTTTTCACCTTTCAAACGTTGAAATTTGGCCAAAATCACGTCGGCGTAAGACTTCAGTCTTATGTTATGCTTCGATTACCATTTTTATTCGAAAAAGTAGTATCACTTGTCGAAAACGAGTTTCTAAAAATATACAGTACAAAATATTTTTTTTGAATTTTACGTGTATTGTGTATCTTTTTTGGTAAATTTCGACCGTAGTGTGCGTTTTAGGTGTAGTGCATATTTTTTCATGAATTTTGGGCATAGTGTGTGTTTTTTGTGTAGTGTATCTTTTTTACGTAAATTGAGTTTTATTAAAAAATAATAGAGATTTGGTTTGAGTTGATATTTAAGTTGACTTTCGATCTGCTTTTGGTTGAAATAGATCTTAACTCAAGTGAATCTCAACTCAACCTTATATGGATCCAATTCTATAAATCTGTATCAAATATAGATGATCTACATAACCAGATTCATATTGACACACCTAGTCTTACTCCCTTCAACAAAGCATTATTTTCCATATAAACACATATATATATACACATATATATTTAGTATCACGTGAAATTTCTTTTTGTTGTTTATTCTTAGTTTGAAAGTATAAGCTAAACTTCTGTTTATGAGGATATTAAATTAATAACTAAATATTTCTTAAAATTACTAATACAACATATAAGAAATCATCTTTTGAGTGAGTTGTTATAATATCCTGTTCAGTGTTAACTAATTTCTCTTACCATTACACACTTTAATTAACGTAACTCTAACAACAAAAAGGGGCCCAACAACAAAATGATCGCAAATAATTCACAATCTACTTTGGTGATGGATCAAGGCTTGGGGGGGCAAACTGCAATTTTTAGAAAGTGCCAACAAAGTTAACAATTTGAGAGGAGCTCGGGGGTGCATTGCCCCTACATGCACCCGCTGGCTAGCCTTTCTACTGTCATAGGCTAATGTCTAATTTTTTCAACGAAAAGAAAGGGAAAACAAAAAGTAATTTCTTGTTTAGCCTGTTGTATACGGGACTTTAAGATATATATTACAGATATATAAACTTTTTTCTGGTAAAAAGTTGATTATACTTATATACTTTGGTTTCATATCTTGAGTTATTTTGTAATGTAACTTATTCGATTGCATATTATCGTCGGTCCCCTTTACCCTCAGCACGCATGCATGGTCGGTCCAGTGGGCCATATAAAGGTAAGTAAAAGACGCTAATTCATGATGATAAACTTCATTTTAAGAAAAAGCAAGACCTACCCAGAGATTCACTTCTAATTTAGTACTTCCAAATGAAGAGAGACAAACCCAGTGGTTGTCAAGGTTTTTTTGTACCATGTCACATTGATAAGACGTGTAAAACTGGTGAAACTAGAGGTGGATAAAGCACGTTGCAAGAAGTTCTTTTTCTTTTCTTTTCCTTTCCTTTTTTTTTATAAATTTTACACCATAGAGGCTGTCAAAGACGTTCACGCAACATAATAAAATATTTTATTTAAAAGAAATTTGCGAGTTAAAGGATTGACGAATTATGGTTTCCCAACAGCCTGATAAGTTGAGACAAAATTATAGATCATTACGCTCAATAAAAAAAAAAGAATAAAAATAGATCATAACAGATATTACGTCCAATGAATCATTGGTCATCTAAAATTATTTTGGTCTTATTTCGTCAGGGTAACAAAACGGTTATAATATGCCAATTAATTTCCAGAATAATGCTAGTCAAATAGAATTCAGACTAGCTTGGTCCGGAACTCCTATTACAAGCTGACTAGGCTTAATAAATAAAATTACAATGTACAAAATGTGTATCGAACGGCAGGAATCCGATCTAAATTATATCGAATCTGGTACGTTCGATACTGAGTACGCTTGATGGTCCAATATCGAACTGAGGCCTTTCGATCTATAAGAGTATCGAACTGTGGTCCTTCGATGTAAGAATAAACTAGCTTGCTGAGTATCGAATCAGTCTGCTTCGATCGAACGTAGTGTAGGGACTTCGATCGAACTTGGGGACTTCGGTCGAATGTTGATGGTTCGATGCTGAGTGAATTGATGATAATCGGAATGCGTGCTGAGAATGTCAAGGGACAGAGTATTTATAACCCCCGTCCCGCTGGTCCCAGTGGTTGTTGGGGAAAATGCATCGAACTGAGATGGTTCGATCAAGTCGTTAGATCGAACCATGTCCGTTCCACGTCCGTTCGATACTGGTTTAGAATCGAATTTTGTGTGTTCGATGTACTATTACAGTTGGGCTTTTCTCCTTGGGCCGACCCAATATTAACATTGGACCATTCCTAAAATACCCCCATCATATAGTCCCCCCAGTTTGGAAGACGGTATCGATCAGAGGGTGTGTTCCAAACTTATAAATTATATTGTTGGTTTGTATCTCTATGATTATTATTTTGATAATGTTGAAAGTCATGTCTCCGATTGGGAGGCGGTCTCGAACAGAGACCGGGTTCCAATTATGGAGACCTGAACAATCGTCGTTGAAAATCATGCCCCCGATTGGGAGGCGCGGTCTGAAAGACGCGCATCTCATTGTATTTTTCCTCAACCTTTTTATTAATGTTGGTGTCGTCGATCGAACGTTCTTTGTTCGATCTCGTGGTCTGCATCGAATGTTGGTGGTTCAATGTTGATATCGCGTATTTCTGTTGTTCGATCAAACCAATGGCGTTCGATGCTGAAATGTACATCGAATCAGGACGATTCGGTGATTAACTTAATGGGCCTGATGGGCCTTTCCAGCGCCTATATAAAGGGAGAAGGTGTTGAAGAAGCTCATTCTGCCTTCTACTGAACTCACGCTAAATTGTAAGTAGTATCGAATGAGCGTGGTTCGATACAGGCTGCATCAAGTGCTTCTTGTTCGATGTTAGATGTATCGAACGATTATTATTCGATCTAATGCCATAGAAAAAAAATTCATGTTTTTTGCTGAATGAGTAGGTTTCGGCTCTAGTTTAATTTAACAATTTTTTGTATTTTTTTCAGGCAATTTTCTTCTCAATTGTTGCCAAATTTCCAGCTGTAACCAAGGTAAAGGATTATGTGCTTACTTGCGGGTCACGTTATTTTTGCTTTTATATGTTTATTTGAACTTGTCGAGTAGGTGTCGTAAGTGCCGAGAGTGACGTAGCGCGTAGCCAGTCATTTTTCTTTTTTATTTTATTTCAGTTTGTGTCTATCAAGATGGTGAGATCTGAATCGACCCCAGGGAGTGAGTCTAGTAGCGGCTCAAGCTCCAGTTCAGTCAACTCTGTGGTGAGCCCTGCAAGTGCTCCCCCGGGTTCAAGTATTCCTCGAGAAGATGAGAATGAGCTTATCGACATTGATTTTGTCGACTCGCCTATGGGTGATCATCTAGGTGATAACAATGATTAGACGTCCTGGCAAGGTGGAGACGATAATTTTCAATCTTCTTCATCGGAGGATAACCGTGCCTCCAGTGAAGTAGGTGAAGATATAAAAGCCATCAATATGGAGATTGATGACTACGCGGAGGTCCCAAAGATGGCGTATAACACTTATGTGTCACGATTGCAGCATAGACGCTCGTCCTTGCGTGAAATGTTTAATATAGCCATTAGGTATAAGTTAGTTATTTCCGGTCCGGACGAGCGCATACATTCACCCCCGCCCAGTCATCTCACAATTTTTGTGGCCAGCTGGCGAACGGGTTGCGATTTCCCATACATGTCGAAGTCAAATTCATTCTAAGGTCCATCGGGATTGTGCCAAGTCAGCTGACGCCGAACTCGTTCTGGCAAATCATCGGTTTTATCATCCTGATGAAGGCTTTAGGCGAACCTCAAGGTCCTGATCAATTTTGCGCCCTCTTCGAAGTTTGTAGGAGGGAAGTGGATTTTTACCATGTAAAGGCTCTGAGGCATCGCAAGTTTCTGAGTGGCGGGGCCACTAGCTATGGAAAGAATTGGAGAAAATGTTATCTGTACGTTAAGGAGAGCTATGAGGGAGAATTCGCGGCATTCCGTCGTGATTGGTTTGGGGGTGCTCGGGTTGCAATATCGCCTGGTGTACTCTCACCTTCATGGGACTGTAATTTTGTCCCTAATTTAGTTCGTGATCACCAGTTTAACGTTAAAAGACTGGTAGAGAATCGTGTGTTGTCTTTAGATGGGTTATTTCCAGTTCCCTATAATGGCAGGTTTACGCTTGGTAATGATTCTACATTTTTTACTTGGTCTTATGTTTCGTTTTCACTGTTATGATGATACTAATATGTGCTTTTCATTTCAGGCGAATTCATCATGGACCGCCATGCCAGGATCAATTGAGCTCTTACTACTGAGAACAAAGGTTCTCAGACAACCGTTGTTCCCCCGATTCCACCTCCAAGGAAGAGGAAGAGCAAGAGTAAGAAAACAGCAACCGAGGGATCGGCGTCGACCCCCATTGAGGCTCCAAGAGATCCTTTTGAGGATATTTTAGGGCAAGGTCGCGCGACTACTCCCCCTCCTGACGATCTCGGCCATGCAGGGGGTTTTGATAAAGCTGCAGCCAAACAAGGCCTCAATGTCGAAGGTGCTGCTCAAGCTAAAAGGAGGAGGGTCCATCAGACTCGCTCCCGAACCGGGGGTGTTATACCCCCAGCACCGTGAACCACAGGTCCGACGACTGTTGGCGGTTGCGCTGCTGTAGAGGAAACAAGCATTAGAGCGGGGCCAAGCCATGGCCCGTGGGTCCACGTGGGGGAGTTTGAGATTTCAAAGGAAGAGGCGACCAATGCCTTGAAACTCCTCCTTCCAAATCTTGCAGTTCCTCATCCCGTGTCTGCCGAGGAGAGGAAGATGGTGGAGCGGAATGCTCTTCATCTTTTAAGCACAGTAATATTTTATATTCCGACTGCATTATATTAGATATGTATTTTGTTGCATATCGGCCTTTAACCCCATGATGTTTTCTCTTTAGGGTGGCGGGATAGTGGATGCCATGTTCGCTAGGTTAGTCCAGGCTCATGGACAACAACAGGCCGGAGCTGACTTTCGTGGCAGTGACCCTGATGATTTGAGTGCCGCTCTCGAGGATAAGGAGAGGGCATTGCAAAAGGTGAAGGAGTACGTAACTCGAGCTCTCGGTGACCGAGAAGCAGCGAGGCTTGCACAGAAGGCCGTCGATCAGCTTCAAATGCAAGTCGGCAACCTTTCGTCCAGTAAAGGTGAGCTGGCGAAATGAGTTACTGTACTGGAGAAAGAACTGGCGGTCGGAAAAGAAAGGTCTGATCGGGCTGAGGAGATAGGATATGCTTGCGGCCTCAGTGAGGTATAGAAATTTTACTTGAGTAGAAGTCTTTATTCTTTTATTCTTCCTTGTTAATCTCTTTAACATTGTACATGTTCCTTCCGTGCAGCAACGGGTTGAAATTGCTGAGAAGTTCCTCCAGAGCAATACCTTTGGAGAGATAAGTGCTCGGAAGGGTTCCTGGGAAGCCCCGAAAGCTCAGGTGCTCACGGTGCAACAACTCTACAACACCAAATATGTTCGTGGGCGTTTTGACCCTACTTGGCTCGATCTTTCATTGGGCCTAATAGAGAGATTTTGCCGCCTACCGCGAATGATCACCCAGCTTCTCCGAATGAGTTCGTTGTGCTTCTCGAGAGCGACAACCTCGTTTATTGGGGAATTTCTTCACCACCTCCGATGCCGCCCATCTATCCTTCCTCCGAAGATGAGGATGGTGCCGGCGCCTGAGTGCTTCGGCCTTTTATTTTATAATGAACAATTTTCATTCTGTTTTCTGGCGCTGCGATGCCCTTTTATGTTTTGAACAATCTGAATAATTGCATCGTAATCGCACGTTTTTCGTGTTATTTTTCAATGATATGCTTTTTTCGTTGGCTCGTATTCATTGCCTTTTCTTTCAATCGCTATTATTGCGTTTTACCTTATTTTGACAACTAGAGCGTCATTTCGTATTTATGAAAGGTATATGTATCTCTTTGAGACGTAGGATTAGTGTTTTTTACTACTAATATAACGGTCGTTCCGTTTTTCATTTTTTGGGATTGCGGTATCTCGCGCCACTTTGTACGAAGTGTCCATCCCTTCTCATTTTTGGGATTTGCGGTATTTCATGCCACTTTGGACAGAGTCTCCATCCCTTTATCATTTTCGGGATTTGCGGTATCTCGTGCAACTTTGGACAGAGTCTCCGTCCCTTTTCCTTTTTAGAATTTGCGGTATCTCGTGCCACTTTAGACAGATTCTCCGTCCCTTTATCATTTTCGAGATTTGCGGTATCTCATGCCACTTTGGACATAGTCTCCGTCCCTTTATCATTTTTGGGATTTGTGGTATCTCGTGCCACTTTGGACAGAATCTTCGTCCCTCTTCATCTTTGGGATTTACGGTCTCTTGTGCTACTATGGGCAGACTCTCCGTCCTTTTATTTATTTTGGATTTATGGTATCTCGTACCACTTTAAGAAGAGTCTCTGTCCCTTCATTTCTTCTGGATTTACGGTATCTCGTACCACTTTAGGCAGAGTCTCCGTCCCTCTTCATCTTTGGAGTGAACCTATTTTAGGTCCTACATAAAATTGAGAGTATGCATGCCTCAGCATAGTTAGTTGTTTCACAATTCTTATTTATGCAGATGATAATATAATTGATAAATCAAAGCGTTTCTTTTGGAAACGAGTTCATATAAAGAGAATAGGAGAGGGTTTTGATTGCAAAATCCGCTCTCCTATGTCCTTCGAGGCGGCCTTAGTGGCTCAAGTCTTCGGTGTCCTTGTTTGAAGTTGGTACATGCCTGCCCCTCATGCTTGTTAGGGTAGAGGGGACGAATTAAAGTTGTTCAAAATATTCGGGAAATTGATGACTTGCAAGAATTAAATTGGGGGACTTTAGTCAATGTGTTCCATTTCCATGTGGGCCAGTGCTCTTGCTGCTACTTGCTCCACCTACGGTTGCTCTCAAAGCGATGTCGCATAGCATTTTCGACCTTCAATGTGGTCTGCAATCACTTCACGGGTTCCGACAGGAGTGGGAAATTTTCCCATCTGGTGGTAAGTTGACGGCAAAGCTCGGAACGCGGTTAGCGTTGGCCTTCCTATGATACCGTTGTAAGAGAAAGGCATATCAACAACCACATAACTCGCCAGCAGTGTTCTCCTCTGAGGCGCGGTTCCCAGTGAGGTGGGAAGTGTAATCAATCCACGAGGCACGATCTTCAGGCCTCTGAATCCATGAAGCGAGGTTCTTACCGATTCTAATATCTCGCCATTCAGCCCCATTTTATCCAACGTGGAGTTGAACAGCACATTAACTGAGCTACCATGGTCTACCAGCATTTTAGTTACATCACCAACGGGGAATCTAGATTTGCTGTTTGAATGGCTTGGGGCCTCAGCTTGCGCAGACCCGCTGTCGAGAAAGTGATCTCTTCCTGTGGCATTTCCTCGATCCTTAAAATGTTAACGAAGCCGAAAAACCTGTCTGATTCAACGAGCCTTGAAATTTTTTTTCTATCGTTCGTGGAATCCGCCCCCACTGGACCACCTGATATCATATTTATCATTCCCCTTCTGATGTTGTTGTTTTTAGTTTGATGATTCAACAAATGTGGATGATCGACTATCTTCTGCTTGTCTTTTTTGGGCGATAGCGATCTATCCCTTTCAGTGTTGTCCTCTTGCTCTTTCATCTTTTTTACAAACTCTACTAGTTTTTCGTCCTTCATTAGTCATTCGATCTCGTCCTTGAGATCCTTGCAATCCTCAATTTCGTGGCCCTTCTGATTGTGGTATTTATAGAAGTGGTTCGAAAAGCTTGTTGCCTTTGAATCCTTCATCT
This sequence comes from Linaria vulgaris, assembly GCA_948329865.1. Classification (NCBI taxonomy): domain Eukaryota; kingdom Viridiplantae; phylum Streptophyta; class Magnoliopsida; order Lamiales; family Plantaginaceae; genus Linaria; species Linaria vulgaris. The sequence continues at coordinate 79,010,882 of OX415250.1, read as the reverse complement.
TTCTGGGCTCTTTCAGCCACCTTTTCCTTTTTGCCGTTCTGAATACTATCATGATGCTGGAATTTAGGGGCGTATATTGCCTTGGCGATGTGTCTCGGTATCTGTTATTCCTGTTTCTTTTGTTGTTGTTGCGGTTCTGGTCCTCTTGTCATCTTTCCTTATTATTTGGGGGCGCGATAACGGCTAACTTGGTTGCCATCATCTCTTCATGGTTGACCACCCCCTGAGCTATCTTGTTTATCTCCTCGATGGTTCTGGGGTTCCGCCTGAGCAAGTCGTTGCTGAAGACTGTATTGGTAGTTGCTCGGAAGAGTATACTCATCACCATCTCTCCACTTGGGCTGTCAATTCTTAGCAGCTCTGCGTTGAAATGCCTCATGAAGTCCTTTAGACTTTCATTGGTCTCCTGCTTCATTGAATACATGTGGGAATGGTCTAAAACCAGTCTCGTCTGACTTGAGAATTGGTCCTCGAACATGTCCCTTAACTGTTTGTAGGTTTTGATTGTCCCCGGAGCAATTTGAGTAAACCAATTCATCACTACCCCGACCAGTAGTGATGGACTGGTCAGTAGTGTTCTCCTCTGAGGCGCGGTTCCTAGTGAGGTGGGGAGCGTAATCAATCCACGAGGAACGATCTTTGGGCCTCCGAATCCATGAAGCGAGGTTCTTACCGGTTATAGTATCTCGCCATTCAGCCCTATTTTATCCAATGTGGAGTTGAATAGCACATTAACTGAGCTACCATGGTCTACCAACATTTTAGTTACATCACCAACGGGAAATCCAGATTTGCTGTTTGAATGGCTTGGGGGCTCAGCTTGCGCAGACCCGCTGTCGAGAAAGTGAACTCTTCATGCGGCATTTCCTCGATCCTTAAAATGTTAGCGAAGCCGACAAACCTATCTGATTCATTAAGCCTTGAAATTTTCTTTCTGCCGTTCGTGGAATCCGCCCCCACTAGACCACCTGATATCATATTTATCATTCCCTTTCTGACGTTCTTGTTTTCAGTTTGATGATCCAACAAATGTGGATAATCAACTATCTTCTGCTTGTCTTTTTTGGGCGATATCGATCTATCCCTTTCAGCGTTGTCCTCTTGCTCTTTCATCTTTTTTACAAACTCTACTAGTTTTCCGTCCTTCACTAGTCATTCAATCTCGTCCTTGAGATCCTTGCAATCCTCGATTTTGTGGCCCTTCTGATTGTGGTATTTACAGAAGTGGTTCGAAAAGCTTGTTGCCTTTGAATCCTTCATCTGTCTGGGCTCTTTCAGCCACCTTTTCCTTTTTGCCATTCCAAATACTGTCATGATGCTAGAATTTAGGGGCGTGTATTGCCTTGGAGATGTGTCTCGGTACCTGTTATTCCTATTTCTTTTGTTTTTGTTGCGGTTCTGGTCCTCTTTTTATCTTTCCTTATCTTTCGGGGGAGCGATAACGGCTAACTTAGTTGCCATCATCTCTTCATGGTTGACCACCCCCTAAGCTATCTTGTTTATCTCCTCGATGGTTCTGGTGTTCCGCCTGAGCAAGTCGTCGCTGAAGACTGTATTGGTAGTTGCTCGGAAGAGTATACTCATCACCATCTCTCCACTTGGGCTGTCAATTCTTAGCAGCTCTGCGTTGAAATGCCTCATGAAGTCCTTTAGACTCTCATTAGTCTCCTGCTTCATTGATTACATGCGGGAATGGTCTAAAACCAGTCTCGTCTGACTTGAGAATTGTTCCTCGAACATGTCCCTTAACTGTTTGTAGGTTTTGATTGTCCCCGGAGCAATTCGAGTGAACCAATCCATAACTACCCCGGCCAAGGCAGTGGCAAATATTCTGGCTTGTACGTTCTTCTTGAACCCGTACAAGGTCAATTTGTTGTCTAGATGGAAGAGATGATCGCGGGGATCAGATTTTCCATCGTAAGGTTTCAAATCGGGTATCTTTTCCCCGTGCCCTAGGATTTCTGCCTCTATTTCTTCAAAAAATGGAGAGCTCCACAGAGCACTTCCTATTCGCTCCATTCGGCCTTCGACCATTGTTTTTTCCCTTTCAAGCTTTTCTAGCTTTTTTACCACCTCATCGTGCTCCTTCCTGGAGTCGCGTCTTTATGTGCGTCTCTTCTCATTATTCTCCTCTTGTCTTCTCGGTTCATCGTTCTGACTTTCCTCTCTTTCTCTTTTTCTCTCATCATGGTGCCTCCTAGATTGCACCTCCACCGAGTTTGGTTTGTCTCTGCGGTCTTCCTTATGCGATTTTTCCTTATTTTGGATCTCCACCGAGTCTAGTCTCTCTCTTCTGCCATCCTGATTGAATTTCTCCTTGTTTGCTTTTTCGGAAGTACAGTCGTGGAAGCCTATTCCCTTATTGCCTCAGCGCGTCCCGCGAGCAGTGGTGTTTGCATCGGTGGCGCGGGAGCCAGACACTCAGCCAGTGCAGATTTCACCATGGCCATTATTTCATCTCTCAAATTGTTTGGGAGCGCAACTGTGGTTGTTGTCGCTCCAGTCGCGCCTGCATTCGGCGTAGGTACGCCCTCTGCTTGCATTTCTGGCATTTCTCGCCTTGCGGGCATCAGCACCCCAGCGGGTAATGTTGAGGGTCCCGCGACTTCAGGGACAGTTTGACTTGTTGTCGTACGGTTGACCTCTGCATTTGTGCTTTCAACTGCTCTACTACGCGATCTGGTAATTCTAGATGCCATGCCTACTAAACAAGGAAATGTGGTATTCCCACATACGGCGCCAGTATTTTGGTCTTATTTCGTCCGGGTAACAAAATACCGTAAACGGTTACAATATGCCAATCAATTGCCAAAATAATGCTAATCAAATAGAATTCGGACTAGCTTGGTCCGGAACACCTATTACAAGCTGACTAGGCTTAATAAATAAAATTACAATGTATAAAATGTGTATCGAACGGCAGAAATCCAATCTAAACTGTATCGAATCTGGTACGTTCGATACTAAGTACGCTTGATGGTCCAATATAGAACTGAGGCCCTTCGAACTATAAGAGTATCGAATTATGGTCCTTCGATGTAAGAATAAACTAGTTTGCTGAGTATCGAATCAGTTTGCTTTGATCGAACGTAGTGTATCGAATGCAGAGACTTCGATCGAACGTGGGGACTTCGATCGAATGCTGATGGTTTGATGCTGAGTGAATTGATGATAATTGGAATGCATGCTGAGAATGTCAGGGGACAGGATATTTATAACCCCCGTCCCGCGGGCCCTATTGGCTGTTGGGGAAAGTGCATCGAACTGAGATAGTTCGATCCAGTCGTTAGATCGAACCATGTCCGTTCGATACTCGTTCAGTATCGAATTTTGCATGTTCGATGTACTAGTACAGTTGGGCTTTTCTCATTGGGCCGACCCAATACTAATATTGGGCCATTCCTAAAATACCCCCATCAAAAGCGAATTGATTATTTTGTTTCTATTTTAATTTAAGAAATATGTTCTTCAAATGCAAAGTAGAAGCTTAATTAGAAATACAATCTATTTCAGTTATTGAAACGAATATTTTTTATAAATTATTTCTAAAATTCTGTAAATCAAGTCACGTCTTTAGAAAATATAGTGAAAAACTTTGGCTAAAAAGACATGGTGAAAAATAGCCATATGATGTAATTGTAACATTTACAATTTAAGAACATAGTGTTAATTCTGGTTTGGCGCCTCGAAGTATTTATAGACAAAATAGATAAACAATTTGTGTGTCTTTTGCTTTTTGAGGTTTGTTTTTTTTAATATTGTTGCACAAAACAAATGATAGAGCACAATTTTTAAGCTGCTATAAATTTTGAATATGTTTTTGAAAAAAGAAATTACTGTAAACAACAAAACGAACACTCATTAAATTGTTGTTAATAAATAAAGAGTCAACGATTACATAAAGTCAATCATGCATCTCGACTTATAAGCAGCATTCCAAAATTAATCAACCATCCTCCGCCACGGCTTATTAATATTGCAAAAATGGCGCTTTACAAACATGTTCTAGGAAGTTGAGGGGAACGAGTTTATAAACACTCCAAGTGAAGATAATTAAATTAGAGATAGAGTATACTAGCGTTTTCAGACCCGGACCGGTCATAGAACCGGTGAGGCTACTAGGTAGTGGGTCAGCAGGTCGGACCGATCGTACCACTGGTTAGATCGATTTGTTGACTTTAGTCAATGTTCAATAAAATATCTAATTTAAAATTTCAAACTTCAATTGTATAACATAAGTCATGATAAAATACTCGAGTCCTCAACTACAAAATCTCTAAATAAATATATCATGATATTATATTATCAGAGTTAATCACTAAATAAGCAAACAAAATATTAAACAACTTTAAATTCAAATCTAAAACTCAAATTCATACCAAAATAATAAAATAACAGACAAAAATACAAAATAATCCACAATTAAGAAACTCTAACAAATAATAGAACTTAATGGGCTTAATATAAAATATTGTAGCATACTATACTAGCAAAATCTGATCTAAGGCTCAGTTCTTAATTTAAATCAACTCCCCAAAGTCCAATATTATTTTGTCATATAAAAAGCTAATGCCAGCCCTAAAACTCATCTTTTTCATTCCATTCTCTTTTTCTTTTTTTATTCAACTTCTTTCATCTTTTTCTTTTCTTAACATTTTTTGGGTCTTCTTTTGTAATCTTTTTAATGTATATGTGTGGTTAAATATTATTTCTTTAGTTTATATTTCGAGTTGCTTTAAACGTTGATGTGCAAAATTCATTAAAAATTAAGAGATTTGTATTTAATGTGTTGTTGTTGAAGTTAAAATGGGCAAATATTACAAAATTTTATGAGAGGATCAGAATTCTCATTAAACATTTTGAGGGGCTGACATGTAATTACCAAAAAGCAAGAGAAAAAAAAAGGAACAGCGGTTGGATAGCCGAACCTGTTTATCGGGTTGACCGGTAAAACTGACCAATTCCCCGATCGACTCGGCATTGCATTTTGACTCGTTTTTTGGGAGAACCGGACCGGACAAGACACCGGTTCCGAGTCAGATCGGTCGAACCGGTCGAACCGATTCGATTCTAAAAATGGTTGAGTATACTATAAATATGAGAGGTACAAGCAAAAAGTTAGAGAATGTTAAAATCCGTGAAGAAAATCTAACCCACAAAACTTTAATCTTGTGAAACTTTTACGATTTTACAATCAAAAGTGAAAACTGATCTAAAAGCTTTGAAAGTAAAGGAAAAACTGAAAGATATTATTGATCTTGAATCTTGATTACAAGTATGAAAGAGATGAATCTAATTGTGTACTTTACAATGTGAGCTCTACCCTCTATTTATACAACAAATCTAACCCAATCTACAACATGAATCAGTTGAGATGAGCCTTAATTTGAAGCTGAAAGTGAGATGGATTTGGACTTTCCCGAAATGGCAGGTTGTTACCAATTGTCTTAACCATTTTATGAATTCTTTCCTAAAATGGAAAGTTTCCAGTTTGCTGTTAATTTGTAGGATTTAAGACCCTCCCCCCCCCCCCCCCCCTTCAAGAGGGGCATGGATATCCAAGAGGCCCATCTTGCACATTATGTTGTTGAAGGCTTGAACAGGCAAAGGTTTTGTCAATATGTCTGCCACTTAGTGAGAATTTGAAATGTGAACCACTTTGATAATATTTTTGCTTCTCTCTTACAAAGTGACAGTCGATTTGTATATGTTTTGTTCTTTCATGGTGCACTATGTTCATGGCTATACAATGTGCACTCTTGTTATCTGTATAGATCAGTGGAATTATTTATTAATTAATGTTCAAATCCTTGAGTAACTGCAACAACCATATCACTTCACATGTTGTTGTTGCAATTGCCCTATATTATGCCTCTGTAGATGACCTGCTAACAGTGGGTTGCTTCTTTGCTTTTCAAGACACTAAATCCTCTCCAAGGTATATAGCATATCCAGTCACACTGCTTCTTGTTTTAGGGCAAGCAGCCCAATCACTGTCACAAAAACTCTTCAAGTGAGTTTCAAAAATTGAGGGATAGAATAAGCCTTTACCTGGGTTGTCTTTGAGATATCTGAGCACCATATGTGCTGCTGCAAGGTGTGATGTGGTTGGCTATGACATGTGCTGAGTTAGGCACTGTATACTATAGTTCAAGTCTGGTCTTGTTATGGCCAGGTAGAGTAATCTTCCCATCAATCTTCTGTAAATTGCAGGATCATCAAGCACAGTTGAATCATTTGTTTTCAATCTTGTTGAAGCATCCATGGGAGTGGAACTGGGCTTACATTCCAGATATCATGTTTCATTTAGTATGTCTAGAGCATACTTTCTTTGACAAAAGGGTTATTCCTCTTCTGCTCCTTGCAATTTCTATGCCCAGAATATACTTCAAAACTCCTAAATCCTTGATGGTGAATTTGTCATCAAGAAGATTCTTTATGTTTTTGATTTCTTCCATATTGTTGCATGCTAGGATAATATCATCTACATACACACATAAAGCGGTAAATGAACTACCAGACTGTTTTGTAAAGAGAGAAACATCAGAGATACTCTATATGTAACCAAACTCAAGCAGACATGTGGTTATTTTATTATGCCACTATCTTGAAGCTTGTTTGAGTCAATAGAGACTCTTTTTCAAAGACAAACTCTTTTGCCATTAGGAGAGAAGTAACCTGTAGGTGGAGTCATATAGATTTGCTCATCCAAATCTCCATGTAAGAAAGCATTATTTACATCTAACTGATGCGAAATCCAATTTTGAGATGAAGCAATAGATAGCAGAACTCTAATTGTAGTTAATTTTGCAACATGTGAAAAAGTATCAAAGTAATCAAGTCCTTCTTCTTGTGTGTAGCCCATTGCTACTAATCTAGCTTTATATCTTTCTATGCTTCCATCAGCTTTAAGTTTCACTTTATAGACCCATTTACAGCCTACACAATTTTGATCGAGAGGTAGTTCAGTTAGAACCCAAGTTTTGGTTCTTTCTAATGCATCTATTTCATTTTTCATTGCAATATGCCACTCTTCATGTTTCTTGGCTTGATTGTAGGTTTTATGTTCAGTGATATTACTGATAGCAGCTACAAAAGCTTTATGGGAGGTTCCCAACCTCTTATTAGATATATGTCTCACAATTGGATACTTGATAGTAGTTGTATTGGCTTTATGAATGGAAATTGGTAATGAGTAATCATATGAGCTTAGATAAGCAGGTGGAACTATATTCCTAGTGGATCTTTTAGTAGGCATAACATAGTTCATATTACTACTATCAACATTATCATTATGAGGTAAAGCAGGAGAGTTACTTGTCACTTCAGTACTTGTTGCTGAAGTATCTATCTCCAGTTGATTACTTATGTCTGGTGTTGCAATCTGAGATTCAACATCCTCATGAATGATGTTGTTCTGTATTTGTTGTTGGTCCTCATTTGTTTCATGAACTACTAGATGTGTTTGAGCTGAAACTTCCTGCAAAGAAATGAAGGGATTTGTGCATATAACATTGTCTGAAACTGATCCTTAGTTAATTCAAGAAATGGATACTTTGTTTCATAGAATATCACATTCCTTGATGTGAGTGTTTTCTGGGTTGATAAATTAAGTAAGAGGTATCCTTTTGTTCCTCTTGGATATCCCAGAAAAACACATTTAGGAGCTCTCACATGAAACTTTCGCCTATTAGCAGTTAAAGAGGAAGCATAACATAAACATCCAAAGTTTCTCAAAATGTTATAGTCTGGAACTATTTTGAACAGTCTTTCAAAAGGTGTTTTATTTTGAATGTCAAGGGAAGGTAGTGTATTTATCAAGAAAGCTGCAGTGGCTACACAATTAGTCCAATAAATCAATGGAATGTTGGATTGAAATCTGAGTGTTTTAGCTACTTGCAGAGGATGTTGGTGTTTCCTATGCATTATTCCATTATGTTCAGGTGTTTCAACACAGAAGTTTGGTGTATAATGGCTAATGATTTATAGAAATTTTGCATAATGAATTTTGTTCTATTATCAATCCTTAATACTTTAATCTTAAGAGAAAATTGAGTTTCAATCAGTTTGTAGAACTGAGTTAGGCAAGTTGAACATCAAATTTGGGCTTTAGAAAATAAATCCAAGTGCACCTACTATAGTCATCAACTATAGTCAAACAGAACTCAAAACCATCATGAGAGACCACAGAAAATGGTCCCCAAACATCACAATGAATCATATCAAATGGAGCGAGTGAAACATATGTACTTTTATTGAATGACAATTTCTTTTGCTTTGCCAGATGGCAAGTGTTACAATCATCTGTTTTATTACATTTATATCCTACTAAATATGGTATATAGGCAAGCTTATGATCAAAAAGGTGTCCTATTCTAGAGTGCCACATAGATATATCAGAAACAACAACATTGGAAAGGTAAAAAAGCACTTTGAAACTGAGCAGTCCAACACATATAAACCGTTGATCTCTTTAGCAAAACCAATCTTCTTCTTTGTTGTTGTGTTTTGCAGAACACAACCTTTATGTGAGAATAGCAAAACAAGAGAGGAAGTTTTAACTAGTTTAGACACATATATCAAATTAAATGAAAACTCAGGAACTAATAAGGCCTTTTGTAAGACCAGTTTAAGATGCAAGATAATATTATTTACCATAGTAGCTAGGGTAGTACTATTTGTAGGTAAGGAAATATTAATGTCTACTCTTCTGCAGGAAGTATCAAAATATGACTTGCCACACATCATATGATATGTGGCTCCTGTGTCTAACACCCATAAAGGACCACTTAGCTTGCTGGTATATGCATTTAAAGAGATATAAGTAGGCAAAGATATACCAAATGAAATTGTGGTTGTTGCTGCATAGTGAGGCTTCTCAGATTTTGAAGCTTGAGCAGCATGCTGTTTGGTGTATGCCAATAACTGTTCAAAAAGTGCATGGTTGTTGTCCATATCACCATGAAAAGGGAAATTCATTGGAGTAGTGTTGTTGACTTGTGTAGTTTGAGGTTCCTCTCCAGTAGAAACCATATTAGCAGACGAGTTTGATGCATTTCTCTTGCTTGTAGGTCCATCTCATCCAAGAGGATATCCTATTATGTGAAAACATCTATCAAGAGTGTGCCATGTGTATCCACAGTGAGTACACTTCACGTTCTTCTTATCTTTGGCTCCAGTTTTGTTGAATCTGGGCTGGTTAGTAGATGGGCCATTGTCTTGAAATCTTTATTGGTTATCATGTTGCCATGAACATAGCTAAAGGATCGACATTAGAACTAGAGGCTTGCAGAGACCTTTGATGCTCTTCTTGCAAGAGAAGATAGTACACTTTTGACAAAGAAGGCAAGGGGGAAACTAGGAGTATCTGACTCCCTACTGCTGAATAAGAATCATTCAAGCCTAGTAGAAAGCTCAATACACAGTCCGACTGTTGAAGAGCAGCCATACTTTGATTCACTTGACAAATACAGAAACCACAAGAACAAGAAACAAAAGTTCTTTGAGTTACAAACTCATCCCATGTTCTTCTAAAAGTATTGTAAAACATGGTGACAAATTGATTGCCTCGTGCCATAGTGGCTAAGGCCTTTTGCAGTTCAAAGACTCTAGATCCATCCCTTCTATCATACCTAGTTTTCAATTCTTGTCGCACATCAATTGTAGTTTTATAAAATAATAGATTGTTCTTGATATCAGTGGTGACATAATTTAATAGCCAAGAGAGGACGAGGTTATTAGCTCTTACCAACATGTTTTGGTTACTAGATCATCATCACCTGGAATGGGTAGGGTCCCATCAATGAATGCCATCTTGTTCTTCACATTAAGAGCCATCTATATCCCTTTACTCCAAGAAATATAGTTGTCACCATTGAACTTGTCTCCTACAATAGATGCCCTTGTGAATTCATGGCTTCCAAGGAAGTACACCAATGTCGAATCCTCAGATGGGTTCTTCGTAGGTTGCGTCAATGCGCCATAAGTATTACCCGAATTGTTATCGGAGTTCGTGACGGGATTATCAGGATTTGTCATGATTTGATCACACGCCCTTTGTTACAAACATGTGGTGTGCAGAGAAAAACCAGAGTAATGTACTCCAAATAGGTCGCAAATTGCGCAGAATTCTAATCAAGATTGAAGAATGATGATCAGCAGAAGGGTTACAACGGAAGAGGTGGTCGGAACTCGGTGAATGATACCATGAAAACTGATCTAAAAGCTTTGATAGTAAAGGAAAAACTTAAAAGTATTATAGATCTTGAATCTTGATTACAAGTATGAAAGAGATGAATTTAACTGTGTACATTAAATGTGAGCTTTACCCTCTATTTATACAACAAATCTAAACCAATATACAACAGAATCAGTTGAGAGGAGCCTTGGTTTAAATCTGCAAGTGAGCTGGATTAGGACTTTCCCGAAATGGCAGGTTGTTGTTAATTTGCAGGATTTAAGAGTGATGAGTTTAAGCCCGTTAATGTGGCCACATTGCGTTTGTAGTCCGTTATTGTGTACCTTTTACAGGAATAGTCTGATATTATGGACGTTTGTACGATTTAGTCTTTTGGCAATAAACATCATCATAAATGGAACGTGGGGCACGTGACCACTAAAATAGACGAAAAGTAAACACACACGTGTGAATCTGTACTTGTTCTTGTACACGTTTAGGCGTTTGATGTAATAAAAATATTACTTGAGTTTTCTTGTTTTATCTTTAGTTTTTAAATATCTTCAATATTAACGTGTGGATTTGCACTATGTGTTTAATTTTAGCTGATTTTGATGGTCACGTGCTTCATGTGCCATTAACGGAGAAGAAAAATCATTGAAGTACTCAAATCGCACAAATGTCCACAATATCGGACTATTCCTGTAAAGGTACACAATAACGGACTAAATACGCAATGTGACCACATTAACAGATCATTTCTGCAATTTTCCCCGCAATAATTCCCGAGTTTGTGAGTCTATAAAGAGGTAATTATGGTGGCAGGGCAAGCAAACGAGACTATGGGAGTCAAATAAGTGTCTTTGTTGCTCATTCAGGCTCTTTTTTATTGCATACGATTATGATGTTGTGAGGGTAGGCTTCTAAAGTCGTGAAAACCCCACGGGGGGAGGGGGAATGTATATTTAATGATCTAAATGGAAGAGCGTGCTTGATGCTTTTACATGTATAGAAATTTGGTTAAAAGTGATCTAAAGTTGTTAATATCTTTTAGGATTGTAAGATTTTTTGGGACTCTCGGTACGAAGTTGAACAATTCCATCAGATAACAAATACATTCCTCTCCCTCCCGCGTGTAGGTTCAACCAATTATATGTGCCACGATTATATTTCGCATCAGTTTAAGGCTCTGTTTTGAAATCCGAACCGGTCGGTCCGATCGGTTCGATCGAGAACCGGTGCCTTGTTCGGTCCGGTTTTACCCCAAAAATGGGTTGCTAGTCTCGAGCGAGCGGACCAAAAAAATTTCCGATCGGACCCGTCGGCCCAGTGAGCTAGTTCGCCTACGAACCAATCTGCCTTTTTTTTCTTTTTTCTTTTTTTTTTGGTCAATTGCAAACCAGCCTCCCTATTTTTTTGCTAATTACAATCCTGCATTAAAAATTAGAAAAAAAAATGAAAAAAAAAGTGCAAAACTTTGAAAGACCATAACTTTGCGTAGGAACGTCCGTTTTTTGGACGTATTTTTTTTATTTGCGGTTTGGGCCAACAAATTTTCAAAAAAACTTTGTTTTCCATACTTAATTTGATTTTGAAGCGAAATGAGCATGCATTCTAGAATTTCAAGCCTAGTAATTCGTCCGATGCGTTTTTCATATTCTAGATTTTATTATCAGGTGACGTTATTGTCTTGAATTTCGTGATACATTTAGTCAACATTAAAAAAAATAAAACAATCTTTTAGCTTGTATTAAATATATGGTTTGTTGGAGTATTTATTAAATTGTTGGATAGCTTAATTGTTCCTAGGGCTGTTATGGGTCGGGATCCTGCGGGATACGGACCCCGGCCCCCGGGAACCACCTGGGACGGGATCTACCAAGACGATCTCGTTTCCTCTCGTCGAGAGCGAAAGTCCCGGCGGCTGGGAGTCCCGTCGGGATCGGGATTCCCGACGGGATTCCGGTCTCCATTGGTGGTGGTGTGTGTTGTGCGTGGTGGTGGTGGTGGATCCGTGCGTGGGGGTGGTGGTGGTGCGTGAATGATTGGTGGTGGTGTGTGTTGTGCGTGATGCGGTATGCGTGGTGGTGGTGGTGGATCCGTGCGTGGGGGGGGGGGGGGGTGCGTGAATGATTGGTGGTGGTGTGTGTTGTGCGTGCTGCGGTGTGCGTGGTGGTGGTGGTGGATCTGTGCGTGGGGGTGGTGGTGGTGGTGCGTGAATGATTGTGGCGGCGCGGCGGGTGGAGAATGTTGTTGTTGGCGGCGCCGCGGCGCCCCAAATTTTGAAGTGGAGGAGCGGATGACAGTGGCGGAGTGGTGGTGCGTGAGGTGATGGCGGTGGAGGAGCGGACGACAGTGGTGGTGCGTGAGGGACGGACCGCTTCTGAGTAGTGAGTTCTGTGGAAGAAAAAACAGAGAAAGAAAAAACTGAAAGAAAACTTAAGGGTGGGGGAGGGGGAAGCATAAATGCTTTTGGACGACGGGACCCCGCGGGTCGGGAACGGGATCCGGCCGGATCCCATTCCCGACCCGCGGGGGTCCCAGAACGGGACTTATTTCCCGGCTACCAGGGTCGGGAAACTGGCGGGTTTTTCCCGTTCGGGAAAAACCCGCCTGGGCGGGTCGGGATCCCGGGTCCCGACCCGGCCCACACAGCCCTAATTGTTCCCACTATAGCCCAAAAACTTATTTTGTTGGAGGTCACGTGTTCAAGTCCTAGTATTGTAATAACCATATTCTTATTTTTCTTATAATATAACAAAATATTAGTGACTTAAAATATTTCTCACAATCTTATAATTTTTTTATACAAATAATTTTTATATTATATTTTTTATTGAACGTTGACTAAAATTAACAAACAGATCCGGCCTGTTGACCCGCTACTCAGTAGCCTCACCGGTTGTGTGACCGGGCCAAGTTTGAAAACAGTTGTTTAAGGTAAAATAATATAGTTTTTCTTTTTTTTTTGAAGTGAAATAATATAGTTTTTCGAAAACACATGCGGATGTGATTTATGATGGCGATCTCTAAAGTTAGGTGAAATTATAACATCACTTTCTACTCTAAAATATAACAAAAATGCCTTCTACTTAAGAGAATGTTAGTTGAAATTGATATTACTCATATTTGTATACCTCATAATGATAATCAGAGCAAAATAGTAGTACATATTAAAGAAGGTGCCAATACTCATTACAATACAATATGTCCCACTCCCAAAATGATCCCTAATCTTCTCCTGCCTAACAATAAGTTCATTTTTCAGCAAGAAACACTGAACATCCTAAAAACAATGTTCTGGACTGGTACTGGTTCCGGTTCAAAATGGGCTGAAATAAAAGCAGGCATGTATTATGTATAAATGCATGTAAAAAACTTTAGTCCATAATTTAAAAACAAATGAAAATGTTTCACTTCACTACGAATTCCATCCAAAATTTCTTGATCCAAGACCAAGTTCCAACTTCTACAAAAACCAAGTTCCAAAATTATGTTGTGAGATCAAATACATCATAACTTTATGGTCACGACTTCTACAAAAACCTATTTTTCGGTTTTCTATTCTCTCCTCTTTGTACTTCCTTAATCCATAGAAGAACAATGCCTTTTCACCTCATAAATACAAAAGATTCTTGTACAAAACTCATACATTAGTTCATCTGATCACTGACTTTTTCTTTGAAAGAAATGTTCAATCTGCAAGGATCCTTGAGACTGCAAACTATATGCTTTAACCCCATTCTTGTTCCTTTTCGCCTGGGGTCGAGTCTCTGTAATGTCCTGTACAATATCAGATATGTAACACAATTCACAAAGCAATATCCATTATTTAAATCTAAACATGCAGCAAGATTTAATAGTGAAACATAATAAAACCAATTACGACTTGAAGCTTGGCTACACAAATTTGCAGTGGGTGGATGTCATTTCAGACATGTAATCGCTCAAAAAATGGAAAAACCAAAAACATTAAGATGTTTCCATAGAGAAGGTACAGAACAAGAAGACTCACCGATGATCGATCAAGGGATCTCATGACTTTGATTCTACCACCTCTACCATCAGCTCCAACTGCAATTAAGTCACCAGATCTCACATTTGAACCTTGCAGCCCAGCAGACACTGATGATCCTGAGTTTTGACTCTTCTTGCACCATTTTCCCAAGTGCCAATTCGTCCCATCAGGACCCAGTAAACCTCCCGAAAAGCAGTGGCCACCTGAAAATTGAGCAAAAGACAATTTAAATACTACATTAACAGTACCATGATCACTGTGCATTAGATATTATAGGTTGAAGATTTGGCTGATGAATACTTTTTAGATTAAGTTCAAGTTAACCAGATACAAATTCAAGGGATAGCAATGTATAAAATTTTGTTAAAGTGCATAGGTGAGAGTTACCAGGTTGGACAGCTGGAACTGATAATCCACCCTCTTTTCTAGTATGGACCGATGCTTGTGCTTGATTTGTTTGGCCGTAACATATCACATCATCATCCATATCAATAGGTGGTTCATTTGGCTTGTCACTCTTTCTAACCTTTTCCACACCTGTAGAGCAAGACGCTTCATTGTTGATAGAATGTCTCTGCCTATCTGATTTATTTTGGGCGTCAAAAGATGCAGTTTGCATTGGAGCATGGGAAGTCGGCTTAATTGCAGAGTTATCAGTAAAATACGTTGAAGTTTCGTATGAGAGCCCATGTCCTTGAGCAGAAGAACGCAGAATACTGTCTTTCTCATTAACTAAGGAAAGATTCTCCTGATCATTTTGTTTGTAAGTACTTGCAGATTTAAAATCATCCATTGTGCTTTTCCGAATAATAGGCTTGAAAGGTTCTACTTTCTTCATACAAAATGAGCTCTCTGCCAGGTCAGCTGCTTTATCAGAGTTAGCCTGATCCGCAGATCCCTCCATCATATTTTGGTATGAACTGGTTTCAAATTTGCAGTCTTGATCTTTCAATACTCTTAAAGCTCCATTGTCTTTCAATTCAATAGTAGTCTCCAGTTCTTGGACTCTCAACTACAAAAAAAAACGAGGGAATATGCTGGAATGCTCTCAAATTTCAACATGAACAATAACTTATAGCCTAGTTGGTACTGGTTTCGACATACTCGAAGCTTTTCGATCTTCTTGTTAGCCTTCTCAAGTTTACGTAGGCACTGAGCCTCTCCTCTTCCGAGAGTGTGGCACTTGGCCATCAATTCCTTGTAACTCCTACAGAAATCCAAAAGCAATAAAATCCCAGACATTAAGGCAAAGAAAATATCAGAGAAAGCTAGATTAAGATTCAATTTGTACTCATAAGTTAATATGCCAGAAAGTGCAAACTCTGTAAACTACGTTTTGGTCACAAATAGACCACTATGAATTTGTATCCCGTCATAAATGAAATTTGTGTAACAAACAGGGAGTGAACAGAAGCAGCCGTTCTGATGTTGGAATTGACCGCTGGCTTGACTTCATAAGTGAAGTATCTGAATAAGTATTATACTTAACAACAGCAAATGTTTGGTTTTCACAGAGAATTAATTATCGAGCTAAGTGCTGATTCTTTATTCATTAGGCCTTATATATTAAAGGCAACTGAACAAAATATGGGTGTCAACAAGAAAATCAAGACGGTTTAATTGTCACCAAAAAAAAAAGGCTCTGATGATAAGAGGTGATAGTTAGCAATTACTTGTGAGGCTACCCAACCATAACTTGCTGGAGAACAAATCCCGTATTCAATTGCATTAAAAGAACAAACGATGTTGATTGAAGAGCCAACTATGGGATGCTAGCCCTATTAATAAAGTACCAACCGGAGAAATATGTAGACATGTACGCATAACTTACTTGTTACGGATCACCAATGACTTTCTAAGTACATCAACTGTTTCTTTGCTGCCAGAATCATTACCTAACGAAGCAAGCTTCATTATTTCTTTGTCATCTAAGTTCAAATCAGAGGCCCTTTAACGAAAAAATAGGAAATTAGGCATAAGACAAGGAAGAATGTGGGACGAAACTGAAAAATAGCGTTCAAGCAAACTTCACTGACAACTTAAGTGCAGCAAGCTCCTTAGCCAAGGCCATATTCTTCTCTCGAACTCTCATGCATTCTAAAGTCAACTTATCCAGCGCCTACAACACGATTGCCCCAACTCAATCAAATGATCATAAAACCAATAGAAGACAAATTTCCGATACAACGACGCCTAGTGAACAAATTTCACCTCAGATTTGACACGAAGCAACTGCTGAATGGTTTCCTTCTGAGTAAGAATTTCATTTTTCAGCAAGGCCACGTCTTTCAATTTCCCCTCGCTTGCCAAAAGCTGCATCAAATTAAATTACATATATAAAGCGCTAAGAAATCGAAAGATGGTAACAACCATCGGACAAAGCCGGTGCAATGTTAGTTATATAATAATAATAATAATAACCTGGTCTTGGAGTTCCTTGAGCTGTTTGTGCTGCTGGTCGACAGTGAGAGTAAGTGCATTAGCCTTCCCCTCCAACCTGTTGATCTCTTCTCGCAATTCCTCGGGAAACTCCTCGTTGTCGTTTTCACGGGTGCGTTGTTGCGTATTATCGTTGGAATCCCCAACAGACTGAAAATAGAGACGGCTGACATTTGCATTTGTACAGGTCTGTTTGCACACAGGGCAATTCCTCTTCTTCCCTTTGGGGCAATACTCGAACCATTGTTGAAGACTGCATAATGAATGAATCCAATAATAAATAAAACAAAATAAAATAAAATAAAGAAAGAGGAATTATTGTTGAGACTGACTGACCAAAGCTCGTGAAAGACATGGCCGCATACGGAGATGGATTGAAGATCCTCGGTTATGGGTTTCAGATCTTCATAGCAGATTGAGCAAATAGTTTTTGTGAATGAAGAAGTGCTGCCCATTACATTTACCTCTGCACTGCAGCACCCATTTGCATTTGACCAAAATCCGTTTACATTTTTGTTCGATTTAAATACCAAATTTTGAAAATTTGTGTGAGCGCGGGGAAGACGCGGGAAAATTTTTAGGGATTTGGTGTAATTAATATGCATGTTTGGGCCACAACTTCAGGCCCATTTTAAGATTATACCCTCAAATGAACGTGGTGGTGAGTGCTAAAATCACATAATCCTCCATTCTGCCAAAGTTTTTCAACGCATCGGTCGTGCTATGACTACTTTAGTGATTGTGCTTTGCCTTAAGCCGGTTTGCAAATACTTACTTCTCGCATTAAGATTTTCTAGCTCTTATTTTCAAATCTGATGAATAATCGCATTTTTTTTGTAAAGAACGAAACAAAATAGTGATATTGAAGAATAGTTGAAGCAAAAGGAGAACAAAATTATGTTTAAAAATAAAATAATTGTAAAGAACTATGAGTTATTTAAGGCTTATACCTTTGTTATGAGTGTATGCGAGCGAATATTTGGCGGGTTATCAATTTCTTCAACCGTGTGGGTTATTTTAATTTCGAGTTTCAACTAGGAATTCATTAGCTCACCTCAGCCAAATCATCGGAACTCTCACAATAAAACCATGCGGGTGGCGGGTTAAGCAGGTAGAGCGAGTTGGCAAGCAGGTGGCGCGTTATAACAATCAAATATACAAAATCAATACTATAAGAAATACATATATATATTACTTCTATATTTATAATATTACACATTGATTTACTAATATATATATATATAAAAAAAAATAAATTTACAATGATATTTACATTACCAATCACAAACGTGCTAAACAACTGGTTTTCTCGGATTTAATATATGTGTAATGATCATAAGGTATATATATATATATATATATATATAATATATACCTTATACGTGATTTAACTCCTATTTTGAATATATAAATTTCAGGACATGGTATGTTACTATAATGCACGAACAGAGAACAAACACACCCACACGGATTTTTTAAACAAGTTCCTGGTACGAGTGTGTCCAACATGTGTCGCCACCATAATTATTTTTGGAGTGTGGGTGCTATCATAAGTTATGTATGATAAAATTTAAACACACCATTTCGATAAAAAAAAAAAAAAAAATACTTTGCCCATGTTTCCGGTCCTCACTTGCTTCTCTACCCTTTTTAATGAACTTTAGGGAACTAATTCCTAGCGAACTCCTTTCTGGTACATCACTCAACTGAAATGAGTATTCTGTAATTAGACCAAACTTCAACAAGTTTAATATAAGGGGTAATTACATTAAACCCCTCATTGTATGGTCCCTTTTTTAGTGAACCCCCTTAACTTTGTTTTGACTCAGTCAACCTCCTATCGTATGCCAAAATCATCACCTTACCCTAAGTCAATTTTTTGACTTTTTTTCGGGGGTATTTTCGTCAAATGTCAAAAATTTCAATATTTTAAAAAAGAAATGTAAAATTTATTATGCGACAAATGTTTTTTTGGCCAAATTATTTTTTTCGACAAATTATTTTTTTCGATAAAATTTTTTTGTCAACAAATTTTTTTTTCGACATAATTCTTTTTTCGAAAAAAAATTGTCGAAAAAAAAATTTGTCAAAAAAGTTATTTGGCGAAAAAAAAATGTTGTCGAAAAAAAATATTTGGTCAAAAAAAAAAATTTGTCGAAAAAAAATATTTGCCGAAAAAAAATATTTGTCGGAAAAAAAACTTTCTTTGGCAAAAATTAATATTTGTCGATTAATAAATTTTACAATTTTTTAAAACAAATATTAAAATTTTTAACATTTGACGAAAATACCCCTAAAAAAGTGCAAAAAGTTAACTTGAGGTAAAGTGATGATTATTGGCATACGATGGTGGTTGACTGAGTCAAAACAAAGTTAAAAGGGTTGACTAAAAAATGGACCATACGATAGCGGATTTAATGTAATTAGGCGACAAGTATTAAGCTTATAATTGTGAAACTTAGATTTATGTCACACATCCCAAGACAGATTGGGAGAGGTCAAAGTAGCGAGAGACAGTAGAGAATCCCTAGTCATGGATTTAATCATGAAACTAACTATGAAAATCAGTATTGGTATGTCAACATTTCCACCCAGTGACCCCTAATTTAATTTTTAACAGAAAAAGGAAAGCTCACCATATGAATTTATTACAACACTCCAACTGCCTAAACCAACAAGCAAAAATGATATTATCGTGCTCAAACTACTCTCATCTGAATCATAAACTAAATATCGTCAATAGACTCAATACCACTAAAACTATTCAAGCTACTTGTCCTTTCCCTCGATCTTTTCTGCAGCATTTGCTGCTGCAGATGCTGCATCTCCCAAACCCATCTTCTGTAACTCGTGTGCAAAACTGTCGATGTCCGAAGAACCAATTTTATAAGGGCTGTGAGCTGAACTAGGAAAGGAACCGCTAGAAACGTCTTTCTTGTACTCCAACAGAGCAGAGTTGATCAAATCGCCAACATGGGCATACTGCTTACAGAACTTTGGAGTAACCTAAAATGCGCCAACAAAGAACCGATATTTCATTATTGACACAGGTAGATCAAATAAAAGAGTGTATAGGAGTTAACTAACCTTGGCATGGTGCGGATGTTGTAGCATTCCAAGTAGATCATGGTAGACTAACACCTGCAATGGAAAACTCAAAGATTTTATTTCTATGGAAATAAGAAAACGTAGTTATATTCGTGTGCCCGAATAGGAGGTTGTGCAATTAACATAATGGGAGTGAGAGAGGTGCATGAAAGTGTGAAACTACCTTCTGATTGATAGCAACTTATTCACCTCAAAATCCAAAAGAATCAATCAACAGAGAACCTATATGTTTCATGTTTATTCATACTTTAAGGGATGTAACTATAATAATTCAAACCTCCGGAGAGGTTACATAATCAGATGGAACCACAGGATGTGTAAAATTAATTATCCCAAGCAAAAATGAGTGCCGCCCACAGAGACTCAGAAATACAGACTTAGCTAGAAAACAGGTCAAGCAGAGCAATTGAAGGTTTCTTAGCTGAAGTTTAAGATCATCATCAAATTCAATAAATACAAATATCTATCGCGAATGTCATCTTTAATCACATCATATGCACAAAAAGTTCACGGGACAATCATCACAAACAGAGAACAATCAAACATGAGAAATGCAAAAAGAACCATACGAACCTGACCACTACAAAAAGGTCCAGCCCCAATGCCAATGGTGGGAATCCGAAGAGCAGCAGTTGCTGCAGCAGCCACAGGTGCAGGAACACACTCCAACACAACAGCAAAACATCCCGCTTCTTGCAACGCCAGGGACGTCTCTACCACCTGCAATACCCCGTCATTTTTACGCCAATTTCGATAGCTTAAATTTTGAAAACACAGGTAAGTAAGTACCTTAACTGCACTAAGCACATTTCTGCCTTGAGGCCTAAACCCTCCAAGAACACTAATGGCTTGAGGGGTGAGGCCAACATGGCCCATAACCGCAATCCCAGCCTCGACAATAGATTTGGCGGCGGTGATTCTTGAAGGTGCACCACCCTCCAATTTAATTGAATCCATACCTCCTTCTTTCAGAATCCTCACAGCTGCATCAACAGCCTGTTGAGAGCTGGACTCGTAACTGCCAAAAGGGAGGTCACCAACGAGGAGAGGGGAGTTGGCCCCACGGGCGACGGCGCGACAATGGACGAGCATCTCGTCGAGGGTAATGGGGAGGGTGGTGTCGTGGCCGTGAACCACCATGGCGGCGGAATCGCCGACCAAGCAGATATCTATACCGGCGGTGTCCAAATGTACGGCGGAAGGGTAATCGTAGGCGGTGACCATGGTAATGGGCTCGCCCCTCTTGTGCTTCTGGCGGAGGTGAGTGAGGGTCACGCGCTGGTTCGGGTTCTGGGGTTTGGGTCCGCCGTACACGCTGCTCTCGGGGATATTGCTCAGTGATCGGAAAAGGGAAAGGGACCCACATCCCCTCTTATAGAGTCTCCGGTAAATGGAAGGCAGAATCGCCATTTGAATGTTCAGTTCAGAATTGTACTAAAATTTTGTGTATACGTTGTAATGGGTGAGTTGTTGAAGAAATCAGAAAATGATGAGTGCTCCTCAACTCAACTATTTTTTTTGTTGAATATGTACATTTTGATTATATAATGGTTAGCCAAGTCCCAAGAAGGGGCAGGGGGAAGAAAGAGCCGCCATGGATAAGTAAATGGTGTGCGGTTCCATCCCACTGCTAATATCGACATGTGCCTAGTAAAATTTTGGGAAACTCCACCAATCCCAATCCTAACCTTGTATAAGCACTTTTGGTGGAGTTTCTCAAAAGAAATATCTAAATTACATTTGCCTAGCAAATTCGTAAGTTTGTTCATCTCTCTTGGTGTCCATATAAACTTCAAATTCCACGGTAGCTTCATGAACTCTCGACATTCTCGGATGAGGTCCACCGCTTGATCTTGCGCTACGTGTTCCTTCGTGGGGTTGCGGTAAAGCGCCTAATGAATCGGTCTCCACAAAGATCTTGGGGTAACGACGTTCCCAAGCAAGTGTGAGTCCTTTCTTGATAGCCAACAACTCTGCCTCGTCAACCGGTGCCTAAAAATGGTTGCGTATGTTTAAGCATTTTTTCTTAAATTACCTACTCGTAATCTTAACAAATAAATTGGTCAAATACATGTATGTTGTCTCAAAAATTACCTACTTGTAACAAGTAAATAGGTCAAATACATGTATGTTATCTCAAAAATTAATACTCTACTTTTTTATGCACATATGTTTATTTCACTCTATCATGCATAAGAGTAAGCTATGTTGCGTGGATATAAATAGGGGATACTGGTACGACACCGTATGAGTACGGCAACACGATTTTCTTTTAGGAAAATATAGGATACAACATGGACACGGTCGTAAAACTTTTTATATTTATATCTATATCGAGAATAATGCAAAAGAACTAACTTATAGTACACAACATAACCCATGTAAGTCAAGAAATTATATTAGAGAATAAGTGCATAATTGATTTTTAAAAGGATTACAAGCAACGAGGACCTTTGGGTTTGAATTTGGAAACAACTGTTGTCATTTTTTAGGAGAAGAAAGAAACGAGAAGAGAATTGAACAACAACTTTTACTCACAAATCATTTTTTCCCTTTCATACATGATTTAAGACTTCAAATTTGGAATTTTTCTCATAAAAAGAAATCAAAATCTCTAAAATCTTGCTCTAAAGTGTCTGATAGGTCTTCCAAACGTGTTTGATACATATCAGATTTTTTTTTTTAAATTATCGGATATTCTACGTGGCATATCTGATACATATCCAAGGAGTATCAATGTAGCATCAATGTATCAGAGTGTCCATTGAGGTGAAGCTTGAGGCAACTCTGGGTTCCGGAGCAGTGCAGAGTTGGAGGGCTACCGTCGATGAGCCATCTAGGATCGCTTTTGGTCCCTTACATTAACCCAAACTTGGGAGAAGATGGTGGAATGCTTTTCGATGAAGGCGATGAAATGGAAGGATCGCAACCTATCTCTCATGATAGATAGGGATCAGGTGAAGGAGGCGTTGGTGATGCTTATAAAGGTGCCCCTAAGCATCGTGCTTTCTTCCAAGGGGAGTTTGCTTCTTGGCTGCTTCGAGGCTTCAATATGTGTCGGCTTCAATTCCTTCGCGTGGGCATACCAGTCCCTAATTATTACTTGAGTTTCTCAATCCACAGCTATGGAAGGGGAAACCTAGCATGCTCCTAACACCCCTTATGTGCCTGGTCCTCAACTTATAAAAGTTTTTTTTTTTTTGGATTTGAGCACGTGTTCATTTGTCATCACGAATACTTTATGAACCTGCTTAATATTCATTGTTTGTGTGCTTTATAATTTGTTCGCTACAATGTTTTCTTAAGAGATCACGAGCGCTAATGTCATGGAGCGTTTCAAATGACCATGAGCGTTAGTGTCGTTGAGCATTTTAAGTGGCGATGAGCATTGATGATGTGAGGTGTGCGTGTAGTGTGAATAATTTGCATGTAAATCTACACTAACGTACTCGCAAGTGCACAGTCAAAGAATACTAAAATTATTCGTAAATTATGTCCCAAGTATCGAATTCCAAAAGGAGTGTGCTATATCTTAATAGTAACAATATGAAAGTGCAAGTGTTAGAGGGAAATGTTAGTCCAACATTATGGTAAAGAATATTATCTCAACATTGAACCTAACACAAATACTTCACAGTTGGATTTAATTTATATAATGAGTTTTTTCTTTATTCATGGACTTAACTAGTTCCACGAGTTGTTCTTATATTTGGTGTAAGGATATAAAAGGATCTAGGTTTCGAGAAGATTGAGCGTAAAGAAAAAAGATCGAGTTGAAGAAAATTATAATAAGTATGGAAGATCTATGAGGATAAGAATGATCAAGATCAGATAAGAGAGCTTTCAAACTGAAGATAATTTCGAAGAAGATATCAAGACTATCCAAGAGAATTGAAGAACAATCTAAGTCGTGTCTCTCACACTTAGAGCTATGGTTTTGAAGATCTATAAGAAGGGTAACGGACATCAAGCGAAAATATGAGACAATATCATAGAATTCTGAGAGAATTTATATTAAGAGGTGAGTGTTTTCTGTCTAGTTGTTTTTGAGACTTTGGTTAACTAATTAGAGCTATAATCTTTATGGATCTAGATTTTTAGGTTGGGAGGTGTGATTTCCTTTAAACACTCTCAGTTGAGTTTTGTAAAATCATTAAGTGATTAGTGATTATTGTGCCTTGAGGCTTGACAGGTTATATTCAAATAACTTGCTTAAAATTTATACAATGTGTTTACTGTTTTGATGTGCAATTTACTCTTTCGTGAATGTTATGGAAAATTGACATTGGTGTTTAGATTTGGTACTAGGAAATGGACAATGCAAACCCCAACAACAACAAGCTACCAGTGCTGGATGGAATCAACTATCCTTACTGGAAGATCATGCTCAAATCACACATCAAGTCTATTGACTTGCGCGCATGGAAGTCAATTATTGATGGATATACTCCACCAATGACAGCTCCGGACAATGACCGTGATGTCAATCTAAAACCTGAAGCTGATTGGACTCCAGCTGAAGCCAACAATACAACCTTCAATGAGAAAGCACTCAACGCCATCTTCAGTTGGGTGGATGCTCACATATTCAGGTTAATTCAGAACTATTCTACTGCTTAGCAAGCCTGACTATTTTTGCAAACCCACTGCGAAGGTGATGTAAGTGTTAAAGAAACTAGACTTAAAGTTGCTTTAAACAAATTTGAGAACATTAGGATGACTGAGGATGAGAGTGTTTCATCATACTTTGACAAATCAATGCAACGGTTATAGTCATTTGGCTTATGAATGTGCAAATAGACTTAGATTCAAAGGAAACTCTAACTGGGTGTGTATAGATGATATTGATGATGAGACAAGTATAGAGATAACAGACGAACAAGAAACTGTCTCTGAAGAAATACACACAACAGCTCTATCTCCCAAGGTAAATTGGGTCGAGACAGTATTTCAGGACAACATCACAGTTCAGTGTGTGCCCAACATTCAGACAGGAGCAGAATATCAGAAAGTGTATTTTGACAGTTGGGAGAATGATGCCAAAATTTCTGATCCTCAATGTTTAATTACAGAAACGAATGAGTCTGATAAGCACACTAACTTTGTTTGCTTTGGTGGTTCTGTAGACTTGGACGGAGAGTACTTATTTGAAGGAGAAATGGATCAAGAAGAGATCATTGATGAACTAAAGATGGTCTATAAAGAATCGCTGGTTGAAACAAACAAGATAATCAAGAGAGAAAAAGAACTTCTCAAGGAGAATGAGTTTCTGATTGAAACTATGACTGAACTGGAGATAAACCTCACTAAAAGGAAGCTCAACTTGAAAAGGTACTGATAAAACTTAAGGAAGTAGAACAAACCATTTCCAAATGGAATTCTGGTACAAACAAACTAGACGAGACACTGTCTGTTGGAAATGAAGGTACAACTAATTTAGGTTTTCAAAGGTTCACTAATAAATCTTCTATTGGAACTGTTATTCCAGGCCTTGTTAAAGCTAATGACACTTCTTGTAAAACTAAAAAAATGGCCTATATATGTCAATTATGTTATCAACCTGGTCATTTGAAACCTTAGCGTCTCAAGTATAAAAAGTTTTGTGAGAAGAATAAAAATGCAAACAGTAATGTTATTTCTGATGAGCCAACAAAGGTATCTGGTGTTGACTCAACATCTGGGAATAACACTACTGGACAAAAGAGCAGTTTGAAAAGTAGTAGACTTTGGTCTCCCAAAATCAAGATTATCTGTAATGTTGTCTTCTCTGTCACTCACACTAATCTCACTGGTGATTGGTATATTGACAGTGGGTGCTCTAGACATATGACTGGTACAAATACTAATCTCATGGATTTTGTACCTTTAACTACTGGTACAGTCACATATGGTGGATGGAGTAAAGAAAGATCATTAGAAAGAGGGTTCTAAACGTTGAAGGCTTTTCACATCTGAAGGATATACTTTTGGTTGAAGGATTGCGTGTTAATCTTATTAGCATCAGTCAAATCAGTGATGGAAACTTACTTGTAAAATTTATAAATATTCATGTGATGTGTTTGATGATACTAACATTTGTGTCTTGACATGATAGAGATCAAAAGACAACTGCTATCTAGTAGATGAAGAAGCACATTCGTTTCATGCTAATGTGGATGAGTCAGTTATGTGACATATGAGTCTTGGTCATGTCCACTACAGGAACCTGGAAAAAATCATCAAACTTGAAGCGGTAAGAGGCATACCTAAACTGACCGGTCCAAATAAGCTTGTTTGTGATGACTGTTTGCAAGGTAAGCAAACCAAAGCCTCTCATACTCCATTAAATGTAGTAGGTCAAAACTCTCAAACTACTAAGTGTTTTGAACTCTGACATATGGAACTAATGGGTCGTATTGAGGTTTGTAGTCTTGCAAGGAAGAAGTATGCATATGTTATTGTGGATGACTTCTCTAGGTACACCTGGGTAAAGTTTTTGAGAGAAAAGTCAGAGGTTGTAGAAACTTTTAAAATACTAGTTGCTAGTATAAAAAATCTCTATATTGCATGCGTTATTACAATTAGATCTGACCATGGTAGGGAATTAGAGAACAAAACTTTTGAATGAATTGTGTAATTCTAATGGAATATCACATGAGTACTCTACACGTATAACTCCACAACATAATGGAGTAGTTAAAAGAAAGAATAGAACTTTGCAAGAGATGGCCAGGGTAATGCTAGACTTTAGAAAAATAACAAAAAGACTTTGGGCTGAAGCCTTAATTGCTTCTTGTCATATTTCTAACAAAGTTTATCTTAGGTCATGAACAACCATGACTCCTTACGAAATGCTAAATAAAAGTAAGCCTAATCTGAGTCACTTTCATGAGTTTGGTTGTGTCTGTTATATTATGAAGAACAGAGAGTATCTGGAAAAATTTGATGCTAAAAGTGAGAAGTACATTTTTATTGTATATTCTGTGAATAATAGTTCATTTAGGGTTTTTAATCCTAGGTTAAACACTGTTCAAAAATCTATTAATGTAATTTCTGATGATGAATCTGTTGCTGCAGGTACTAATGGTGATCAAACTTATGTGCTCCTGGAAGAGAATGTTGAGTCCACACTGTCCGCTGACAATGTTGACTCAACACAGAATGCTGATCACGTGCCTGCACATGTGACTAATGTCTTGATAACATTTACCACCTCAGATGTTGCTGCAACGCCAAAAAATACAGATTCTGACACTTAGGTGCTTGGGTTCGAGCCAACATTAGTGCTACCTCCTGCTTTCGCATCATTTCCAGCAGTTTTCGAGCAGCAACATCCTTCTCTTCCGAGACCAAGGACAATCGCTCCTCTGAGACACGCAGCTACCCTCAAAGATCCTCCACCCTCTCTTCTAAACACACCACCCGTGCTCGCTCCAAAGACAAGCGCCTTTCCATATCCCAAGACTTCTCTGTCAAATCTTTCACCACCCCATGATGGCGTTCCTGCACCACCTCTCTATCTCCTAGGAGCTGTTTTGCCTTTTGCCTGGTAAGCAAAAGTTCCCTTTCAAGGTCATCCCGATGGCGATAGATCAACTCTGACTCAGAAGCTATTTGGTCCCTCCGAGAGCCCACATCGTTGATCACCATAAAATGCTGAAATAATCCATCAGAAGAGAATCTGAGTCATCAGCGAAACAAAAAGTCATACCCGAAAGTAAAAAGAAAAAAAATGTTACCTCACAGAGGTCCTTACTAGCCAAATCCTATAGATTAGAAAGGGGCAGAGCGTTCAACTGAGTACAATCCAAATTATTCAACAATCCGCTCAAGAAAGTTCGGCAAAAAAGTACATCGGGGTTAATCGCGGGAAACAGTTCGGCAACTCGCGAACCCTCCCCCTGTTCCACTTCAGCGGTATGAAGGGGTGTATCGGGAGAAGAGGGTACACCCTCCTCTATTGCATTAACAGAATCCCTGCGAAAACCTGAAGTGTAACCCCCCTGATTACCGCTCTCCCCGATAGTCCGATAGCCCAATCTCAAGGAAAGCAACGGGCTTGAAGCAGCCCCTGATTCCCCAACTCCCGGGAACCTTCGAGAGGAATCCCCTACTAGTCGTAAGGGGAAACGACCCGAATCCCCCTAAAGGGGATAGTTCCCCAGCCAAGCACAAAAACCCTTCGCCTACCATACCACCAGATACATCTTCGGATCTGCTACTCTCGAGAGCTCCTCCGCACCTCCCCACGGCAAAAAAGTCCATCTCGGACCCTATAAAAAGAGACAAAGCACAATTAGAATAAAGCCCCCCTCCAACATAAAATGTGTTTTTTATAAAAATAAGGACATAAGGAAGAATGTTACGAAAAAAGAAATTGGTTTGCAGAGGACGAGGGGAAAGCTCTCGTGCTACGGATCCCTCTTGCAAACCTGCGAGAAAAAGGGCATCGGACAGCTCCTACAGACCACATAAGTCGTAACTACCATTGTATAGCAAAGACTCTCGCAAAATTTCCGATTCACGAGTGATCACTTCCAAAGAAGGAACCACATACCCCAACCCCCAACGAACGGGCACCCCCCAGGCGTAAGCTGCCATCCCACGAGGCCTTAGATAAAAGAAGCGGCTCTTCCAATCATCCTTGGGGGTAACCCGTCTAGTGATAGTCGTAAAAGAGCAACGTTGGTCACGATACACCAAGCTAAAAAAGGGGAGATCTCCAGGACAAGGACGCAATATAAATACACTCCCCACCCGATAAGGAGTTTGAGGCAAATCCTGAAGTCCACAACAAAGGACGTAACCCACTAGATAACGGTAGGAATTAGGTGTAAGTTGACTGGGACAAATTTGCCAATAACAAAAAAGCGCCCGTAAAAATGGATGGAAGAACAAACGCAACCCACAGCGTATTTGATCCGAAAATAATGTTATTTACCCAGCGGGAGGGTTATAGGCCCTTTGATCAGCCCTAGGTAGCACTATGTCATAACCACCCAAGTCCAAATTGTACTCCACAAACAACGATGCCACTGAGTCTACGGATTCCGTACTTTCGGCCGATCCGATGCGACCCCCCTATCAGCATTCGAGGATTCACTGTAATCGTATGAAAAACCGATAGTTGATCTATCGGGAGGTAAGCATCACTACCCATGAACACATCCCTTATGTTATGCGACAGCAACATGTCTGCTCGAAGTTGCACCGAGGGAGGAACTGTTGAACCTCTTGGGGTGGAAGGGGAACATCCCCCCCCCCCCCCACGACGAGGACCAGGCATAGAAGTTTCACTCGATATTTGTCGCACCATATGCACGGAAGGGGACCTACGCGAAGGGGTAAGACCCTCTTGAGAACGTGTAGAACGGGGAAGTGTCATGGCAGGCTTATCTAAGTTTGCTAAACTTTTTCTAGAAAATTATCTCCAAAGAACAAGGCGCTTATAGACAAAAGATCGCCTTTTTTAAATAACAAGTGTTCTTTAGGAATGAGAAATCTCCAGGAGCCTGATGAAAATGACAGTTCAGGAGAAGCAATTTATAGTAAGTATAAAGAGCCCAAAAGCAGGACCACCCGGATTCTGCGGTTCTCACAACCAATAAAGAGGAGGCACGAAGCTCCACGTGTCACCATCTCCGAAAGTCAACCGGAGACATACTCACACCTACCCCATGCAAGTAGGAGAAGGAGGCACGCAATTGCTATTATTAAAAACTTCAAGATAAAATCAAACGTTTTAGTCACATTAAAAGATGAACTCTAATGCGTGACAAAGCAAAACTACTCTATTTATATCAAGTCAATCTTAACAAAACATAAAAAAGATAAAAGATAATAGAGACCCATGCGGGAGCCAAGTCCATTAAAAATGTGCACTTCATTTAAATTAAATAAATTACAAGGACAAACCTCATTAAAATAAAAAAAATACAATTATGCTAAAACAAAGAAGGGGTCTCTAAGACGGGGGAGGTAGAGCACTTGTGGAAGCAGGAGTCGACACATTTGCAGAACGAGGAGTCGGAGCACTTGTAGAAGGGGGAGCACCAGAAGGACCAACCTGTATCCCCGTGCTGGGAGGAGGACGAGCAGGCAGCGGGACCACAACAGTCAGGGGAACCCGGGTTGGGGCAGTAGAAGATGGAGGAAAATGAGAACTATTATTCAAAAAAAGAGAATAGGCTTGCTCCAATGTAGGCCTCTGCATCTCCAAAATGTTAATCTGGTGTGGATCAACATTGTGGGCTATCTTCCTGCGCACCTACCCAAAACATTGGAGGAATCCCCACAATACATGTCCCACCAAGTATCCATGATTCTTGCGGACGTACAACTCCTTGACTTGGACGATAGCCTCCTCCTGGGCCTGCTTAACAGCAGCAATCAACTTCTGTTGCATCTCCTCGGGTGAAATGCCCCCCGAAACTGGAGCCTTCGAGTAAGGGTATCCACCAGTAAGAGAGCCTGAGATAGACTCTGCTCCAGCTCTTTCTGCCTTGCTCCCAAGGCGGTCTTCTCTTCCTCAAATGAGGCAACCCTCTCTTTCAGCACCAACCTCGAGGCCTCCATCTCCGATACGGCTGATTGGAGTCGCTTGTTCTCAGCCCTTACCTCCTGAAGTTGCTTCGTGATCTTAGACCACACATCTTTATACTTTCTCATCCTCTCCCGAAGACTTTGATTTTCTGCCTCCGTCTTCCGAGACTGTTCTTCAGCCACAGACGAGGCCTTTTGCAATTTTTCAACCTCAAGTAGCAGAAGAGGAAGCATTTTAGGCGCCTAAAAACAAAACTAGAAAAATAAAAACCCACACATTTGACTCTAAAAAGAATAGATAAAATGAAGTAAATCTTACCAGCATAACCATATAGTTAGTACAATTTTGGACAAATTGCCATCCATCCGATGGAAGTGAGTTGGCAGCGGACAGAAATCGAGTGACTGTATCAAGGGCCACCTGAGCCTTCTCCGGGCTAGGCACTTGCCCCGAGGTCAGAATACTAGAGGACGAGGGCCCCCTAATGGTACCCCCCGATAGGGGCACCTAGGTAACCACGGGACTGTCCGATTGTATGGCGGCAAACGAACTTGGCGGAGGGTGATCTGCAAAAGAGGGAGCCGCGACCATCAGCTCATCTAACAAAAGCATTGGATCGTCGAAAGGTGAAGGAACATAAGGATCCGAGGGAAAGGATCCTCCTTCAAAATTAAAAAAATCACCCCATGCGTATTAAAAACCTCCCCAAATAAGTAATTTCCTAAAGAAAAACAAAGGGGGAAATAATGAATCTCAGAAAACTTACCCAATGCGAGAGCATTTTCTAGCAGAGATACTCCATCGTTCTCAACTAAAGGGGCTTTTCCTTTATCTATCAAAGACAACTCTTATAAGTAAAGGTACAAAGTATCTTAACACAGTTCAAGCCAAGAAAAAATACATACCCTTAGGAGGAGTCGCCACTAGTACATCCACTGAATCTCTCGACGCCTCTGATTTATCGAAGGAAGATACGTCGGCAGCACCTAAGGGGGGCAGTGGCATCCCCCCTATCCCTATATCATCTTCAGCTCCTCCTAACGAGAAGGCCCCCACGATGACTGCATCCGCGGAAGTTACATCCAAACTTATCGCTTTTGGGGTATCGGATGTTCCACTAGATGACCAGGATAGAGCTGTCAAAATCGTTGAACGAGTCCTCACACGCTCAACATTGCCCTCCGCAGTCACGGGGACTTCACCTTCCCCCGACATCAATCCACCTTCCTGAGCTCCTGCCTCCTCGTGATCATCGGAGCCGCTGACACCTTCCACCATATATGGCCGCAAAATATCCACTGCAAAACAGCCAAAGTCAAACAAATAATAATAATAATAAAATAAAAAATATATATACATAAGAACTTACCAAAAGCGTTGAAGTATTTCTCGGGGATGGCCAAAGGAGTCTCGATTTAGCCTATCAAAGCAATATATCGCAAGCCTGCGGTCCGATAAAGAGTAGCGAAATTCCCCGACTCCACCAAAGACTTTCGCAGCAAACAATGGTGAGAATACCAATGTATCGTCCAACACCCTCCCCGGGAACTTTCCGCCAAGTATATGGCATGTCCCACTTCCCATCGGACGGACAGGCATAGAAAAATTTGTTCTTCCATGTGCTGTGATAACTAACATTGCCCTCAGAGATACGCTCGTCCTAATTCCGATGGCTGAAACAGTAGAAAGGATCCCCCCCGGAGACACCTTTAACTCAAAAATTGCAAAAAATCTATCCCTCATACACTCAATTCCCCTCACCAAACACCAGTAAACAAATAAAGCTAAAGTCGTGAAGGAGTTGGGGTTGAGTTGACTAGGGCATACATCACAGTACTTAAAACCGAATTAGAAGATTCTTAAGAAAAACAAAGAAGTCTTTTGCAGGGAAAGAAGATAAGTGGGATAAATTTTGCTGAAGTAAGATTGCAAGTGAAAATAAAAATAAAGGAAAGGGGGTATTTATAAACCCTAGAAAATATTAATTACCCATTAACTCCTCTTCACACCCCACGATTGGAAATCGTGTCTACTCATAGTGGTCTATAAACCTTCACGCCTCCTCATTTATGGAAAGCGTAACGGTCCGAATATCTTGGCACTCGCACCACTTTAGAACGTGGCATTTAATCACAACTAAATAATTAATGTCGTGACATTAATTATAAATTAATTAAATGACCCAACATTAATGCCCTATAAATATGTGAGAGCTATCGGAATTAGGCAATCATACCACCCCCGAGGGATCATGAACTAAATTCCTCTGGCTTCTTTTGAAAAGAGAAGGCCATCAGAATGAGGGGGGGGGGGGGTAATTTTAGCCCAAAAAATATATATAGCACCTTGAGAAACCTCAATGGTATAAACCTTCCAACACCCAACAGAGCACTTATCCCCCACGACAGATATCTCACAGAGTACAAATACCGCGCGACATGTCAGGAACTTTAAATAGCTTCCCGAAACATCCTCCATGTATATGCTACTCTCGCACCTATCGTGTCATTTGGATATACGTGCTATGCCTACCTCCTTTCAAGGAGTCCACGGATTCAAGGAGCCCTCGGAGCAATATGCCTCCCTCATTTCAAGGAGCCCTCAGAGAAATATACCTCCCTCATTTCAAGGAGTCCATGGATTCAAGGAGCCCTCAGAGCAATATGCCTCCCTCCTTGAGCCCTCGGAGCAATATACATCCCTTCTTTCAAGGAGCCCTCGAAGCAATATGCCTACCTCCTTTTAAGGAGCCCCCGGAGCAATGCTTCTCCCCTATTATAAAAGAAGCCCTCGGAGCACACGTGCCATCCCTATCCCGATAGACGGATAAGAATCTCCTCAAGAAGCCACGCCGACTCCTTCGAAATATCTGCCCCTCTTCTGAAGCATCTAGAAGCCATGATACTGTTTGTCTTTATCAGAAGGAAGATGATACCCGTACAAAAATGACACCTGTAAAACATTTACTTGTATCCTACGAAACCTCCTTCTATAAAAAGGAGAAGAAAACTAAGATAAGGGGATATACTGTTTTCCAGGAATAAAGCATAATAACAAAAAATCTCTTCAAACTCAGGCAAAAGCAATCATCCCCACCCCTACAGAACCTTCAAAATAAACATATCGTTAACACTTCAGTTTGGGTAAGGCTATTGGTATGAGTGTCTTGTGAGCACATTGTTCAAACAGGTGTTGCCTTAACATCACATGCTAACACTGGTGACTGATTGTGATGTCAGAATATTGTATTTTCTTTTTCTTTTTTTGGTTGCTTTGTGTTATTTTCATCCTTATGTATTTGTGAGTCTACACATTTGAGTTGTTGTTTATCATTGGATGATGGATTCTTATCTCTTTACAATTTTTTTATTAAAAGCTTAATCTAACGCTCTTTACTTTGAGGTAGTAACTCAATTTGGAGAAACCTGGACAATAGATTTGGCGGCCGTGATCCTCAAAGGTGTACCACCCTCCAATTTAATTGAGTCCATACCACATTTTTTTCAGAATCCTCATAGCTGCATCGACGGTCTGTTGAGAGTTGGACTCGTAACTGCCAAAAGAGAGGTCACCAACGAGGAGGGGGGACTTGGCCCCACGAACAACGGCGCGACAATACAAGGGCATCTCGTCGAGGGTAATGAGGAGGGTGGTGTCGTGACCGTGAACCACCATGGCGGTGGAATCACCGACCAAGTAGATATCGATATCGGTGGTGTCCCAGTGGACGACGGAAGAGTAATAGTAGGCGCTGACCATGGTAATGGGTTCACCCCTCTTGTGTTTCTGGAGGAGGTACGTAAGGGTCACGCGCTGGTTCGGGCTATGGGGTTTGGGTCCACCGTACATGCTGCTCTCGGGGACATTGCTCAGTAATTGAAAAAGGGATAGGGACCCACATCTCCCCTTTTGGTGGAGTCTCCGATAAATGGAAGGCATAATCGACATCCAGTTTAGAATTGTATTATATATATAATTTTGGGTATATGTTATAAATGGGTGGGTAGTTGAAGAAATCAGAAACTGGTGAGTGCTCCTCAACTCAACTATTCTTTGTTGAATATATATCCCTTTTGATTATATATTGGCTAGCCCAAGTCCTAGGTGGAGGTCGAACTGAAAAAAGAGTCGCCATGGATAAGTAGGTGGTGTGCGGTTCCATGCCGTTGCTAATATCAACATGTGCGTAGTTATAATAATCAATAAAAAAGGAAAGCGTTGTTTCTACTTTGTACCCTTTTGATTAAGTTTGTGTATGTTTCAGTTTTTGACAAATTACGTTCTCGTAAAGAAAAAAATGATTATAATAACAAAAGACACTAGTAACAAAATTTTGAGATAATATGAGAGAAATTAGGGGTGACTTCTCACCCAATCCCTACTATCGGACGAGCCACCAAAACCACCGGATTTAGTACCAATCTCACCAAAACATCAGACTGAGACGCGTATTCAGAAACATTTACGACAATCGGATAGTATCTCGGAGATGGATTGCCAAATCAAACCAATTGTAACAGATGGGACGCCAAACCCTAATGCTACTTCGTATGCTAGCATGGTGATGCAACGAAGTAGGCGCAAGGATGTGCGTGTGCATGCAGAAAAAATGGTCGAGGAAAGGAAACATATAGTGATTCACGAAGCTGATGAAACAATACCGTTCAAGCAAATCCGACCATCACAAGAATTGTAGAACCGAATGAGGTTAAAGTGGAAGGATACAATCATAATCTGTATATTAGGGCGGCCTTGGTACTACACCGCGTTGTAAACGCGTCTGGACATAATGTGGAAACTCCATGGGGAGTTCGACTTGGTTGACCTCAGTAACGTGCGTTATTGCATTAAAGGCCTTAACTCCGAAAAGCGAGAGATAATCCTAACGGAGGGTCCATGGCAGCTCGCGGGGCAATTTATCTCCGTCTGAACTTGGACTCCAAACTTTCGGGCTGATACAAATATAATTGAAAGCACCATTACGTGGGTGCGAGTCCTCCACTTGCTGCTAGAACACTTGGAAGAGTCTATGGTCCAAGCACTTTCTGAAAGCATAGGCGAACTTATTAAAATTGATGGGAATACATATAATGCAACAAGAGGAAACTTAGCATGTTTTTGTGTGCAAATACGAACGGATAGGCCGCTTGAGAGGGGAATTTGGGTCGACGGGAAAGTACACCAAGTCCTTTACAAGAATGTCAAGATTCTATATCATACTTGTGGTCGGGTTGGGCACTCGGGTGTTAACTGTGACGAGTCGAGAACAAAGTTGTATGAAGGTGTAAGTGCCGAATCAAATCTTACCACGACATACAAGAAATCCAAGAGGAGAGATGAGGAGTGGCTTATGGGGAAAGTGAAAAGTAAGGAATATGGGGATTGGATGTTAATGAGTAGTCGAAAGGCTAACAAAAATAAGGTTCATGTTTCTATTTTGGGTGCGAACTCACAACCACAATTGAAGTCAAAGCCAATCAGCCCCATGGTTGGCGAGACATCTACCATTCGCAAGCTGCGCAGGACTAGGAAGTTTCCTTCTAAAGGGAGATCTAATTTTAGTTTATATGGAAACACTTCAACTGGCACTAAGAAAGAAAATGATCTTTTGAGATATACAAACCCTTTTGCTATCTTGGGCAATAATATAACCACGGGCAGTGCTGCGATTATTCTTTACGTAGATGCAACGCAACACGAAAACTCAGATGGAACTCAATTGGATGCACAACACATTGGCAGTGAACTTTCCACAAAACGGGGGTTCAAAAAAATCTCCAACCTTTTCATAGGGCCGACCATGATTTATCAGACGAAGACATGAGAGAGGTTGATCCAAATATCTGAGATACCTTAGATACGTGGTGGAGAGGTGGAACAATATCCACACGTGGTGGCAACGCTTCTATCTGAGTGTATGTGAGTCGAACAGACAACGGGTTCTATTAAGGGAGACCCTGAATCAAATTTATGCGATATTGAACGGGACTCGGCCTGAGGAGGCCGTTCACCCGACTCATCTGTGCAATCGTAGTATGAAGATCATCAATTGGAATTGCCAATGAGCGGGAGATGAGGAGTTTCGTAGAAACTTCCGAGAGTTGGTTCGAGTGCATCAACCAATAGTTATATTTATTTTGTAAACGAGAGTGGGGGAGGAACAGCCTCAAAACATCGTGCCATATTTGGGGTACTCGAACTATGTGATTGCACTAATGGTGGGTAGGATAGGCAGAGTATGGGTGTTATGGAACGAACATGATGTAGATGTTGAGATCACGTGAGTGGATAATACGGCGATCCATGCCATTATTCGGTTGGGCTCGCACAACCGTTGGAGATTTACGGGGGTATATGTACAACCCCGCAAGTCAGCAAAAATTAAAGTTTTCAATGATTTGGCACAGTTGCCGGATGATCCTATCATGCCGTGGCTGGTCATGGGGGACTTTAACGAGGTTAGTTTCAATCATGAGAAGCTTGGTGGTAAAACGAGAACTTTGAATCGGTTGATGTTCTTCTGGAATTTCATGGATAGGTGTAACCTTTCGAATTTAGGGGTAATAATTGTGGGACAATAATTGCAAGCATGGGGGTAATATCACGCCGAAGTATATGTGGGACAATAGTTGCAAGCATGGGGGTAATATAAAGGCACGACTTGATAGGGCTTTAGCGAGCCAAGATTGGATGAAACTTTTCTCGGATCACGAAGTGGTTCATCTCCCTCGAACCCACTCGGACCATCATCCGATTGCGACTTATTTTCTCGGTCGAGAGAAGCAAATCAACAAGAGGTTGTTTAGGTTCGAAGCAATGTGGTTCATGCACGAGGAGTGCAAGCACTTGTTGAGGAAAATTTGGGAGGACAAAGGAAATATCCTTGAGGCTATTGACGAGGTCCGAGGACTTTGGAGCCGTGGAATCGTGACAAGTTTGGGAACATTTTTGCGAAGAAAAAGGAGTTGCTCGCGCGGTTGGGTGGAATCCAAAAGTCGTTATGCACATGGCCGAACAAATTTCTGAGGACTTTGGAGGACGATCTTATGGCGGAATATATCGCGACTCTCAAAAGGGATGAGCTATTTTCGTACCAGAAGTCACGGATTAAGTGGATATATCGCGTGTGAGGCGGTACGCGAGGCACGACCGACATAAAAATAGAATGTAGGACGGGATGCCAGAAACCCTAAAACAGAGCTCAAAGCTAAAAAAAATTATAAATATAATGGGACGCTCAATAGTTAGGGTACTCACACACAACAATACACCAACTTACAAAAGTCTACAAACACTTACAAAAGTTTACAAAAAATCATTTTAGAGTTGAAGAGCAGAATTCTATCGTTCGGAGCACAAAATAATTGTTGGGAGAGAACGGGATAAAGAGAAGTTAGCAATCAAAGTTGAGGAAAGCAGCAAAGAGTCAAAAGGAGAAGACACGTCGAAATCTCACAGAGATCAAGAGTTTAATCTTTTCTTTTCTTTCTTGCATAAATCTATGATGAATTGTTGTCATATTAACATGAGTATGAGTATTTAATTCTCTTAGTGTCTGAGAGAGGGTGTAGTTAATCTCATATGGATGCAACTTGAACCTATGTTTTGATTAAGTTTATTGTTGACTTTGTTTTGTTGGATATCACTTGTTGTTTATGCTACTTGGTATGTTTGAGATTTCTATGAATCAGAGTAGTGATGTTGAGCAAACTCGTATTATGTTGAATTATGTATATGAGATTATTAACTCAAAACTAGCATAGTAGATCAGGTACATAAATCTCTAGACCTTCGACATTAACGTGTATCGTGGAATCTAGATCGTAGTTGACAACTCTAATTCTCTTCTAAAACGTTGTATGAATCCTATGACATGGTAAACTTCTGGTGAGTGAAAAGTGCTTAACGTTCTAACATCATTAGAAGTTAAAGGATTCTTTAGTACATACGAAAGGTGGCTAATTTATCACGTCAACTTGAAAGCAAAACAATGATAAATATAAAGAGGCTTGCACAGGGATCATTGGTATTTTATCTATGAAATACATGCATCTGAGATTAATGAAATACATCTCTTAGATACATTTTACTTAATCTGTTTTACAATCTTAGATAGCAATCAATCAATCAATTCAATTATGTCTTAGTTAGTGTAATTTTAGTTAATTATTCTCTTTATCTGCAATCTTTAGCTAATCAATAGTTAGTTTTAATTCAGCATTATAGTTTAAATCATTAGCGTAATAGTTAGTTAAGTAATCTTTTTATTTCCTTTTTAATAAACCCAAGCATAAAAATCAGTCAGTTTTCAACAATATAATTGCTAAAGTTCAAACGCGTTCTCTCAGGGATTTGATACTTGGTCAACTATATTTACTTACCATTTTGTTATTACTTGACTCGTATACTTGCGACTTGTGTGTATTAATCCAATTGATAACACATAAGAGTAGCATATGCACGCATCAACGCGTCAACTTGTGGCACGTCAAACACACATAGTACGTCAAACTAAGTACTTCAACCATTTTACCTCTACTTTTCCATAGACATGACTATGTCAACAATTGGACTAAGTATGAGCTGAATTTGACTCCCAAGATGAACTTCAACTCATGATCTGACCACTCTATAGTGCAAATCACTCGCCGTTCGAATTCCGAGCCTTTAAAGAAGCTCGATGAATATAAGTGCCATTAGGCCAACCAAATGATCTCTAAATGAGATTAACTCCTTTGGGATTAAATCTACAGCCGATACAACCTCATCTACGAGACGTACACCCGACGGGGCCATCCAATCGAGCCTAAATGGCTAGATAAGTGCATATAACTACTAAGCTAAGTGTGATATCTCCTAAGACCCTGTGCATGCACAATTGAATAATAAAATACGTTCGTTTTGATTCTTTCTTCTTTCTTCTTTCTTTGTAGAGAGATATGTAGACAGCTTGACCCCATGTTGCAAGCACGATCAACTCATATCCAATCTTAGATTAGGTTCTTCTTCTTATTACTATTAACATTTAACTTTTTTTCACTTAGTGCACATTTCCATCGAACCAAAAGATCTTCTTCTAATGCCTATAAGGTGCAAGAGAGTTAGGTGAGGAAAGTTGCTCGAGATTAGCGAAAACACCCCATGCTAGATGTGCCGTTTGTAAGAAACCCCTAAATGCACTAAGTGATGGACTATATGGCATGTAAAGATGCATTACCCACAGCTTCCACTCAGTCTTAAATCTTGGAAGAAACTCAACATCATATTGTGCCTAATATCAACTAGGGCAAAACATCTAACGTCCAGGAGGAACCTCCTCAAACAGTAAATGTTGGGACTACATATCCATATATTACAACTATAACACCTAAACACTTTGACAATTGATGACTATCGTGAGAGAGCACATGGCAAACAACCCAGAGCCACCACCACCAATCCGTATTCAGACCTAGGCCGCGTTGAGGAGCATTCCCAGGATTCAAGCCCAAGAGGTTATTTCTTAAAGAAGGAGAACTAACACTACGGTTGGTCCCTCTGAGGATCATCGACAACCTCACTGTAGGAGAGTTTGACCATCACCATCAATTATGGCTGCCTCTATGGCACATACTGGGTCACGTGAGAATCATGGCACTGTAACAAAAATGTCACGACACACCATTAGGCCGGAGCCTTTGCTTCAGGAAAAAAAAGAGGATGACTTGATTGACGTTACATCATTGCTTCCTCGTGGACATGAAATCCTTAAAACGCCTATTTATGATGGCAAATGGGACCCCAATGCTCACTTGCATCTCCTAGACAGAATGCTAAACCTTGAAGGATATAGTAGAGCTATCCAAGCTCGACTATTCGCCATAACTTTTGTCGATGTCGCCAGTGTTGTTAGAAGTGTCGGGTGCAAGCGGGGCATTTTGTATATTTAAAAGCGAATCATAAACTTTTGGGCGTGGGGCGCA
This sequence comes from Linaria vulgaris, assembly GCA_948329865.1. Classification (NCBI taxonomy): domain Eukaryota; kingdom Viridiplantae; phylum Streptophyta; class Magnoliopsida; order Lamiales; family Plantaginaceae; genus Linaria; species Linaria vulgaris. Next base: position 78,970,656 of record OX415250.1, on the reverse strand, counting down.
AGCCCCATAAGTGTAAGTATTTTACTTCATATATAAATAATAGTAATTATTATTTGGATAAAACTAAAAAAAGTCTGAGAAACTCTAAAATACAACATAATAAATGTAACAATAATAGTTTCAAGTACTCCCCAACATTAGTAAGTTGTGATAGATTAAAAAAAAAGGCATTAATTAAAAGAAACAAATTTTCCTACACACCTTTGTTAACTTTTTTGTCCGTTTCTTTTCCCATACAACATTTTTTGATGTGGCCCACCATTTTGGTGGTTCTTTAGACTGAATAGATGAAAAACACGTCACTTCATTTCCACATTTAATGCCCTTGCTCTTTTTTAAGATATATCGCCTCACTTCAACGCCTCTGAGCGTTTTGAGGCAATTTTTGACGAGGGCGTGCCTTTAATTGCACTGCACGTCGCGCAAGACTATTTCTCGAGGATCCCTCCTCTCATAATTCACACTTATGATCTCCTCTCATAATTCACACTTATGATCAGTTAAGGACTATGTTCAAATCTCAGTTTGCTACTGTGAAACGAGCTTTGTTAGCACAAGAGTACCTCAAGATTATCATTCAAGGTAGTGATGAATTGACCATATATTATATCAAACGGTTTAATAACGAGATGCGAAGGGTTGAAATGCTCTCCTCTCAAGCCGTTGCCAATATTCTCTTCAACACCTTGCAAAACAGCTTGTTTGCTAACGAGCTATTTAGGTAGAACCCGCCAACCACTGAGCAGATCAACTTGATCGCACAATGTGACATGGAGATTAAGAAGCGTAATAAAATGAGAATTGTCTGGAGTGACAACACTCAATCAAAGTCCAGTGACCCTTATCGTAATGGCAGAAATGATAAGAGGAGTAACAAGCGAGCAAGATCTCCCCCTCGAGACAAACTGTCGCTTACTACAAGCATACGAAACATATACGTCGTAGCTATTAAGTAAAACCTCCACAACACTCCAAAGAAGATCCGTGAAATGGATGAAGGACGAAATCTAAGTTCTATTGCAAATATCATGAGCAGTATGGTCACGATACTTCCAAATATCGTGCACTATATGCCGAGATAGAACGATTATTAAAAGAAGGCCACCTCACGGAATACGTGACTAGTAATAAGCATCCTGACAATAGGAGTAAGAGATCAAACTCCAATTCTGACACTCCATCTCCAATCGAGAGAGGAAACCATAAACTAAATACCTTTGAAAGAGATGATAATGATAATATGCTTATAAAAGGAATTATTGATATGATAGCAAGAATTCCTATCAAATAATGGTTGAGATAGAATCTGCATAATAAATAGCAATGCTAGAGCCAGATACCTCAACGACACGAGCCAAGCTCTTTGAGTTTTATGCTATCAGACATTGGAAATCCCTTATCTTTGAATGTTGAAAGGAAGAGGGACTGAGTCACCTCCTTGAGTTCACTTTCAATGTGAAACTTCGCAGTAACGAGGTTAACTCACAAGAAAATGAATTTTATGGTTCTACATTCTTCACTAAAAAATATGCCACAGAGCACGCCGCTTAGGCAACCTTATAGTTCTTGAGGCAGAAAGGTTACACGATTGCCAAAATCCCAACACCAAACAATGTTGTTATGATCTCTGAAGGCACTATCGGTGGAGATTCCGATAAAGCACGTAAAAGAGCTTCACGCGACATGCAACTAGATAACTATCAATGTGTGACCCATACAGTCAACACGATTGAGACTATCAAGGCTGTCGTCACCTTTGATAAGGTAGGTGAAGAAAAACCTGATCCACAAGCAATGGAAACAGCAAGCTTGAACCGTCCTCTTGTGATAAGTCTCCATATCGCCAACTACAACATAAAGAAACTCTTGATCGACATGGAAGTTTGGTAAACTTCATCTTCTTAGATGGACTAGAGCAAATGGAACTCGATGATACTCATTTGTGAATAGTGGTTACACATCTCTTTGGCTTCGGTGGATCCAAAGTCATCGTCGTTGGTACAATTGTATTACCTACCTCCTTTGCCACCTCTCCAAAAAGAAGGACTCGCAATCTAGAGTACTTTGTGGTCGATACACGATTTACATACAACATCATCACTGGTCGTCCAGGCTTGAATGCGTTTAAGGTAGTGGTGTCAATGTATCACCAAAATCTCAAGTCTCCAACAAGAGCGGTGGGGGTAAAGTCCATGGAGACTATAAGAAGCACGGGCATGTTACCAAGCTTCACAGAATGCGGATCTGACCTTAGAGGTCAATGCAATCAATAATCAACATGATACTGAAAAAAGGCCAGCCTCGCAAGGGTCGACTGATGGAAAAGTACTAGTATCAATTGTGAAAACTAGGGAAAAATGTTAACCTCGCAAGGGTCGACCTATGGTAATAATCCCAACGACATTGTCGAGACATAAGTAACATTAGAGCTGGAGGATAAAAGACTCCGTAAAATCAGATAAGAACTAGTTAATACAACTAGAGTTGAACCTCTGGGTGAATTAAGGAAACTTATGTCCTAAGGGCGATAACATTATTACCCGCATCGGCACTACAATGTCAAAGGATGTAGGGTTGTAGCTTATCCAATGCCTTTGCGACAACATGGATATCTTTACTTGGACGGGTCAAGACCTAAAAGGCATTGATCCACGAATTGTGGTACACAAGTTGAATGTCGACCCGGAGGCTAAAACTGTTAAACCAAAGGAATGTAACTTCAGTAAGGAGAAGAATGCAACAACATATAGAGAAGTAACTATCAAACTAGTCGCACGCCATATATATGAAGTACGCTTCTCGGAATGGCTAAGCAACACAGCTCTCGTACCAAGGCCCATCTTAGATTGGTGCATGTGCCTAGGGATCCATTATCTCTACCAAACATGATGGATGCTCAAAGTGTATTTCATCAAATACTAATGGCAGTCTGTAACACGAGCAAACTAGCATTTGTGATAGATATTGGATTAGAGAATGCAGGCGCTACCTTTCAAAGGTTGGTGGCCAAGATGTTTGACGACCACATTTGTAAAACCATGGAGGTCTATATTGACGATATACTTGCCAAAAGCATCAATGTAGAGGATCATGTTGATCACCTCACAGTTGACTTCTTTATAATGAGACCATAATGCTTGAAACTAAACCCAAGGAAATGCACCTCTAGGGTCAATGGAGGCAAGTTTCTTGGTTACATGGTGAATCAAAAGGGAATTGAAGCAAATCCCGAAAAGATCAAAGCCATTACAGAACTTCCTTCGCCAAAAAGCATACATGATGTACAGTGCTTAATCGGATGCATGACAATGCTTGGGAGATTTAACTCCACCGCAGCTGAGAGAAGCTTATATTTCTTCAAAGTCTTCAAGAAGAATCAGAACTTTGAATGGACCGAGGAATACGAGCAAGCTTTATTAGAGCTCAAGAAATATGTTAGCTCCCCACAAAACCGGTTGAGGGAGTTGGGAAAAAAATGAAACTCATCCTTTATGGTGTCGTAGTTACAGTTTTCGCCCTTTATTGCGTCCTTTTTTTCTTGGTCCCGTAATGTGCAATTCGTTACGATTTTGGTCTTCCAAGAGAAATCTCAGACGAAAATGTCACGTGGGAGCATGTACCGACCAAAATTTGAATTTATTGAATTCCCACGTGCAGATTCGCATGTGGGAACGCTGGTTTTGATTTATAAATTGTTTTAAAATTATAACCCATCGACCTTGTCAAACATTTTTTTATTACAATGATCCATTTACACATCCTGAACCTACCCGCGCCATTCATATACTCCCCAACCCAGTTGCGAAAAACATTTACACACTAATCAATCTCAATTTTCTCTCAATCCAGAACCCTAACCCCCAAATTTGATAAGCCTTAATCTCACCCCCAAATCTTCAAATTGCGTTAGCCCATTATGTCTTTTTCCATAGTTCTCGCACGTCATTTCGAATTCCGAGTCCAATCGTTGAGCTTAATTGATCGTGTTTTTGAAACCGCGATTTAAAGATTATTCAAAAATTTGGACACCCATAGTAGCGACATCCCACATTTAATCCCTTTAAGGCAACCCGATAGCGATTTTATCGCAAAGGCATTCACGCTCTTGGGATAAATTAGAGTTCCTTCTCGCATTGGAGGACAAATACAACATTCTTTTTTGCAATTAGTGGCAATTTTAAAGATTTGGGAGTGGATTAGGGACGTGGGGACACAATATTTCAATTCGATTTGCGGATTTAGGGATTAGAGCTCCTCACGATTTGGACATTTGGCTTTGTTGATTTAAGGATTTTTGGGGCTATCGATTTTGTCTCTTTGTGTTTTTGTGTGGTGACGGGTTGGTGAGGTAAAGAGCATGGTTGGGTTGGTTCAGTTGTTGTAGAGGTGTTGGGTAATTAAAAAATGAAGAAAGAAAATAGGAAAAAGGTTTGACCGGGTCGGGTTGACCTCTTGAATCACAATTTATTTTTAAAAAAGGGATAATTCTATCAAACCCCCTGAAGTATAGCGACTTTTCGACAACACCCCCTAAACTTTATAAATAAGCACTTTGCCTCCTAATCTTTGTCAACCTGTTCGAGTTGCCCCATGGCAATTTTCCGACCAAAAAACCACTAGAATTTTTTCTTTTTTTTCAGAATCTTCTCCTCATCGAGACGGTTCCGGTAGTGGTGACGGCATCGCAAAATTCAAAGTCATTACACGGGAAATTTATCTTTAATTCGTTGAATTTTCAGAAAATATGAAGAACACTTGAAGGTGTTCATCACATTTTCCATAAATTCGACGAATTAAAACTAAATTCCCTGTGTAATGGCTTTGAATTTTCTGATACCGTCACCACTAATGGAACTTTTTCGACGAGGAGAATATTGAGCTCAACTTTAGGAATTCCGGCAAAAAATTCTGGCAACACGCCACTACGCCGCCGGGGATTGCCGGAAATTTTTTGTCGAACTTAATTTTTATTCTAATCAACCTTTCTACTCGTCAAGAAGGTTTATATAGTGGTGACGGTATCGCAAAATTCAAAGCCATTACACGAAAAAATTAGTTTTATTTCGTCGAATTTTCGGGAAAAATGAAGAACACATGAAGGTGTTCATCACATTTTCCAGAAATTCGACAAATTAAAATTAAATCTCCCATGTAATGGCTTTGAATTTTTCGATACCGTGACCACTACTGGAACCGTCTTGAAGAGGAAAAGATTCTAAAATAATTATTTTTTTCGGCAATTTTTTGGTCAGAAAATTGTCTGGGGCAACTCGAATAGGTTGGCAAATGTTAAGAGGCAAAGTGCTTATTTACAAAGTTTAGGAGGTGATGTCCAGAAGTCGTTATTGTTCAGGGGGTTTGATGGAATTATCCCTTAAAAAATTATCAAAACTGGCGTTCCCACGTGCGAATTCGCACGTGAGAATAAAAAAAATGAATTTTAGCTGGCACGTGCTTCTCTGTGACATGTCCGTCTAAACTTTCTCCCAAAGTACTAAAATCGTAACGAATTGCTTATTAACGGATCAAGAAAAAGAAGGACAAAATAAAAGACGAAAACTGTAACTACGACACAATAAAGGACCAGTTTCGATTTTTTCCCGAGAAACTCTGTTTCACTACCTAGCAGTATCTCAGTATGCTTTTGGTACGAATTGAAGCCATTGCCCACCAACCAATCTACTACATCTCAAAGGTATTCCAAGCAACGAAATTTAACTACCTTGAGATTGAGAAATTCGGCTAGTTGTCGTTGTCACGACAACTAAACTGCGCTCTTACCTTCAATCACACCCCATTGTGGTGTTGATAGACAAACCACCCGAGCAAGTGATGTCCAAGCATGAAACCTCTGGAAGGCTCGTTATATGGGCAATTGAAATCAGCGAATATGGTATTGAATGCCGATCGAGGACCACAATCAAGGCTCACGTCCTAGCAGACTTTATGGCCAAAACACTAGGAAGGGCACATATTCCATAGCACTAGTTGCCATTGTCGACACTGAGGAAGCCACATCGACTTTGCACTTCGATGTCTCAACTACAAATACCAGTAGAGCTTGAGTACGCAATAAGGCTTAACTTCATTATGACCAACAACGAGGTAGAATACGAAGCTATTATCGCCGATACATAAATGGCAAGCTAATTGGGAGTAAAACGCCTAACAGTCTTTACAGGCTTGTAACTTGTGGTTAATCATTTCAACGGCTCTTACAAAGCTAATGAGGAAACAATGATCCACTATCTCAAAAAACTCATACAGTTTTTGAAAGCATTTACGCTATTCACCTTGTGACAGATACCAAGGAGTGAAAACATTAAAGTCAACGTTCTTTTAAATTTGCCACTTCGACTGAGGTCTTTACAAAAAGAATAATTGTCTTACTAGCAGTAGGGGTGTTATGGGCCGGGGTCCCGCCTGGACGGGACCCTGGCCCATCGGGAATTGCCGGGGCGGGAGCTGTTCAACAGCTCCCGTTTCTCCCGTCGGGAACACTGTTCCCGGCGGACCGGGATTCCCGCCGGGACGGGAGGGATCCCGTGATCCCGGCGGGCAGTTTGCAAAGGTGGGGTTGTTTTTTTTTTTTTGATTTTCTCTACTTTTCTCCATATCCACCACCTCCTCCACCATACCTTCCACCGCCACCTCCACTATATTCACCGCCTCCACCGCCGCCTCGTCGTCCTCCTCCAGATCCGCCACGTCTTACTCCTCCACCGCCACGTCCTCCTCATCCTCCTCCTCGAGATCCGCCTCCACCGCGCCTCGTCCTCCTCCTCCAGATCCGCCACGTCCTCCTCCTCCACGGCCACGTCTTCCTCCTCCACCACCACGTCCTCCTCCACCACCTCCTCGTCCTCCTCCTCCAGATCCGCCTCCACCGCCCCCTCGTCCTCCTCCTCCAGATTCGCCATGTCCTCCTCCTCCACGGCCACGTCCTCCTCCTCCACCACCACGTCCTCCTCCTCCAGATCCGCCTCCACCGCCCCCTCGTCCTCCTCCTCTAGATCCGCCACGTCCTCCTCCTCCACGGCCACGTCCTCCTCCTCCACCACCACGTCCTCCTCCACCACCTCCTCGTCCTCCTCCTCCAGATCCGCCTCCACCGCCCCCTCGTCCTCCTCCAGTCCGTGCTACCTCCCCGGGATCCCGCGGGAGGCAGACTGGGATCAATTTCCCGGTCTAGCCGGGACGGGAACGAGCCGGGTTTTTCCCGGTTCAGGAAAAACCCGGCGGGACGGGTCGGACTCCAAAGTCCCGACCCGTCCCAAACAGCCCTAACTAGCAGCCAAGGAATCTGCCATAGGCAAGACTTGTTATCGCAAAACTCTAATGAAAGTCGAGAAAACAATGCATATAGTTTCAGAACCTTCATGGAAGGATGAAATATACTTATACCTCAAAGAAGGCAAGCTATCGAGCGACTCCATCATGGCACGAAGACTCAAACACAATGTCCATCACTTTACCATGCCCACAATAGATGCCCTTCCCAGAATATTGTGGGCATATTGCACCACACCACGTACTTAAATGTGCCAAACACCATTTCAGTTGGTATATGGTTCCGAAGCAGTAATTCTAGCTGAAATCGCCATGCCAACTCAATGCATCTTGACCTACAATCAAGAAGAAGCCTCCAGATTGCGCTATGAGGACTTAGAGTTCATTAGCTTAGCACGCAACGATGCGTATGAGAAAACACAAGGGTACAAGACCATGATAGCAAAGGCTTACGGCAAAAAAGTCTGATTTAGACAGTTCCATGGGGGGACTTATTCTTAAGAAAAATTAAGACACACAAGAGAGTTGGAAAACTCCAACCCTCATGGGAAGGACCATACAAGGTCACTAAAGCTAGCTCAAAAGGCTACCACTGCCTACAAAAAATGAATGATCACGATCTAGCACGTCCACAGAATGTTTAGAACATGAGGAAGTTCTACGCCTAGTACGGCATGTAGAATCTTCCGTAGTTCATTTCTATTTTTGCAATCTCACAAATAAGTGGTGTAACAAACACAATGAATTATGGAGACCAGATTCCCAAGTATACTTGGGATATGTATGCAACCTGGTCAAAAACCAAGTGCAAAACACTTCAATCTTTTCTTTCCAAATGATTGAAAGAAGTAGCACGACGCGACTGACAAGACCCTATTCCCTTTTTTAAGAAAATAATGAAAGAGTAGAACCCTATAGCTGGGCTAGCTCCACACTCAAATTGGAATCAAACTCCTATGTTGCATTTTCAAAAAGAATAAGAAGGAATGAGTAGCACCCATAGTTGGGCTAGATCCACACTCAAACTTGAATCAAACACCGTTTCATTTTTTTCAAACAAAAACTGATAGAGTAGCACCCATAACTGAGCTAGCTCCGCACAGAAACTTGAATCAAATGCCCATGTTATTTTTTCAAGGAAAATAGGAAGGCGTAGAACCCCATAGCTGGGCTACCACCATACCTACCACTAAGACTTTATATTTTGAAGAAAAAAAATGCAAATATTGGGCAAGGGTGAAAACCTTTAGAGAAAATTGCATTAAAATTGTGCATTGGTGAAAACCTTTGTTGCAAAAACTTATTCTCTCTCAGGTTAACAACCTAGCAATATCTCTCGTTGGTGACATATCATACATGGCGGTGGGTGCTCAATTTGGAATGCACGAGTTGCGATGGAAGGGTAGCACTTGAGTGTGTAATATCCTAGACCCATGTTTTACTTAAGGTTGCGTAAACCCAACCTAAGGAATGGCCGCATTCGAGTATGTAACATCCGAGACCCAAGTTATACTAGAAATTGCGTAAAACCACATGATGAATTTGTAGCACAAGATTGCATAAAAACCAAGCTAAGTAGTGGTAGTACTAGATTGCGTAAAACCAAGCAATGGAATGGTCACATTCGAGTATGTAACATTCGAAACCCAGGTTGTAGTCGAAACTGCATAAAACCACGCGATGGAAATGTAGTACTTGAGTGTGTAACATCCTAGACCTGGGTTTCACTCAAGGATGCATAAATCCATACAAATGAGGGGTTGTATACGTAAAATCCTAGACCCAAGTTATATTCAAAAAAGCATAAAACCTAAAAGTAAATTAAGCAGCTTTGAAGAGCGAGAAATGGACAATAATCCATGAAGACATACACAACACCATACACGACACACCACATGTTACTTACGAGTCTGATACCCTAAGAGATCTACTCTTGCCCTACACACATGTTACGGTGTTTGAACTAGATCAAGCTTAACGCACATCTAAAGCACACTTTATAAAAATAAATCGTGCACTATAGGCTTAAATGCCTAAACCACTTACCCGGTGATACAAATAAGCTCGAGCCTAGCTCATCTACACTTACAAGGAAATACTCATCCTTAAATGTTTCATAAAAGATGTTGGTCATACTGCTAATTTAGTTACGTAATGCCAAGGCCAAAGAAACAAAATAACATCTCATTTGTTCACGAGGTTAAAATAACATCTCCTCTGTTCACGAGGATAGATAAAACCAAGAAGTCATTTGAATCAAGCATTATAAGTTGACAACATTAATGAAGAATAAGCAAAGTTGGAAAGCACGTAATACTTGTTTAAAGATTTATCAAGATTAAAGTGGAAACACACCAAAGGTATAACATCCACAAAACCGTCATAATGAGCATAAGTAATATGTCTCAAACCTAATGCCACCAACGACATCTATGAACGTGCAAATATTCAAACATGTGACTCCAAAAAACCAAAGGGTTCCAACACCCGTAAAAAATATCCAAAAATGCCAAATAGAGTATGGATAGAATGACACATACGTCAACAAACAGCCAACATGGCTAGAGATACGAGCTGAAGCCTCAAACAGCAGGCTCACCCGTTCCATCAAGCATCCCTCTTGTACTAATCTCCAGATCACCCCCTCCTAGAACATGAAGTGCTTCTAACTCCTTCTCGAACACATGCGTGTCCACTAAGCGATGGAAACTCTATTTTTCACTTACAATGTCTGAAATAAAACCACTAGTGACACGTGACTCCACGGTGTCCACTGTAGTGGCATTCAAATTAGATAATAGGACAATGGGGATATCCTAAGTAGTGGAGCAAGAATGTGAGAGTCGAGGAAAATATAACTCAGGGGTACCAAGTGCCGCGACAAGTGTAGCCGCATGGGCCATGAGTAGCTCGGTGCACTCTGACAGTTCAAATGTACTAGGGGAAATTGGGTCTGCAGTTGCGGGCTCTACATCATCACCCTCAATCTCCTTCACTGACCCTTTTCTGCTTCGACATGTTTGGTCGTCTCTACGTCCATTGCCCGAGGGTCCATATTGCCTAGCTAAAGGCTATGTCAACGCCTGAGATTCACGAAGGCATCATAAGATGGAGCCTTTAGAACTACAGAGCTAGATGACACATCAGAAACTACTTCCATTTCACGAAGGGAAGCCAAATAACCCTCGTGCTTTTGTCTACACTTGTACTAGTAATTGGCGACCTTGAAAGTTGGTCCACCCTTCCCAAACAACACAACATCACCTATGCATTCATAGTAACCTCTCTTGTTGTTTACTAAAGCTCTCTTATGAGCGATATGACGCTAGGTCTCAGAGATTAAGAACTCCAAAACAACCTCGACCTTGCGGTTATCACCCAATGGCTGCCAAGTAACGAGAATCAAGGAATATATTACACTATAATAAATATTGGTTCATTAATGCAAAAGGTAAGATAAGGAGAGATTTCACAAAAGAAACTCTTATCACCGCTTGTCCTCTCTTAAATACTTCTGCTTGATTGCTCTTAGCAATAATGAGTTTAGCTTCAAGCCTCTTGATAGTAGCATCACGCTCTTCCAAAGAGAGTCGACGAGACTCTTGTATCAAATCCTCCTCCAGACTGGCCCTCTCCTTAAGAGCGGCATCCAAAAGACTATCCAATCTTTGCGTTTCATCCAAGCGCTCCTTTGCAGCCTTGAGTTTCTCATCATTTACCCTTAAGTTCTTATCAACATTACTGGCCGCAATGACTTCCCTCTGAACAGAGTTATCATGCTCTTGTTGCTTGGTCAATAAGTTATCATACTTGTTGATAATAACTCTAGGGGCTAGCATGGACCAAAGTGTAAAAAACAAAACTAAGTCAATGACTCCAATAAATGAATTGGTAACAAATACGATAGGAGTTGAGTAAAGATGCTTACCATTTTATCAGAATGGGTGACAAATTGCCTCCACCCATCCAGTCCTCCAATAGAGTAAATAAACTTGTTGTCACCCAAATGCGGCATGATGCCACGTGCTTTAGATCATACGCATCAGTCAGCTGCTCACTGGGTCCCAATTTGGTGCACAAATGCAGTATATCATCAGAATGGTCATCGGGGTCACCTCCAAAGAATATGGTTGTCCTTCAACTGCTACATCGAATGCGCCAAATAGAGGTACTAGGGCTCGCAGATGCTCAATGCTCAATATCTTCTGCTTTCCAGACTCGTTGGTTCCCTCATCTACAAGCGCTTTCCCCTTCTCCTTTGCTCTAGCCTGGGTGGTGCCTCATCTGCCAATCTCTTGGCTCTGTGGTCATAAGAAACATGAGTGGGAAAGACTGTAGTCACAAGGGAGCGATAAAAAAGACCACCTCTACCACGAATACCTCCAGAAGCACTACTCGGCTTAACCTGAGTAATAGGTGGCACCACCCCTACCTCACCTGGCCCAAGGCCACCCCCAACATGATCAACACTCACGGGTGAATCACCAGTAACAGGAGGAACATCCCCCGCAACTACACTCTCACAGGGCTAACACCCCGAGAACCTCCCTCTACACGAGGGGAACCCGTCCTCTCAATATGAACAACATATACATGTGATGCATCAACCATATCATCCTCATCAACTACATCAAAACCACGACCTCTACCTTGGCCACCTCTACCTCTTCCACATGAAGAATGTCCACCAAGAGTCGCCCTGGCATGAGCGCCAGCATGCCTCAGCTCTTGGGACCCATCCCTCACCATGCTAGTTGCATGTGATAAAACAATGGTTATTGGCTAGTAAAAAATTTACCGAAATGCAATTACAATATGCAAGGGTAAAGAACATGGAAGCATGCTAAAATGCAGAAACATTATACCCAAGGGCTTTGTCCCTAGGTGCCTCGTAGATACATTTTAACTATTTTGCCTTGTTTTTCTCCGACCCGACACCAAACTATAAAATAACAAAATAAGACCAAAACAAGTAAAACCGCTACAACAGTAATCAAAAGAATATCTAAAGTAACCACAAGAATGATGTGTTTCACACTCTTAGTAGTTAGTGTCGTGGAGTGTCTAAGTGATCACAAGTATTAATATCTTGTGGTGTTTCAAGTAACCATAAGCGTTAGTGGCATTTGGAGTTTTAAGTGACCACAAACATCAGTGTCGTAGAGCATTTTAAGTGACCACACACATTAGTGTCGTGGAGCATTTTTAAGTGATCACGAGTTTAGCATTGTAGAGTGCTCTAATTGACCACGAACATTAGTGTCGTGCAGCGATATAGGTAACCATGAATGTTGGTATTGTACAACATTTTAAGTGACCACGAACATTAGTATCGTGGAGCATTTTAATTTATAAAATTCAAGCAAATATCTACCTTATTCAAGGTATACGAGGGTACAAAGGTCATACCTCTCCTTAGCTTTGTTTTCAATCTTCTTTCTATCTCCCTTCGGTGCCCTTAAAAGGGTCATCACCCATCGATACACTTAGGATCACATTCGACACTCTCAGATCCTGTCACGGCTCTTGCAAACCTCACTAACTCTTAGTACAATAAGAATCTTGATCTTGAGGTAGATGGTGGAGGGGTAGTTGCAAATTAATGCAACATCGGACGTCCACATATTATGGCCATGTCTGAGTGACTACCACGTAGAATCTGACAGTTTATGTCCGCCTCCATGATCCTTCCCCTATAACCATGGACAGGGTGATTGTTCCTTTAGTGGTGAATTGATCTCCTGAGAACTCGATGAGGGGTACTACTTCTAGCTCTACTTGTGTTAGGTTCAGTCCTAGGGGCTGGAAGCTCGCCATGAATAAGGATCCTCTGGACCTTGGGCTGCTCTACCTTGAACTTAGTAGACCTCGGTTCTCAGCTCTTTGCTTCGTGCTTCTCTTAAAAAGTGCTTTTTTTTAGTTGGAGGTCAGAGGTAGCCGTTCTTCCTAGATCATGTGAACAATGTGCCTTGTGGGGGTATTGTTCACACAAACATGTTTTGCCTTGGTGCCGTCGTCTTCTTTAAATTTTGGGGAATCGTATCTGCCTCGTCATTTTTCTTTGAGGCATGGATTCTTTTCTTCTCGCTTGTCTTTTCCGAACGTGCCTTTTGAGTGATTTTCTGCGTCGGTCATTATGTAATCTTTGAACTAGTGTAGCTTCAACAATCATTAAGTTTTCACATTGAGGTGGTGGCAATGGTCCGTGTGATGTCCCATACTCTACAAAAATCGTAGTACTTTCCTGACCTGCTCCACTCTTTCAATTTTGTCGTTCTTAGTGGTTTTGGTCAAATGAGCGCGCGATATTAGCATACTATTTGCAAAACTTGGAATGGAGGGATCTTCATGAGAGTGTATTCCACTGCCTCTTTTCTTCTTATATTATTTCGTTTGGGCCTTTACGCTCATTGATCGCTCTTAATCTGAGTATCCTGGTTCTTTTTCCTTGGTGAAGTTTTTGCGGCTAGCATTTTGGCACCCATGGATTTTTTACGACCACTGCCTCCTAGTGTCGTATTTATTTTTTTGGATCATTGCATAAAGTCATCCCAATCTCTCACGGGCTATCCTACAAGGAATCTAGTAAGGCCCTATTCTTTAGCATTGCGCTATGATGTTTGTCATCATGATGGGGTTGACATTAGGTTCCTCATGGACCGCATTAGCAAATCATTTGACGTAGTCTTTCAACCCTCTCCCTTTTGATGTATCACTGTGAAGAGGGAGGTCGTGGTTTTTTGAATATCTCATGTTGTATGCAAAGTGGCTTATGAATGCCGCACTAAGTAGGTTGAAATCAGCTATGAACCCCGTGGAATTGTCCAAACCAGGCTTGTCCTCATCCTGTGAGTGTAGTTTAAAATACTCAACATAAAACTACTAGATCCATGAATGATAGATACGATTCTACGTGATCTCCAGGGTCTCTGGGAAAATTTGTATGTCGCATTTCTCAAGAAACCCTACACGAGGTTATTTCGGGGGAGAACGGACTAAGCTTCGGTATAGGGCTACTTTAGGGCAAGTTCGTTTCTCATAGCTCTTTCATCTACTACCATATCTCTTCTACCATTCTTTGCATCCTCCATGGTCGTGCAATGGGGTCTTCCTTGCTCCTTTCGTGGACCGAGTAGAATTTTACTGTTTTCTCAATGGGTGGATCCTACTGTCGTTTGAGGGTTCCCCTTGTGTGTTATGGGGAGTGGGATTCTCTAGCCTTTCTGAGGTATTCCTTGGTAGGCATAAGAGGGGGGGGGGGGGGGGGGTATCCTCACTTTGACTAAGGGCCATTTGTGCGCCTTCTTTTGTTGCTTCTCACATCATTTTGTTTAGCATGGAGCAAGAGATTTGGATGAAGGGTTCATGGCATCGTCCTTGGTTTCTTCTCTTTGTACGTCTCCCCACTTTCCCTTTGGGGAGGATGGGGATTGGGGGGGGGGGGGGGGGCATCGGGACGGTATTCCTATGATCGGGCTGACAGTCATGTCCGAGTCTTTTTTCATAGGATTTTCTTAAATGAGTCTTTCTTAGCGGGAATGAGACCTCTCTAAACCATGTCAATAAAATCTTAAGTGTTCCCATATATGAACCCATCATAATAATTAGAAATTAGCACAAGGCATTAATTACGAGTTTGGAGGGGATTTATAACTCTTCCCATGATCTAGAGAGATGTCCCCCTATCTACGGGGGGAAGCAACCTTTATCTTGTAAGAAATTGACAAATTACAATAATGATATTCTTGCTCTTCATATATGTGGGACGTTGAGCAAAGATGGTTTAACACATGATCTTTTTTTTTTTTGATACGAAGTTTAACACATGATCTTTAGATCTCTATTTATAGGCATAAGATCTTTCTCCTTTATGGTGTGCTACATGTACTTCAGTAATAGACTCTTGATTCGCACATAATGTCTCGCAAAGGTGGGTGGATGTACTGACAGACTTAATATTGCATTGTCCGAGTCTTAAAGCCTCCCACTTGCTCTTAATGTCTTATGTGTGTTCAAGTGACGTCGTTATTGTACTGGATCTGGTCAATGTTTATAATATAATAGTTCTTTTGTCGAGGCCATACCTTATCAAGGGGTGGTGATGGTAAAGTTTACGAGGGCTGGCTTCTGTCGTCTAGGGGCCTTATCTTTTTTTACAAGTATCTCTTGTCAAATTCCATTGCGTTCTTCCTTAATTTTCAATAAGAGGCTTCGTTGTGAGGGCGTGAGTCTTCTAAGCTCTAACTTTAACATGATTATTTTATATATTATCACATATGTTTATCCGTCACAAGTAATAACATGTCGATTTCAACATAAAGATAATATATATACCCTTTGTCACAATAGAATAATATCTTTATTTAACATAACGTTAGGAGTGAAACGCTATTTAGTCGTAATATATTCGTACCAGGCTATTTGTGCTGTTCAACCGAGCAAAGCACTGGCTATTTCCGAGACACTAAGGACAAAAGAAATATACATGTTATAATTTTATATCGTGTATCTACCAAAATGAACAGGATTAAGATGGTGTATGCAAACTATAAGTGATAACATGAAATTAACTAGGTTCGGTAATTCCTTAATTATCAGAAAGATGTAGTTCAGAACACAATTTCCGTGATTCGTAGAGAGAAAGTGTAGGAATATGAGAGCTTATACAAACAAGGGCTCTCAAATTACGAAGGTCTTTTATGAGTTTTTTTTTTCTTTTAAAAAATGGTCATTTATCGTGGCCTCACTGCGAAAATTGTCATTTATCGCGGTTTTGTTCATATTTAGTCATTTATCGTGGCTTTTCATCCAATTTTGGTCCTCCGAACTTTTTTTCATTTCTATTTGCCCCGTCAACTATATTTAGTAGCAAAAAAACCCCACATGTATTTTTTTTTAATTATTAAAAAGCTCCCATTTGTTATATATTCACCTAAAATTACGTATTCATTTAAAAAAGCTAAAAAATATATTATAATAAACTAAAATACATAAGTACTAAAATATTAAATTCATAAAGTCTCCTTTATTAACTAATTGAATAATTTATCTTCAATTCAAAAATATAAGCCCAAAAATTTTTTGTTGTATATTTATAATTTTAGAAATACTTATAATTTTATTTTTAAACTTTTAACAAACTACAAAGATTAATATAATATAATTCTCAATTCAAAAATTTATTACTTTTTTATTATATATATAATTTTTTTTTTATAATTCTATCTTGAGATATTTAATAAACCTAGACTAATTGAGTGATGTGGAATCAATATTAATTTTCTAAATACAAATAAATTTTAAATATAATATAAATAAGAAGAAATAATAAAAAAAATCAAAATAGCATATTTTTTAAATTATAAAAAAATTGATATAAAAAGTCAAAAATACCAAAAAACATTATCAAGAAAAAAACTAAAACTAAAACTAAATAAAAAAAAGTCAAAAATATCGAAAGAATTGTTTTTTAAAAAATACTTTTTGAAGGTATTTGTTATTTATATTATATTTATAATTTATTTATAATTTGGAAATAAATATTGATTTCACATCACTGAGTTCGTCTAGTTTTGTTAAATATCTCAAGATAAAATATATAAAAAAATAAAAAATAACTTGAATAAATAATGAAAAATTAGTAATATTTTTGAATTGAGAAATATATTATAATAATATCCATTTTAAGTTTTTCTAATGTCTAAAAAAAATTATAAGTATGTCTGAAATTTTAAATATACATAGAAACTTTTTTGAGCTTATATATTAGAATCGAAAGAAATTTATTTAATTAGCTCATAAAGGAATATTTTTAATGTAACTAGCAAAAAAGCGCACGCGGGACCGCGTGCAATTTTTTTAGGTGTAAAGTATATTTTAGGGTTAATGCGTATTTTTATCATAATTCGAGAAAATAAATCCATTTGTTTCTAATAGATGTGACTTAAATAAAGCTATTTGTTTTTTTTTTTTGAAACTTCAGCCTTGTCATTAATAAAATCAACGTCACCCCTAGGGTGCAAACAACGTTACATTATTCCTCAATAAAGCTAGCAAACCAAGACACAATTATAAAACTTCAAGCTTCAAACCCATCCGCATCCTCAATGGCGTTTCTAGCAAGGGCATGTGCTACCGCGTTCGCCTCACGTCGAACCCACCTAAAATAAAATCCCTTATTGTGTCGTAGCATGGACCGCACGTCCCGCACCAAGTTCAAAATACGCGCATCTCTCGTTGTACCATTAAAGATATCATGAATCACACTTAAGCAATCTCCTTCAATTAAAACATTAACCCATCCCTTCTCGATCGCCCATTGAACCGCGCCCGATGCCGCCAATGCCTCAAAGCATAGAGCGTCCATAAGTGAGGGGAATCGACTTTGACGCCATGCAATGAGCTCTCCATGCTGATCATACGCGACCAGTCCAACTCCCACGGCCCCATCCTCTAAGAATTGTGCGCCATCAAAATTAATTTTAATCACGTCTCCCTTCGGTTTTTGCCATCCGTCCTCCTCCCCGCCCTTCATTATCTTCCTGTTGCGTCCATTATAGGAACACCACGTCGCTGCATAAGTTTTGGCAAAGCACGCCATCTCGTCTGATTTCCTTTCCTTCTCTCCCGCAAGCACACCGTTGCGATTGCCTTAAATCGTCCAACTCACCGTGACAATAAGGCTACGAAGCTGTGAATCCGTTGTTCTCATCACACGTCCTTACCAATCACACATGGACTCCGCCTCCGTAATCCAAAACTTCACCGGAATATTAGATAAAGCCCAAACTTGTCGTGCTAGAGGACAAGTAAACAATGCATGGCGAAGCGTCTCTACCTCACCGTGGCAAATAACGCAAGAGGTCTCAGCACAAACACCACGCCTGGCCAGTTTCCATCTCGTTGGAAGGATATCCATGCAACATCGCCACATAAAATTTTTTATTTTGCTCGCACACTCCACTCTCCATATTTTTGCCCAAGCGACGTGAGCCGTTGAAATCGACGCTTCCTCCCTCGTAGTCCGCCCCAGCCCTTGCTCGACAATTAAGTGATATGCACTTCGAACACTAAACTCACCCTTCTTCTCATAATGCCATAACCATCGGTCCTCGTTGCTAGCATCCCCAAGTGGTATTTTTAGGATCACCTCGACATCCACCTCCCATAAAAATTGTCACAGCTTTCCCACATTCCACCACTTAGTATCCGCGTCAATTAAATCAGTCACCATCATAAACGGCTCATCTGCGCTAGCTGGGGTTATCAGCCGGAAAGAGCGCGGTCTAGGCAACTACGTGTCGTGCCATACAGAAATCAGCTCACCATTCCCCACATGCCAACGGGTTCCTTGCTTCACAACCTCGAGTGCATCCCATATACACCGCCAAGAATATGATGGGTTCGCGCCTAGCCTAGACTCGCTAATATCCGAGTGAGGAAAATACTTGGCGTTATAGATTCGACTCACCAAACTCGTGTGATTCATCATTATTCTCCAAGCTTGTTTGGCAAGAAGCGCCAAATTAAAAGCCCTCAAGTCACGAAACCCGAGTCCCCCATCAATCTTACGTCGACACATCCTTTTCCATGCCACCCAATGAATTTTACTCTGTGCCCCACTACTCCACCAATAATTACTAATGATAGACTCAATTCCCCGAACTAAGGAATCCGGAAGACGAAAGCAACTCATGAGAAAAGTTAGTATGGACTGCATTACTGATTTGATGAGCACCTCTTTACCCGCCCCGGAGAGAATTTTTCCTTTGTAACCCTGTGCTCTTTCGCCACGCGTTCTCTGATGTAATCGAATAATTCCCTCTTAGATTTTCCCACCACTGATGGCATGCCCAAGTATTTCTCGTGTGGTTCCGCAATCTCCACACCCAACACGGCCCCAACATCCGCCCTCGTCTGATCATCTGTATTCTTGCTAAACACCACCACAGACTTCTCGAGATTAATTTTTTGACCCGATGCAGCCTCAAATTTTTCTAGAATATTTCGAATGCACTCTGCCGAAGTCACATCCGCATCACAAAATAGAAACTTATCATCAGCAAAAAGGAGATACGAGACAATGGGCGCATTACGACTAACTTTTACCCCCTTGAGCTCCGCCCGCCCCTCCGCCTTTGAAATAAGAGCTGAAAGAACCTCAGAAACAAATAAGAATAGGTAGGGGACAGTGGATCCCCCTGCCTAATGCCCCTTTCGGGGAAAAAGACACTCGATTCTCGCCCATTAATAAGAGTAGAATATGATACAGATGTGACACCAAGCATAATGAGAGAAACAAAGTTAGCACGAAAGCCTAACTTGAGCATTACCTTCTCCAAAAAGGGCCACTCGACTCGATCGTAAGCCTTACTCATATCCAACTTCAGCGGCATATGGCACCGTATCCCTGTCCTCCTATTCTTAAGACAATGATTAACCTCAAAAGCCACAAGAATATTATCAGTGATTAAGCGCCCTGGAACAAACGCAGATTGAGATGGAGAAATAATATTGGGCAATAAACGTTTGAGGCGGTTAGCAAGCACTTTTGAGGCAATCTTCAAACACACATTACTAAGACTGATAGGGCGGAACTGAGCCATCAATTCAGGGTTAGGAATTTTCGGGATGAGCACAATATGAGTAAAATTAGTAGATGTGTCAAAAACCATGTCATTCAAAAAGGCAAGAACAAAACAAGTCACATCTTTCCCAACAATATGCCAAAATTTATGGTAAAAAATAACAGAAAAACCATCAGGACCCGGAGATTTAAAAGAATACATATCTTTGAGAGCTCTTTGAACCTCGTTCGCTGTAAATGGTTGGAGAAGGGAATCGTTCATCTCATGGCTAACTCGCCCGTCAATATCCCGTAGCACATCGTCAATCGAAGTGTCAGTCGGCTCTGTGGAGCGAAAAATATTAGCAAAATACTCCGCTGCTAGTCGATCAATATCCCCCGGATCCGTGCGCAACACGCCCCCATCATCTCTCAGCCCTTTGACCTCATTCTTTTTCTGACGTTCACTAGCCCGACGATGAAAATAAGCCGTGTTTCTATCACCTTCCCTCAAGCATTGAACCTTGGCCCGTTGTTTCTAGTAAACTTCTTCAGACTCTAGCAACTCCTCAAGTTGCTTACTAATTCTAATCTCCGCAGCCTTTGAATCCGGTGTTATCTCTCCCGTACGCAGTCGGCCTAACTCCTTGCGTAAATCCCCAATTCGCCGTTTGACGTCAACCCCGCTTATATTATCCCATTTAACCAAACCAACTCGGCATCCCTGCAGTTTACTACATAATTCCTGGCTGCCCCCTTTGTCCCAACACTGAGATACCACGGCTTCGCACTCCGCTTTCATAATCCATGCGGCCTCGAACCAAGACCTGCCACTACCACGAACCCGAGGCTGATCCCCTCTCAAATGGACCACTAACGCGTGGTGATCCAATCTCAACGCAACCACGTGCTCCACCCGCGCGAGTGGAAAACTATCCCTCCACCCCGTCGATGCGCATGCCCTGTCTAATCTGGCCCATACCGTATGAAGAGTCGGCCTCCGGTTGGACCACGTGAAACGGGGACCACAAAACTCCAGTTCACTTAACCCCGTATCCACCAACATGTTATGAAAATTACGAATAAGCCAATTTGCTCGACGCGGACCCTCTTTCTTATCCTCGTGACTCAAAATCTCATTGTAATACCCTGGACAAAGCCACGATAATGCTGATACCCCCTGAAGACGCCTCAATAAGTCCCAAGTGCGAGTACGTTGAGTCCCGTCGGCCTCACCATAAAATCCAGTAAAACGCCAGTCAAGTCCACCCTCTTTCCCCATGACAATAACGTCGATATGATTATCCGACATACTTAGTAGCTGAACTTCCCAATTTTTATCCCACAGAAGCGCAAGACCCCCCGAGAGGCCTTTCACCTCAACATAAACACCAAAATGATTAAAACGCCTTTTGAGTTCCTCTATTTTCCTTGTATTGCATTTAGTTTCCAACAAGAAAATTAGAGGGGGGTAGGGGTGGGCACTGTCGGATACCCGATCCGATCGGATACCCATTTCGGGTAGTTTCGGGGTCGGGTAATCGGAAATTTCTTCCCGACCCCGACCCCGACCCCGACCCCGACCCCGACCCCGACCCCGACCCCGATTGAGTCGGGTACCCGACTTCGGGTGCCCCGTTCGGGTACTGCGGGTATATAGGGTACCCGCATGTCCCCTGTTTCAGTTTTACAAACTGAAAACATGGGAGAAACTCCCCTGTTTTCAGTTTGTAAAACTGAAACAGTGGAATTTAAATTCCCTGTTTCAGTTGGTTAAACTGAAACAGGAGTCGAAGGCCGAAGAGATAGGTTGCGACGGTGAGGAGAGGCTGACGGTGGAGGAGATTGCGACGGCGAGGAGCGTGCGACGCTGGAGGAGAGTGCAACGGTGGAGGAGAGTGCGACGGCGAGGAGAGTGCGATGGTGGAGGAGAGTGCGACGGTGAGGTGATGAGAGTGCGACAGTGAGGAGAGGAGAGTCCGACGGTGGAGCGGTGGTCGTGGCGGCGCAGTGTTGTTGGTGAGAGAGAGTGTGTTGTTGGTGAGAGAGAGAAGGTTTTGTGTGTGAAGTTTGTGTGTTAAGTGTGTGTAACTGTGTAAGACAGTGTATTGTGTATATGTTTTGTCTTGTATGTTAAATTTTTTTATGTATTATGCATTTCTTCTTTGTAAAAATATTTTGGTAAAAACTAAAAAATATATAGTATATATAATAGGGTACCCGATCGGATACGGGTATTGGGAATTTTCTACCCGATACCCTACCCGAATCCGATAGGGTACCCGAAAAAAACTTCGAATAGGGTACCCGAACCCGTTTTTCCCGAATCACCCGGGTAATACCCGATCGGGGCGATTTCGGGAATAGGGTACCCGAAAAAATGCCCACCCCTAGAGGGGGGCGATATGTGGCAACAATCTGTTGCAGTTCCCGAACTGTCCAAGGGTGCCCCAGTCCCTGACAGTTCCATGCTAACACGCTCATTGGGCGCGGAAGGACTGCTCCGCAGTCGCCGCCATAAGAGCTTTAATGTCGCATCAAAGGGCCTCTTAATGCGGCTTTTTATCCCCACCACAATCTAGGCTGACCGTCGAGGGAAAGCCCCACTTTTTTCGAACCGTGTTCTCATGAGTAACCATAGCATTGGTGATGACACCCTCGCGTCTGACAGGTTGCATCCAGTTTTCCCACCGTTGCGTAGTGACATTAATGCGTATCGCAACTGCTGTAGTCACGTCAACAGTCGTGTTCACCATCGGTTCGTCCCCCAAGTCCTGCATTAGTCGCTCACAAATATGTTTTACTCCAATTACCCGCACGACACTCTTATCTCCTTGTTGTGCGTCCGTAGGTTCCTCCCGTTGAGGTAATGTCCCCCCTTTCGCACCCTGGACGTGACTCTATCACCCCTCTGCACGTCAAATTCACGGACTGTTCGCTTAGGGATAATGATTGCTGAGTTTGTATGTTTCGAAGACTGGGAGTCCGCGGCCTTAGGAACGTGCCATGACTGATCGCTGCGAGTCCGGTCCTGTGAGAAAAAACCATGGCCTCTTCCCATATCCGGAGATGAAAAGTTTCTCCGCCAACCCTTATATGTAAACCTTTGCCCCGTGAAGCCCGACCGAGGTTTATTTTCCCGTAACCAAGGTCCATACGGCAGTTGAGTCTCACTGTCCAAGTCAGCATTGTACTTCTCCTCGCAATCTGCCATTATATGCCCCAATACCCAGCACAAATAACAGAAATTAGGCAGCCGTTCGTATCTGAAAGAGACAGTCATCTCCTGTCCCTACTTTCCCCTAACTTTCATGAAACGAAAGAGGGACTTCGTAACATTAATTTTAACTCGGATTCTCATGCTAAGGGCGGATGATTCCGCGAGATCGACGTCTTCCATTATTTCGAGCAAGTTACCAATAGCACGCGTTGTCGCTGATGTTTGCCGGATCACCGGGATATCGTAAATCCTCACAAAAAAACTGCAATAATCTAGGTTGGTCTCTGCAGGGTTTTCATTCTCTTTGACATTCGCCAACACCAGGACATTTTTATCGAATGACCATGGGCAGCCCTCAAGCGCGTGATTCTTATCAATTTTATGGTAGAACTGGAAGAGAAACCGATTCTCATTTATCCGCGTGATGTCAAGACCCCATCCATCCCTAAATAGAGATTTAATCATATTGCAGAAAGAGTTGAAATTTGCCGCCTTTCCCGATAACAACCGCCCCACCACTACCAGATCCGCCCCTACATTATGTTGCTCCCACGTATCGTCAGGAAGCAGAAAACCCTCCCCGCCTCCTTCAACCGCCTTAAGAGATAAATCCCGACGTAACAGATTACACGCTTCGTCCATGTTGACGTTCCAACCCGAAACGCGACACGAAACACTGAGTAATGAGTTAGCTGTGAGATGAGGTCGATTACCAACTCCACACGCACGTACACCGAAAAAGAGACAAAAAGAAATCAAAGTTAGAACCAAAAAATCAAGCCGGAACCTGATGGTGGACGGCTGTAACAAAACCAAGGGAAAAGAACACTAAAAGAAAACGAAAAAACCCCCGAAACCCTAGCGACTTGCTTATGGAAAGAGAAGAAGAGAATTAGGAGCAGGGAGCCGGTGTCAACGCCGTGAAAATCGTCAACGATGCTGCGCCGAGATCGACGAGGACCTTTTCGAAGAAGACGTTTGCCCTAATAGTTAGGGACTAAACCCTCATGCGAAGGACGCTGCTTATGAAATTTTTGATCTGGTAATAATTTATTTGTCTAGTAACTAAATAAAGCTGTTTAAGTACCTACAATATTGAACAAAATTCATTGATGTGAACTTATTTAACATAATCCCTTTTTCCTGAAGATAAATTAAAATAAAAAATTTAGAACTTACTTGCAAGAGATTTAGGTTCATAAACAGTGATCATATTTCGTAAAAAAAAATGAAAAATGTTGTATAGATTCTTTATTTATAGGGATTGAAGCAACGAAAATGAAAATTATTTAATATCAAAAAAACAAAAAGTAAATTTATAAGTATTTTATGTTACCAAGATATGTTGATGAAAATACAACTAATTAGTGGAAATAAGAGTTGAATCAACAACACAATGCACGACATTATTTGCATAATATTCTCTAACATCCTAAATCTATACTCAAAATGAAACAAAATATATACACTTTGTACATGCTGAAATTTCCACGGTACAAAACATCTCAATTTGCATACAAAATTGAATGTTTAAAAGAAGTATATTATGCAATATCACTTTTCTAATATGTATATATTATATCCCTTTATGGCGATAATTCTGAACTTGTACTCTCTATGCATATTTTCCTTTTTATTCCATGTAAATTCGACAAGACATCCATGAGTAGGCTGTAAATACAAAGAATTTATGTAAAATAAGAATTATATTATTATTCAGAATATAATAATACACCATTAGGTATTGATTATAAAATTCACTTCTTAAGCATAAATAATGATAAAGTTTCGTTAGAAGATAACTATTGGCACGTTTGAACTGAAGTAGAAATGAAATGCATGAATTCATCATTGGGCACTTGAAGTAGGAATGAAATGCATGAATTCATGGCACTGTATAAAAATAAAGTTGGATGGTTGAATTGATTTTTAAAAGCAAACAAATGAACGCTTCTACACCTATTATGCATAATGGAAACTTCAAAAGTTTTGAACTAAACTTCTATTCTGCACGTTGGAAAGCAAACCAAATAAGCAAACAATATCTATTAATTTTTTTTAAGAAATCATTTCGAGACAATACCGGATATAAACACAATAGTAATAATACTGATAATAATAACGTATAGCAAGGGCCAACAATTTATTTGTATCCTGTCACCAATTAAAACAAATAGAAAAGATTGCATCATATAATATTTCATTAGAGGAGAGAGGGGAGATGTATTGTGGCAATGAGGAGAGATGAAAAGATAATTATGTAATGGGGATTTAAAGATTTGTGTTCATCATCGAATTCATAACCAATTATTTATCAATCCCACCGAATTACAATTTAGTTTAAAAATATGTAACACTTATCAAAAAAGACAATTAGATATATTAAGGATTACCGAAAAGTCGCTATATAAGTTAAGTTAGTGACAATTAATAAAACGGAAATGTGATACATACATATTCAACTACCAGTGTTGTGCAAACATGCATGTTTGCACAACAATAAATACTAAGAATAAGTGATAATGTTGGAAAGGAACAATATAAAATAATGCAACAACATATAAATTTCATGAAAGTTGAAGAAATTATGACTTTCCTTCAATATATTCACATTTAGTAGTAGCACATATTATTTATCACTTAAACAGTCATAAAAAGATAACAATTATTAAGCTTATCGGTTTTATATACATTTCATTGCGATAGCGAGAAAAATGATGTCCAAGCAGAGGGGACTATATAAGAGCTTGCAACAATAATTCACAAATTTTAGAAATTTCATAACAAATTTTGTAAGAAATAAAGAAAGAACATAAACAAAGTAAATTCGCAGAGAGAGAAAAAATGAGCATGTTATGAAGAGTTTTGGAACTCTGAAACTGTTTAATTGAAAAGAAGGAAGCTGTTACCTAAATTATAGCAGAAGGCTATGAAAAGAAAAGAAAAATTAATAAGAAATAACGCCAAAATTTAAAGAAGTGGGGGAGTTAATGGTGGTGTCACAAACTGCTAAAAGAAAAATGACTTTTATTAATAGATAATATTTTTTATTTTTTACCTGCCGTTAGATTTAGGGAGAAGTTGAAAATTTTGAGAAAGTGGAAGGTTTTGGCCTTTGGTATCACAAACTACCATAAGATGGCTTTGCTTATATTATTAATAGATAGGTGTTTAGTATTTATGTATTTAAGTTTGTTATATATATATTTTTAGCTTTTTTAAATAATAATATACTTTTAGGTGAATATATAACAAATGAGGGCTTTTTACTAATTAAAAATAATATATGAGGTTTTTTTTGTTAATAAATATAGGGTCAAGGGGCAAAAAGAAATTAAAAAGGGCACAAGACCAAAATTGGATGAAAAACCACGATAAATGACTAAATGTGGACAAAACCGCGATAAAGAACGGTTTTTGTAAGACCACGATAAAGGACAATATTTGAAAAAAAACCCATTTATGTGTAAAAAGAGAGGTAACTTAGATAAATAAAGAGGATATATATTGATTTTAGGTAAATATAGAGTACAAGTGTCTTATCTCAATTCGAGTTGCCTGTTGACCTAACCTTCTATTTATAAGGTCCCGGACACACAAGTGGAATTGGTGTCTATCCTTCATAAATGGCGGGAATGAGAATCTATAAATACTGCCTCATGGTAGATTAATCGACCGGCAAGGGTTTAATGTGGGCCACCCTTGAATTAAAGGAGATCACGTTTTGACAGTCGCCTAACGTTCTTTATAATACACGTGCTTGGCGCTCCAAGTGGGGAGTGTTGACGGTCCTTCATTTGGTACAAACGAATTTTCTTATTTCGGGGTCGTGTTTGATACTTATTATGTGGGCCTATTGTAATAAGATCCTCCCCTAGGGGTAGCCCAATCTTTTTCTTGTCCACTATATTTATACAGTATCAGATGTCTCCCAAGTGGGATGGCTCAGGGGGTACGAGATGTGGGACTTGATCATGGTTCTCGTGGGTTTGTGGGTCAAAGAATATTGATTATTTTGCCGCCGTTTGGCTCCACATCCTCCCATATTGAATGCCCGACTTTAGTAGTGCACAAGTGGGTAACTCGAACAGTCTCTTTGTGGTCCACGCGGGACACGTGCCTTTCATCCCGCCGAAGATTTTAAACGTGGGAGTGGTCATGTGCTCTAATTTCTTGCTTTCACAGAAAAATCTCCGTGGAACCTCCTTGCTGATTTAACAATGGCCACCATCAATTTTTCTTCTTACGTCGTTGAGGTGCCCACTGTGATGAAGAGGGGACGAATACTGATGCATCGGAGGTGGAAGTATCAGAGAGGCAGTCTCGCATAGTTTCTGAGACGGCGAGCACTATCTCTCTGGAGGATGTAAAGAATCTCTTACTTTGTCACAATTTATATCTCAGCACTCTTGATATTAGTATTCCTGAAGTGGAGGATTGTGGCGATGCTCTCCCAATGAAGGATCGTGAGGGCGCTCCTCGCCCATTACTTGACTGTGTACGAGGAGCAAATCTGCCAGGGTCTTCGCCACTTCTTCCGTTCGTGGTATATTCAGGTTCTCAATCATATTGGGGCCCATCATAGCCAACTAAATGAGAATTTTTATGGGATTTTGGCCGGCTTTTGGCTGTGCTGGCAGATCTTGGGGTTGCCTTGTTCTACTCAGCTATTTTTCATAGCTTATCATGTCGGGACGAGCACCAAGGCCACCCCTATCTGCCATTTTTTCCCTCGTGGGAATGCTGGGGTTCGATTTTTATGGGGGAATCCTTCCTCAGCCGGGGCGTGGAAGAGTCATTTTTTCTACGTGAAACCCACAGGTGGGGACACGCTTGAAGATTGGTGTGTACGTACCCGATAGGGCGTAGCACGAGACTTTGCAGCATGACGCCTTTTTTCGTGAGTTTTCTTTATGACTGTCTACTTTTCCTTATTCGTCGGGGTTTATAGTTTTTGTGTAAGTCTTTTCTTGTACGTAGGAGAACGAATGGAGCGAGTTGCCATTTTTAAAGACCCTTCGTATGATTTTCCTCCTATTGAGAGGGAGGCGTTTGACTCACGAGCTCTTTCTCCAGTGGACTTCCCTAGAGGGCTTGATCCTCTCTCTGTTGGTTCTATATTTAAGGGGGAAACACTGAAACACCACTTAAAACATGCATTCAAGCTTGGGCTCACACATTGACTAGGCCTAATTAATATGGCCAACTGCTCGATCCTTAGGTCCAACTGAAGTGGGCCTCATGGACCAGCAAATTTGGGCCCAACCCAACTTTAGTTTAGGCGTGTAGTAAATAGTAATAATTGGCTATTGACAAGTTTCCCATCACCAATAATTTTGAGTAGTTATCAGAATTAGAACTAGTGTGTCTGTTTAAACTTACACATTTGAATTGGTATTATTTATTCATAAAAAATGTAATATTACTTTTTTTTCGATAGGAGTCGGTACTACTTGACGGGAGTTTCTGATGTGCTCTTCGGAGCACAACTCTCCCCACTCGCATAGAGGTGGACACCATGTATGGTAGAACCCACCTCTATGCGAGTGGAGAGAGTTGTGTTCCGAAGAGCACATTAGACAAATCCATGCGACTGGGCCTAAACGGTGACAGCCTATTATTATATTGATTGTAGAACTCGATTCGTGATCCGCGCATTAGTCGCTTATAATATATCAATAATCCATGTTCAACTCTATTTTCTTTACCATTAATTATATTCAAAAAGAAATATTGGGTCACAGTGTTCTGCGAGTCTGAGTACATGCGCACACAACATTTTAGTTTGACTAAGTTATATTGGGAATTTTGCACCGGACGTCCTTTATGTTAACCACTTTTCAAAAAAGGTCCTCTATGTTGACATTTAGCAGAAAACGTCATATATGTTGACATCATTTGCAATTGTCGTCCTATATGTTGGCATTAACAGAAAGCGTCCTATATGTTGACATCATTTGTAATTCCCGTCCTATATGTTGACATTAATAGAAAACGTCCTATTTACATTTTCATCCCTAAATAATTTATATAATTGCACTCACACTTAAAATTTTAAAAATTTCAACAAACTTAATTGCATTCTTTTAAGACACGTTCTTTTAAAAACAATTGATGATATTATATTTTTAGAAATTTAAAAAATTCAACAAACTTAATTAATAATTTCTTAAGTTTGATTTTATTAATTATTTGATAATTTTAAATTTAAAAAAATCATCAATTTCGAAAATTTAAAAAAACAAATATTATCAATTTTGAAAATTGCTACCCAAAATCGTTCGAAATAGTTTGAAAAACAATTATCAATTTCGAAATTTTTTAAGAAAATTATAAATATCGAAAATTTAAAAAAAAATTACTTTCAAGTTCGAAAATTGCTGCCCAAAATCGTTCGAAATAGTTTGAAAATAAAAATTATCAATTTTGATTTTTTTTAATTTTTTTTATCAATTTTGAATTTTTTAAAAAAATATTAAAATTTCTAAATTGATAATAGTTTTAAAAAATTTCGAAATTGATAATTTTTTTTCAAACTATTTCGAACGATTTTGGGTAGCAATTTTCGAAATTGATAATATTTGTTTTTTTAAATTTTCGAAATTGATATTTTTTTAAAAATTTAAAATTATCAAATAATTAATAAAATCAAACTTAAGAAACTATTAATTATGTTTGTTGAATTTTTTAAATTTCTAAAAATATAATATCATCAATTGTTTTTAAACGAATGTGTCTTAAAAGAATGCAATTAAGTTTGTTGAAATTTTTAAAATTTTAAGTGTGAGTGCAATTATATAAATTATTTAGGGATGAAAATGTAAATAAGACGTTTTCTGTTAATGTCAACATATAGGACGAAAATTACAAATGATGTCAACATATATGACGCTTTCTGTTAATGCCAACATATAGGACGAAAATTGCAAATGATATCAACATATAGGACGTTTTCTGCTAAATGTCAACATAGAGGACCTTTTTTGAAAAGTGGTTAACATAAAGGACGTCCGGTGCAAAATTCCCAAGTTATATTATACATCTGTACAGTTAAGTTGAATAATGGCTAAGTATTGATATACACATACATGTATACAAATAATATTTGTATATACTAACTAGAAACATTGACTGTCGCACCGTGATTAACAATTTGTTTTAAGGATAATATAATTAATTTGTAAAATAAAGATTATAACTTAAATATAAATAAAAAAATTTATATGTCTTAACTTTTTTCTTATGTGAGCGAGAATTAAGTAATAATTCTTTCCTTTGATGAGGAAGTTTAAATAATGACAAAATTAAACTATTGTATAGTTATATTTCAACTAATAACAAATTTAATAGTGTCTCGAGGGGTAAATAAGAAAATCGAAGGATTGGTATCCATATGACTTCTTTTATATAATAGTATAGATTACTAAATTAGATAGGAATGACCAAGTTTGACTCGAATGTATGATTTTTTGTATCAATACTTGGTGATGCAACATCGTCCGAGGTCCGTAAATCAGAGGAGTTCAGGGATATAATCAATGATATTGTTCGGAATGCCTATCTCGAGCTTGAGAAAGAAAGTAATATAATTTTATTAAGGAGATAAAATGAGTTACAAGGGGGGCCGTGTTTGTGGGGGGATAGCTTCTTCTACTGCGGAGAAAGCTTTTAAGTATTTTTCTAAGTACAAATATGTCTATAGTGAGCTTGGCGAATGTTCACTTTTTTTGTTTGGTGTGAAGTGTGGTGCTATTCATATTGCTGATCTGAAGGTCTTCTGTCCAATGAGGGTTGATCTGCCCTCACAATTTCAGGTGGTGGTGGCGGCGGCTAATATTGTAGGAGGTCTTCTGCGCCAATGAGGGTCAGTCGGTGAAAGATGCCCAATAAGGTGAGTTTGACGGGATCTCTCTGACCGGGTAATATTTGCATCTGCTCCAATTATCTTGAGGGGTTTTCTGAGCCAATAGGGGTGGGCTGGCTCTGCTCCAATAGTTGTTTTGGGCAGAATGGGGCCAATAAGGTTTCGAGCCTACTGCCCCAATGGCAGTCTTGAACCAATGAGACGAGGCCGTTCTTCATAATGGCGGGTGGTTGGGAGCTGCCTTTAACTTGAAAAGTTGGCACCCTCCTGGGTCATGTCGTGCCATAGCCGTGTTATTTTCGAGCTTAGGACGATAAATCCCTCCGAGTTGCATTGTCTCCGAGGGGTGGTGTGAGAGGGGTTCTTCCGATCGTATTTCTTTTGAGTAGTTGGGAGATCTTCTAAGTCGCGTGTGGCTCCGAGTCATTATGATGAGGACGTGCATGAGAGGTCTTCTTCGTATGACCCTTCCTTGTATTCACTCTCTTCCTTATTGTTATGTGTTGTTTTTCTTTCTCAAAGTGATTTTTGCTAAGTGTTGAGTGCTAACAACCGGGGGTCCCTTATAATGGGTCCCGTGAGATTCGGGTAGCGGGGTTAGCTTTTCGGCGGGTCATTTATTAACCTGTGAGGGGGAGCGGGGAGCTTCTTAAACTCGTAGGGTATCCCGGATGTGGATGACTCCGGGCGATTTGGGTGGAGCGTACTCGTGTCTTTTATTTGGATTGTATACCCTCAAAAGGGGGCGTTTAGTCGGTCGTGATCCGGGAATACCACTTTTCCCGCTCTTGGTCATTTTTTTGAGGTACCTATTTTACCTATACCCGAAGTGCGGGTAGGATTATGCATCATTAGGAGTCCCCCCAGTTGCGAGTGAATTTTTGTAGAAATCACTAGGAACTATAAATGAGTGATGTGTTGTCGTGCACTCATGGAGTTGTGGTCTTGCATGTGCCACATGGAGCAGAGCTAGCCATGCGTCAAGTGCGTCGATCCAACTTCCCTGCCTATAAATTGGTGGGGCTCGGCGTTTTTGTCCCCATTTTACACGAGCTTCCTTTGATTTCCCTCTCTTTCTTTCTTCTTCTCTTTTTAAAAAAAAATCCAGAATTTTAATGGCATCTCAGAGTAGTTTCGGCGAGAGGGATACTGGTGTCGAAGAATGCAAGGCGATGTTAGATTTGGTGATTTCGGCGGCGACAACGTCTCCTGTGGCTGAAGAGACTTTGCGGCAACGTCGCGCCGCCTTTGGGGTGGCAAATACGTCTTCTAAGAAGGAGAAGAAGTAAGCGGCTGCGGTGGAGCCACCTAGGGTTTTGGAGGAGGATGTGAGGGGCACTGTTAGGTCACGCGAGGAGGTTATGGCCGAATTTACCAAGTATTTGGTGACGGTGGTTGGCCTACTAATTGAGGTGCCTCGGGAAGATGAAAGGGCGACCTCCCCTCGTGAGGGTTTGTTCACGGTCTACTTCGTCCAGATCAAGGCAGGGTTGAGATCTTTCCTTGTGGTGTTTAATCAGGAGGTTTTTAAGGCTTGTTTGCTTTCTCCGAGTTAGCTTTCTCCTAACGGGTGATCGACTCTGGCGGCCTACGCCTTCATCTACCTGGCCTACATCTATCCCTGCACCATGGTTCGATTCTTTGGTACCTTTGATATGACGAGCTCCTATAGGGATAAGCTCTTCTACACCTTCTCCATATGGAAGTCGACCAAGAGGGTCGTCCACGAGCTTCCAGGGTCCCACAGTTGCTGGAAGGACAAGTTCTTTTTCCTCCGTCATTCAAACATAATGTTCTGCGGGGGGTTCCGAGGGCGATGAATATAGACCTTCGGATTCTCACTCGGTACGACACCGCGGAGGTCATGGCCCTGCTCTCAGCGGGAGGGTTTTTCCGCTAGGGCTTTTATTGGAGTGAGATATCGGGGATTGATGTCTTCAAGTCCCTTTACTCCAACTGCGACCTGAACGATGTTACTGTCATGGCTCCCGACATTGGAGACAAGCATCCTCGTATAAGTAATTTTCCTTTCCTTGTAGAATTTCTCGAGCCATTTGTTTTTTAGTTTCTAAATTTTTCTTTTGTATTTTTTTGTTTGCAGAGGTGGAAATGGACAAGCTGAGGTATGTTGTTCCGCCTCCCTGCCAAACTATGAAGAAGGCTATAGCCAAGAAGGTTTGGAGGACCCCAGGGTCCACCACTTCGGCTACATTTGTGAATGAGCTCTCGAAGGGAAGAAACACTGCTCGGGAGGCTCCATCCTGTACGGGTCAAATGAGGGAGAAGGGTTCTGGTCTTTCTGAGCCAAAATTCCTCCGAGATCAACCTGAGGTGACCAAGGACCCGACTATTTTGTTGTCACATTTGGATTATGAGTCGACCTTGTCGACTCGGGCCTTTGGGAGCCCCGCGACATCTCGTCTCTCGGTGGGTTTTCTTGACGGTCAAAGGCAGAGGATGACTGACTCAAGGATATATTCAAAGCTGATGTTGAAGAGGCAGAGGAAGGCGACCCGTCCATGCGTCCTCCTCCGATTGCACGGGTGGAGTCGGTAGCCAAGAGGTCGTCGCCTCCAAGTCCTGAGCGCCACAATGCTAAGGCTTCTGGTCCGCTGTTGGCTCCTGATTTGGAGGCTCTAGCCGAGGATTCCGTTA
The DNA here is from genome assembly GCA_948329865.1 of Linaria vulgaris. NCBI lineage: Eukaryota > Viridiplantae > Streptophyta > Magnoliopsida > Lamiales > Plantaginaceae > Linaria > Linaria vulgaris. The sequence goes on along the minus strand of OX415250.1, from coordinate 78,937,062 downwards.
CTTGGGGCACCATTGTGCTTCCCCCGTTGCGGTCTCTTCTAAAGGGCATTGTGGATATGGGAGTGCGATCTCTCGGCCTTTCCCGCGAAGTGGCCTCTTTGGCATCTTTTTTGTCCCCGTCTTTTTAGCCCCCCGGAGTATGGTCACATGATGCAACTTTTCATGGCCTTGGTGAGTATATTTCTTCTTGTGCCTTAATCTGGCTTACGGGCTGACTGCTAACACTTGTTTTTATGTTGCTTGTGTAGGGACCAATAGGATCAAAGGGGCTCAAGCATACCTACAACGAGGTCGCTCGTGAGAGGGATTCCCAGAAGAAGAGGCTTGGAAGGTCGAGGCGGAGGGTCGTGTCAGCTCTCTTCGCTGCTCTAAGTTATCCGCCAAAGTTGAGGGTCGGTTGGCTCGTTTGAGGGAGCTGGAGGAGTCGCAGTGGCTTTTAAAGGAGCAGTTGGCCACCGTGGAAGGGTCTCTCCTGGAGAGGGAGGCCGAAGAGGCGCAGAAGCTGCAGGTTACAGAGGGAGTGGTGACATCACTATGAGATTAGCTGGCCTTGACCGTATTGGAGCACTACGAGATATTGGTAGCTCAAAAGGCGGTTGTTGAGAAGAAGTCCTGGGAGCAGCTTACCTCTTACTGTGCTGCGCATCTTTTGTGGAGGTTCAAGGCCTGCAAGAGGATGGGCATGCAGCTAGAATTTTTGTCTACCAACTCGTATTTTCACGGTCGAGATTACGACCAGATTTTTGCTTTTTACATATGTTGCCTTGTCTATTCTATACTTAGAAAAATCTTGCTTTCCCTCATGGGTACCAATTGTTACCTTGCAAAGAAGTTTCCGACTTCCCTTCTTCTTTTGTGTGGGTATTCACGAGCGTAGTACTTTTAGAATTTTCTCTATTTTCACGGGGGTAGCCCCGGCCATCGTACTTAAAAGATTTTTTGACCCTTTGGGGAGGCGCTCGTGGACATTATTTATAGGAGTCTTTATGATCTCCGTGTGAGTATCCATGAGCGTCGTTCCATGAGGGTACTTAGCTTTGGTTCCGATGTCCGAGGCTACCGTACTTAGAAATTTTTTGACGTCATTTGTTATTTGAGCTCTTTAATTAAGGTTCTATGTTTCTATTTCTCTTTAATGAGTTCTATTCAATAACATAAACCACAAATTATTCAAAATAATAGTAACTATACACCTCCCTTAAACGAGAGACTTTCTAGCTAAATTGGAGTGACATTCTTAATCTCCATTACTATACTATTTATTCCGTCGCTGGAAGAAGAGAAGCCGACTATTGAAAGTTGAAACACCATGACCTTTCATATTTCAAACACCTTTAGTCGTTTAAGCCCGTCACTTTATAGAGTCATCGTGCGTGCTCCCTAGTTCAGCCCCGTGCTCTTTAATGATTCGAATGGCCTGTAGAAGAATATCTTGCTCTGCCTCCATTGTCTAAAGCCACTCACAGCAACACGTGCATATTGTAAGTTAAAACAGAACATAAACAAATAATTTCTTACGAAACTGTGCTTATATATGCTTAACGTACAAATGATGGAAAATTTCAACATGGAGAAAATTTTGTCCGAATAAGAACGATGCAGGGAGATTTAGTTGTTCCGCTCATGTTAAGAGGAAATTGAGGAATGAAAGGTGATATTGTTCATTCAGAGAAAGCACAAATGAGTGAATGACAACTACATGAACCACAAATCCGAGATGAGTTAGCAAAATACCCACTATTAAACACTTTGACCAGCTGTTGCAATTTGCAACTCACTCAATTTTATACAATACCGCTTCGTATATTGATCTGTATTAGTTATTCTAGTTTTTTACTATTTTCCCTTTAAAATATATATGACTGACGGTAATGTCTCAGACGATTTTCCAAATGCAGGAGCATTTTTTGCTGTTCCTTGCCTAGATTTTCCACCAGCTGAACATATAATCTTAACCTCTCCCCACTATATGTTCTTTTCTCAGTTTTTAAGATACTCATGCGTTACCATCTCCATAGTTACACAAAGTATCATTTATTTGTTCGCATAACTTGATTAACTGTATTATAATACCCAAAAGAAGAAAAAAAAGGAACTGCAAAACTTTGATTCTTGAATAACGTTTTCTTCAGGGTCTTTAAGCTATAATGAAAGGTAAGTAGAGGAACGAAAGCGGAAATCAGGGCAACAAGACAAACAATAGAGTGCAGGTTGGTATTGTTGAGCAAAAAGAAATGATTCATTTTGATCGAGGGGAAAGAGGACAAAACAATATCCACACGAGAAATTTGAGATAAGCAATACCTAATGGACCATAGTCACTAAATAACTACAAATGTAGAAATTGAGAAGAAAAATAAACGTACCATATTTTTGAGATTGCATCCAAGAGTCAACTCTGCGTGTGATCGTTCAATTTGAGATAGGAAACAATAAGGGGCTTCTTTTTCCAAGAACACATTTGAATTTGACTTGAGCATGGATTTAATATCTTCTGATAGTAAGGGAATCTTGTCAACGTCATCAATTCGTATAGGTATTTTTCGGACCATGGAACGCAATTTGGCCCTTGATTTATTCACAATGACCTTTAAATGGCAGAAAGTGTTCGTATATTAATTTTTTTAGCTTTAACACAAAACAAGTTCAGGAATGTTAAGGATCAACTTAACAAGGATATTACACATGCCTGGCTTGTAAACAGAGAATTAGGAACTACAATGGGAAAATTTTCTGCAGTCAGCATTGATGTTGTAGTAAAGCCCATTTCCACCACTTGACCTTCGACAGATCCAGCCTGCAATAACACAGGGAAATGTAGAAAAAGAAAGCAAAGTCAAAACCTCAGAGCAGGCACAACACACACAGATCAGCATATTACGTATATAAAAAGTAAATAATCATAATGATGTACACGAGCCACAAATAGCATCTTTCCGTTTATTGCATATCCTTGAATGATTATGTATTCTTCAAAATTTATTGGGGTGAAGGTTAGAAGCATAGAAAATGCAAGGAAACTGTTGTATTGTAAACTACAAGGTACTCATGACCCAAATTACAAATTGCATATTCAAAAGTTATAACTAATTTAAAGCTGGAAATATATGCCTGCAGGATATGTTTTGTTACCTTGTAAACCAAAAGAATCCACTTAGAGAAATTTCAAATGTAGGACAGAGACTCTCAGCAGATGAACTACACAAAAGTATACAGAAAACCTCTCGAAAAACAACAGCATCACCGCACGCATGGCGAATATGATGTTCGTAATCAAAAAGGATTGCAAACTGTGCCCAAAACAAAAGCCAAAGCCAAAGCCAAAGCCAACAATAAACATATAAGAGCCAGGAAACCACTTGACATACTTGAATCGTTTCACCAACTGAAAATGGTCCTGTAATCTGTATAGAGAGGCCACCAAGAACATTTTCAAGTATATCCTTCGATGCCCAAGCTGTAGCAACTCCTGCACAATAGATAAAAAAAGTCTGTAATTAGATTTTTACATTCAGTCACAAGGAAAACATAAAGAACTTCTGAAGCATCATTTCATATATATGAAAACTTCAATTATCATCACCGACATCCTTGAAGAATAAAGCGACACAAATTGGAAAACGATTGGCCTGACCCCACCTTGTTCTATATTTACAAATTCACAAATTTTCATGCTCTCAGAAATTGGTAAATGCTAATAATGCTATCTTACTGAAATTCTCAGTAAACATTACATATATTAATTGTGGAAAAGGAAAAAAGGAATTATAGACCTGTTAGGCTGTCACAACCACAAAACTATCCGCTGGAGATAATAATTCATAGCTCAGAATGAAAGAGATATTTATCGACTAACCTCCTATTCCTCCCAAGGTAAGAACAGATTTGGCAGCCACGCCGCATACCTCAGCTAAAGCCATTAACCCCACGATAAAGAGTGCCACAGATGAGACTTTGTCGAATGTTAAAATCTTATGTCGCTCAACGCCTACAAGGCTCTTAGCAGACAAAGCCACGGCGACTACGCCCTTTTTCCATCGATGTAGAAACCAGACAAGTGAAGCAACGACAGCACCCTTCCAAGCCTGTGCAGCATATTGGGACTTAATAATATCTGGAGCAACCATTGGACCACTGCACAAGGTACCATTGTCAATTAGCAATTCATCAAGATTCAGCTTGTTTCTCCAAGTTAAAATAAGGAAGGAAAGTAAACGGAAACGGAAGATGAGATGAACTCACACTTGCAAGAAGGTGAGGAATGTAAAAAGATATCGAATCGGATCCTCCAATGCACCCCAAAAGCTGTTTGGATAAGGGTAAAGGTCCCAGTTGTATACCGTGTGCATATAGAAGTACCTCAAGAATGTTGGCAATGCTAACCACGCAAAATACGTTCCAGCCAAAGTACCAGCAAGTGGGAAAGTTATATTTGTAAGGTAAAGATGAGAATCAAGCAATTGTTGAACATTGGAATCAGCTTCATCTGACCCATCTTTCGCCTTTTCACTGGTATATTTCGCAGCATCAACTGTACGTGTTGATCGCCACCCTTCCTTTGCTTTTTCAATCCAGTCATCGCCACGAATACCCCCATGACTAATATTAGTATTGGTTGCACTCAGTATAACATACGGGCCTCGGGTAATGCGGCCTTTAGCCTCACTACCAGATGAGAATAATAACCGAGTATAAACCATAGGGCTGATTTCAGTAAAGAAATGACTACCATGAACATGCCTGCTTGGTGTTGAAATTTGAGAACCCATCATTTTATTTTTCAACCCAAGCGAAGTCTGCAAAGGCAACAATCAAAGGATATCAGGCATCAAGAAACTAAAACTATAGTATACGAATCTTGAATTTGTGCAGATCGAAAATAAAAATTAAAACCTGTTCGTGCAGATTACTCAGCAGTCAGCACCCGCTTTGACTTCAACAAATGTCACAAAATTTGAGTAAATTAAGGAGGAAAGTCTGATCTGTTGGCAAGAAATCCTATTCTAGTTGTAAACAGTACTGTGGGTTCATCTTTTAGTCAACTCTTGTTCTGTTAGATTCGCAAAGGCAGAATTTTGTTTTATGAGGTTCTTGTACAACAACATTAATTTAGTGAGAGTTGTCCCAAGTTTGCATGCCAGTGAGGGAAAGGGGACCGATGATCCCGCCTTTATTATAAATTTTAGAGGAAAATATTATTTTTGCTCCTTATGATTTTTGCCCTTTAAAAATAGACCGTCAAGTTTGAAAAAACACGACAGTTTTTGTCCACCCCCAGCCAGATCATGCTTTGTGCCCACGTGGCGCGGGCTCGTAAAATGAATGAATTAAAAAAACAAATTCGGTGGAATTAATGTGTAAAATACAAAAACTACACTTAATTATATCTAATTGACGAATAACCTCAAATATTATTTTAATTGGCAAAATTTCCTCTCAAACTTATATTTAATTGGAATATTACACCCAAATTTTGTAAATTATTTTAAAGGTTTAAAAACTACATTCTATTTTTTAATAATTCATTACTTAAAATTGGATAACTATTTTAGGGGAAAAAAACATTTTTCGTTCATTAAATTTTATGACATAATTCGTATAATTTTTTATTAAAAGCTGATTTTATATCCTTAAATTATATAACACAAAGACAAAAAAGAAAAAGGGAAGATAAACTAGTTTTTAATTAGAAAAAGAACAAACGTCTTAACCCAACCCCGCCATCACCATCGATCTCCCCGCAGCGGGACTCCTTGCCTCCTCATTGTTATAACCAACATTATTTACATTGCTCTAATTTTACTATTTCACCTTTTATTGTTACGTTTTTGTAATTGTTTCACGACTGAGAATTTATGTTTTTAGTATTATTGTTGTTGAGTGAATGATGACGTAGGGTGACTATAGGGCTGTGCATTTGGATCGGATCACATCAAATCAGACCGAATCAAGGCTGATAATCGATTTCGATCCTGGAGAAATGAGGATCAAAATCAAATCAGTTTAAAACGATCCGATTTGATCTAAAATCATTCGATTAGATTCGATTTCGATCCCTTTTTTTTCTTTTTTATTATTTATGTTAATATCAATGGAACAAACATACATGATTGATTATTTTGCATCTAAAATTAAATAAACATGAATACAATGACAATTTATAACAAATTAATATGCATTAGTAAATTTCTCCTTACAAAATACTAACCCAATGTTCAAATAAAAATCCCAAAAGGAAGACACGTCATAGTTAGTTCTATTAATTAGTATGTTACAATTCAAGATTGTACATATGTACTAGATACAAAAGTATTATAACTCTAAATAGTTAAGCTTCAAGTCATAATAGGGCCAATACTTCACGAGTCACGACCACTTCATAAAATTATATATATACTATTATATATTTATTTATTTTTAAAAAATAAAATGAGTATTTGATTCGATCTGATTCTTAACCTCTGAAATCGAGGATCAAATTAAAGGGGGGTTCGATCCTAAGTCAAAAATTAAAAGTCGAATCAAATATTCGATTCGATTTTCGGATCGGATCACAGTCGATTTTCAGCCAATTCGATCGATCCATTTTTTTTTTTTTGCACAGTTCTGGGTGACTATAAGTCATGCCTTTTTCCCTGTAAACAGATTCATAATGAAAAATATGTTGAATTTATCCTTCTCTCTCTATCAGATTCCTCTCTCTCATACTTTGTTTACTCTTTCTCCCCAAATTCCCTTCAAGTTCTACTAATTCTTCATGTCAATGTCTTTGAATAGCGAGCTTCTGGCGCCAATCGTAACAATAGCGAGCTTTTAGCGCCAAACGGACGTGGATTTGTACCATGGAGGAATCCTTTTATTTCACAAGAGAGAATCGTGTTATTCTTCAAGCAATTGCCGACAAGCTCGACAAGATGATACAAATTTGTGATCGATATGGACATACACGTGAGAAGTATGTATAAGATTTATGAAGTGATGATTTTATTCTTCACTCAATGGTGGTATATATAAGTACAACGTATAATACAAGAAGGAAAGGAATAATTACAAAAGAGAAATAAATACAAATAATATTTTCCTAAATTACAAAGGCTACGACTCTTGTCTAATACTCCCCCGCAAAATCGATAACCCATCGACGTTGGCGATTTTGGACCGTAGAAGAAGAAAACGAGCACGAGGCAACGGTTTAGTGAGGAGATCCGCGAGTTGATCAGTCGTGTTGATGTACGAAACACTGAGAAAGCCCTTGTTGACAAGATCACGAACGAAGTAAAGATCAATAGAGATATGCTTCATCCGAGACTGCAAAACGGAATGAAGAGATGTACGGATCACCCCTAAATTGTCACAAAGAACACGCGGGGGAGAAGAAAGAGAGACACCTAGCTCACGAAACAAATGCTGCAACCAACGAACTTCAGCAGCTACATTCGTCAAGGCCCTATATTCGGATTCAGTAGAAGACCGAGAAATAGCACGTTGGCAACGAGAAGACCAAGAGATGGGATTGCCACCAAAAAATATAATGTAGGCCGAAGTAGACGCAACAGTAGCCGAATCTCCCGCCCAATCCGCATCAGAGTAAGCAAGAAGACGAGGGCAGGAGGCACGGCAAAGAAGAAGTCCATGAGAGAGCGTACCCTTGAGGTAACACAAGATACATTTGAGAGTTGTCCAATCCATCTCAGTGGGAGCGGACATCCGTTGTGCCAACCTATTGATCGAGAAGGCAATGTCGGAACGAGTCAAATTAAGATACTACAAGGCACCAATAACATGCCTATACTCTGTAGCATCGGTCAAGGATGTGGAAGTCGAGACCACCGAGGTTGACGCCATAGGAGTAGCCAAAGGTTTAGCTCCATCCATCTTGTGTCGAGCAAGAATATCACACATGTATTTATGTTGCGAAAGAAAGAGGCCCTCTTTGTAAGTGAAAACCTCAACACCAAGAAAATAGGAGAGATGTCCCAAATCTTTAACAACAAACTTACTACCAAGACCACGAACAAGACGCGAGATAAGCGTGTTGTTGATCCCCGTCACGATAATATCGTCCACATAAACAAGGAGGTAAATGACATCACGCCCCACGGATTAAATAAAAAGTGAGGAATCAGACTTGGACTGACGAGACCCAACAGCACATAACTCAGCGGACAAAGCAAGAAACCAAACGCGAAGAGCTTGCTTCAAGCCATACAAGGACTTCTTGAGATGACAAATATGATGAGGGAAAGATGGGTCAACAAAACCTTGAGGTTGAGACATAAACACAACCTCATCAAGCTTTCCATGAAGAAAAGCATTACTGACATCAAGTTGTCGTAACGACCAACCACGCATAATCGCTAATGGCAGCACAAGACGAATAGTGACAGGTTTGAGAACGGGATTAAAGGTTTCCTTGAAGTCAACACCCTCACTTTGATTGAAGCCCTTTGTAAGAAGACGAGCCTTGTACGGACCAATAGACCCATCAGGATGACGTTTAATGCGAAACACCCATTTAGATCCAATAATGTTCTTCCCTAACGAGGAAGGGACCAAATCCCAAACACCGAATTGCATAAGGGCTGTGTACTCCTCAACCATGGCTGCACGCCAAAGCGGATCCTTAAGCGCTTGAAAAACGCATGTAGGCGCGACGGGGCCCAAAATTGGATGTTTAGAAGCAGAGTAGACATGCTTCGGTTTAAAGATGTTGTTTTGAGCACGAGTGGTCATGGTGTGAGTGCGCGGTGGAGGAGGAAGAGGCGGTGGAGAAGGGCAAGAATCCGGGTCGAGCGGTTGCGTGGAACGCGACAATGCAGCAGACGACGCGGGCTCGGGCGGCTTGGGCGAAGACTGGACCGCGGGTCCATGGAGCGTTAGGGTTTGCTCATGGGCCGACTAACCGTAAGGGGCGGTTTGTAGGGCCGCGTTGGTCAAACCCTGACCGCTGACCGTCGGATGGGCCCCATGATCCTCATACCCAAGAGGAGATGGTTCGGGTCCATGGGGCAGATTAGAAGCGGCCCAAAGTGCTGAGGCGGCGGCGGGCTAGGGCTAGGGCTTTTGGGTGATTTTATTCCTCACTCAATGGTGGTATATATAAGTACAACTTATAATACAAGAAGGAAAGGAATAATTACAAAAGGGTAATAAATACAAAGAATATTTTCCTATATTACAAAGGCTAGGACTCTTGTCTAATAGTATGAACATAATATCAACTCACTTATTTCAAAATCTGAGAGACATGTTGGAAGAGTTGTAGATGAGATCGATTTGATCCGAACTGAGTCAAGGAGCGCCAGAACTGATCAAGTAGAAGAGGAAGACCTTTACATCTGCCAATTGTTCGATGAAATGCCACAAAGGCAGATCAAAATTAGTGGTAAGTTTTGTGAGGTTATAAATGAAGACATATATGAGGATTCACTGTGTGATGAAATGCCGAACAAAGAATCTGTATATGTCAGATTCGACGAATTAGATGAAGATTCCTTTGGCATCCATAAGTTGTTTAACGAAAAGCTGGAGAGTGAATCTCTACATACTACAAGTAAGGAACTGGAAGAAGAATCACTTGACATCTATAATCTATTTGATGAAATGTCAGACTGTCAATCCTTAGATGCTTCAAATGAAAGAATGGATGGAACCAACTACATGTTTGGTGAAGAACGACATGGTAAAATGCAGCCAGGAATGTTACGTCCACTGCCGAATCCACCAGACATTCCCAATGTAAGAGGCACAAAAACTGGAGTTGAGAACACATCGGTTAATATTATTTTCATGGAGTGTAACATGGATAAGGTGGTAAATAGACCAGATTGTGATGGTTCATGGGTAACTCCCGTCGTGACCTGTAAGGAGGTAAATATCTTGTTGTATAGCCCACTGATATAGTGGAGGGATGGTGGTGCTCTGGCACCGGTTGGTTTAAACATTTACATGAATATACCACATGGGGAAGGCTTGATGTTGAAGCATCAACTGGACTTGGTAAGAGAGTATGCATGGGTTGGGGAAAGGAGAAGTTTGGGTAACGAGAAAAATAATAACACAAGATAAGTATGTTTACAATTTGAATCATACAACTCAATATTCTCTTGGAGTAGATGGTTTACATTATGTCGGTTGTGGGGATAAACGAAGTTGATTTTGAACATGTGATGCTATAACCAAATGAAATGCACGATGGAAAAAGCATCATTTCTGCAATTAACATGATAGATTTTGTTGTTGAAACACGAGATCACCCACTATTTTTTCATACTTGCAATTTTGATAATGAAAGTCACAACTCATTTAGACATTCTTATAATTATCACTTTGTTATGGCTTTGGGTTCAATTATGTTCGATGTTGCATCTTCTGGATATTTTGAGGTTTAAGGAAGTGCTTTACCAGAACCTTGAAGAGAAGGGGGTCTGTGTCGTTCCCTACAGTTTTGGAATGTCATTGCCTCTTAATTCTCATTATGAGCTGGATCATGCACTTGAGTTTAGTTACATCACTATAGTAATCCATGATTCTAAACGAGACAATCAAGCGTCATACGTTCAACTTAGCATTAAGCTACATGATGTTGTAAATATTCAGATTTTGTTATTGGAATAAAGATCAGCGAAGACAAAAACGAGTGTTTGATGACTACATAATGAGACCATATGGTGTACCCTACCCATACGATCACCAATAACCAAACGAAAGAGATATAGAAATCTCTACGGAAAAATAGAACATCTCAAAGGTGGATACCTCGAAAAATAATGTAAACCTAATCTTGAAAGAGATTGAGTGGCCTATTACAATGACAAGTAAGCAAAACAAAAATGCTTTATATGTGCATCGCCATCCTAAATGTTGTATTAAGAGTTGGATCGGTTCCACATCTTGTGTTTGACTTTCTCTTTTTTTCGTTGACTTTTGCTTTTATAGATGGAGCAATCTTGCTTTCCAATTTTCTTTGTCGCTTCTTCAAGAGCCCATCTTCTATCAAGTTCTTGTTTAAGCCGCTTCTCTTCCGAATCTTCAAATAGCTTTTGCCAATAAGAATCATCTTTTGCAGAAGTTGAGTCCTCAAGATCGCCCGTTACTACTTGATTTGGGATTGGAGTAGAGATTCTTCTCCGATTGAATGAGGATACCTCTTGACATTGGTTGTCCTCTATCATGGGACCTCCATTTCTTATATACTCTTGGTAAAGTGCGACCTTTGGAGTAGTAGGAGTACTAGGATCCTCGTCTTTCTTAAAGTTGTCTCGGCCCTTGAAGAACGGGCTCTAGATTGCTTTATACATTGTGAATCCGAAAAGCATGCTACAATGTCCATTATCATCGTTTAGGATGGCATCCTCCATCTCATTTTCTTCGGCTTTTCTCAAGATTTCTTCTTCATTGTTGGTCGCATTAGCCAAAGCCTCATTAGAATGGGCTTCTAACTCCACATTACTCAATTCTTCAATCAAGTGCATCACATTCTCCATTTGTGACCCCTCCATGTTCCCCTCCTCATCTTGGTTAGTAACGTCGTCATGGTTAAGAACCTCAAAAGGATTCCGATCACTCTTCTTCAAAGGTTGATGTGGAGTTTTGTTGGTGATGGGGACCTCATTTCTTATCGGGATCCATGCACGCTTACACATTTCACATGATGGTTCTTGGGCTTACTAACCCTTCTCCACATTCTCATGTGGTTTCTCAACTCCACAATCCACAAGAAGATGACCTAGACGTTGACACTTCCTACAAAAGTTTAGAAGGTTCTCATATATAACCAGTTGCTTGAGATAGGTCGTGATACCATTGATTTTGACACCCCATTCAATTTCCTTCTTTAAAGGCTCAAGGAGATTTACTTCAACTAAAATTCTCGAGTAGTCGGGTCGTGAAAGTGTTGCCGCACCCTCATCAAGTCTCAAAGGTCGACAAAAATATTGGCCAAGATTCATAAGGGCATTTTTCTCGCAAAATCTCATGTTGAGGTTTGGGAGAGCAATCCATACAGGAGCAATAGGCGGCTCCAACTTGGGATCAAAATCTGGTATCCATTTGTATATTGATCCTCTACTATCAAGAAACCCAAGATCTTTCTTCAACCATAGTCTTGTGTAATCCCCTTCCTTAGTAAGCTTGAACATAACATGTCTCAGACCAATGGGGCCAAGAGTGTATGTTCCTTTCAAATTGAGACGTTGTATTTTCCTATGAATGTATGCATAACTTGGTTTCATGAGGGGAAACCGAAGAATGAGAGTGAGTTTAAGCTTATCTTCAAGAGCTTTTATTTCCTCCTCCTTGAAAACGATCACGGGCTTACCTTTCTTGGATTGGAACTCTTTTGGCTCGATCGTATTATCATCGATGAGTGAGCGGTTGATATCATAGTTGCGGTGTGGGTTGACCGCTTGGGCAAAAGTGCCACGATGAAGTGGTGGCCGAACTTGAAATGGTTGCGGGTTCTCCAGGGCAATGTTAGCTTGACCTCCAATTTTCAAAGGAGCAATAGAAAGAGCCAAAGAAGGTTCTACTGCTCATTTCATCAATCTTCCTGAGGCTTCGGGTTGATTACTGATACACCGCAGAGGATATTGTGTAAGAACTGTAACTTGATATAAGAGGAAATATGAGCGCAACTTTCTTGCTGTTGTTACACACGCCAATACCAATTTTTCCATTTGAGTGTATCTCTTTTCGGCCCCTTACAACGTCTTACTGACGTAGTAAATTGGCAAATGTTCTTTCGCTTTCTCTTTTACTAGTACTGCATTGACTGATTTCTCTCCTACCGACAGATACACGAGCAAATTATCTCCAAGTATGGGTTTTACCAATAGTGGTGGGCTTACCAGATATTCTCTTAAATCCTCAAAAGGATTATCGCATTGGGAGTCCCATCGTAAGTCTTTGAGATTTCTCAGGACTTTGAAGAAAGGTAACCATTTTTCTGCATCTCTGGAGATAAATCGACTGAGCGAGGATGTCCTTTATGTGAGTTTCTGAATGTCTCTAATGGTTTTATGAGTCTTCATCTCTATTATGGCCTTGGCCTTCTCGAGGTTTACTTATATCCCTATCTCGGTCACCATGAACCCTAAGAACTTTCCACCACTGATTTCGAACGCACATTTCTTGGGATTTATATTCATCATGAAGCTATCCATGATGACTAGTGCATTCCTTAAGTCTCTCGGATGGTCCTTCGCATTTTTGCCCTTAACGATCATATCATCTACATACACTTCCATGGGTTCCCCTCTGAGTTCAAAAAACATTAGGTTTACCAACCTTTGATAGGTGGCTTCTGCATTTTTAAGCCCGAATGGCACCACCACGTAGCAGAAGGTTCCAACGTCCGTGATGAAGCTAGTCTTTTCTTGGTCCATTTCCGTCATTGGTATCTGATTATATCCCTGATCTCCATCCATCGTGGATAAGAGGGCTCATCCTTTTGTAGAGTTTACCAGTTGATCGATATTGGGTAAGGGGTAGCAATCTTTTGGGCAGGCATAATTTAGATTAGTGAAATCAACGCACATTCGCCATCTTCCCTCAGTCTTTGGGACTAGCACCACATTTGATAGCCATTCTGGGTATATAACCTCTCTTATCTGGCGTAGATTTAGCAACCATTGTATCTCATATCCGATTATTTTGCTTCTTTCTAGGCCCATGTTTCTTTTCTTTTGTCGTATAGGTTTAGCGGTGGGTTTCACATTAAGGTAATGTTGACATATCTCGGGACTAATTCGTCCTGAAGGTCCCCTTTCCCATGCAAAGAGATGGTTATATTCTTTTAAGACGGTAACATCTTGCTCTATTGCTGGGTCCATTTTCGTCCCTGTTTTAATCTTTTTACTATCATCGCCTTCTACGATCTCTATAACCTTTAGTTCCTCCACTGGCTGCACTTTGATTTCTTCCACTTTCTATTTTTTGCATGGGGTAGTAATTTCTTCTTCTATTTTTAGAGGTATGGTATTCATGCGACAATACCTAGCTTTGACCTAGCTTCCCCTTACTTCCCCGATCCCTGATATAGTTGGGAACTTGAGCTTAAGAAGGAGGGTGGAAGCAGTTGCCTCGAATGCGTGTATCGAGTGTCTTCCGCATATTGCATTATAAGTTCGAGAAGAAGCCTCCACTACCCAGAATTCTATGTGTTATGTTTGTCTCAAGGCTCCATCTCCCTAGGACATGGGTAGCATTACAGTTCCCAGGGTGCGACTAGATTCCCCGAAAACCCCACCAAAGGTATTTCCGTAGGTTCCAGATGAACCCTCTTTAATCCCATTGCACTAAAGGTTGGTGTGAACACAGATCTACCGAACTTCCTATATCTATTAAGATTCTTTAAACCTCTATCCCCATTATTGTTCATGTTATTACCAAGGAATCTTTGTGGGATATGCGGTGCCTTTCAGACCCTCTTGTCTGAAGGAAATGACTAGAAGCCGAGATCTCTGCAGTGAGCAAAGTGGCAGTCCTTGTTCGGTTTTTTGGGACTCTTTTGAGATATTTCTTCTTTTTTCCAGGTGGAATGATTGTAATATCTCCTTCTTCTATCATGCTGATCGTTCTTTCTGATGAGGGATTGTCTTCATATGACTCCGGGGGATGAGGTAACCGATATAGATACTCTTCTTCTTCTTCTATTCTAACTTATGGGATTTCTTTAACAACATCCTCTTCCTCGTTTCTAGCCTTTTTATGAGTGCCAATGTTCGATTACTCCTACTATTTTCACTCAGATAGTCTCTTAAGTATCCTAAATTCAGCAGACAATGTATTTATTTTTTCAAAGTAGTACAACTATCCGTGGTGTGTCCGTATGCTTTGTGATACTTGCATAATTTTTCTTAGTCTTTCCTTTTGTAAGGTTGTCGAACGGGTAAGGGCCATACCAAATCTTTATGGCCTTTCATCACGTTTAACACCTCTGTCTGGGTAATTGTTAAGGCATGTAAAGGAACAGGCTGGAGGTGTCTTTTCACCATCCCTTGGTTATCCCTTCGTTGTGATTGTATTTTATCTTCTTTCCCTGTCCCTTCGTTGTAATTATTGGCATTTTCTACTTTTATTTTGGAATTCTCGACTTTCTCCATGAGAATATACGTCTCGGCTTTCTGCATGAGTTCATTCATGTCTCTCTCCCGATTTTTCATTAAGTATCGGAAGAAGTTTCTCGATCGTGGGCTTTGTGCTAGGATATCGACTATCATAGACTGTTCCACATTTGACACATCGAGGGCTTCATCCGAAAATCGCTTCATAAAATCCTTTATAGATTCATCCTTCTGTTGTTTGATAGTGAACAGATGGCACGATGATTTTGGGTACCGCCTGTTACATGCAAATTGTCTGACAAAAAGACAGGCCAGCTGTTCGAATTTGGAGATCGTATCTGGGGGTATCTGCGTGAACCAAGATTGAGCCCGCCCTGTCAGTGTGGTGCAGAACACTCTGCAGAGGGCGAAATCGGGCGTGGATGCTAAGTTCATGGTGGCTATGTATTTGTTGAAATGGTCTTGCAGATCTCTTCCATTTTTTTCTCCCGAGTAGAGTGCTAAGTTTGTCGGTCTCATTCCGAGGGAAACTAGCGTTTGCGCAATCTCAGGAATAAAAGGAGATCCATGATATACTAGTTCTTCTCGATGGGTGGTTATTCTTTTCATGTCTAGCATTTCACGTCTCATCTGATTGATAATATCCCACATGGTAGGTTCACTGATGGAATGATTAAAATAATTTTGGACATGCCTTTGGGGAACTCCCTCCATCTGACCCATCATCGGGTCATGGGGTCTTCCTGGGTATCTTTTATCTCCTAGAGGGTAAGCATGTGCTCGATGAGGTGAAATGCGCATGGGGGTTTGGGTCATTCGCGACCCCTGTTCCTCTACATGATATCACCCTCCGTAGGCTTGTATCGGTTGTGGTTCCCTTGATCTTTCTTCGGCATGATGAGCTCTCCTAAGGGCTGCATCCATCAAATCTTTAAACATGTCTCTCGAGATGTTGATGAGATCTACGTTGGGGGCTGCTCGTGGTGTAGCCGACATATGATCCGTCAGCTCCCTCGTAGACATTTCTTCCTCGGGTTCCTCGGGACTCCTTGGTCTTAGTTCAATGGACTCTTCCATTAAGCTACTTTTATCAAGCGAACCTTTCTGGGCTTTTTTTTGATATTCTAAATTTTCTGAGAAGTAACTCAAGGACAGTTTTTATGGCGTTCTCACAGACGGCGCCATTTTGTTAACACACAATTTATGCTATCGAATATTTTGTATCGGAACACCCTACCCGTATTCACAAGACTTAGAAAATAAAAACTTTTCTCGCCCATTTGCAAGAGGGGAACTTACCATTCCGATACTTAGGGATACCTCTTAATGCTAAAAGGTTATCTGTGCATCAGTTTCAACAATTGTTTGAAAAGATGCTAGCTAGGGTAAAGCATTGGTCCACTAAGTTTCTAAGCTATGGAGGGAGAGTTCAACTTATACAAATTGTTCAATATGCTATACAGGGATATTGGAGTCATATTTTCATTTTTCCCAAGAAGGTAATGACTGCAATTGAAGCCATCTGCAGGCAATTCCTTTGGTCAGGTGAAGTCTCAGGCTCTAAGAGAGCCTTAGTTGCGTGAGAATCACTGTGTAAACCTAGAGCAATGGGAGGGCTGGGGCTTGTGCACCTCCCTAGCTGGAATAAAGTGACAATACTCAAGTTGCTATGGGCTTTGCATAGGAAGGAAGATAGATTATGGATAAGGTGGATGCATAGCTATTATATTAAGGATAAGGACTTGATGCATATGGATCTACCGAGTGATTCATCACACATGTTTAGGAAAATCTTGAAGCTACGTACTTTGGTGGAACAACAGAGTGATTGGACCTTGCAAATGCAGCAACACACTTTTGATAGGAAGAAAATGTATGGACTCCTACGGCCAACTGGAGATAAAGTGGACTGGAGGGAGGTTGTTCTAAACAATGTAGCTACCCCTAGAGCTAGATTCATTTTATGGTTAGCTTGTTGGGCACGGCTTGCTACAAAGGATAGGTTGTCGAAGATGCATATACAAGTGGACCTACTCTGTGTGTTTTGTGGTACTGTGAATGAGGATATAGATCATTTGTTCTTTAGTTGTCCTATCATTCAACCAGTTTGGAGGGCCCTGCTGCACTGGCTTGGCATGGCGACTACAGCTGGTACATGGGAAGAAGTACGAGAGTACATATGCCAGGTTACGAAGGGACGAGCAGCACGGCACAGATTCTTCAAGGCAATGATCACTGAGTTTATATGCTTACTGTGGAGAGAACGTAATATGAGGATCTTTCAACAAAAACCGATGCAGTTTTCTGTGCTCCTGCGTGAAGCTACCAGCAGAACATTTACTCGTTGCTTCAAAATACCGAAAATTGCTGCCTTTTGTCATACTTTGGTAGGATATCCAGTTGTATAGATGTTAGTTTGAGGTTAAGGACCTAAGTTACTGAGATTTTTTAGATTGCCATTGGTGTTAAGATGATGTACGAACCTGGTTATACTTGGAATAAAATCGCTAAACTTGTTCCAAAAAAAAAAAATATTTTTTCGCAAATATAGAATAATTCTTCAGTGCTAAATTCTTCTTATTCAGCTTATATTTCTTTTTTCTTTACCTGCCCCCATTACTGTGTGGAATGGTATATTTAAATGAGGTTACAAGGGGTGCAGCTGGCGTGCTGCATGCGTTCGAGGGGACACGTGGCATTTCGAGTGTTGATGAGTCTCTTACTCTTGTGACAGCTAGTTACCTCCAGCTCTATGATGATAGTTTGTGGACAGCTGGTTTACCTCTGTGCTTACTTAGCTTAATTTGTGTCTAGGTGGTAGATTTTTTCTCGAGGAATCATGTTTGATCATTCGGAAACCATTGAGGTATCGAATCTTTATACTATCGGGTGGTAACTGGCGAGAGTATCAGTATCGCTTTTTTGGGCATTGTAGGGTCATTTAAGATCCGTAGTGCCACGTGGATCCGACACTCTGTGAGTTAGGACCATACCATCAGAACCTACTGCCTAGGCCATCTAAGTCCATTGAGGGCAAATTCTGATAGTTTATCAAATGTTTCGCTCGTTGACCTATTCGATAGATTCCGCGATACTTAACTTACTGAATCCACGATGCCCATTGATGGAGGGGGTTAACACACTAGAAATCTAATGAAGTTTAAGTTCTATATCAAAAAGCGGATCAAGGTTTCAACATACCTAAAAGGAATCAAGGTCAAAACCGTAAAGCTTTATAAAGCTACTCAAAATAGGGGGATATGTCGAATAATGCAATATGTCAAATTATATACTCGACATAAGCCATATATCTACATAAGGATACTTGAGTCTAGTTTTTAAATCAGGAAACAGATCAAGGTTTCGACCTACCTACAAGAGGTTAAGGTCAAAACGGTAAAGTTGCACAATGTAAAAGTAAGTAAATAACACAACGCGATTGGAGCTTGGGCCTTAAAAGAGACAAATGAACTATGTTCGGCTTAATCCCCTCAATGGGATATGTAGTATCCTCACTAGGTGGTGTTGCTCGGAATGTTGGTGTGCAAAGGACAAAATTGGTTGTAGCATAATTATGAATTAGTTTGACGTGGAGCATCATATTAGCATGCTAAGTCAATAGACGATAACATCCACAATCACATATTATCTCCATGTAATATAAATAAGCAAATTACCTCATTTGCAACTGAATGTGGCATACTAATCCCTTACAAGGTTGGACAACAACACCTTGTTACCTACGCATGAAGAGTATTTTACGACATGTTAAAATATGAAAGGGAAGAAATCATTTTAGTCCCCCACCTATTGGCGTTTGCACTTAGGCATCCATTCTTAATTTCGGTGCATCATTATACCTGAACTTTTGTTAGTGTACCACTACGAGGCCTAAACTTCAAAATGCACATTCTCAGGCAAAATAATCGTCATCTTTCGAGAGGATGACACATTAAGAAGGTTTTATAAATTTGAAAACAACTAAAAAAGTTCAGAAAATAGCTCGAAATACCACAATAGTTTTGCATAAAGAACCCCTCGAAAGACCTCCCCCCCCCCCCCAAATTTTTAGAGGATACCCCCCCAACACCCTCAATTTTTAGAAACTCTCAAATTTTCAAAGAACACCCTCATACAACACAATAGCTTTTTCTCAATTTGAAAGCACCTCCTTATAAAATATGTCCAAACACCCTCAGTTTTTTAAAAAAACACACTCAAACGTCGTCATTTTTTTAAAAACTACCCTCAAACACCCCCAAAGTTTTAGAAAATGTCCTCAAACACTATAAGTGCTCGTTTGGTTGCAAGAGGTACTAATATGCCTCTTCATATAACGGCCTACTAAGATCCTTATTATTCAAAATTTAACAACTTTTGTTGGTCATTTTGTATTTCCCTCTCACTCGTAGGTCCCACGTTATACTCTTCTTTGGTTGCTATTGTACTTATCCGGTTTAACTCATATTAGAACCAAAATTCCTACTTTACCATTTTAACTTATAGTCTCAACTCAATGTGCAAATATATAGAGAATTTGAAACCATAATATTTTTTTTCATTTTTGTACAGAAATTGAGCGGACAATTGATTTTTGCAAATTTCTATTCATCACCTATCGAAAAAAGGCAAATAAAATCCTATTAGCATCCATCCAGTCAGTTATCCCCAATTTTAATAATGGGTTAATAATAGAAAATGTGACATGAGTTTTCTCCTCTAATAAGTTTTTAATGAGCCATTCCATAATTCTGTATATAGCCATGAATTGTCTCCTGTAGAAAAATTTTAATGAGCCATTTCATAATTATGTATACAGCCATCACCATACCATTTTAGGACATGTAGAAACAAAATTTGCAACAAATACAGGATTTAAATAGCAGCAGAATTTTGACTATAATCAGAATTCAGAAATGTCCATACAAACTAATTAATCGGAATGGTACAGTACACATCACTATCCTTCAATCTTCAAAACATAGTTGAAGCTCAACTGGAAGTGTATACTCAACTTCAATCATGTTTCCCTTCTCTCTCAACTCTGATATCAGCGAAGATGGTTAACGATGATTAAATCACGGACGACTATCGTCAAAGGCTTCAAACTCAATTGTTCCAACAATTTCTTACAGAGAGACTCGGATCATGAGTAACAAGAAACGATTCATGTAAAATAACAGTAACCAGCAGAAAAAGAAAAATTACAGAGGTGGCGCTTTACAAATCAATAGGTACTTCACTATAATAGAATCATATCCATTAAACGGAAAATTATTACAAGCAAACCAAAGTACATCACTGCTAATCATAAGATAAAACTAATTAATCGACTTGAGTCTCCCCCAACAAATGCAACTTTCTTACATGAATTAATTTTTACAATAGATTAACTGGAACTCAACTGCATCACAAATCCACTGCCCCAAGCGCATCTTACCAAATAGCAACCAATCCACGCATTTTCGATTGTTACTTGTAACCATCAGCACACGTTGAAAACATCCTTCCCCCGCACCTCAAATCTCGTAATACAGATTGTTACTTATAATTAAGTAACACCAAACCAGAATTTGAAGAGACTGGTTTAGTGTTAGGATAATAGATCCTAAAAGTTCTTATTCGAGAAAGAACAAAAAAAAAGTCCTAAGAAATTAAGACGAGGAGAGAACTTTAAATTAAATTACTTTTAATTTTCTTCTTACTCCACAATACGTATAAATACACTATAAATACATAAAATAAAACAAACTTCCTACTAACATATTGAATTACTTATCCCACATTGATTGGGGATTACCATGGACTACTGTTTATTAATAATTTTCCCTCTCCCTCTAATAAGGTCTTTTAGGGAGAAATATGAGGGGGCTCTAATTTTTACATGGTATGAGAGCCTGCCCCAACCAATGTTGGGCTTGCCCATCTATTTCTCTCACGTGTAGTTCCGTTCGGTATTGTCCCGGCCTACACGTGAGAGGAAGTATTGAATTACTTATCCCACATTGGTTGGGGACTACCCTGGGCTACTGTTTATTAATAATTTCCCCTCTCCCTCTAATAAGGCCTTTTGGGAGAAATATGAGGGGGCTCTAATTTCTACATAACACAGTACTCCATAATCTTATCTGGTTACCTATTTGATATTATCTAATA
Organism: Linaria vulgaris; assembly: GCA_948329865.1. Lineage (NCBI taxonomy): Eukaryota > Viridiplantae > Streptophyta > Magnoliopsida > Lamiales > Plantaginaceae > Linaria > Linaria vulgaris. The sequence goes on along the minus strand of OX415250.1, from coordinate 78,915,841 downwards.
CATAAAATCTAATAATTACTAATTAATAAAATTATATTTATAATTATACTATATTAGACCCGTAACATATAAACGTGTAATAAAGTAGGTTGTACTAAACCAAAGCGAATCAAGCAAAATTCAGCGGCTGCGCCAATTTCTTGTGGGTGATTCCAAATTCAATCTTCTTAAATAATCATACTTTACTTCTTGGATTTCCTGTTCATCAGAGTTCAAAATCACGAATTCAAGGTAGCAAGATCGCGGATTTGAGTGAGAAGAAATAGGAAATTATTTCGTAGAATAAGGGATATGTTATTTGTGTTTGCTGAATTTGAAAATATTAGATATATGTTGTATATTCTCTAGTATATTCTATTGTGTATATCTTAAATTGATTTTGTACTTATTTAGATTAGGTAGTTTACCTTACTTAGACTCCTTGTTGTACTATATATTGACCTTAAGATTAATGAAGAACTCATTCAGCAAAATACACTCTTACATGGTATCACGAGTCTAACACTAGTTGTGTGCCTTCTCTCTCTCTCTCAATAGCCGTCCCCCCCCCCCCTCTCTCTCTCTCTCTCTCTCTCTCTCTTTCATGGCTGAATCCAAATTCCATCCCGCTTTAGCCGTCTCTAATGTTCGAAACTTCATCCCGATCACTCTTGAGATGGAGAAAGATCAATACTCCACATGGGCAGAACTTTCCGGTATTCACTATCGTGCATATCAAGTCATTGGCCACATAATTCCTTCCCCACCTTCCGCCCCCACCACGTCCGCCGCCAAAACCACAGACAAAGACACCACCGCGGACAAGGAGAAGGACAAAGTCACGTCTTCTCCCGCTACCGACTCCGACCTCTGGTCACGACTTGATGCTATCGTCCTACAATGGATATATGGCACTATATCCGACGATCTCATGCACACCATCATTGAGAAGGATTCCACAGCACACAAAGCCTGGGTCCGTCTTGAGAACATCTTTCAGGACAACAAGAATTCACGAGCGGTTTATTTGGAGAACCAATTCTCTAGGTATCTCTGGATAATTTTGCAAATATCTCCTCTTATTGTCAAGAACTCAAAGTCCTTGCAGATCAACTCTCGAATGTTGGTGCACCCATTTCAAACCAACGTCTCGTTCTCCAACTCATTGACGGCCTTAATGAGAGTTACGATGGTGTAGCCACGTTCATTCAACAAAGTGATCCTTTGCCTCCGTTCTATGAGGCTCGTTCCCGTCTCATCAGGGAAGAGACCTGCAAGGCCAAGCAAGCCTCTACCGCCGCTGCCGCCGCTATGGTTCACACCGCACCACCACCGGACCCCCTCACCACGACCGCGGTACGCCACCTCCCAACCGCGACTCCTTCTCTTCTTACCGAGGACGTCGCAGCGGTAACCGCTGACGTGGTCGCGGTCGCGCCTATTCTGGACAAGCCGCACCGTGCCCATGGGCTCCTCCGGCCCAACCTTGGGCATCCTATCCGTGGCCCAATGCTCCGTGGACCTATCCACCGTGTCCTTACCCTACCACTGGTTGGACACGGCCCACTGATCCATCTCAGTCCAGAATTTTAGGCCCACGCCCCCAAGCATACTCAGTCCAAGCCCAACCTCCGCACGGATATGCGCCTACGAACATTGACAGTGCTATGCATACTCTCTCCTTGCAACCTCCGGATCAGCAGTGGTACTTGGACAGCGGTGCCTCATCTCACATGACCTCGGCGAAAGGTACTCTCTCGTCTTATTCTTTTTTAGGCATGCATCATAATATTCTGGTCGGCAATGGTTCTCATATTCCGGTAAAAGGTCATGGTAACGCATTGCTCCCTTTATCTTCTTATCCCACTCTATTTACAAAAAGTCTTACTTGCTCTCGATATTATAAAAAAACCTTATCTCTGTGCCACGCTTCACTACTGATAATTGTGTTTCTATTGAGTTTGATCCTTTTGGTTTCTCTGTGAAGGATTATTGGACGGGGACCCCAATCATGCGATGTAATAGTACCGGTGACCTATATCCCGTCACTCCCTCCTCACTGCCGCCTATCTCCACCCGTCCCACTCTCGCCCTCACTGCCACCTCACCCTCACTTTGGCATCATCCTTTGGGACATCCGGGATCCTCTATTTTATAGTTTTTACATAAACACAATTTTATTCCTTGTCGTACTTTGAATAAACAAAAATTATGTGAACCTTGTGTTTTGAGGAAGCATATTTGACTTCCTTTTTCTTTATCTTCTAATGCAAGCTTGCACCCTTTTGATATTATTCATAGTGACTTATGGACCTCGCCGGTATTAGGGGCTAGTGGTCACAAATATTACGTCTTGTTTTTAGATGACTTCTCTAAATTCTTGTGGACTTTTCCTATTGGGCAAAAATCTGATGTTTTCTCTATATTCACTACCTTTGCTACATTTATAAGAACTCAATTTGGTACCCCTATTAAATGTTTGCAATGTGACAATGGCAGGGAATTTGATAATGAGCAATTCAAGTCACTATGTCACAACTCTGGCATGTCTCTTCGCTTTTTTTGCTCCTACACTTCGGCCAAAAATAGAAAAGCTGAACGCCAAATCCGGTTTCTTAATAACATTATGCGCACTCTCCTCACTGAATCGGCCGCCTCTCCCTCTCTTTGGCCTCACGCCTTACAAACTGCCACTTACCTCTCAAATATCCTCCCACATAAAACTATACACCACTCCTCTCCCACTCAAATATTATACAACCGCACACCCTCTTACACGCATCTACGAACTTTTGGGTGTTTGTGTTACCCACTCTCTCCCTCCACTACTATCCATAAACTCCAACCTCGTTCCTCCTCTTGCATCTTTCTCGGGTATCCCTCGCATCATAGGGGTTACAAATGCTTTGATCTTCAGCACAACAAAATTATCCTATCTCGTCACGTTTCTTTTGACGAGTCCAAATTCCCTTTCAAACACCTCTCCCCCTCCTCTCCACATAATTACTATTTCCTCGACAATACCATTCACCCTTACCTCCTCCACAAACTAGACGCTCGCACCACCACTTCGGCCCAACCCGCCACGGGCGCCCCAGCCCATGGTCACTTGCCCTATCCGACCGCTGGCCCATTAGACCCGACCCCTTACACAGCTGGCCCAACTGCTGAGGCCCCCTCCCCTTCGGCCCAACCTCCACCAGCCCAGCGCCCGTCCATCTCGGCCCCAATCTAGCCCGCGGTTAGTCCTCCATCTGCCGCCTCCCCCATTCCGACCTCTATCTCCTCCTCATTACCGCCCCTTCCTCCCTCTCGCACTATAGTCACTCGCAGCATGCATGGCATTCACACTCCTAAACATACTTTTAATCTCTCCCTCACTACATCTCCCTCCCCTCTTCCCCAAAGTCCCACCCTTGCGTTATCTGATCCTAACTGGAAGTCAGCCATGCTAGATGAATATAATGCTTTGATTAAGAATGAGACGTGGGAGTTAGTCCTCCGGCCGACTAATGTGAATGTTATTCGCTCTCTATGAATTTTTCGTCACAAAACTAACGCCGACGGTTCCTTTGAGCAATATAAGGCTCATCTTGTTGGTGATGGCAGGTCTCAGCAGGTTGGCATTGATTGTTGGGATACTTTCATCTCAGTGGTCAAACCCGCCACTATCCGGATCGTCCTCAGCATTTCCCTCTCCCGTTCTTGGTCCATTCATCAGTTGGATGTCAAGAATGCTTTCCTTCACGAAAATTTGGATGAAACTGTCTACATGCACCAACCACTTGGTTTTCGTGACTCACGCCACCCCGACTTTGTTTGCTTACTGAAGTAGCCTCTCTATGGGCTTAAGCAAGCCCCCCGGCCGTGGTATTAGCGATTTGCAAACTTTGCTTCCACCATCGGTTTCTCTCACAACAAATTCGACCACTCTCTCTTTATCTATCAGCGGGGTAACGATATTGCTTATTTGCTCCTATATGTTGACGATATTATTTTGACTGCATCTTCTATTGCTCTTCGTCGGTCTCTTATTGCTCAGTTTGGTTCTGAATGTGCCATGAAGGACTTGGGTTCCCTTCAGTATTTTTTGGGCATTGTTGTTCCTCATCAAGCAGGTGGTCTTTTCTTGTCTCAAAGAAAGTATGCTAGAGAAATTATAGAACGTGCATGCATGTCTTCTTGCAAACCTTCAGCTACACCCGTTGACACTAAACAAAAGCTCGGTTCCTCGAGTCCTTCCTTTCCCGACCCGACTTTGTTTCGTAGCTTGGTTGGCGCCCTCATGTATCTTACCTTCACGAGACCGGATATATCTTATGTTGTTCAATAAGTCTGTCTTCATATGCATGACCCTCGTTTAGAACACATGGCAGCCCTAAAACGAGTACTTCGATATGTTCAAGGCACTACTCATCTTGGCCTTCATCTTTCTCATTCACGGCTCGACTCTCTATTTTCTTATACTGATGCTGATTGGGCTGGTTGCCCCAACACTCGACGATCCACTTCTGGATATTGCATATTTCTTGGCGATAACCTTATTTCTTGGTCTTCTAAACGGCAACCCACTATCTCACGATCCAGTGTCGAAGCTGAATACTGTGGGGTTGCTAATGTAGTATCCGAATCATGCTGGATTTTTAATCTTCTTTTGGAGCTTTGCATTCCTCTCTCAAAAGCAACCTTGGTTTATTGTGATAATGTGAGCGCCATCTATCTCACTACTTATCCGGTGCAACACCAACGCACCAAACACATTGAGTTAGACATCTATTTTGTTCGTGAAAAAGTTTATCGGGGCCATGTTCGTATTCTCTAATATATTCTCTAGTATATTCTGTTGTGTATATCTTAGATTGATTTTGTACTGATTTAGATTAGGTAGTTTACCTTACTTAGACTCCTTGTTGTACTATATATTGACCTCAAGATTAATGAAGAACTCATTCAGCAAAATACACTCTTACAGGAAAAGCACAAACATATTGAGGATTTATCTATAATTTCAACAATAGCCATATTAACAGTTCAATCTAGTTTTCCAAAACGAGGTAGGTCGTTTTATAATTGCTACTGAAACTCGGGTAACCCTGGTTAAGCCCATATAACCCATTTTTAAAAATCAGCAACCAAAGGTAATATTGTTACTGTTCAATTCGGCTAGATGGGGCTTATAGGCCTGTTAATGCCCAACCAAACAAGCCATAATACCTTCTCATAAGGTTCATCTAAATTCTTGATTTGTTAATTTATTCGGCACACGATGAATACGATTTGCTTTCACCTTAAATAGTTTCGATTTGTTTTAAGGTATCCCATGCAAAACATTTGAATTTTACTAAATAAATACATATTGATCGATCGTATTTGACCAAATACGATTTAGATTTTAAACAGGCTCCGTTCACATGGAGAGAGAAAAACAAGTATGTTTTAACTTTACATAGTTGATCACTTAGGAAAAGAACTAGACATAGCAAGAATTTCCTATACACCCTATTGTTCGATCTAATTACAAAATAAAAAAGTAAAAAAATTCCCTCTCAGTTTTGAATAATCCCTATCATCATAACTTATATCTACCAAATAAGAAGCATAATTTTTATGTGATATGGAGTTTTGGACAATTTCATAAAAGAAAAACATGGTTCCTTATTAGCGCCAACTGTTGTCATTAATAAATATCTTGTTGCTATATTACTAAGTTAAAAACTAGAATCAGGATTTACATTGTAAAATACATATAATTATTTATTTTATTAAGACTTTTATCATCACAGCAAGTCAAATCAGTTTCTCACTACAAACATATGCACGTCATGTAACTTGTTGAAGAACAAAATATTTTCTGAACAATAAGTTGTTCTCTAAAAAATTGAGGGTGTTTGAAAGTATTTTCTGAAAATCTAGGGGTATTTGGGGGTTGTTTTAGAACTTTGAGAAGATATTGTAGTATTTGGAGGTATTTTTTAAAAAAATTGAGGGTGTTTGGGGCGTTTTTAAAATTTGAGTGTTTGGGGGTATTTTCCAAAAACTTGGTTGTGTTTTCGAATTATAAAAATTTACTGTAGTATTTGGGGATGTTTTCTATAAATTGGAGGTATTTGGTGGTGCTTTCTAATTATGAGAAGCTATTGTGGTGTTGGGGGTATTTTCTGAACTTTTGGGAATGTTCTCTAATCTATAAAACCTTCGTAATACGTTTTCCTTTCGAAAGATGTTTTGCCTCAAAATGTGCTTTTTGAAATTTAGGCCTCGTCGCGGTATAGTAACGAAAGTCCATGTACCATGTCGCAACAAAAGTAGGCATGGTACCGAGGTGCAAAAGGACAAATAGGTGGGGGCTCATATGATTTTTTTCAATCTAAAAACAGGTAATATGCCAAACAATAATGGTTGCTGCCAAAGCAATGAACTTTTTTACTCTTTAATTTACCCCTATCAATCAAATATTATATTATCCTAATTTTCTTGATACCATATTTATTTCTTGACTAATCATGTATGATGGAAATTAAATATTCTCCACAGTTAACGCACTACATATTGTAATTTGCATAAGGAACATTCTCTCGTCCGTTAAAATTTCTAAACTCTGCTATAAAATATAAGTACTGTTATAAGGGGAAATATACTTATTATTAAAGAATAAAAAATACTCTTATAAGCCTTTAAATTGCAAATAATATTAAAGTAGTCTCTAAATTAAATATTAAATTAAAATGTGTGCATGTTTCGTCTTATTGTCATTATTATTATGTAAGATAATTTATGTGGAAAATGCTCGAAAAGGCCCACTTATATAAGGACCACATCAGCTTTTATTTGGCAATCAAATGTCATATATAAACCCACATAATTTAATTAATATGCCATATTAAGGGCAACCAAATGTGCTGTAAAGGATTTTGAAAAATTAGTACTTATAATTGACCATTGCTGATATTATGAATTTTTCTTTTACTTTGAAATTACAATTAACTTTTGTACCAGTTTAATATTTATATTTTATCTAGTATGTTTCGTAACTATATACTTAAACACAGTGGCACTGAAAAAGACATAGAATTGTAAGTAAATATCTAAAGTCTCTAGTTTTGGGTCTCTTCGCATAGGAGTTTTCGCGCCTTTCTTGGAAGGTCCTCTCCGAGCTCACGTTTGCACTCAGGTCGGCCGCTAACGTGTCAAGAACGATTCCTTGTCGTCTAAACTGCAACGGCGATTCATTACTCTTCCCTGATTTCCAATTTTTTTGGAAACTAGGGTTCCATCGTTCTTCTTTTTCTTTACAATTTTCCTTCTTTTTTTTTTGTTTTTCTTCCTTGTGTGTCACAGATTATTGCCGAAGGGATCATTCAACGCTTGGCTAATTCTTCCATAGATTCCGTAATACCTCTCCAGTACATCACGCCGGGTAATCATGGCCGACATTAACGCTCAGATGCGTCAAAGTTTACGTGCTACTGATGTTGAAGAGGGCATCGTCATGCCCAATGTTGCATGGCAGAATGTCCCTAAATCGTCCGAACTGGTCGTGGTTGGGAGATTATTGTCGGAGAAGTCATTCAATTTTACAGCGTTTTGTACACTCATCAAGAATTTGTTTAGAGCGAATAAGGGTCTGGAGATCTCTCGAATTACTGAGGATCGAATGCTATTCCAATTCTTCCATGTGATCGACAAAAATAAGGCGCTTGAAAAATGTTTGTGGTTGTTCGACAAGCAAGTCCTTATCCTTAGCGACATTGGTTCGGATGACAACCCCGCTACCATTAATCCGAACTTATGTAGCTTCTATGTTCGGATTTATAACCTCTCCCTCGCACGACAAACAAAGGAGTTTGCAAGTTCTATCGGCATAAGTTGGGTTTCTTTGAGGATGTGGAACTAAGTGACTCATGGGAAGTTGCGATGCGAATTAGAGTTACAATCGATGTCACACAACCCTTGCAATTCGGGGGACGGGGGGACAAGAGTTTACAGTCACTTTCAAATACGAACGGCTTCCGAACTTTTGTTATCTATGCGGGATGTTGGGGCACATTATGGCTGATTGTGACGAGCGTTATGAGCGACCTCCGAATGCGGATGACACCAATATACGTTACGGGCGTGGCTTCGTGAACAGTTAAATCAGGGGATAATTTTTGACAGCGTTTTATGGACCATGGTACGCGGGGACGTGGTGGCTATACAACAGTAGGCGTGCACAACATGGATCAGCCATGGCATCAACCTCATGATATTCCAACACGTGTACATTCTGATAATGTGAGTGTGACGTCGGAGTAGCAGGGAAGGCGAGGGAACGATGATCTACAGGGACAACGCTCACTTGGAGCGGATATGGGAAAGGAAATTGTAGCAGTTAAGCAACAATGCAAGCATACGCAACCTATAATATCGAACCCGACTGAGAATATTAATAGGTGAAGCAGGAAAGAAATTGCTACAGATGATCTATGTAATGATAGTGAATCCGAGCGAGCTATATCGTCCAGTCCTGTTCCCTGGGAACACACCGATCCATAGTGCAGGAGTCGTAAGGTTACAATCAAGAGGAAAATAGGGGGATAGATAAACCAATGCATAACGCGATTGTGGGAATTAAAAGGGAGGACATGAATTTGAGGAGGAGATGGGACAGATTCGGAAGAAGAATCGGGGTGAGAAAATTGATGAAGTACTCAATGAATAATTTATGCTGGAACTGTCAAGGACTAGGGAACCCTTGGACAGTTCGGGAACTGAGATAGTTGATCTCGAAATATCACCCCCCTCTTATTTTCCTATTTGAAATAAAGTGTTTCGTCAAGAAAATAGAGGATATCAAGCGACCAATTGGTTACTTTGGGGTTTGCATGGAAGTTAGAGGTAGGTCCGAAGGTCTGGCGTTATTATGGGACAAGGCGGTGGACGTTCGACTTATTAGATTTCATTAATCATATCGATGTTGTGGTGTCGGGGTTGGGGGGTGCTCTTGACTGGAGATTCACGGGGTTTTATGGCGAGCCGGATGGGACTCAACGGATGACAACGTGGAACCTTCTTCGTCGACTTAAGGGATATGTGGCTAGACCTTGGTTGTGTGTTAGGGACTATAACGAAATTTTGAATCAGGGGGACAAGCAAGGGGGACAACGACGAGAGAATTGGCTGATGCGCAACTTTAGAGAAGCACTGGCCGACACCGGGCTAAGCGATATTGTCTTTGAGGGGCCTCGATTCACATGGTGTAACCGTGTCCCATATCCTGATATCGTGTGGGAACGATTGGATCGAGCTTGTGTTGATTCTTCATGGCGCAACATTTTCCCAACAGCAAGAGTCACGAATTTAGGGGTGAAAAATTCAGATCACTTGGCTCTAATTATTAATCTGCGCACAGAGAATGTATCACATGCTCCATTACCACGACGTTTCTGTTTTAAGGCCGCGTGGGCAAGAAAGGAGGACTGCGAGGCGTTGATCCGTGAACTTTGGGCCGAGGGAGGTGATACCGTGAGTATTGAGGAGAAATTGAAGTAGTGTCAATTGGGTTTAATACGGTGGGATTGGTTGGGGGCGGCAGCAATGAAGAAAAAAATCAAGAAGTTGAATGATCGTATTTTAGCACTTCGGCAGGGGGTAATCACGGTGGAAAGTAGGGAAGAGGAAAAGAAATTGAAGTTAGCACTGTAGGAGGTGTACGAGACAAAGGAAATATATTGGAAAATGAGGGCGAAGGTCCAATGGTTGCGTGAGGGGGACAGAAATACAACGCATTTTCATAGTAGAGAAAGTAAACGACGGAAAAAGAATGAAATCCATGCACTTCAGGATAATCAGGGCGCCCTTTGGTCTTCACCTCCTGAGGTTGACTTGATTGTCGCCGAATACTTCACGTCAATTTTTGGGTCCATGAGTTCGTCAGATGATGCTATTGAGGAGGTATTACGGGATGTTGATGGTTGTGTTAGCTCGGCAGTGAATGAAAGCCTTCTTCAGCAATTTACGGCAGACGAGGTACGAAAAGCTGTTAAACATATGTATCCCTATAAATCGCCGGGACCCGATGGTTTTTCTGTTTTCTTTTATCAAAAATTTTGGTCCATCGTTAGTCATGATAATACTACGTTTTTCCTTGCATACTTGAATGATCGAATTCTTGATCATGTGGTTAACTATACTCATATCGTGTTAATTCCTAAATGCACTAACCCTATTTTGATGATGCAGTTTCGTCCTATTAGACTCAGTAATGTTAGCTTTAAAATTGCCTCTAAAGTTATAGCCAACCACCTTAAACCGTTTCTTAATGAGGTGATTGCTCCTACTCAATCCGCTTTTGTTCCGGGTCGCCTCATAACGGATAATATTCTAGTGACTTTGATTTGAATCACTTCATGCAGAATAAGAGGACAGGGAATCGACGTTACCTGACGTTGAAGTTGGATATGAGCAAAGCGTACGATCGAATCGAGTGGCCCTTCTTGGAAACGGTAATGCTTAAATTTGTCTTTGCTTCTAATTTTGTGTCTTTGGTAATGATGGGTGCTCGTACCATCTCTTATTCCACCCTTATTAATGGTAGAGAATCGCCAATTTTTTTTTATCCCGAGAGTGGCATTAGATAGGCTATCTATTTTTATTTGTTTTTGAGACTTTTTCAGCTATCATCGCTAAGGCGGAGGAAAGATGACTTGTACGTGGATTGGCGGTTAGTAGGAGTGCGCCTCGAGTGTCGCATTTATTATTTGTTGATGACACATTGTTGTTTTGTGAAGCAACTAGGGAAGCGGCGTTGGGGATTCGCGATTGTCTTGCACAATTTGAAGCAGCGTCGGGTCAATAAATTAATCTTGATAAATCCGCTGTTGTGTTTAGCAAGAACACGTCGGAGGATTGGGCGCAGGAGATGGGGGCGGTCTTAGGGGTGGCAATCGCGGATCGGCATGAGAAATATCTTGGGCTTCCTTCCGTGGTTGGAAGATCAAAGCGTGAATTATTTGACTTTATTTGGGAAAGGGTTTGGAAGAGGGCGAATGGTTATAAAGGGAAAACCTTGTCAAGGGCGGGGAAAGAAGTTTTAATCAAAGTGGTGATGCAATCAATCCCCACTTTTGTGATGAGTTGTTTTAGACTTACGGATTCACTGCTTAAGAAAATTGGGTCGATCATAAGCAACTATTGATGGGGTGACGGGGTACAGAATAAAATACACTGGATTGCATGGGAAAAGTTGTGTCGGAAAAAGGAAGATGGCGGTCTTGATTTTCGAAATCTTACGGCTTTTAATATGGCGTTGCTCGCGAAGCAAGCTTGGCGCATTTTTCATTATTCGGACAGTTTGATTAGTAGATTATATAAGGCCAAATATTTTTCAAATTCCGACTTCCTTGGCGCGAGTCTTAGGAATAATCCATCATTTTCCTGGCGGTGTATTTGGGAGACTATTGTGGTGGAGCATGCAGATGACATTATTTGGCATTATGAGAAGCATGGGAGATTCACGGTGCGTAGTGCGCATCACCTTATTATGACACAGGGTTTGGCGTTAAAAGGGGACGGCGGAATTGGGAGCTCTAGTGAACAAACCGCGTGGAAAAGCTGTGGAAATTAGATTGTGCAAACAAAATCAAACTATTTTGGTGGCGTACTTGCTTCAATATCTTGCCAAGTCGGGTTAATCTTGTTAGACGCAAAATTTGTGAGGATGCTTGGTGCGTGACGTGCGGGGATAGGGAGGAGACTCCACGACTTATATTTTTTTGATTGCCCTATCGCGCAACAAGTGTGGGCGCTACTTCATTTTGCGACTTCTTCCATGTCGAGGGTGAGAGAGACGTTGATGGAGTGGATCACGAGATTAATTGGGTATTTGGGAAGGTAAATGGTGGTGAGGCTATTATGGTGTGTTGGGCTCTTTGGCACAACCGAAATACGATCGTTGTTGGGGAACGCTCACGGGAACCCGCAGACTTAGCAGAATTCGTGACTGCTTACCGAACTTTTTGGTGTAAGGCTAGACACCAGGTGGTACATCTTGCGGCTAACTAATAGAGAGTTAAGTTAGTAGTTTTTGTTTAGTTGGTTAAGGTCTTACAAGTGCGCAATCTTTGTATTTTGGACGTTTTGGGCGCTTTTACGCCGACATTAATAATATCTTTTGAACTTCAAAATATATATATATATATATATATATATATATGTAATATTGATCTTGGGCTTCTTTAAAGTATATTACCAAAAAATAGTATTTGATTATCAACAAATAAACTAGCTTTTATTTATATATCACAATCCGTTCAAAGAAAATTAGATTTTGGACTGAGAAAATAAATCGATTGTGTAATTTTGATATAATTGATTGAGTTTCTATATTATGGATGAGTATTAGTTGGGATAAAGAATATTTAGACACTTAACTTTTAGGCAGAAATGTCAAAAATGCCCGTTATCTTTTGTTCACTTTACTTTTTGCCATTTATCTTTTTAAGCCGTCGTTTATGCCCTGTAATTTTGTCAAAAATGTCCGAAACACTGTTCATTGCTATGTGGCCGCCAAATCATCAAATCTCGTCATACGTGGCAAAAATGTGACTACCATGTCATCAAATTTATAATTTTTATATTTTTTTAAAATTAACTATATTATATAAAAAAAGTTATATTATTCTAATTTTAAAATATTTAATTTTGATAACTAATAAAATAAAATAAAATAGAAAAAGAAAAAAAAGAAAATACACAGTCGTCACTTTCCCAAATTAAAAACATATATTAAAAAAAACTTTTTAAATTAAGAAAATAAAAGAGAAAAAGAAAAGAAAAGAGAAAATTGATAGCTACTGTACCCAGTCAGCCCCCCCCCCCCCCCCCACCCCACCCCCACCCAGTCTACCACCACCATCACCAGCCATAGTAGAACATCATCTTGAGCACTGACTCGGACCATAATTGATAGCTACTGTATCAGACCCAATTTGAATAAGACTTATTTTCCTTTTGTTTTTTGCTCAACGAATCAAGACTCGTTATTATGCAGTGAAGGAATGAAATCAAAGGAACTTTTAATCAATTTGAAATTTTAAAAATCCTCAGCCTTTTCCAGTAAAAACGATTAATTTGTTACGGATCTTGAGTGGACGGCGGTGCAGGTGGAGGCGTGGTACGGCGGCGGTGCAGGTGGAGGTGGTGGTGGACCTATGGGTTGGGGTGTGGGGGTGGTTGCCAGGTTGGGTTGGGGGGGGGGGTTAATTATTTTTCAAAAAAAAAAGTTAATTCTAATTTTTATTTTTTAACATATTTGTCAAGTTAATTACATTTTTTTCCTTTCAACTTTCTGTTTTTTTTAATTGGTAAGAAATTAAGTCATTGGAATTAAATTTACATATAAAGATTTTATAATTTATATAAATAAAGGTTTTTGAAATTTAAAAATTAAGTTTTTAAAATTAGAATTATAGAATAGTTTTTTATTTATTTAAATAATAAGTATAATTATTAAGATTTAACTTTTTTAGTTATTAGAATTATAAAATGGGTTTTTTATAATTTATATAATAAAGCTAATTATAAAGGAATATAAAAATTCTAAATTGGATGACATGATATGTACTTTTTTCCACATATGCAAAACTTGATGAAATGTCAGTCACATGGGTAGTGAACAGTGTTTCGGCATTTTTGACAAAGTTACAGGGCATAAACAACGGCTTAAAAAGATAAAGGACAAAAAGTAAAGTGAACAAAAAATAGCGAGCATTTTTTACATTTCTGCCTAACTTTTATAACATTTGACCAATGAGGGTACTATAGAGAGAGTTTACAGTAATTGTTTCAGCAACATTCAGTGCTTTGACAATATATCACTCGCCTAACCATAAATAAAGACTTATTGCCTTTTGATGTTGTCTATTTTTATTTTTAGCAGAGTAATTGCACTTGGTGTTCTGCAACAAATCCTAACCAAATTTACACGTTGGATGACATGAAAAACCTATATCCAGAGTAGATTTTGCCTAACAGGGTAGTTGTAACTCTTTATTAATGAATATTTTTGTGATGTTTGCATGATATACTTAAAAGGTTAGATCCTTCAAGTTTATTTGGGATATCAGTATTTCGATAAAATATTTAAATTTTATTCTTTGAAAATATACACAGTAACTAGTAACTCGTACGAGAGATGCATAAAATTTCTTGCAATCCAACTTCATTTACCAATTCATTAAAAAAAAAAAAAAAAAAAAAAAAAAACACTTCATTTACCAATTGACACATTCTCGGTCTTGTGTTAAACTTGAATTGTTCCACATCTATAAAACACGGTTTCACGCTAGAACTTTCATTAAGTGAAAAATAATATGTTACTAAAACATTTAAAGAAAGGTTGAAAAGAGGGATAAGTCCCAATCTGGCAAAATATTCCATTCACGCGACAAGATTGTTAAGCGCTATATTCACAGTTCTTTGAATATATCTAAATTTTCACTTCGGGTGCAACTCAAACAAATTTTGCATTGTGACACCATTAATCAAAGGTCTACACAGGTTTCACCAGATAGGATGCCCAGATTTCGTCGGACGGAGGTGGCGGTTGAACCCAATGCCCGGGTATACGGCTGCAATAAAGTTCCAACAAATAAGCATATGCCGGAGGTAAACACAATGGCAACAGGATAAAGCAACAAGCAAGCAGATGGATAGAAGGCTCTGCTACATTTTGTAATATCCCATACAGTCGCTTATAATTCTATAAGCAAGTTTTGCAACACATTTTGTAGTATATGGATAAGCCCTTCCATAATTTTGGAGCCCGGGGTAGATCACCTAAACAACCTTATAACTGTAGGAGGCCCATTGGTATTTGTTACAAAGCAAAACTTTGTACCTCTTTTAATAATGTTCTTAAAAGACTTTACAACTTTGAAACAGTTACAACTTACAAGTTACAACAGACAGCCAGCCTTAGTGACAAATATTGAAAGACTTCTAGGAGAAACAATTTTTACTTTGTACAGCGAAATGAGCAATTAGCACCCTTCAAGTTTCCCGCTAAACAGGCAATAGCAGTTATGTAAAACAAAGTATAATATAACACAAGTCTCTAAGAACAACAAAGAAGTGCCCCTGCTGAATCCACGAGGCTTTACTTATACCTCTCCCAATAGAATTAGTATCTCAAATTTTATCATGCGGTCACTTATGAAACTTGCATTGCAAAGTATAAGTAGTTAGCCTATAAAAGTGCTGAATGAAACATATAAATGCATTTTTACAAAAATAAAAGGTGCTACAATGTCCCATCCATATTTACAGAGGACGAAGAGAAAATATTAAATGTTTGAACTTGGTCTAGCAAGTAAATTACATACCTTCCTCCAGGTCTCAGAAATGCATCCCATGATCTTCTTACCTTGATGGAAAGATAAAATCACAATACACCAGAACATTAAAACTTGAAGACTTGGATTCAAAAACGTTATAGATGCTATATAGGGAAAGAGAGCAGATGACTTCATGGGGGTCATCATGGAGGAAATGTCAGTAAAGATCAAATCTGCAGCAATTTAAGGGGGAGCAAAAAGATAAAGAAAGTCAACAAGACAAACTACGCTCATCCGAATTACCTCAATTAGCGTACCCATATCTGTACTGCTGCCATGATAGTAATGATAAAATTCCAAGGGTAAATTGGAAACAGGGTTGTGGACAACACCAGAACCAGGTTCACTTGGTTCGCCTTTTATAGATTCTTTGGTGGTAAGTACCGCCGGAACCATATCATTAACATTCTCATCAATCTGGTCTTGAACTTTCCTGTCTCCATCATTACTATGGTCCTCTTCTTCTGGGTCTTGTGCACGACTCTGAATGTTTTTTCTTGATTCCTCTGCGTAAGCAATGGCATCTTTAGCAGCATCCGTAGCAGCCGCAGACATCGCTTGGCGCTCTTCCTCCTCAACTGCAGCTCTAACTCGTTCAAGAAACTTGTCGTCCTCTTCTGGAAGAAAATGACCTGCACGAAAATGTCATTGAATTGTATGAGCTCTCCACTGACTCACGGATCTAATGGCCATCTCATGAGTGTGAATAACAAATTTATCAGTCCTTCATTATTGTCAAGCTTACCAAGGCTCTAGCACACATTTAGCAACAAGAAACTTAAAGTTCTCACCTTGTTTTTTCAATTTTTCTATTCTGATGGAGCGTAGCTCCTGCAGCTTTTCAACAACCAATACCAGCTCAAGCTGCAAGTTCATGGTTGCAGGTTAGCACTGGTCCGAGCTTACAAAGCTTAAAGGACAGGCAAACAGAGATAATGAAAGATAAGAAAAATGAGCCATTGCAGCAACTTGGACTAAATGAAGCAGAGTCAACACAACCGCAGGATCTATTCGTATACTCCGTAAAAGACATTATTTCACCATAGCATTAGTCTGGAACCAAAAGAGGTACCTTTTAGGAAACTAATTTCGCGGGCCTTCTATGTCTGTGGAAGATAAATGCATTGAAACACAAGGATCCTAAGGACTGTAAACACAAGTTAACCCAATCATATCTTAAAGGCCCCAAACAGTAACTGTTTCGCTTAAGAACACACTACAACGATGTATTAAAAAATTAATGAGCTTTTTTGCTTATTTGTTGTGTTTCTGTTAATGAGAATAATGAACTATAAGCCAAACTAAAAGATGCACAAGTAAAGTAAACTACATTTGCAGGCACCAAATATAGATTGATCCAGGAAATGCATATTTAAAAAGTCAACTAAACATATGATGATAATAAGGACGAAGTATATCAGTTCATAGGGGAGCAGACAATATAGTCCAACTAAATGTACAGAGATGGAAAGGAATCACCCTGCTGGGAGGCCATACCACTAGATACTAAAGGTATTTCTAATGATTCAGAACATTAAAAGTGCTATAAACCAAAAAAACTAAACAATGAGCCCTTACCTCAGATGCCAACCTTTTCTTCTCCTCTTTTGCCTTGAGCTTGGCAATTTCTTTCATCTTTTCTACCTGCAAAACAATGTAACCTGTTCACAATGCCAATGGGAAACAAATGGCACTCATCTCAACAATTGACTTGAGATGTTCTATATTTGAAAAGCATCACGCACAACATTGTTAAATACAACACATCGCGAGAAAGCATACTTTCTCTTCCGTGCAATACATGTATATGATGAAGTATGAAAATCGGAACCCTTACGGAAAAGAATTTTAGGGCACACGAAAACTAATGTCCTTACTCCAAATGGAGGCTAATATTTATTAGGAATCTGATAGTTTCATTTGATTCCACAATTTTCAATGATACATGAAAACATACACGTGCAAGTTTTTCTGAGGGAAACAGGCACCATGTAAATTCCAGCCCCAGACAAGTAATCATCAAACTGGTTACGATGCCACCCTTTATTGGCTCACTTATCATTTTTCTTTAAGGTCTGAAAGCTGATTACAAAAAGCAGAAGAACTAAACTACATTTCCAGTTTCAAGTGAAAACAAGAAACTATACAGGGTTTTGGTTCTCCAATTCTGGTCATATAAATTGTTAAAAATGCAAGATTCAGGCTAAAGTAGTTAGTCATTGTGGTTCCCTATCTGTCTTAAGACTATTCAGCAATCCAATAAATCAACTGAGCACAGAAAGTAGCAAGGGATAGCCAGCTTGTTTTAGTGTCTATAACGCGATAAATAATCCCAGCATGCCTGAGTGTTAAAACTCTTTTTATCCAGTGAACCCTATTCCACGTAATAACTACTGAAACAAGACAGGCAGAAGGAGATTATCAAATAATGATCCTCATGGTAGAGCAGAAGCAATTGAAATATAAAAGAGGTGATGGAGTCAAAGGCCAAGTTAGAGAGTTATGGACAAGTAAATCAAGTTTTTCCCTTGTATTGCAAACGAAGTCTCTAAAGCCGGCTATGCCAACTTGCGCTTACCTGTCATTACACGACCAACTAACAGACCAAGATTTTAAAAGCCTTCACTCTCCCTAATTATCGTAGTCTTTTCATATGCCATTTAGCCTGAAAGTTACTCTGATTTTCCATAAAACTTCTTAGCCACAACCTCATACTCTCAATGCATCTGCGTGGCGTAACTGACAGCCCCGTCTAGAAACTAAACAGATGAAAAAACACTTTTTGCATTATAAACATACTTCGTAAAGTGAGTACCTTGCTTTGGGCAATATCTTTGGCAATCTCTCTGGCCCTCCATTCATCAGCTTCTTTATCTATTTGATCGAATTCCTCACGCTCCTAAACCAAAGAGAAATAAGTAAAGCCACGTTTACGTGATAAACGTAAGACTACTACTAGGAAAAAGCAAAGAAAACTGCAAAATACCTTAGCTATGTCCTGAGCTATTCGTCTTCTCTTTCGTCTGCGCCAAAGTTTATTTCTCTTGTACTTGTGCATCTTATCAGCTAGTCTTTTAACAGCAGATTTTTCTTCCCATGGAGTATTGTCGTCCGTGACAACCCTGAATGGCTCCAACTGATATCTTAGTTTTGCCATTATGGCATTTGCAGCATTCAGTGACATAGACTCTTGAGACTTGAGATCGATATGATTGTCCTTGATAAACTTAGAAAAGCCATCCGCGGACATTTCATTAAGCAGTCGACATTCTTCCCCTCCATTAGTCCCCGCCCTTTCTCTCACCCAAATCAACATCTCCATCTCTTTTTTCCTGTTCAAAATCAAATCCCATAACTCCATCGGAACATGAATCAGTTAAAATCATGAGTGCTTTCCATCGCATACAACGATATGTTTTACATCACTACTGCTTTATTACTTGCCAAAAATCACGGAAACTAGCGCATTGACGTAACATCCACCAATTGAAAGAATTTAAAAAAAAAAAAAGCCCAAAATACACTTACATTGCATTTGCGAGGTTTATGGTATCCTTAAGCTCTTTGACGCGACTGCGCACATTAGCACCAGTCCAGAAAGCAGTGGATGGCGGTGGCAGCGGTGGCAGCGGTGGTGGCGGCGGCGGTGCCCAATATTGAGGGGGCGAATTAAAAGAGGGAGGGCCCATTTGATTCATCATGGATCATTCAATTTTAGCAGCTGTAAAACTATTAGACACCACTGGTCGGAATAGTGACGCTAGACAGAGAACGGAACTAGCTTTATTATTCCATGGAAATAGAATTTGTTGGTACACTACAATCCCTAGTATTTGTGTTTTAGTTTTATTATACACAAAATCTTACATTTATCATTTTTTTTCATGAATAACTTATATTTTATCATGTGTTCATTTATTTATATTTATGATGATTCTTTTTTGTAACGTGTACTTTGCATACATACATACATACATACTAGATAAAATTTCTTTGCAATAATCACACATAATAATTGTGACCATATTGATATGGGTAACACCCGCATACTCGGCTAGTCCGCCTGATTATATGGGTCGAGCCCAATAGGCAGCCGACCCAATGGTCGTATATCGGGGTTGGGCACCCGATATACATGTTGATACCAAATATCCATATTCGATATAGTACAACCACACCCACGCCACGAATTACGAGTGCGAACCTCGCATCCCGATGCTTATATATATCCGGTTCCGCCAATCAAGGCAAGTATCATTAATCACCCTACACTGTTCACCAACATATCGAATACGCATATTCGATATCGAGCATCCTTTTGATATACAAATTTGATATACACATCTGATATACCCATCCGATATACATCATCTGATATGTACACTCGAAATGTCTACCCCGTTATATACATTCGACATACCTGCCCCGATATGGACACATCCTGGACATCTACCATAACCCCAACATAGGAGATATTCGATATCCGCCTGAATTCGATATATTTCCTCCTTCGACTCGTGTGAAGCATCCTAGCGTTACTCTGAGGTGTTTCGGACTAAAGTCTACCTACACGATCTATTGTCAAATTAGTGGCGACGTCTATGGAAACACCACATTCCCAGACGAAGACGCTAAGATGCAGCGTGGGGTGACCCGATCACGATCCGTAAGACCTACCATGGATAATTCGACCGT
Source organism: Linaria vulgaris (assembly GCA_948329865.1). Classification (NCBI taxonomy): domain Eukaryota; kingdom Viridiplantae; phylum Streptophyta; class Magnoliopsida; order Lamiales; family Plantaginaceae; genus Linaria; species Linaria vulgaris. Next base: position 78,895,793 of record OX415250.1, on the reverse strand, counting down.
AGAGAATACTCCACGAGAGACTCCGGGTCCCGAGCCTAGTATTGAACAACAACGCAATCCACCTCCTCGTCAACCAGCGGCTCCAAGGCATGCGCCCGTGAGTCCCACTGTCCTCCCGCCAAAGAATATGGCTCAAATCAATGCCACGGTCCAAATGCAGCTTTGGCTACATTGCTACCCCCGCCTAGCTAACCAGGGTACCGACAAGCCACCTCCTCAACCTCAGAAATCTGGGACGAGAGGTCCCGCATAAGGATCCAGGGCTCGGGAGTGTGGGGAAGTGGCAGAATACTGAAGAGAGCGCCCGGTGTCCAGAGTTCACGATGGAAGAGCTCCCGATCCAAGGGTTCAGATGAGGGACATAGCGAGGAGAATGGATCAATTGAATCATGAGAAGGAGGATGTTAACGGTAGATTGGCATTAGTGAACGATCATAGAAGGTTGACCCCTTTTAGTAAAGAAATTGAGGGTGAAGTGTTGGAGAAAGGAGATAAGATCCCGCCACTCAAGTCATATGACGGAAAGAGCGACCCTCGTGAACATCTATACTACGTGGAAAGAATGCTAAAACTGCATCATTTCACCGATAATGTGCAAGCAAGGATATTAGCTACAATCCTAACTGAGGTCGCGCTTGATTGGTTCACGAGGATAACGGTTGGCTCTATCGGCAACTCTGAGCAGTTGAGGCGAAAGTTTGAAAGCCAATTCTCCAGCCAAAAGAGGATGCACATAAACATGAACCACCTGAACTCGATTAAACAGAAGGAAAAGAAAAACTGGAGGACTTCATGAAAAGGTTCAATGAAGACTTACTCAAGGTGGATGAGCAGAAAGGCGAGCATGTAGCCCTCATCCTCTTAAACGCGACTTTCCACAAGCAGTTTGCGGCTGATCTAGTCAAGATGAAATCCCCTACTATCGATCAGATTAATGCATTGGTATATGAGACGATCTACTAGGACAACATGATGGCAACTAAGTTGATGTCGTATCAAGCACATAATCGACTAAAAGGAAAATAAGGATGGAGTAGAGACAAGAACGATCGTAGAGGAGACAAGTCCCCCAGGAGATATACTCATCTGAACAGAGGCATCATGATTGTGTTCACCGTGGCCCAATAGAACAAGTGGCTTGATGAGCCAAGGAAGTTGAGAGAAAGTCGAGGGATGGAGTACTCAATGAAGTATTGTGAATATCATTGCAGTAGGGCACACTACCGAAGATTGTTTAGACATCAAGGATGAGATTGAAAGGCTTATCCGTAAAGGTAATTTGGTTGAGTTTGTCTGGAGCTCGAAAGAAACGGGAGACACGGATGATAGATCTCATTTGCCTTGAAAGGATCAATCCCGCTTATCTATAAGAGACAAGCACAGAGCCATTGAGGCTTTTAACGATCGTGAAAAGGCAATTGTCAATGCCCCTTCAAGGGGAATGATTACTATGATCAACATAGGTCTGTTAGCCACATAGGGACGCAATTAGATTACCAAAAGGGCGCAGGATGGCAGATATGTGGGTTTCACAACCCTTGTAGACGAGGACGAGTTTCTAGACGAGGAGATTTCCTTTACCGAAAAGGACCTTATGCAGCTCACACCGCAAGCTCTTTTGGCAGGTAAACTCAATCGTCCACTCGTTGTTAGACTTGATATAGCTAACTATGGAGTGTGGAAGGTTCTTATTGACAATGGCAGCTCGTCGAATCTCATATTTGCACATGCCTTGGAGAAAATGGTAGTGGAATAAAACATTGTCGAATGAATCTCCACCCCACTACTAGGTTTTGGAGGAGGAAAGGTCATTCATATTGGACAAGTTACATTATCAACCTCTTTCGGCGATGTTCCCTGCAAAAGGACAATTGATGTCAAATATACAATTGTCGATCTCCCATTCTTCTAGAATGTCATCATCGGTCATACCGCCCTCAATGCAATTCAGGCAGTGGTATCAACATACCACCAGAAGATGAAATTTCCTACTTAGGGTGGGATAGTGAGATCATGGGGATCATCAAAAATGTTGTTTGTGCTATATCACATCACTCAAACTCATTCGGATTAGAGATGGCGGGAATAGGGACCATCATTACTGAATACCTGTCGGATCCAGAGTGATCTCCAAGGAATCACTTGTGCTTATTAATTTATGTCTTTAATTACATTGAAACAATCCTTACTTACTAAATTGCCCCTCGTGGGCTGGCCTGTATTTAAAACAGTGGGAACTACTCCTGTCTGGTTCCCTTATTATGGGATACGTAGGCGAACTGGGACTTACCCAGTTCTCGATCGTTATCGGTTATTAATCTTTATCTTGAGAATGTCGTATATCTCTCTCCTTCATATTGTTAGACTGATTGCCGGAATGAACATATCCTACGGGATAAGGTAGAAGTATACCTTAAAGGGTAAAAGTATCTCATATCCTAAAGGGTAGGCGAACCAGATGCTATCCGGTTCTTGGTTGTTATTTATCTTGAATTTTCATGTTGATATATTCTTGCATATATTGTTATCCGTCTAAATGGTAGGAACTTAGACATCCTCCATCAAGAAGACAAGGAAGAGAATTTCCCCTATCCACCGATATAAGGAGGAGAAAAAAGAAAAGAAAAAAAATATCCCCTATCCACCGAGATAAGGAAGAAAAAAGAAAAGAAAAATATTCCATATCCACCGAGATAAGGATAAGAAAAAAGAAAATAAAAGAAGAATATCCCCTAGCCACTGAGATAAGGAGGAGAAAAAAGAAAAGAAAAAAAGATATCCCCCCACCGAGATAAGGAGGAGAAAAAAGAAAAGAAAATAAAAATATCTATTATCCTATGGGATATTGACTCTCCGATCCTACAAGATATGGAGGAGAGTACATGAAAAGGTCGAATATCTACTATTCTACGAGATACTGACTCCCGATCCTACAAGATACGGAGGAGAGTACCTGCAAATGTCGAATATCTACTATCCTACGGGATACTGACTCCCCGATCCTACATGATACGGAGGAGAGTAACTGAAAAGGTCATATATCTACTATCATACGGGATACTGACTCCCCGATCCTACAAGATACGGAGAAGAGTACCTGAAAATGTCGAATATCTACTATCCTACATGATACTGACTCCCCGATCCTACAAGATACAGAGGAGAAGACCTGAAAAGGTTGAATATTTACCATCCTACAAGCTACGACCTGACAACGCATTGGAAGGACGCAACACCTCTAACCACATGTCGTTATTTCCTAGCGCGACAGATCCACAACTGGAATACCATTGAAACCAGGGTTTCGTTTCACAGGCAATATGAACTACACGCATTGTGAAATGTGCCAAACACATACAAAAACACAACTTACGGCAACAGAAGCCTAACAAGGTTCAAAATCATAACGGTCAACGACAATAAGCATGAGATAATTTGAGACATAAGACTATCCAATGATTATTACAAGATTTAATAAAGCGGCGATGCAATGCCGACACTAATTCAAGTAATCGGGTGTCCCTTTCTGGCCAATCAGACGTGACTTTTCTTCTTCTTAAGTTCCGCAAATGCATTTGGTTTCCCCCCACTCTCGTCGGACGAATCACAGTCCTCAAGGGGCTTGCCATCCAGGCTATACATAAAATCCAATTGTTGGGTATCAAACCCATCCTTGAATCCTTCCTTCATTGTAATTTTCCCAATAATGGCATTCTTGATATCCCCTCTCTCTAGAAAGGCACGCTCCGCGGTGATATCCTTATACGTATCACTCAAGAGGAACTTCTCTGCCACGCACGCCATAATTCAGGAGATGTGTCCTAAGTTTACACGAATTGGCATAATTCATAAAGACCATATTACGAAAGAACACAATAGTATAATGGGAGGATATAGCGCTTACCGTAATCTCTAGATTATGCTGAGCAACATCTTCTTAAGCTTCTGCTCAGCAACATCTTTTTCACTCTACTCCTTAGCAGCATGCTCTTTCAAGCTGCGAAGCTTGTTCAAAAGTCTCTCATTCTCAGCACAACAGAAAGTGTATTCTTCCTTGGCAACTCGCAATCGACGCATATCCTCATCCTTTTCGGCAATGGTCTTCACGACAACCATTGGGTTAAAATCATCCATCTTCTCAATGTCAGACTCCATTTGGGATATCGTCGCGTCCTTGTCCACTTCGACTTTGCTGGCCGTCATCATGCCCGTGGTCAAGAACTTGGCAAACTAGATGCATTCCAATCAAACGCATCACAATGACGACTAATACATGTAATCTATGGAATAAGGAAGGTTACTCTAAACCACTTAAAGATTGAAAAACATGAATACCACGCCACACGTTTCGAGTGCGATCCTGCTCTTCTAGAACTGGAACCTTGGTTACGGTAGGGAACGCCTGCCTCATTGTACGAGCCGCTTCACTCTCGATGAATTCTTGATTCTTGATGTTGATACTGGGACCGATAATAGCACGCCCTTGCGCATGCGAATCTTTATCGGTCGCATAACCTTCAACTCGTGTCCTCTTGCATCCAACCAGCCCAGGTGTCTCTTCGAGGGGTGCAGCCAATTTTTGCGCTCGATTGACACCAACTCTCTTGTCTCTTGGCCGCACCGAAGGGACATCATGAGAACTCCACACACCTGCCTAAGCCGAGAGATTAGGAGGAGATCGTTCCTCATCCAGACTTATAGGGACGTCAGCAGAATCTCCTTCCTCAGTTGACTGATTTAAAGGAATATCAGCGACCCCTCCATACTTAATCCCTACATCTGTAGGAACATCTGTAACTCCTCTATCAACAAATGTTTGACCCAGAGCAGTATCAAAAGCAATGGTATGGTCTGTTGGCAGCATAGAAACACTCGCCCCAGGCATTTCATCTCCAACATGAGATGATGATGGCACAACACCAATTGGTGGTGCCATAGGCGCCACAACCTCCCCGGTTATCATGACATGTACTGTTGCAGCCTTCTCTACAGTCGTAGCCTGAGCAGCCGCCGTCGTAGCCTTCTCAGCAATTGCGGTATCCGTCGGTGCGGTCGCCTCAGCCTCTCATTGCGCAGCAGCGAGTTGCAACATACGTGCACGAAAACCCATCGCGGTATTGAAAGAAAATAAAGATACTCACTAAGAACACAAACTGAAAAGGGAGGAAGGGTAAATTAGAACGATCCTACATCAAACCTTATCAATAACTAGATACAATATTCTCGATAAAACGCATCCTAATACTGAACTTCCCCACATCGGGGATAAAGTTTTGATATACATGGTATATCGAATTTCAAGATTCCTGAGATTACAAATAATATCGGGTCACATATAAAAAACTCATATCGAAACCCATATAAAAAACATTCGATATACCTTTGTCGGAAGAGGTACGCGTTCACTAAAGGACAAATATGTTTTCTCTCTTCTCTCACTCTCACAACATTGGAAGATTCATATCGAGTTCAGCAAAAAAGAATCTACCCTTCTTTAAGGTTATGAGAAAGAGTAAAGGCTTCATTTGGACGGCAGAAAGTGAAGAGGCTTTCCAGCAAATGAAGAGATATTTGGTTAGTCCCCCGCTCCTTGCCAAGCCATAAGAAAGTGAAATGTTGTACTTGTATTTGGCCATGTCGTTGCATGCCATCAGTACGATTTTAGTAAAGAAAAAGGGGTTCAACAACTTCCCATACACTATGTGAGCAGAGTTCTGCAAGGCGCGGAGAGGAATTATTTAGAAACAGAGTTGTTCACTCTGGCAATCGTAGCCACTGCGCGAAAGCTAAGGCCTTATTTCCAATCTCACCCGATCACGATTGTTACGGATAAGCCTTTTAAGCAAAGCTTGGCGAGACCCGAGACCTACGGGAGATTGGTCAAATGGGCGATTGAACTTGGTGAATTCGGTCTCGAGTTCTGTCCCCGTACTTCCATCAAAGCGCAGACATTGGCGGATTTCATGACTAAGACTTTCGGCAATAGTGTGGTAGGATCCACGAATTACATCTATTCAATCTCGGATCAAGCCGGTACTAGTAGGGCTACCACTACATGGATACTGCACACGGATGGTTCAACTACGAGCTACGTGGGTGGAATTGGGGTCCACCTGCTCTCTCATGATCGCCAGGAATTCGAATTCACTATTAGCTTAAACTACATGGTGACCAACAACGAAGGTGAATACGCTGTAAAGGTTAAGATGCTAGCAAGGCATTTTAGATTTTTTGACATCTCCCAGTTCCCGCTCGATGAGAACAGCAAGGCCGACGCGTTGTCTAAGTTTGCAAGTTCTTCAAAAGTCCTAGTCAAGAAGCGAGTCACACTCTTAGCAACTGACAGGCCATCTATCAGGATATCAAAATTTAACAGCATTAGGGCGAGAATCGAGTACATATTATCGATCGGGGAGGCTCCATCTTGGAAAGACGAGATCATGAGTTATCTGGCAGATGGGGTATTACCTACGGACCCAAACGCATGTCGTAGAATGCGCTATACGACCTACATGTTCACAACTCACAATGAAGAACTATACAAATGGTCATTCGAAGACCCCTTGTTGCGTTGATTGACTCCACCCCAGGCAGATTACGTCATGAGGGAAATCCATGTAGGAAGTTGCAGGACTCATTATGGGGGAAGAGCATTGGCCCAACGAATTTTGCGTCAAGGACACTATTGGTCGACTTTACTGAAAGACGCCATAGTTTTTTTGCGACGTTGCGACAGCTATCAGTACCACACTCGATTAATTCATAGGCTGGCGTAGCTGCTGCAACCTCTTGATGTAGCATGTTCATTTGATCAGTGGGGAATGGTCATTGTGGGACCACTACCGATGGCCAAGGGCCAAAATAGATTCCTGGTAGTGGCCGTGGAATATTACACCAAGTGGGTGGAGGTCGAGGCCGTGGCATCCATAACAGATAAGAATATGATCGAGATCATATGGAAGAATATTATATGTCGTTTTGGGATTCCCAGATATATCGTGTGCGATAACGGCCGACAGTTCATTGGCAAGAAAATCAAATCCTAGTTTAAAGAATTACGAATTTCCCATAATATGACTTCCTTCTACCACCCTCAATCAAACGGACAAGTGGAATCAACCAATAAAATGTTGAAAGATTATCTCGATAGGAGATTGAGAGATACCGAAAAAGCTGGACGGAGGAGCTTTAGGGAATACTGTTGGCTTACACGACGACGCCCAAGACATCAACAGAGGAGACACTTTTTGTTTTAGTATATGGGACAGAGGCAGTTCTACCAGCCGAGATTGGCATGCCTACGTGTAGAATACACGACTACGACCCGGAGCAATCAGCCAGGTTGTGCCAGATGGATCTGGATATGATAGGCACTACGAGGGAAGATGCTTATCAACGTACCGTGGCATTTAAGGCAGCCATGGCCAACAGTTACGACAAAAAGGTCCAATTCAAAAATTTTGAAGTGAGAGACCTGGTTCTGCAGAGTATCGAGGCGAAACAACATATCGGGAAGCTAGAACAGAAGTGGGAAGGACCATATAAGGTCATAGAAGTTAGTTCACGAGTCTATTACTATCTTGAGGATATGCGAGGTCAGAAGCTTACGCGTCCATGGATTATACAACATTTGAGACGCTACTATGCATAGACGTTGGTTTGTTCAACAAGTCAAAGCAGTATCAAAGCATATGAACTACGAAGGCTTGAGTCCCGCATAACATTCGAGAAACGTAGGCAACTCAGTAAGAAACTGAGCTCAACCCCATCTTCAATTCAAAATAAAAAATCTTTATCTTAGCTAACACTGCAGGAAAAGTCATTATGAAATAACGTCGCTGAACCCATAAAACAGGAGGAAGGATGAGTGAACCAGTACAATCAAGATGGATATTCGGCCCAAAGAGGTCGAATGCCAATCTAACACCTAATTCTGCATCAAACGCGCAAAGTGTCATACCGGACGCACATTCGGCCCAAAGAGGTTGAATGCCAATCTAACGCCTAATTCCGCATCGACGGTGCAAAGCATCATGCCGGATGCACATTCACCCCAAGAGGTCGAATGCCAAAAATATGTTTCATCCGCATCGACCGCGCAAAGCATCATGCCGGATGCACATTTGGCCCCAAGAGATCGAATGCCAAAAATATGTTTCATTCAGCATCGATCGTGCAAAGCATCATGCTGGATGCACATTCAGCCCCAAGATGTCGAATGCCAAAAATATGTTTCATTCCGCATCGACCGCGAAAGCGTTATGCCGGATGCACTATCGGCCCCAATAGGTCGAATGCCAGCCCAACATTTCATTGTGCAAAGACCGCAAAAAGCGTCAAGACGAACACACGTTTGGACCAAAGAGGTCAAAAGTGAAAATAATATCTTGTGTAAAGAACACCAAAAAGAATGCCTTGCCTAAAGTGGATCAAGGCAAATTTAATGAGAAAACCACAACTGTCGATTTATTCATAGAATAAGCCAGAAAATGACCACAAAGACTAAACAACCTATATAATAAAGTATTGGTCAAACTAAGTTATGATATTTGCCATAAAATCGGCTTCTTAAAGAACGCCGTTAAAAAAGTGATATCAGCATATATGAAAAACAAAAAATGGCTTAATATAATCAAAATTATATATCCAGCTAAACACTACTCTCCCGACGACTAGGGGGACTCCGAACGCAAAATAAAACCAAGGGACCGAGCATACTTGGTACAATTTTTCTGAATCTGATCCTCTGTCAGCACGAGCTCATTCATTTGGTCCCATCCTTCCGGTAATTTAAGCTCCTCTTCTTTAGAAACACAGCCAAAGTGTCCTCCAAATGTTGGGAGAGATTAGATTACCGCTCATTAAGAGCCTGCCAGGTAACCTTGACATGCGATGAAGTCACATCCACGCCACTAAGTGGATTCGCAACAATCGGCAGAATTGGATTAAGATTACCACTCTTCGTCACGAATAAAGGATCATGCTCCTTCTGTGGCACAACATCTGGAGAATTACAAGGAGCAGAAATTCCTCCATGCTCAGCAACAAATTCCAATGCTTTCTCTACCTGAGAGTCACTTTCTATCGCAGGTGATAGATTCATTTCGTCATCACTCTCGCCGAAAGTAGCATGAATGGCGTTAGTCACTTCGACTGGATAAACTTGAGGTTCGACCACACCGCCAAAATTTGCAGTTTCTTATCTTGTTGGCAGAATGGGATCTGGCATAGCCACATCAGGTGCATAATTACCGCGCCATTCCTGCCATAGATGAAAGAAAGGGTCACCGACTCTTGGGGCAGAAAATTCCTCCTCATCTTCGTCATCAACCTTAAGAATCTCCATTTGATCTAGCATATCTTTTCGAAAACTTTTTTTCACGAACCCGAGATAGTCAGCTTGATCAACTCCAAGTTCCATACCGAATTTCACATCAACAACGCCTTGGCACAGCTCGAGCCAGCGGTAAACACCACTTTTCATGAAAAACCTAGCTACCTTGCATCGATAATACTCTGATTCCAGATATCGCACTTTGTTACTAAACCTAGCGATCGCAGTTTCAGCACCCTCATTCAGTTCTTTTAGCAAATTTTTCTCCTGTTTCAAGGAGTCATTTTCCCTCTTAAGAGCAACAATTTCAGCACGAAGAGATGCCACACTTTCCTCAGCTTTCTTAGCATTACCGCCAGCTTTAAGGGTGTCTTTAACAACTTTGGCACGTACCTTGGCTGATTCTCGAGCATGTTTGAGTGCAGCGCGACGACTATAATCGTTATTGTGCACGCTGGCAACTAGTTTGTCAACCACATCATTATGCTTGTCCTGGACTTCAATCAAACCACTATAATCGCGACATAGTCGGTACATCACAATACCAGTAGCAGCAAAGAATAAGCACCCAAAGCGCGCCAAATCGAGATAACCCAATCTATTGAGTAATGCACCACGATCGAGTTGAGGCCACATCCTCTTCATAATCTCAATCGATTGCTCTTCCCGCAGTCGATATCCCACCAACTTAATATTCAGGGACTCTGAATTTTCATCATTCAGAAACTCATAGTCAACAACGCTACCAGGCGGCGTCGGACTTGGATTCCTGGATGGGCGAGGACGTTTGCGCGAAGGCAATGAAATTTCTCCGACCTCAGCGGCAGCCTGTGTTTCCAAAACACGCCTCTTAACAACAACATACCAATTTTCGCCACCCGAACTAGAGCCCCCTCTATAGAAAACCTTGGAATACCTTAAAACTTTGATTCTCGGCATTGAGTCGCGCTTGATTGACAGCGATTCTATCATCAACTGCATCTGACTCTTCCATCATCCTGATTCGGGAATTTGTCACAATCTTAACCCTTATTCTAGAAGAGGTGGGAGTCATGACAAGCCTGTGTGGAATGAAATTTCCATGCCTCTAGAAATTCCTCACAACGAAAACTCAAGTGCATGTGGATACTCCACCGAGCCTGATAGTGGAGCGATCTGTTGATGCCGAAACGACATGTCCAGCACCCTAATTGACAGATAAACTCCCCGGGGGTCTCACCATAGGTCGCCTCCTTGGGGTAGCTCCTGCAGAATCTTCGATAGGGATAATATTATCCATTGATGGGCCTACATTCAAAGAACTAGCCCTGTTGACGTTCGCTTGGGGAGCATAAATGTTCTTAAGGGATACTACTGGCTTACTCTGACTCTCCGACTTCTTTCGCGTCATGGGTAAGCTAAAACGTAAACAGAAAAATTGTATGCTAAATATTGTCGAATTGCCAGTATTCAACACTTACCGAATGATCGAATCCTGATCATTTGACTGATTAGGGACGATCGAATCTTGGGTATTCGACAGATACATGGAGCGGGCAGCAGATCTCTGCAGAAACAAAAATGAAAATGAGGTGGCAAAGTGGGCCTTTATATATAGCCCCACCACCATCGTCATTCTGAATTCGACACAGAACGGTCGAATGACATGGATTCGATGTTACCAGCTGGGTCAATCGAACAACTGAAATTCGACACTTATCTAAGGAGGTCGAAGAACAATCGAATTACACCTATTCGATACTGAGCGAAATGATCGCAGGCATCTCAATTCGATTGCTAAAAAATATCACTTTTTTTTTCTGAACCAGCATGGTAATCGGCATAATTTGGCACCCAAAAGTAAATATTACGGATTCCAAATGAGGGGATCATTTTCAAACAAGTGTTTCGCTACCAACATAACCAGAGCCCGCGGATGCAACAAGTAATGCAATAAGAACCACTATGTGAAGCATCACAAATTTGAAAGTTTGGAACCCGCTCTGATACCAACACCGACTCCCAAACTAGGGGGACTATATGATGGGATATTTTAGGAAGGCCCACAATAGTATTATGGGCCAGCTCAATAAGGAAAGGCCCACTAAATTCAGCAGCTAACCGTGACTGTTCGATCGATACTCAGACGGTCGAACCAAGCCCATTCGATCGACGTAATTCAGAGATTGACTGGGCCCCATAGGACGAGGTCTATAAATACCTCGTCCCCCGACATTAATGGACACATTGAATACTAGCAACTCATTCACATCAATCGAATCCAGTGATTTGATACTCATTCGGTTTGATCATCACATCGGTTCGACCGACCCTATTCGACAGTCTTTTCGATTCGATCGTCTTTCCATTTCGACCATGTCCTCTTCAGCTTACGATCGAACTTTGCCCATTCGAGGGTCAGTTGTGTCGAATTAAGGTAATTCGAAAGTTCATTGGATTCGACGCTAAGCTGGACCGAACCGCGCTAGTTTGGGAATTGTGAGTCGAACGCCCACCGTTCGACCATATCTTTTCTTTGTCTTAGAAGGTTGTTCAAGCTTTACTTCGTACATGTAATACGTAGTTGGTGTTCCGGAGCAAGCTAGTCCGTTCGATGTAATAGATTACTATTATTTTGGCATAGTCAGACCCATTATAACGAGATCCCAGGTGTGTTGTAACCCAGGCGAAATAAGACCAAAATATTGATTAAATTTCCTTATTTTCCGGCTCATTTGTTCAATTACCATTTTTTAATAAGTTTATAGACTTATCAGTGACAATTTAAAATTTGATTTTATTTATTTACGCACATTTTATGATTAGGTTTTTGTTGAACAGGGGTATGAGATATGGTTTTTTCAAGAAGATAAATGGGCATGATTCATGATGCAAATCAAATCGTGCATATTAATAGTTAATTAATGAAAAGAGTTTGTTCGAGGTAATTTATTTCTACTAACTCTATATTTAATTATTTATGTTGTTTTCGTCCTAATTACTTGTTGCTACGTATGTACATGTTGGTTTAAGTTCTGAATTAAGTTCATTATTCAAAACTGATGTCAAGTTTTTGTAATTCGTGATAGTATGCTTTATTTGTGATTAGTCTTTTCATTTCCAATAAATTTGAAATTTGAATTTTTCTCTTATCTCGCTTATATTTGGAGAATAAGGAATACATATGAGATTTATCAAATCACATCTTAAATAGTGAGATCTCTGTTACATTATTTATATTAATTATATTTTATTTCTTATCAGGTTAGAATTAGATAGATAAGGCCTAGGTTACAATCACATCCTAATTAGTTAATTTTTTTATTATTTCTTATACAGGTAAACATCTTTATCTTTCTCTTTATATTCCATCACTACTCTAAACACTTTAATTACGATTCAGATTGAGTGTGGATTTTTTGGATCTAATTATCTATATTTTAACTCATTTTCTCAATTCTTTCTTGAATATATGATGATATATTTATCGGTTAATTTTTAAAAAATAGCTAGATTGGATCGTGACTTATTGTCATTATTAGTATTTGTTGATTTTACTTTATATAGGATTAAGCAATTGTGGTTGTTGTTCTTATGTGTAGTGAGACCTTCCAATAACTTTTATCCAAATTCAGTATTCATTGTACCATGGTAAATATATTTCTCAAATTTCATTGTTAGTAATAGGTTTCAACATTCATGTTAAAAATAAATCATTGAGATTTTTCAAGTTTACCAAAAAGTAAGTGAAGCATTTACGTTGTCCTTAATATTACAAAATAGGTAAAGAAACTAGTGTTAATATCAAAAAACTCTTTACGCTTAAAAGAAATTGTACGCGGTCCTCCGCGTGCACCCAATTCCTAGTGTATATATATATATATACACGTTGACGTTAATTAGTTTGGCACATGGAACAAATCATAACATGTCGAAGACAATATCTTTCACCGAGAAAAAAACATGTCTTTTCTTTTTTTGGTAAAACAAGGAACAAACTATGGCGTTACGCCATATCAAAAAGCAATAAATCTAAAGCATGAGATGGGGTCCTATCTCAGAATAGGTCTCCTTCTCCCTCACTTGGCTTGAATATAGACAAACTATACGACAACCTATTCGCCGTGCGTGGTATCCATTTGATTTTGCAATCCCATGGCTCGTTCATTAACCTTCGACATTCTTGAACTTTGGATTTTAACTCCTTGGGGATGTCGCAATTTCCGGTCACCATACTGAAGCATGTGTAAGAGTTCGTTTCTACTTCTAAACGCAGTATGCGTCTTTCCCAAGCGATTTCCAGTCCATACCTCAAAGCCTCAACCTCTGATACATCAACCGTTGGTGTATTTAACCTCTTAAAAAAGCCCCTTATCCACTGTCCGTCTTGGTCTCGGATAACCCCCGCAGTTGCACCCGAGTTTAGGTGTGATAAAACACTCATGTCCACATTTAATTTCAGCCACGCTGCCTTCTGTTTTTTCCACTTCTCTGCTCTTTTGTTCGGCCTTTGCTTTCATTCCGCACGCTGCAGCTCATCACTCAAAGCTTTTATTTTGAAGAGTATCGTGCTAACCGTCTCATCCTCATTGCGTAAAATTCTCTCGTTTCGTGCCTTCCAAATACACTAACATGTTGCCACAAAGACAATGCTTCAGTTATAGTGCAGGATGATAGCGCTTTGACCCGTATCTCTCATGACATTCTCTTTCAGCCAAGAATCATCATCATTGAAATTGAGCAACTCCCTACCTCGCAAGATTTTGCACCAAATATGTATTGCCTTTCGAAAGTGGCGAAGGACATGAAGAACGGTTTCCTCCTCGCAATCACAAGTCGTGCAGTTTGCCTCTAGTGTGATCTTCCTCGCCTTGCGAAGGCTATTTTTCACAAGCCTTCCTTGCCCCGCGAGCCAAAGAAAATGACGTAGTTTGTTACTCAATGACGTCTTCCAAATCTAGTCGCGCATACGTCGAACCCCCTCTATATTATCATTCATTTTTCAGAATGCACAGTATGCCGATTGGCAAGATAATGTACCACTCGACGTTTAGCTCCATATCACCTTATCCTTCTCCTCCCCCAAAACGATGAAACAGGAATTGAGATCGGCTTTTAGCTCCTCAGTTGTACTTGTGGAGAATTTATTCCACAACCAGCCCCCAACTTCGTCCCAAACATCCCGAAGACGAAGGTACTTGTCTGTCGGATGTATGTCGTGGATTATGCCACTTAGACTACCCGTTTCGAGCCAATTATCCAACCAAAAATGGATCGACCTCCCGTGTCCTATTCCCCATCGGAGATAAGGTTTCATTAAGTCAACGCAATGAACTATGTCCTTCCATGTCGCGCTATCCCAAGGCTTGGTTACATAGTGAAGTAATTTCGAGTTTTTTAGATACTTCGCGTGGATTAAATCTCTCCACACAGAGTCTTCCTCCCGTAAGATTTTACAAGCAATCTTGGCGAGGAGGGCTTCATTACTCGTACGTGTCACTCGAATTCCAAGTCCTCCGTCTCTCTTTTTCCTCGTAACTTTCGACAAACCCACCAAATGGAGCTTTCTCGACGAGATATCCGCAGACCAAAGACAGTTCTAGTTAAGTTGGTCGAGTTTATCACATGCGTATTCGGGAAGCCAAGATGATTGCATCATATAAATAGGCATAGCTGTGGATACGGACTTAATTAGCATCGCTCTTCCCGCAAGTGAGAGGTTACTTCTAGCCCAACCACTGAATCGGTTAAGGATGCGGTCAAATAACTCTGAGCAAGCTTCCCGTCCCATTCATCATTTTGCAAGATTAATCCCCAAATATTTACCCAAATGACTTGTTTGGCCGAACCCAAGAGTCTCACAAATCTCTCGTTTTATCGCCGAACCTTGGCTCTTGGAGATTTTTTTTTTGGAGTTGGCGGGGTTCAATTTTAGACCCGATGCCATGTAGAACCTTTCAAGTACCTCTTTCATGATGCGCGCCGTGCTCATTTATGCCTTCCCCATTAAAATAAAATCATCGTCGAAGAAAAAGTGCGATAATTTCGGTCCTTGTCGACAAGGCACCAACGGTTTCCACCTCCGCTTCTCGACCGCCTCTCTAATAAGGTATGGCAAGCGTTTGATGCATAACACAAAGAGATACAGTGATAGGGGGTAGCCTTATCTCAAACCACATGAATGATGAAACGCATCCAGTGGGCATCCATTTCACAATATTTTTGTTGTGGCATTTCTCACATCACATAATTAATTTAATCAACTCAACTGGAAATTGAAATGCGTATAACGTATCCTCCAAAAAATCCCAGTCCACTTTGTCGTAAGCTTTTTCAAGGTCTAGTTTAAGAATCATATAACCAAACTTTGAGTTTTTTCTTATTTCGATGTGAATGTAGTACCTCTTGCATTACAAAGATGTTATCCTGCGTACTACTATCCTTGATGAAGCTCGATTGAGTTGGGGCTATTATCCCGGGCATGATTTCCTTAAGATGCATCGTGATGCACTTCGTAACAAATTTGTACAACACGTTGTGTAAGGAAATAGGGCGGAATTGAGCAATATTTTCTGAATCTTTCACTTTAGGAATACGACAGAGAAACGCTTCGCAGGTTTTTTTATCGAAACATCTATTCCTAAAAGTTTCCTTGCCAAAGACAAGTAAAGAGTCTCGCAACCAGTCCCAGTTCTTGTGATAAAACACCACTTGTAAGCCATCTGGCCACGAGGCTTTGAAGGTGTTGAGCGCGAACACCACCTCCCTTAATTCTTTCGGATCCACCATGTTAAAGAGTCATGAGGCATCGTTAGGAGACATCTCGGCCTAAAACACAGAAACTCCTTGCTTCGGTCTCGGGTTTTGGCCTGCCGTAAACAAGGATTTGTAATAGGTGATCGCATGAGCGTGTAGAATCTCCTCCTCGTTCACCCACAAGCCTTCAATTTTCAGCGGCATAATTTTACTTCTTCTTCTCCTCATCTTCACCGCCTTATGGAAAAATTTTGTATTCCTTTCCCCCTTGCTAATCCATTTACCTCGTGATTTTTGAAACCAAAACAATTTCTCTTGCTTGAGAACTTCATCTAACTCTAAAATAAAATCGCCTTCCAGTCTCGTAAGGTGGGGATTCGGTCCATGAGCAACGACTTTTTGAATCCCGGAAACTCGGCAAAGAAGCCTTTTCTTCCGATGGAAAATATTCCTAAAGTGATCTAAATTCCATGGCTCGAGATTTTTTGGGACTTCATCAATCGTCGCTAGTATACTCGGATTTCTTTCCCATATCCTCTCGAGTAGCTGTTCGCAATCAGGGTAAGACAACCAAGCGGCTTCAAAACGAAACGGCTTCGAGCCATTAACCAACTCTCTCTCATCGGTACAAGTCATAATAGGATGGTGATCCGAACACGTACGAACCATATGTTTGACAATAGCGTTTGGGAATCGGTCCATCCATGTTTGATTTGCAACTGCACGGTCGATTCTTCCCTTAATATTCTCTCCACCCTCCCTCTTATTCGTCCACGTGAACTCCAGGCCCCTAAATCCGAGGTCTAATAGACCACACCTCTCCAAATTGGTCCGAAAGAAATTAAGTCTATTAAGCGACACCAGTCTGCCCCCCACCAGTTCGTGTGCATAACATACTTTGTTGAAATCCCCGGTGACCAACCAAGGTTCTGTACTCGTATTGGCTGTTGCCACGAGATCATCGAAAACCCTTATTTTGTCGACCATACGTGGCTGCACGCAGATCTCCAAAATCTTCCATGACTCTGCTCCACCGCTGGCAAGTAACATCAAAATAATTATAAGTATACAAATAGAAGACGTATACATAAAAGACGATGATAACCCTAGCGCCACCACCACCACCACCGCCGACAAGTAACAACCCCGCTTCGACGAAATTCGTTCCGCCAGATTTAGGGCAACAAGATTCACGTAATCAAAAGAGACTTCGACAAGGAGAAAAACTAGAAATAGAGCTCGACGCAATTACCGTGAAGACAATTCACATGAACCATAGCCGCAAGATCCAAATTTCATATGCGGATGCAATCAAGAAACGACATGAACATGTTTGAATCACTGAGAAAGACGTGGATGAAGAGTCTGCTTTCATTACCGCGAGCCCTCCTTCAGAATCCATGCCGTTTAAATGATTCTCAAGTATTCCAGAAATGAAAGAACGGATGAATTCACAATGGGAGGACGCCATAATCATTTGAGTTCTCGGTAACAGTTGGTACTATCCCACCCTAATGACCAAAGCTCGACATTATGTGGAAATTGCATAACGATTTTGAATTCGTCGACCTTGGTCACAATTGCTATTACATGAAAGGACTGAGTAACGAGAAGAGGGAGATGATCCTCACCGAGGGCCCGTGGCAATTGGCAGGGAGTTTTCTCTCAATTCGGAAATGGTGTCCGAAATTTTGGGCAGCGAAGGAAAAAGTGGAGAGCGCAATTACGTGGGTAAGGATCTTGGATCTCCTGGTGGAGTATTTTCGGAAAGCTTGGATCCAAGAACTTGCAAAAGGCTTTGGGGATCCGATAAAAATCGATGGTAATACCTATACGGCATCGCGAAGGAGGTACGCCCGATTTTGCGTTCAAGTCCGGACGGATATACCTTTAGATCTTGGGGTTTGCATAGACGACGTGGTGTATCAAGTCGTTTATAAAAACCTTCCAGCGATGCGTTACTCTTGCGGGGGAGCAGGGCACAAGATCTCGAATTCTTAACAGACAAAGACTGCCTCCACTTCCCAACATTAACTTGTTGAGGAACAGGGAAGGAGCAATGCAAAAATATCATTAACGCTGCTGCGACCCCAAGTGAATCCGCACAAACTGTTGTGCATGAGAAGATCGAGGAGATAGATAAATCGGAGTGGCTAATAGCAAAAGCGAAATAATGCGAATACGAGAACTCGAGGGTCGTTCATCCTAGAGGAAAATCAAAACCAAACAAAGTTAACGCAATTATGGAGGCTCGAAAATTGGAGAAAGGTAAAGCCATTGTGAATGATCAAATACCTGCTGCTCCTATTTTCACCGCGGCTGCAAGTAAAACTGGAGAGTCGGCCAAGATAGGTATTCGCACTCCCTCAATCAGAAGGAAACTTTCTCCGCGGTAAAATAAGGCAACAATTAACAATTTTGCCAAGTCTAGGAGTCCTACCTCAATTACTACTAGAATTCCGAAGGAAAATACTATGAATAAAAGTAGCAACCAAAACAGAAATTCCTTCGCAGCATTGTAAGAAAATTTTGAGGGAGAAAATACTCACAACTCTCAATAGGCGAGAGATAACGCGACATCCATCACACACAACATTACACATACTAACTTGGCACGTATTTTGGAGAAATGAATGTCTCATAGGTCGATGGTTGAGAACTCCGAGGTTCGCAATGAGAAGAATACAATTTCGCGGACTCTTAAAGATATTACGAATACGACAACGAGACATGCTAGTTTAAGTTGTTGAAATCCTATCGCAAATTTGGGAGATAGAGGTCCAGACGACTTTGACCCGATGGATAGAGAGACCGAACCTCTGGGTTCAATTCATTGCGATCAGTCTATGGGAGTGCTGGAGACAGAAATACCTTATGCTAGAACTCCTACGGCAGATGATATCGAGATGGCTGGGTTGATCCCATTCGACCTTATCACCTTGCACACTTACCGATGAAGATCGTATCGTGGAACTGTCAATGTGCGGGTAAACCGGAGTTTCGTAGAAACTTCAGGGAATTTATGATGTCTCACCAACCTACTGTGATATACATATTAGAAACGCGTGTAAATGAGGAGCATGCGCAAGCCATAATCCGATCACTTGTTTTTTCTCGCCATCTTATGGCCCCCACTAATGGCATGATGGGCGGAGTTTGAACGTTGTGACAAGAAGAAGAGGTGGATGTTGAGATTTTGGGGGTGAATGATCAAGCAATCCACGCCCGAATTAGAAAAAAAATGTCCAACACAATGCAGTTTATGAATAATTAAAAACATAAAAAAAAAAGATTTCCTTAAAAAATAAATAAAAAAAGACATGCACACAACAAATCTTTTCCTTGTACATGTGGAGACAGAGATACCATGAACGACAAGTTGACCGCACAAATCGTTGTAAAACACAAACTCAACATTCACATAACATCTCTAAGCAATATATATACTAGCCATAACCGAAACATGAATCCTCTTTTCAAAAAAATAAAACAGAGAAAGAAAAAGAAAAAAAGAAGAAGATAGAAAGCACCACAACTCTGATAATAAAGGGGTCCTTTCGCCACCCCACGCCCCCACCCTCACCTCATCTAGCATTCTACGTGGGGGTGCAAAAATGGCTGATGATCAACAAAACACCAAGAAATACATAACATCCGACGAACTAAAGAAGCACAGCAAACCAAACGACCTCTGGATTTCCATCCAGGGAAAAGTTTACAACGTCACTGATTGGGCTAAAGATCACCCTGGCGGCGACATTCCACTATTGAATCTAGCAGGCCAAGATGTGACCGACGCGTTCATCGCTTTCCATCCTGGATCTGCCTGGAAGTACCTCGACAAGTTCTTTACGGGCTATCACCTCGAGGATTTTCAGGTTTCCGAAGTTTCCAAAGATTACAGAAAGCTTGCTTCTCAGTTTGCGAAATCAGGGATGTTTGATAAGAAAGGCCATGGGGTGATATACTCCCTTTGCTTCGTTTCTCTGCTCCTTTCCGCCTGTTTCTACGGTGTTCTTTGCTTTGACAATTTCTTTGTTCACATGTTCGCTGCTGCTTTATTGGGATTGGCGTGGATGCAAGTTGCTTATTTGGGTCACGATTCGGGTCATTATCAGATAATGACGACAAGGGGATTCAACAAATTCGCGCAGATTCTTGCCGGAAATTGCCTGACGGGGATCAGCATCGCCTGGTGGAAGTGGACACACAATGCTCACCACGTCTCGTGCAACAGTCTTGATCATGATCCTGATCTTCAACATTTGCCTCTCATGGCCGTTTCTTCAAGCCTTTTTAAATCTATTACATCGCACTTTTATGGAAGAAAGCTCACATTCGATGCTTTTGCAAGATTTTTTGTCAGTTACCAGCATTTAACATTTTATCCTGTAATGTGCGTTGCAAGAGTCAATCTCTATCTCCAGACTTTCCTGCTCTTGTTCTCCAGGAGAAAAGTGCCTGACAGGGCCTTCAATATTATCGGGATTCTTATTTTCTGGACCTGGTTCCCTCTCCTCATCTCGTTTTTGCCTAATTGGAACGAACGGTTTTTGTTCGTTCTCATGAGCTTTTGCGTCACCTCTATTCAACATGTCCAGTTCTGTTTGAACCATTTCGCAGCCAACGTTTATGTTGGGGCACCAAAAGGGAATGATTGGTTCGAGAAACAAACGAGTGGGACAATTGATATCTCTTGTTCTTCATGGATGGATTGGTTTTTCGGAGGCTTACAGTTCCAACTCGAACATCATTTGTTTCCGAGGTTGCCTAGGTGCCATTTGAGGAGCATTTCCCCTGTGGTGCAGGAATTGTGTAAGAAGCATAACTTGCCATACCGGAGTTTGTCGTTCTATGAGGCGAACATGTGGACGCTGAGAACATTGAAGACAGCTGCGATGGAGGCTAGGGACTTCACGTCCCCTGTGCCCAAGAATTTGATCTGGGAAGCTGTTAATACTCATGGATGAAATATTATGACTCAATGTATATTGTTTCATGTGAATTGCTTCTAGAATTATAGGAGGTGGAGTTAAAAGGTTCACATTTTATGACAATAATTGTAATGTTAAGACTTAAGATTTAATTTGTTTGGAATTGGTATTGTTCGCACGAAGAAGAAGGTGTTTTTACAATAATCTACGATATGTTCAAGTATAAACTACCACCTTTGCTCAAGAAGAGGAAGATGAATGAGAGAAACAAACATAAATTAGCGGATACTATTAGGTCGTCTAGGGATAATGCAAAGACCAAGTGCAATCAGGAAAAGAAATACCAAACTGCACATGTTTTTTTGGATCCAACCTTTGCATCAATATCAAGAGGTAGAATTCTAAAATGCATTGCTCCAAATTCATATATCAGTTTTACACGGATCAAATAAATACACAAAACAGTTGATATTCGGTTAAAATACACTATACAGAGAATTTACAGTCTATAGTTACAATCAAAGCCAGCATATCTTTACATATTTCAAAATTCACCAGGCAATAAAGCTGTTTCAGAAAAACCTTAAACCTGTTCTCAGCTCGTCGAGCATCCACTACAGGTAGCGAAGAAACATGTCATATCAAGTCCCAACTCCCAACTTTCTACTCTGCACTCCCGGTTACAAGGAATTTGGACATTTTAGTGAGTCCTACTGGAATATATATATATATAAAGCCTCAGCGGCAGCACATGAACTCCGTGAATTCTTTTATGATTCAGCCTCAGAACCCGAAGGACTGGATAGAACAGAGGCGAAATATTGTTTCAACACTTGAAGTTTCATGGATGAGGATGAAAACTCAAAGAAAGTAGGCTTTGGGGTAGAGGAGCCCCCGATTGATTGAATTAACTGATCAACAGCTAGTATTTGAAACTTTTGAGGTCCATTCATAGCAATGTTATGAACTCTGTGCTCATATATCTTCCCATCTTTATCAAGTTTGTACTCGGAAGTACCATCAAATCTGCTGCGACTCTCCCAGGGAACTCGTGGAATGCCGTGAACAGTCCAGCGAACCACAATCATGTTGTCCACAGGCTGCCACACACTTACAATGTCAACCCACAAAGCTGTAAAGAATATCCTTCCATGAAATCTTAATGCCCAGAAGATGGACTTATAGTTTTCAATACCAGTAAAGGTGTTGACTGGATCTTTGAAGACAATATCATCCCTATATATGCAAGAAACAATAACAAGTGTATATTAACAAAAATTCGACAAATAGCAAAATGATAGATAAGTTTGTATAGATAGTATTAATAATACCTATAGATATCAAAGGTGAGTTCTGTGTGGAAGAGCTGAGGATACTCCTCGCGTAGCGTCCGAATCGCGTAACCGGTATTAACATAGTAATCCTGCTTCTTCTTCTTCTTATCCTCCTCCCTGCTACTCGTCGTTGTTTCGTTCTGCAATTTCACCTGTCCGTACAGCCACATCAAATTATTATTAAATTTTAAATCATCCTTGTCCAAATTCTGCAACTTTGACTTTGAGCAAACCCTAAATTTCACGTTTCTGATTCCAGTTCTCGGCCTAGTAATAATCTCCAAAGCTTCCCTTCCGGCGAGAGATGAAACCTCCGGCGAAGGAATCAACAACGCCGCCATGGTTGGGATAAGGATTGAGAGATTGACGATGATCTCCTACAAAATGGCAAAAATATGCGACCTTTGTGCGATGCGAATATCCGATTGAGTGAGTTTTGTTTGGTTGTACAGTTGTACTCGTCTGTACGTGTTAGGAAAAATGGACTCTTTTTGGATAAGTATTTGTAGATTTTGGATCATTTGAGAATTATTATTTATGGGGGATGATGATGATAAATATGAAGTTAATGATAATGTTGACCAAGTCTCCAATAGTTTGTTTTTTGAAGCCAACAAACAATACACCCACTCATTCAATCAATCGCAAGGGAAGCTCGAAGGTGAAAGCAAACATAAAGAAGAGGTTGTGTCATCAAATCAACTAACTAATCTTTGGAAGAGATTATTAACTTAACTTGCAATTTTCCACAGCCAGACTTAAGAGATCTTAGACGAAAGTGGTAGTCGATCTCAATGTGCATTGTCCGATCATGAAATAATAGATTAGCCGATAAATAGTTAGCTCCAATATCATCTCACCAAAAAGTTGAAACATCTGAAGGTGAGAGAGTTGAGGAACACTAAACTCAAACAAACAACCTTGTAACCACTGAATTTCAGCTACAATATTTGCTAGTGTTTTACATTCAACTTGCGTACTACTTCGTGCAGCTGTAGGTTGTAGTTTGCAACTCCATGACACTAGATTGGAGCCCAAAAAATGCAACATGTGCAACTGATTTTCTATCATCACTACCAGCCGCCCAGTCTGCATTTATATTTTTGTTAGTACATATGATGAACTAGAGGAAATAAAAAGTTACTTTCGTTTTAAATTCTTTTCTTTATCTTTTTTTTCTTAGGAGTTCGTTCTAAACATGAATTATAATTATTTGATTGGATCTTTGATCCGTATTAATCACCAACCAGTGTGAGAAGCAAGGCTCTTGCATAAACTTGCTCACATGATGAATAGCATATACAATGTTTGGGCGTGTGAGCGGCCAATAATGCTACGATAACGGAAAGGATCTAGAGCAAAGAGATTTCTTGACAACTTGGTTGATGTTGGCAAAGGAGTTGTGCAAGGCTTGGCCAACTCCATCTTGCATTTGCAAAGACTATTTTCGATGTAGCGTTGTTGAGTAAGATACAAGCCTTCTTCGTAGCCTAGAAAGTAATTTAAAGATTCAAGATATTTAATAGAAAGCTGATACGCTTCGTAGCCTAGAAAGTTGATACGCTTTGATTTTTTTTTTTTTCAATTTTGAAAGTAAACAGAAAAAACAACAACAATGTTTTTTTTACCACGGTAAAAAAAACCATTACCTTCACAAATAAAAAAATATAAGCTTACTTCTTGTCAGACTATCGTGAAGGAATTCACGCTTTCCTACACAATTTTGTAATAAGTCCTCTATGTGGAATCCCTTTGATTATCTTAACGATCACATAGTGAGTAATGGTTGTCATAATCTCTTCTCCCATGCTCATATGAAACCCTTCGAGAGTTCATGGGAGTAACTTCACCTTACTCCATGGCACAGTCATTAAGTGATTTGTGGGCAATATGCGTGAGACTACGAAGTTGTACCAAGCTATGTATTCCAGTAGCAATCTTGAACACAGAATGTACGGTTCCTTGCTAGACATCGTGTGAAAACATATTATTGAGATTATCACATTTTGTACGGCCCTAGGCATAGGATCTTCGTCTTGTACTTGGTGCTTGCCTTCATGTATCTTGTCCATGTCTCAGCTGTAATCATCACCTTCTTCCGCCTCACCATCACGTGGTCCTTCAATGGAAAACTTCTGTTGGCGTAGAACTTCAACACCATTGTCTTGTTTACCACTTCTATTGGTTACACGAGTTTTGTCCATCCTAATTTTGCAACTTTTTTTCCCAAAAATAGATCAAAATCCTTTTCTATGATAAATGATTTCTCCTTTAACTCCTCTTCTCTAGATGGGGAGCCGCATTTCTTCTTTTGTTTCCTGATGTGGCGTTTGGTGGAGATGGTATTGCTTCATCGTTGTAGTATTAGACATCTTTAAGGTGCTTGTTAATTGTGCTTTTATGCAAAGCCATGTTAACTTTGAACAAGTAAAAAGAGATATCGAAGAAAATTTAATTGACACAAATATTATGGAGAGAAAACTAGGGATTTCTTACCGTGGTGTTGTTGAACAATGACACATAACCTAATAATCACCCATATATATAGTAATACATGCAGATTTATATGGACTACGATTCCATCATATACGTAAACTATGAGTTATGCAAACATTCACCTACATACTCGTCATGATTAGGCAACTTATAAGATGTCAAGTCCCGGAATTTAAATGAAAAAGAAAGAAATAAATTAATGAAACTTATTTTCAGATCGTCCAATGTAGAAAATGCGTATTCAGAGTTGCGCGACCTGTCGTAGGTGCGTGGCTTGCGCCGGTTTTCCAGTGGCTGACGCAGCTCGCCCGATTACATGCGTGTCACGCGCGACAATCTGTGATACATACCAACATATGCATACAGGAGAGGCTTCTAGAGATTTTATGCATGACAAATATAATAGAGCAAAAATCCTAATTTGAGAGCAACATTATGTTGTTCTCTATTATGCCCTTATCAAATTAACATGCCAACTTGCATTCCTTTCTCAAAAAAGCTTTACCATAAATCAATAAAATCTAGCAAAATATTTTCCTATTTCAAATATAAAAATATATCTTTTTTTGTTTTTGTTTACATAAAAAGGTTAATAAAATATTTAAATGTCTTATCAAATAAAAATGCAAATAGATACTTAAACCTCATAGTGTATTAAAAAAAAGAAAAAAAAAGAAGGTGCATATCATATCATCTATACTACTATATAAAGGAAGTTATGTGAAGCAATATTGACACCAATCTTTTAATTTTCTTACTCTTAGACGCACTATTGAATTTTGTTATTAATTGGGTTGTAACGATAATTTATTTTGTTTTATTTTACATATTTTTATTAAAGAAAACAATTATTACCTAATTCTCTCTTACATAAAAATAAGGTTAAAATATATAGACTCTATATCAATTTTTAAGTTGTAATATTTACAATACAAATTAATTATTTTCTACTTAAAATCAATTTAATCACGCGGGGACCGCGTGTCAACGTTCTAGTATCATATATATAACAAGGTAAATGGCAGTAGACCGCTAGACAGTGTTTTCAGAATTGGACCGGACAAAGAATCGACAAGTTCACCGGTTACATGTTCGATCGATTGAACCGGTTAAACAACCGACAAGTTCACTAGTTATCGGCGATACGATCCGGTTCGATCGTTTGAATCGACAAGTTCATTGGTTACAAGCGATTCGAACCGGTTCGATCGATTGAATCGGCAAGTTCACTGGTTACAGACGATCTGATCGGCCAGTTTCCACCAATCCGAACCGGGATTCTAGAACCGCGGGTTTTATGTGTGTTTCGGACCAGACTAGGTGCTGGTCACTCGTTAGACATGAGATAAAAGAATCCAAAACTAACCCTCGTATCTTCATATCTTAACTTAATATTATATTTATTTTAATGGAACCGAAATTCTGAGATTTTTCCCCTTCAACAAGACGTGAAATGTCTCTAAAGTCGTAATCTATTCACTCCTAGAACATCCTCAAAAGGATCGACATGGGAATCGACAGCGGCAGCGACCGAAGGCTTAGCACTGTTTTTCTTCCCCTTGTTCTTCCTTTTCCTGGGGGGGGGGGGGGGGAGGGAATTTCCCAAACAGTGGTGGTCTGGGAGCTTGCTTGCCCAGCAGCAATGGCTCGGTTCATGCGAGTGTGGTGATCCATGAAAAATGGGCCTGCAAAAATATCAATCATTAGGATATTGATAATATTATCACAAAGCAAAATATCGATAAAGATGCAAATTATACCAAGAGTAAATCTCCCGTTATACGGAACCAGGGACAAGCCAACTAATGATAACACACGACTTTCTACAAGTTTTTTAACATCAAACTGTTGATGTCGCACTAAATTCGGGATAAAATTGCAATCCCATGATGTCGCAGCAATGCATGGGGGTATCGCCACCCTTGATCCGGTATACCAGTCGCGATGATAATGCCTAAATTCACCCTCGTAGCTCTCTTCAATATAGAAATATCGCCTTTTCCAATCTTTTCCGTACCTAGTAGCTTCACCGTTCAGAAATTTGCAATGCCGTTGCGCTTTAATATGATAGAACTCTTCCTCTTGCCTAGCTATCTCGAACAGAGTATAGAACTCGTTGGGACTTTGGGGTTCGCGCAGCACTTTTAGTACAATGATGAATCCTATCAAATGGCCATACAAATTTGGCGTAAGTTGTCCTGGCACGAGGTCAATAGACCTTAGGAGTATTCTTAGCTCAACGGGTATTGGAAACCAGAGCCCATTCAAAGGCTGGACTACAAACACTGTCATATGCCCGGGCGGAGGAGTATGCATGAGGCCATTTGGACCGGGAAGGACTATTTTGCATCTATTTGGTATGTCAAATTTCTCGCGCAGCTCTTTGCGGCTATGCTGCACATGCGAGACATACATATGATACGCCATCCCTGCCACCTCGACGTTATCATCAAACCCTGTTGATGAATTTAGAAACCTCGTTGGGCTCACTAAAGGCTCGGTTATCTGAAGATGACGACGATTGTGAATTATCGCTTTCATTCTGAGGCGCTGCATGCTCAGCGTTAGCACATGGAATATTACCCGCGGGTGAACCAGTAGCTTCTAGGTCGATTAGCTCGTATTCATTTACTACGACTATATTCGAACCCGCAGGGACACTGGATGGGCCCACGACAGAGTTCCTCGAACCAGAGCTTGAGCCGCTACTCGACTCACTCCCAGAAGTTGACTCAGAATTGACCATCGTGGACGAGAAAGAACTAAAATAAATTAAAAAGAAAAAGCCGACTGCGAGCGAATACGTCACTTACGGCTCTCATAACACTATCGCAACGTATCTAGAGTGGCTACGTAATAAAAAATTATAAAACATCTCGCAAACGAGAGCATATTAATTACCTTGATCGAGTATAAGAAGGTAGCAGTTTTTATTCAATTGATTCGCGTGATAAAAGAAAACAACGAGAAAAATGTTAAAATTGCAGGAAAAATATCAGTATACCAAGCTAAAGCAGCAAAAATATGCTAAGGCACTACATCGAACGCTTTTCATTTGATGCCAAGAGCATCGAACAGAAGGTGTTCGATGTAGGCCGCATCGAACAAGCTCTGTTCGATGTTACTTACACGAGTGAGTAAGTTCGCCAGAGGATAAGTGAGCTACTCGTAGCAATCTCCCCTTTATATAGGCAACAAAAAGCCCATCAGGCTCATAGCAGATAGAGCATCGAACGACAAGCGTTCGATCTACTGTTCAAGGAGCATCGAACGAGAATCGTTCGATGCGCTCCCTCATCGAACACGTCTGGTTCGATCTATCATTTGTAAAGAACAAATCGAGCATCGAACGGCACCGTTCGATGCGCTCGCACATCGAACACATCATGTTCCATGCGCTACATCAATTTTCACCAAAAAGTTGTGAACTTTATATATTGGAATCCGTTTAGAAGAAATATATGATTAAGAATATTCCAAACCAGTACAAAAAACCTTATCAAGGTGGTATGCAGCCGACCACTTCCAAATCAAGAACTTATTCTTTATAAGTTTGGAAGACGCTCTCTACTCGACACCGTCTCCCAAACTGAGGGGACTATGTGATGTGTATATTTTAGAATTGGTCCAATATCGAATATTGGATCGGCCCAGCAACGTCATCCTGCTTTACAGTACATCGAACAGGCCCTATTCGATGTTTGATGTGCATCGAATGTCACTTGTTCGATGCAGAGTGCATCGAACCGACTCGATTCGATGTACATTCTACACCTGTCAGTGGGACCCACGGGACGATGGCTATATATACCCCGTCCCCTTATAGTTTGTGCACGCATTCAAGATACATTCTGAGCTACTCAAAATCGAACATTGAGCATTCGACACTCACCTAGATCGAACATACTGCATTCGATACTCATCGGGATCGAACCTTGCACATTCGACACGGTATTGAACGAAGGGTACTGGAATCGATACTTAACACAACATCGAATCTGTTAGATTCGACACATCCTAATTCGACACAGAAACTCCACTGCATATCGAACATCGAACAACGGCGCGACACGTCAACATCTAACGCCATAAATTCGATGCATAGTATTAATCTTGTAATTTACTTGTTTAACCTAGTAAGCTTGTATTAGGTGTTCCGGACCAAGCTAGTCCGATTATTAATTGATTAGCATTATTTTGGCTATTTGTACTCCGAATGTATAATTTTAATGTGTTCTGTTACATTGACGAAATAATACCAAAATATTAGGTTAAATAAATAATAATTGCATCATTTGCCTATATTACAGGATTATGTCTGCATTAGAAGATCTTCGGGCAAACCATGCTCCATATAATATCCTTCCTCTTGGTACGGACAGCCACAAGGCATCACAATCCATCATGCAGCTTGAAGAGGTGAAAGCTTCTGTGACTGCGTTGCAGAACACACAAGTCATAATTTGTGCGGATCAGTGATCAACAACAAGAACTGAATCGAAAAGGAAAAATATTCACTGTTTTATTGAAGAATCGAAGGTTTAATGTTGCAGCAATTTGTGATCGCTGATTACATAACTCTCTCTAATTTGAGAGTTCTGATTATCAAAAGTGAATTGAAAAACAACTAACAAACACTATTTATACTAACAGAAAATAGAAAAAATAGAAAGTAGCCGTTGGTATTTTGGCTAAAAAAGGAAAGTCGGTATTTGAAAGCTGAAAGTTTCCTGAAATGGAAACTTTCTGATTTGATGAAACTGGTAGTTTAAGAACAAGGCTTAACATGGCCGCCTACTTTACTTGTAGGGGAGTACTCGGACGTTCTGGACTGGTTGGGAGCAATGCTTGGGTTCCAGGCATGTCGTCATCACGTCATCATATTAATTGTGATTCAGATATATTAGTATATGCATGCATGCATGTGTTTACACAAGGATATTCATTCATTCAATTCATTGTTGTATTTTGACATTTGATTTACAGTGGGACAACGTCAGAAACCAAAGGGAACATTTGATTTTGCTGCTTGCAAACACTCATATAAGGCTACGCCCCAAGCCCGACCCACTAAGCATAGTATGTTCTCCATGAATTCCAAGTTTGATTAATAATGCCGGTTTCAGATTGGTCCTTCTGAGACTAACTAACATTTTCTTCGCTTCACAAGCCTTGTATTTGATTTTCTTTGCATAAGCACACTTCTCATCTCGAGTATATATAGTTTATGCTCGCTGCTTTTTTGAGGTATATGTGCTGCACGCACACCAAAATTGTTTAAATTTTGACACTACTGTTTACACTTGGGACAAGAAGACAACTCCAGGTAAGATGCTCTTATTATTGCAGTCCATGCTAATTTTTAGCTGCCAGTTGAATTTTATTACATGTACAGAATGCCACTATTGCAACAAGGAAAGATACTTTTTATGGGCATGTATCTTCTTATCTGGGGAGAAGCGGCTAACCTCAGGTACATTCATCAAGATAGCCATGATAGTCATGATCTTACAAGACAAAAATGAGATCTTACAAAACAATGTATGAATGTATTGACTAGGGTTTACAATAAGGAAAATATATATACAAGACAACTAAAGACTAAACTACCCTTAACATAATTAATATACAATAATAATATGCTAACACCCCCCCTCAAACTCGAGAAGGTACTGCAATAAGTAACGAGAGTTTGCCAACAAAGACGTTGTGTCGCTGAATCGTATGTGCCTTCGTAAAGAAGTCAGCCAACTGCATCGAAGACGAGATGAACGGTAGAGAGATAACACCATGCTGAAAATGATGTCGAGTCACATGACAATCGATCTCAATATGTTTGGTACGCTCATGAAAAACAGAGTTATGAGCAATCTGAACAACACTTTTATTATCACAATATATGGGTGTGGGGGATGACAACAACACCCTCATATCACCTAACAACCGTCGTAACCAAACAAGTTCAGTTGTGGTGGAAGCCATATCACGATACTCTGCCTCGGTAGAAGAACGAGAAACAACATCTTGTTTCTTGCTTTTCCAAGAGATGAGAGAATCACCTAAAAAAATACAGTATCCAGTGGTAGATTTTCGATCGGATGGATCACTAGCCCAGTCTGCATCTGTATATGCTCGAAGTTCTAATAAAGAACTCGAAGGAAACAATAGACTCTGATAAATAGTACCACGAAGATAACGAAGAATGCGAGTAACAGCAGCCCAATGATCAGAGGTAGGTGCAGCAACAAACTGGCTAACAACATGGACCGCATAAGCAATATCCGATCGGGTAATAGTCAAGTATACCAAACTACCAACAATAGACCTGTACAAAGTGGGATCCGGAAGAAGTGTACCGCCAGTAGGAGTATAACGAACATTTACCTCTAAAGGAGTAGCAACAACACGAGTGTCTGTAAGACGAGCTCGCTCTAAAATATCTGCAGTATACTTCGACTGAGACAAAAGATAGCCCTTTGGAGATGAGGCGAATTCAATACCTAAAAAGTAACGAAGAGGACCCAAATCCTTCATATCAAACAAACGAGATAAGGTGTGTTTCAACACCTTAATACCCTCAACATCGTCACCTGTAATAATCATATCATCAACATACAGTAAAAGCATTATGCGACCAGCAGAACTGCATTTAACAAATAAGGCTGAATCATTAGGACTAGAGGAGAAGCCAAGAGAACAAACAGCAGTAGAAAACTTCTCAAACCAAGCTCTTGGAGCTTGCTTAAGCCCATATAATGCTTTCTTAAGTCTACACACCTGCCCTTTGTCGTGAGGAACACCCGGAGGAGGTGTCATGTACACTTCCTCATGTAAATCACCATTCAAGAATGCATTTTTCACATCCATCTGTGAAATATACCATTGTCGTACTGATGCAACTGCAATAAGAACTCTGACAGATGTCATCTTAGCAACATGACCAAAGGTCTCCTCATAATCCATGCCATATTGTTGAGCAAATCCTTTTGCCACTAGACGAGCCTTATATCGCTCAACTGAACCATCAGCTTTGGTTTTAATTTTATAGACCCATCGAGAACCAATTGAATTTTTCCCTACTGGAAGAGGAACCAAGTATGATTTTTGTTCAAAGCTGATAGTTCCTCAGCCATAGCCTCTTGCCAAACAGTATCTTGTGCCGCCTCAGAATAAGAGGTAGGCTCACAAAGAGGCCAAACAGATGCCAAAAAGGAAACAAAAGGCTGAGAATAACAAGAGTAAATGAAATCAGGCAGTTGAGTAGACTTACGAGTACGTCTGGGATACCGCTCCTGAGCTGGATCCGAAATCGTAAGAGAAGGGACATGAGGAGGTAACTCTTCAGCAGCATCCAAGTCATCTCCATAACCAACACCAATATTGTCATCCCCAACAACATCACCAATACCAATATTCTCATCAGTTGGATCATTAGTTCCAATATCAGAAACATCAAGAGTAAATGGGTCAATGTGAATAATATCCGATCGTATCACATTATGGGAGCTTCTCAGAATGGAAAAATATGGAATATGCTCAATAAAGTGAACATGATGAGAAACATAACATTTTCTACCAACTGGATCATAACACCGATAACCCTTCTGACCATTTCCATATCCCAAAAAGACACATATTGCAACACGTGAAGACAACTTAGTTCGCTCAACATGTGGACGAAGAACAAAATATGTGGACCCAAAAACCCGCAAATGAGAATAATCAGGAGTTTGACCAAATAACTTAGCATATGGAGAGATACCTGCGTTCTTGGGAGTTGGAACTCTATTTATGATATAAACAGCAGTGAGAACTGCTTCTCCCCAATACTCACTAGGTACACTAGCAGACAAAAGCATAGAACGTGCCGTTTCAACAATATGCCCTATGTTTTCTTTCAGCCACACCATTTTGCTGAGGTGCATATGTACAAGAGGATTGCTGCACAGTACCATCACTAAGAAGAGTGTGAGAGAGTGCATTACTCGTATATTCCCCACCCAAATCAGATCTAAAACATTTTATGACTTTAGAGTGTTGAGTTTTCACATATGCAGCAAAGTGAGCATAAACGTGAATGAATTCAGAACAATTTTTCATCAAGTAAACCCAACAATAACGAGTATAGTCATCAATGAAAGAAACATAATATCGTGACCCCCCCTTTGTAGGAGTAGGGACAGGTCCCCAAACATCAGAATGAATCAAATCAAATGGTGCAAAAGAAGTGGATGTACTGTGATTACAAGGTTTTGCAGAAAACTTCCCAAGTTTACATCCACTACAATCAGAAATATCCTGAGACTGCAAGTCTCCCAAAACACCACTATTACATAAAAACCTGAGACAAGATCCAAATACATGACCTAGTCTAGAGTGCCATACGTAAAACTTCGAATAAGAATAATTCAAATGAAATGTAGATAGATCAATAGTCGTAGCTGCAAACTGACCATCAACCTTCATGCCATCCAAAACATAAAGTCCCCCCTCTCTACTTCCAGTCCCAAGTATTCTCTTTGATTTCGGATCCTGCACATGACAAGAAGTAGATGAAAAGTGAAGATCAAGACCACGATCACACAATTGACCAACAGAAATAAGATTCATAGCCAATTTAGGAATACAATAAACATCAGGTAGTGAGAGATTTTCTGTTTGAATTGTACCAACACCTACTACTGGCATATGAGTGCTATCAGCAGTCATAACAGATGTAGGTGGTAACACATGAGACATAGATACAAATGAGTTGCGATCAGGAGACATGTGATGAGATGCTCCAGAATCCAACACCCATAAGGACGAGTTTCTACCTGATGTGGATGGAGCAGACATAGCATATGGTGGAAACTGGTTTTTGTTTGCCTGAAGAAGGTTCTGCAATAGATTAACCAAAGATGCATTGTCTGACAAAGATGAATCGACAGAAGCTGGATCCAATGTAGGCATGAC
Organism: Linaria vulgaris; assembly: GCA_948329865.1. Classification (NCBI taxonomy): domain Eukaryota; kingdom Viridiplantae; phylum Streptophyta; class Magnoliopsida; order Lamiales; family Plantaginaceae; genus Linaria; species Linaria vulgaris. The sequence goes on along the minus strand of OX415250.1, from coordinate 78,862,005 downwards.
AGCAGCTGTATTAGGCTGTCCTCCAAAACGAAGATTCTGTGAATATGAAGGTTTGTCACTTGGCCTCTTTTCATATTCCTGTTGTGGTTTGCCTTTCTGGTTCAATAAAGGACACTGATTCTTCCAATGACCCTTTTCATGACAATATCGACACTCATCCTTATCATAACTCTTTTGTTTAGATCTGATATGACTAGGTTGAGTAACCAAAACAGAACCAACATGAGTGAACTTCTCAATTTGAGTCTTAAGGCGGGTTTCTTCAGCCAACAATTCATGCACAACTGAATCAACTGAAGGCAAAGGAGTACGGTGCAAAATTGATCCACGGATGCCTTCATACTCGGAGCGGAGATTGTACAACAGTTGAACCAAACGTTGTTGTTCTCGCCTTTCAATATACGGACCGAATGCTTTCAGTTCAGCGCATTCTGTCATAGCCAACTGATCCCAAAAGTTTGTCATCTCAGAATAAAACTCTTGAACACTTCGATCGCCCTGTGTAAGAGCACGAATTTCTCCTTCAAGTTGATATTGAACAGCAAAGTTGGACCTCACATACAACCTCTCCAAATGGTCCCAAACTTCTTTCGCAGTATCAAACTTAGCTAACTGAACACCAATCTTATGCTCAACAGAATTGTTAATCCAAGTAATAATTTTAGAATTATTGGTATCCCACACATCCAATAACTCAACAAAATTAGCATCATATAATCTAGGAGCAACCAAAACACCAGAAATATAATTCCACATCTTCTTCCCCTTTAGAAAGATTTTCATAACATAACTCCAATACCCATAATTTCTCCCATCAAAACGAACACTAATCGACTGCAACGAATCATCCCCTCCCGTCATGATAACAGAAATCGAGAATTGCAGCAATACACAAAGCAAGACTAACCCAGAAACAGAATTGGGGCAACAAATCGAACAAAAATTGCACCAAATCAAAATCGAAATTAACACACCAACAAGTTCAGAGAGTGCAGCGGATTACCAGAAACCAGTAGCAATACGAAGACGAAAAACCAAAAAAAAATTCGGCGGTGAGTTCGATCAGCGTTGTGTCGTGTTTGCCTACCGGTTGGGTCAGAGATTTGGCTCTGATGCCATGATAACATTCATCAAGATAGCTATGATAGCCATGATCTTACAAGACAAAAATGAGATCTTACAAAACAATGTATGAATGTATTGACTAGGGTTTACAATAAGGAAAATATATATACAAGACAACTAAAGACTAAACTACCCTTAACATAATTAATATACAATAATAATATGCTAACAAGGTTCACGCCTGAGTGGCTATGCTACATTTTTTCATAACGTGGGTAATTCATCCTTGAGTCCATCGGTTCCCAGTTTTAGTCAGCGTGATCGATGAAATTTAAATTTACGTCTTCAGATGGCATACGAGCTCCATGGACTCTTAGCTGGAAATATTCGTGTGGGTTATGGAGAAACCATCAAGCCTTCCTACGTTGGGGGTGACGAATCATTCTTGGAGAAAGTTGTAACACCTATTTACCGAGTGCTTGAAAATGTGCTTCTTTGCTCGTTTCCCATCGTTTTAAGACCAATGCTTGTGCTTCAGATTTAACAAAAGGTTTTGGGTGCAGGAATCACGGAAAGACAAACATGGGAAAGCGCCCCCCCCCCCCCCAATGTCTTGGTGCAACTATGACGACTTAAATGAGTTTTTCTGGTAAAGAGTGTGATAAGTGATTCTTAAGGAAGTATAGTAGTAAAACAAACTATAACAGGTCTTCTGACTGCTTTTCCCTGAGTTGGCCAATGTGCGACGATGGTCAATTTTTCAAATCAGCACGAGATACTACAAAATTTTGACACGTAGTAATAGTTTGAATGTACAAATCAGGCACAAAAACTTGCTCCGGAAGCCTCGAGTGGTCCTGATGAGCTTAGCGAGACTTTACTTAAGAAGGTGCGTTTCGATTTATTGTTTTGTTGCTCTTTTACCTCTTTACTGGCTAAAAGCGGTTGTATCAGGGAGAACTCTGATAGTCGTATCATTAGGTTTCTGTTATGGAGGTCAGAGGTAAAACTCTGTTTAATCATGTAAATAAAACTAATATTGTTGTTGATCTGTCATTTGCATTATTAAATTGAGTAGAAACAATTTTCAATAAAATGTTGAACTGATGTAAAAAATGCATAATTCCGCTTGTTGATTGGCATTCTCGCTTACATGTCGTCTTCCTTTTTTTTTTTTTTTTTTTACAGGACTGATTTATTTTTGTTGAGTTAGGACCATATGTTTGGTTGGTAACAACTTTTCGCATCATTTTGCAGCCAAGAATTTATGTGGGAAGGGGAATGCACGAAAGTCAATTTGCTGTTATCAAGTATGTTTTCTGAAAGTTGTCCACTAACAGCACCTGTTTGTTTTTTAGACCTCACAATGACACTGACTTTGTCTTTACGGTTGTGAACTAATACAGGTATACTTTGTTTTGGGTGTTGCTTATGTGCTCAAAATTTGCTTGCAGCTATTTTATGATGGTAGTTTCTATTCCTTTGGTTTGTAAAAAGAATATATGACAGCGAATCGGGATTTTCTTATCTTAAAATTTCATCATATGCAGATAAAACCTCTGGTACAGTCCACTATAGATATAATGAACATTCAAGGTATTGAGTATTCTGGGCACGAATTATTTCTAAAAGACACGGTGTGTGATTCTAGTGATTTCACCCTAGATCTTTTTAACCATTTATAAAACAAGTGCAGGTGGGAGCAATTTTTGCACTATGGGTACCAGTTATCATGGTGCGTGCTTGTTGATAAAAACTTTTGTGCAATTTTGACTAACTAGATTTCTGTTTTTATTACTCTAATCTTTGTTTTGGAGTTGTGTTATTGTGTATGATGATCATGCAGGTATACTTATTGGACCTGCAGATATGGTATGTTGTATATTTTACCTTAGTTGGAGGTCCCATTGGGATGTATGATCGTGTTGGTGAGGTATTACACTTTCTCTTAAGTAGATATGAATTAATTTTTGAGTTTCCATTTGATCATTAATAGTAGTAAAGAGTAGCTTACAACTCAAGTTACACATTGAACAGTATGTCTTCAAAGAATATATGCCACTGGGTACTTTTAATTTCTTTGGCCTCTTCGTTTCATTAAATGTGATGTTTATAATCCGTATGATTTCTTTGGCCTCTTCGACAGGTTCAAACTCTAACATGGTAAGGTTACGTTTTCGGTCCATAGCTGGTGCATTCAACTCTAGCTTTATGCCTTCTCACAAGAGCAGTCAAAGAGGCGTTTCTTGTTCAAATGGCTTTGGCGAGGTTCAACATCTGATATGCCTTCATGTTTTCCCGTCATGTTTATTTCTCAACCTCTGGGCTAATCTCATTTGTAGGTTAATTCAAGTGATGAAGTTGCAAGATTTGCTCAGTTGTGGAATGAAATAAACGAAGCTTTCGTGAAGAAGATCTTATTAGTAACAGGCAAATTGTTCTTTGTATTGAATACCATTGACTAGTTGGAAAATTAAAATTTATTGAACTAAGTTTCGAATTCCTTACCTCAGGGACATGGATCAGCTTCTTTTCCCTAAACCACGTAAGCCTAGTTTGGATTTAATACGGTGGCCCCAGTTTTTGCTCGTTGGCAAGGTAAAAACCCTGATTGTCGAGTTGAATGTATTTTTCCGTTTCCAGTTTCTTAAGGTAGATGCATTTGCACCTTTTGCAGGTTCCACATGCCCTAGATATGGCAGTTGAATCGCAATCTACCGATGCTGACCTTTGGAAGCGTATATGTGTAGATGAGTATATGAATGTGCGGTAATTGAATGCTACGAGTCTGTCAAACTTGTGCTGGACGCTTTGGTCGTTGGGGAGACTGAGAAAACGTAATTTCTTGTTATGTTTATTGGTAGAACATATATTAGCTTACAAGGATACACTTGCATTTGTGCCCAGGGTCATTTGTGTTTTATTAAATACATAGTAATGTAATTTGTGATTTGCCCACATCAGGATAATTCGAATCATCATAAATGAAATTGAGAATAATAAATCAGGAGAAAGACTTCTCTCAAATCTCATAAAGAAGTCATTGCCTAATCTCTTCGAGAAATGCATAGAACTTGTGAAGATATTGGTAAGTAATTAGTCATTCTTAACTTACATTGCATTCTGCTATAAAGTTTGGTTACTCTATATTGTAAACTCTCTGTTTGCGTAATGCAGAAAGATGGCGAACCCACCAAGAGAGGCTTGGTCGTGTTGTTGTTGCGAGATATGCTTGAAGTTACCTGTGGCATGATGACAAAAGACATGGCCAATAAGATACGGTTGGTTAATTTGCAGTACTCTAATACTTAAACCGTTTTTATCATGCAAAGGTAGAGAAATTAATGCCTTCAATGGATGCAGAGAACTCGTGGGACGAGGCCACGGTAGCCAGGACCCTTGGAAGCAACTTTTTGTCAATATTATATACCCTCCCCCTAATAGGGCGGCATCAGAGGTACATTTAAGCATCTTTGCCTCCCTATGCCTATCACTTATGTGTATAACATTTACACAAATATAGAACACACTAATGTCGAAGAAGCAAATATTATTGTCCTATTTATTGTGCTTCACAGATTCAGTGCCTCAATCGGCTCCTCACTGTTAAAAGATATGCATATACTGTCCCAGAAAACTCTGAAGCACGGCGGAGGATATTCTTTTTCACAAACTCTCTTTCCATGGACATGGCACGTGCCCCTCCAGTTCGAGAAATGTTGGGATTCAGGTAAAGTTTAAAGTTTGTTAAACCCAATCCATTACAGAAGTTTGTACACTCTGGTTTGTCTTTGTTGCATGGTTGATGTATACATTTTCAGTTACGTCTTCTTTGTCGTGATCTAATGATGCTGAAGATTCATTGAAAATATTCATTTACTTCACGACATAATGCACTTAGTATTCGATTTGATAAGTAACATCTTTACTTTCATTTGCAGCGTCGTGACTTCCTACGACAGAGAGGAGACTGGTTTCTCCAAGACTGACCTTGAAAGGACAAATGAAGATGGTGTGTCAATTGTTTGTTACCTTCAGAAGACTTATCCAGGTCTGCAAAATTTTCCCAATTGGACATGGTTTGCTATTTGGTTCGAATTTTACGTGATTTAACTACTACTCAGTCAATTATATTTCATGCAGATGAATGGAATAATTTCATGGAGCTTATAAATTGCAATGAGTCCAAAGTCTGGGAAAATGAAGAGAACGTTTTGCAAGTTGCAACTGTGCCGTTGGGTCTCATTGAGAGGACAGACCCTTAACAGAACAAGTTTGTTGGCTGTCTCGGCTCTCATTTTCTTTTTGATCGTCCGTTAATCATCCAGTTTTCTTACAATATATCTTTTGGTCATGCAGTCAGAAGGATGATGTACTATAGAAGGGCCTTGAAACTTCAAGCGTTCCTCGACATAGCTACAGATAATGGTAGGAGAAAGTCATTTCTACAATTTCAATGAATCACGCAATCAGTGGCGTATCCAGGAATAAAACATCGGGGGAGGGGGGTAATTTTTTTTTTAATGAACGGTACTGAAGAAAAAATTGCTGTTTTAAATTGATTTTTTGGAAGTTGTAAATTAAAGAAGATGCATAGAAGAGCTCTTTTTCCTTTTTTTTTCAACTTTTTGTTCTTAAATGAAAAGACTTACTAATAGATATTCTACGGTGTCAATATATCCAATGCATTCGTACTTTTTTATCAAATATATATATATTTATGAAGGTAAAACTTATAGACCATGCAATAATTTGTTTTTATCTTTTTATACTAGATAAAAGAAAAAAAATCACATTGCATTGTTTCTTCATATGTATATATAAACTAATGTTTTCTTCAATGATAAAAGTTATGTATATATAATTAAGTGTAGAATGAAGTATTTGTAGATTTTTAACATCACAAGGAACTTTTTTCATTATTATAAAATAAAAAGTAATGATAATTTCTTACTAGATATAACAAAAGGGGAGTTTTAGTATATGTTAGAGCTTTTAGGTTTAAATAATTATTGACTCAAAGAAAAAGTGCAAATAATTATAGCTAATGCCTTATGTTAGTTATAATTTGACGTTATCTTTTTAGATTTTAAGTTGATAGGAAATGGAAATATATGGTTAGTAGTAGGATTCTCTTTTTCTTTTAATACATATCTCCTTTTCTTTCAATACACATATATATATAGGTAAAAATAATTTTAAAAAAAATGGGGGGATGTAGATACGCCACTGCACGCAATATATATGTTGTATTTTGTTTTGATTTTTAAACGTGGACATGGTTGAAGATGAAATAAGGATGATTCCTATAAGTTGGTCAAACATCAAGTAGCATAATATTATGGGATTTCAGAGAAGTTTTCAAAATTGAAGAACAGCGAATAAAATGTTTAATGTTTTTGTATCACCATTGAGCTGTGCGTTATTATCGTGAGAATCTTGAGTTTGCTTCTCATTTTATTCAAAGAAAGATCCTTTTCAGGCTACAAAACTGTATCGTGAGAATCTCGATTTTTACTCACTGTGATTGCCTAACAATTTGAGCAGAAATTCTTGAAGTCTACAAAAGTATTACGGAATCGTCAGCAGAAGAGATAACGAGGCAAAGATCTTTGTACAAGCAATCAGAGGCTGTGGAGGACATGAAATTTACATATGTCATCACTTACCAGAACTACGGGAAATTGAAGCGAATTGGCAATCATCGCGCAACTGACATCGTAAATCTAATGGTTAAGTAAGTTGCTAACTTTGGAAAAACTTGTAAAATTCTGCAATTACTAGTCCGTGGTTTAACGAACTCAGCTGTATTTTCTCTACTATTTGCAGCAATCCGTCTCTTCGTGTAGCATATACTGATGAAGTTGAGGAAAGGAATGGTGGTAAAATTCAAATTGTGTACTTTTCCGTATTGGTTAAAGCTGTTTATATGAAAGAAACAATAAAGATCAGAAGGCAAAACATGAAGCAACATTACAAGAATGAAGCAAATGGAAGTCTGACATTGCAGAAGAGATGGAAGGCAACTGGCAGACAATGGCAGCGTGGATAGTGAGCTGGTAAAGTGCAAATAGAATATCCTGACTTGGCAGAGAATAAAGAGGATCATATAGGTGTAAAGATCTGCACAACCGCACCACTAACTTAGAAGAAGAAAAAAGAACTCAGCAGAAAAGATTCTTGAAGAACAAGTGGACTGTTTTATAGTGTTATGTCCATCATTAGCTTTTGTATATATATGTAATGTAGTTGTGTTGTAACCGCATTGTATCAGAACATATAATCTCCATTAATACAATAGCTCTTCATTCTCAAAGTCCTATTAATGGCATTCTCACTTTTATATATCAGTTGCATTAATTTTGATAGTTTATAATCTTGATCAAGTAATCGATACAAACTCTGGACAGACTACAAAATTATTAATTTTTAATCGATGGCTGACTATTAGTATTATTGTTGCCGAAGGAAATCTACCGTATAAAGTTGCCTGGTTCAGCAAAGATTGGAGAAGGGAGGTCAGAAAACCAGAATCATTCTATCATCTTTACTCGTGGTGAAGCTCTTCAGGTCATTGATGCGAACCAGGTAATCTTGAGGATGTATCGTGTAACTCAGAACACGGCTTTTCTAGTGATTATTAACATTCTTTTTCTTTTCTGTTTTTGGGTAGGATAACTATCTAGAAGAGGCTTTTAAGATGCGTAACCTGCTCGAGGAATTTAGTGAGGATCAACGGGTGCGACCTCCCACGATCTTGGGTGTTCGGGAGCATATTTTCACTGAAAGGTTGAGAATGAGCTTACTTGTGTCTTAATACAGAAAATTTAAAATTCGTTTTTTTTTTTTATGATTTTTCACATCTGTAACTGCAGTAAGTCATCATTGGCTTCGTTTATTTCGAATCAAGAAGCAAGTTCTGTCACTGCGGGACTATTGAAGTAAGTTCTTTCGTATTTAAGCGCTCTTCATTTGAACATACCATGACAGATGTAGCATCCGGCGTTTCACATGGAAAGAAACCTTAGCCCTGTTGTACTGATGACCGATCCCAGTTCTTACACGGTCAACTCTGTTTTACACAGAGCGCGGTTCCATCATGGACAATCGGATGTTTTCGACAGAATTTTTCACATTACTAGCGGAGGAATCAGCATAGCTTCAAGTGGAATCAATCTTGATGGGGGTATATTTGCCGCTGAGATTTTAGAACACAATTCTCCTTACCACGTATTTGACTTACATGCACATTTTAACTTGTTATGTGGTATGGAGGTTTTAATTAAACTTTAAGAGGTGGAAATGTTACTCACCATGAATATATTCAAGTTGGGAAGGGGCGAAAGGTCGGTTTCAATCAGATCTCATTTTTTGAAGCCAATGTTGCACGTGCACACGGAGAGCAGACCCTGAGTCGTGACATATACAGACTGGGAAAACATTTTAACTTGTTCCGCATGATGTCGTACTACTACACCACCATTGGTTTTTATGTGAGCTCAATGGTAAGATACTTCATTTGTTTACTGATTACAATAACCAATATTGTAAACTTAGATTACCTTTGAATTTTTACGAGATGGATTAGAATAGCATACTTGAGACCTATAAAATAGTTCGCGAAGGGCGACGAGAAACTAACTAGAACATGAAGTTATCTGCTGTGCACGGGAAGAAACTCGCATAAGGAAGATATATTGTTTTTTTTGTTTCTTATTAATTTGGGTGAAATTTTGATAGAAGCAAATTCTTGATGTAATTCTGAAAAACTTGTTCATCGCTTACAATTATTTGATTGTAAGTATTTCCTTATTGTTTGCAGCTGGTGGTTCTTGCACTGTACGCCTACTTGTATGGTGAGGTTTATCTCTCCCTGAGTGGACTTGGGCAAAATGTAGCCCGATTCACAAAACCTTGGGGCAACAACCCTAAGCCGGTTGTCATATCAACACAACCTATGTTTCAACTCGGTATTTTGATGGCTTTACCCATGGTTATGGAAATTGGACTAGAAAGGGGCTTTGGAACTGCAGTTGGAGATTTCATAATCATGCAGCTTCATTTGGCAACAGTCTGTTGTAAAGTGGACCCTTCAGATAGAGCGTAAAATACGACAATAATTGAAAGACGGAAAGTAAACGACTCACAGATTTTACGTGGAAAACCCCAAATTAATTTAGGGTGAAAAACCAGGGGCAAGGTAGAAGAATTTCACTATGAGTGTAAAATAGGAATTACAACTCTCCGACTTTTACCGTAGTAAAGTCGCACAAACTCTCTATTTTTACCTCACACTAACAACACTCTTAACCACTCTTTATATATTAATTATTATTATATAAGAGAAGGAGATGTTGAATGGGATGAATCACAAATGCCGTGGGAAGCCTGCTATTTATAGTAGGCTTCCAAACATAAATTGCACCATAATCAGCCGCCCCAATATTGCACCATAATTAATTAAATCAGCCGCCCCAATTCACCGCCCCAACACAGTCTTCTTTATTTTCTCTCTAGGAACAAAACTCCATTATTTTGGGCGAACATTGTTACATGGTGGAGCTAAACACCGCGCCCCTGGCGCTGGGTTTGTCGTGGGAGGTGAGAAATTTGCTGAGAACTACAGAATGTACTCAAGAAGCCATTTCACAAAAGCTTTTGAATTGATGATTCTGCTCGTAGGTTGTCGATGTTATGGTTCACCTACTGGTGGTAACTCTAGGAGTTACCTAACTTTCTCAATGTGGCTTCTTGTTTTCTCGTGATTGTTATGCTCCCTTTATTTTCAATCCTTTTGGATTCAAGTGGCAAAAGATAGTAAACGACTTTGATGATTGGATGAAGTGGATGAGCAATGGTAGTTCGATAGGTGTCCCAGCATCCAAAAGCTGGGAATCGTGGTGGTACGAGGAACATGAGGATCTCCAGCGCACATGATTTCTAAGCCGGCTCTATGAAGTGCTTCTTGCTTTCCGATTCTTTATCCTCCAGTACATGTTTTTTTATCTGTTGAGCGTCACCCGAAACGATAGGAGTATAATGGTGAGCTTCATTTTATTGCCGTTGGAATTTTTCTATTGTTTTTTTCCTGCTTGCACTGATTATTTGGAGTCTAATTCTGTGTTGCGGATATAGGTTTATGTTTGGTCTGGGCTGGTTATTGTTGTCGTCGTGGTCATTCTAAAGGTCAGTCACAACTACTTTCTTTTTATTTCTTCTCTGGAAATCGAAAAATAACCTGTTTGAGTACCACAGAGAGTATCATCCATGGGGAAGAAGTTGGGTTCAGATTCCGCGATGTGGTCCAAACATCGAAAGCTCTTCATCTCTATTGTCTTTGTAACCGTACTTGTAGTCATGGTAGAATTGCTTAAATTCACAGTTGGAGACATTCTCGGCAGTTTACTAGGCTTCTTGTCAGCTGGATGGGCGTTCGTTTTGGTAACTTCACCACGGTCTTGTAGTTGGAATAAGGATAAATCTTCCAAGATTCATTTTCTTAACGATTGATGTGTATGTTTCCTCTGCAGATATCACAAGATTGTCGGCCTATTGTGAAGCCGACAGGAATATGGAGGTCTGTTCGAGCACTCGCACGAGGGTACGACTATATAATGGGATTTCTTGTCTTTGTTCTAGTGGTCATCGTGGCATTTGTGGATTCAATCGTAGATCAGTGGTCATCTTGGCATTTGTGGATTCGATCGTCGTGAGTGAGTTCGAGTTCCTTATTTTTCAGAAGGCCACCAACTCTTTTCTTTTTTCTTCATACATATATATTACGTGATGTGTAGATGATATGATTCCGTTGTAAATGGTATCCTAAAAAAAATCCGCTCCGAATTCTCTTACCGGCTCGATCGTGCTTCCGGTCCTAGGTGGCTGGCTGCCCACATCATACTATGTAGTTAAAGTCGCTTGACTCATTAAGTAGCCTATTTTGGCCCTCATTTTTTCTCTTTCCTTTTTTTTTAATAACATTTCATTATAATTCTAAATTCCTACTCTCCTTTAAATCTATAAATTAAATTGTAAATCACATACAATAGGTAGAATTTCTAAAACATTTTAGATATATTATTTTCTATTATGAATCAAAATATTGTAACAATATCAATTTAAATTACATTTGGTTGCTTTTTTCTAATTCACTGTTGACAAAAAACCTTTAAAAAGTAAGCGTTGAAAAACGAATTCGAAAAAAGAGATTGCTATTCTTCATGATCCAACTCAAAAAGTTTAAGGTCCTGATTAAAATGGTCATAAAAATAGATCTTTCTATCCACCGGTTCAATGAGTGGTTTCCATATTTTGCTTAGGCACTTGAAAAACTATTTTGAAAAGCGTATTAAAAAGTTGAATTTAAATTCTAAAGCATGTTAGAAATTTAAATTTAAATTGAGTTGCATACACTTTAGAAAGAAAAATAAGCATATAGACATCAAATTAATATAAGAAATAAACTCTACATCTTTTTCCTCTTCCTCCTCAATGGCATGGCAATGAGGACAACAAGTCTCCGTTTACATCATTTGGCGCAAAACGGATGGCACGAGATGCAACGGATCCCAAACCTTCGACTCAATTTGGAATGAAACCGAGTTGTCGTCGGTAACAACCTTTGAGGAGTTGTGATTAACATTATTATTAGCAGAACGTGAGATACAAGCCGTAACAACAGACAATTGTTCGTCGGAGGTTGAGTCAAATCCATTAGGGTTTGATAGCTAAAACTGGAATTCGAATAGTAAATCATAACTCAATTATAAACCCTAAATCAATCAATAGAAATGGAATCAATATGAATTGGATATTGCGATTACCACGAAGAAGAAAACCCTAATTCAACAAATAATCATAGAAATAATAAAAAATGGAGAGAACACTTATTCAGCCGGCTCACAAGACAATCAGCCGTAGTTGTCATGGCATTGTTGTGTTGGGTGAGATCCATCTGGAGGCTAAACCCTGGCAACTAACCAGAGCAATTAAAGAAGGTAGTTTAGGGCTTGTTAGAAGAAGAAGAGAGTTTACTGGCTCAACTGAGAGAACTTAGTACTTTCACTAGAATCAATCTAAAGGATTAAGGGATCGCATGCTTCCTTTCATGGATTCGAATCAAAGCCCCTGGTGATCGACCGTGAATTTTGATGATGATAATAAAATGGATTAAATTGCAGAGCGTGATAAGTTCGATCAGTATATAGTTACTAGTACTACTATGAACCGAAGGACGTTGTAATGAAGTTCAACGTAATTAATTACACAAAACATGATAGAATAATATGTTTTACTTAATTGAACAAAATAAAAAAAAATTAAATATATTTTATACACATGGCCGTACATGTGTCAAAATGATGTTATTTTGATAAATTGTTTTGGGAAGAGTGTTATTCTAACAATTAGTTTTGTGCACATGTGGCAAAAAGAGTGTTACGTTGACAAATAGTTCTGAGAATGTGTTATTTTTATAATTCATTCTCATTTTCACTTATATTGTATGAAAATTTAACGTTACAACGAAAAGAAAATAAATGTCTATATATCCTTATCTAACAACAAACTATGCCCAATCGACAAAAGAAAATTAATAAAATTTCTTTTATGTTATTACACGAATATCATTGTTTTAAACATCAGCTCAAATTGTCTTTGACTAAAGTTTACGAGATACATTGTTACAAAAACCGGCAGTATACAGGAACCCGTAAATTTAGAATTACATTATCTAATAAGTCTCAATATATATTTAAGTGTAAATAAATTTTGTTAAATCTTTTCATTTTTTGTTAGGATAGTATTTATCAAGAATTTTGGTTTTGTGTTAGACAAGCGTCCAAGTTTGAATTGAGTTGCCCACAAATTAAGGTTTCTGGTGAGGCTCGTTCGACTTTCTAGTCTCTTGTATCTCAATCACAAATTCTTCTCCTTATTGGTTGATCAACACCTAGATTGGTGCACGCTTTGCTAAAAGTCTAAAACCAATGACCCTAAGGTGTTTCAGTGCAACAATAGTTATAAAGTCTGGTCATTTCCAAGGGCGGAGCCAGGATCTTTTTAGACACCAGACTACAATTAACATAAATATACATATATTAAAATATATCCAATAGAGTAAAAAGTATTTGTCGTCTAGTACAAAATGACAAACAATACATGTATAACAAAGATGTTATCGAAGTTAAACTCTACAACTTTATGGTGAAAAAATCAATAGCACTTGTAAACACGTTATTAGTAATATACATGTTTCTCCTTTAATTAAAATATTTTATCTATAGATCTAGAAGAAAAAACTGTAATAGACATATAAAAGAGATTTAATTATCTTACTTTAAAGCCCAACAAAATAATAGATTTGATTTAAACGCACAAGACCATCACCTACTAGAAAATAAAATTTAACAATAATTTATACACTTCTTGTATATATTAATATGACTTCGTACAACATGGTAAATATGTCCAGATTTGATATTGAAGATGTGAAAGAAAGATGGATGTTGTTTGAAGTGTAAGGAAATTTAAAAATGATTTTTTTCCTTTATTTATTTATTTTATATTTGTTGATGATTGAAATCATTTGGAGATATTAATTTTGTTAGTTATTTGGGCTCCATAAGGAAAGATCTAACAAAAAAGTAAATTTCGCTACCAGTTTTCGAACTCATGACCTAGAAATGCAATGGTAACGCTATTACTGTTGCACAATGACCACAATGTGTCAAATCATTGTCAAGTTGACCGTCAAGTGCCAAAGGGTCAGGCTTGGCGAGAATACTTAATCCGATGGAAGGAATTGACGGAGGCAGAGTCGAGCTAGGAGATCGAGAACGAGTTATGGCCATTTCACGATGAGATATAAGCGATAAAAGGTGAGGCCTTGGCAAGAATACATAATCCAATGGAAGGGATTGCTGGAGGCAGAGGCGAGCTAGGAGATCGAGAACAAGTTATGGTCGTTTTAGGAGAGATTTAAGCGTTTTGAAGTTCCTAGTCGTCAGGGATGTCGCCTATTTGGGGGGGGGGGGAGGATTTCACGGGCGGCCACACTTTTGCCTTATCTAACAAGCAAGAGCCGGCATCATCCAGCCAACAGCGCGCACCATGCAAGCTAGCAGACCAAACAACGCGTGCGCCGCATGTACAAGGGCCCCACACATTGACTGACTGATCCAATAATCAGAGTTCTAGGGTCACCCCGGAAGTTTTTCAACACGTGGACTCTATTTTGTAAATAGGCCACCTCTGGATTCTTTCTTGTATATAATGATGTTAGACTTTTCTAAAACGTGACTAGGATTGGCCAACTCATTTTATTATAAGAAAAGTGTAGAACCTTTCTTTAACCTTTAAGACCGTTATATTTGATTGATCTGTACCATTCATTGAGCTCAACTCATTGCATATATACTACATGACTTCTACATTTTTACACATCCAAAAACTTTTCAGCTCATTTGCATATCTTTCAACAATAGTTTTGTCTATTCTTTCACTAAATCTCTCTCTCTGAGATCCCCTAATTATTTTGTTATTTTTTTTTATAATTACTTGTTACCATTGGATCAAAATCGACACCCTATTGGAGCCCACCCTAACCCTCATGGTGGCTCCGCCCCTGGTCATTTCTCGCATCACGTACAAATAAGTAAAGTTGCTGCTAATTCGTACGTTGCAGGATTGTGGAGAAAACGAGAAAGCATAGGACAAAATAGAGAGACATATATCAATTAAAGGTAATAAAATCATTACAATGTATCGATAAGTTTTGCAAAAAATAAAATATTTCAGATGGAGGATTGTCGAGAACCAATAGAGAATAGTAAAAGAATAAAGAAATGAAAAGTAATAAAATCATACAAGGTATCTAACTTTGCTAAAAAATATACTTCAATTCATGTCCGCCATAAACCGTTTGAAATGTAAGCCTCGGTTAAACTCATTGCTAAACATCAGTCTAGCGTGGGCCTGTGAGACACGTGGTATAAATGCCAAGACGGCCACTTGGAAGAATATGACAAATCCCATCAAGTTGTCATAACCACGAGCAAGGATTTTTACAAAGTCCCGCAAGCCTATGTATGTGGCCGTAGGTTGCCAAGCTTGATCCACCTGCGAAAGAAAAGACAATAAAGCAAATATCATGAGACTAGTTTAAATGCCATCTATAGTACAAAGTTGTAAGTATGGAAAGAATAGTGGTTTTAAGGCTAGTAAGCTAACAAATATGTATGATAATTTGAATCCATCTACCATATATATCAATGTACCTGAAAGTGCAATTACCAAATAGCCCAGTAAGCCTCCTAGTAAGCTAGTAAGCCTCCTAGTAAGCTAACAGTGATGTATGAAACTTTGAATCAATTTACCATATATTATATCAATGTACCTGAAGGTGCAATTACTAAACAAAAGACGCATAATAGGCATCTGCGCCACCACACTCTTGTATTCGGAACTCTCATTAGGTCTTATCTTCATATGGAAATTGTTTCATTTTGTTAGAAAATGAGGTCAACTAAGGGATATAATAAAACAAGGTGATTGGCAGTAGCTTTTAGAGATGTTTAGCCATAAAATAAACCTAGAAATTTAGCCATAAAATAAACTTGATATATTATTTGAGAAATTTAATATATGCTTGCATGCAGGGGCGGAGCCATGATTGTTTCGGACCCCGGGCTGCTATTAACTTATATATATATATATATATATATATATATATATTGTAAAATAGATTGAAGAATATCTAATGTTTAGTACAATATAATAAAAAGTACACGCGAAATAAATATGTTATCGAAGTTAAGCTCTATATTTCCGTGAAGAGTAAAAATGGATCAACGACGCTTGTACACGAGCTGTTAGGATTATATGTGATTCTCCTTTAATTACTATATACATTTATCTATAGAACTAGAACAAAAGAAAACTTTAATAGACGTACAAAAAAACTTTAATAGTCTTACTTTAATGCCCCAACAAATAATAAATTTGATTTGAATGCATAAAAATATCATACTTGAAAAAACAAACATCAAATTTAGTATACTCTTTGTATAATAATACAATTTAGTACACCTTACTAAAAATCTCAAGATTCGGTATTGTTTTGATATTTTAAAGCTGGACGATTTCAAAAAAGAAAGAAAGAAAGAAAGAAGAGAGATTTAAAGCTGGACATTCTTTCTTATATTTCTTGATTTTGTTAGTTATTTGGACTTTTTAAAGAAAAATTTAGGAAAAAAAGTAATTAGTGGTGAATTGAAATTTTATTTGGAGATATTGTTTTAATAGTCATTTCATTTGGACTTTTCAAGAAAACCAAATGTAAATGAAACAACAACTAACCAATTGAGATTTCATTTGGTGATATTGATTTTTAGAAAACTAAATAAAAAATATAATAGAAATAATGATATGAACTTTAAGGAAAAGTCAATATTATAAAAGAAAACAACTACTCCAGCCTAGATTCGAACCATAGACCTATGCAAGAGTAAAGCATTACCACCGCATCAAAACTACTTTAACGTTCGATTCCCTGGCACTTTGTATTTGTATGTGATCTAGAGGCTTTTTTTTTGTTTTTTTAAGATACCTATTTAGGCGGCGGCAAAAATCGACCTCGAGCTGGAGCCTACTCAAGCCCCCTTGGTGGCGCCGCCCCTGCTTGCATGCCTAGTAAAATATCTTTAGAAGAAATATTGGAGCATTTCGATAATAACAATAAAGTCATACTCACCTGTATGCCCATATCATTCTTTGCGAAATTAAACTGACAAGCAATCCCGTATTGGTAAATGAAGAAGCGTAGATTGATCAGTATTTCACATATTTTGTCGAACACGCCAGCGCCCTAGAGATGTTGTTCGTCATCCCACCATGATTCCCAGCTCTTGGACACAAGCGCTCTGCCCTTGGAAGGGTTATTCTCATATACATAAGGGTGGTTCATCCAACGACGCGAGTCTTCAAAGTCTCGTAAAATCTCATCCCAATGAAATCCACAAGGATTGAATAGAAATGGCACAAACGTCCAGGACAACACCATCAACCACATCGAGAATGTTACAATTAAGTAATTTTTGTAATAACATGTTACAAACGGCACCAGAGGTCGCTGAACAAACGATATCGTGTTGCTATTTTTGGTATTTTCGAATAATATTGATAACAAAGAGAAAGAGAAGAGCTGGGGGGGGGGGGGGGGGGGGAGAGTTCAGCTTGAAGAGGGAGAGAGAGTTTAGAAAAAAATGCTTTTGTAATTTCATTCATAATAATATCACTAAGGATCTGTGAACAATAATATAGACTCATCACATTAGCCTCATGTGCTACATGACAAAATAGACTAACCGAGTGAAAAATTAGAGAAACGTAAGACTAATAACGAAAGCAGACATAAAGGAAAATGCGATTAAATGAAACGGCATCGTTACTGCTTCTTCAAATTAGAAAACACGTCCCTTTCTCCCAAAACACTTCCTCGTGCGAGCCACATAAAGGCCATTTATAACATTACTCTCTTCTTTCTGGAGGCTTGCCTTTATGCCTCTAAGTCCATGAACTCCTTTACTATAGTTGTTTACCGTCAACAAAAGCAAGATGTTTAATATGGTGGTCAAGGTAAGCACACATATTGCATGATATCCTGTTAGCAGCCATGAAATATTCCTTGTTGCATTATTGTAATTGGTGCTATTAACTTGAGCATATACATCCGAAAGCTTTGAGTTGCCATCCGCTCTAATCAATATATGTGGTTGAGCTTGAGCAATTCTCACATGAAAGTAACAACATTTGTGTAGTTAGAGCTTGACAGACTATGAAGTATTTCAGCTTTTCTAGTGTAGTTGGCGCCAACATTATATAAAATCCAAGGAACTCCAGCAAACCATATGTCTTTAGGAATAGATATACTTGACTTGTCAATATTACAAACAATTACCAGAATCCAAGTAATCTTTCCAGGGCCAGCAACACTTTCCTTCCTTCCATGATCACAAAAAAGTTGCGCCACATATGCATCATAATAATCTTCTTGCGGTAGGACTACACTATCATGCCTCCAGATTGCTTCATCAGAACCCATCAACAGATTAAGGTCTCGAACTGCCATTACAGTATCTAAGGCGTCCAAATTAACCTCGCAATTCATAGGGAACTCAACAATTTGCGTCGTTGTGTCAATACAACCATGGAAAGTGTTGTCTATTCTATTCCCCTAGTAAACCAATGAGAGCAATGAGAGGTTCTTACAACCAACTCCCATATTAAGTTAAGTAACCAAAATACAACACCACCATTTGAACTTGTGCATATTTTACACTCTTGGTTATTTTGTTGAGATCCATTGCCATATCAAAAATAAAAATGTTATGAGCAATGCTATTCTAAAGATTTGAAACACAAGGTGCTACAATTATGATTCTGCCACACATAATGATGGTATCTTTACCTCGTTCAAAATAACTCCACTCGTTCGACACATCACAGAATAATAAGGACTTCACATCAAGCCCATAAGTTTTAGCAACTAACCAGCCTATCCCTTTATCAAACTCACAAATCATGTCCTCGAGTGCAAATTCCCATGTTGCAATATTATGAAACCCATCATGCACTTCTTACCCCTTTCAAAGTAATTCCATCTATACAACATATCATTCAAAAACAAAGAGTTTAATCCATAAAAGTCACAAGGTTTAGCAACCCATCAGCCTATGCAAGCTCCCCAATAAGATCCAAGATCCCAACGGCCCTTTAAAAGCCATTTGCTGGAAGATGAATTAAACAATTTGACTGATCTATTGATCAATGGTTCTGGAATCGCAAACCAACTCCAATCTCCAATCAACCATTCACAATAATAGGCATCAACACTTATAAGTTGCTCCTCAAGTTCTCAGTACATCAACTCAACAACGTTCACTTGTTCAAGAGATGATTCGTGTTGCTTAACGAAATGAAGTACGGCTGAAATCTGCAACGCTTCCTCAAGTACTCCACAAGCTTCAAGTACATTCTCTTCTAGTATTTGACTTGTAACATCTAGAGCTTCATTCTCACAAGACTCCTCAAACAGTCTACAAATGTCAAGTGAATCAGCAACATTCACACATTTCTCCACAAGAGTGAACCAGAATAAGTCACCAACACTCAAATGTTCAAGATATCCAATATCGACAAAACATGAGTCGTGAATCTTAACAACACGTCCACCGGGGTCAAACAAATGCGTATAGCCTAAAGGTAGTTTACCTCTATGTTTTATCATCTGGTTATTAAGTCCAACCACAATATGATTGCCGAGTGAATTCTCCACTGCCATTTCCTTCACAGTTATTTCATGAAACAACTTGTATATTTCATAAACCTCAACATATTTTGCGATTTTACTTTGAGGCATTTCTTCGAACAGCTGGTAGATGCAGAATGAATCATCTTCCCATTCTTCATTTAGGAAATCAGAAACATTACCATCAAGTCTGTTTTTCTTTTGAAGCATTTTGTCAAACAGTTCAGAGATGCCAAATGAAACTTCGGCGAGCTCGTCTCTAACATCACGAACTATGATGTTCAGCGGCATTTCATCAAACATGTTGTACACGTTAGGTACATCATTTTCAACTCCGGCCTTTCATCGAACAGTTGGTAGATGTAAAAGTCATCTTCCAGCTCCTCACCCTTTGATTCATTTTGGATCAGCTTGGCTTCATCCCTAGCATCTCTAAAACCTCTCAAGGATTTGCCATATGATTTGATGTCTTGTCCATACCTTTCAAGTGTATGTCCATATTGATGACACGTCTCCACCATCTTGTCGAGCTTTAAAGAAAGTGCTTGAAGAAGATGATTCAAGGACCCCGACTCAATTTTTGCGGGTTCACTGTTGGTTTCCACTGTTCCGATCAGAGTACGCCAGGACAACGACTCTGATACCATTGTTACGAACGGCACCGGAGATCGCCGAACAAACGGCATCATGTTGCTATTTTTGGTATTTTCGAATAATATTGATAACAAAGAGAAAGAGAAGAGCTGATGAGGTAAGAGATTCAGCTTGAAGAAGGAGAGAGTTTAGAAATAATATTTTTTGTAATTTCATTCATAATAATATCACTAAGGATCTGTGAACAGTAATATAGACTCCTCACATTGGCCTCATCTGCTACAGGTGAAAAATTAGAGAAACGTAAGACTAATAACGAAAGCGAAAATAAAGGAAAATACGATTAAATGAAATGGCGTCGTTGTCGCTTCTTCGAATTAGAAAACACGGCTCTTTCTCCCGAAACACTTCCTCGTGCGAACCACATAAAAGCCATTTATAACATAGCCATCCGCTGAGCCGTAGTAATGGTAAAGCATAAGAAGATTGGCCAACCCCAGGGCTTACGTGAAATGGCTTCTCGAGTATAGTCGGTAGTTTTCTGCAAATCTTTCGTGACTCAAAACAAAACCTCGACCCGTTCCCCGATATTTAGCTCTCCCGTGTAACATTGTCCAGCCAAAGTAATGGAATCTTGTTCCAAGGGAAAACGAAAAGAAGACCATCGCGAGGCGAGCCATCATATGTACCAAGCTGCATGTCGCAGTCCAGAACCCCCACTCGAGTACGAGTTCGAAGAACATGGGTAACACAGTTACAATTGATAACTGAATCAGACAATTGTTTGCAAGTAAAGCCGCTATATCGGTGTTTCCTTTAGCTATAATAGTCTGCTCCTGTTCACTCAGTACAAGATAAAGTTTTCCATACCGGGATACATACACGGCGAGAGCATCTGCATCAAGAAACAAATGGATTAGAACAACTTTTTGTAATTATCTTCATAGATTCGTTTCTTAAATATCCTAGTTTACAACATTAATAATTATAAATAAGACAACTTACCATTGAGCTCACGTAAAAACCAGTTGTTGTAAAGTAACAAGACAACATTATGAAGAAATCATAATTGTGTCCCAATCTGTATATATCACGACTCAGTGTCTGTTCCCCGTTACCACATGCAACTTTGGCTTCAAATACAGATATTTGGTTCAAAGCCACATCACGTCCTTTCCCAACTTGAATATATTCGTGGTGAGTGACATTTCCACCTCTCAGGGTTGAATTAAAACCTTCAAACCGCATCACTTTTTCAGAATGTGCATCTAAGTTAATTATGTTTAGGAGTAGTTTAAATCATATATATAATAAGGTCGGTTACAAGCGCGGTACACCAAGTCTATCACTAAAGTAGATCTACTTAAACTATACTATTTTGGAGTAAGCTTGGTCCGAAACACCTCGAACTGACATTAGATGCAATGGCGGATATCGAATGTATATCGGCGATAACGTCGAAGGCTATATCGGGAATGATATCACAAGCCTTCCACGTCGGGGATGATCTACTGCTGACGTCGAGGGTGATGTCGAGTATGATGTCGGATGGTAGGTTGGTGATATATATCGAATGTTATGTCGAGCTCTATATCGGGTATGTTCGATATAGGTGTACAATAATTGCGAATAATTAAAGCTTACATTGATTACTGGGACGCGGGTATTTATAGACCTTGAGACGCGGGGACCATTCACGTGATAAACACGTGAGATGTACTATATCGAATGTCATATTCAATATGTATGTCGGGGATGTTCCTCGACATAGGAAATACCCATATCATGTAGTCTTCCAATTTGAGAATTATTATCCGAGGATTATAATTTGTAAATTAAATTTAAGTTTTTGAATTACCAGTACCTCTCGTCCCACCAATTCAAATGACGGAAGGACATGGAGCATAACGTATGGGGTTTGCCCATATCGCCTGAGGTGAAAAAGTATAAGACGACTATAAGTTATGAGGACATGGTGTCCCGTGTCCCTCATTACCCTGGCTTTTATTCTGCCACGTATCATGTGGATACCGGGTATAAGATAAGGTTTCTTGAGGAGAATGAGAGAATGCATAGGCCGCCGCGGGGTTCCATCACCGTCCATGCAAAGCATTTTGCCAATGGTTTGCAGTTCCCTATCGATCTCACCATTGCTGCCATTCTGCATAGTATTGGGATTTACCTCGGACAACTTTCGCCCAACTCTTTTGGTGCCATCGTGGCCTTTGTTTGTGTTATGAAGGCCCTCGGTGTGCCCCATGGAGTGAACGAGTTTTGGAATCTCTTCTCCGGTATCACCATAAGAAGGGTGGTGATAATGGTTTTTTCTTCATCCGAGCGTATTCTGGGCGCAAATTTCTGCATGGAGGTGAGTCTAGCTATGGCTTTGGCAATAAGAGCGAATACTTCTAAATAGATGAGCAAACTAATGGGGAGTTCGACGCTCTTCCTCGATAGTGGTCTACGTTAAAGAAGTATCGAGGCCTTCTGGTATCAGCACTCCCCAATGAGCGGCCGATTTTCTGGGTAATTTCTTAGCTCATCCGTATGACCTCACGATGCTTTGTGATGAAGACGTGCTTAGCGCAAGCGGCCTTTCTCCTATGCCCTATCGAGGCTCTTTTGACCTTGGTATGCTTCACTCCTCCTTTTAGTTGGATGGTTTTATGTTTGTGTTCTGTTTTGATGACACTTATCCTGTCTGTTTGTAGCGGCCCTTGTGATGCATCAGAGATTGGATTTGATTGCGCAACGTGACATTGTCTAAAGGTAAGAGGCCTGGGGTGATGCAAAACTTCCCATGATTCACAAAAAATGGGGGAGGGAGGGCCATCGCCTTAAGGAGAAGTTGGGTGTATCTTCACAAGGCTAAGAACACCCATAGGACGTGATACCGGGAGGCGGCGCGCCTACTCAAGGTGGGACTGGTGCGAGGTCTAGTAGGAGCCAAGCTCCGGGGGTTTCAAGAGCTAACTCTTTCCCCCATAAGAGGAAACAGACCGAAGACAGTAGTTCTCCTATTGGACATAACTCTCTATTCCAATTGGTATGTGTGTTGTAATCCCTTTTTATTTAGTTATAGGGATGATATTTTTTGGAGGTACTTACCTGGTATTTGTTAAATTACCGAGTTGTTTCTATATTTTAGGTCGGAAAGTTCCTTGTTGGTTTCTTGAGTACGGCGAGTGATAATAATGTTGCTTAAGTGGAGTCTATCTCATGGGCAATCGTTGTCCTTGAGAGCCTGACAAATTATGATTCTGTCGTGACTAACAAATTAGTGGTCGAGCAGGACGAGGCCATGAGTATCCTTGGCTCCAGCGAAGCAAACGTGGAGCTTCTCCTCAAGCAAAATCAGGAGTGGGGAGCCGCTCTCGATCAGGCTAACGTGTCTCTCGCTGTAGAGAGGGAGAGACATGAAAATGTCGAGGCAGAGCTGTGTCAGGTGCGAGAACAGTTGGCTCTTGCTGAGAGGGCTAATCGATGCTGAGAGTTCTCTCGAGAGCAGAAGGTTGGTAATGCCAAGGCTTTCCTATTGAGTGAGACCTTCAAGGAGATGTGCGCCGAGCGTGGAGTGCAAGAGAGGGAAGAAGCCAAGGCCTCCATCATTGGTCAGACCCGTCTTTTTGGCGGTTTTAAGGATGATTTCAATCCTAGGCCGCTAAACCCTTTATTGGGCCCGGATGAGAAATTTTCGAAAGATTCTGAAGCTGAGGTTGACGAGGATCCGGTAGGATGGGGAAATTCTAAATCAGAAGAGCCTTGTGTTAATCTATATGAAGGGTGCTCTTAAGTACCCCGGCTGAGAGGTGTATCACTTGTTAGAATAATTTTCGTCCTTAGCGGTTGTGTATATAGCTCTTGTGCTTTTTGTACTTGCTGAGTTTATTTTGAGATGGTTATTTCCTCCTCTATTTCCAGGGGATTAAACACTGACTTGTGCATGTTGTTGACTTGTGTCATTATTGTTTTGAAAAAATGTTGTTAGTTTAGAGTTTCGCTCTTTTGATCCGCGTCGGTATAACTATTATTATCTCTCGGGTTGTGCGGAGCTTGCTTTTTTTCGGGTGCTTACCCCCTATCTAGGTAGATAATAGAACTATTGCATTGCATTTGTAGCTGTTCTGTATGCTGGGTTCTCTCCTCCCTATCTCGTTGGATTAAGGAGTTATCCCATGGTATTTGTCGTTGTTCTGTATGCCGGGTTCTCTCCTCCCTATCTCGATGGATAGGGGAGTTATCTCATGGCATTTGTTGTTGTTCTGTATGACGGGTTCTCTCTTCACTATCTTGATGGTGAAAGTGCAAGGTATTGTAGAATCAATGTTATGCAATGTCGGGACAACATTGAGGATAACATTGAAACCAAAGAGTCTGTGCGAAAACTGTTATTTAACTGCTAAATTTAAGTTTTGCCTTTATTCACTTATTAATCAAGTTCCACGGTTTTAGTTGTTTATGTTTATGTCTAGAAAGATATCTTAATCATAAGGAAGAGATATGGAAGATTCCTTACTTGAAGTTTCCATAATTCAAGTTAAGTTGAATAGTCAACTCAACACAGTTTGCAAAGAAGGAAACAAATTGGAGTTCCACTGCAACTTGGATTCTTTCCAGGAGTACTCTGAATTGAAGAAGGTTTGTTACCTTATTAGAGCTGTAATAAAGGGAACACTTATTCAAGAAAGAGACCGAGTTCACAAGGATGTCTAAATTCAACAAGAAAACAACAAGAGTTACCAAAACTGTGAACAACACACCTTGGGGTGCAAGTTTCAAGAAACCTATATATAGGTGTGAAGTTCATCAATATGATTACAAGACAATAGTTCTAAATAATCCAAGAGATTAATTCTTTGTATTGTCTTCGTCTTTGCGAAGTTTTTGTATCAACTACTTTAAGTCTAGTTCTTAGAAGTTAAGTAGTTCGTGCTTGTCTGCTTCGTTGAGTCCGATCAACAAAGAGCGTGAGTGAATTGTTGTGAGGAACGTTTTGTTAAAAAAATTATTGGTTATTTTGCCTAAGGCTAGGAAGTTTTTAATAATATTGAAAACTTCTGAAAATTACATCTTCTTGCGTTCTTTATTTCCGCTGCATATTACTATAATCAAGAAGATCATAATAGAGTTTAACCAACGCCAGCTTAACTCTCAAAGTTGTTGTGTCAATCCACGATCCAACAATTTCAATTGGCGTTAGAGCCAAACACCGACTACACTGGTGGTTTGGAGGTGATACAACACAATGGACAGTGTCAATCCTAATGCCAATAGGATTTCGGTTTTGGATGGCTCCAATTATGCATACTAGAAGATCATGATCAGGTCTCACATCAAAGCTATTGATATTCGAGCATGGCAATCTGTGATCAATGGATACACTCTTCCAACATTACAAAGAGATGGTGAAGGTGATCTAGTACCAAAACCAGAAGCAGATTGGATAGCAGCAGAGGTAAGTCTATATAACTCTAATGAAAAGGCTCTTGATGCTGTTTTTAGTTGGGTTAATCATCACATGTTCAAGTTAATCCATAATTGTACAAAAGCCAAACATGCTTGGGATGTACTTGAATTGCATTGTGAAGGAGATTCTGCTGTTAAAGATTCTAAACATAGGCAACTGCTTTAGCAATTTGAAAAACTTGAGATGGGTGAAGATGAGAGTGTTGATAGTTATTTTGAGAAAATTCTTGATATTGCTAACCAATGTGAAAATCTAGGTTTTGCTATAACTAATCAAGAGATGGTTTATAAAGCAATGAGATCACTGTCATCTAAATTTGCTCTCAAGAAAATTGCAATGGGTGAATCTAGGAACCTTGCTAATCTACAGTTTTAAGTCTTGATGAATACTCTTAGAGAATTTGAGATGGAGCTTGCCTCACAACCTAGCAAACATAGTGCTATTGCTTTAAGAGGATCAAGTCTTGATAATGAAAGTGATGATGAATGTGAATTAATTTCTTCAAACTATGGTAAAATTACTAAGAAATTCAATAAGCTAAAATTTAAAGGAAAAGGCAAAGAAAAGAATCTTAGTAATAGTTCTCCAGGTTATAAGAAATTACCTCCTAAGGTTGTGAAGTACATGGCATCAAAACCTACTCCTTTAGAAGCTGATAAGTTAAAAGATGTTCAATGTTTTGAATGTAAAGGATATGGTCATATGGCTAATGAATGTGCTAACACTTAGAAAAATAGGAAATTATCATTGGGTTTGTGTAGATGATTTCAATGAAGATGACTTTAGTTCTGGAGAAGCTGAATAACAATCAAAAGAGATTCACACTGCTGCGCTACTCACTCAGATTGACTGGACACCAGAAGACTCCCTGAACTGCCTCGGATCTCAATGTTACCCCAACATTCAGGATCCAACATCAGAACAGGAGACCTTCTTCGCAGATTGGGATGAATATGATGCTAATATTGAACCTAATCTTGTGTCTAACAATGATGAATCTAACTTTGATTGTTTTCATGGCTCAGTGAATCTAGATGAAGAATATTTCTTTGAAGGTGAAATGTCTGAGGATGAAATCATTGAAGATCTGAAGTCTCTCTACCACAAACTGCTGCTTGAGAATCACAAACTCATCAAGAGCAACAAAAGCCTGAAGGAAGAGATTGGATGCATGAAGGAGATGCTGAAACTGTATGAGAAAGACTTTGACAAAACTGAGGCTGAACTGAAGGAGGTAAAGGTAAAATTTAATAAAGCTGAACAAACCATTGTCAAATGGAACTCATCTTCTTATAAGCTTGATGAGATGCTGAGTATGAGAAATCAAGGTAAAAGTGGTTTGGGCTATGTTGAGAAACCTCCCCCTGAAGATGTTAATTCTGTCTATTTGAAAGCTGGTTTTATCAAGGAAAGTAATAGCTTGAGTCGTGAAATCACTTTCAACACTGTGAAAAAGCCTACTTTTATCTGTCAATAGTGTATTCAACCTGGTCACATTAAGCCTTATTGTAAAAAATATAAAAGTGTGATTGAGAAGAAAATAGTAATTAATAGCAGGACCAATGTTAGGAGAACCTCTGATCTGAATGTTATCCCAACATTAGGTAACAAAGCTGAAGGACATAGAAGTAGAACTTGGATTGAAAAGATAAAAACTCCTAAGGTTAAAATTGTTTGCAATGTTGTCTTTTCTGTTGTTTACTCTAACCTTGTAGGTAAGTGGTATTTTGACAGTGGATGTTCAAGGCACATGACTGGAAACATTGACAACCTGAAAGATGTAACCCCTTTGACTGTTGGAACAGTTACCTATGGAGGAGGCACCAGAGGGAAAATCATTGGAAAATGAGTATTGGATGTTGAAGGATTTTCACCACTCAAGGATGTGTTGTTGGTTGAGGGATTGAAAGAGAATTTAATTAGAATAAGTCAACTAACTTGCTAGTTACTTTTGATAAAAGTTCATGTGATGTGTTTAATAGTGACAATGTATGTGTCATGACAGGTACAAGATCAAAGGATAACTGCTATCTTGCTCAAGATGAAGCTGAATGCTACCATGCCAAGGTAGATGAATCTGTCATGTGGCAAAAGAAGTTAGGACATGTGCACTATAGAAATCTGGAGAAACTACAGAAGTTTGAGGCTGTAAGAGGTCTGCCTAAGTTGACTAGTCCAGGTAAAATTGTTTGTGAAGGCTGCCTGAAAGGTAAACAAACAAAAGTTGTTCATAATTCACTCCAGGTACATAGTACTAACCCTAGAACTAATAAGTGCTTTGAATTGCTACATATGGATCTCATGGGTCCTATTGAGGTTAGTAGCCTGAATGGTAAGAAGTATACTTTTGTTATTGTTGATGATTTTTCAAGATATACATGGATTAAGTTTTTGAAAGAAAAATCAGAAGCATTCAACACATTCAAGATTTTGCATGCTAGTATTAAAAATCTGTATGGCACTTCTGTAGGAAGAATTAGGTATGACCATGGAAAAGAGTTTGAAAATGTAAACTTTGCTAATTTTTGTGAAACTAAAGGCATTTTCCGTGAGTTCTCTGCACCTAAGACACCTCAGCAAAACGGGATTGCTGAGAGGAAGAATAGAACACTTGAAGAGATGGCTAGAGTAATGTTGAATTCTAGAAACTTATCTAAGAAACTCTGGGCTGAAGCTTTGAATACTGCATGTCATATTAGTATTAGAGTATATCTTAGACCTGGTACTACTATGACACCTTATGAAATCTTGAAGGGTTCAAAACCAACAGGTGCACACTTTCATGAGTTTGGTATTAACTGCTATTTGCTAAAAGATAGAGATTATTTGAGCAAATTTGATCCCAAAGGTGAAAAGTGTATATCTGTTGGATATTCTCCTAATATTGCTGCTTTCAGGGTCTACAATCCAAGATTGCATACTGTACAAGAATCAGTTAATGTCATTTTTGATGAGTTAACTGTTTCTGCAGGTACTGAAGAAGTCATTGTTTCAGATGTTGCTCCAACATTGGACCCAACATTGAACACAGAAGCTGGAGATGCTGAACTGGAAACTGGAACAAATGTTGACTTAACACTAGAAACCCCCAATGTTAGGCCAACGTTTGTACTGTCAAATTCTGAAGATGAAATAGTTCCTGAATCCAGAAGATCCTTCTGCTAGGATACAAAGAGATCATCCAGCCATTCAAGTAATTGGACAAATTACTGAAAGGGTAAGAACACGCAACAAAGAAAGGATAAATTACAAGGATATGGTAAGGTTGTGTGTTTCTATGTCTTCTTCACGTACTGTTGAAAATGCATCTTGTTTTGTTTCCACCATTGAACCTAAGAATGTAACTGAAGCTCTTAAAGATAGTTACTGGATTAATGCCATGCAGAGGAACTCTTACAATTCACCAAAAAAAGAGTTTGGAATCTAGTGCCTAGGCCTTCACATGTGAATGTAATATGTACAAAATGGGTTTTCAAAAATAAAACTGATGAGAATGGTGTAATTATGAGGAACAAAGCTAGGTTGGCTGCACAAGGTTATACTCGGGTAGAAGGTATATATTTTGATGACACTTTTGCTCCAGTAGCTAGGATAGAATCAATTAGATTACTTCTTGCTATTGCTTGCTGTCTTAATATTAAACTTTACCAAATGGATGTTAAAGGTGCCTTTCTGAATTCTTTAATTGACAAAGAGGTTTATGTAGAACAACCTAAAGGCTTTGCTGACCCTAAACTTCCTGACCATGTGTACAAACTTGAGAAGGCTTTGTATGACTTAAAACAGGCTCCTAGAGCTTGGTATGAGGGGCTAACTAATTTTATGTTAGGTCTACGTTTCAATAGAGGAGATGGAGACAGAACATTGTTTATCCTGAGAAAAAGCTCTGATATCTGTATTGCTCAAATTTATGTGGATGATATAGTATTTGGCTCTACTAACAAATCTACTTTAGACAAGTTTGTTGAGTCTATGAAAGGAACATTTGAGATGAGCATGATTGGTGAGCTTAACTACTTTCTGGGATTATAAGTCACGCAGCCGGAGAATGGTATCTTCTTGAACGAGGAGAATTATGCAAGGAATCTAGTGAAGAGATTTGAGCTAAAAGAGTCCAAGCCTTGCAAAATTCCTTTGTCTTCTTCAGTGAAGATAACAAAAGATGGCACTGGCAGCAATGTTGACCCAACATTGTACAGATCCACGATTGGTAGTTTGATATATCTCTCTGCCTCTAGACCTGATATCATGTTTTCGGTATGTGTTTGTGCTAGGTACCAAGCTGAGCCAAGGCAATCTCACTTGATTGCTGTGAAGAGGATTCTTAGATATATATGTGGAACTTCACCTTTAGGCATTTGGTATTATTATGACACTAACCCTAACTTGGTTGGTTTTAGTGACTTTGACTGGGCAGGTGATGTGGATGACATGAAATCCACAAGTGGGGGCTGTTTTAATTTGGAGAATAATTTGGTCTCCTGGTATAGCAAGAAACAGAACTGTGTTTCATTATCAACAGCTGAATCAGAATATGTTGTTGCTAGCAGCTGTGTTACCCAACTTGTATGGCTCAAACACATGCTTTCAGATTATGGGTTAGATAGTGATACACTTCTCATGTTCTGTGACAATCTAAGTGCCATAAGTATATCTAGGAATCCTGCCCAACATTCTAGAACTAAGAATATAGACATAAGGCACCATTTCCTGAGAGATATGGTAGAGGAAAAATGATCAACATTGAACATATTGAGACAACAAATCAGCTTGCTGATATGTTTACAAAACCTTTAGATAGTGAGATATTCTTCAGCTTGAGGAAATCTCTTGGCATGTGTAATATGTGAGAATGTTGAGGAAACCAGTGTTGATATAACACCACTATCTAGCACTGGTATATTGGTTGTGGTGTAGTAGGTATTCTGTTGTTTTCCTTTGTTGAATTTATTTCCTTGTGAGTCTCATTTAATCCTTGTTTTGTCATATTTGGTTTGTGTGGTTGAACTCTTTGATTAACAACTCTTTCTAGTTATCAGTTTCACATCATTGTTTTGAAAAAGTAATAAAACTCTTCTGTTTGTCTGAGGTTGTGATAGCCTAACATATGGAGAAGCTAGGGTACACAAAGTTCACTACTTTGATGTCTATTCAGTTGTGTCTTATTCATATGAAAGGTGCACATGACATTTGGAGAAGCTGGGGTACATGATGTTGACAGCTTCAGTGTTACTCAGTTGTGCTTATGTACATATTTCTGTTTGTTTGGCCAAGGAACACATAAGGGTGATCCTTTCTACTAGGGTGTTTGTGGTTTGGATCTTTTACATTTAGTAGCACTGATCACTTGGTGAATTCTCTTGAATGCAGGTTGGTAAACAAGTATGTGTAAGGAATTGGAGTGTTGGGGTGCATGATAAATGAATTGCCAACTTCAAGGCCTTTGTACTTGGCTAACTTGATGTTGTTGATGTTGTTACTGGGGTGTGTGGAGTTCAGAATGCCCTCATTCAGTAGTGACATTAGCTTTGTGTTTAGCAACCTTCAGTTTTTAGTTCAGATGAGTTATGAAAATAATAAAGATTATAAAGAGATGTGAACTGTGCTGTTTGAGAAGTTCTTCATAAGTGTTTACCATCTGCCTATTTGACATTATATTCTAGCATTCATGTAGAACTGCATTGTTTTCTTTCTTATTATTGAGTTGTGTCGGTTTAGGCTTAGTGGGAGTATAATTCATGTGTTGAGCATACACTTTGGGTGATATATTGCAGGTGACACACGTTTCTGTGACTTTCTATGCTGTGGAAGTGAATTTTTCCTTTAATTCATAACTGCTTATCTCTGTGTGTTTCTTGTTATCTATGTTGCTTACTCATGATTTTGGTCTGAACATTATGTTTGAGGTACTACTTGCTATATTGGTTAAGTTTCAGATGTATTTTTGGATGTATCTCAAGCTCTCACATGATTTTGCCTTGGTGAAGCATGTACCTCCACCTTCTAGTTTGAATGTTATCCCAACATTGTGCACTGTCGCAGGCCACCATTGAAAATAGGAACTTATAAGTTTTCAGATTTATGAAAACCGCTCTGGTTAATTGTTACTTACACATTGACACGTGTGCGCGGGAAAACATAGTGGGATGATTTTAATTGGTTAAGAATCAATAACTACCCACTAACATTCACTCTCTCTCCACTACTCACGATTATATTAGGAATCATAACCCTAATTTCATATTTGTGCTTAAAATTTATGCAATTTTACTCTCTATTCTCAAAATTCTCTCAATTTTTCTCTGCAAATCACTCTTTCTAACAATGGCGAGCAAGTCTTCTATGGATACTCTTGTAGATGTTGCTCTAAGCAGTGAACCTACAGCTGCGTGCACTCACTCTCACACTCAAGGTGATGCTGCAAAATCTAAGGATGCTCAAGTTGTTGCTAAAAGAAAGGTGATTCCCTACGTACGACGAGGAAAGAAATCCAAACACGGAGAATCGACTTCGAATGTTGAGCCAACAGCTGAGTTAACCACTCCAATCATCAATGAACCTGAAATTGAGGTAAATATGGCTGATCCTAACCCTGAGATTAATGTTGATATATCTGTTGAGGGGGAGGTTGCTGAATCTGTGGATAAATTGGTGAAGAAGTAGGTTAGGGCTCAAAAGAAAAAGAGCAAGGGTACTGGTGAGAAGTCTATTGGTGGTCGGAAAATGTCTGAGATTGCCAAGAAACGTGTTGAGGCCAGAAAAAGGCAAGTTGAAAGGTTAGCTAAGAAAAGAGCTACTGAAGCTGAGAAAAAAGCTGAAGAAGAGAAAGAATATGTTGCTGCTGCTGCTGAGAGAAAGAGGAAAGGGAAGCAGGTTTTGGAAGAGGAAATTGATGTTGTGGATGTTCAGGATGAAGTGGAAGAGGAGGAGAAAGAAGAGGAGAAGACTGGTGAAGAAGAGCTGGATGTTGCTGCTGATGTTAAGGTAACATCAGGGACAAAAGAATACTCTGATGGACTGTATGTGATTTACCCTGAAGATGAGGAGGACTACTTTTCCCTCTAATATCTTACCAAAGATTTGGAGAATAAGTGGGATTCTTTCAAGAAAAGGGAAATTCACCTTGAAAGAGCTGTAGAGATGGCCAACTGTAAAGAACACAAAGTGATGGATTTGCTTGAAGCAAGAGGGATTCATCACTTTGTAATGGAGTTGAATGATTATGCTCCTGAGATTGTTATGGAATTCTACCTGAATCTCTCCAAGTGGATAAGAGATTACAGATCTCCAAAATATGGAAAAGCTTGGCTGATGGGGAGAGTCTTCAATATTGAACCCTACACCATCAATAAGATCTGTGGATTTCCGCTTACTGAAGAATCTGAGGACCCCTACTACAATGATGTGATTGAAGATTTAACAGGAGGGTTGGTCAAAGTCTGGAAAGATGCTCCGCCAACTACAAAACTCACTTCCCTTAGTGCTTGTCTGCATAAGATTGCATGCTTCAACTGGCTGCCAAGTAAGAATGTTACTGTACTAACTGAGGAATCAACAATCTTAGTGTACAAAATCAAGAATGGGCTAGCTGTGAATATGGGAGAGAGGATTTTGAAGTCAATGTCTGAAGTTGCTGGAAGGAAGAATGGCATGCTGCCTTTTCCCTCACTCATTTGCAAAATCCTTATTAATCAAGGATTGAAGACAAGTGCCACTGTGGGCTGAATGAAGAATGAATCTGAACTTACAATTCTCCCAAGCTACTTTTCTGGTTCAAGAGTGAGAGATCTTCCATGGAACCCAAAAGGAGTGGTAAGACGAAGCAAAGAGAAGAGAAGGCTCATGAGTTTGCTGGAACTTCAGTGCCTATGTCCAAAAAGGAAGATTGCATGGTCATAACCTCAACTTTTGTGGATCCTCTGCTGAATTGGTTCAGGGGGCACATTGGTGACACTCAGGGGGAGATTGAGGATAAGAAGGAACATCTCGAAGAGCTAGAAAGCTTGGTGAAAAATTTAGAGAAACTCCCTTCTTCACAAAAAATGGGAGAGTAGTTCCAATTTTTATTTCATGTTTCTTAAAACTGCTGTTATGTTTGTGTTGCTGGTACATTATCTCTATGTGGTTTGATTTGATCAAGGAACATGTCCTTATTATCTAGCTATGGTCTATAACTCTAAGTATGGCTACTGTTTGAACTGCTCTGACTTCTGTTGCTTATGAAAGCAAATTTTGAACTATTTTTCTATTTAACCTTTTATGCAGGAAACTCACTCGTTTCAATGTTGAGACAACATTGATGAATGTTGAAGTCTGAACATGTCTTGATGTAGTGATGACCTTAATACTTGTATTTGTTATTTTAACTTTGAATATGTCAGTTTGCATTGAGAGGGAGCAGTTTAGTAGTTTTAATTTGTTTCTTGTTGATTCTAACTTTCTGGATATAAGACTTGATTGGAACATGTGTTGGTTTTCTGAAGAAAGGCAAAAAGGAGGAGATTGAAAGTGCAAGGTATTCTGGAATCAATGTTATGCGATGTTGGGACAACATTGAGGATAACATTGAAACCAGAGAGTCTATGCGAAAACTGTTATTTAACTGCTAAATTTAAGTTTTGCCTTTATTCACTTATTAATCAAGTTCCACGGTTTTAGTTGTTTATGTTTATGTCCAGGAAGGTATCTTAATCATAAGGAAGAGCTATGGAAGATTCCTTACTTGAAGTTTCCATAATTCAAGTTAAGTTGAATAGTCAACTCAACACGGTTTGCAAAGAAGGAAACAAATTGGAGTTCCACTGCAACTTGGATTCTTTACAGGATTACTCTGAATTGAAGAAGGTGTGTTACCTTATTAGAGCTGTAATAAAGGGAACACTTATTCAAGAAAGAGACCGAGTTCACAAGGAAGTCCAAATTTAACAAGGAAACAACAAGAGTTACCAAAACTGTGAACAACACATCTTGAAGTGCAAGTTTCAAGAAACATATATAAAAGTGTGAAGTTCATCAAGATGATTACAAGACAACAGTTCTAAATAATCCAAGAGATTAATTCTTTGTATTGTCTTCGTCTTGCTTTTGCGAAGTTTTTGTATTAACTACTTTAAGTCTACTTCTTAGAAGTTAAGTAGTTCGTGCTTGTCTGCTTTGTTAAGTCCGATCAACAAAGAGCGTGAATGAATTGTTGTGAGGAACATTTTGTTAAAACCTTTATTGGTTATTTTGCCTAAGGCTAGGAAGTTTTTAATAATATTGAAAACTTCTGAAAATTACATCTTCCTGCGTTCTTTATTTCCGCTGCATATTACTCTAATCAAGAAGATCATAATAGAGTTAAGCCAACGCCAGCTTAACTCTCAAAGTTGTTGTGTCAATCCACGATCCGACAATTTCAGATGGATATGGGAGTTATCCCATGGAAGCTGTCGTTGTTTTGTATGTCGGGTTCTCTCCTCCCTATCTCGATGGATAGGGGAGTTATCCCATGGCATTTGTCGTTGTTCTGTATGCCAGGTTCTGTCCTCCCTATCTCGATGGATAGGGGAGTTATCCCATGGCATTTGTCGTTGTTCTGTATGCTGGGTTCTCTCCTCCCTATCTCGATGCATTGGGGAGTTATCCCATGGCATTTGTTGTTGTTTGGTATGCCGGGTTCTCTCCTCCATATCTCGATGGATATGGGAGTTATCCCATGGAAGCTGTCGTTGTTTTGTATGTCGGGTTCTCTCCTCCCTATCTCGATGGATAGGGGAGTTATCCCATGGCATTTTTCGTTGTTCTGTATGCCAGGTTCTCTCCTCCCTATCTCGATGGATAGAGGAGTTATCCCATGGCATTTGTCGTTGTTCTGTATGCTGGGTTCTCTCATCCCTATCTCGATGCATTGGGGAGTTATCCCATGGCATTTGTTGTTGTTTGGTATGTCGGGTTCTCTCCTCCATATCTCGATGGATAGGGGAGTTATCCCATGGCATTTGTAGTTCGTTTGTATACCGGGCTCTCTCCTCCCTAACTCGATGGATAGGGGGTTATCCCATGGTATTTGTAGATCTTTATCCTTCCTAGGTAGTGGATATTTTCTTAGATTCTGTCGAATTTTCCGATCTCTGCTTCTTGTCGTTCAAACAAGATAACATGATCGTTCAATGCTAGAAATAGCGGGAAGGTGAAATCCACACTTAGCATTTTATCCTCCTATGGGGAGAATATCTTTCCTCGTTATTAGCAAGGACCTATTTATACCTGCCTTATATAGGTGAAACAAGTATATTTGCAAGAAACATGATGATAAAATTTATCAAAATAAATGTGTGCTCTTCTGCACATTCCATCTAGTCCCTCAAAAATGGGTATGTACCCAAAAAGAGGGGTATGTACCTACAGTAAGTTACGAGTGCGTAATGCAGTCAAATGTATCGGTTGGAAAGATATGAGTTAATGATGGATAACGGTCGAAGGTTAGGTGAGAATCAGACTGGCGTAGTTCCCCCTATTTTAGTTACAGTCCAGCCCAACTATGGGGCAATTTAGGAAAATTATAAATTGTTCAACATTACTGAAAATGAAAAAGGTTCAAGTGATCCTCCAACGTCGGTCACTCCACCGCTTGATGGTTGCCATCCAGGTTCGCCACCTGCCCCGCAACATCTCTGACTATTGGGAGTTTGAGGGAAGTTATGTAGCAAAGCCATCCCTCCTCATGATTGGCGGTGACTTCTCCTATGCCTCCAGCTACTGGGAACTTCATCTTCTGGTGGTATGTGGATACCACTGCACGGATGGCGTTGAGAGCAGGTCTGCCTAGTACGATGTTGTAGGCAAAAAGGTGATCCACGATTGTGTATTGGACGTTGATGGTCCTCCTGTGTGACTCTTCCCTAAATGATGTTGGTAGGTTCACCTGCCCCAATGGTATCACCTTAGCACCCCCAAAGCAATCAATGGGGTGCGGATCTGCTCCACTACGTGGTGGCCCAATGCCATTTTCTCCAAAGCATACGCGAATATAATGTTCGTGGAACTCCCGTTGTCTATCATCAACACCTTGCGAACACCATAATTGGCAATGTCAAGTTTAAAAACTAGGGGAAATCAAGTTTACCTACTTGTATGGCCTCGGGAGATAGATCTGTCAGGTCCTTGATTGAAAAAGTAATGTTCTCATCTGGCAGCTCATCCATCAGTGACGTGAATCCAATGTGGCGAACCTCTTGGAGTCCCCTTGTAATCTTTTTCCTCCCGTTGGTGGAGTCCACTCCTATTGGTCCCCCGCTGATCATGTTGATCACTCCTCT
This sequence comes from Linaria vulgaris, assembly GCA_948329865.1. Taxonomy (NCBI): domain Eukaryota; kingdom Viridiplantae; phylum Streptophyta; class Magnoliopsida; order Lamiales; family Plantaginaceae; genus Linaria; species Linaria vulgaris. Next base: position 78,825,272 of record OX415250.1, on the reverse strand, counting down.
AGAAGGTGCATCGACAATCAAGTTTCCACGCTCCCTGGGGCCCTCTATGGCCTTCATCTTGTCCCTTCTAGGGGAGCAGAATCGATCCTCTTGATCCTCAGAGTCTATATAATTTTGTACATACCTAACCAGCTTGCCCTCTCGAATGAGGCGCTCAATTTCATCCTTGAGATCTATGCAATCTTTAGTCTCGTGCCCTTTTGACGGTGGTATTCACAGTACTTCCTTGATCGTTTGGTGCCTTCAGTCTCTCTCAATTTCCTTGGTTGGTTCAACCATCTCTTCCTCTGAGCTACTGCAAATACGGTCAAGATATCCTGATTCAGTGGAGTGTATCTTCTCAGTGACCTGTCCCTGCCATTCTTGTCTCTGTTCCAACATTCTTTACCTCTGGGGCGATTGGCCTGCGGGGGAGTTTGCTTTGTTTCCATCATATTGTCTTGGTAGATGGTATTATAAGCCAAGTCTTTGATTTGGGCTTGACTAACTCCCCTGCGAACCTCCTATGTGTTGTCGCATTGAACAAAATGAGCACCACATGGTTGCCTTGCAGTTCATCCACCTTCATCAGTTAATCATTGAATATCTTCATAAGCTCTTCCAAGCTCTCTTTATCCTTCTGCTTCATAGTGTTCAGATTGTGCATGTTAGTCCTCATCCTTTTCTGTCTAGAGAATTGACTTTCCAACTTTTGCCTTATCTACTCATAATTGGTTATAGATCCCATTTCTATCCTGTTGAACCAATCAAGGGCTGCTCCGGTTAGGGTCGTGGCCAAAATATTTGCCTTAATGTTGCGTGAGAACCTATGTAGGTTCAAGACACTATCGACATTGTGGAGGTGGTCCGTTGGATCGTTTTTTCCATCATATGCCTTGATGGTAGGGATCTTATCGCCCTTGTCCAGCACTTCTGCCTCGATTTCCTCACAAAATGGGGTCAAAGTCTTGTGACCCTCTGCCAATGCTAGTTTCTGACTGACTTATATCCTCTCCCGGTCCAACTACTACATCCTTCTCACGATGATTCTTCTATCTCTAATTAGGTCGGGACCCTCCTCCCCAGGAATTCTCGATCGAGGGCGGTCCATCATGATATTACCCATGTCGTCACGCTCTTCACCTCTAATTCTGGATCCAAGACCCCTAGTTCTAGACTCGTGGGATCATGGCGGCCCGTCGCCAGCTCCTCTATCATTCAGGCGCGACAATAGGGTCTCTAATGTTTCCTTGAATGTGGTCTGGACCGTGGCGTTAATCTGTGCCACAATCTCAGTTGCCAAAGCGGATGGCGGCGCGGTCACGGGTGTTGGCTCTCTCGACGGTTGGGGTTGCACGGGTTCATTCTAGCCCACCACTGGTTCTGGGGACTAAACAGGCGGCGGGGGCGCACTTTGTGCTGCTGAATTGTCAACCACTAGCCTAGTAGACTGCAAGCGGGTCATCCTTCGTTGCATCTTGACGTCTTCGTCCGGGAACTTGGTGTTCCCACAGACGGTGCCAATAGTTTAACAATAGATCGTATATATAGAATAAGGTCAGTTACAAGCATTGTACAACGAGCCTATCACTAAACTAGACCTACGTGAACTATACTAGTGTCGAGTAGGCTTGGTCGAGAACACCTCGAACTGACGTTAGATGCAATGGAGGATATCGAATGTGTATCAGAGATAACATCGAAGGCTATATCGGTAATGATATCGAAAGCCTTCTACGTTGGGGATGATCTTTTGCTGACGTCGAGGGTAACATCAAGTATGATGTTGGATGGTAGGTTGGTGATATATATCGAAGATATATATCGAATGTTATGTCGAGATCTATATCGGGTGTCGATTATTGTGTACAGTAATTTCGGATAATTAATGCTTACCTTGATTACTGGGACGTGGGTATTTATAGGCCTCGGAACGCGGGGACCACACATGTGAGTTGTACTATATTGAATGTCATATTGGATATGTATGTCGGGGTTGATCCCCGACATAGGTAAAAATATGGGTCTGGCCCATGGGCCTGCCCAATAGGGGAAATATCCATATCAAGAAGAATATGGTTTTAATTCTCACCGTCAAATATATCCTCACTCAGATTGATTGCACGCGATGCTTTACTAATTCCTCCATGGGTAATGTGGAAAATTCTGTCAAAAACATATGGGTGTGCATAATGGAACCGCACCCTACGTAGAAGAAACTTGTCTGTGTAAGAATTTTGATAATTCAGAATTAAAGCTTCTATTCATGCAAAATTGTGGATACTACATCTATCGTGATATGTTCAAGTGATGTGGCCTTGGGATGGTAAGGATTTACTTCAACGGCCTCGCGAGAACTCTCTCGCACATGGTGACGAAACTCGTCTCTTGATTCGACATAAATCAAGCCAATGATGAGGCGCTGCAGTCAAAGATGTGAAAGTTCATGAAAATTCAAATAATAAATGCCATGAATTGTTGTATTAATGGAAAATCTCAACCTTTCAGTAAAGATCTGCTCTCGAACACCCAAGATTGTGGGCGGTCGCAGCCCATGATGTTGATTAAATTATTTGAGTAGATTACGCATCTTAAAAGCTTCTTCCAAATGGTTATCCTACCAAAGGAAAAAGTAAAAACTATGTTCAGAACTTACTTGTAGAACAATATCTTTAACTATGTTACACGTCCTCAGTTTATTACCTGGTTCATATCAATTGTTTGAAGAGCTTCACCACGAGAAAATATGATGGCATGATTCTGGTTTTTTGGCTTCCCTTCTCCAATTTATATTGGACCAAACAACTTTAAACGGTAGATTTCCTTCAAATAAACAATATTTTAGTTAGTTACTTAACCAATTTGGTATTTTGTTCATACTTACATGTCAATGTAAGTATGAATTTGTATCCAAACAAAATCATAATTTTCTCATCTCGACACACTACCTAGTGTCAAAGGTGATTGTTCGTGTGAGATAGCCAATCTTCGCTTCTCAGACATACATTTAGACTTTGAATGTTTTTATCGAAAATCGATTACTTACACAACATTCAAGTCTCACATAGTCCAATTAGATAAGATTCTATGCAAACCTCGAGATACTAAGGAATCCGTGAATACATCCCTAGGTTTCAAGTTAAGTTACCAAACTAACTATAATTAATGCATAGAAAATATTGCAAAGTCATTTTCTTTCTTTGCACATATATCTATCACAAAAGCTTTATTTTGTGATTATGTGTTTGGTCATATCACTTGAGGTTCATGTGTAAGCAATTGTTGTTTGTCACCATATTGCACACAAACAACTCCCACTTGCCTTATTGTCTCAAGCGAATATGTGTCATGGACTATACTTCCTCGAACCAACCGGACCTGGACAAGCCCTTGTAGCTGCTACGAGTTTTTCTGCTTCAATTTTGAGTCAATTTAATTCAAGTTCTAGTTTCAATAAAGACAGTGAGATCATGATGTGCCACTATCGGTTAGGACATCCTAATTTCGTGTACCTTGCAAAGTTATTTCCTCATTTATTCATCAATAAAAATCCAAAGTTGTTCAATTGTGAAATATGACAACTTGCAAAATATACCCGATCTGTTTATCCAGGGATTTCTTACCAGCCCTCAAAACCCTTTGCACTTGTTCATAGTGACATTTGGGGACCTTCATAAGTTAAGAGCATTAATGGAGCACGGTGGTTTGTGATTTTCGTTGATGATCATACAAGGCTTACTTGGGTATTCCTTACGAAAGAAAAGTCTAAAGTTGAAAGGATATTAAAAAAAATCAATTCAATGGTTCAAACTCAATTTGATACCAAAATTTAAATCCTGAAATCTGATAATGCTAGGGAATATTTCAATTATGTCCTCGGAGAATATCTTTCACAACAGGGAATTGCTCAAGCAAGTTCTTGTGTCAATACTCCACAACAAAATGGAGTGGCGAAGAGGAAAAATAGACAATTGTTAGAAATTACCCGCTCCATTATGTTTTTCAGCAATGTACCAAAATATCTATGGGGGGAAGCCATTCTTACTTCTGCATATCTCATAAATAGGTTACCTTCTAGAGTCCTTCAATTTCAAACACCTCATCAAATGCTTATCAATCGCTTTCCGCATGCTCGGTTCTTGTCATCTAATCTGCCCCCTAAGGTGTTTGGTTGCTTAACATTTTCTCATCATGTCTATTGCCACAATAGGAGTAAACTTGATGTGCGGTCCATTACGTGTGTCTTTATTGGTTACTCCACAAATAAAAAGGGGTATAAATGTTTTTGTCCTAATACTCAAAAAGTGTTTGACACTATAGATGTTACATTCTTTAAGAAAAATTCTTTCTTTTACAAAGCTAAAACCCAGGGGGAGACTACAACATAATTCCAGCCTTGGAGTTGGGAATCCTTACTACAAAATCAGCCACCAATCTTTGAACATATTCCTAGTCAACCTACTTGTGAACATTCGTCTCCTACTTGTGAACATTCGTCAATTCCTTCTTTTATTCCCAATCTGTCAATTTCAGCAAAGTGTCCTAACAAACTTGAGCCTCAATTAAAAACCAAGGAACTGCATGTTTATTTAAGAAAGAGAAGGCAAGATCAGGGGGAGATTGAAGTCTTGACACATCTTACTCTTGTTCAAAATTCTGAAGCAAACCCAACATCTGTAGAAACTCAGACAGGAGGAAATAATGAGCAAGAGAAAGAGGAGGTTCAGGGAGAAGAAATAGAGTTGCCCATTGCATTGAGGAAAGGTACTCGAACATGTACACGACATCCAATTAATAACTTTCTCTCCTATGCTAATCTATCAGGGACCTATCGAGCATTCCTCTCAATATTGGATGAAGTTCAAACTCCAGCTAATATACAAGAAGCGCATGATCATACAGATTGGAGACAAGTTGTTCAAGAGGAGATAAATGCTTTGGAAAGAAATGGTACATGGTTTATTACCGATCTCGCACCAGGGAAAAGAGCCGTGAGTTGCAAGTGGGTATTTACTGTGAAGCATAAGACAGATGGGAGCGTTGAGAGGCTCAAGGCGCGGTTGGTTGCTAGAGGCTTCACCCAATCTTACGGAGTTGACTATCATGAGACATTTTCTTCTGTCGCAAAGTTGAATACAATTTGGGCACTCTTATCCCTACTTGCCAACTTAGACTGGTGACTCCATTAATTAGACATCAAGAATGCATTTTTAAATGAAAATCTTGAAGAAGAGGTCTACATGGAGATTCCAGATGGTATTTGGAAAAGTTATGACAACAAAAAAGAGTGTAAACTGTTGAAATCATTATATGGACTGAAGCAATCTCCACGAGCATGGTTTGGCCGATTCTCAAAGTCAGTAAAAGGCTATGGTTTTAATCAATGCCAAGTTGATCACACGTTGTTTGTGAAGTGGTCTTCAGTGAACAGGTTTATATTCTCATCGTCTATGTAGATGATATCATTCTGACGTGGACTAATATGAAAGAGATAGAAAGAGTTAAACATGTGTTGGCTAAAGAATTTAAAGTCAAAGATCTTAGTCCTCTTCGATACTTTCTTGGAATGGAAGTTGCTCGATCAAGCAAAGGTATATTGTTTCACAACGCAAATATACATTAGATTTACTAAAAGAAACTGGTATGCTTGGTTGCAAGACAACAAACATTCCAATGGATTCCAAGAAAAAGTTTAGTCGTTAAGGAGTACCAAATGATAAAGGAAGATACCAACGTCTGGTAGGAAAACTCATCTATCTTTCCCATACTCGGTCGGATGCCGGTTTTGCAGTAAGCACTGTTAGCGAGTTCATGAACAATCCAATGGAAGACCGTATGGGGGCAATACACCAGATTCTTAGGTACCTGAAGAAGTCCCATGGAAAAAGGGTTACTATTCAGAAGAAGTGACAACCGTGATGTGGTTTTATACTCCGATGCAGATTGGGCAGGGAGTGAAATGGATAGCAGATCAACCACAAGCTATTGCTCCTTTGTTTGGGGAAATCTGGTGACATGGCGAAGTAAAAAACAGTATGTTGTCTTTCGGAGCAGTGCTAAATCAGAACTAAGAGCTCTTGCAATTACAATATGTGAAGGGATATGGCTCAAGCGAATTATGGCAGAATTGGGAATGAAACTTGGACAGGCTGTGAAACTCAAATGTGATAACCAAGCTGCCATTAGTATTGCAAAGGATTATGTTCATCACGATCGAACCCAACATGTTGCAATTGATCGCCATTTCATTCCTGTGAAGATAGAAAATTCTGAAGTACAATTAATATACACTCCAACTCGGGAGCAGTGTGCTGATATTCTGACCAAGGCTCTTCAAGGAGCTAACTTTGAGAAATTGTGCAACAAGTTGGGCATGTACAACATGTACAACCCAACTTGAGGGGGAGTGTCGATTATTTAATTTCTCAAAGTCAGAATTTAGTTTCCTATTTTGTAGATATTAAAGAATTTGGAAGATTGTGTAGGTTTATTCTTTTATTATAGAATGTAAATTCCATAATTAACTAAGTAAAGTCTATATATATACATCATGCACCTAGTGTAAATTATTCAATAATTCAGAAGATGAATTCTTTCAAGAATCTTCACCTTATATTGCACAACAAAGTGCCATTAAGTCTCATTTGATACGCACATAAATAGATTCGTCCGCTTTTAGCTATTCTAAAAAATAGCATTAGTTAAAGAAGAGCAAACCCAGAGGTTGATTTACTCCAAGTCAAAATTACCTCTCGATTAATCGTTGGTGTACTTTCATTAATAATGACCAAGTCAATTATTAAGTATGCAGTATCTATAGGAGTTTGAAATCCTATTTTAGCATAGTCAATATTCCATTTTTAAGAATTAGGTTATACTTATTGACCAAACCCATGGCGTGACAACTAGCAGGACAAGTGTGTAGCGCAATAAAATCATCGAAGAGATTTGACAAATTGTAGATTAGACATATTTCCAATTAGAGTTTTGATAGATACCAAGGCTTAAGATTTCACCATTCTCAATAGTATTACTTGCTCTATAATTCATTCCAAATCTTTCATACATTTACAGATGCAGAACATCAATGTACTGGACGATTTCCATGAATTTGAGCACGTAAGGTATATTAACCTCAAGTTCACTCTTTATCTCAACGATACAAGAATGACCACCGTTAAATGGCTCAATCACACTCTTCATAATCTCAACCATCAGAATATTGTTTAGACAAAATGGATAGAGTTATCACTTTAAATGAACCACTCTAGTGTTTAGACAAAGATCTTAGTCTTTTATGATAAAAATAAACGAAGTCACTTCATAGTGATTCACAAGCACCAAATTTTAGTTTAAAAACAATGGTTTGACACTTTCACAATGAAAGATAATGAGAATGCAACAGCCAGAACAATTCCAGGCTAAACAAATCAATATAAGAGAAAGTATTAGAAGTTTAAATGTTTAATATCTAAACCAAATACACTCAAAGTACTAAACTAATTTAACTAACTCAATACCCTAGTGAACTCTGAACGCTCCACAATGCAAAACTCCCAGGTCCTGACACGGTAGCAACCTAGTTCGTCGTAATCTAGAAGGATGGAAAAGAAACACAAAATTTTACGTGAGATAAAAATCTCAGTGAGTGCTTGTGCGTGTGTGCAAGTTTAGAAATAACATTTTTCCTTGAAAAACTTTCATTTGAAAACAATTTAACAAAGATCTTAAAATCACACACATGTAAGGCAAGAGTATCATAAATCAAATTTAACAAAAAACCACTTTTTACATAAGAACAAGACCGTTTATTGATGATCGGTGTCCACGTTATTTTGTTGATACCGTCAACCTTATCACCTCATATAAATAATCCTTATCTCCACATCCAAGTAGCTACCTTGAAATCAAATACGTAAGCCATGGTACATACGAAAATCCTACGACCCAACAAAGACACGACCTCCTCATGTGCCTGAGAAGGAATGGGCCCATGGGGACAAAAGGTCATACCGGCAAGCTCGCCATCGCCCGACGGTACCCCTGCACTCCCAAGCCAAAGTTGGATCCAACATCTAATCAAATTCGAATACAACCCACCGGGACACTAATCATCTTATCGATTCCAATCATTAAAGCAACCAATGTGCGGGTAACTTGCTTTGAATAACTGAACAATTCAAGTACCCGATTTACGATAATTTTTTTTGAAGAAATAACAGTTCAATATGTCAAAAATCATGATTACACACACAAACACACACACACACACACACACACACACACACATATATATATATATATATATATATATACATATAGATATACATGCATACATCCTTTCCGGTTTAGAAACATTCACGTGAAACGCGAGTATAAAGAGAGAGAGCAATTACGCGACACGCGACGACGTCGTCTAATTGTAGTCACCTAAGAGGGAAAAAGTACTATTATAGAACAGTATTTAATCTTACTTCTAATTTCAGATTCTCTGCCTACAACATGCTACAAGCGCGTTCAATTAATTATAATTTTAATCATACAACGATATCAATCATTTACAGGTTTCTAACTCTACATGTTAATGTATCACATTATAACAGCATATCTAACACCATTCCTAATATGTGCCGTAGGTTGTAGCCTTCACATTTGTACTAACTATGATTGAATTTATACTCCTCCATCATAACTATAGTATAAAATATACCTCTCCACTGATTATAATGTCAAGTCTTGGCAGCAGCATGTGGTCGCACGTACATACACACGTACTCAATGAATGGGCCGTATTATTCATAGGAATGTTTAAGTTGCTATTTAATTTATGTATACACTAGTTCAACCTTGAAACCAAGTTGTTGATCGTAATAAATTATATTTTTCCAAAGGATGGTATTGTTCCTACAAACTAAGGCACGTGTTGTACCTTTATAATCCAACAAATGATTGTAACTTATGACATAAAGAATCTACTTAGCACTTAAATTATTTTAAAGCTTAACCTTTATACATGAAGTTAGGTGGTCAACGACTCAACGAGAAGCAAGAGCAGAAGAAAGTGGGAAAGGATATGCTCATATGCGTTGTGGAAATGGGACTCAGAATATATATATATATATATATATACATATGTATATATATATATTCATATGTATCAAGGTAGGGTTCTATATATATATATATATATATATATATATATATATGTGTGTGTGTGTGTGTGTGTGTGTGTGTGTATAACTGTATATACATATACTAATAATAGGCTTTTAATATGTTTTGGGCTTCTCTTTTGGTGCATGGGCTTGGCTAATTCAATTATAATTTTTCTAAAGGCCCAAGTTCTTTATGTATGCATTTCTTAATTTAAAACTACTAGGATAAAATTGTCTTATAGTTAATAAATTTAAATTAATATAATATGGAATAGAAAGACAAGTAGAAAGAGAAAAAAATAAAAATTGAGGTACTACATTTTACCATCCTTAAAGAATTTGGTCTCCAAATTCACTATGGTTTTATAAAAGCAAAGTGATCATGAAATGCCTAAGTGATGTATATGAAAAGATGTCGTGGATATTGTAAAAGTGAACAGGTGGAGTGTGACAATCTCAACTTGATGTAGTCAATAAACCTTTAAGAGTATTTTAAAGGAGCGAACAAGCAACAGTCAATTGAGGAAAGTTAATGAAAGCGAACTAAGGAATAAATTATTATTTGAAAAGACGGGTGCTTGGAATTGAGAAAAATTTCTTCAAGCGGAAGGATAGTAAACTCATAGTACAATGAGTGTTGGTTGCTAAATCAGTTTAAAGTATTTCATGAGAAATACAGAAAATGATATATTTTTATCATAGGCTAACAAGAAGGCAATGTTCTAATAGCTCGGACCACAAATTATGAAATGAATGACTGATTTTTTTTTTTTTTGTCGGCAAAAAAGAGTTTATTCAATTACAACTAGTATAAGAAATACTCGATCAGTTTATACAAAGCCTTGGCCATCTATACCAGTCATTGAACGAAAAATGAAAAGCATCGACTTTATTTTTAATCCAAACCCACGAACTATCTTTGACTTGATCTTCAATTTTGTCCATGTCCAGAATTTCATTCTTGTAAACCATTTTGTTTCTAGCTTTCCACAACTCCCAAATAACATAACTCCAGATAATTCCACCAATATTCTATGGTCACATTAAAGGAGACAAAATTAAAACGAACTTTAGAAGGTTGCATGAAGAACAATACAAGCACCGCAAAGTACTCACAAACTAGAACTAGAAGGGTCGAAGGGACTATCAATAGGCTAATAGCTCCGAGTCAAGAATTAGTTTAGAGTGAAATGAGACTTTGGGATATAACAATCAATTTAAAGGTAAAAATATGAAAGCAGCTCGGTTGCAAGAGACTAATGGAACTATCTACAAAAAGAATGTCAATGGCATTTCCACTAAAAATACCGTAATGAATCACAATAAATGCATGATCTCAAGACAAGTGAAAATGTATGATATTTGAGAAACTTTTGAAATTCGACAAGGAACAAACAACATAAAGATGTCAAGAGTAATCATTGCCAAGCTCTTGGATTGTAAGTTTGGAAGGACAACTTTTGCAATCGGAGATCTCTAGAGGATTACAGTATTTAAGTTGTGACGACAAAGAGCCAATGGGACTAAAATGAGTAAGTTAGAAGTTGAAAATCCATTTTTATTATGTGAGTAATATTCTAAGATAGGCTGTAAAAGGTTTTATTGTAAAAATATATCCAATATATATTTTCTTTTGAGTAAGATGAGAAAATAATATTTTGAATGATATTCAATAGGACACTTCTAATTGTTACTGGAACGAAGAATTTTAAGTTCAATCGATAGGATGAGAGTGGTATCAAAAGGCAGTTTGATAATTCACAATTGAATTTTAATAAAAGAAAACGAATGACTCAAGATACACTGCAATTTTATGCAACCGAATGATGCAAAATATTCAAGGGAAATAATGAATTTGAGGAAGAGCGGGAACAAGAAAGTTAAGGAAATTAGTGCAAGTTCAAACTTTCGAATATTAAGTCAAGGTTCAACATTGTTGATCATGAGGAGGTCGAAAAGCTGTGCTATCTCACATAATAGATAAAACATTAGTGGCTAGATCGACAAAAGGAGATTTGGATCCTTACGGGGCAACATCAAGAAGGGCACTTAAAAGCCTGATACAATTTGGTATAGGTGTAAGAAGATTGATTTTCTCATAATGTACTAGAATAAAGTAGATGAACACTTCTAAACTAGAGTCTAGAAAAGTAGTTTTATAAGAAAAGAGAAGCGTAACTGGAATGACGGATTCAACTTGAATTATGTATTAAGGTACACGAACTTGAGTGAATAGTTGAATGAACATGTCTATAAAGTTGTGGTATTGTGATAGATTAGTAGCTTAAGAAATAAAGAAATAATACTTTTTTAATAACGACGATAGATTATAGGGTAAGTCTAGATGCGACTTAAAAGCTTTGAGTTGGTAGGCGACATCAAACAATAATTAATCTGTAGTGAATTACTTTTCTTTGAAAAATCCATGCGCCATGAAAAACGAATAAAGCTAGGAGCTAAGTGACTTAGAACACTACAAGATTTGGGGGTCAATAGTGACCGAAATGCAGTCACTATTGACCCCCCTTGGGGTCCCTGATGGTCAATAGTGACCGCATTTGGGTCGCAGATGACCGGTCACTATTGACCTCGGTCACTTTCCATCAGTGACCGCAATTAGGTCGCTGATGAGGGTCAATAGTGACCGAAAATTTAGTGACCGCCTTCCGGTCCCTGTTTATCGGAAATGTCAGTAGTGACTGCTTTCAGGTCCCTATTGATTGAGAATTAGGGACCTAAACGCAGTCACTAAAAAAAATAGGGACCGTAATTCGGTCCCTATTTAATATTCAAAGAGTATCTAATTTTAAGAACAGTGACCGCAATTCGGTCCCTACTAATATTCATAGATATCTATGAATATTAGTAGGGACCAAATTGCGGTCACTAAGTTTAAAAACAGTGACCGCAATTCGGTCCCTACTAATATTCATAGATATCTATGAATATTAGTAGGGACCGAATTGCGGTCACTAATTACCTGTACGAAAAATAAAAAAAAACACTAATATTCCGGATTTAATCCGGAATATTATTGTTTTTTTTGTAAAATTATGATTTTAACAAGATCAAAACCATAAAATAATGAAGAAAATGTTAATATAATGACATGAATGTAAAAAGATTAAAAAAAATGACTAATAATAGAAACTATAATATGAATAAAAACAAAAAAATGAATGATTAAAAAGATCAATGAAAGCAAAAAGATTAATGAATAAAACAACAAGTGAAAGAAAAGTAAGAAAATAAAGTGTAGATCCAAAACAAAAAAAAAAGTGAAAGAAAGAAAGAAAATAAAGTGTAGATCCAAAACAAAAAAAAAAAGTGAAAGAAAGAAAGAAAATAAAGTGTAGATCCAAAATAAATATAGAAAGATAATAAAGTGTAGATCCAAAATTAAGAAAGAAAGATAATAAAGTGTAGATCAAAACTAAAATAAAAAAAGTGAAAGAAAAGAAAGTGATTTTTTGATTTATGTTGTTGTGTTGGTGTGTTGGAGAAAAGAAGAGAGTGTTGTTGTGTTGGAGAAAAGAAGAGAGTGTTGTTGTGTTGGTGTGTTGGAAAAAAAAAAAGAGAGTGTTGTTAATTATGTTGGTGATTTTTGGAGATAATGAAATTTAGATGTGTAATAGTGGTGAGTATATATAGAGGGGAGGTTGAAAATTTCAAATTTTCGTCAAATTCAAATTTCCCTCTCAATCCCGCCTAAAATTTTCGCCCAATTTCAAATTTTTTGGATTTCAGTGACTGCAATGCGGTCACTGTTTCCATATCAGTGACCGCAATTAGGTCCCTACTAATATTCATCCATTTTAAAGTATGAATATAAGTAGGGACCGCAATTTGGTCACTATTTAGTAAATAGGGACCGCATTTAGGTCACTAATATTTTTTAGTGACTGCAATGCGGTCACTGTTGCCACATCAGTGACCGCAATTAGGTCCCTAGTAATATTCATCCATTTTAAAGTATGAATATTAGTAGGGACCGCAATTTGGTCACTGTTGAGTCAATAGGGACCGCAATGCAGTCCCTGTTGAGTCAATAGTGACTGCTTTGCGGTCCCAATTGACCCAATAGTGACTGCGTCGCAGTCACTATTGTCTCCCATACTTTACAATCGATTTTTTTTAATTGATTTTGGTGTGTTTATGATTCTTAGTAACCAAACTCATTATAACATGTAAATAGAAGTAATAAATGATTACAAAACCAACCTCATAGTAGTTTAGTTGTGGACTAATAGATTGATTGAGATTGAACGAGTTATTAACGTTGGACATCTATTTCATGTTCTACAACTAATCATCACTAGTTAGTTGTAGTTGTTATTCGTTTTTATGCTTTACTTCACTAATGTTAGCATATATATGATTATGATGTATATATCATCACATCAAGTAATCATTATACTTATATGTATATACAATTAATTTGTCATTATGACATTCGTCATACAAAATAATAAGAGCATCGTCAAAGTGATCCGTTCTCTTTACTTAATGTTTGGATTTACAATGCGTCATTAAAATTATTGTTGGTTTAACTCTTATAATGGTTATTATGAACTAAAAAAACAACGCGGCACCTCGAACCATCTTAAAATATCGATTTTAAAGTTTAGGGTTTAGGGTTTAGGGTTTAGGGTTTAGGGTTTAGGGTTTAGGGTTTAGTGTTTAGGGTTTAAAGTATGAATATTAATAGGGACTGCAATTCGGTCCCTGTTGATTCAATAGGGACCGCAATGCAGTCACTGTTATGACATTAGGGACCGCTTAGCGGTCACTATTGACTCCCCAATGTCAGTAGTGACCGCAAAGCGGTCACTATTGATAACGCCCAATGTCAATAGTGACTGCAAAACAGTCACTAATCTTTTGTAGTGACTGCAAGGCGCTCACTATTGACCTTTGCGGTCACTATTGACAATAGCCATTGTCAATAGTGACCGCAAATGTCACTAGTGACCGCCTTGCAGTCACTAATCTTTTGTAGTGACTGCAAGGCGGTCACTATTGAGCTTTGCGGTCACTATTGACAATAGCCATTGTCAATAGTGACCGCAAAGGTCAATAGTGACCGCCTTGCAGTCACTAATCTTTTGTAGTGACTGCAAGGCGGTCACTATTGAGCTTTGCGGTCACTATTGACAATAGCCGTTGTCAATAGTGACCGCAAATGTCACTAGTGACCGCTTTGCGGTCACTAATGTTTTGTAGTGACTGCAAAGCGGTCACTATTGACAATGGGTTGGGACTCACTTTGGGTCGCAAATCCGGGCAATAGGTCGCTAATGGTGGCGGGTCGGGTCACAAGCGACTGAAACGGGCGGAGAAGGAAGCTGAAATGGGTTTTGCGATTTGGTAAGAAATTTTTTTTTTATTTTATTTATAGAAGGAATCAGCGACTCAACGTGAGTCGCTGATTGCTTCAGATATTGGACGAGCCCAGACTTGGGCCACACATTTTGGCCCAATCGGGCCAAAATGTATGGCCCAAGTCATATTTTTGAATTCAGCGACTCATATTGAGTCGCTGAATTTCCTGAGGTCAACAGCGACTCAATTTGAGTTGTTGTTTGCCTCGTACAGATCTGCGACTCAGAGTGAGTCGCAATTGTCTTCACGAGTCACTGAAGACAAGTGACTCAACTTGAGTCACAACCCGGGGGTCACTATTGACCCCCAAATCTTGTAGTGGAACGAGGTTCAAGTAAAATATTGTAAGCAAACAATAACGAATATTTCCTAGATCTCACTGGAACTAGGTCTCGTATATAACATAATTTCTTTTAATGGGTCCAAGGTTCAATCGCGACCCATCACACAAAAACTCATAGGAAGAACGGCCACGGAAATACAAACTTGTATGTGAAAGTATGGATCATCATTAAATGCATAACAATGTGTTTTAAATGGGATCATAAGCTAGAATAAGATAACATGTGCGCCAAAAGAACTTACGATTGCGCCGAGGATATGAATTGTAGAATCAATAAAATAAATTAAGAGCGCTTGTGTAGAATATTTCTAAGATGCAAGACAGACCAGTAGTGCTAGGAAATGGAAGTTGATTGACATGGCGAGAACTAAAGTCATATAAGTCAATAGGCGACTCGAGAACATTTTCGAGAATTGGAAAACACCAAAATTCTAAAATGTCAATGAGGCACACAAATGATTTGTGGTGCATAAGATTTGATATGAACCAAGGGTTATAAAACATGTGGAAAAGTAAACAATGTGATGGTAGCATAAATGTTTCTTGAAAAAAAAAAAGAGATTGAAATTGCTCAAGACATCAATACATCAAATGCTTAGGTCAGTTTTGAGACAACTACAAGGAAATTTGTCTTCAGGTTTTCAACAATAGGTCACGAACACAAAGAAATTTTCAATCAAAGAAAACATATGAACACTTGGATCATTTCAGATAATTGCATGCAAAGGTATGGTCAAAACTACTATGAAAGAGAACTGAAAGTAAATCACAGATCTTAATCTCGAAACAAATAATGTTTAGAGATATCTATAGAATGATGGGCTAAAGGTTTTCTAGGAAACTCAAATAATATATGTCGAAAGAAAACGTGACACGAGGGTTTGACATGACAATAGTTGCCTCACATAGGTCCACTAGCTCAACACTTTAGTATGCGAAGAATTACATATTGGTCGGCCGCCTAACAGTAATGCATCACAACTTAAGCGTCTAAGCAAGCTCACCAAACCTATTACCCCAACCAGTCCCACGGTCTGAAGAACATATCCCGATATAGCCTAGGTACATAACCTAAGCTCTGATACCAACTGTAACATCCCGAACAATTTCAGGCTAAACAAATCAATATCAGAGCAATTATTACAAGTCTAAATGTTTAATATCTAAACCAAATATACTCAAAGTACTAAACCAATGAAAGAAACATAAACTTAACTAACTCAATACCCTAGTTAACTCTGAACGCTCCTCAGTGCCAAACTCTCAGGTCCTGACACGGTAGTAACCTAGTTCGTCTTCATCTGGAAGAATAGAAAAGAAACATAAAATTTTACGTGAGATAAAAATCACAGTGAGTGCTCATGCGTGTGTGCAAGTGTAGAAATAGCATTTTTCCTTGAAAAACTTTCATTTGAAAATAGTTTAACAAAGATCTTAAAATCACACACGTGTAATGCAAGAGTATCGTGAAATCAAATTTAACAAAAAAACCACTTTTTACATAAGAACAAGACCGCTTATTGATGATCGGTGTCCACGTTATTTCGTTGATGTTGTTAACCTTATAACCTCATATCAATAATCAATATCTCCTTGTCCAATGAGCTACCTTGAAATCAAATACATAAGTCATGGTACATGCGGAAATCCTACGACCCAACAAAGACACGACCTCCTCATGTGCCTGAGAGGGAATGGGCCCATGGGGACAAAAGGTCCTACCGGCAAGCTCGCCGCCCCCCGGCGATACCTCTACACTCCCACGCCAAAGTTGGATCCAACATCTAATCAAATCCGAATACAACCCAACGGGACACCATACATTATATCGATTCCAATCATTAAAGCAACCAATGTGCGGGTAACTTGCTTTGAAGAACTGAACAGTTCAAGTACCCAATTTACGATAACTTTCTTTGAAGAAATAACAGTTCAATATGACGAAAATCATGATTACATATATATACATATGGATATACATGCATACATTCCTTCCAGTTTTGAAAATAATATAGTTTAGAAACACTCACCTGAAAACCGAGTATAAAAAGCGAGAGAGCAAATACGCAACACGCGACGACGTCTAGTTGTAGTCACCTAAGAGGGAAAAAGAACTATTATTGAACACTATTTAATCTTACTTCTAATTTCGAATTCTCTGCCTACAACAACTACAAGCGCGTTCAATTAATTATAATCTTAGTCTTACAATGATATCAATCATTTACAAGTTTCTAACTCTACACGTTAATGTATCACAATATCATTTACAAGTTTCGAACTCTACACGTTAATGTATCACATTATCACAACGTATCTAACACCATTCCTAATATGTGCCGTAGGTTGTAGCCTTCGCATTTGTACTAACTATGATTGAATTTCTACTCCTACATCATAATTAAGGTATAAAATATACTTCGCCACTGATTATAATGTCAAGTCTTGGCAGCAGCATGCGGTCGCACGTATATACATGAATGGGACATATTATTCATAAGAATGTTTAAGTTGCTATTTAATCTAGGGATAAATGCATTAAACCCCCTGAACTATGCACGTTTTTGAGCTTTAGTCCTTAAACTAAATAAATAAGCGTTTTGCCCCCTGAACTATGCACGTCTGTGCGATTTGCCCCCTCGCCGGAAACCACCATAGATTCGTCGGAATATTCCGATTTCGTGCGTGTCACGTGAGTAGTTAAGGGGTATTTTCGGTAATTTAGTTGTAATTTAAAAAAAAGGAATAATCGAATAACCCACGATAGTACAGGGGGCAAAAAAGAAATTAGAAGAGCAATTCCACTTCAAATCGAAAACCCTTTCACACTTCCATACTTAGAAAAAAAAAAACGGGCAGAGCAAAAAACTAGGGTTCTTGAAATCATCACTCTAAATCCACTTCAAATTCGTTCAAATATTAGCAAACCCACCCGAAATTGACACCTACCCACTCAATTACATCATCCTTTTAGCATATTGACGTTGTTGGGTGTCAAACAATCGCCATTTTTGAAGGGAAATTCTTCAAGTTACCAATTTCGTTGCGCGAAATGAGTTGGAAATTGAGGTCCAGCTTTGAGTTCGTACCGGAGGGGAAGAATACGCCTGTTTACGGTACGATTCGTCACCTTATAAATAAATCCTAGTTATTTACATTACGATTTGGTCTAATTTTTGTGCCAATTCCATGCATGTTAGAAATGATATGTTAAAGTAGGGTTTTTTAAAAAATTTGCGTGTGTTTTGTACTCTGTGTCATCTAAAAAGGGTATTTTTGTGGTTCATCTAAAGTATGTATTTTTTTTGTGGTTTTTTAAAAATTTCGCGTGTACTATGTTGACCCTCAGATGTAGCAATCAAATGTAAATCTGGTAATTTGTGTTTTTTGTAGAATGGTTAGTCAATTGGACCACTTTGCGGTCCCTGGTTCAATTGTGAATGCTGCAATCATATAGTTTAGGGGGTAAAGGTATTATATTTAGGATTCAATGCAAACTTAACCCTAATTTGTTATTCTTTCTCTTCAGATCCCAATACAAATGACTACACAATAAGGTTCCACTACTTTGGCAGATTAGAAACCAGGGAGGGGGTGACTGTTTGGGAAGATGGTCAGGTTGCACACTTTGACTGGTGCAATCCTGATACAATGAGCATGCTAGAGTTGGAGGAAATGGGGAAAGCAGTTGGCTTTAAGTCATCAGCCACATTCTTTTGTTCAACTGCAAAAGATATTGACAATATTACTACTGTGGACTACTTGATGACTGATGATGATGCTGCAACAGTTAGTAAACACATGAATGAAGATAGGATGGTGGGAGTATTTGCTATTGGTGGTGGATCACTGGCCCATGAAGAAGGGAGTGAGCCTATGGGAGAAGCAGGCACTAGTGGTAGTGCCTATCAGCATAATGAGGGGACATCTTGGGATCAAGCAGAACAAGCAGAAATGGGAGAACAAGGAAAAGCTGGTGATGAGTTTGAAGTAGAAGAGGAACAGAATTGGGATGACTTGATATATGATCAGTGGGAGATGGAAGGAGATGATGCACAGTCTGTGGGTACTGACTCTGATGTGTCAGAGGCTGTACTTGAAGATGGAGAAGATGTCACAGATGATGAGGGGGTTTATGAGGATGTAGGTGAGGTGGGGGAGACAGAGACACACTGGTCTGGAATGTATATCTCAAGGGAGAGTGAATCAATTAGTGGGAGAGCTACAAGGATGACTTACAAGGGTTTTCCAGTCTTCAACAAAGCACTAGATATGGATGACCCCAGGTTTGAGTTGGAGCTTTGTTTTGAGGATGCAGCCACATTTAGACAGGCATTGAGAAACTATGCAATTAAGGTAAAGAGGGACATCAAATTTGAGAAAAATGACCAAGATAGAATAAGAGTGAAGTGCAAGATCAGTGGCTGTTTTTATCAAGTTTATGCCTCAACTATTGGTGATTGTGGGACATTGCAGATCAAGACCTACAATGGGAAACACAATTGCAATGTTGTTGACACTGTTAAGTGTGCTAATTCCACATGGCTTGCAAACAAGTACAGTCATATAATTACCTGGAAGGCCCAAGAAACAAAATAGAATTGTTTCTCAAGTAGAAATGCAAGAAGTTAAAGAAAGGAAGAAGAAGGAAAGCCAAGAAGGTGTAACACAAAAGGCAACAAGAAAGGGCACTATTCTCTCTTGTAGTCTCTGTGGTGAGGTTGGACATAATGTGAGAACATGTCCAATAAGGAAATATGCTGAAGGGGATGATGTCCCTGGAGTAGATGTCCCTCCAAGTAATGAAAAAGCTCTAAGTACCAAGGTACAATTTGTATTTACCTGTAAGAAGTTTTAATGGTGTTTAATTTTTATTATCAATTAATAACCAACACTTAATTTTCAACACGAGTCTGAGGGAGGCAAGAAAGACAGAGAAGATGGAGTCCAAAAGATGTCCAGGAAAAAAAAAAGAAGAACACCAAAACACTTGCTGATGATGTCCAGAATTCACAGAATGTGCCTTTGGATGTGACTGATGATACTCAAATTCCTGATACTCAGGTATATTATCATTCATTTGATGTACATGTCAACAAATTATCTTTGATGATATTGATAAGTATGTTATATTGTTGTTAGGAGAGAATGGAAAAAAAGAGTAAAGGTAAAGAGAAGATGAGTGACATGCCTGTAAGAAGATCTCCAAGGAAGAAGCCTAATGCTGGTATAACAATCTCACCAAGGAAAAAAGCTGCAATTGTGGAGGTAACACATCATGTCTGTTTTGGTATGAAAATGTTTTATTGGTTAGTTAAGGTTTCCTAATTTTTTCTTTTGATTATTAGATCAATGATGAAACAGTGGGTGTGAGTGAAGGTGGTAAAGGTAAAAGAAAGGCAATTGTTGAAGAAGTTAGTCAACCAAAAGAACCCAGATTAAAGAAGAAGGTGACTAGGCTTGTTGAGGAGCTTAATGGGAAGAAAAACCCACAACAGAAAGGGAAAGAGGCAATGGCAAAGGTATAATCTATTTTTTTCACTCTTCTAATAATATGTAAGAAGTAGTATTTTTCACTCTTCTGTTTTAATATGTAAGTAGTAGTATTTTTCACTCTTCTGTTATTATATGTAGCTAAAGGGTAATGAGCCAAATCATACAGGTGGGGGTAGGCAAGAAGGACCAGAAGAAGATCTGAGAAGATATATTGGGAAGTGTAACCGCACAACTCTAGAAAAAGCAGTTGCTTCCTATATCAAGACAAGTAGACCTCTATAATTTTGATGTAAATTGGGGATGAACTTGATGTTGAACAGTCTTTTAAGAGGATGGAGTTATTTTGGTGATGAACTTGATGTAATTGTGATGTTCAACAATATTTGAGGATGGAGTTATTTTGGTGATGAACTTGATGTAATTGTGATGTTCAACAATATTTGAGGATGGGGTTATTTTGACTATTTACAATCCATTGTGTACATATTATACTACTTTGACTATAATTGTGTTGTATGTCTCATAACCATATGCTTCCATGCAACATATAAAATCAACAAACATCAACCAATCAAGCGAAAAACAACAAAAAAGTTTCAAATCATAAGGCAAATTATAAACAAAAAACACAACTACATAGTTCAGGGGGTACAATACATAGTTCAGGGGGGCAAAGTGCATTTCAATAGTTCAGGGGGTGAAAATACATAGTTCAGGGGGTGAAAATACATAGTTCAGGGGGGAAAGTGCATTTCAATAGTTCAGGGGGTACAATACATAGTTCAGGGGGGAACTCGCACTATATAGCCTAGTTTATGGGGTAACTTGCGAATTATTTTCCCGCCAAAATCGATACCGAAAATGCCCCTTAACTACTCACGTGAAAGGCACGAGAAAGGAATATTCCGAAGAATATTCGGTGGTTTCCGGCGAGGGGGCAAATCGCACAGACGTGCATAGTTCAGGGGGCAAAACGCTTATTTATTTAGTTTAAGGACTAAAGCTCAAAAACGTGCATAGTTCAGGGGGTTTAATGCATTTATCCCTTTAATCTATGTTTACTCTAGTTTTAATCTTGAAATCAAGTTGTCCATCCTATAAAATTCTATTTTTTTCCAAAGGATGGTATTGTTCCTACAAGTTAAGGCACGTGTTGTACTTTTATAATCCAACAAATGGTTGTAACTTATTACCTAAAGAATCTACTTTGCACTTAAATTAAAAGTAATTAAAGAAAAATGAAGCTTAACTTTATACCTGATGTTAGGCGGTCAACGAGAAGCAAGATAAGAAGAAAGTGGTAAATGATATACTTTGTGGAATTGGGACTCAGAACGCTATACATAAAAGCCTATTATTAGTTTGTCAAAAAAAAAAACAAAAAGCCTATTATTAGTATATATACACACACACACTAATAATAGGCTTTTAATAGGTTTGGGCTTTTCTTTTGGTGCATGGGCTTTGACTAATTCAATTATAATTTTTCTAAAGGCCCAAGTTCTTGATGTATGCATTTCTTAATTTAAGACTATTACGAAAAAAATTTGTCATATAGTTACTAAACTTAAATAAATATAATATGGAATAGAAAGACAAGTTGAAAGAGAAAAAAAAATTTGAGGTAATACATAGACCATCTCTAAAATGATTCTCACCAACCATAATCAAATCAAACGCACGTCCAATAACTTTTTATCATAAAGACGGAGATTATCCCAAGTGAACTTCATATATAACACATCTCGATGTGTTTAATGTAAGTTCATTATCTAGCAAAGATCGTATGAGATAACCTTTCGGTGAATCTTATGAACCACCATCTAAGAGATTGCCTAAGGCCATAGACCACCATAAAGTCTTTAAACTCTATTTTCCATGCCTTTGGTATGAATCTATAAACTCGTATACTGATTTATGTTCTCAAAATATCCATCGATAAAAGCAATCTCATGGTTCATGTCAGTAATTCAAAAAACTCATATATCTCAATGAATGGTAAAACAAAAAAAAATTAATTCCCATAAAGCGAATAAGTTATTGTCAAAAGTACGATGTATTTCCTTTTAAGTGGAAAATCTTATTCTTCTAAAGATTTATACAATCTTTAAGTATAGTTTGAGAATGACTTCAGTAATTCTCAAATATCTCGCGCCTTAATCTAAAGCCAACCAGTACATGTACTTGATTTTTTTGACCTACATACTCGTAATTATTCCATCCCATTTATTCGGGGCAACCCTCAAGATAAGATATGGTATGGCTTGTCATTTGAATTTTGTTTATCTGCTCGAGATAAAAAAAAAATATTAATGGTACTTTAATGTCGTTAGACACACACTTGAGCCCATATGCTACAGTACTTATTCTGTATTTAACTCATTCATGACATTGATTCATTTAACCCCCTATAGGCCCCCACTGGAGTCATGGAGCACAAAACATGCTTGGACTTGAAAAAACTGAATTAGCCATGATGAGAATCAACTAAACTGACAAGCTTCTCACCGATTTATATCCTAAAAAAAGTTTAAGGCATCGAGTAATACAATTCTACGATTCAATTTCAATTACCCTTACTCCACATGTTCATGATGAACACAAAAGACATCATTTCAGCTGGTGTATCCTGGGCATATCTTTGAGATTTAGAACGTTGCTTTTCAACTCACAATAAAAAGATCGTGAAAATAAGTTCATTGTCCCAATATCCAAGACAGATAAAACTGAGTCTTTAATCCAATCTTATCTAAAGGGAACAATAAAAAAAATACTAAGGTAAACAATTAACCAAATAGACTTTACTCAGAAAACGTCTCAGTCTAAGGAAAGCAAACAGATAACTTAAGTATATAATGAACTTCTCATTTATAACAATTTTCTAATCCCTCTCATAGCAACCATTTTGTAACGGTATGCGAGAAATTAAAAACTATTAAAGAGAAGTCCTCTTCACAACATATTACAAAATGGATTTCAACTCTATGACACTCAAGACACCCATGTATCTCAGATTTGTTAATAGTTAAATAAAAAAAGAATGTGAAATACCACCAACAGATGTAATGAAACTAGTGGCTCCAAGTCATGCCTTCTATATTACTCAAGTCATAAAAAATTACAGAGCCAAATATTTAGGCTTGTACCAAACTTTCTTCAAAATAATATCTGGTGGGGGTTATTTAGGTGGCCAGTAATGAACTAGGTCAGCCCGCCTAGCTAGCGGCCCATTCAGGAAAGTATCGACCCGGGGTGGTTCGACACTTTCTCAACTCTCAACCGGGAGCGTTCAATAGTTATTGCCTTTTCCGGAGAGGGCCCTGTATTCTTAAGTCAATAAATACCCTGTATCCTAAGATTCAAGACAAATCATTAATTACTATTCCCCAACCTCGCAAGTATTGAACGTACTATTCGATATTATCTATGTTCGAGACTTATTTGGTTCAATTGCTCTTCAGCCGGTTCGATTGTCCAACATCAGCGTCCCAGGTCAATAGTTTTCAGTATCGAATCCAGAACAATTTGATTGTTCTTGGATTCAATAGTCTTTTTAGCATTGAACCAGCCATGTTCGACAGTTGGACATATCTCAGATTCCGACATCTAGGGTTATTCTAGTCATTTCAGGCTTCAAAGGCTATTCAAAAGAAATAAATGAACTACGTTCGACTTGATTCCCTCAATGAGATACATAGGCAGCTTGGCACGTTCCCAAGTTCAGTCTGAAATTACTAAATATCCAACCCCCTCTCGTTGCATTGCTTGGAATGCGGGTGTGTTAAGGACACAGCTGATTCTAATACAACTATGAATCAATGTGATGTGGAGTGTCTTATCAGCCTGCCAAGTCACCAGACGAAAATGCCCAAATCAGGAGCGCCATATGTGGGAACATGCTAAGTGCACTCGAAAACAAGTTTGCAATTTCAAAGTCAATCCTACTATACCGGGCCTCGGTGGAACAACTACGGAGTTGATAACACGAAACCCAATTCCAAGCAAACAAGTGCACAAAAATATTAATCAAACCTACATTACGGCCAAGGAAAACTATGTTATCAGAAAAAGAAAATAAAATAAAAGGAGCATGAATTGAGTTCATAAAAAATAGTGGCATTGAGGATCGATGCATCACGGGACTTAGACTTTGCATGAAGCTCGTCCCGCCACAAATAGCACTTATCGAGAAGACAGATTAGGAAGGCTCTAGCCTCAATCCTTTATGTTAATCATTTTGATATCTTTAAATGTCAATAGATTTCAAAACTTGATTGGGTCTATGTCTTGTCTTTTTGCAACAATAGATGGGAACAACTCCCCCTTCGGAGATAAACTACACTACAAGTAGTGGCGTAATGAATCGTACCTCAAGTGGTATCGAACAATATTACCTCCAAGTGGTGTGAAAGAATCTTACCCTTAACTGGTATAAAATAATCTTACCCTAAATTGGTATCAAAGAATCTTAACCATGAAAGCGCTGCCCAAAGCGGCACAATGGACATCTACCGATCACGACATGATGCAAACCTGAAATCTTAAGAGATGGACATCGACACGATGCGATCAGATGCAAACTTGAAATCTCAAAAGATGGATATCGGCCTGACACGGTCAGATGCAAACCTGAAATCTCAAGAGATGGACATCGACTTGATGTGGTCAGTAGGGGTGTACGTGGGCGGATATTTGTGGGTTGCAGCAAAATAATTCACCATACCCACTTATGGCGGGTTACCAGTTTCTTCACCCGTGCGGGTTATGTTAATTTCAACCATGCGAGTGGCGGGTTAGGCTGGTGGCGGGTTATAACACAATCAAATACACATAACCAATTCCATATGATATACATATATTATAACTTCTTTATCTATAATACTACACATCGATCTACTAATATATATATATATATAGGAAAACAAATAATTTGATATTTACATTAGCAATCGAAGAATAAAAAACAAAGTCATTGGTATATTAGGGATAAATTATAAAACAACACTCCCATTAACATAAAGTAAATATATCCATAGTAGTTTTAGGGGCTGTTTGGTTGCAGAGACAGTTATATATGTAGATTAACTATTACTCAGTTAAAATAGTCTTTTATTTCATATGCGTAACAGTAACCGTGTTTGGTTGGATAGTTGAATAAAGTTACTATTTTATCTTGATTTATAAAACGTGTTTGGTTCATGTTATGTCCCCATTTTATTGCAGGTATTGCAGGTAATTACCTTATTGCCCCCATTTTATTAAGAAAATATACACCAAAAATATTTTAATTACATTTCTTAATTACATTTTTTTAATTACATTTTTTTAATTACATTTTTTAATTACATTTTTTTAATTACATTTTTTAATTACATTTTTTTAATTATGTTTTTTAATTACATTTTTTTAATTATATTTTTTAATTACATTTTTTAATTACATTTTTTAATTACATTTTTTAATTACATTTTTTAATTACATTTTTTAATTACGTTTTTTTAATTATGTTTTTTAATTACATTTTTTTAATTATATTTTTTAATTACATTTTTTAATTACATTTTTTTATTACATTTTTTAATTACATTTTTTAATTACATTTTTTAATTACATTTTTTTAATTACATTTTTTTGATTATATTTTTTAATTACATTTTTTTAATTACATTTTTTAATTACATTTTTTAATTACATTTTTTAATTACTTTTTTTAATTACATTTTTTTAATTACGTTTTTTAGTTACATTTTTTTAATTATATTTTTTAATTACATTTTTTAAATTACATTTTTTAATTACATTTTTTAATTACATTTTTTAATTATATTTTTTAATTACATTTTTTTAATTACGTTTTTTAATTACGTTTTTTAATTACATTTTTTAATTACATTTTTTAATTACATTTTTTTAATTACATTTTTTTTAATTAAATTGCTGCATAAAAAGATTAAAATTGAAGAAACAGGGGTAAATAGGTCATTTCGTCGGATGAGCTGGATGACTAAAAAGTGAGATAAAATAATAACAGGG
Source organism: Linaria vulgaris (assembly GCA_948329865.1). Classification (NCBI taxonomy): domain Eukaryota; kingdom Viridiplantae; phylum Streptophyta; class Magnoliopsida; order Lamiales; family Plantaginaceae; genus Linaria; species Linaria vulgaris. The sequence goes on along the minus strand of OX415250.1, from coordinate 78,798,884 downwards.
GGGAGATATTATTTAAGTTGAGAAAGTGAGATAAAGAGCGGGCCTCAGCTATTAAATCAAAAAGCTCATTTGCATAATCATTCAAACCAAACTGGTTTTAAGTGAGATGAGGGCAGTCATCTATCCTCATCTCACCAACCAAACACCCCCTTAATCTCTTAAGTTCATAATTTGATCGTTTATTATCATTACGTTTCTACTTATGCATCAAAGTGACGAGAATTAAAATTCACAATAATTTTTTATTTTTTTTTTTGTAAAATAAGCTTGATAGGTAGCTTAGAATTCTTGCAATAAACAAATGTGCGGGTGGTGGACGGGTGACAAGGTAAACCCACCACCCGACCGACATTGAGCGGGTTGATAAAAACTGACCTACCTACATGTACAAAAAAATAAAATCATGGTAGGTGCGGGTGAGCGCGGGGGGGGGGGGGGGGGGGGGGAGGGGGGTACGAGCGGATTTTTTGTACACCCCTAGCGGTCAGATGCCAACCTAAAATCACAAGAGATGGACGTCGGCCTGACACGACCGGAAACAAAGCTAACATCTCCAAGGTTAGACATCTGCTGGTAAAAGCACGATGCAAAACGAATGTCCTCAACTGTAAGAATGGACATCTGCTGGAAAAAGCATGATGCAAACAAAATATCCATCTGATCGAAAGGTTGGATACTGTATCCGACTACACAATGCAGATTACGAACATCTACCCAACATGGTACGATGCAAACCTACCCAAACCGGTAAGACAGACATCTATCTATCAAGATAGAAAGCAAACGTGTCCAAAGTGGCATCAAGAACATCTACCCAACATGGTACAATGCAAACCTACCCAAAGCGACACGATGAACGTTCATGTATCATGCTGCGAAGCAAACGTGTCCAAATCGGCACCATGAACTTCTACCCAACATGGTACGATGAATACCTACCCCAAATGAATACAAATCTAGACTCATATGAAATGGGTATCATTACCACAAGAGGTACGAATATCGATTCACCAAATTAGCCATCAATGCCGACGAACAATATTAAACAAGAATGCAACGAAGTATCCGGCCAAGGGCGAAGCAGTGCTCAAGTAGACAAAAACTGAAATTGCATAATAAATATTTAAGCTCGAGCCTCGGGATTCACGTCTTTCCTATATTGGTCAATCACTTCAAAAGCAATCCATTGTAAGTGGCATGGCACAACTTCACCTCTTGGGTTGTCACCAAATTTGTTGTAAATGAAGTCAAGGCATGCCATAAACTCTCATGACGATAAAGATTTCAAACAAACATAAAATGCAAAATCAGTGCACAACGCTACACTCCATAGTAGAGCAGCCACAAGAAGCTCGAGGAACTCCTCAGTAGCTCGCACTAGATCCATAACTTATATGTCATTTTCATTGTTATTGTAGTCGAAGGCCTTCGTCAGGATGACCTCACGCTCAATTAAGGCGCTTAGCAACATAGCCTACGTATTATCTAAAGCATCTAACTCTCAAGTTCTACCTCGATTAACTCGAGAAGTACCTACAAGATTGGATTGCGCGAGTAATAGTTGTACCCTCACATAACCCAACCGAACTAATGCAGTAGCCTGGACAAAATAGTCAAAATGTCAAAAACTAATATGCGAAGTGAGATCGTAATCCTCAAAACACTCAAGATACAAGATAGTTATTTAGAAACCACAAGGCGACACAACGCTTGCTCTCTCTTTAGATAACTCGACCCCTCAGTATCTTGACTTCTAAGGACACGAGTATTAAATCACCTTCATGAGTTCACTTTCACAATGAAACTCAGCACTGTTGAGCTACAACACCAAGAATTCAAATTCCACAACAAATTCCTCACAAAAGATATGCGGCACAACACTCTGCGCATGCGCGAAAACAAATCTGACTCACAAGTAATAGAAGCAACTCATTTAAATAGTCCAATTATCGATAATTACATTATCAAGAAGATCTAGATCGATAATAAAAACTCGATAAAGGTCATCTCCCAAGATGCAAAAGAGAAAAAATAGAGTTGGGTGATACTTACATGAAAAGAGTGGTAACCTAAATACTAGGTTTTGTTGACTTTCTGGTCAAACTATGACTCACTTGAACTTTTAGTTGGTTTTTTATTTATTTATTTATCAAAAGAAGCTATATTTCTAAACTCCATCAGTAAGGCAATATATTATTGCTTTCTAAATACTTAACGATTATTTAGTTATAGTGATAATTTGTGTAATTTGATGGAAGTGTTTATTATTTATATTTTTTGGTTGACTTAACAACATAGTTTCTTATTTATTTTGCTAATAAAGCACTATCATAATTTTATGCTAGTTGGAAATTACATATGGGTGGTCTTTGAAATGTATGTGCACGCAAGAGGGGGTAGGCCAACTTTAATTCGAAAAGGTGGGGGAAATCAGAAGGTAATTGAATGAATTGGCGTTTGACAGCGTAGAAAAGAAAGAGAAATTATTTGACACTACCATTGTATTCCTGACGTGGTATAACTATCAATACACGTATTGGTTGTGATGAGGGTGGTTATTTCCTATATTCTAGAAGAATCTAAATCTGTATTAAATCTAAATCGTTGATTGCACCACGTTAGGAATGCAGCGGTATTTTTCAAAAAGAAGACACCTACTTGATCACCAATTTTTTGGTAAAGAGACGTTGGAGAAACAAGAAAACAAAATGTACATTTAAAAACAAAAACTAAATGATAAAATGGCCAAGTGATACTTTAATGAAAATCAACATTCTTTTTCATCATAAAATATATTTGTTTAGATCCTTTTCTACATAAATGTACTGTATATTCTACTACATCATTTAATGAATGACATGTGAAAGTAATTTAAAATTATGTAATACCATGTTAATGATATCCTACTCTTACCAAGTTTAAACATATTTTCCTCAAAATCAAATATCCCATTTGTCAAATTGTTCGAGCTGCACGGTATCTACTATCTACTAATTAAAATATTCAAAAATTATTTTTCTAATAATTTAAGTTAAACAAAAAAAAATGGATTGAAATTAATTAAGAACAACTTATTCATTAGGAAACCCATTTTCGTGTAGCTACTGACCATTAACATTTCAATTTTCAAAGTTAAAGGATATATTAAATAATCCATTTTGATATACCCTATATACTATTCAAATAAACGTCAACTTAATCGAATAACGATTCAAGAAAAGTTGTCCACTCTCATAAATTTGAGAATGCATCATAGTAACCAAATTGTCATTCGGACAATATTGTTGAAAAAGTAATTATTTTGTTAACCTTCTTTTAGTGATTTTCTTATAAGTAGTTGACGCATGATATTCTTGTAAGTAATTGACGCATTTCCGTTTAAAAAAAACATAAAATATTAAGGATGTGCTTCATATGAAATAATTGAAATTTATAAGTTGTGCATTCATTTCCATGAAATAATTAAATTTTGAAAGATTTTATATACATTTCTTGTAAGTATCTAATATATTTTTGCTTAAAGAAAAACATAAAAACATAAAATATGTGTTTCATATGAAGTAATTAAAGAAAGGTACGGTGATTTAGGAAAAAGAGAATATATGTTAGGAGGTAAATATTTTAGAATTTGGTAAAAGCTCAGGAAGCCAGGTTAAGACGTCGACAGAACACTTCTTCATTTGTTTGTGCTCCTACATCAGGCCTTTTCCAGTCTAGAGACTGGCGGATTAACTAAACGGTGACGATATTGCCAAAATAAAATTTGTTGCTTTCAAAACAATAGCTTTTAACTTCCTAATTTGCCCTTCTTTGTTAAAATTAAACTTATATAAGTTAAGTATTATATATTTATTTGTTAAATACACGATTCAATGATTATTCATTCCTAAATTATAGGGACTCAATCTTATCTTCCATAAATATACAATACTGTTATTCTCAACTTAAGAAGTTTTTAAATCAATCGTGTCTAATAATAATATAAAGACCTGCACCTTTTTAAAAATCTTTAGATAATCTTCTCCCACAACATGTATATCATTCATATCAAAAATAATAATTTGTTTATGCAATGTAACATTGAATTGCAAAAGAAAAGATATTGTTTGAATTGGTAAACAAAACTATAAAAGAATAGAAGTCCCATTAACAATGATTATAAGTTAAATTATAAATTTCACGAGTAAAAATTATATACGGACGTGGATTATATATTATAATGATTAACACTTACCGTTCCTATCAAAGATGCAAAAATTATAATTTGAATTCAGTTCTTACCAACTATTTAAATTAAAAATATTTATTTATTGAGAAAATAGTTCTAAAAGGAATATAATTCATCACCAAAATAGTAAACTAAACAAAGTAAAAAAAAAAACAAACTAATATACTACCATGACATATTCATCAAAAAATAAATTGTGATACATAAAAGAACTTACGTTAAAGAAAATTCAAAAACACTTCCTAACCAAAATGAAAAAAAAAATCTAGTTTCTTGTTTTAAAATCGTACTCCAGAAAAGTTTGACCAAAGATTATGGAAGCTTATTATGTTTCTGAATTTTGCAATGATTAATTAAGAAATTATATATTAAATTTGCAAGATCTTTTAAGAAGATTTAATAATGCTAAAGTTTAGATACAATTAATTTACGTATTCTTTTATTAAGAGGAGTAAATTAAGGAGTTAAAAGCTATTGTTTTGGAAGCAACAAATTTTGTTTTCGCAATATCGTCGCCCAAAACTAAATATTACTAATATAAAGCAAATAAGGTACTAACTACTACCGAATCTTAAATAACTTCCACAACATCCAATGATGTAGCACAATTTTGTAGGAGTGATCCAAACTTAGTATAAATAAAATGAGAAAAAGGACTTAAATATGCAACATCATTTATAATAATACAAATTTTGTTTAGTTGCTGAATATTGCATCAGCTGCGTTTGTAGTCCAACGGTTAGGATAATTGCCTTCCAAGCAATAGACCCGGGTTCGACTCCCGGCAGACGCATCTCGTTTTGTTGATGATCATTTTTCTCGTCGGTGGTTTGTGTAATAACGTGATGTGATTATCTTTTATTTCTGGAAAATCAAAGACCATTTTTCTAGTTTGAAGTTGAACAACAGGGCTCTAAAATTTTCTGTGTATCAATCCAACTTGTTCACTGTGTCTCAGTGGGCTAGTTTTGTATGCAATTTGAATTAGTAGTAGTACTATGCGTTTTACAATGTGGCGAAGAAGTATTTCTGGAATTCCTGTGCGTTTGGTAATGAGATTGTTCTCTTGTGCACACTTTAAATAACAGTGGATTTGAGAGGAAATTGTTAGATAGGAGATGTAATAAGTACTTCACGTGACAGTTGACATGTAAAGTTGTTAACACTCTAATCAAAAGGTTCAGAGCATTAGAGATATGGAGTGACTACAAGAAGTATAGGCTAACGCACAGAAAGGTGGGAGCATCTTTCATCACTTCATCCACACGATATGATAATAATTTAGTTATCTATCATGAAAGTTGAAAAAGTAAAAGATAAAAGAAACTTGGTCAGTTAAGCCAACTCCTCTAATTGACAAGTCTTCAGATAAGATCCTAGTTATAGACAGAAAACGACCTATTGGATAGAAAAATACTTTTGCTCTCACTTTTACTGTTTTAAGAAGAGAGTCTCAATATATCGTTACCACCGCATCAAGCGCAATAGTAACATCAGTGTATTACGAACAAATAAAATGATATTTCATACCAATCTCAATGCTAGACCATATCACTAGTGCAGGACACAAAACACACACAAAAAAAAAAAAAAAAAAAAAAAAAAACTGTTTTACAGCCTTCCAGGAAAGCTCATATGAACTCATGTTACATGATAATGCAATGATTTATGGTGCCATTATGTATCCAGCATTCATCATTGATGATTGAGCATATGTTTGTCCATGTAAAATATCTTTTCCATAAAAGATTTATATTCCATATGTTGGAGACAGGTTCAATCCCTTCACAAAACGAAAAAAATTATAGCAAAATGGTGTAAACCATTGCAGATCAGATTACTTTGATTTCGAGGAGGGGATAAGAGGAAGAAATTGTAGGAAATAAAACCAATTAATGGAAAAAGCTTTTTCCTTGAGTTAAATTGTAGGTTCAGCAAAGTCCAGGAAGACTAGCCTTACTCCTGGTAGTATATGAAAATTAAAACTTGCTCAGCAATCAGCATGCAAAACTATTACCGAAGCAGCTAAGCAACTCAAAAATAACAAAAAATATTTCCCCTCCTTTCCAAGGAACTATGCCAATAGAGAAACGAAGTTCAAAATAGCAGAGGAATGATCAAAGATGCACAGAGAAGTGCTGCAACATGCAGTAACAGTACTAATGCCTGTCTGGTGAAACAAAACTGTTGTCGAACCAAGTATGATATAGTAACAAAATCAGCTACAAATAGCATCCCTTCTACATGTTTCTCCTAGAAATAAGCTATATATGTTGCATAGTACTGGTATCATAATGAATATACGAAATCATGAACACCGATGCTCAACCTGTTTCTACTTAACAATTAACAGAAAAACCAAATTCTTACAGAATCGCCATATCTGATACCAGATTACCCACCGGTGAATTAAAGCAAGGAAGACTTTGCTTTTCGTTTTGCAGATGTTGCAAAAGCTTTTGCCTCCGAATTATCGAGTCTCTGCCTGTTTCATAAATAACCTCCACAGCTCATTAAAGTACAGAAATTCAAGTATCATTTTGTGGAAAAGTCTTGTTTGCTCAATGAAGGTTAGTTTTGATATGGCTCCCCCATCTCATTATAATCTGCCAAGTGGAGACTCAGAGGCATGATCTTCCACCAACCAGAGACCATATTCGTGAAATCGCTTTATCTTCTTGTCAAACCCTATAATATAGTTATTATGAATAATAACATGCATTCCCTTGGTTTCCTTTACCCAAGTCTTGTTCCTGAAGTATAAACCTCCAGTGGGGAAGGCTTGCTGCGGGAGCAGGTAAAGATCCGCCTGAAAAAGATATCAGAAGTTGCATATGCGAAAGAAAATAATTTAAAACCAATAGTTTGAAAATATCCAAATTTAAAGCCAGAATAGCTGAGAAAAACCAGACACCACCACATGCAAATCAATGACCTTTGTAGCTATGGGTAAGATTTCTTAAATTTCATAGGAAATTAGCTTAGACGATTTCAATCGCTAATACAGATAACATGAACACAAAAGTGATCAAAGGAGATGCGCGGTCAAATATTTTTGCAATCTGTAACCAGACTAATAAGTTACATGGGTCTTGATCCTTATATATGAGTTGTCAAATTCAACGAGAGCAGGCTTAACTAAATTAACAGAGTTATACTGTTATACTGAGTTAATCACACTATTCTTCAAGCGCTGGCATCAAAAACTTCAGTGGCCTAATGGTGTCACAATCCAACTTACTGCGCTTGGAACATTCCAAGCAGACTAATTACGAGGTCCCATCATCAGGATTCAATAGGGAGGTTGATTATACACCCTAGAACTAAAATGAGGAAGACGGACAAGCAAAAGATATATTTTTGCTAATTCAATGCAGGAAAAATGTACAGCCACTTCTTCATCGCCACTATCCAACAGTCTCAACATCTTTTGTAACAGAGGAGTACTTGACACGTGGCACCCGTAAGTAGACACTTTTATACACGATGCACCCCAACTTTGGAGAAACTGGCATTTTGTGACCCCAAACTAAATAAGTTTGGCACTTTTCACCTACTGTATAGTTTATGGTATAGTCAACAATTAAAAGAGTATTTTGATCTTTTTATATGTTGCTCCAGCTTTAGCACTTTGCACCCCCAAGCAAAGAACCTCTTTTTACTGCAAAAGTTCGGCAGATACTTAAAAAGGAATAGAAAAAAAAAAAACAAAAAACGAAGTAACAATTTTCATAAAACAGTTGAATTTAGATTTTGTCCCGAATGACGAAAAATGTATAAATTTCAACCGTCCAAATTCCTTCCTCTTGCAACTATCAGCCCTACTCCTCTTCACCTTTGCAGTAGTACAGTAAGTGCTCCAATAAAGTTACAAAAGCAAGCACGAATTCACTTACTCTCCATGGCTGCCGTGCTAAGAAACCCGACATGATAGTCAACAGACTGTAAATTCGATGGAATTGCAGTTTTGGCTTTGTTTTATCACGTACATGGTTACTACCCTTGCTCCAATTATCAAAATCATAGGAAGTCCCAACCTCCTTTATTTTCTTGTCTTTGTATCAGAGTTCTCTCTCTTGGATCCTCAATCACCCATCTTGATGGGGACCCATCGAGTGAACTGTATATATGAAAGGTTTTAGGAAGACAAAAAGCTGTCTGGGGTTGATGTGTTCATATAAAGATTCGGATTGATGGCAAGTCGGGTAAAGATTCAAGCATTGGGATGATGAAAACTGTAATTAAGCTATGCCGCTCGGTTGCCCATGGCGAAGATTGCTGCTTATCTTTCAGATGATGGCACTTCTTATATGACCTTAAATGCAATGAAAGAAGCTTGGACCTCTGCAAAATGGATGGATTCCTTCTTGCAGAAAGTATGAGATGAAAGTCAGTTGCCCAGAAGCTTATTTTCGACAGCTGAACATGCATATTGCAAGTTTACTAGCTACAGCGAGTACTTGGCTGAGCAAAAAAAATCAGGGGTCTGTTAATGTGTTGAGACAATTAAGTACACTCAACCTTGAATTTTACACGCATGTTTGATTAGTCAGCACGTTGTGCTTGGTTCTGATTTTCTGGAATTTTGTTGGATATAGGAGCAGAACATGTACGTGGAATCCAAGGAAAGATTGGAAAATATGTCAAAGTAGCAGATCCTTTGTTAGTGTCTTTAATATTTGTGAAAAAACATTTTTGCTATAAAGAAACTTGTTTAGCTTGGAGGTGCAAAGTGCAAAAGCTTGAGCAAATATGAAAATACAAAAAACCCTCTTCGCTACATTAAAAAGTACACAACAGTATGCAGAGTGCCAAGCTTCTGACCTCAATTGGGGATGCAAAGTGCGAAAGTGCTTAATCTGGGGGTGCAAAGTGCCGCTTACATATAGCAAAGAGTCCAACTCTAGACTTTGGTTGAACCGTCTATCACTCTCCTAAGCTCTCCCTAGCCCCTTGGTTTAGGTAAACATTATTGGTAGACAGGAGGAAGGATTTGAATGCATTTCCAGAGAACTGCATAATCATAAAGTTCTGAATATATGGGTGTGACTATTGTGCAACCATAAACTTCTGAGGATGTTCAAACTCGTTAAATCAAAACAGCAGTAAGAGCATCATATATTCACCTGCCCAGCAGTTTTCATTAATGCCCAATTAAAGCCGGGCTGGTCATTAGCTTTCTGTGCTTTAGACCAAGGTTGGGCCTGAAGTTCTTCAATCCACTTCTTCATAACTAGCTTTGCTCCAGTTGTGGGTCGAAGATAAATCATGCAACTACAGATATAAGGCCGGCCCTTTTTCCCTGGAGGTGGCAATTCATGAGAATGATTCAACGGTTTCACCTGGAAGTTTCAGAGAGCAAAAATATTACATCATTGATCATTAATAGGCAAACCTGTGAAAAGAGCATAATGATCATCAATAGGCAATCCATGAAAACAGCTGGTAAGACTAAACATGCATTGACATTGAATATGTTCTTAAGCTGCAAATTAGTAGGTAGTTTAAAATAATCTGATTAACTCAGCAACTTCTTCTGATACTTCTGCTATAAGTTCTTTCTGCCATAAACAGGGAAAATAAATTGTTTAACTTTATTACTTCGACCTGATTCTATCTTCAAGAAAATTCATTCCAACAACAATAAGACTTGGTTATTGCAACATATGGCTCCCAAAAAAACAAAAGCTAAAAACTACAGGGCACCACTTTTGTCATTTCCCTTTATTATTTGGGAGCCATCACTCAGCCAAATTGTATAAGGCATCCAACGAATTTAATTGCCAGGCTAATGTCTTTCGCAGTTTATTTCCAGACAAGTTTGGCAGATGCTTTATACACCACATGTAAATAGTTGACCAGATACAAAAGGAGAAAAGGTCCATTCCTTGGGACATCATGGGAGATGCTTGCTAATTAGTTCAACAAAATACTGAGCCTTTACAAAGTCCACGATTTGCATTTATATATATATATATACATATATAAAAATTGGCATACTTACAAAAGCCATATCATCTGTAAAGTAGACATCATGCTCGCCTTTCAGATAAGGAAAGGGATCTGCTAACCAGACCATATCAACATCATTGTACATAACATTATATCCTAGCTCCAAAATTTGAAGGAGATGGCGAGGCCTTCTTGCTGTAAAATTGAAGAATCCCTGCAACACACAAACCCAGGGTAATTCAGCAACATGCAGCCAACAGATAAGAATAAGGAAAACTGTATCTCACTGGAAGAACAACAAATAAAGGATAGTAGACAACATTGGCATAACAACAACACTCAAGCCTTAAACCTAACAAACCGGAGTATGCTATATGCGTGAAACAAAATCACGTTGTGCTCGGGCACAAAAGTTCTCTTCTCGACTCATACTGGGTGCAGGTAGCATCAATTTAATATAGAGAAATTCCATCCAAGGACACCACTGCTCCACAAATCTTTTTAATTAAGCATTCACAATTACACCATCTAAATGACATTCCCCAAACGTAAAAATACATAAATTAAACAAAAGAATTAACACACCAGCCTTGTCGGCTTTATCATACAAAGATACTAATACTTTTCCTTCCAATTTCCCAGCATCAGACACACATTATTCTTTACACATTGTGTTAACTTACAACAAGACAGGGTCCTGCGGATTCTTTAGGTACATACTATCCTAACTAAGTTACGTTTTCCTAATTAAAACAAGTAACTGATCACGAGGTCTGCTTGCCCTATTCAGAGTTTTTCCCTCAAATTCCGACCTCGTTGACTATGATAATACTTGTGAGTTGCACCCGAATCAATTTGAAGCAAGCTTACTACACCGATTCACAATACAATCTCTCAAGTACTTTTTGGCATGCTCATGATAAAAGTTATCGAGACTTTCTAAAACACAACTTATAAACCAATGGAGCAATAAACATTCATTAAAAACACTAACTAACATCGGAAACAAAAAAAAAAAACTGAAAATCACGACAAAGAAAGAAAAAGGCACCTGAGACCCAAACTTATGCGCAGCGGAGGCCTCCAAAGCCGGTGGCACCAATACCGCGTGGCCCGGCCAGCGCTCGTTAACCTTGAAAAGTGTGGCATAATCTTCAGCAATGACCAAAACCTTTTCGTGGTGCTTCTGTCGCACAATGCTGATCAACCAGTTGTTGAGGAACGGCAAATACGCCTCGCTGACGGCACAGAGGATGAGCGTGTTGTTTTTGGCGACGTGGGCGGCGGCATCGGGGAGCGTGTAGGCTTTCCACTTAGAATGATTGGAATTGAAGAAAATGAGGGAAGCAGGGGAATAATAACTACTACTAGTGTAAGGGAAAAGCACGCCGAGGATAATGAGAAGAGAGAGGAGGATGAGCACGGCGGGGCGGCGGAGGAGGGCGGAGGTGGGTTTATGGTAATTTTGGAGGGATCGGAGGGTGGGGTTTGAGAGTGGGGATTGGAGTGGCCTTTGGTGAAGAAAAGATGACATTTTTAATTTAATTTAATTTAATTTAATTTAATGAAGTGAAGCTGAATTAATTCTGAATTCTGAATTTAGCTTGGAGTGATGAGTGATCGGATCTGCAGGAAGAGTGAGCGACGTAGGCAGCTGAGGGAGAGTAGAGATAGATCGATCGATCGATCGATCGGATTTATTAGCGAATCAATCTTTATTAAAATTATACAATGCAGTCCTTTTTTAAGATCTCAACTTCATATGTTCATTTTTAATAGATTGTGTTTTCTTCCATAAAAAAAATAAAAAATAAAATAAAATAGCTGTGTGTTTTCTATATTTTGTTGGTTCATTTGGAAAATCGAGTGCCTTTTAAGTTTTAAGTATGATTTGATTAATATCTTTTTGTAGCGACCTGTGTCATAATATTCTCTCAACACGTACTAATCTAGTTTGCTGCCATATCGGAACAAACACCACATGCCTAGTTTATAATAGGTGCGAGACCGCGAAAAAAAACGTTTACTATTGTATTTCAATGTGACATGGCGCGTTAAGTATACGATCTACTATACATTCAAAATACGGCACTTTTGAACGAGAATGATGATACTGATCATTGGTTGTGATGGGTATTCAAGTAAAATACGGTTGGAGTTACTACAAGCTTCGTTTAGTTGGGACTTGGGTTGATAAAGGCCTAACAAGAGGAATAATATGGGTTTATAGGACTCAATTTCACATTTGGTTGGACATTTTTACTACGAATCAACCTTATTGAATCCAAGCGAGTTTGTAATAAATTGACAAATCAATTTAGTGTATGTTGATGATATTACGAGCAATATTTTTAATTAAATTAGCATGTTGGTGGTTAGTTGATTTGATTCAACAAACTTTGTGTATGGTGTTTTGGCTTAAAGTCAATCACTCCATGTTTCCTGTTTCACACTTGTAGTTGTGTTATTCTATTTTCTACTACCCATGTTTCATTTGCTATAGTAATTGTTCCCTATCTTTTGTCAATAACAAGGATAATGATTAGTGGAAGATGCGGTATTATGCACATCTGCAGTATATGACATGGATTGTTTCATAACCAAATGAATTAAATCTCGAGAGTTGTTAAAGTTTGAAGATTATTGAATACAAATGAATCTGATAATATAATAGGTTCTTGCATCCATAAACAACAGATCATATTCCCATCAGAACCTATGTGTAGTTTGTTCAGATTTATGATTTTGAATTGTTGTGTAACTCTGTTTTATAAAGTTTATATGTTTCTCCAAATTTGTTTAGTTTGGACAATGTGTACATCAAGGGCACATCTAGAAAAGTGAGAAAAAATATGAATCATGTATACAACCAAACAATATACTAATAAATTATAATGGTCTTTATATAAAAATCAAACGTTATATTAACTACCTATCATAAGAATATTAAAGTCATATAATATATGCTGCAATCTTCAAGTGGGCAAGAAAATGTGCTCTAATACTATTGTTTCCAACCATCTAAAGCATATGTGAACTTGAGTATCATGGATTGAGTATTGTCGGGTAGCAAAAGTTGTAGTTTAAAGAAAATTTTCTTAATATCATCCATCTAGACGTAGGGTGCGGAAGTGGCTATACCCCGTGTAGGCATTTAGTTAGGCGTGATTCATGTGAGATCTCGAGTTGTTGAGAGGATGTAAGGTTGAAATTTGAGAGTCGAAAGGGTGGATTGTTTCAAAGAAATAACAAATTCCTTTATTTGAAAATTTCAATATAACCGTGAATGCTAGGGGCACGTTTGGTTACTTTTTAACTATTCATGTCATTTAGTACTAGTTACTAGTTACACCATGTACTAGCACGTTTGCTAGTACAAGTTGCTGAAATCTTAAGGGTTTGTTACGACCCCGATTCCATGATCATAAGTTCATTCCATACCGGACAAGGCCAGATTAGGGTTATTTACATTTTGAAGGGATCATTCAAGCGTATATAAATAGATACAATCTTTACATATGGATCCCTATGCAGTTCCATTTCATTTAAAACAAGGATGCCAAACCAGACCCCTTGTTCCATATCTCTCGTTATTTTTGTGACCCTATTCACCTATTTGAGCTTCTATTGCATGGAAAAATAAAATATATTTGATTGGCCATCTTTTTGATATATACATACGACATTCTTCGGATAATTCAAACCAAAGCAATTGTATGTCCAACTCGAGCCTATATAACCCATCCTAATGGCAAAGGGGCGCCGTTAATCCATTAGAAGGTGTGTTGAAAAGGTTCTCGCCCCAAAGAAGATACATGGGAGCCTTTGTAAGGCTTGAGATCATGCCAAGGAAAGCCGAAGGAATTTGTGTTAAGAGGATACAATGTCCAATATATTGTTGTTACCGGGGACTATTACATTATCTATGGAGGGCCTGATTGTCAAAGTATAAGTGGATACTTTGACTATTTTATTGATGGCTTAACAATGATGATTGTCGTTTGAAATGTGATGGGATACGAATATCGATTTATGGTGTTGAATGTGATAGAATATTGTGAAATGTGAATTTTTTGAATTTTGAAATGTGATATGCCATGTTGTTTTGTGTATTTTGTTTTGGCCTTTTAGGAAAAAATAAAAAAGTCATGTTTTTTTTTTAGAAATTGGCAGGTGAAATTCTCTGTTTTAGTTTTACAAACTGAAAACAGGGGAAAATTTCTGCCAATTTTCCCCTATTTTCAGTTTGTAAAACTAAAACATGGGACATGCGGGTACCCTATATATCCGCATGTACCCGAACGGGGTACCCGACTCAATCAAGGTCGGAGTCGGGAAACAAATTCTGAATACCCGACTCCGAAACTACCCAAAATGGGTACCCAATCGGATCGGGTACCCGAAAGTGCCCACCCCTAAATTTGAAAGCACTCACTAAGCTGATCAGTGACCTTTGGGGTTGGTTTGGTATGCTTGTTATTCAGTAGATTGGTGACCCAACCCTCATTATGTACTTCAGCTTCTTCCTCTGCAACATCCTCAGATTGAGTCACTTTAGCAAGCACTGGTAGAGCTATACCACCTTGGTTCAGGTCATTACCATCCTTGTTGGTTTTACCTCTTTTATTCCTTCTAGCAGTCCTAGATGACTCAACCAATTGCTCAACCACACATTCATTGTCCTCTTCTACCAATGTGAAGTCATCACCAAGAGCAACTACAATAGGCTGCATTTTACAAGAATCAATAAGCATCCCATAATGTAATGTGTACAATGCATCAGCAAAATGAGTTAATACCTTGTATGGAGTGGCTCTGTTCCTCCTTCTTGCAGTCCTAGAAGACTCAATTTGCTCAGACTGACCAACAGGCAACACACTCTCCTCATTTATATTTACTTCATCACATTCCACTGTGAATTCTCACCAGGTGCAACTACAACAGGCTACAACAGAAGGGAAAACATAAGAATTTTACAAAACACTGTAAACATTAACATTGCTTTATAGAGCTAATTGTTATGGTACCTGGTTACTTCTTGTTTTTTTTCCTCCTTCTAGCAGTCCTTGAAGACTCTCCAATATCTTGCTCAACTGTTTCTTCCACTAGAATTTGTTGCACAATGTCACTTTCTTGATTGGTAACATGTTGAGGTTGGATGTCAACAACAGGTGGTTGAGGATCTGCCACATTGGAGTTTGCATTGGCATTGTAATTGTTAGTCAGATTAGAATCGTCAGGCACATAATTTTTTTCCATATTAACCTCTCCATTTATCCTGGTACAAGTTCTGACATTATGGACCCTTACACCACACTTCCTACATTTGATAGATCCTTGCATCCTTGGAGCTTTGATTTTTATGGATGGTTCTCCTTTGTCACTTTTCTTCTTTGATTTGCCAACATGTGGTTCTTCAGGACCTCTCTTTGTTGCCCTATTTGGCCTTCTTGGTTGTCTCCCAAAGTTAGGGGGAGTGGAGGAATGTATTCCTCTTCCTTCCAAATATCAACTCCTGCCATTGGTAATATAGCATACTCATACACTTTCGGATATGTCTCAAGTGTATAATACTCTGATATAAAATCTGCAATTTGCTTTCCACTATGCAAAATTGTACTTGCAGCATGCTTACATGGAATCCCAGTCAGATCCCACACCCTACAACTGTATTCCCAGTCCCTTAAATTCATAGAGTGTTGAGTATTGTCAAATCATGTTACTTGATAGTGAATGTCATCTGACTTCATTGGCATATAGTGAGATTGTTCAAACTCCACTTCATCTACCAACGCTTGAATGTTAGGGCATAAGTGTTTCTTCTGATCTACTAGTTTCATCTTGGTCCATTGCCCCCTATCTTTCTCTCTATTTGTGGTTAATTTCTTCATCATGTACTCCCTTAGTCACTCTAACATAGTCAGGATGGGCTTCTCTCTTGCTGGCAGAATCACACCATTGAAAGTCTCACAAACATTGTGCAAGATAAGATCAACTTGACATGTGGAATCAAAAGCAGATTTAGACCATTGTGTTGCAGGCTTATCATTGAACCACTTTGCAAATCTAGAACCAAGTTTCATTTCCATTTGCTTTATTGAAGTCTCAAAATTAGTAGTGGTTGTTTTGTGTGCAGCATCCCATATAACATCTTCATATTCATCTCCTCTGAACCCACCCCTGTAAGCATTTCTGATCAAATGCCTCACACAATACATGTGTGTTGAATATGGGAATACATCTTGGAATGCTTGAATTAGACCCTTTTGCTTGTCTGACATGAAAGTCAGATTAACATGGTTATGCAAGTCCAGATCTTGCTTCAACAATGACAGGAACCATACCCAGTTGTCATTGTTCTCTCTTGCCACAACAACATAAGCCAAAGGGAAAATGCTATTGGCAGGAACCACTTCAACATCTGTTAATAGTATCCCACCATTTGGGCCTGTTAAGTGAGCTCCATTAACACCAATAAATGGTCTACAACCAGCCTTATATCCTTCCTTCACAGCTTGAAGACAAATGTACATGCATTTGAATCTTGTCTCACCACCCACATTTTCTATGCAAATTGCCACAAAAGTACCTGGATTTGTCCTCCTCAACTCAACTTGATAATCCCATAGCCTTGAGAACTGGTAAGCTGGTGTACCTTCCAGCTTAGTCACATACAATCTCTTAGCTTTATAGGCCTGGCATTTGCTAACACCAACTCTCAGCTCTTTGATTGACTCCAATCTAAAAGCCTATGTGTTTCTCTTAGGATCTGTTTTGAAAAGTTCAAAGAATCTATCTGCAAGCCAACTTGCCTTCATGTTCTTCACTCTAAACTTCTGCCCATAAATGTGTTGAGGATTGTATTTCCTAATCTGATATGCCTGCTCACCTGGCACTTTCAATGCATGGACACTCCATGGACAATCTTCTTGCACACACTGAAAATATATTCTCCCTTTATCACTCCTTTCCTTCTCCTATTATTTATGGCATCTGACTGAATATCCTTTTTGAGTTGGTCCTTGTTGATGAAAATCATCTTCAACTTCAGGGTGGGGTTAAACAACTAACTCTTGTCAAATACTTGTGGTCCATCAGAATCAGTGTCCTCTTCATTATCATAAGGCTGTGGGTTAAAAGGAACCCTTTTGCGCACAATTACAACATCTGGATCATCTTCATTTTCACACTCAAGAACATTGGTCTGTGTATTCTGAAGATCAACACCAGGTCTCACAAACTCTTCACCTTCAACATCATAATCAACATTTTCATCATATTCACTATCATTAGTGTGCTCACTTGATTCCTCATAAGACTCATCATCACTATCACTATCAGTCTCATCAACATATATGCTTTTACCTTTATCTTGCACAACATGCTCATTATTTGTGTTTCCATCAGTACCATCACCAATAACATTCTCATTTACAACTACACCCTCACACCCAATAACTCTATCACCCTCATTTCCAACAACGCTGTCACCCTCATCTCCAATAACTCCATCATCACCAACAACCCCATCATTCTCAGCACCCCTAACTCCACCAAACTCAACCTCAACCACATCACCAGGCTCCTCAATAAATGGCAAACCAATTTCAAAATCACAATATAACTTAAATTCCCTACTTGGTAGAGCCCCTGCTAGAGCATTTCTCAACTGCTTGTCATCTTTTATGAGCTTAAACCAACCGTTCTGTTTAAAATAAAACTTCCTTTCACCCTTGGCATTCAACTGATCAGCGTAACTGTTGAGCAACTTTAAATTGATCTCTGAAATATATGCATAGTCATACATCATCAGTGTACCACCAATGTAAGTATCAAAAGGAGTGGCCTTCAACTGGCCCCCATAATGAACAGTAAGAGTTAGACTCTTGCTTTCAGGATCTGCAAATTGGATAAATACACATTTATCAACATAAAGTACTAACAAAATTACTAATTAACCTAATTAAAGTATAGCAAAGGTAAAAGGTGCAACCTTTTAAAAAGAAAAACAAACACTTGACAAAATAACAGTTTAAAAATGACCACCAGTCTGACAAAATGTTAACTTATTACCATTAAACCTCATTATATTGCTGTAATCAAGGTGTAGCACATAGGGAGGGGACCATTTGCAGGGCAAGTTACTAAACCCCACCACACAAACTATAAAAAATCACAAAAGAGAACAAAGACTACAACTTTCTGCACAAATAGACACAACATCTACACATAAAGTAATAAAATTCTAAAAACCCTACATCTGCATTACCCCACACAAACAAACTATATATAACCACGACCAAAACCAATAAAAAACTACCTCGACACCACAAATAAACACAATCACTTCATAGAGCTGCAAAAATGCGAAAATCGAAACCCTAAGTCTACAGTTACTTACGATAAGCAGGCGAGGGCAAATCATGGTAAATGGGTGACCTCAGCATCGGTATTTCCGCGCATGCAAGTGCGTGAACTTAGTTCCTTTTTGCAAAATCAAAGTGGGTTGTGATTTATTTGGTGTGAATCGCACAATCGGGTTTGGAAATTAGGGTTTTGAAGACCAACTGATTTGGGGTTTTTTTTTTCTTATAAGTGTTGGTTTATTTATATATTGAATAGCTGAGTGAAAAATATTTTTTGGGGTGGGATATCATGACATGGCGCGACGTTTTTACACCTGTAACAACACTTTATCGCGTTGGTAGCCACGTGGACGAAATAGCCCGAATAAGAGATAGTGGGTATTTTTGACAAGGTATACCTATAGTTACGGGCTATTTCTGAAGCCCGAAATTCTTTTGGATAGATTTAGAAAAGGAGCAAACTTAATGGGTAGATTTTTAAAATTCCTCCGCCTGTTTATGTCTGTTTATGATTATTTGTATGGATGCAATAATAATGAACCTATTTCGTTCGTTATCCTTGTTTCGAGTTTTTTGGATTCTTCATTGCATGAGTTTTCATGTGTGTAAGTGTATATTGAACGAGAATAGGTTGTTGCCAATGGCTGCAAGCTGCAATTATAGTTAGTTACTAGTTAGGTTATCATGTTGATTTGAGATCAGAATAAATGGTGAATTGGCAACTAGCTTCTTAAGGCCAACGACTACGTACATGTATATGTGCTCAGCAAAAGCTCTTGTTTATTATTAGAAGAACATTATTAATTTGGGAGATACTGGTTTTCAGCCTGCAAGCCTAAGATTGATAGGAGAGTTTCAGTTCTTACAAAAGAAGATACACCTACCTGTACATTATAGTTTGAGTGCTGGCCTCTTAAAGAAGCATGAGATGTGTGCAGCTGTAATGTGCACAACCTGTTGAATGTGTGGTAGCATCATAATTTTCCTTAAGACAGGTGTAGCTTGTAACCCTCATAAAAAGAGAATGTCATAAAATTGTTTATAATGTTGCATTCACGTTAGACGTAGACCTTAGATGCACCGACACAACCTTTTGATGTCCCGACCCAGGGAGAAATTATTTGTTGCAAGTGCTGCATCCTGTTATCCATCCTAGATGTGCACAATGCCTTTAAGTATTACCTATGGAGACGAACTAGGAAGGGAATCTCTGTTTGTCCAACTCATCTTTGTTTCATCCTTCCATATATATATGCTGGATGATTTCGGAAATCATGGATGTTCACGCTACAATCTCCAAAACACACCAAGAAATTCTTCTTCTCTATGTGTGTAGTACGGATGAGGAGTCTGTAGAAATTACACCCTTACTGCACTTAAATATTAACCATGGAGATCCATCTCACCGCATATAACCACAGACAAATATCTGAATTTGGAAAGATGGAGTTAGACTGGGAGATGGTCACTTTATGTGAAAGATTTAATTCAATGTGGGCTGCAAAAATGATTTGCCTTTCCCTTGACTTTATATGACAGTGTAAAATGTTTGCATCAGTGGGAAATTTGGGTTATGGAGCGAGAGTTGAGGGAGCTATGAGGATTAGGACTGCTCTTAAATTAGTTTTTGTGCAGTACAACGTGTAGAGGGGATGAGAGATGAACTTTAGATTTTTAGGTTGTCATCTGCGATGGAAGTGCAGTGGATGATGACTATTGTGGCATTGTCGGTGTAATTATTTTGATGTGGACTTAACTATTGTGGCATTGTCGATGTAATTATTTTGATGTGTAATTGGACTGTTCCACCACCTAGGACTTAGATGATATGGTGCAGCAGCCACACCACTTAGTGCAAATGAATAAAATGAGTAAATGACTAATGAACACTTGTATGGGAGTATGAGGAGGTCGTTATGGTATGATAGCTGAGAAAATAAATGAAGATGCTATGTTCAGTTTGTACTAAGTGGGAGAGAACATACTCAGCATAATTCAAGTTAATTCGGGCAAGGGCTTGGTTGTCGCTGTTATTTTGTTGGGGATGGATGTACTCGAAAATGCGTTTGTACATTTAAGATGTTCTAACAGACTTCTCTTCACGTAGTAAAAAATCTCCGCGAACCTAATTTTCTGTTGAGAAATAATTTGCAATAAAAAAAGGAGAAGAAAAATCCAAAAGCTTCTAATGTGGATGAGCCGAGAAAGTGGAAGAGAATTCTAGATTAATCAAGATATTAAGCAATAAAGTGTTCCACTAACTAAGAATGTTAGGTAATAAGTTAAATAATTAAGAGATATTAAACTATAATTTATGTATTGCATGATTAGCAGATTTTTAGTATATAAGTCAGTTAAGGATCCCTATATATATGGGATTAGTTCAAAATATGTAAAACAGGAGAGAAATAGGCTAGAAGCGTGGATGGCTTCATCATGCACGCAAAAATATATTGCATGTTGTAATATTACAACATCTCTCCTCAAATAATACAATATTCTAATGTAGTCCCAAATTCTTTCCTAATATATCCCTAAACAGCCAAACATGTGGTATTAGAGCCACCCCTGGCTCGATATCTTCCGTAAAAATAAAAAATGAATTCAACCCCTTCCAACGAGCTCGCCTTCGCATATTCGCAACAAAGAAATAAATCCTTGTTGCACAATAGTTATGAAGCGTCCAAACATGAAGACGCTAGTTCAATCCCACAAACACTGGGATATAGTCGACCAAGACGACAAGCACAAGACGGAGGAAGAAGCATCGTTGATGACAGCAAAAAAGAAAAGGAAAAAGGAAAAAGAAGGAGCATAAGGAGAACAAGACCGGAGATACGAAAGCCTTGTCCTTTATGCACCAAGGGGTAAGTCGATCCATTGTTCCGCACATAGCGGGTATTAAAAAAAATTATAAGGTGAAGGGAATATTTTGCAAAAAATAATTTGGTGGCTATGAAAAATAAAATTGCAAGATGATCCTTAAATAAAGTAAAGGATCACAAGAAGCTCACAAAGAGCTAAACTTGGAAAAAGCAGTCCAAGTTGAAGTTACTGCAGGTGAAAAAAAAATGACGCTAGCAGAACAACAAAAACGCCGCAGAAGGTGTTGAAGCAAAAATGTTACAGCTACCAATGTAGCACGTGAAGCTATAAAGCTCACAAAAAAAGTAGAGGACCTACAACAAAGCAAGAAGTCCTACTACCAAAATTGCGATACAAAGTCAACCACGACAAAAATCATCGGAAGTCCCGTTCAAGATCAGGAAGAGTCTGAACTGGAGATTCTGAAAACAAAGGAACAACCCGCGGAGAACGTCACGAAGGTAGTCACCGCAATGAGTCAGCGTTCCAGAATGAAGACCCCATTGCAAATTAAGAGGGGGTGTTGAGAAATAATTTGCAATAAAAAAAAGGAGAAGAAAAATCCAAAAGCTTCTAATGTGGATGAGCCGAGAAAGTGGAAGAGAATTCTAGATTAATCAAGATATTAAGCAATAAAGTGTTCCACTAACTAAGAATGTTAGGTAATAAGTTAAATAATTAAGAGATATTAAACTATAATTTATGTATTGCATGATTAGCAGATTTTTAGTATATAAGTGGGATTAGTTCAAAATATGTAAAACAGGAGAGAAATAGGCTAGAAGCGTGGATGGCTTCATCATGCACCAAAAAATATATTGCATGTTGTAATATTACAACATCTCTCCTCAAATAATACAATATTCTAATGTAGTCCCAAATTCTTTCCTAATATATCCCTAAACAGCCAAACATTTTCTACGTTGTGCCAATTGGGCAACTACTAACTTCAGGCTCATGGTAGCTGCGGTTGTGCAGATAATGCCCGAGTAACGCCAAGCTATTTGTATCATTGTCCTCCTCTGATCTTTGTACCAACCTGAAAATCATATTATGCTGAGCTACCTGTACGAAATTCATGCAAAACTACTGGGATTTCATCGAGTAAACCCTACAAATGCTCAGAAATATGGCTTTAGCAACCAAGTTGAACAGTTCACAATTTAGACCCACCCAAGTTGCAAGTTTGGGTACCACGTACCTTGTATTTTTTTTCTTCTTTTTTTTTTTTGTAACTTTGTGAGCATGGTGCTTTGGTGAATAACGTTCATGATAGGTACCAATTGTCAATCAGTGACTACAAAAACTTTACTTCTCCGGTGGATATAGATAAGCAAACAAACTGCTCGAAGTTTGTTAACAGGTCCTTCAGCGCTTATCCCTTCACCATTAGAACATGAGTACTAAACTAAATAAAACATACACTACAACAAAACCTATCAATTGCATGGAAAAAATTCCATGCAATTGGGTACATTTTCCATGCAATTGATCAATTGCATGGAAAAAATCAGATACAAAATTTCCATGCTATTGGTGTCCCGGCAAGAGAATTGCATCGAAAAATTCCGATGCAATAGGCTTCTGCATTGAAATTTTCGGATGCAAAGTTGCATGGAAAATTTTCCATGCAAAATAAGCTGCATCGAAAACATCCAATGCAGGGTCCCCCTGCATCGAAAAAATCCGATGCAGAAAAGTCCTGCATCGGAAATTTCCCATGCATAGCCAAGAGTGAACGCGCAACGTGGCAGCGTGAGGGAGGTTCGGGGAGGTTCGGTAAATGATTGTTTGCATCCGAAATTTCGGATGCAAAGAATTCTTAATTCTTTGCATCGGAAATTTCGGATGCAAAGAATTCTTAATTCTTTGCATTGAAAATTTCCAATGCAATTGCTATTGCATCGGAAATTTTCGATGCAAAAAATGCAAAAAATTTTTAAAAAAAAGTGGCGGGATTTTCTCCGCCACTTTTTAAATATTTTTGTTTTTATTAATATAATTAATTTTTAAAAGTACATTCTTCTAAATTTTAAAGGTTTATTTTTATTAAATAAACACATATTTCATACTAAATTATAAAATACTTTTATAATACATATTGATTATTTTTAAAGATAAATATTAAATTTCAAGTATAATTATTTTCTATACATAGTTATTTAAATATTCCGTATAGTTATATTAAAAAAAATTGATGATGACTTATATCTATATTTATATTTTTCATAAATATATTTAGATTTATATTTTTCATATATATATTTATATTTATATTTTTCGTGTATATATATATATATATTTATATTTTTCATATATATATACATATATATTTCTATTGTAAATTTAGAGAGAAGAGGAGTAGAGACGAAGAAGAGATAGAAATGGATGAATGATAAGTGAATGCGGTGTGGGTATTTATAGGGTAAGGATGCAGATTTCGCATCGGAAAATTCGGATGCAATAGCAACTGCATTGCAATATTGCCATGCAGGATTTCTTTTGCATGGAAAAATTCCCATGCAACATCTACTGCATCGGAAAATTCCCATGCAAGTACAATTTGCATAGAAAAATTTATATGCGTAAATTATTACTATTTATAAAAAAACCAATACTTATTAAATTTATATTTACATTATCGACCCCAAAAGTATTTTAAACATCATTCGTTTTGCATTTTTGACAAATTTGAAATGTACATATGACTCATAAGTGTTATTAAAAATAGTGGTAAAAAAAATGGAGGTTTGACGTCGTTTTCCATCTTTTGCATAATTAGATATTCTACCCCAAATATTTTTTAAACGTCTTTCCATACTCCGTTTTTTACGAAATTTTGAAGAACACTGTTATTTTTAATAACATAGCATATGGTAAAAAACAATTGACGAGTGGAGTTGCTTGACACTCTCTACATGTGAAAATACAATTTTAGTAGGATAGAGTATACCTATATAGGGTTTAGGGTTTAGGGTTTAGGGTTTAGAGTTTAGAGTTAAAGATCATATAGTGTTATATTGTTTATTTGCGTCTTTCGTTACTCCATTTTTGACGAGATTTGGAATAATACTTCTACTTATTGTTTAGAAAATGTTGGTGAAAGAAAAAGTGGATTTCGAGTTGTTTTGCAACTTTTTACTAATTACATGTTAACCCCGAAATGTTTCTTTGTGTCTTTCGTTACTCCGTTTTTTACGTTATTTGAAAGAACATTCCTACTTATGGTTTAGAAGATGTTGGTGAAAGAAAAAGTTAAATTTGAGTTGTTTTGCAACTTTTTACTAATTATATTTTTACCCCAAAATATTTATTTGCGTATTTCGTTACTCCGTTTTTGACGAGATTTGAAAGAACACTCATACTTATGGTTTAGAAGATCTTGGTGGAAAAAAAGTTAAATTTGAGTTGTTTTGCATCTTTTGAATAATTACATTTTCACCCCGAAATGTTTCTTTGTGTCTTTCGTTACTCCGTTTTTGACGATATTTGAAACAACACTCATACTTATGGTTTAGAAGACGTTGGTGGAAAAAAAGTTAAATTTGAGTTGTCTTGCAACTTTTGAATAATTACATTTTTACCCCAAAATGTTTCTTTGTGTCTTTCGTTACTCCGTTTTTGATGAGATTTGAAAGAACACTCATACTTATGGCTTAGACGACGTTGGTGGAAAAAAAGTTAAATTTGAGTTATTTTGCAACTTTTGAATAATTACATTTTCACCCCGAAATATTTCTTTGTGTCTTTCGTTACTCCGTTTTTGACGATATTTGAAACAACATTCCTACTTATGGTTTAGAAGATGTTGGTGAAAGAAAAAGTTAAATTTGAGTTGTTTTGCAACTTTTTACTAATTATATTTTTACCCCAAAATATTTATTTGCGTATTTCGTTACTCCGTTTTTGACGAGATTTGAAAGAACACTCATACTTATGGTTTAGAAGATGTTGGTGGAAAAAAAGTTAAATTTGAGTTGTTTTGCATCTTTTGAATAATTACATTTTCACCCCGAAATGTTTCTTTGTGTCTTTCGTTACTCCGTTTTTGACGATATTTGAAACAACACTCATACTTATGGTTTAGAAGACGTTGGTGGAAAAAAAGTTAAATTTGAGTTGTCTTGCAACTTTTGAATAATTACATTTTCACCCCAAAATGTTTCTTTGTGTCTTTCGTTACTCCGTTTTTGATGAGATTTGAAAGAACACTCATACTTATGGCTTAGAAGATGTTGGTGGAAAAAAAAAGTTAAATTTGAGTTATTTTGCAACTTTTTAATAATTACATTTTCTCCCCGAAATATTTCTTTGTGTCTTTCGTTACTCCGTTTTTGACGATATTTGAAACAACATTCATACTTATGGTTTAGAAGATGTTGGTGGAAAAAAAGTTAAATTTGAGTTGTTTTGCAACTTTTGAATAATTACATGAGTTCTATGACTAATAAAGCGACAGAAGCTCGAGGAGTTCAAGGTGTACCCGAAATGGTATTCCAAGAAGAAAATGTTCTTGTGTCTAGATTGTTCGTTGACTTTACATCATTTAACTTGACAGAGTTAGCAGTGGATGGCCAATCTATACCAGTGACAATTGAGGAGGAACCCGTGGCAGTGAGCAGTGGCGAGGATGATGATGACGATGAGGTTGACGAGGATGATGAAGAGGAGGGGGATGATGAGGAGGGAGAAGAGGAGGTAGTCGAAGATAATGACAGTAGCGACCCAGATTATGTTTTGTTCTAATATGTACTTGTATTTCAATATTGAACTTCTTATGTATGGTTTCATTGTATTGTTCGACTATGTCTTAATTTTATGATTTGTTTTATTTTTTGATTTAATAAAAACTTAAAAATGAAAATACTTGGAATAACAATAGTCCCAATAACAATAGTCACAATAACAACAGTCCCAATAAAAATAACATACTTGGAATAAAAATTACAATAATTAGAAAATACTAAGAAGGCTCAATCTCGTCAGCCAGCTGATCGTACAATCTCTGAAAGTCGTACAAGTAAATTAATGGGAGGGAAAAATGGGAGGACCGGTGCACTATCGATGGATGTATCCCTTGAGAGGTATTCACCAACGGAATTTACAGTTATTTACATAGATGCTCATATCGTTAATATGTAATTTCTTGTTTATATTTATACCACGAAAAATAACAATTGTCCCAAAATTTCAAATTACAACAATACGGTTTTTTATTTTTTTTTTTTATTTTTATTGCTGCATCGGATAAACCCGATGCAAAGATATTTTATATCTCTGCATTGGATAAATCCTATGCAAAGATATAAAATATCTTTGCATTGGATAAATCCTATGCAGAAGCCTTTTTAAATTTTTAATTTTTTATTTTTTTAATGATGCATCTGATTTATCCGATGCAGAGATATATTTATATCTCTGCATCGGATAAATCCGATGCAGAGTCATTTGCATCCGAATTTTTGGATGCAGCCTACGTGGCTGCATCCGAATCATCGGATGCAAAGGCTGCATAGGAAATTTCCTATGCAGCCTAAAAAGGCTGCCTCGGATTTATCCGAGGCTATCTTTGCATCCGATTTTTCGGATGCAAAGCCCGCTGCTGCATCCGAATTTTGCGATGCAATATAATTGCATCCCAACTTTCCGATTCTACCTATCTTGCATCCGAAAATAAAAATTCGGATGCAAGACTTTCCATGCTATTGCTATGATTTGTTGTAGTGATAAACCGCAAAAGACAACTTGATTTACTCGAATGTAATAAGTCATACTAACTAAAATGGAATTCTTTCTTAATTTTAAACATTGTTGAAAGAAAGAAAAACTATCAGTAACTAACCCCAACCCCAGCGGAAGTTTGAAGACAGCTAAGTTTTCTGGAATCTGAAAACTGGAAAGAATATTGGAGATTGAAAGTCCACCATAAGCTGGTTTTACGCTAATCTGGTAAACATATTTCGAATTGGAAAGAATGAAGTAACAAAACATACATATATATATATAAGTCTATAACGATTTTCTTTTAATAAATATTAGAAACTTCATATGATTAACGCAACTATGTTTTTTTAATCAAGCTGTTTTGAATTCTTAATAATCTCGCACATTAAAAATATATAGCCTATTAAATCCTTAAAGAAGTCAGCAAAATTAAGACTTATTGCTGAACTAAAATATGAAAGGTTGATAAAATAATTGTAATGAACTGGAATTGAACTAAAAATTAAGGAAATGAAACTACAAACAAGGATAAATCAAACGTAGCTGTGTTATACATTTATTTGAACAATAGTCCAAAAATACTGACTTGCCAACGCCAAAAACCAACTCAAAAGGGTCTCTTCCTTTAAAAAAAGAAAAAAAAAAGAAATAAAAAAACTCAAAAAACATTTCTTCCTTTTTGAATGTGTCTATTTTGGTCTATTTTCGTCACGGTAATAGGTCACGGTAAAACAGTACAATATAAATAACCAAAATAATGTTAATCTAATAAAACAAACGGACTAACTTTGTCCGGAACACCTACTATCTATTACAGATCTTGTATTGCTTTAGATATCCTAATAAGACAAATTTACGGGCGTATCGAATTCTGAACGTTCGATGTACGCCTCGAACGGTACTGATTCGATGCTGAGTTTATTTGGTAATCGCTAATTCGATGTGAGTATATCGAATCACTAAGATTCGATGTTGTTGTGATTCGAATTGTGTTGATTCGATGTCAAATTGTAACAATAATGTTGGTGTCGAATGTAGTAGGGCATCGAACGAATGAGCATATCGAATAGGCTGGTTCGATGTGGTAATAGTTGGACTAGGGTTCGATCTGCCTTAGAAGGCTAAGGGACGGGGTATTTATAGACCTCGTCTCGTGGGACCCCTTGAGAGATGTGGAATACGCATCGAACCAAGTTGGTTCGATGCACACATCGAATATGGGTTATTCGATGCGCTTTAGACATCGAATTGGACTAGTTCGTTACGGCTATGGGCCGGCCCAATGCACAATGCTGGGCCAATCCTAAAATACCTCCATCACATTGTCCCCCCAGTTTGGGAGACGCTGTCAATGTGAAAGCGGTTTCCAAACTTTCAATAATATGTTTTGGATTGGGTGCTTGAAAAGCATGTAATTTTAACTGATCTGATGGCATCGAACTGTGGCTGTTCGATGCGTGTTGGTGCAAAACATCGAATTTGAAGAGTTCGATGCGGCACATCGAATGAACTCTGTTCGATGCGATCGCAAGAGTTGGCGGTGCATGGGCCTATATAAGGGTCCACCTGCCATGGCATTCTTGTTTTCTTCCCCAAAAGTAGTTTTCTTGTTTGCTCCTCAACCGCATCGAACAAACATTGTTCGACACGGGCCACATCGAATCCAGGGAATTCAATGCGCGTTTAATATATTCTGGCTACTGCGAATCAGATAATATCCACAATTTATTTGACATGGCACAGACAAAGTCTCGAAATCGGAGTAAAACTGTGGTGTCACCCGAGAACATTTACGATGCTCAGAGAGGGAGCGAACAAAATGAGCCCTCCGATATGGGCCCATCTTTTGCCAATATCTCCTCGGAAGATAATCCAGGCAAGTCTGCAAGAAAAGATTCTGCGACCACGGCCGCTGGAAATCTTTTCGATAATTGGGGTGCGGACCACTCTGATACTCCTTTAGTTGATCGTTCTACCATGAGGCTCGGTGGTGTTAGTGCTGGCACTCGGGTGCCCATTGTGAGCGATTTTGAACGTCATGGAAATGTTGTCACACGGAGATTGGTGTTGACGCCAACCACTACTCGTGGACGTATAAAAGTTGGGACTAATCGTCAGATCCAGATAATGGAAGATATTGATGCTGAAGACGAGAGAATTGCTGCCAAGTTGGCTAGTTTTAATGCGTCTCATCCCACGTTCAGGACTGAGCGAAATGTAGATGAAGCGAGCTCCTTCCGTTCAGGCGGTGAGGACTGGTACACCTCCACTAAAAGGAAATTGGCAGAGGAAGAATCTGCTCGCGAAGCTCAGGACATACCTCCGCCTCCACTTAGGCGTCCTCGACCTTCAGGGAACCCGAGACCGGCCCCTCCAGGGAGCCTTGTCAATTATGATTTTCTCAATGATGAGAACTCAGAATCGCTGAGCGCCACGCTGGGTGGGTATAGGTTGAAAGAGGAGCAAGCATGAGAGAATGCAGTGTCTATGACCTCAGTTGGATCGCCAAGCCGTAATAAATCGACTGGGATATCAGGATTTGGCTCGCTTTGGGCGCCTATTTTTTGCTGCTGTTATTTTAGCAGTATTTCGGCTGTGCAGGGATTATAGTGGTTTGGCTGAGGTGCAGAGCCATCACAATGCTGTCGTCGATAATCTACGTGCTAATATTCGTAGCGGGGATTATAGCCGCCGCAATGCACTGAAACGCGCCAGAGAGGCAAAAAAAATAGCGTCTAAAACCGCACGTGACGCACATGATGCCGAAGTTAAGGCTAAGAAGTCGGAAGAGAATGCTGAAGCATTGCGCGCTGAAATAATCGCGCTAAAAAAGGAGAATGATTCCTTGAAGCGTGAGAATTGTTCTCTTAAAGCGTCGAATGTGGACGCGGACAATGTCATTTCCAACTTGCGTCGTCGAATTCAACACTTCGAGTCTGAAGATTATAAATGCTCCATTGCCCAAAATTTTACGCAGAGTAACGT
Organism: Linaria vulgaris; assembly: GCA_948329865.1. Lineage (NCBI taxonomy): Eukaryota > Viridiplantae > Streptophyta > Magnoliopsida > Lamiales > Plantaginaceae > Linaria > Linaria vulgaris. Next base: position 78,768,764 of record OX415250.1, on the reverse strand, counting down.
TTATAAATTTCTGGAATTACTCCGCGGTGCTGCAGACATAAAATATGGAGTGGAACTTGGCGTCAATCAAGCTGGATATCTTGGGTACCTCGGAGAGGGTTTTCGTAAAGAATGCTTGATGCAAGTCGTAATTCGAGAATGGAGATCCCAGAGGCCAACAATGATGATAATGACGATTTACATACCCTAGGCCCAGTGATTCATTTTATGCAGTGTGGCGCGATCCTAAAAACCAAAATGTAACAGGCTCAAGCTCTTTGAAATCGAGCTCTCGTCTGACGTATAAAGGAAAAGAGAAATGCACTCCTAATGCTACTTTGAGCGATTCAGAGAGTATCAAGAAGGCTCTTCACGATGCTTTTGGTCTGAGTGATGATGAAGCAGAATTGCCTCCAAAAACGTCCAGGTCTACAATTTTTCTGCGGAGTCTCCAAAGATGTCGGGTTTTGAAAATGTTCCTCTTGCAGCCGTAGATAAAAGAAGTAAGGTGAAAACCGTACCTAAGATTTCTGGTCCAACAATGGTCTTGCCAAGTGGAACGTATCCTTCTCGAGATGACAGAGTTTCTGTGCTAGCAAGTAATGTGCATGATCAATCTTTTAATGCTCAGAATTTGATTTCTCCGAGCAGATATCAGCTTGACGATCCAACTGAAAGAATTGAAGTTGTTTTGCCCGATGATTGGGCACAAACTGATGAATTGATTCTTACAAATGATCAAATTCACGACAAATGTGCCAATTTTGCGCGTTCAGTGGGTGTGATTCTTCGTCAAGAGTCCCCCCAGTCTTCGAGTGAGTAACAATATTTAGGTTACATTATTTTGATGATATTAGGCCTTTTGTTTTGTATAGAGTCTTTGTAACTCTTTCGCAGTGGTTTTTGATAAAAACTTATTGTGCCGCTTAATATCATAATCTTTGATTTATATTTTACTCGCATAACGTTTCTTCCTAATATATTCCAAGGCATGATTTCTCGTTCATTTGCTTGTTGTTGATTTAACATTTATTTTTTGTTTAATTATGGTTTTCGATGTCATGGTGCATATCCATTATAACAATTGTGCTTGATATGAAAAATATGAGCATTTTGAGCAGTTATTATTACCGTTAGGGCATTTGTGCTTTACCTGAGAGATCGGATCACTTGGGCCTCTTATCTCGCCATTATTGTGTCGGTAACGTGAATGAGGGGTTGGACCACTTTGGGTCTTCTTATCCCACCGTCATGTTCTTCCGTCTGGCATGAGGGGTTGGACCACTTTGGGCCTTCTTATCCCACCGTCATGTTCTTCCTTCTGACATGAGGGGTTGGACCACTTTGGGCCTTCTTATCCCACCGTCATGTTCTTCCGTCTGGCATGAGGGGTTGGACCACTTTGGGCCTTCTTATCCCACCGTCATGTTCTTCCTTCTGGCATGAGGGGTTGGACCACTTTGGGCCTTCTTATCCCACCGTCATGTTCTTCCTTCTGGCATGAGGGGCTGTACCACTTTGGGCCTTCTTATCCCACCGTCATGTTCTTCCGTCTGGCATGAGGGGTTGGACCACTTTGGGCCTTCTTATCCCACCGTCATGTTCTTCCTTCTGGCATGAGGGGATGGACCACTTTGGGCCTTCTTATCCCACCGTCATGTTCTTCCGTCTGGCATAAGGGGTTCGACCACTTTGGGCCTTCTTATCCCACCGTCATGTTCACCTGCGTCATTTGACGGATAAAAATTGTAGTTAATAACTCAAAAAGGATTGATATCGATCGAAATGCATTTATCAAAATATCTGATGCAATTTATTCAATTCGATGCATAATAACGCCTAAGATGTTGCGCATTCCATGGACGCTTCTGTTGAGCCCCTTTTAGAGATTCCAAATAATAGTATCCTCGTGAACTTGCTCGTATGACTCTGAAAGGCCCTTTCCATTTCGGTTCAAGTTTTCCGATATGTTGTTTTGCTGCAATGCTTCTCAGGACCAAATCTCCTACTTCAAAATTTCTGAATTGAACCCTTTTATCATAGCTTTTGGCCGTTGCTGCTTTAAAAGCAATAGTACGTTGATACGCATCATCCCTTGCCGATCCTATCATATCCAGGTCCATTTGTCTTAACCGGGCCAACTGCTCTGAATCGTAATCAATAATCCTGCGTCAGCATACCTATTTCTGCAGGTAAAATAGTCTTGGTGCCGTAGACAAGAACAAATGGGGTCTCCCCGTGGATGTTCTTGGAGTTGTTCTATATGCTCATAATATTCCTTGAAGATCTTTCGGCCATGTTTTTCCTGTGCTCCTCACCCTTCTTTCGAGATAATCCTTCAATGTTTTGTTGGTGGACTCCGTTTGACCATTGGACTGGGGATGATGATATACTGAGGTCAGATTGTGTGATATTTTTAATTCCACGAACTATGACTTAATCTCCTTTCCGCTGAATTGCGTGCCGTTATCACATACAATAGACCTGGAATCCCGAAACGACATATGATGTATTTTCAGATAAACTCGATCATATTCTTCTCTGTGATTGACAACATAGCCTCTGCCTCAACCCATTTAGTATAATACTCAACAGCCACTACCAAATATCGTTTTTAACCTTTAGCAGGCGGAAAATGTCCCACACTATTAATTCCCCACTGATCAAATGGACATGCCATGTCGATGAGTTGTAGCTGGCGTGTTGGTCTATGAATAAGACGAGCGTGGTATTGACAGCTATCACATTTCCTCAAGAAAGTTGTCGCATCTTTTAATAGAGTTGGCCAATAATATCCTTGACGCAATATCCGCTGAGCTAAAGCTCGTCCCCCGGAGTGATTTCCACAACCACCTGCATGAATTTCCTCCATGACATACTCAGCTTGAGTTGGAGTCAAACATCTCAACAATGGTCCTTCGAAAGATCTTTTTTATAACTCTCCTTTGCTGATAGTAAATCTATAGGCCTTATATCGCATTCTTCGTTGTGCATTCGGATCTGCTGGGAGAGTACCTCGCTAAAGATAAATCATAATCTCGTCCTTCCAAGAGGGGTCTTCTTGTATTGCCAGTATAAACTCCACTCGTGCTTCTGTGGTTATATATTTTGATATCCCAATCGAAGGTTTATCAGCAACCATAAGTGTGATTCGCTTCTCTACCAGAATCTCCGAAGAACTTGCGAATTTAGAAAGCGCATCTGCTTTTGCATTGCCGTCCCTGGGGATCTGAGTTATGTCAAAGAATTTGAAGTTCTTTGCCAATTCTTTTACCTTAGCGGCATACAACTTCATTGTTTCCTCACGCGTCTCATACCTTCCCGAAAAATGATTTGCCACCAAGAGCGAGTTGGTGAATATGTCCAGATGTTCAATGTTGAGTCCGAGTGCCATTTTGACACCGGCAATAACTGCTTCATACTCGGCTTCATTATTCGTTACCACGTAATTTAGGCTGACAGCAAATTCAAATTCTCTTCGCTCCGGAGACAGAAAATGGATTCCAATTCCTCCTCCATGAGTAGTTGCAGATCCATCCGTGTGTAATATCCACGTTGTGGTTGCCCTGATGGTTCCAGCTTGGTTTGATATAGAAAAGATACAGCTTGCGGTCTCAGATACACTGTTTCCCAGAGTCTCAGCCATGAAATCCGCTAAAGCGTGTGGTTTGATTGCGGTCCGCGACTTAAACTCCAATCCGAATTCACTGAGCTCAATTGCCCATTTCACCAATCGACCAGAAGTTTCGGGCCTTGCCAGCACTTGCTTCAGCGGTTTGTCTGTTACCACAGTGATTGGGTGGGATTGAAAATATGGTTTCAGTTTCTGTGCCGTAACAACAATTGCTAATGCGAACAACTCTCTTTCCAGGTAATTCCTCTATGCTCCCTGTGGTACTCTACTCACATAATGAATGGGTAATTGCTGAGTTCCCTTTTGCTTAAGTAGTACTATACTGATTGCGTGCGTGGATACTGCTAAATATAGATACAACGTTTCATTTTCCTCTGGTTTGGCTAAAAGTGGCGGGCTCACAAAATAATTCTTCATTTGTCTAAAAGCCTCTTCACACTCCGGCGTCCAAATGAAATCTTTGCTTCTTTTCATCACTTTGAAGAAAGGAAGATTCTTTTCAGCAGATGTCGATATAAATCTTCCTAACGCTGTCAAACGACCCACCAGACACTGGACGTCCCTCACTGTTCTTGGTGATGGTAGATCCAATATTGCCTTTATTTTGTCAGGGTTGGCTTCAATTCTTCTTTCATTTACCACATAAGCTAGAAACTTTTCCGCCGTTACCCCAAAAGTGCATTTTTTTGGGTTTAATTTCATTCCATAGGTTCTCATGATGATGAAAGCCCCATCCAAATATTGCACATGCTCCTCGGCTTTGAGAATCTTTACTAGCATATCGTCAATATACACTTCCATTGACTTTCCGATTTGGTGGTAAAACATTTTAACTACCAGACTTTGAAATGTTGCTCCTGCATTCTTCAACCCGAACGACATTACCCTATAACAATACACTCCGGTTTTCGTGACAAAAGCTGTCTTGTTCTGATCCTGCACTGCCATGAAAATTTGATGAAATCTGCTTTTCGCATCCATCATGCTTAGCAACGCACATCCTGCCGTCGAATCGACAAGTAGGTCTATCCGAGGCAATGGAAAATGATCCCTTGGACAATGCTTGTTCAAGTGAGTATAGTCCACGCACATTCTCCATGTAGCTTCTTTTTTCAAGACTAAAATAATATTGCTCAACCATTCGAGAACCTTATAGCATAAATGTGTCGTGCTGCTGAATGTTCTTGTACCTCTTTTTCGGTGGCTTTATTCTTTTTCTTGCTGAAATTTCGCTTCTTTTGCCGTATTGGTTTCACACTCTTGTCTACATTCAAGCGATGTACTATGATCCTAGAGTCTATCCCGAGAAGACCGGAATCAGACCATGTAAAAATATCTAAATTTCGCCGAAGACAGTCCACCAAGGCCGCCTCTATTATTCGGTCCATTCCTGCTCTGATTTTTATTATTTTCTCGATACTCTCCCTAAACAGCTGCACAATCTTGAATTCCCCTAAAGGCTCCATCTTACATTCTTACCATTGTTTTAACAAATGATTTTCTGCTTTATCTCGCGCCTGCTCTTTAGGCTCAATTCGCTTTTGACTCTGATCTGTCTCCGTTTTGGTCTTCTTCTCTGTTCCCCTTTTTTCGACCGCATACATGCGCCGCTTATTTGTCATCCTAGCTACTTATATCTAAAACAATATAAACGGTGTTCCCACAGACGACGCCAATATTTTGGTCTTATTTCGTCACGGTAATAGAACACGGTAAAACAGTACAATATAAATAACAAAAATAATGTTAATCCAATAAAACAAACGGACTAACTTTGTCCGGAACACCTACTATCTATTACAGATCTTGTATTGCTTTATATATCCTAATAAGACAAATTTACGTGCGTATCGAATTCTGAACGTTCGATGTGCGCTTCGAACGGTACTGATTCGATGCTGAGTTTATTTGGTAATCGCTAATTCGAAGTGAGTATATCGAATCACTAAGATTCGATGTTGTTGTGATTTGAATTGAGTTGATTCGATGTCAAATTGTAACAATAATGTTGGTGTCGAATACAGTAGGGCATCGAACGAATGAGCATATCGAATAGGCTGGTTCGATGTGGTAATAGTTGGACCTGCCTTGGAAGGCGAAGGGACGGGGTATTTATAGACCTCGTCCCGTGAGACCCCTTGACAGCTGTGGAATACGCATCGAACCAGGTTGGTTCGATGCACACATCGAATATGGGTTATTCGATGCGCTTCAGACATCGAATTGGGCCAGTTCAATACGGCTATGGGCCGGTCCAATGCACAGTGCTGGGCCAATCCTAAAATGCCCCCATCAGTGCCATGTTAATTAAGCGGCGTACAATAATCAAATAATCCCTTCTGAATCAACTCAAAGTACCCCTCCAAGTACTAGGCCAAATGTCATGGAGATCGAACACAACGTACGCTAATAATAGTGTTGTAATAATATTACTTTGAATCATTCAGACATATATAACTGTTCTCTCTCATTTATCGCAAATCAACTTCAGTATTCTGTCACACAATTTCATGGTCCAATGTACATATTTTTTTTTTCTTGCAAAAAGAGGATGTTTGACAAAGAACAATTACAGTTCTTCATGTATATTTTCATGATTTCTATATGTTGATCAGGTCAGGCACAATCCTTCAAAATTTTGATGGGATCTGAAAGAAATCGGCTCATTGTTTGGATCACGATTCCTACATTGTCATGGTTATTACTGCACGTTCAAGCATCAGAAAATTACAGTCCTGATTCACTGAATTCTCTTATTTATGATTATGCATTCAAGAAAATGTCGAGTCCTGTTACTGGTATCGCCTACAATGTCTCTCTTCCTTATAATTTCTCTGGCATGGAAGTTTCAGCCGTTCGTCTCCGAACCCACAGTTTACGATCACACGGAGCTCATTTCAGTTACTTCGAAATCCCAACAAAAATATTGCCAATGCCTTACACGAAAAGAGTCGATATAGTGTATCAAAATCTAGGGAACTGGTCATCATATTACTATAATGTGCCAAATTTTAAATTTATCGCTCCTGTATTAGGCTTACTAGCATACAATTCATCGTATTCTAGCCCGATTCATAATGGACCAGTCGAGCTTAAAGTAACGGGGAATGACCCCATTATAATCCGTTTTCCAAATATTTCGTCTTCGAGTAATGGAGAAATGAGAGGAGTGAAATGTATTAGATTTGCAATGAATGGCTCGATGGAATTCAGTGACTTGGTCAGGGGAAGCTCGTGTGCTGCGACGTGTCAAGGGCATTATTCTGTCGTCCTTCCTAGCCGATCGAAAAATGGGGAAAATGGAAAAAGTTGGTTAAAGAAGAAGTGGTGGGTGATTGTGGTTGCAGCAGGAGTTGTGGGATTGTTGTTGATTTTGGTGATTGGAATAGTGGGATACAAGTTGTATAAAAAGAAAAGGATGAGAAAAATGGAGAGAGAGTCTGAAATAAGTGAAGTATTGGAGACAAGTTGGGTTGGGAGAAGTAGAATGCCTTCAGCTTCAGGTATCAGAACTCAGCCTGTACTTGAAAATACCTATCTCCCTTCACAGGAAATTTTATGAGTTTTTGTATTTCATATCTTTTTGGCTACTCTTCAGTTTCATTGATTCTGTTGAGTTACCGGTTAATTGCCTCAATTTCAAAGGTGAATTACTAATTAGAGAGGACATGACAAGGTTTTGATTTCTTGCATATATGAGTATATATTTGCAGCAATATGAGATAAATATTACATTCACATCATCTCAACTTTCGTCTAATTAGGAAAATCAGTCGAGAAACATGCAATAATATTTTTTTAATATATATTATTGTCTTTTTATCAATCGAATAATGATTTTTTTTCAGTAGACCATATGATTATGAGCTTTATATATATTTGTTCATCCTGTTAATACTTCCAGTATAGAAATATATCATCCATCCATTCCATATGTCTAAAAGGACTTAGAAAAAATCAAGACTTGTAACTCGCGGTAATTTATATGTTCTATAAATATGTCATTAAAAGAAAAGCTGCGAGTTTCATATCGTATCAAAAAGGACGTATTGCAAATTCTCCCCCAAGTGTTGCAAAATTCTATTTTAGCCCTTTATTTCATTCCAATTTATTTTAGCCACCCAACACTTGTTAACTGAGTTTGTTTTATATTATTACGCACCTTTAATGAAAATAAATGTATATTTATTCCCAGTTAATTAGTTGATATCATCTGGGGTTCAATTGGTTGTTTAAATTTCATACAGAAAAAATATAAATAAGTTAATCAAGGCGAGTGCCTTCAAAGTTCAAACTGAACCAGCCATACATTCGTAAACATCGACATACTCGTTAAACTTTTTGTCACACACTATATTCCGATCTTGTATTCGTGGAACATTTTTCCATGTCTAGGTAATTGAAACTGTCTCCATTTTATGTATTAGTGTTGATTGGATAGACATATATAAAATATAGAATTTAAGTTGCATGCATAAACTTGCAATTAGTTTTATTGCAGAGCAGAATGGTGATAATCCTTAGCAACGGACATAAAACCGATGATGCTTAATTAAGGTACTCAAAGACATAACACAGACACGTACGGTCACAGAAGGAACCTACTTTCTTATTGCTACATCTCTTGCAGATAACTTATAAAATTAGTTAGGAGCTGAACTGAATTCTCATAACTAATAAGTTATACTTAAATAGAGCTGATGAAGTCTTTAGAAGTAGTTGTGCAGTTGAGGGCCTCCAAAGCCCCGACTTGAAGAATCTGAGAGAGACGACTGCTAGCCGCTTGCGTTAGATGTATCCCATCCCAAAAGAGATACTTACTAGGATCCGGGCAAACCGGAACTCCCGTGCTTCCACAGAACTTTGTGCTGTCGTAGTTATATTTCCCCCCTCTTCCGCAACAAGTCTTCAGTACCAAATCCACTCTAGGTCCTATCAAGTACACGCAGAAAACACATAATAAATTTAATTAAATAAATATGTGACAAGATAACCAATATATGAAGTACTCAAAAAGGAGGAGAAAAAGATTAATTAGCTTGCCGGAAATAGTTTCTAGCATAAGTTGTTGAAATGCATCGTAAAAGTCGGCATAGAATATCAGGACATCAGGGTACTCTTCCTGAAGTTTGGCGATGGCGGCTTTGAGATCCTTGTTCTTGTGCTCTACAAGTTCATTAACCTTCTCCAGACATCCTAGTTTGTCGTAATCATTGGGATCATTGCTGCGCAATTCTGTTAGAATAAAGGGGTAGCATCCTACTGGAACGTTTCCTGGAATTACAACTCGTTTACCGCCCATTTTAATCACCTCCTGCTTATTAGTCATAGTTATTAATCAAGTTCTTTTAAGCATAAAGTTTATCTAAGTCATGAATTGTTAGATTATTACTCTTGCAGCATTGATTTGTGCCAAGGTTACGTTCGGTATATAGCTCCTAATTTCTTCGATGAATTTCCCCTGGATGAGTGGAAACGTAATGTCATTTGCTTCAACGTCACCAAACAGAAAAAGAGAATTTCCGACCTTATCAGCACAATCTGCACGCAACAAATAACATTAAAAAGTAACCCATCAGTGTTAGTGAAAAACAACAGAGTGTGCTTGATTAAATGTTGTGATATTAATTAACCTGTTGGTGTGGAGCAAATGGTTTTAAGGTACTTCTCAAACCAACTCATTTGAACGCTAAGGGACGCAGCGTAGGGCGGGATACTTACGCCCCTTGACGTGAAAAAGCTTCGGTCAAGAACCGTACTTCGAGCCACCGCGAAAATGATTCCATTGTTGGAAGAAACATTCCCTCCCAAATAAGGCGTTGTTTCAGGAATGCCCAACGCAACGGCTGAAAAACCACCAAACTGATTAATACATATAATTACTATGTAATAACAATTAATTATGACAACCAATTAATTAACTTTCGTATATATACATTTACCACTGAACTTCTTGACTTGTAAATAATATATTATAAGCAATATATATATATATAATGTTTGGACATTAGTTGAAACAGTATATATTTACCTCCAACGTCTATGTCCAAAAGGCCGTCGCTCCAACGGCCCGAAGGACTACCAGGGTAAGTTTTACCGTAAGGCGAACGAGCAGCTGGAAGGAAATGCCCAAACGGCGGAATTCGAATGGCATTTCCGTTGTCAAAGACTCCATCTCCTAAATGGAAAAGAAATTCAAAAGGGCAGATCTTGTTTTGGAATGAAATATTAATAGTTGGGTTCTGATCATGAGATGAATGAACTAAACCAGCTGCTACTAGGATGACAAGCATACACAAGCATAAGGCTTTGAGTGAGGGGGAGATACAATAAGCCATCATTTTAATGAATGAATTAATTAAAAGTTTGCTCTGCTACGTGTTGGATATGTTTAACTCTTCTATTGTGTGTATATATATAGCCAAAAGAGTTTCCATGTAATGGGTAAAAAATTGATCAAATACCATCCTCATCATGACTTGGGGTAGGTTGTAAATCAACATGTGAGTGTTCTCCTAACAATCTCTCTCTCTCTCTCTTCCTTTTCTTTTTTCTTTTCTTTTGTTTTGTTTTTTCTAATGGGTGCCAACAAAATCCTTGACATTTGATATAGAAAAGGAAGGAGTGTATTTTGGTACAAGACAGTAGCTTATAACCAATACAAGAGATTACAAAAATAACTTTTGACCTAATGCAAAATATACCAATTATCGCTAACACTAGCCTATAAGTTGACTTTGTCAAGAACACAAAAGACGTAGCTAGGGACGCTTCTGTTATATGTCGAATCTTCTGAGGATGTCGAATACTGGTGGATCTTGAATATTAGAGGATGTCGAATACTGGAGGATGTCGAATACGTGGGATATCGGGGGTAGCACGGATATCGGGTGTTGGATAGATATCGAACTCAAGAGATATTGGAGTTAGACTCCATATCGGGTATCACCGTATATCGGGTGGAGTGGTATATCAAAAAGTATGTCAATATCGAAGGAGTATATTCGATATGCAGTGTGAACATGGAATAATATACTAAGCAACATACCTTAAATTGTGGACCGGGTTTTTATATCGATATCGAAGGAGGGGCCAGTTCCCGAGATTTGTGGTGAACCCTGTACCATATCGAATATGGATATTCGATATGAAGATGGATATTCAATATCGGGCGTAAATCCCCGATATGCAGTGGGTAGGGCCCGACAATTCAGCTGGGCTGGCCCATACGATATTTACCAATATCATGTAGTCCCCTTATTTACGAGGTATCGTTTTAAATGATAGCTTTTAAACTAAATAAATTATGGTATCGGTACCTCACGTCCCCCCAGTTTAAATGCAGAAACATAACGATATGTCAATTTGATGTTTTGAATCGTGGGTCCCGCAATATAAAATTGGCAGACGTAGAAAAATGCATTTAAACTATGCGTACCGTTCACGCCTTGACTTGGGTATCCATGCAAATATTCTAGGAAAGTGATCTTGTTGTGTCCAATAATCATAAGAAAAAGTTTGTATGATAAATTTTTTAAGTCGTTATCAAATTAGGGATCAATATCGAATATGGGCATCAATGTCGAAAATGGGACATTGATATCAAATATGGCGCCACTATCGAATTGGGGATAATGATATCGAATATGGTATCTATTTCGAATTGGGGATACCGATATCGAATATGGTATCGATTGGGGATATCGATATCGAATATGGCATCGATATCGAATATGGCTATTTCGACATGCCAGACGAACCATCCACATTAAATGCAGACTCCGCTCTCCCTGAGCTATAAATAAGAGGAGGGAGGAGAGAGAAATTATTTGTCTTTCACGGAGAGTGTACTATTTTCGGCAAAGGTATGTCAAATTTTCTTCCTATATTGAATATTTCATTTCGACATTAAATTTTTGAGATGGAAAATGGATATCGAAATTCGATATGGATTTCCCGATATCCATTTTTGATATGGAACAATGTAGCCTTTTCTACACTTAGTCAAATTTCTTCAAATCTTTTGAAGCGATTACTTATCGGGATGCCTTCCGTTTTGCAGGTTTTCACAGCAAATAATTTTAATACCACATGTGCAATCAAATGTGGGTCTTTTTCTTATTGTGATCTGATTCATTATTTGTAAGCTGGTAGGTCTTTTGTCTTAACTGCGCAAGTTTATAGGTATCTTTTGTGCTTACTCGAACATGTCTGAGCTAAGAGATCTTAGGTCGGCTTCTGAGGGAGCTCCCGCTGTTCATGAGGGTGAACTAGCAGGCGACAATGCTAATCTACTGCACCTGCTGGTATATGTGTCGATGTCCCAGAGTGATAATGAGATGTGGGACCCGAGGATCTAATAGGGGATTCGTATGGCATGATGAAGAGGGTGATGACTTAGACGATGAGTCTGAAAGAGAAAATGAATATGGTTTGGATGGGGTAGGAGGGGAGAAGCGATATAGGACGCGAGAGGGATAGAAAGATATGGTATCGAGCGTGCCGCACAAACCTAAACATTACTGATTTAGTGCATTATCGTCTGATGACTTGGCAGGCTGACGAAACACTCTATATCATACCAATTCTAGGTTGCGCTGGAACCATCTTTGTCCTTAGCACACATGTACTCCAAGCGACGTGGTGAGGGGACGGATAGATCTTTCATGATTTTGTACTGGACTTGGGTTATCCCAAGCTGCCTACGTATCCCCTTGAGGGAATCAACCCGAACGTAGTTCATTAGTGATAAGTTAATTGTGCAATCAAGTATAATGATATGTCAAGTATCTTGTGGATATCAAATACGACGTCGAAGGTGATATCGAGGACCTTCTACGTTGGGGATGATGTCTTAATAGATGTCGAGTATGATGTCAGATGTGACATCGGACGTGATGTCAGATAGTATGTTGATGATACATATTGAGGACATATGTCGGGTGTTATATCGAATGTGATATCGGGGATGCCCGATATCGGATGTACATTGAATGAGAATAATTAAAGCTTACCTTGATTAGCAAGACTCAGGTATTTATAGACCCCATGATGCGGCGACCCCACACGCGACGTACACGTGGTCTGTACTATATCGAATCTTACATTCGATATACATATCGAGGGCCATCCCCGATATAGCTGAAGATGGGCTTAGCCCATGGGCTAGCCCAATATGGGAATTGCCCCTATCATGTAGTCCCCCAGTTTAGGATTTATCATTGTAGATGATAATTCATAAACTTGATTGATATGCTCGAGCATTTTATTGAGGGATACCCTTCACTCACCCTAGTTTTCGAGTTACCTGAACAACGAATTGGGATAGTGAAAATAGAGCTCGGATTCTTCTCCATTTTCCTAAACAATTTTGTTAAGATGGAAGTCGAAAATTCAATGATATCAGGTAGATATCGAATATGTGTTTTTGATATCTCCCCCATATGGAAGGCATCTATTGCCGCCGGAGCCCAAGTGTGGTTATTATATAAGTTGGTCCCCTCAATTTGTCCGGATTTAATATTTGTCGTAGTGGTTTATCGTTGACGTCCTTGACCAAGACGGTGCTGATGGCGTTACTGGAGACCGCCAGCGGCTAAGTAGAGGTTATAAACTCTATTTGTAACTATGTTTGCAAAATAAATAATGTACAGTTGCTTGATGTCGAGGATTGGCTCTCAATGCGATGATTTTTAAATGTACCTGCGGCCATCAAGGTTGTTGCCATTAGATGAGATTATTGAGACGCGATACTTTAAGATGCATTGCTGCTATATAATCGCTAAAGGAAGTGCATTTCGAGTAACATGCCTATATTCGATGCAAATGACAATATAAAGGGAGATGCGACACGTAGTCGCAAGAGGGCTACGTCGAATAACATGCATACCGAGGTGGGTTCTTGACCATTTTGTGTGATGGGTTGATGGGCAAGAGGGCCCATAGTAATATAGGGACAAATATGTCTTAGCCAGGAGTAGTGTAGAACACGAGGAGGCTGTTCTCCGCACGAAGCTGTCATGGCCCCAAAAACATTACTGCTCGAGACAAATTGGACCGCTTGGGGTCTTGTATGTGCAATGTTTGCATGTATTATTGTGATTATAGCCTGCGATTGTGTATACGTGATTGTTTATGAAAATCAGGTTTTGACCAACCTCGCATTAGGTTGACGGGTGATTGAGAGTCTCAGGGTCACCGATGAGAGCGCTCTTTATTGCGTATTATGTTTTACCCTCATAACAATTTAGGATATGTGAAAATATTTGAATGTTCTAGCCCGACCATAGCGTTAGTGTGGCTGGGTCTCACATTGGAGAGGAGGGTACGTAACTAACTCAACTTTGTAGGTACCTCTTGAGTTATTAGAGTACTTTATCAGATGTAGTATCTGACTGCGCTTCTGTTACCTTTACAGTTAGACATAGTTGACATTCTATCACAAACGATTCCTGTTATACCTTGCGAGGTATGATCTATGATAATGTGCAGAGGATATTGCATTGTATCATGAGAGGTAAATGACCTGGAGATCGCGCAAGGTATGTTTCACTATACCATTATTAGGCAGTTTCTGGTTGACGCTATTGTAGAATGTTGCTTCAAATATTGTTACATCTCACGGGTGGTTTTGAGCTATCACCAGCACAAAGTGTAGGTATGATAATGCTGAGCCTGATGGAACTGTCAAGATTCTCAGGAAAAAGAGTCTTGTGTTGATTGACGTGAAGTGTGGGCCGCAGTGTCCAAACTGAGAGTAGGAGCGACACAATGTTGCCTTTGTTGTGGTTGTCTAATAACCTTTGTTCGACATTCTGTTTGAATTCTAGCATTTGCTGCTATGTTTTGTATGGTTGCTATTGTTCACGATATGAGATATCATTTGCTTGGGTATGAATCTATTGTCATGCACTATAGGATAAATATGTCGGTTAAGCTATTTTCTGCCATATCTCATAGGATAGGAGATAAATCGACATGTTAAGGTATTATCGGCTATCTTACTGTAAGATAAGAGATTCGTTTACCTGTTAGGGTATTCTCTATCATTTCCCGTAGGATATGAGATATCATTTACTGTTTGAGGTATTTTTTACCTTTTTTCGTCGGCGAATCAACTGATAGTAAAATGCTTGAAGTCAAGCAAGGTTGCAGCGAGAGCAAAAAGCATATGAAACATCATTTGGAAAAGTTAAAGCCCGTCATGGTAGACTAGAGGCTCTCCAAGCCAATGTTTTTAAATGACAGTTTACGTCTATATCATTTATAGGTCCAATGAAAGATGTCAACATTCTCTTCCATGTACCTTAAGCATGCGCTTTGTTAATCTTAAAGAGGATAAGATAGGTAATGAGCAAGAAGTCATCGTAAGGAAGGTTCTCGGCTATAATAATTGTGAAAATGATGAATGCGATGATGGACGCAGAGAAGTTTCTTGACATTCTTAGGTATGCGCCTAGTGCATATTAGATTGTTTGCTTGCGCTACTAGGGGCGTAGGTTAGTCACTCTTTAAGTAAGTTGTATAGTTTAAAATGATGTAAAGTGTAGCATATTATGCTGGTTCGAATGATCTTTCGGTTAACACTTCTTGTGCTTTGGAGCGGTTTTATTTAATCAAAACATCCTCATTTATTTGAACAATAGTTGTTCATTTTGAACCTTGCATTATATATCTTATAGTCTCCGTGGTATTATTGGAGATCTCATTACCGATGAGAATTTAGTGTTTGTGCTGGCTTCATTTAGGAATTGACAATACTTTAAAGGGTAAAGTCATATTGTACCACGTAGAGTGGATTGTTTTTGAATCGATTGACTAGTATGGGTAAAATGTTAACCCTCACAGTGGACATAAATGTTGTAATCACTACGACTGCAACATGTTTTAGAATTTGGTCTTTTTCTTGACTCACGTCTCGCACGCGATAATGAGCGTATTTCTCGTTGTAAGATTAGTCGCAGTACGGTAACAGATGTAACACCACATCCATAAAATTATGGTATGAATAATTTATTCATTTAATCATGTTATCGTGATGTTTTTGAGCGTCTAGCAGTATTCTACCATTATATATGTTGTTAACGATGTTTTATTTTCAAGGGATTTCTGGGGTGGGAATGATGGCTTTTGCCTGAGTTTGAAGAGATATGTTGTTACTATGCTTTTATTCTCGGAAAAAGGTATCTCCTATTTTCTTGCTCTTCTTCCCCTTTTATAGGAGGCAATTTCACACGGTACAAGTGGGACATTTATAGGTGTCGTATTTGTGTGAACTGTATCTTCATTCTGATAGAGACAACTAGCTGGCGTGGCTTCCCGTGGTCTACAGGCGTTTGAATGAGGGACATGTGTTTCGAAGAAGCTGGCGTAGCTTCTTAGCAGGATCCTTATCCGTCTATCAGGATAAGGGTGACACATGTGCTCCGAGGGCTCCTTTATTTTGAGATAAGGACGGGAAGTACGTTGCTCCGAGGGCACCTTTTGGGATGTGGGGGAGTTTCCGAGAGTCCTTTCCGGGGTGTTTCTTAGGGACGTTGATCCGAATGACACGATAGGTGTGAGAGTATCGTATACCTGGGGGATGTTTTGGAAAGCTATTTAAAATTCTCGACATCTCGCGCGATATTTGTACTCTGCGAGATATCTGTCGTGGGAATGGGTGCACCATTCGTTTGGTATCGTGGAGGTCATTTTAAGACTGTTGATACCGTCATGGTCTTCCCGGGTGTTAATAGGATATTTTTAAGGGTTAACATTAGCCCCCCAATTCCGATGGCTCTCTCTTTAGGAGAGGCGAGAGAAATTCGGGTTATGATCTATCGGGGGATGTATAACTACATTTTTTCGGTAGCCCTGTTATTTATTATCCTTCACTACACACACACACACACACACACACACACACATATATATATATATATATATATATATATATATATATTTATGGCGTGGCATCATTAAAACCACGTTTTCTTGGAACGGGGCATACCGAACGGTCACGTCTCTTCATCGTGGGGTAATGGTCCGAATATCACGAGCGCCGTGCTATTAGTGATTATGTGTAGGTTTCAATGTCAGGTAGTGGGGAGTTAATGAAGGGTTTTAATGGGTAATTAATACCCACTATTCCCTAGGGTTATAAATACCCCCTCCTTTTCTCTCACTCCTCACTTTGGCAAAAATCATCCTTTCTTCTCTTTTTCCTTGCAAATTTTTTTTTTCTTTTTGCTTTCAAGAACTCACAATTCCTATTTCAATGGCGTCGCAATCCACCACCAACCTGGTGTGTGTTGCTTTTGGCACTGGTGCCGCTTCTTTCTCTCTAGCTGCTAACCTCTCCGCGGTGACGGGGGTTGCTGCTGTAGTTACGCGCAAACGAAGCGCGACGGCGACGAAGGAGGCCGGTGCTTGTGGTATCGGCAAGAAGAACAAGAAATCACGCGCCACCGCTGGTAAGGGTGGCGCGGATAAGGGTGGCCCTACTCGGGCCTTTCAGAAGATGGAAACGACAGTTAGCACGACCACGATGGATGAGGTTAGGGCGCTATGGCGTGAGTTTGGGGTGTCGGGTCGGAACACAATGGTGAGAATTCTGAAGGCTGACGAGAAGGGCCACGCACCTCCCGAGAAGCATATTACGGTGTACCACTCCCAGGTGAAGGCGGGGTTACACTCTTTCTTCCCCCCTTCTACTGCGAGATCTTCAAATTCTGCAAGATTTGTCCGAGTCTACTCACTCCCAACTCGTTCACGGCTTTGGCCTTGTTCGTGTTCTGGTGCTTGGTCCGAGGGATCAAGTGTACAAAAGATAAGTTCTTCGCTATCTTTGAGTTGAAGCCCTCGCCGGGAGGCGCCCCTTTTTACTGCTTCAGCCATCAGAGCAAGTCGGACCGAATCTCCGAGGGGGCATTAGCTCCCACAGCACTAGGAAGTGGGACGTGCCCTACACATGGGGGAAGCTGAGAATCCCCTAGAGGGTTATGGAGTCACTTTGGTGTTCTCACCGGTATTCCTAGCGAAGACCCTGATAGAGTCAGACAAGTTTGCTGGACTCTATCGGACGGCGGGTCTATGGACTATTTTGCCTTTGGACCAAGTCGAGAGGCCATTGGCTATTCCCGCCGGATACGCTACTATCTTTGGTAAGTCTTTTCTTTTTCTTTCGTAGAACTTTGTCTTTATCTCTCTTTTTTTAGCGACTAACTTTGATTATTTCCTTTGTGCTGTAATCGATACATTGAAGCCTTTTATGAAGGAAGGTGCTAACCTCCCCGGGGGGGCAGGTCTTCCGAGGAGGGTGCGGTGGCCTCGGAGGAGGGGCTCATGGGAGTCTCCGATGCCGAGGGTGTCGTGGCTGCCGCGCCCCGATCTTTGAGCGGGACGTCAGACACTCCGGAGGAGGGAGGTCAGGACGTGGACTCGAGGGATGAGGGTGTCACGTTCTTCTTAGAGGGGATTGGGGGCGACATGGGAGTACCGGGGATTCCGATTCCCCACTTTGCTCCGGTTGCTCCAACTACGGCGACAACTGCTCCGGTGATCCCTGTCCCTGCTCCTGCTGCTCCGACGAAGGCGATAGAGATATCTTCCTCTGGTAAGTCTGCGGCATCGAGGGATTCGGCGTACCTGCTACTGGTGACACCTCCTACTAGCCCGTCTCGAGCCCTTGGTAAGCACTCCTCCTGTTTATTTAGTTGTAGGAAAATCTTGGCAGATTTTTTTACTTAGTGGATGTTTTTTCCCTTTTTAATAGATAAGGGGAAGGCTCCTATAGGGGAGGTGGAAGGGTCGGGTTTAGGATCCACCTTTGACTTAGGTAATTTTCTCCTTCCTTTGAGTTAATATATTATTTCCCGCTTCACTTTGACATACATTTGCCTTTTTTATATGCAACGGGCGACCTCTTTGGTATTGGAGGGAATGTTTCCCTCCCGGAGCCTTCTTCCGAGGGGGTTCCATTTTGGATGGACGAGTTGATGGGTACTTTTCCGCCCCCGGCCGGCCATCTTGCCTCTGAGTCTTTGGCATCTTTACCTTCCGATTGCCCGGTGGTGATGAAAGTTCCTCTTTCGAGCAGCCTGCCGTCCAGGGGTCCGTCCACTTCCGTCCTCCCCGCGCTGGGGTTAGCTCCCGATAATGAGGGGGTGGAGGCTGCTCTGGCAATCATCTCCCAGTTTTTTGCCTCCACCAACTCTCTTCCCATGGATGGGTGGAAGTTCCTCCAATCTTGCACTAGTTGGATGGCTTTAATGGTGAGTTGTGGCCTCTTTTTGCCTATTCTTCCAAGTCTTTGTTTAGGTTTTTATACTTTCTCTTGATATTTAGGCGCCTAAAGTGCTTCCTCTTGTCTTACTTGAGGTTGAGAAGCTTCAGAAGAATGCAAGCACAGCCGATGTAGGGATGAGAAGGTTGGAGGAGGAGAATCGCTCACTGCGGGAGCGGGTGGGAACACAACAGGCGGTTTGGGAGAGGGCTAGCAAGCGATTGTTTGAGTTTGAGAACGAGAACAAGCGTCTGCATAGACGTGTATCCGAGTTGGAGGGCTCGGAGTTGGCACTAAAGGTTGAGTGGAGCTGTTGGAGAAGGAGAAGGCGGCGGGCGCAACTCGACAGAGGGAGTTGGAGCGGGACCTATCCCAAGAACTTGCCCGCGTTGATGTCGTGGCAGAGTAATTAGATAAGGCTCCGACTTCGGCGGGCGTCCCCCTAGCGGAAGTGCAGCGAAAGTTGGATGCTGCCGCCCAGTATGCCCGAGATGAGACCATCAAGTACTGCGACGCCCTGTATGCCCAGAGAAATCATGGGCAGCTGATAGAGCATTTAATGTGGGGCTTCTTCTAGTGCTTTGGGCAGGTGAAGCAAAATGTTGCTCCCAACGCCGATCTACGGGTGTTAAGCATCCAGAAGTTGAAGCTGCCTTCCTTGGAGGAGGCGTATGCTCTTTATGAGAAGTATGGAGGCCTCTTTCCTCCGCCTGTCACTTTGACTCGTGTGCTTCCTACGGGTGTTGTGGCTTCGGCATCCCAAGCCGCAGAAGGGACGGCTCCAGCGCCCCCTTCCTCAACTCCCGGGCTCGCGGACGCACCTCTTCCAACTCAAGCCTAGAATTTATTTTATTTTTTTTGCTTAAGACTTTGTATTTTTTTTTATTTCTCCTTCGTAGTGTAAGAAGAAGGTTTCACCGTGTATGAAATCCTTTCTTTTGTTAATGAATTTGTTCCTTTTTTACTGAATTTGTCTCCCGTGGGTGTTGTCTTTATCGCGTTTGTCTTCATTATGTTTGTCTTCACTCTATCTGTCAAGATAGACTTGACATAAATATGGTAGTTGTGCTCTGTCAGGCTTGGGGATCCGAGTTCCTCTCTTAATGTGTCTAAGGACTTAGAATGTTTTGACTTTATCTTGAAGCACTTAATGATAGTAGCTGCGTGCCTCCCCTTCCTCGCTGCATGGGGTAGGTGGGAGTCGCCTTTCAGTTGACTTCCGGGGGTTGCGACACGTGGAGTTTCATGCTTCTTCTCTATTGGCTATGAGAACCGCGAAATCCGGGTGGTCCTGCCTTCGGGGGTGGGCCTCTTGGGCGGAAAGCACGGAATCCGCAGATTCGGCGGCGGCGTTGTTCGTTGAGTATAACTTGGACTTGGGTGGATATGACGTCGTGTTGCCTAGGGCTTACCAACGGGCATACGACCCTTCTGTGGGGTACGTGATGGTGTACTCGGATCTGATACGCTGTGGTTTGCATTTGTTCTTTCACCCGTTTTTATGGGCACTCTTCCGTTATTGGAAAATCTGCCCAAGCCAACTTACGCCTAATTCCTATCATTATCTGGTGGGTTATGTTCTTTGCTGTGGGCTTCTAGACTTGCCTCTAACCCCTTATCGAGTGGGGACTGTCTTCCTCCTGCGTCCTTGTCCCAGAGGTCTACCCTTCTTCAACTTGGTGTATCGCGATCAACGTCGTTCTTTTACGACCATCACTAGACTGGTTTCCCCCTGGGATGATTGGAAGAACCGTTTCTTTTATCTGAATCCTCGTGGGATGATGGCCTGCGCGTGGGGGGTGCCTGTCCGTTGGGGGCTAGGGTACGTGGTTCCTACTTCGGAGGTGATTACCCACGAATGGGAAATCTTGCGCGAGTCCTTGCTATTTGCTGGAAGTTATGAAATATGCGGTTTGCTGGAGCTGTCAGACGCCCTTTCTCTCACTGGCTTGCAAGAAGGGTCGGCGGCACGAGAGCTTTCTCCTCGCCCTCTGCATACCAATTTATTTTTCCGTAACGTTTTTCCCTTTTTACTTATTCGAAAAGTTTTTTGTTGGGGTGGGATCCCATTTTAACATGCTTCGATCTTCTTATAGGGTCCGAGATGGACTTCTTTGCCGTGGGGACGTCTGAAGGGGTTTTTGAGAGTAGCGGCTCCGAGGACGTGTTTAGCAGTAGGGAGGGGGAAGGTTTCTTGCACCATACCGGGGAGCTAGCCCCGTTAGGAGGAGGTTCGGGTCGCTTCCCCTTGCGACTGGTGGGGGATTCCTCATCCCGAGGGTTTCCCTAAGTGGAGGGATCTGGGGTTGTTTCGAGCCCATTGCTCTCACTGAGGTTGGGCTCCCGGACCGCCGGAGAGAGTGGTAATCAAGGGGGCCATCCCCCTGGTTTCTGCCGGGACGCTATTAATGCGATAGAGGAGCGAGTGCCCTCTTTTCCTAATACGCTGCCTCCCACATCGGAGGTGGAGCAGGGGGAAGATTTGCGAGTGGCCGAGTGATTTCCCGGGATTAACTCTAACGTGCTTTTTTGCCGAACTTTCTTGAGTGGGCTATTGAACGATCTGGATTGCACCCAGTTGAATGCTCTTCCATTGTCGTCTCTACAAGATTTGGCTTGTAAGGACCTCTGCGAGGTAACGTCTCCCTTTCTCTTGTTTTTGGATGTAATTTTTGATCCGGCGTTTCCTTTAATTCTCTTTTGATGGGGTCTTTCAGCTTTTCATGGTGATCAACGCCGTGGGATCCCGGAGGGATCACATTGCTTCCGATGTGGAGTAGATCTATCGCCACCGGGATGACCTCGAGAGGGAGCTTTTGCTGGCCAGGCAAAAGGTAGAGCAGCTCCGGGTGGACAGGGAGGCGGTGCAGGAGAATCACCGCGGGGTGGTGAAGGATTTGACCGAAAAGTCTTGGGATATGGAGAGGTGTCTATCACTGGAGTGGGCGCAAGTGGTGTGTTTGGAAGAGAGGGTGGAGGATCTACGAGGGCAGCTGCGTGGCTTGGAGGAGCGACTGTCCTTGACCTCGAAAGAGAGGGCTGCAGCTGCTCAGAAACTGTTGGAGGTGATGTGGAAGCAGGAGGTGGCTCTGATGTTGACATGAACCCAGGAACTTATGGATATATCTAACGTTCTTGCCCCTCGGGATGTTCTTCGGGAGCAATTCCGGGACATGGTGCGCATCGGATATAAGCTGTGTGAGGAGGCTGTGCAATCGCTGCCTGGCTTCCCTGCCACTCTAGTGATCCCGCGTCTAAACATAGTGCCTGAATCTCCCGCTACTTCACTGGCAATGGCTTCGGAAGCGGTGCCGATGTCGGAAGATTCGGCTGTCCCTTCTGTGGATATAGAGGAGCCGATGGATCTTTCAGAGGAACAGTGTCGTCGGCTAATTAGAGAGAGAAAGCAACCTCGCGAGGGTCCTTAAACATCGTGGTGTGCACTCAGACGTACCTAAAAATGTATAAATTGTTGTATTGGTCTTTCGACGATAGGCGTATTTAGTTTTCTTTGTTGTGTTTTTTTTATAACGGATTGCCCAATAAGATAGGATTGTCGGTAGTCCTTAGGGGACTGTTCTTTTGTAATGGCAAGGCTACCCCCTTGTTTAAATAATAAAATGAGAGCCATCTATTGTAAACACCATTTGATTCACGCACATCTTATTTATATACAAAGGGCGGCTGGTTTCACACCAAACGGGCGTGCTATCAAGCGTAGTACTTTATTAAGTTGTACGCATTCCAGGTGTTGTGGAGTATTTTCCCTTTGTGATGTTCCAGGAGCTATGTAGCACCTCCGACGATTTTGCTATCTTAAAAGGTCCTTCCCACTTAGGCTGGAGTTTTCCTATGTTTTTGGAAGCTTTCGCTTTCTTTAGTACGAGATCTCCAACTTCAAAGAGTCGGGATCAGACTCGGGCATTACAGTGCCGTGCCATGCGTGCCTTGTACTGCTCCATGCGAACGGCGGCGCGGGCCCTTTTCTCTTCAAGGAGATCCAGAGCTAAGGCTAGATTGGAACTGTTGCTCACTTCTTCATACTCTCGGACTCGCCAGCTTTCCACCACTACCTCCGGGGGTATAACCGCTTCATTTCCATAGCTTCGGAAGCGGTGCCGATGTCGGAAGATTCGGCTGTCCCTTCTGTGGATATAGAGGAGCCGATGGATCTTTCAGAGGAACATTGTCGTCGGCTAATTAGAGAGAGAAAGCAACCTCGCGAGGGTCCTTAAACATCGTGGTGTGCACTCAGACGTACCTAAAAATGTATAAATTGTTGTATTGGTCTTTCGACGATAGGCGTATTTAGTTTTCTTTGTTGTGTTTTTTTTATAACGGATTGCCCAATAAGATAGGATTGTCGGTAGTCCTTAGGGGACTGTTCTTTTGTAATGGCAAGGCTACCCCCTTGTTTAAATAATAAAATGAGAGCCATCTATTGTAAACACCATTTGATTCACGCACATCTTATTTATATACAAAGGGCGGCTGGTTTCACACCAAACGGGCGTGCTATCAAGCGTAGTACTTTATTAAGTTGTACGCATTCCAGGTGTTGTGGAGTATTTTCCCTTTGTGATGTTCCAGGAGCTATGTAGCACCTCCGACGATTTTGCTATCTTAAAAGGTCCTTCCCACTTAGGCTGGAGTTTTCCTATGTTTTTGGAAGCTTTCGCTTTCTTTAGTACGAGATCTCCAACTTCAAAGAGTCGGGATCAGACTCGGGCATTACAGTGCCGTGCCATGCGTGCCTTGTACTGCTCCATGCGAACGGCGGCGCGGGCCCTTTTCTCTTCAAGGAGATCCAGAGCTAAGGCTAGATTGGAACTGTTGCTCACTTCTTCATACTCTCGGACTCGCCAGCTTTCCACCACTACCTCCGGGGGTATAACCGCTTCATTTCCATAGCTTCGGAAGCGGTGCCGATGTCGGAAGATTCGGCTGTCCCTTCTGTGGATATAGAGGAGCCGATGGATCTTTCAGAGGAACAGTGTCGTCGGCTAATTAGAGAGAGAAAGCAACCTCGCGAGGGTCCTTAAACATCGTGGTGTGCACTCAGACGTACCTAAAAATGTATAAATTGTTGTATTGGTCTTTCGACGATAGGCGTATTTAGTTTTCTTTGTTGTGTTTTTTTTATAACGGATTGCCCAATAAGATAGGATTGTCGGTAGTCCTTAGGGGACTGTTCTTTTGTAATGGCAAGGCTACCCCCTTGTTTAAATAATAAAATGAGAGCCATCTATTGTAAACACCATTTGATTCACGCACATCTTATTTATATACAAAGGGCGGCTGGTTTCACACCAAACGGGCGTGCTATCAAGCGTAGTACTTTATTAAGTTGTACGCATTCCAGGTGTTGTGGAGTATTTTCCCTTTGTGATGTTCCAGGAGCTATGTAGCACCTCCGACGATTTTGCTATCTTAAAAGGTCCTTCCCACTTAGGCTGGAGTTTTCCTATGTTTTTGGAAGCTTTCGCTTTCTTTAGTACGAGATCTCCAACTTCAAAGAGTCGGGATCAGACTCGGGCATTACAGTGCCGTGCCATGCGTGCCTTGTACTGCTCCATGCGAACGGCGGCGCGGGCCCTTTTCTCTTCAAGGAGATCCAGAGCTAAGGCTAGATTGGAACTGTTGCTCACTTCTTCATACTCTCGGACTCGCCAGCTTTCCACCACTACCTCCGGGGGTATAACCGCTTCATTTCCATAGGTTAGGCTGTAGGGAGTTTCTTTCGTGGTGGTCCTTTGGGTAGTCCGATACGCCGATAGAATCCCGGGGACCTCCTCGACCCAGCAGGCCTTGTGCCAACCCAATCTTGCTTTTAGGTTTTTTAGTAGGGTTTGGTTGGTTCTTTCTACTTGGTTGTTGGCTTGGGGATATCCCACGGAGGCAAAATGGTGTTTTATCTCCCAGTGGTTGCACCATTTTTCTAAATCTTGGCTCGTGAATTGGAGCCCATTGTCACTAACCAAGTATCGGGGGATGCCAAAACGGCATATAATGTACCTCCATATAAAGTTGATAACAACTCCCGAAATAATCTTGGCTAGGGGTTCCGCCTCTACCCATTTGGTGAAGTAGTCTACAGCTACTAGCGAACATTTCTTTTGGCCTGCGGTGGGGATCAGTGGTTCGACGATGTCAATCCCCCATTTGGCGAAGGGGCACGAAGGTGGTCCGGACACCCATGGTACCGCGGGCTGGTGCACCCGACGAAAGAAGGTTTGACACGGTCGGCAGTGCTTGGCGTGCTCCAGGCAATCTTTCTCCATTGTGGGCCAGTAGTAGCCTTGGTGGAGTATACGTCCCGTCATACTTTTTTCTCCCGTGTGGCTACCACATGTTCCTTCATGCATTTTTCGGATAACTTGCTCGGCCTCCGTGCGGTCTAGGAACCTGGCGTGGGGGTGGGAGTAAGATCGACGAAACAAGATTCCTTCGTGGAGGAAGTACCTGGCGGTTTTACGTGCCATCAACTGTCACTCCATTTTGTTGGCCGCATACTCCTCTGGGTGCTTGAGGTAGGTTAGGATTGGCTCCATCCACCCGTCATTCGTACGCTGTTGTGTCGCATCCACCTCCCCAGTTTCAAATTTTTCTGAGGTTGTGGTTTGGAGGAGTGTAATACGGCGGGTGTGGATGGTAGCGGTCTGGGAGGCTATTTTAGATAAGGCATTCGCTTCTTGGTTATCAGAGCAGGGGATTTGTGTGATCTCGCAGCTCTCGAACCACGCACTTCTGTGATGTACAACTTGTACATACTCGCGCATTCTTTCCTCTCGGGCCTCGTAGCGCCCTTAATTTGTTGAACGATAAGTTGGGATTCGCTATGTACCACCACTCTTCTTACCCCCCCCCCCCCCCCCCCCCCCATCCTGGGTCAGTCTCAGTCCTATTAGTAGGGCCTCGTATTCGGCTTCATTGTTGGATAAGAGATAGTCAAGTCTAATGGGGAAGTATAGAGTTTCATCCTCTACCTCAGTGTTGGATAGGACAATTCCCGCTCCGCCGTGAGTAGCCGTGGTGGATCCGTCCACAAATACATGCCACAAGGGGGGGTTTTGGGTAACCTCCATGCCTACCATCTCTACCACGAAATCCGCCAAAACCTGGGCTTTAATGGCGGGTCGGTGGGCGTAGGTGATGTCATACTCGGTAAGTTCGAGGGCCCATTTTATGAGTCGGCCCGAGGTTTCAGGCTTGTTGAGGATGGTTCGCAGGGGATACTTGGTTAACACCGTTACGGGGTGGCAAAGGAAGTAGAAGCGTAACTTCCGTGCAGTAGTGATGATGGCTAGCACTAATTTCTCGGTTTGGGTGTATCGACCTTCTGCCCCTTGTAGTGTTTTACTGACGTAGTATATTGGGCAATATTCCCAATTATGCTTCTTGACTAGCACCGCACTTACGGCTTCCTCCCCTATTGCTAGGTATACAAACAAATCTTCTTGGGGTGTAGGCTTCATTAGTAATGGGGGCGAGTTAGATAGTCTTTTAACTCCCCGAGAGCCCACTCGCATCGTTCAGTCCAATTGAAGTCCTTAATGTTTCTTAAGATTTTGAAGAAGGGTAGCCCCTTGTCGGCTGATTTGGAGATCAAAAGAAAAAAAAGAGATATAGACAAACTTCTACGAAAGCAAAAAGACTTACCAAAGATAGTAGTGTATCCAACGGGAATAGTCAATGGACTCTCGGCTTGGTCCAAGGGCAAAATAGTCCATAGACCCGTCGTCCGATGGAGTCCAACAAACTTGTCCGACTTCATCAGGGTCTTCGCTAGGAATACCAGTGAGAACACCAAAGTGTCGTCCATAACCCTCTCGGGGATTCTCGGCTTCCCCCATGTGTAGGGCACGTCCCACTCCCCTCCTGCGGTAGGGCAGATGAAGAAGAATTTGTTCTTCCAGGTGCCGTGGGAGCTAATGCCTCCCTCGGAGATTCAGTTCGACTGGCTCCGATGGCTGAAGCAATAAAAGGGGGCGCCTCCCGACGAAGGCTTCAACTCGAAGATAGCGAAGAACATGTCTTTCATACACTCGATCCCTCGGACCAAGCCGTGAATGAGTTGGGAGTGAGTAGACTCGGACAAATCTTGTAGAATTTGAAGATCTCGCAGTAGAATGAGGGAAAGAAAGAGCGTAACCCCGCCTTCACCTAGGAGTGGTACACCGTAATATAGTTCTCAGGAGGCGCGTGGCCCCTCTCATCGACCCTCGGAATCCTCACTGCTATGTTCCGTCCCGACACCCTAAACTCACGGCACAACGCCCTAACCTCATCCATCGTGGCCGTGCTAACTGGAGTAGGGCCACCCTTGTCCGCGCCACCCTTACCAGCGGTGGCGTGTGATCTATTATTCTTCTTGCCGCTACCACTAGCACCGGCCTCCACCGCCGCCGCCGCGCTTCGCTTGCGCGTAACCACAGTAGCAACCCCAGTCACCGCGGAGAGGTCAGCAGCGGGAGAGAAAGAAGCGGCACCAGTGCCAAAAGCAGCAAACACCAGGTTGGTGTCAGATTGCGACGCCATTGAAATAGGAATTGCGAGTTCTTGAAAGCAAAAAGAAGAATTTTTTTGCAAGGAAGAATAGAAGCGAGAATGGTTTTTTGCCAAAGTGAGGAGTGAGAGAGAAGAAGGGAGTATTTATAACCCTAGGGAGTAGTGGGTATTAATTACCCACTTAAACCCCTCATTAACTCCCCACTACCTGACATTGAAACCTGCACCTAATAGCACGACGCTCGAGATATTTGGACCGTTACCCCACGATGAAGAGACGTGACCGTCCATTACGGCCTGTTCCAAGAAAACGTGGCTTTAATGATGCCACATCATAAAAATAATATATATGTAATGAAAGATAATAAATAACAGGGCTATCGGAAAAACATAGTTATACATCCCCCGATAGATCATAACCCGAATTCCTCTCGCCTCTCCTTAAAAGAGAGCCATCGGAATTGGGGGGGGGGGACTAATGTTAACCCTTAAAAATATCCTATTAAACACCCTGGAAGACCAATAACAATCTTAAAATGACCTCCACGATACCAAACGAATGGTGCACCCATCCCCACGACAAATATCTCACACAGTACAAATACCGCACGAGATGTCGGGAACTTTAAATAGCTTCCCGGAACATCCCCCAGGTATACGATACTCTCACACCTATCGTGTCACTCGGATCAACGTCCCTAAGAAACACCCTAGAAAGGACTCTTGGAAACTCCCCCACCTCCCAAAAGGTGCCCTCGGAGCAACGTACTTCCCGTCCTTATCTCAAAATAAAGGAGCCCTCGGAGCACACGTGTCACCCTTATCCCAATAGATGGATAAGGATCCTGGTAAGAAGCTACCCCAACTCCTTCAAAACACGTGTCCCTTATCCAAACGCATGTGGACCACGGGAAGCCCCGCCAGCTAGTTGTCTCTATCAGAATAAAGAAAAATTTCACACAAATACAACACCTGTAAACGTCCCACTTGTACCGTGTGGAACTGCCTCCTATAAAAGGGAAAAAAGAGCAAGAAAATAAAGGATACCTTTTTTTTCGAGAAAAAAGCATAGTAGCAACCTATCTCTTCGAACTCAGAAAAAGTGATCATTCCCACCCCAGAAATCCCTTGAATATAAAACACAGTTAACAATGGATATTCGTCGTTATAAGTGATATGTCCTGAGGGTGAGAGCTCTGTGCTGTTTTACCAGCGTCTTTGCCATGGAGTCTTATGTACAGTCGCATTTTCAAGCGATATGTCGTGAGGGCGATACCTCTGAGGGCGATTCCTCTCTGCTGTTTTACCAGCATCTTTACCGTAGAGGCATATGGATAGTAGCCTTTTCAAGCAATATGTCCTGAGGGCAATACCTTTGAGGGCGATACATCTCTGCTGCTTTACCAGCATCTTTGCCATGGAGGTATATGGGCAGTCGCCTTTTCAAGCGATATGTCCTGAGGGCGATACCTCTCTGTTTTTTAACCAGTATCTTTGTCGTGGAGGCATATGGACAGTTGCATTTTCAAGCGATATGTCCTGAGGGCAATACCTCTTCGCAGTTTTATCACCATTTGTTTTTTGTTTTTTTGGGTCCTCCTTATCTCGGGGATATGGGATCTTTTTTTTCTTCTCTTTTGTCTTCCTTATCTCGTGGATAGGGGATCTTTTTTCTTTTCTTTTGTCCTCCTTATCTCGTGGATAGGGAATATGTTCCTCCTTGTCTCGTTGATGGAGGATGTCTACGTTCCTGTCATTTAAACGGATAAGAATATATGCAACAACGTATATCAATATAAAACTTCAAGATAGGTAACATGCAAGAATTGGATAGCCTCCGATTTGCCTATCCTTTAGGATAGGAGATACTTTTACCCTTTAAGGTATATTTCTGTCTTATCCCGTAAGATATGTTTGTTCCTGTAATCAGTCTATCAATATGAAAGAGAGAGATATATAACATTCTCAAGATAAAGATTAATAATGAATAACGGTCGAAAACCGGGTAAAGAACAGTTCGCCTAATATGGGGAAAAGGCAATTAATGTAAATGTAAATTGTTCCAACGTAATTAAAAACAGAAATTAATAAGCCCAAATGATTCCTCGGCAATCTCTCCGTCGAGTCTAAAAACATCGAATCTAGGATGATATCGAAAATAGGCTCGATATCGAAAATAGGCTCGACATTAATCATAGAATATGCAGGTGAATAATATAATGTAATTGATATGACTTATCTTGATCGTCAGACTGGGGGTATTGGGTGCTCGATATGCTCCAAGGTTTTGATGAATGTGGGTCAACCTAGAATCGTAAAAATGAGCTTCATGTAAGGCATAGGTCCGATGGCGCTCCAATCTGCCATTGTTATTGATGGACTCGATTGAATTTTAAGGTTGCGTGCTTGTTTCCAAGTACATTCTAGTGTGTTCCCACAGACGAAGCCAATAATTTGCTGCATTATCATCTGCTGACTTGGCAGGTTGACGAAACACTCCACATCATGCCGATTCTAGGCTGCGCTGAAACCAACTTTGTCCTTAGCAAACATGTACTCCAAGCGACGCGGTTAGGGGACGGATAGATCTTTCATGATTTCGGACTGCACCCGGGTTATCCCAAGCTGCCTACGTATCCCCTTGAGGGAATCAAGCCGAACGTAGTTCATTAGTGATAAGTTAATTGTACAATCAAGTATAATGATATGTCGGGTATCTCGTGGATATCGAATACAACGTCAAAGGTGATATCGAGAACCTTCTAGTCGGGGATGACGTCCTAATAGATGTCGAGTATGATGTCGGGTGTGACATTGGATGTGATGTTGGATGGTATGTTGATGATACATATCGAGGACATATATCGGGTGTTATATCGAATGTGATATTGGGGATACCCGGTATCAGATGTACAGTGAATGAGAATAAATAAAGCTTACCTTGATTAGCGGAACTCGGGTACTTATAGACCTCGAGATGCGGTGACCCCACACGTGACGTAGACGTGGTCTATACTATATCAAATATTGCATTCGATATACATATCGGGGGCCATTCCGGATATAGCTGAAGATGGGCTTAGCCCATGGGCCAGCCCAATACGGGAACTACCCCTATCAATTACTATGATAATTATAATCTGGGGGGTTATGAGATAAAATTTTCGGAGAAAGATGAGAGGATGTACACCCCTCTGACGAGTTATATTATCGTAAATGCCAAGCACTTTGTCAATGGCCTGAGGTTCCCTATTCTTCCACTAATCAGCACATTGCTGAGCAGTATAGGTGTATGTCTAGTACAGCTGTCGCCGAACTTGTTTGGGGCTCTAGTAGCATTCATCTTGGTGATGAAGTCTCTTAACGCCCCGTGTGGCGTTAATGAATTTTGGAAACTATCCTCAGTAATCAGCAATAAGAATGGGGATAAGGGGTTTTATTTTGTAAGGGCAATGCTGGTCACAAATTTTAGACTGCGGGGGCTTGGGGCAAAAAAGACTCCGGGGGAGTTTAGTTGTTTGCCAAGGTTTGGTCAAGGTCTAAAAGATGTGGTATTCCCGCTGGTGTTAGAGCTCCAACATGGGAGGAGGATTTTTTGAAGAACCTAGTTTAATATAAATTTGACCGCACATCGTTGGTCACTGATGATGTCTTGAGAGCTGGTCGCTTATCACCCAAGCCTTATAACGGTCCCCATAGCTTATGTTTTAGCTTATTTAAGCGTGTATCTGTATTGCTCTCATACGTTATGAGTCTAACTTACTTTTTATATTTTTCTTGTAGCTACTCTTGTGATGGGTCACCAAGCTAAGATGCAACAATATGCTACTGCAAGGCGAGCGGCTAGTGCTGCGGCTGGTTGTGGGACTAAAGGAATAAGTCCTGGTGTGCTTAAGACTCGTAGGCAAACTGGTCATCGCTCTCAGGCGAGGAAGGTTGGTGATACTCAAGGGAATAGGGTACCAGTTCCCCTAGGTGATGCAAGAGCCAGTTCTAGCAACCCCCGGGCCATGCCCGCTCATCGCAACATGGGTTCGAGCTTAGTTGGATAGAAAAGACCGTACCCTGGGGTACCCTCCACCCCGAGAGCGTCTAGTTGTGCTACTCCAGGCCCCATTATTAATGTTGGTTCCCATGAGTTTGTGAGATTGAGGATGTTCGTGCCATGGGCAAACCTTCCCTACTGTCATGGAGATTCCACTGTTAGGGGACCATGATTGAACACTTGTCATGTGTCGAGGCATTCATGTCTTCCAAGCTATAAGTAGTAGAAACAATTCTTTAAGTGATTTTCATCTTCATTAAGTGATTGTCAGATCTGTGGTTTTTTCTTAACCAATTTTTCGCATGTGTATTCTACTTAGGTTGATAAATTTTTGTCCACAAGTCTGAGCGTCGCAAACAACGTCAATGTTGGTAAGGCAGAGGCGGCGGCGTAAATGGCCATGGACATCGATATGATGGCTAACTTTGACCCTACTGTGGCTGATAGAGCGATCACGGAGAAGAACCACGCTCTTAATCAGCTTTAAACTGCCAATCAAGTCCATGCCTTTTCCCGGGCCGAGAACGAGAAGATGAGGTCTGAGCTTGGTCAGGCTAAGAAAGATACCTCTACTGAGAAGAAAGCCAAAGAGCCTAATGTGCTTCAGCCTAATGTCAGAGCCTTGCGGTTCGAGGCAGAATTCTTGTCTGGAATCTCTAGACTCTTATATTTTTCAATAACGGGTACCTTGGGACTTAGCCTTTTTTATTATGTCACCTAGGATCCATCGCCCGAGATTAAAGTGCGCATCGCTAAGGAGTTCATGCTTGGCAACACCTATAAAGACATCAATGCGAGGCGCGGTTGGCAAGATTGCAAAGAATGCAAGGAGGCCATCATGGGGCAGATCAATATGTTAAATGGTTTCTGCGAGGATTTCAATCCGAACCAACTAGATGCCATGTGTGGCCCTGATGGTAAGCCGCTCGATGACTTGGACTCTGATGAAGACTCCGAGCCTGATGTCTTTGTCGAGATCCTAAAGCAGGATAGCCTGGTGTTGATTGGAATGAAGGGTGCACCCATGTATCCGAAATAAGATTCGTTGTGTGTTACGTTGCCCTTTTTGGTTTTTGTGGTCACTTTGAACAATCGTATTTTCTTGAATATTCTTTGATCCCGACTATGGGATAATGTTTGGTATTTCGACATTTGTTGTCATCATTTTGACTATCTTTCGATTAGAAAGTTTATTTCCTTGTTATATGATTTTGCACTTTATTATTGGAATAGGCGTGTTCTTCTGTTGCTCCAAAAAAGGAGAGTATGCGTTTTTGGTTAAGGGACTCTCTGTACTATACCTTCTGATTGGAAAAGAGTTTATCATTTTTCGATGTACCTTGTAGGATAGAAGATAAGTTTACCCGTTAAGGTATATTTCTGCCTTACCCCCATAGGATTGGAGATTCATTTACATGTTAAGGTATATTTCTGGCATACCCCGTAGGATAGGAGATTTATTTACCCATTAAGGTATATTTCTACCGTATCCCGTAGGATAGGAGATTCATTTACCCTTAAGGTATATTTCTGCCTTACCCCGTAAGATGGGAGATTCATTTATCCGTTAAACTATATTTCTGTCGTGCCCCGAAGGATAGGAGATTCATTTACCCGTTAAGGTATTTTGGCCGTACCCCGTAGGATATGAGATTCATTTACCCGTTAAGGTATATTTTTGTCGTACCCCATAAGATATGAGATTCACTTCTTCCTGCAAACACATTTGACAATATGGGAGAAATATATATATATATATATATATATATAAATATATATAGCATCCATAAGATAAAGATTAATATTAGATAGTGGCCAAGAACCGGGTATATTCGGGTTCGCCTACATATCCCGTGGTATGGGAATCAAGCCGGTGTAGTTCACCCTATTTTAGTTACATACCAGCCCATTTAGGGCAATTTAGGTAAATTGAGTCTCTTCAAACATAATAAAAGATGCACGAATTTAGAAAAATTGTGACTCTAGCCGACTACTCCGCCATTAGTTGAACTCCAGGTGCAACGACCCCTGGTTCTCCACCTGCATTGATCCTAGGAAGCTTGAGTAACGCGATGTAGCAGAGCCATACTTCTTTGTGGTTGCTTATAATATCAGCGACTCCTCTAGGGATCGGGAATGTCATTTTCTAGCGGTATGTAGTTACCACGACATGTATCGCGTTTAGAGCTGGCCACCTTATGATCACATTATAGGCAAAAGGTTGGTCAACGATCGTGTATTCAACATTCAGGGTCCTCCTGCATGATTCCTCACCAAATGACGTTGGCAATATGACTTGTCCCAATGGGACGAACTCGGTTCCCCCAAATCCCATGAGTGGGGTATTGACATTCTCAATCACATTATGGCCTAGTGCCATCTTTTCCAAGCCGTGAGTGAATATTACATTGGTTGAGCTTTCGTTATCGATCAGAACTTTCTAGACCCTATAATTTGTAATATCCAATTTAACAACAAACGGGTAATCCAGATTACCTAAGTGAAGATATTGTGGAGTTAGTTGCATCAAGTCTCTCTTTGTAAAGGCGATCTCTTCCTCAGGTAGCTCCTTTAGCTCGAGTAGGGTTGTGAAACCCACATATCTGTTGTCTTGCATTACATGCGTGATCTTTTTACGTCCATTGGAAGAATATGCTCCCGTTGGACCTCCGTTGATCATTGTGATCATCCACCTTGTTGGTGCATTGACAACTCCGTGCTCGTGTCTGCTTGGAGCCTCAATAGCCTTGTGTTTGTCCTTTCACGAGGAATGGGAACTTTCCCTATTTCCCTGCTCTCTCATGTCCTTTAAGTGACAAACATACTATATCAACTTTCCTACGTGGATGAGCCTTTATATTCCATCCATTAGATCCTTGTAGTCTTCTGTATTGTGCCCCGCTTAGCGATCATATTCGCAATATTTCTTTGAGTATTTAGTTCCTAGGGTCTCTCTCAACTTCCTCGTCTCATTGAGCCATCCCTTTATCTGAGCCACAACGGATACAGGCAAAATATCCTTATTCATGGGGGTATATCTCATGGGAGATTTTTCTTTGCCACGGTCGTTCTTATCCCTTTTCCATTCTTCCTTTCCTTTAGTATGATTATGTGTCAGATGCAGAGTTTGCTTCGTGGCCATCATCATATCATGGAAAACAGTTTGATGTGCCAATGCATTGATCTGATCTAAAGTCGTAGGGTTCTACTTTAGAAGATCGGTCGCGGAACTTTTGTGTTTTGTTGCGTTGAAGAGGATGAGAGCCACCTAGTCCGCTTTAGGCTCATCCACCTTCAGTAACTCCTTATTGAACCTTTTCATAAAGTCCTCAAGACTTTCCTTTTCATCCTGCTTGATTGAATTCAAGTAGCTCAGGTTGGTATGCATCCTCTTTTGGCGTGAGAATTGACTCTCAAACCTCTTCCTCAGTTTCTCATAGCTTGTTATTGAACCGAAGGGGATCGTTGTGAACCAATCTAGTGCCCCTCCATACAAAGTTGTCGCAAAGATGCGTGATTGCACATTATCAGAAAATCCATGTAGAGTTAGTATTCCATCTATGTAGAATAGTTTTATCACACGGATCACTTTACCCATCATAAGTCTTGAGTTGTGGAATCTTCTTCCCCCTGTCCAATGCTTCAACCTCAATCTCATCACGAAAATGAGTAAGCCTACGATGACCTGAGGCTTGGACAAGTCTGCGGTGCACTTCTTCTTTCTTCTGGTTTAGTTGTTCCATTCTTCTCGCTATCTCCCTCATCTCTGATCTTGGGTTAGCGAGCCTCTCCCCTGAGATTCGTGAAACCAGGCGATCCCTTCTGGACTCAGCCTCATTTTTTCGTATTGACCCCTAGTCCTCTCAGTCGGGCCCCTCGTCCTAGACTTCTATGGGCAAGGTGGCAAAGTCCCGACATTGGGTGCCTATTGACATGGAAGGACGACGGTAATGGTTGCGGTCACGGTTGCTTGAACAGTAGCATTGATCTGAGCGATCACTTCTGATGGTAGGACGACGGGTACCGCAAGTGTGGGAGCCGGTGCCGCAGGTACTGAAGGAGGCAGTGGGACCTGTGTCCGTTGCTCAACAGTCGGGTCCAATAGCGGTCCCACCTAGGAGCATTTCAGCAGTCGAGTTTTCCCTCATCACCCTCCGAGATTGCGATCATAGTCGTTCTTTGCATTCTAGCATCTTCATTTGAGAATGTGGTGTTCCCACAGACGATGCCGATATTTTAGTACAAGATAGTATCTTATAAACAATACACGAGATTTTAGAAATAGCCTTTGACCTAATACAAAATATGCCAACTATTGCTAACACTAGCCTATAGGTTTACTTTGTCTGAAATACCAAAGACTTAGCTAGGGATGCTTCTGTTATATGTTGAATCTTCTAAGGATATTGAATGCTGGTGGATCTCGAATACTGGAGGATGTCGAATAATAAAGGATGTCAAATACGAGTGGATGTAGAATGCTGGAGGATGTCGAATACGTGGGATATCGGGGGTAGCACGGATATCAGGTATTGGATAGTTATCAAACTCAAAAGATTTCATAGTTGGACTCCATATCGGGTATCACTGTATATCGGGTAGAGTGGTATATCGAAAAGTATGTCAATATCGAAGGAGTATATGCGATATGCAGTGTGAACAATGAATATTATATTAATCAGCGTAACTTGAATTGTGGATCGGGTCTTTCTATAGATATCGAAGGTGGGGCCAGTTCTCGAGATTTGTGGTGACCCCTGTACCATATCGAATATGGGTATTTGATATGAAGATGGATACTCGATATAGAAGTGGGATATCGGGCGTAAATCCATGATACGCAATGGGCTTGACCCGGTAATTCAGCTGAGCTGGCCCATACGATATTTACCTATATCAGAGTGCAACCAATTCTTTGTACAATTACGATCACTTGTGTTGTCAGAAGGAAAAGAAAATTAGTAAACAATACGACTTGCAGACTACTAGCAGCATATTATTATGTTCACAAAATGAGACAACTAAAGAAATGAAAATTGTGCTAAAGTAGATCATGTAGTAACAAAGAATATAAAAAAGAATGTTCACTTCCAAATGGTTCGTTAATGTGACAACTATGTACATAGGTGATTGCGAGAAAATATAACTTTTCATAAACTTAACAAAAAGAAGATCATATAGTTGCGTGGAGTTGATCTGTTTAGTACGGGTGATAAGTGATAACGTTAGATGATTCAACGAAGACATATGATCAATTCAAATAAATAATTTTTAGCACACCACCCGTTGTAATATAGAAAGAGTACTCTCTGCAAAGAGAGCTATCACTTTGTAATATCATGCCCAAACCATCCATGGAACTAGTAGTACTCTTAGATTTTCCCGTGTCATCTTTTTCTTTGAACTTTCAAGGTTTTCGAGTTAATATTTGTTGTTGAGCAATGATAAAATTCTTCGCGTGTAAACCTTGATGCTGAACACAACATTCTATTCCCCATTAGGAGCAACAGAGCCAAATGGAACAAAAAGATGCAACCATTCCTTTTAGTCCCTTTAACGAAAACTAGGCTAAGAGGAATGAAAGGATTGTTCATTTCTCTTGTAGTATGCTCATTGATATCAATAAAACACATGTAATAAATTTTAAAAAATTAAAATGTAATGTTGTGATGCATAAAGAAAACATATGAAAGTTTAAACTATAGTAGACAAAAATATATTAACCGTAAGATAATGAATTCCTTGTGTTATTCAATGAATAATGTTTAATATA
This sequence comes from Linaria vulgaris, assembly GCA_948329865.1. Taxonomy (NCBI): domain Eukaryota; kingdom Viridiplantae; phylum Streptophyta; class Magnoliopsida; order Lamiales; family Plantaginaceae; genus Linaria; species Linaria vulgaris. Next base: position 78,731,560 of record OX415250.1, on the reverse strand, counting down.
TATACAAAGGAGATCATCTCTAATAAGGTAACTATCTTTAGTAAGGTAACTATCTATCAATAAGGATATTATCAATCTACAATAATTACCAAATATAAATATTCTATATCTAATACACCCCCGTTGTCGAAACGGGAGGAGGACGTACGTTGAGAGTAGACCATAAATCGTCCAAAAGAACCCGTGGAAGTCCCTTTGTAAAAATGTTGGCTATCTGATATTGTGAGGGAATATGTCGAACACGTACTTGACCACGAGCTACTTTTTCTCGAACAAAATGAATATCCATCTCAATGTGTTTGGTTCATTGATGTTGGACCGGATTTCTCTAAAGGTAGATGGCACTCACATTGTCACAGTATACGAGAGTCGTTGAAGCAATAGGACAGTGAAGCTCCAAGAGTAAGTTCCGAATTTAACATGATTCAGAAACAGCAATAGCCACGCCACGGTACTCCGCTTTGGAACTAGACTGTGATACGGTCAGTTGTTGTTTGACAGACCAAGAAACCAAATTATCGCAAAAAAAAACACAATATCTTGAAGTCGAGTGACGAGTGTCAGGGCACCCGCCCAAATCAGCATCAATATAGACGGTCAACCCCTTAACCGAGGAGGGAGAGATATGAAGACCAAGATCAAGAGTCCCCTGAATATAACGTACAAACCGTTTAGGGCCAACATGTGAGTATCCAGGGATAATGCATGAAGAGACAAAGTTGTTGAACGACATAAGATATATCCGCTCTCGTGAAAGTGAGATACTGAAGGGCGCCAGCCAGACTGCGGTAAAGAGTAGGGTCCAAAAACTTGGCACGCTCGGGCATTGCGCCAAGTTTAGATTTCGTGTTAACCGGAGTTTGACTGGGTTTACACGACTCCATACTGGCGCAACGAATAATATCCTCGGCATATTTTCGCTGAGATAGGAAAAGACTATCAGTGAAACGTTGATTTGCAATCCCCAAAAAGAAACTCAAAGAACCCAAGTCCTTCATGGCATTTTCCCAACCAAGCTGAGATATAATAGACTGCCGTAAAGAATGAGAAGAGCCCGTGAGCAAGATATCATCCACATAAAGAAGGATGTAAGCCATGTCCGAACCACAACACAAGAAAAAGAGACAGTGATCCGAGGCACTATGCAAGAAACCAATAGTAGCAACAAAATCAGCGAACTGCTGATACCAAGCCCGAGGGGACTATTTAAGGCCGTAGAGAGAACGCTTCAATAAGCACACATGATCTGGTCGAGTTGATGGGTACATTTCTGCCTTCGGTCGGCCATCCTGCCTTGGGGTTATTTACTGCTCTTCCGTCCGATAACCCGGTAGTGACAAAAGTTCCTTTTTCCAGTGGCCTGCCGCCGAGGGGTCTCTCTACTTCTGCTCTCCCTGGGCTTGGATCCACTTCCGGGAATGAGGAGGCGGAGACTGCTCTGGCCACTCTTTCCCAATTTTTGGCCTCCGCCAATTCTCTTCCCACGGATGGGTGGAAGTTTTTTCAAACTTGTACCAATAGGATCGCGTTGCTGGTAAGTCACGATCTCCCTTTGTCTTTTTTATCCACGTCTTTTGTTTAGGTTTTTATATATTCCTTTGACTTTTAGGCGCCTAAAGTGCTTCCTCTTCTCTTACTTGAGGTTGAAAAGCTTTAAAAGAACGCCAACATAGTTGACATGGGGATAAGAAAGTTGGAGGAGGAGAATCGCCAGTTGCGGGAACGGGGGCGGGCACAGCAGGTGGTGTGGGTGAAGGCCAGTGATTGGTTGTTCGAGGTAGAGGATAGGAACAAGCGCCTGCTTAGCCGTATAGTCGAGTTGGAGGCTTCGGAGTTGGTTCTGAAGGAGAAGGTGAAGCTGTTGGAGAAGGAGAAGGCCGCAGATGTGAATCGACATGGGGAGTTAGAGCGGGATCTGTCCCAGGCACTTGCCCGGGTGGACGCGGTGACGGAGGAATCGGCTAAGGCTCCTACGTCGGCAGGCATTCCCCTAAAGGAAGTGCAACGAAAGCTGAACGCGGCCTCCAACTGAGCTCGGGATGAGACTATCAAGTACTGTGGTGCCCTATATGCCCGGAAGTATCATGGGCATCTAATAGGGCACTTAATGTGGGGCTTTTCCGAGTGTTTTGGGCAAGTGAAGCAACATTTTGGTTCGCAAGTCTATCCTCGGGTGGTGAGCATCCAGAATATGAAGCCTATGCTCTTTTCTTGAAGTATAGAGGTATCTTTCCTCTGCCTTCCGCTCCAACCCGTGTGTCTTCTTCGGGTGCCATGGCTTCGGCGTCCCGCCCTGCAGAGGAGATGACTCCCCTCCCTATTATTCAGCTTCCGGGTCCGCGGAAGAGACTGCTCTCGTGCCTCCTCCTTCAGTTCCCGTGAATGCAGAAGTGACTACTCCACCGCTTCCTTTCTCTCAAGCTTAGTCACCTTATTTATGTTCTTTCTTTTGGGTTTAAGACTTCGTAAAAAGTTTTTTTTTTTTTTTGTAGTATAGGAAGAATGTTTTACCATGTATGAACTCCCTTTATTAATGAACTTGTTCTTTGTTTTGTCTCTTATGAATGTTTGTCTTTACTATATTTGTTTTTATTATGTTTGTTAAGATGATCTTGCCATAAATATAGTAGTTGTGCTTTGTCAGGCTTGGGGATCCGAGTTCCTCTATTAATATCTCTAGGGATTTAGGAAACTTTGACTCTATCTGGAAGCCTTTAATGATAGTAGTTGCATGCCTTTCTTTCCTCAATGCATGAGGTAGGTGGGAGTTGTTCCTTAGTTGACTTCCAGGGGTGGCGACACGTGGAGTTTCAATGTTCTTTTCTATTGGTTGTGAGAACCGCAGAATCCGGGTGGTCCTGCTTTCGGGGATGGGTCCCTTTTGCTCACTATATATTGCTTTCCCCTGAACCGTCACTTTCATCAGGTTCCTTAGATTTCACTTACATAAAGGATACTTGGCCTAGTCTTCTTTACTAAAAAAGGTAGCTTTTGTCCTTAAGTTCTTTATTTGGGAGTAAACTGTTTTAAGGAAAGTTTTAGTAGTCTTTAATAAGTTTGCCATGACGCTTCCCTGCTCTACTCGTTCTCAAGGGGGCCTTACACCTCTTCGTAGGTCCCCTTCTGTGCATACGATGTGACGTATTCCGAGTGAAACTTCTATGCCCGGTCTTCGCCGTGGGGAGGTATGTTTACCCTCCACCCCGAGCGGTTCTACTGTTCCTCCCTCGGTGCAACTTCGGGCGGATATGTTGTTGTCGCATAATATAAAGGATGTATTTATGAGCAGGGAGGCGTACCTTCCGATAGATCGACTATCGGTTTTTCATACGATTACGGTGAATCCTCAAATGTTGATAGGAGGGAGTCGTATCGGGTCGGCGGAAAGTAGGAATCCGCAGATTCAGTGACAGCGTTGTTTGTGGAGTACAACTTGAACTTAGGCGGATACGACGTCGTGTTTCCTAGGTCTGACCAACGGGCGTACAACCCTCCTGCTGGGTACATGACGGTATATTCGGATCAAATACGTTGTGGTTTGCGTTTGTTCTTCCACCCATTTTTACGAGCAGTTTTTCGTTATTGGCAAATTTGCCCGAGTCAACTTACACCTAATTCCTATCGTTATCTGGTGGGTTACGTTATTTGTTGTGGGATTTTGGATTTGTCTCTAACTCCTTATCGGGTGGGGAGTGTCTTTCTCTTGCGTCCTTGTCCTGGAGATCTACCCTTTTTTAGCTTGATGTACCGTGATCAGCGTCGCTCTTTTACTATTATCACTAGGCGGGTTACCCCCTGGGACGATTGGAAGAGTCGTTTCTTTTATCTGAAGCCTCGTGGGATGACAGCTTGTGCCTGAGGGGTGCCCGTTCATTGGGGATTAGAGTATGTGGTTCCTTCTTCATAAGTGATCACTCGTGAATCGGAAGTTTTGCAAGAGTCTTTGCTATTTAATGGTAGTTATGACATATGTGGCCTGCTGGAGCTGTCCGATGCCCTTTCTCTCGCCGATTTGCAAGAGGGATCGGCGGCACGAGAGCTTTCTCCTCGTCCTCTGCATACCAATTTCTTTTTCTGTAACGTCCATCCTTGTGTGCTTCCTTTAAAAAATATTTTATGTTGGGGGGGTTTTATTCTAATATACTTTGATTTTCTTTATAGGGTCCGAGATGGACTTTTTTGCCGTGGGGAGATCCAGAAGGGCTTTCGGGGGGTACCAGTTCCGAGGATGTGTCTTACGGTAGGGAGGAGGAGGGGTTCTTATATCCGAACCAGGAGTTAGCCTCGTTGAGAGGGGACTCTGGCCGCTTTCCCTTGCGACTGGTGGGGGGTTCTTCCTCTCGAAGATTTCCGGGAGTAGGGGAATCTGGGGTTGCTGCGAGCCCGTTGCTTTCCTTGAGGTTGGGCTCTCGGACCGTCGAAGAGAGGGGTAATCAAGGGGGTAATCCCCCTGATGTTCGCAGGGACGTTGTCAATGTAATAGAGAAGGGTGTGCCCTCTTCTCCGGATACGCCACCTCCCACCGCAGAAGTGGAGCAGGGAGAGGGATCGCGAGTGGCCGAGCGATTTCCTGGGATTAATCCTGATATACTTTTTTGCCGAACTTTGTTGAGTGGGTTATTGATTAATTTGGAATGTGCCCAATTGAACGCCCTTTCGTTGTCTTCTCTACTGGATTTGGCCTGTAAGGACCTTCGTGAGGTAACATCTTTCTTTTTATTTTCGGGTATAACTTTCGTTCCGGTGATTACTTAAATTCACCACTGATGGGATGTTTTAGCTTTTCATGGTGATCAACGTCGTGGGCTCCCAGAGGGACCAAATTGCTTCCGAGGTGGAGTTGATCTATCGCCATCGAGATGACCTTGAAAGGGAACTTTTGCTGACTAGGCAAAAGAGAACAGTTCCGAGGAGATAGGGAAGCGGTGCAGGAAAGCCATCGTGGGGTGGTGAGGGATTTGACAGGTAAGTCTTGGGATATGGAGAGGCGTCTGTCGTTGGAGGGGGCACGGGTAGTGTGTTTAGAAGAGTGGATGTAGGATCTACGAGGGCAGCTGCGTGTCTTAGAGGAGCGATTGTCCTTGGTCTCGAAAGAGAAGGATGCAGCTACCCAGAAGCTGCTGGAAATTATGCGAAAGCAGAAGGTAGCTCTGATGTTGGCGTGAACCCAGGCACTTATGGATATATCCAACGCTCCTACCCCTCGGAATGTGCTTCGAGAGCAATTCTGGGACATGGTGCGTATTGGATATAAGTTATGTGAGGAGGTCGTGCGGTCACTGCCGGGATCCCCTATTTCTCTAGTGATCCCACGCCTGAGCATAGTGCCTGAATCTCCTGCTACTTCCCTGGTGATGGTTTCGGAAGCACTGCCGATGTCGGAGGATTTGGTTGTTCCTTTTGTGGACATAGCGGAACCGATGGATCTTTCGGAGGAACAGTGTCGTTGGTTGATTAGAGAAGGAAAGCGACCTCGCGAGGACCCTTAAATGTCGCGGGGTGTTCTGGGATGTTCCTAATAAAGTATAAATTGTTATATAGGCCTTCTCGTGATAGGTGTGTTTAGCTTTCTTTGTTTATGTTTGTTTTGTTTTTTGTAACGGAGGGCCCCCTAAGATAGGTTTGCCGATAGTCCTGGGGGGACTGTTCTTCTTGTAACGGCAAAGCTATCTTTGTTTAAATAATAAAACGAGAGTCGTCTATTGTAAACATTATTTTATTCACGTACATCTTTATTTACATACATATACAAAGGAATGCTGGTTTCGCACCAGGCAAGCGTGCTATCAGGCGTAGTATTTTATTAAGTTGTACGCGTTCCAGGAGTTATGGAGCACTTCCCCTTCATGATTTTCTAGGAGGTATGTGGCACCTCCGACGATTTTAGCTATTTTATAAGGCCCTTCCCATTTAGGCTGAAGTTTCCCTATGTTTTTAGAGGCTTCTGCTCTTTTTAGTACGAGATATCCGACTTAAAAGAGTCGGGATCGGACTCGGGCATTATAATGTCGTGCGATGCGCGCCATGTACTGCTCCGTGCGAACAGCTGCGCGGGCCCTTTTCTCTTCAAGGAGGTCCAAAGCTAGGGCTAGATTGGAACTGTTGCCCACTTCCTCGTATTCTCGGACTCGCCAGCTTTCCACTACTATCTCCGGGGGTATAACCGCTTCACTTCCATAGGTTAGGCTGTAAGGGGTTTCTCCCGTAGCGGTCCTTTGAGTAGTCCGATATGCCCATAGAATTCCAGGGATTTCTTCGACCCACCGAGCCTTGTGCCATCCAACCTTGTTTTTAGGTTTTTCAGTAGTGTTTGATTGGTTCGTTCGACTTGGCCGTTGGCTTGGGGATATCCCCTGGAGGTAAAACGATGTTTTATCTCCCAATGGCTACACCAGTTTTCTAAATCTTGACTCGTGAATTAGAGCCCATTATCACTGACCAAGTATCGGGGGATGCCGAAACGACAAATAATATATCTCCATATAAAGTTGATAACCGCCCCTGAAGTAATCTTGGCCAAGGGTTCCGCCTCCACCCATTTGGTAGAGTAGCCTACGGCTACTAGTAAAAAATTATTTTGGCCCGCGGTGGGGATCAGTGGTCCGACTATATCCACCCCCCATTTGGCAAAGGGACACGGAGGTGGTCCGGGCACCCATGGTACTGCGGGCTGATGCACCCGGCGGGCGAAAGTTTGACATGGTCTGCAGCGTTTAGCGTGCTCCTGAAAGTCTTTCTCCATTGTAGGCCAATAATAGCCTTGGCGAAGTATATGTCATGTCATGCTTTCTCCTCCCGTGTGGCTACTGCAGGTCCCTTCATGTATTTCCCAGATAACTTGTTCGGCTTCCCCGTAGCCTAGGCATCTGGCATGGGGGTGGGAGTAACATCGTCGGAACAAAATACCTTCGTGGAGGAAGTATCTGGCGGTTTTTCGTGCCATCAATTGTCATTCCGTTTTATTAGTGTGAGCCGCATACTCCTCGGGATGCTTGAGGTAAGCTATGATGGGCTCCATCCATTAGTCACTCGCTAGCTGTTGTGTCATATTCACCTCCCTCGTTTCAGACTTTTCTGAGGTGGTTGCTTGGAGGAGTGTAATACGACAGGTATGGATGGTAGCGGTCTAGGAGGCTATTTTAGATAAGGCATCCGCTTCTTGGTTATCAGAGCGGGGAATTTGTACAATCTCGCAGCTCTCAAACCACGTGCTTCTGTGTTGTACAATTTGTAAATACTTCCGCATTCTTTCCTCTCGGGCCTCGTAGGCATCTTTTGTTTGTTGCACAATAAGTTGGGAGTCACTATGTATCACTACTCTCCTAATCCCTCCATCTTGGGCCAGTCTTAGCCCTATTAATAGGGCATCGTATTCGACTTCATTGTTGGATAGGGGATATTCAAATCTAACGGTGAAGTAAAGAGTTTCGTCCTCTACCTCCGTGTTAGATAGGACGATTCCTGCTCCGCGGTGAGTATCCGTGGTGGATCCATCCACAAATACGTGCCATATAGGAGGGTTTTGAGTAATCTCCATTCCTGCCATTTCTACCACGAAATCCGCCAAAACCTGAGCTTTAATGGAGGGACGGGGAGCGTAGGTGATGTCATACTTGGTAAGTTCGATGGCCCATTTGATGAGTCGGCCCGAGGTTTTGGGCTTGTTGAGGATAGTTTGCAAGGGGTATTTAGTTAATACCGTTACGGGGTGGCAAAAGAAGTAAGGCGTAACTTCCGTGCGGTAGTGACGAGAGCCAGTACTAACTTCTCCATTGGGGTGTATCACCCTTCAGCCCCTTGTAGTGTTTTACTAACATAGTATATCGGGTGATGTTCCCGATTATGCTCCTTGACTAGCACCGCACTTACGGCCTCTTCCCCTATGGATAGGTATACAAATAAATCTTCTTGGGGGTAGGCTTCATTAGAAATGGGGGGGCGAGTTAGGTAGTCTTTTAACTCCCCAAGAGCTGCCTCCCATCGTTCACTCCACCTGAAGTCCTTAAAGTTTCTTAAGATTTTGAAGAAGGGTAGCCCTTTGTCAGCTGATTTGAAGATAAATCTGCTTAGGGATGCCATTCTTCCCGTAAGATTTTGGACATCTTTGATTGTTTTAGGAGTAGGCATATCTAGGAGGGTTTGGGCTTTTACTGGATTCATTTCTATTCCTTTTTTCTATGACCATGAAACCTAAGAATTTACCCCCTTTTATTTCAAAAGAACACTTCCGAGGGTTGATTTTCATCCGAATTGGTCCATAATTGCTAATACTTTACGGAGATCCTCCAGATGATCTTTAGCCCGAGGGCTTTTGATAATCATATCATCTATATACACCTCCATTGACTTCCCAATTAGGCCAGCGAACATTAAGTTCACAAGGCGTTGGTAAGTAGCGCCGGCGTTTTTTAGTCCAAATGGTATTACCAGGTAACAAAAGGTGCCCATCTCAGTAATGAAGCTGGTTTTGTCTTGGCCTATGGAGGCCATAGGTATCTGATTGTATCCCTAATCTCCATCCATTGTGGACAGTAAGGCGCATCCAGCCGTAGAGTCTACCAGTTGATCTATGCTAGGGAGGGGATAGAAATCCTTTGGGCAGGCATCATTCAGGTTGGTGAAATCAACACACATGCACCATCTTCCCCCCGTATTAGGTACAAGGACCACGTTGGCTAGCCACTCGGGGTAATCTACCTCCCAAATCTGATGCAAGTTGAGCAGTCGTTGGATCTCGGACTGAATTATTTTATTTATGTCCGGTCCCATATTTCTTTTCTTCTGCTGTACAGGCTTGGCCCCGACTTTGACATTAAGGAAGTGTTGGCACACCTGGTTACTTATCCTTTCCGGGGGCCCACCTTCTCAGGTGAAGAGGTGGCTGAATTCTTTAAGCATAAGGGTTACTCCCTCTTCTACTTCCGAATTAATGCCCGTTCCTATCTTGACTGTCTTAGAAGGGGCTCATTCCACTATTTCAATCATCTTCAGCTCCTCTATAGGATGAACTTTCAATTCTCCCTATAATCTGGGGTTTTTGACTGACAGGGTGATCCCCTCTTCATTTTTGGATGGGATAGCGTTCATGCGGCATTGCCGGGCCTTAACTTGGGTAGCACGGACTTCCCTAATGCCTGATGAGGTGGGGAATTTGACCTTCAGGTGTAAGGTAGAGGGGATGGCCTCAAAAGTTCATATTGATTGTCGTCCGCATATCGCGTTGTACGTCCTAGAGGAGGCCTCTACGACCCAAAACTTGGTCGGTTCAGTGCGCCTTGTGGCACCCTCTTCCCAGGACATGGGTAGGGTGATGGTCCCTAGGGTGCGGCATGTATCCCCGGCAAACCCAACAAGGGGAACTTCGGCCGCTTCCAGACGGTCTTTCTTTAATCCCATAGCTAAGTAGGTTGGGAGGAAGAGGACATCAACAGAACATCCCGTGTCAATTAGGATGTGTTGGGTCTCAATGCCGAATATCGTGGCTTTTATGACCAGAGGGTCCTCATGGGGATACACAATACCTTTCAAATCTTCTGGACCAAAGGTAATAGTATGGAATTGGGCTCCTTGCACGGAACACACGGGCGGTCCTTGCTCTACTCGCCTTGCCTCCTTTAAATATTTCTTCCTTTTTCTAGGGGGGGATACAAAGATGTCCCCTCCTTCTATCATATTGATAGTTCTGCCCGAGGGGGGGTTATCCTCATAGGAGTCTGGCGGGGGTGGCAACCTTTGACGAGGGGTATCCTCTCATTTTTGGGTGCCGGACCCTCTTTCTTCCGTAGTTCCCTCAGATAAGATTCTTTTCCAAACATTGGATTTAGGGGCTTCTTGATTATTTTCTTGCAGATATTTTCCCAAGTATCCGGCGCTGAGGAGTCGGTGTATTTCGGTTTTCAAGGTGGTACAAGCATCAATGTCATGTCCCCAAGCTTTATGATACTTACAAAATATGTCGGAATCTTTCTTGTCATGGGGTTTTCTAACGGGGCGGGGCCATTGGAGGTCAGTACTTCTTCTCATAACGTTGAGCACTTCAGCGGGAGTGATAGTTAAGGGGGTAGGGGCGCAGGCTGGAGATGTCGCTTTACTGCCCCCCCCCCCCCCCCCTATTTTTTCCTCTTCGGAGGCACCTTTCCTTCCTTAGCTTTGTCTGGGGTTCCCTTTTCATGCTCTAGATCATGGCGCTCTGCCCGGATTTTGGAGTTTTCCGCCTCCTCTATGGTGATATATGTTTCTGCTTTGTGCATAAGCTCATTCATATCTTTAACCTGGTTTCCCATAAGGTATCGGAAAAAAATCACCAGTTCTGAGTCCTTGGGTCAAGATGTCTGCTATAATGGACGGATTAGTGTTTGGTACGTCCAAGGCCTCATCCGAGAAGTGTTTCACATATTCTCTAAGAGGCTCATCCTTTCCTTGTTTTATCGTGAACAGGTGGCAGGCCGACTTAGGGTATCTTCGGTTACAAGCAAATTGGCGTACAAACAAGCATGCCAGTTGATCAAAACAAGAGATCGTGCCAGGCATCAGCTGGGAGAACCAAGCTTCAGCTCTACCTGCCAGGGTGGTACGAAATACTCAGCATAAGACAAAATCCGATGCGGAGGCTAGGTCCATGGTAGCGATATACTGGTGGATGTGATCTTGGGGGTCTCTTCCGTCCTTTTCTCCCATGTACAAGGGGAGGTTACTGGGGTGCATCCCGGGTGGAACCAGGGCGCGGGCTATTTCAGGGATGAAGGGAGATCCGTGGTAGACAACTTCCTCATCTGGGACGAGATTTCTTTGTAGGTTCTTCATTTCCCTTCTTAGGTTGGTGACCATGCTCCACAGAGAATGGTCACCAGTGGGGGAAATAGTAGGTAATTGGTGTTCTCGGGGGTAGGGGAAGTCTGTCCCATCCCTACCTCGGGGTACCCTGTCCCTAGTGTCTTTGAAGGGGGTTCGTCTTTCTCGGGCCAAAGGGAAGGTATTCCGGCAGGGAGGAACCGATTGGAAACGAGATCTTGGCGGGACTCATACTCTTCTGAGTAGAGACGTTCCATATGGTTTCGGGGAAGAGATTTGTCTCAGGGGTAAGCCTCTTCTTGCCTATCTCCCCGAGTTGCTCCCTCCACAAGACGTTCAAACACGGATCGAGGGATATTAATGAAATCCCCTCTTTTCGTAGTTGGTGATGAATGCGCTTCTGAGTATTCTCTTGGTGTGGACTCTGCGGAGTTTCGTTGGTTCCCTGAAGGTCTAGAGTTAGGGGAAGTAATCATGATAGCTTCATTCTGTTTTGCAAAAAGATCTCTTCAAACGTTCTCAAAGGCAAAGTTCAAAGGCATTCCCACAGATGGCGCCATTTTGTTAACAGTATGATATTTCTTGAAAACAATTCTTGGAATGATCTCTTTTGCCTGAGTCTGAAGAGATTTAGTGCTACTATGCTTTTTTCTTGGGAAAAAGAATATATCTTCTTCTTTGCTTTTCTTCCCCTTTTATAGGGGGTAGTTTTTACATGGTACAAGTGGGATGTTACAGATGTCGTATTCGTGGGAACTTTATCTTCCTTCTGATAGAGACAACTAGCTGTTTGTGGCTTCTAGATGCTTCAGATGGGAGGACAGATGTTTCGAAGGAGCTGGCGTGGCTTTTAAGTGAGATTCTTATCCGTTAATCGGGATAGGGATGGCACGTGTACTCCGAGAGCTCCTTTATTGGGAAGTATATTGCTTCGTCGGCTACTTTATAAGGAAGGGAGGTACGTTGCTCTGAGGGCTCCTTTATAAGGAATGGAGGTACATTGTTTCGAGAGCTCGTTTATAAGGAAAGGATGTACATTGCTCCGAGAGCTCCATTGTAAGGAAGGGAGGTACGTTGCTCTGAGGGCTCCTTTATAAGAAATGGAGGTACATTGTTCCGAGAGCTCCTTTATAAGAAAGGGAGGTACATTGTTCCGAGAGCTCCTTTATAAGGAAGAGATGTACATTGCTTCGAGAGCTCCTTTGTAAGGAGGGGAAGTTCATCCGAGTAACATGATAGGTGTGAGAGTATCGTATACCTGGGGGATGTTCCGGGAAGCTATTTAAAGTTCTCGGCATCTCGCGCATTATTTGTACTCTATGAGATATCTGTCGTGGGGATGGGTGCACCATCTGTAATTTTTCTCCGGGGTGTTTATAAATACATTTTAAGGGTTAACAATATTCATTCTTATGCAGTTTTCCTTCAATTTTAGATGTCAAATAAAAAAATTAGATAATGTTTGTTTCTTAATATTAAAATAAAAAGAAAAAAAAAGATCAAAATCGAATCAAATCAAATAGAAATAGAATGATTTTAGATCGAATCGGATTATTTTAAATTGATCTAATTTCGATCTTTGTTTTTCTAGGATCGAAATCGAATACTAGCCTCAATTCGATCCGATACGATCCGATATGATTCGATCCAAATGCACAGCCCTACCTATGATGTTGCGTTGGTGGCGCGACATTCTGTCCATTTCGCGCGACTAACGCGGGTAGCTGCATTGTAGCGTCTCTCTTAATGATGCGCTGCCTCTTCTCCTCCATTACTCCGACTCAAGTACACCTTGTTTTGCTCCAACTCAACTCAAAACTACAAAAATGAAAAAAGAAAAAACAAGACTAAAACCAGTAAAAATGCTACAAGGAACATTCAAAAGTATAATAAAGCATGTACTTAAATCACTACAAATAATCACTTATCACAATAAAACAACAAAATATACTGAAGTCTAAACTCTAAATCCAAATCATAATCTTTTAAGTATTTTTTTTTTGTTTTTTATGCATTATAGGCAATTAACATAAAAGTTAAAATTACTCAATCATAGGTACTTAAGCAGTTAAAATCTATAAGTGAGCAAAAACATCTCTATGAATATCAAAATTTATTTAGGTATTAGGTAGGTAATACACACACATATATATATATATATATACTTTTTTATATACGCACGCACATATATATTATATAAGTATGTATGTGTATATATATGTATGTATGTGTATATAGGGGCAGGGCGATTCCCCCTCCCCCTTCGCTCGACTCTTAATGTAGTGGGCGAAACATAATACCAAAAAATGAAACAACACAATAGTATCGAAACCTCGTTGATTCCGCAGAATATCGTGAATTTAAGAATTAAGAAGTAATACTGAGAACTTAATGAAAAACTGAGACAACTCTTAAGTCTTAATTTTATTCAATAAACAACTAATCTCCAATGTCTCAATGGCGAGTAACTTATAAAGATGAAATTTGAGAAGTAAAGAGTACCAAGATTACAAAGACTCGTAAACTAAAAAACATCATAATCTCGCATGAATAAAAAACTAATGTTTTCATCTCCTCAAATGTTAAAAATTCTAGAATTACTTTGGCTCAAAGACTAAAGTCTTTGCATTTTACTCAGATTATTGTTTCCACTTGGAAAACTGATGTCATTTGTCAAAAGAAAAATCTTCCGTTGACTTTCTTATCAACGTGCGGTTAATTGACGTCAAACTGCTTAATTTGGCTCATTAAATTCTTCTATTTTTGCACTACATCAAGCTCTAAAAATTCTTTAGTCATCAAAGGAATTGAGTAAGGAGCTATCCATCTATATCTCTAAGTTAAGTGTTAAGAGTTAGAAGTTTCGCTTTTAACTGCTTTGGACTATCACATTTAATAATGCAGTTAGTGAGCTTTCGCTTACACAAGTGGAGAAAAAAGGACTACACATCTAAGGAGTTATGAGTTACGAGTTCTTTCTTGACTTTCTTATTAGCTATCTTTCTTCGGGCTTAGAGTTCTTTCTGACGTTAGAAAAGATTTTATTATGAAATAGTACATTAGTAACATTCTCTTCCCTAAGCACTGACCTACGAGGTGTGTATGATGTAGTTCACTAGATTATTTGTTGTTGTACACAACTTTCTCATGCATGGTCGGTCCTTCTCTAGTTTCTCTTCTGAAAGGTTTACCGATTCTGGGTGGTTTCTTTCCTGGGATGAAACCTTAGTAAGCACTAATAATTTTGGACAATGTTACGTTATAGAGTAAGCATGTCCGAGTTTTGGCGTCATTGGATTGTGTCACCAATCCGAGTAGGATGAAATGATAGTATAAGATCTAGTGATATGATTTCGTGAGGGTATATTGTTAATCAATTAAATTCCATGAAGAAAAAACTTTTGACGAAATAAAGGTTTTATTAATAATAACATAGGGTACTATACAAGAGAGGTCAGTACGGAGTATAAGTAAACCTTTGATACATGTTAATTATAAACAAACAAAACAAAACTTTTGATATATGTGTGTGTAGAAATGAACCCCAAACATTGTAGCTAGGCTAATCAACATTTCACATTCCGTGTGATTGGTCACTTTGGCCTATGTATCAAAGGTAGCTAAATCGATTTCATAAGGTTAAAATATAGTTCTTAAATCATGAAATCAAAATATCAAAATTGTAGGACAGATTTGTTTTTTTATTTTTTTTCGTATAGTTACAAAATCATGCAAGATAAAACTGTGGCAAATTCTTATATCGTACAATGTCGTGTTGAAATCACTAAAATCCAAAGAGCACGATTTTGAGCTCCTGCCTCCTAACTTTAAGAGTTTTTAGGACAATTTTCTGTTTTTACCTACTCATTTTGAATGCTATTCCAAACAGGTTAAGCAATCATCACAGCTTTATGTTATAACATAGGACGAATATATACCCGTTGAGCACTAAAAAATAATTGCATTATTCAGAGTTTCAGACCACTTAACGTGATGACAATTTCCCTAACTGATAAATAAGCCACAACAATTCAAATGGGATTCCGGTTGAACAGTACTTATCCCGCTCCATTTATGTTATACGTAGAGGTTACGTTCTTTTTTATAGCTACTAGCAAATACGGTCCGGCTGAGTACTTTAATGTGACCACGAAGATGCTCCATGAACTGGAATATGGAATTATTATTGTTTTTCTTTTTTAAGTCAAAACAATTAATGATACAGACTCTTGCACTAGGCTGATTCTAAACGTGTTAATTTCTTTTTTTTTCATAGAGCTAAACATGTTTTTTGTTTTTTGGTAACATCGAGCTATACGTGTTATTTAGTATATAGAGTGGTCTTGATTATTGTTATCAATATATAGTTGATTTTGATTAGTCACGTCTGTTATTGGATCATTTCACAATTAGAGCTGAGTCGAATGCAAGTAATTCAAGAATTGGTACCTCTTGAGTCTTGAGCAAGGTTGATGGGTGCTTGATGGTATTTAATTATAAGGATGAGGACAAACAGTTCAATCTTTACTCCTGTGTCATACATAAATAGTACGTATCATAATTCATATTGTGTAGAGTGAACTAAACAAATAAATATATCATTAAGCAATTAATAGTATAAGTGTTACGAGAATAAGTGATAGCTATTACTAATTACGGACATGGTATTTACGCAATTACAACGCACTACAAGAAAAATGGCCTTTTCCGTCGGGCCCGGCGTTTTGGGCCGACGGAAAAGGCCAAATTTGTACCGTCGGGCCCAATCCCGACGGTATAGGTCTATACCGTCGGCTTTGGGCCGACGGTACAAATGGGCTGGCTTTACCGTCGGCCCAAATCCGACGGTAAAGCCCATTCCCGTCGGGTTTGGGCCGACGGGAATGGCCCATTTAATAAAAAAAAAATAAAAAAAAAAAATAAAAAATTAGGCTTGCTTTACCGTCGGCCCAAACCCGACGGTAAAGCCCATTACCGTCGGGTTTGGGCCGACGGTAAAGCCCATTACCGTCGGGTTTGGGCCGACGGTAATGGCCAATTTTATTAAAAAAAAAAAAATTTAAAAAATGATGTCAGCATTTTCTTTTAAAAAAAAATAATAATAAAATTAAAAAAGGATGTCGACCAGAATTTTTTATTTAAAAAATATAAAAAATGATGTCGGCACGTTTTTAAATTAAAAAAAAAATTATTTAGCAATACCATTAATTTAAAATAACATTGATTTAAACTCGAAAACTAACATTAATTTAAAATAACATTGATTTAAACTCGAAAACTAACATTAATTTAAAATAACATTGATTTAAACATAAATAAAACTAATCGTCAACTTCCTCAACAAGCTCGTACTCATCATCTGCCAACTGTCCTTCAATGTCAAAATCGATCAAATCGGCGCCCAAATTAAGTCCCGGCGATACATCATCTTGAAATAAGTCTTCGGGCTGATTAAAATCGACGTCGATTTCAGGCTCATGTAGCCCGGATATGTCGATGACGTTTCTTGCACGAATAGGGCAAACTGCCCACCATCCTTTCCTTCGCGACACATGTTGCGCTGGATATGGCGTGTAGAACACTTGTAGAGCCTGGTTAGCAAAAATGAACGGTTCATTTGTCGCGAGAAGCCTCGTAGGTTCGATATCAACCATTCCATACTTCGGGTGTACAGTTGTACCGCGGCTGCTAATATCATACCAATCACATTTAAAAAATACAATTGATTGGGCCCTATCTCCGCCACCGCACCATAAAACCTCAACGATTTCCTTGATCGTCCCGTAAAAATTTGTTCCTTCAATCCCATCACCACTGCCCTTCACGTACACGCCACTACAGTTTCCGACCTTTCCTTGGTTAAACGAATCAGTACGAAATCTAAATCCGTTCACTATGTAGCCCCCGTATGATGTTATAAGTGCACTTGCTCCATAGGCAAGGGGGTAGATACGTTCATCGACCAAGTACTCTCCTGATTTAACAGTTTCTTTAAACCACGACACGAACATTGTAGTTTTCTTTCTTTGTGTCTGTCGTGGAGTAAGATCTCCACAATGTAGGTCCTCGAACAACCTGTAATCATTTGGAACCGTGTTTCAATCCATGAGTCAAAATGTTAAATATAATTAAGCCATATTTAACAATAATATAGTTTGAAACTTACGTGACCCATCCGTCGACTTCCGAACAATTCATCAACGTGTAAAGCTCAATTTGGTTCAACTCCTCTGGAGAAATATACCGCTGGTTCTTATCTGGATTGAGTCCTCTGCCTCTTCTATGGAAAATCGACAGAACACCAGAGAAATCACCACGTAATTCAGCTTCATTTCTGCTAAGCCTGTTGTACCTTGTTTCAACACTATTGCCAAAATAGCGCGAGGTAAAATATGTGACTTCTGCCATTAGATAAGCATTAGCAATGGAACCTTCAACACGAGCTTTGTTCAAAACTGATTTCTTCAACCCGTTCATTTGCCTACAAGGAAATCCATGTATATAACTTCAGAATCGATAAAAATAATGCCAATACGTATTGAAATATATAAGGAATGAAATAAATAATGCCAATACCTCTCGAAAGGGTACATCCAACGATACTGAACCGGTCCACCAACTTTGGCCTCGTATGGAAGATGTATCGTCAAGTGCTCCATAGAATCGAAAAAGCCTGGTGGAAATATCTTCTCTAATTTGCATATTGTGACCACGATAGATTCCTCTAACAACGCCATGTCCGATCTCCTAATCTCTGTGGCGCACAATGCTCTGAAGAAGATACTTATCTCTACTAGGGTACCCCATATCGGATCAGGGATAAAATCACGGAAGGCAATAGGTATTAACCTTTGCATAAACACATGACAATCGTGACTCTTCATCCCAATCAATTGTTGTTGTTGCACACAACGCTGAATATTTGAAGCATAGCCATCCGGAAATCGCAAACATGACAACCACTGACATAGTAGTTTCTTTTGAGGTCGATCAAGGCAATACTTGGCTTTCGGCTTGTAGGTTTTATTATCATCGGTATCGACAACAAAAAGCTCGACCCGAGTGGTCAACAATTCTAAGTCTCTCCTAGCTTTTAAGTTGTCTTTACTCTTAACTGGGTCGTCCATCACCGTGTTCTTTATGTTGTCGAAAAAGTTCTTCTCGCAATGCATCACATCAAGATTGTGACGTATCAGGTTCGTACTCCAATAGGGTAATTCCCAAAAGATACTTTTGTGGGTCCAATTGTGCTCTGTTCCTTTTCCTGGCATTATCGGTGCATCTGGCGCTGTAGACCTTCCTGGTAGTTGTGCAACAATTGCTGCCATTTCTGCGCCTGTCCTACGCGGTGGAGGCCCATCAAATTCTGTATGTCCATTGAATCCCATCATGTCGTGCCGAAATTCATGTCCCACTGGTAATAAACAACGATGACATCCCCACCACGTTGCTTTCCTACCATACTGCAAAGGGAACGCCTTCGTGTTCTCCATGCAATACGGGCACGATAACTTTCCATGTGTGCTCCACTGAGACAACATCCCGTAGGCGGGGAAATCACTAATAGTCCACATCAATGCAGCCCTCAACTGAAAATTCTGCTCCCTGAATCTATCGTAAGTACGAACGCCGTCATGCCACAAAACCTTCAACTCGTCAATCAGAGGGCGTAGCAAAACGTTAATGTTTTGGCCTGGACTACTCGGCCCTGATATGATAAGACTCAAGAAAATAAACTCCTCTCGCATGCAAAGATCTGGAGGAAGGTTATAGGGAGTCATGAACACAGGCCAACAAGAATATTGTTTCCCGAAGTTTCCAAATGGAGTGAAACCGTCTGTGCATAGACCAAGGCGGATGTTCCGTGGCTCTGCTGCGAATTGCGGATGTTTCTTGTCGAAATCTTGCCACGCTTCGCCTGCTGCAGGGTGGATCATTACATCGTCCGACGACTTACAATTTAAGTGCCACGTCATATGTTCAGCAGTTGATTTAGTCATGAAGAG
The DNA here is from genome assembly GCA_948329865.1 of Linaria vulgaris. Taxonomy (NCBI): domain Eukaryota; kingdom Viridiplantae; phylum Streptophyta; class Magnoliopsida; order Lamiales; family Plantaginaceae; genus Linaria; species Linaria vulgaris. The sequence goes on along the minus strand of OX415250.1, from coordinate 78,712,763 downwards.
TCGTTTAAGACGTGGGGCCAAAGGGAAGTACCATAACTTTTTCCTTGGCACTGGATTCTTTCTACCTATAGTTTCATACCTATACTCCCCGCATTCAGGACAAACCGAGTAATCAGAAGATGCGAATTCTCCGTAGAACAAGAAACAATTATTAAAACACACGTCGATTGTTTCGTATCCCAACCCCAAACACCTCATCATATTCTCCGCAGCGTGCATATCCTCTGGCAATAAGAGTTGATCCTCTGGGTACAAAAGTTCGCGGTGCAAGTTGTACATCTGATTGCACCCGGATTGATTGTAGTTATTCTCAATCTTGGCTGTAAAAAACTCGGACACCCACTGCAAAACAGATTTCTTGCTTGGTCCCTTAAGCTTGAGTTCCGACATTTGTAGCAAATTTAAAAAATCTTTTGCATCGGCGTTAGGCTCCTCACCGTTAACGTCGAATTGTGCCCGAAAAGTGTCGTCAACTAGATTTTCAAACAAAATCTCGTCCTGAACAACTTCGGGGTCGTTTCTAACTTCGTGCCTCGACGATGACGGCCCTTTGCCAGGGTCCAAGTATTTCCTATTGCTGCATTTCAAACAAAATTTTCCCCATGGAATATCCATACACGGTACCCTTCTACAAAACCCCATCGATAAAGGTGAGCTGCCACTTTGCCAGGGTCCAAGTATTTCCTATTGCTGCATTTTCTACATGGACATCTAGGATTTCGATCACCGTCTAGATAACGCTCTTGATCTAACGCAAATGCCAAAAACTGGTATACACCTTCCCCGAACGTTTCATTCACTCGACCCGTCTCACTCAAACGATCATACATCCAATCTCTATCTCCGTTTGGATTCATTATATATTGTCTACAAATTTTTTAAATTATAACGATTAGCACAACGACGTCTCTACATTTAGGGGTTACGAACAATATTTATAATGGTACGACTAGAACAAAAAATAAGAGCTCGAAACTATACACGTACCTCTTGTAGCACGTAAAAAATTTCTGAAACTGCTCCTTCGATCTATGGCACCGGTCTCCAAGATGACTCGTACATTTTCCCTAAGTCGCAAATAAAAAGAAAGATAAATTAGATAAACATAATTAACGTACGCTTATAAAAAAATAATTATTACGTAAAAATTAAAATGAGTACGTTTACGAACCTTATTTTGAAACCGAATGAATTGTGAGACTAACTCGTTCGGATTATATATAGGCCTTAGGGACGGGGGGTGTTGCCACGTCAGCGATCCGTGTGAATTATCACACGGATCGCTGACGTGGCGAAATCTGATCCGTGTGATCAAATCACACGGATCAGATCTATACCGTCGGCTCTAAGCCGACGGTATAGATCTTTACCGACGGCTTTAAGCCGTCGGTATAGATCTGATCCGTGTGATTTGATCACACGGATCAGATTTCGCCACGTCAGCGATCCGTGTGATAATTCACACGGATCGCTGACGTGGCACCCCCCACCCCCTTTTTTTGATTTTTTTAATTTAACCCTACTCCTCCTATAAATACCCCTAATTCTACCCACTTAATTCATTCATTCTTCCCATTCTCCAAAAACTATCTACTTTCTCTCCCAAAAATTCTAAATAACTAACAAAAATTTATCCATATATATTCACTAACTTATAATTAGAGTTTATTATTTGTTTTATTTTTTTATTTCTACTTATGTTTTATTCATTATTTAACAAATAATAACTATAAAAAACTTATATTATCAAGATTTTATTTTAAATACGAAATTTTATTTATTATAATTAATAATTTAAAACAATTGCTCGAAAATGTGAATGTTATTATTTAAATCGATTTCTTTTAAAAACAATCGACAAATAAACATAAAAAATTTATTTAAAATCGTTTCTTTACAAAAAATCGCCAAAAAATTATAAAATAATTATTTAAAATCGATTTATTTTAAATAAATCCGAAAAAAATCATAAATTAATTATTTTAATACGATTTCTTTTAACTCAATTGTTTTAAATCGTTTTTTAAATCATTTTTTTAAATTTTTTTTTTTTTAATATTTTTAAACCCTTTTCCGTCGGCTTAAAGCCGACGAAAAAGCCCTATACCGTCGGACTTAAGCCGACGGAAAAGCCCTATACCGTCGGCTTTAAATCATTTTAAATCAATTTTTTAAATTGATTTTTTTAAATTTTTTTTTTTTTTAATATTTAAAACCCTTTTCCGTCGGCTTTAAGCCGACGGAAAAGGGAAGCTATACCGTCGGCTTTAAGCCGACGGAAAAAAACTCCTTTTCCGTCGGCTTTAAGCCGACGGTAAAGGAAAAAGGCTTTTCCGTCGGCTTAAAGCCGACGGAAAAGACCTATTCCGTCGGTAAAAGTCCGACGGAAAAGCTCTTTACTTACGAGCTTTTTTCCGTCGGGCTTTTCCGACGGCTTTTGCCGACGGAAAAGGGTATTTCCGTCGGAAAAAGCCCCTTTACCGACGGATTTTCAGCCGTCGGTAAAGCCCAAATCTGTTGTAGTGACGGTAATATTCTGATTTAATTATATCAAAGATACATAAAAAAAAAATCAACATATACACTAACTAATACGTCCCTGCAAGATTGACGCTTCATTAGAGACATCTTGGTACGCAGTAAGAGAAAATGCGAGCGAGCTAGAGGTTTTGGAAGAAGATCCGTCAATCGATCAAGAGTATTAACGTAGACAACCTTGAGTCAACCTTTGAAAACAAGATCCCAAAAAAAAAATGAAGATCGGACGAGATATGTTTCTGCTATGCAGAAATACTAAAAATAGAAAATTATGAGCAAGACACGGGAATTTATTTACGCAGCTTGTCTATGACTACCTTTGGATGCTACATCAAGCCAAAATTTTCCGCTAAAATTTTTTGTCGTAGGGTTACAATTACAAGAGAAGCCTATTTATATAAAGTAGGCTCCTAATGCGAATTTTACACCGGAATTAGCCTGTATTTATAGTACGGATCCGGGTCAACAATCTTTTCAGGCCTCACGACCCAATAGTTTCATTCGCGAGTATTGAACCAGATGCAACGAAAGACAAAGAGCCCACATGTTGTCATAACGAATAAGTCGAATGGACAGAAGAAAAATCGAGCTAGCTAAAGAGGTGTTGAAGCAATAAACCTTGAGATGCGTAAAAGATAAGGCGCGGTACTCAGCCTAGACGGAAGGATGCAACACAACTTTCTTGTTTTTGAGAATGCCATGATATTGGATTCGAGCCAAGAAAAACCAAGTAGGTAGCACTAGAAGTGGCATAGACCATGTCTCCAGCCCATTTAGAGTTGAAATTGTTGGATCGGGATTGATACAACTTTTTCAAAATTTCAAAGTTCAAGTTAAGTTGGCGTTGCTTTAACTTGATCTTAAACAATCTTCTTGATAGAGTATAATGTGCAGCGGAATTAAAGAACACAAGAAGATAAATTTTCAATGGTTTATTATAAATAATCAACCATCTAGCCTTACGGCAACATAACCATGTATGTTTTAGCAAAGACGTTCCTCACCACAAAATCACTCTTGCTCTTTTGTAGATCGCACTCAAGAAAGCAGACAATAATTTTCTACTTAAATCTAATCATAGACTTAACTCGAAAACTCACAAACTTTGCAAAGCAAGAAACACAGCAACAATGCTTAAGATATAATCTCTACGGATTAATAAGCTATATTGTTTCTTATGAATCTTGATGTACTTCACACCTTATATATAGGTTTCTTCAAACTTGATCTCCAAGGTATGTTGTACACAGTTTTGGTAACTTATGTTGTTTCCTTGTTGAACTCTTCTTTCCTTCTTGAACTCGAACTCCTTCTTGAATAATAGTTCCCTTTATTAGATTGAGTTCTAATAAGGAAATACTCATTTTTCAATTCAGAGTTGATCTTGGAAAGATTTCTAGTTGCACTTGAACTCCAAAACTTTCCATCTTTGAAATTGTATTGACTTGACCGATCTCCTCCTCTTGAATTATGGAAACTTCAACTTAGAAAACTTGTAATGTTCTTCCTTATGATTAAGAGATGTTCCTGGATATAAACAAAGACAACTAAAATCGTGGAACTTGATTAATAGGTGAATGTTAACAGGTTTGATATTATGACCTAATTAACGGATTTATTTAGGCTTGGAACGCTCTGCCCGTGGTTCAGAAGCTTGCAATATTACGAAAATATCCCTCTTCGTATTCACTAAATTTCACTCCTAATTTGCTTGTATGTTGTTGTATTTGTGTCTGCCTCCTCTTTTTCAACAATGAGGATACCCCTTTTATAGAGGTTTTTAGAGACATGTGTCGTTATGCATGTGCCAAATAAAAATACAGGTGTCGCAATGTGGGAAGATAAGATACATTTTTAGGATATTTGTCTACTTGGCGCTGACTAGAACAAACTCTATCCGTTCTGATGACTCTGGGGGAGCTCCGATGGATTGGTTTCTTCGGGTTCTTCTCTCCGATGAGATAGATCTTCTGGGAAGACTTTATAAAGGTGGCTAGAGATTCATCCGATAGCATTATAGTCCTGATAGGAGTCTATTCTTGTGTTGTCCTCTTCGTGATATGTACTCCGATAGGTGGATGGGTCTGATAGGTTGTGGATTTATACTTTATTCCTTGTGGTGTGGGCTCTGATGGCTTCTTAACTTCAATAGGGCAATGTTCTTGCATTTGGGTCTTCATGATGAGTGCTTCAATGGCTTTTAGACTTCAATAGGGCATTGTTCTCGTGCTTTTGGCCCTCGGGATGAGTGCTCTGATGGCTTTCACGCTTCAGAGCGTTCAGTAAGGGGATGTTCTCGCATTTTTCTAGGACTTGGGGTCCATTGTGGTCCCTCTTAGCGCATTTGATGGATATCGGAGTCTCGCGGGTCCATTGGGGTTTACTCTTTTTCTGATGCCGCGTGGATATCTTATTTTTATTCATCGTGACTTTCCAAGAAACGCTTTAGTGCCTCTTCGGGTGCCACTTCTTACCGCTTTGGGTTTGTGACACTCGCTGGGCCTCCTCATCGGGACTATATGTGTCCATAGTATCGTCCTGGGCTTAATCCTTGTTTTTAGGGTTTAACGTTCTGGTTAATCCCTATATTAATTTTTTAGGGTTAACACTAGTCCCCCCAAATTTCGATCGCCATCGTAGAGGCGAGAGGAATTTTATTCCTTTCATTCTTTGTCCTCGGGAACTTTGTCCTCGGGTGAGCAGCGTGGTTGGGCATTTGTTGCGAATAATGGTGGATATGTAACGGTCCGTCGACGGTGTAACTGCTTGAGCAGCTTACCGTTGGTAACGGTCTCCTTTCAATGGCTAGTTGGTGTTTTTACGTGCGGGAGACACGTGTCAGGCGAGCGGGAAACGTGGGGCGTTAGACGCGTTCCGCATTTATTCGTGGCATTGACTATAAATATAGCCATCACGCCCATTTTCTCCTCACTCCCACTTCTCCATTTTTTTCAGCAATTTCAGCAAGCAAATTCTCTCTGTCTCTTTCTTCAATTTCGCGATTTCTCCTCAAATTTTTGCAAACACTTTTTAATTTTCCTTAATCAACTCAGATGGCATCCTCTGCTACTGATCTTACCACTGCCGTATCGGCTTCGGGGACCGTGGCTTTCACCTCCACCACCGATTTACCGGCGGTTACTGGCGGCGTTACAGTGAGTGGTCCTACTGCGGCTACTCGTAAGAGTAAGGTGGGAACTTCTGCGGCGGAGGAGAGCGGTGCCGCTTTCTCAAAGAAGGCTAGGGCTTCAAAAAGAAAGAATCCCGATACTCGCAATCTTCAAAAGGCCGAGAGGACCGTGAGAACTGCTACTCAGAATCAGGTGTTGTCGTTGTTCAAGGATCTGGGGGTGTACCAGAAGAATATGACCTTCAAGATCCCGAAGAAGGAGGAGAGGGCTAACAACCCTCCAACGGGTTACCTCACGGTGTATTTTGCCCAGAAGAGGTATGGCTGGCGATCGTTTATGCCTCTTTTCTTCTGCGAGGTTTTCAAGGCATGTAACGTTTGTCCAAGTCATTTAACTCCAAAATGCTTTGCCGTCTTATGCATTTTCGTCTTTTGGTGCCAAGTGAAAGGATTGAGCTGTATTGTGGCCCTATTCTTCTCAATTTTTGACATCATAATCTCTCCCGGGGGTTTTCCCTTTTACCATTTCCGTCATCGGGTTACCGCGAAGAACTCCACGAAGAAGATTTTGGACGAGACACTCAGCTCTCGCAGTACTTGGAAGGATCATTACTTCTTCGTGAAGCATGTAGAGGGTGAATGCGATATGCCCTTCGACTGGAGGGAGGAACTCTCTGGACTCAGAGACGAGTCTCTCTCCGATAATTTTGCAGAGATCTTTGATGTAGTCGGAAGATTTTAGCATGCTGTATGGAATGTCAGGGCTGCATTACATAGTGTTCACCGATGCCTCCATCTTGGAGCCTTTATCTATGTCTTCTGAGGGGCGAATTATTTTCGGTAAGTAATTTTGGTTCAGTCTTATTTGTTCCTTCTTTCGAATGACTTTTGATTTCCATAGTTCTTATGTGTTCTTACGTGATACAGGATAGATTTTGGCGAAATATTTTTCGCGTAAGAGTCTTTCGGATCCATTCGTAACCGTGATGCTATCGGGACAGGATATCCCGGCTCCGAGTGGTCGAAAGAAGTCTAAGGCTCAGGCGACTTCGTCGGCTCGTTCGTCAAGCGGTACTTCTGATGTTACCAATGAGGAGGATGCAGAGGACGAGGAGATTAATAATCCCAAAGACGTAGATATGCATCCGATGGCAGAGGAGGAAGAAGACCATTCGCCGTTTGTCATTGGGGCGGACCCCTCTTCATTTCAGTTATCGTAGATAAGGGGAAGGCTCCGATGACTACAGATGAGGGGACCCCTCTTTCCGGTGATTGATTACTTTCTTTGCCTTACTTATTTCTGTTTGTCCTTAATTAGTAGCCGACTTGTTCATTTCTTTATAGAAGAGGATTTGTTAGCACAACTCCTTAGGCCTGGCTCGGACGCTTCGTTGGGTGATTCCGAGGACGTTCTGGATGTGCCCGATGTGCAGCCTGGTGATCTGTCGCAACTGGATGTCAAAGTCTCGCTGATGAGTTCTCTTTTAGGGGAGGCTGGCCCTAAACCCTTCTGGAGTCCATCGGGCGATGTTTACCAATTTCGAGAAAATCACCTCAGTCCCGGTGACTCTTTCTTCAGGAGACATCCCTTTCGGGAGGCCATTTCCAGGGACTCCTCCTCTCTTAGAGGATCTTCCATCACTGAAGACTTTGGACGACGCTTTCGGAAAAGTCTTTCGCTTCTTGGTTTCTTCCAACTCCACTCTTGTCGATGGCTTCCACTTCATGCAATCGTGCCTCAACTGGATGGCGCTAATGGTAAGTTTTTCTCTTTTTGTTCATCCTTCTTTTATTTCGTCAGGAACTATTCATCCGATGGGAGAACTTATGCTTGTATCTCTTCATTTTCAGGTCGGGAAGGCTTGAGATGCGGCTACTGCTGCTGAGCAGGGCTACAATAAAGGTGGGGAGGAGGTGAGACTCATTCGAGCACAAATGGTGTCCCTTATCTCCAAGAGGGATGAGGACTAGATGACGATGGATGTCCTTCAGACGAAGATATATGATTATGATTTTCGATGGGAAGAGGACCAGAAGGAGCTGAAGAGGCAGGAGGAGCTGATGAAGAGTTTTCAGGCTTCATATGAGAAGCTGAAGGCTTCGGAGAAGGTTTCCCAGGCTAAGATCATGCTTCTCGAGAAGGAGAAGGACGAGGCTCAAGCAAGGGAGAGGAGTCTTTAGGAACAACTGGGTCGGGCTCTTGACCGTGCGAATTCAGCATAGGGGAAGTTGTTTGTAGCCATTTCTCCCGAGGAGTTACAAACAAAGTTGGATGCGGCGGTTCAGTATGCTCAAAGGGAGATGGCGCGGTAGAGTTTGGAACTCTCTAATAGACGGCATCAAGGGATCTTGATAGGGCATGTGTTGTGGGGGTATTTGGAGTGTGCCAAGTTGGCAATGGGACTATTGCGGCCGGGAGTTGACTTTGTGAAGACTTTTGATGTTCGCAAGTTTAAGAGGCCTACCCCGAAGAGGCCTATGCTCTTTTCGAGAGGCATAGTGGCTTGTTGTCTCCTCGAGCATCTCCTGCACCTTCTTCGATAAGATCAGCGAGTGGTACGAGTCCGAGGCGTAGCGGTTCTAGAGGGGTTCTCTTGCCTGCTACTCAGTCGCCTCCGACGACTCTTCCTTCCGCGGGGACAGCTTCCATCACTTTGGCCCCGTCTCTTCCGACCACAGGGGCATCGTCTAGGATTTTATCTTTCCTATCTTTAATTTTAATATTTTCGGACTTTAAATTTTGCATTTTAGCCCTTGTAGCTATCTTTCATGATTGTGAATGTACTCTGAGGACTTCTAGGTTTTTATGAATGAACAGTTATTCTGCTCTTTCTTTCTTTTGTCTTTTTCGTGTTTTTTTGTTAACAATAAATGTTTAGCACCTATAAATACACTGACGGGTTCCTTTAATTTGGGAATTAAGGTTGAGTTCAGAGAGATTGAGATAGAATCTTATTCTTGCTGGCCAAGTATGTAACTTAGCATGACGTGCCGGCCTGCATGGCAGTTTTTAGGGATATTTTATTTTTTATTTTTATTTTCTAAGTAGGGGTATCCACTGACACGTGGCCAAGCATGTAACTTAGGCGGTTCAAGCTTAATTCCTTTATTAAGGGAGAGAGTCATGAGTATATATACGTGCCTAGAGTCCAGTAAATATTCTTATAAAAAATGCACTTTAGATACTGAGCTTACTGATTTTCTCGCAAAATTGCCTTCTCATTTTTGCGAAGTTTAGCTTTTGTATTTTGGTTTTCCTTTCTCTTTAGCTTTTGAGCTGAGCGTGAGAAAAGAGTAAAAACTTACTCGAAAAGATGATGCCCCCACATTATAGGCAGGGAGGATCCGTTTCTTCTCGTAATTCTAGTCGAAATTCAGATTGGAATCCCTCATTGTCGCTAGGGGTACGTCATGCTTCCTCAGAGAGCTTCTCTTCTGGACAGCGAGATAGATTCGGTAAGGATCTGGTGGTCATCATGGGGAGCTCTTCGAGGAGGGCGGTGTCAAGGCCATTGCATGCGGATTCCCATAGGATGAATCACATCCAGGAAGTGTTCATGGGTAGGGAGCCTTATTCCCTTACGGATCAATCTTTGGTGATTGATATGCTTCCCTTGAGTCCTTCAAGGTTAATGGGACGAGGACACATTGGGACTGCCGTGAGTAATGAATAAGAGGCGTCTATCATGACCCTCTTTGCTGAGTATAACTTGGACTTTAGCGAGTACCATGTGGTCATACCAAGCTTACGATCCCCCCCTCGGGTTATTTGACTGTGTATTGCGAGCACGTACGTTGTGGGTTGCGGGTGTTTTTCCACCCTTTTCTTCAGACCCTTTTCCGATATTGGCATATATGCCCAAGTCAGCTGATGTCGAATTCTTATCGTCACTTGGTGGGGTACATCTTGTGTTGTGAACTCTTGAATCTCCCCATGTCTCCTTATTGGGTGGGGGTGATTTTTATCTTACGCCCTTGTTCGGGTGGTGCTCCCTTTTTTTAACTTGGCGTATCGGGACAACAGTAAGGCCTTCACTCATGTATCCAATCAACACTCTCGTAGAGGGGATTGGAGGCGGAGGTTCTTCTTTGTCCACCCGAAGGGCCTATCAGCTAATCTGTGGGGAGTACCTAATGGGGCTTGGGATATGTCACCCCCAATGCCAAAACTTTGGTGTGTGATGGGGAGGCTTTGTCCAATACTGGGTTGTTCTCTGGTACTTATGATATAAGCGGCTTGTTGGAGCTTCCCGAGTCTTTGATCCTTGCGGGTCTTCAAGAAGGGGTGGAAATATTCAATCTCCCTCTTCAGGCGCTTTACAGTAACTTCTTTTTCCGTAAGTTTGTCTTCTTGTCTTTCCTATTTAATGTGTTCTTTGTTGCTTCGGACTTATAATATGTTTGTGTTTTCGATAGGTACGGAGATGGAGATGTTTGCGATTAAGCCTTTTGATAAGGCATTTTTGACGCAAATATTGAATGATGGGTACGCTTTATCGGAGGATGATAGCTCCGATCGATTGGGTTTTGAGGTGGTGACAAGTCATTTTTTGGAGGGGAGGGAGCTGAGGGCTTTGCCTGTTGCAGCCCCCCAGTGAACTTTCTAGCTCCTGTTGTGGTAGAGGATCCGATTGCCACCCTTCTCTGAATGGATTTTCCGATACCGCCGTTTGTGTTGCGCTCTTCTCCTTCGGGAGGTGTTAGCATTGTGAATATGGTAAAGAAGGGTCTTCCTTCTTCTACTCCAGGTGGATGTCAACCCCTCGGGGAGAGTTCTGATCGTGTTGCTCGCCCGCCCCTCGAGGGCAACCCTCTTCTTGTGGGGATTCGACCCCTCGGAGATGGTGGTTCCTTTCCTCTGGCCTCTTCGGTCACGAATTTTTGTCGGAACTTTTTGAGTGGGATATTGAATGCGACACACTGTGAGTTAATGAAGACCCTTCCTCTATCCAGTCTTCAGGATCTAGCCTGCAAGGATTTATGTGTGCTATAGCAATCTTTTGTTCGTTCTATTTAGCACTAACCTTTTTACCCCCTATGTGGTAATGGGCTTGCTTCGTGCAGATTTATATGGTTCTGAATGCTATCGGATCCCGAGGGGATTCTTGTTCTGACCCCAACTTGGTGTACCGCCATTGGGATGAGCTGGAGAGGAGTTTACTAGAGGCCCATGAAGAGACAGCTCAGATGAAAGCGGACAGGAAGACCGCTCGGGAGGTTCACGATGGGATACTGCAAACCGAGAGGAACAAGTCTTGGGAGTTGGAGCGCTGGTTGGTGCTCGAGAAGGCAAGGGTGCTAGGCTTGGAGAAGAGGATGGGAGACTTGAGAGACCAAATCCGATTTTTCAATGAGCAGCTGATACACGTCACGAGAGAGAGGGATGTGGCAAATCAAAAGCTACTGGAGACGACTCGCACTCACGAGGTAGCGATAGGGATGGCTCAAGTCCAAGCATTACTGGACGTTGTGGGTCCATCTGATACTCGCGAGTCTTTGCAAGGAGAGGTGCGTGACCTATTCCGCATAGGGTATCGGCTGTGCTGGGATGCTGTTCAAGATTTGCCAGGGTTTCCTTCGGGACTGGCGATCCCCGAGCTTAGTATTCGTCAGGTCTTTACACAAGTTCTTCCCTCGACTTTCGAGGATCCTACGGTTCCGACTATAGTGATTGATGATCATGTGGCTTTATCCAAGGAGCAGCGCCGTCGCCTTATCAGGGAGGGAAAGCGTCCGATTGAGGAGGCTTAGGGTGTGTAAGGGTAGTTTATTGGTATGAAGTCATTTGTATAGGATATGGACCGACATACCTGTGGGGTGAGGATCTGTTGTTTTTACTAGATGGCCCCTTCGGGATTAGGTTGCTTAAGAGGACTTTCACATAGGGTCATCGTTTTGTCCTGCAACTATTTTCCCCTCTTTTTTTTGTTTTGTTTTGTACAGGAACCGTCTATATATAAACAACTTTTATTTATGTACAAACTTCTACTGTTACATTAATCATGATACTTTCGAAGGTTAAGGGCGTTCCAAGTATTGTGGTATTGCGCCTTCGGAGTTGGCAAGCTGGTAGGTTGCGAGTCTGATAATTCCCAATATTTTGTAGGGTTCTTCCCATCGGGGGTCGAGCTTTCCCACATTCTTGGAGGCTCTGACTCTTTTTAGCACTAAGTCTCCAACTTGGAAAGTCCTAGACTTTACCTTAGCGTTGTAGTATCGTGACATCCGAGCCTTGTACTCCTCTATTCAGACGGCGGCTCGGGCTCTTCTTTCTTCGAGTAGATCAAGAGCAAGGGCTAAGTTGGAGCTATTGGCGACTTCCTCATATTCCCTGACTCGCCAGCTTTCCACTACCACTTCTAGGGGTATTACGGCCTCACTACCATATGCTAGGCTATAAGGAGTTTCACACGTGGCTGTTCTTTGGGTGGTCCGATAGGCCCACAAGATGCCAGGTATCTCCTCGACCCATTTGGCCTTATGCCAATCAAGTCTGGCTTTTATGTTTTTAAAGGAGAGTTTGGTTGGTTCTCTCCACTTGACCGTTCGCTTGGGGGTATCCCACCGAAACAAATCGATGCTTAACCTCCCAATGATCGCACCATTTTTCTAACTATTGGCTCGTGAACTGTAGCCCGTTGTCACTCACCAGGTTCTGAGGGATGCCGAATCGACACAGAATGTTCCTCCATAGGAAGTTGATGACCGCGCCCGCAGTGACTTGGGCCATGGGTTCTGCCTCCATCCATTTGGTGAAGTAGTCAACCGCCACCAACAGGAATTTCTTTTGTCCGGCATCGGAGATGAAGGGTCCCACTATATCAATGTCCCATTTGGAAAAAGGGTAGGGGTTAGGTTAGGCTCCCATGGAGCCGCGGGCTGGTGGACTTGGTGGGCGTAGGCTTGGCAAGGTTTACATTTTCGGCATACCTTTTGCTATCTCTAGGCGCGTGGGCCAGTAGTAGCCTTGCCAAATCAAGCGCCCGGCCATACTTTAGCCTCTGGTATGGCTCTCGCACGTCCCTTCGTGGATCTCCGATAGGACCTATTGGGCTTCTCTTTCATTAAGGCATCTGGCGTGGGGGCAGGAGTAAGTTCTCCGAAATAGCACCACATCCTTGAAGAAGTACCGTATGGTTTTCCGGGACATGGACCGTTGTACGGACCTATCTTTGGAATAGCCCTCGGTATCTTGTAAGTAGGATCTAATGGGAGTTATCCAACTCGTCGGGGAGTTCATCATAGAACTTATCTCTTTGCTCTCCCTCTTCTCCGATTCACTTGCATGGAGTAGGGTGATTTTTTGGGTATGAATGGCGGCTGTTTGGGTAGACATTTTAGACAAGGCGTCCACCTTCTGGTTTTCTCCTAGGGGAATTTGTGCGATCTTACACGAATCGAACCATCCTTGCCTCTGATGGACTATCCGAAGGTAATCCTGCATGGCTTCGTATGAGTCATTAACTTGCTGAACAATTAACTGAGAGTCGTTGCGGATGAGTATTCTCCTTATCCCACCTTCTTGCGCGAGTCTTATTCCGATGAGAAGGGCTTCATATTCAGCCTCATTGTTGGATAAGGGGTAATCGATTCTCACTGCGAAGTGGAGCCTTTGCTCTTCGAATTCCTTGTTTACTAGGACTACTCCTGCTCCCCCATGTGTACTCACGAAGGAGCCATCTACGTAGGCGTGCCATAGGGGCGCCTTCTCTTCGGCTTCGATGCCCTTCAGCTTAGTTACGAAGTCCGCCAAGACTTGCGCTTTGATGGAAGGCCTTGAGGTGTAGGAAATATCGTACTATGTGAGCTCTATTTCCCATTTTATCAATCTCCCTGATGACTCGGGCTTATTGAGGATCGTCTGCAGTGGGTGTCTGGTCAACACAGTAATCGGATGGGAAAGAGAATATGGGCGCAGCTTCCGCGCGGTACTGATCAAGGTTAAAACAAGCTTCTCGGTTAGGGTATACCTGGTCTCTGCTCCGAGGAGAGTTTTGCTAATATAGTAGACAGGGTGATGCTCTCTGTTCTATTTTTTGACCAATACTACGCTGACGGCTTCCTCTCCGATGGACAAGTAGACGGAGAGTTCCTCTTGCGGTGAAGGCTTTACTTGGAAGGGGGGTTTCACGATGTAGCTTTTTACTTCTATGAGAGCTTCTTCGCACTGTGTGGTCCACTGGAATTCTTTGATATTTCGGAGTATTTTGGAAAAGGGGAGTCCTTTTTCTGCCGATTTAGAGACAAACCTGCTCAAGGAGGCCATTCAGCCGGTCAATTTTTGGACATCTTTCAACGTCTTCGGGGTTGGTAACCCTACGATGGCTTCTTCCTTTTCGGGGTTAACTTTTATTCCCTTCTCTGTGACCATGAAACCTAGGAATTTTCCTCCTCGGATGCCAAAAGAGCATTTCATTGGGTTAACCTTCATTCTGAAGTTGTTCATGATAACTAGCGCTTTTCGTAGATCTTCGGGGTGATCTTCCACGGGCTGGCTCTTGACGACCATGTCGTCCACATAGACCTCCACCGATTTTCCGATGAGTCTCGCAAACATAAGGCTTACCAGTCTTTGGTAAGTAGCCCAAGCATTTTTGAGTCTGAAGGGTTGATAAGAGCGCACATCCAGCGGTGGAGTCGACCAGTTGATATATGCTGGGTAGGGAATAGCAATCCTTTGGACATGCTTCATTGAAATTTATAAAGTCCACACACATCCGCCATCTTCCTCCGTGTTTGGGGACTAGGACTACATTAGCCAGCCATTCGGGGTATATGACTTTCCTAATTTGCTTTAGTCTAAGGAGTCGTTGTATCTCCGACCGAATAATCTTATTGCGCTCAGGTCCCATCTTTCTCTTCTTTTGCTGGATTGGTTTAGCCCCTGGTTTCACATTAAGAAAATGTTGGCATACCTTGTCACTGATTCGCCCAGGTGGTCCTCATTCCCATGCAAAGAGATGGTGATTGAGGACGGAAGTCAGTTGGGCTTCTACCTCGGGTTTCATGTTGGTGCCCATCTTAATCACCTTTTCGGGATTTCTTTCTACTAGTTCCACCATCTTCAATTCTTCCACGAGTTGAACCCGTGCTTCTTTGGTTTTACGCCTTTTATTATTCCAGAGCGTGAGTTCATCCTCTTCCAGGGGGATAGCGTTTATGCGGCACTCTCTAACCTTAGATTGACTTCCTCGGACTTTTTCGATGCCTCAGAAGGTGGGGAATTTTACCTTAAGATGAAGGGTAGAGGGAATCGTTTCGAAGGTTCAAATGGACGGTCGTCCACATATAGCGTTGTACGTCCGTGACGAGGCCTCCACCACCCAGAATTTGGTGGGTTCCGTTCTTCAAAGGGCTCCTTCTCCCCATGACATCGGAAGGATCACAGTTCTGAGGGTATGTCAAGCTTCTCCCGAAAAACTTACTATGAGGACCTCAGCTACCTCCAGTTGTTCCTTCTTCAATCCCATGGAAATGTAGGTAGGAAGGAATAGGACGTCCACGGAGCTACCCATGTCGATGAGGACCCGCTGGATTTCAAACCCATGGATAATGGCTTCAATCATTAAGGGGTCTTCGTGGGGGGTAGATTATACCTTTCAAGTCCTCATGCCCGAAAGTGATGCTAGGCAGCCTTGCTCCTTGAACGGAGCACACGGGGAGTCCTTGTTCTACTCGCCTTGCCTCTTTCAAATATTTCTTCTTCTTACCTTGGGGTGTTATCGAGATATCTCCTCCCTCTATCATGTTAATTGTTCGCCCTGATGAGGAGTTATCTTTGTACGACTCTGGGGGAGGGGGTAAGTTCTGATGCCCCATAGTTCTTTCTCGTGAGCTCTGCCGGTGTTCCGCGGTCTTTTCTCGTGACCGCCGGCTAGGGGTAGCCTCTTCTTCTTCTAGTTCTCCTCGTGGCCATTTCCATACTTTCGTTTTGGGCTCCTCGGGATTATTCTCCTTGAGATAGTTCTTCAAATATCCTATTTCCAAGAGGCGGAGCACTTCCCTCCGTAGGGTGGTACACTCCTAGGTGGTATGCCCATAGGTTTTATGATATTTGCAATACTTTCCCGTGTTCTTTTTTCTATTAGGAAATTTGGCCGGTGTAGGCCAGTGTAGCTCATCATTACCTCTCATCACGTTGAGCACGTATTGGGGATCGATGGTCATCGGAGGCAAGGGTACGGGCCGAAGAAACTTCTTGAACATGTTACCATCGTCTTTGCGTTGGGTGGGTTTCCCTTCCTTACCCTTCTCCTTGGCCTTCACCTCCCATTTGGCGTGTTCACGGTGTTCGTTGTCATTGTTCTCAATGCACCTTTTCGTGCCTTCCACTTCCTCCATAAGAATTTAAACTTTTGTTTTTTGCATAAGCTCGTTCATGTTCGTGACATGATTTCCCATGAGGTATCAGAAAAAGTCTCATGTTCGGAGTCCTTGTATCAATATGTCAGCTAAGATGGTTGGGCTGACATTAGGGACATCTAACGCCTCATCAGTGAAGTGTGTTATATATCCTCGTAGAGGTTCGTCTCTAGGTTGTTTGACCGTGAAGAGATGCATGCTGGATTTAGGATATCGCCGATTACAGGCAAACTATCGCACAAATAGGTGGGCTAATCGGTCAAAGCTAGCTACGAAGTTCGGTGGAAGGTGGGTAAACAAGACTTGAGCCCATCCTCCGAGAGTAACAGGGAACGCACGACAGAGGGCATGGTCGGGGGTGGAGGATAAGTCCATTTCGACCAGATATTGATGAATATGATCATGTGGATCTCTTCCATCCGCATCCCCGGTGTATAAGGGGACGTTGACGGGCCGCATCCACGAAGGAATCGATGCTATGGCAATTTCGGGAATAAAGGGGGAGGTTTTAAATGTAGGATCCTCCTTAGGGGCCATGGTTTTCTTGATGTCACCCATCTCTTTACGTAGGCCATCAAGTATTCCCTGTAGGGTATGATCTTCACCCATAGGGTATTCCTAGGGATGTGGCCTTTCTTCTCCTTGACCCACACTCGGAGTTCTTTCGTAATTATAGTACCTCCGTGATTCTTGCAAAGGTTCGCGGGGCCGAGAGATGGGAGTAGAGCTCCATCTAGCACGGGGTGCACCTTCTCCCGAAGGGTGATTTCTCCGTCAGAGGGATTCGGAGGATATGTCCCGGGGATTCTCAAATCCTCGTGGCGTTCTCCGAGCCGTAGCCTCTACAAGCCTCTCAAAGACGGAGTGGGGGATGTTGATGAAATCTCTTACATTGGATCGGCGGTCTAATAAAGTCTCTTCCGAATCTCCTTGGTGGGTCTGACGACTTTCGCTATCGAATAAATTGTCCATAATAAACAATACTTGCTGAACACGCTCAAAGACAGATTCTATGGCGTTCCCAAAGACGGCGCCATTTTTTTAACAGGTTTGATATTAATACCTAATTAACGAATTTATTTTGGGTTGGAACGCCCTGCCCGTGGTTCCGAAGCTTGCAATATTACGAAAATATCCCTCTTTGTATTCACTGAATTTCACTCCTAATTTGCTTGTATGTTGTTGTATTAGTGTCTGCCTCCTCTTTTTCAACAATGAGGATACCCCATTTATAGAGGTTTTTAGGGACAGGTGTCGTTGTGCATGTGCCAAATAAAAATACAGGTGTCGCAGTGTGGGAAGATAAGATACATTTTTAGGATATTTGTCTACTAGGCGCTAACTGGGACGAACTCTATCCGTTCTGATGACTCTGGGGAGCTCCGATGGATTGGCTTCTTCAGGTTCTTCTCTTCGATGGGATAGATCTTTTGGGAAGACTTTATAAAGGTGGCTAGAGATTCATCCGATAGCATTATAGTCATGGTAGGAGTCTATTCTTGTGTTGTCCTCTTCGTGATATGTACTCCGATAGGTGGATGGGTCTGATAGGTTGTGGATTTATACTTTATTCCTTGTGGTGTGGGCTCTGATGGCTTCTTAACTTCAATAGGGCAATGTTCTTGCATTTGGGTCTTCATAATGAGTGCTCTGATGGCTTTTAGACTTCAATAGGGCATTGTTCTCGCGCTTTTGACCCTCGGAATGAGTGCTCCGATGGCTTTTAGGCTTTGGAGTGTTCAGTGAGAGGATGTTCTCGCATTTTTTTGGGGCTCAGGGTCCATTGTGGTCCCTCTTGGTGCATTGATAGATATCGGAGTCTCGCGGGTCCATCGGGATTTACTCTTTTTCTGATGTCGCGTGGATATCTTATCTTTATTCATCGTGACTTTCCAAGGGACGCTTTGGTGCCTCTTCGGGTGCCACTTGTTACCGCTTCGGGTTTGTGACACTCGGTGGGCCTCCTCATCGGGAGTATATGTGACGATAGTATCTTCCTGGGTTAATCCCTATTTTTAGAGTTTAACGTTCTGGTTAATCCCTATATTTATTTTTTAGGGTTAACAGTGAATAAATGCCAAACTAAAATAAAGCAGTTAAAGACAGATTGACAGAATAATTTATGGATTCAATGTTGTCATGTGAATGTTGGCTCAACATCAATCTAACATTTAATCCAGAACACTTTACTCATGTTCTTGAATATCAAAACCATGTTTTAGGTTAAGAATATTTCGGGTTTCAATGTTGTCCTCTGGATACTGGCACAACATCCATTCAACATTGATTCCAGAACATCTAACACTTTCAAGTGTCACTAAACAAAGTGAGTGAAAGTAAGTTGGCACGACAAGAAAAATACCATGAGTATCGATCTATTTCAAATAACAAAGTACACGCTTCAGAGCAGTCCAGTTAGCACAATCTGTGCTAACTGGAACAGACATAGATTAACTCGCTTCGGATGCTTCATGGTGAGATTAACTCGTTTCTATGAACATGTTAATCACAAGATCATAGTAGTTTAAGGAAACATTTTGTCTTGCCACAAGATAGATGGGTGGTATTAAACCTCTAGTCACGTTGATGACTTCCAATCCACCTTCTTTCTCCTCTTCGATCGACATTGATTTCACTGCTTATTGCCAAGTCATTGGCGCTCTTCAATACATCACGCTCGCTAGGCTTGATATTGCATTTTTTGTTAATCGTCTTGCTCATTCAATGTCTGTTCCAGATTGTGCTAACTGGACTGCTCTGAAGCGTGTACTTTGTTATTTGAAATAGATCGATTCTCATGGTGTTCTTCTTGTCGTGCCAACTTACTTTCACTCACTATGTTTAGTGACTTTTGAAAAAGTAAGATGTTTTGGAATTAATCTGTGTTTAGTGACAAACGCATGTATTTCCATTGTAGCATCGGTCTCTGGATGGTTGGAGTGGTGGCCTATGATTAAGGTTGTGAAGAAAGAAACAGATTGATCGAATTAGTTAAAAATTGATCGAATGATCCGATCCAAAAATCGGATCGAACCGAATACTCATCTTATTTTTTAAAAATAAATTAATATATAATAGTATACAAAATTAAGTTATAATATAATAAAAATATATGTATAATACTAATAAAATACTACTAAGTAACTTAATATATTAACTAAAGTATTAACACTTGACACGTTTTCTTACCTTAAAAATACTAATGAATACTGACTACACACGTTTTCTGTTTTTTGTGGGAAACACCAAAAATAACTTAGGAAAAAGTAGAAAGTGGTGAAACAAAAGTACAAAACCCTCGAAGCAAACCCCTTCTACACTCGTGAAGTATCAACGCTATTATGACATGTATTCTAACTACTTAAAGTTGTAATACTTTTGTATCTAGTATGTATGTATAATCTTCAATTGTAATCTACTAACTACTAAGTACTAACTATGACTAGCCTTAGTTTTTGGGATTTTTATTTTGACCATTAGGTTAATATTTTGTAATGAGAAACCCACTAATGCATGTGAATTTGTTATAAATTATTATTGTATTCCTGCTTATTCAGTTTTCCTTCAATTTTAGATGTAAAATAAAAAAATTAGATAATGTTTGTTTCTTAATATTAAAATTAAAAGGAAAAAAGATCAAAATCGAATCAAATCAGATAGAAATAGAATGATTTTAGATCGAATTGGATTATTTTAAATTGATCTGATTTCGATCTTCGTTTTTCTAGGATCGAAATCGAATACTAGCCTCAATTCGATCTAATCTGATCGGATTCAATCCAAATGCACGGCCCTACCTATGATGTTGCGCTGGTGGCGCAACATTCTGTCCATTTTGCGCGACTAGCGCGGGTAGCTGCGATGTAGCGTCTCTCTTGATGATGCGCTGCCTCTTCTCCTCCATTGCTCCGACTCAAGTACACCTTGTTTTGCTCCGACTCAACTCAAAACTACAAAAATGGAAAAAACAAGACTAAAACCAGTAAAAATGCTACAAGGAGCATTCAAAAGTATAAGAAATCAGGTACTTAAATCACTATAAAAAATCACTTATCACAATAAAACAACAAAATATACTAAGTCTAAACTCTAAATCCAAGTCATGATCTTTAAGTATATATTTTTGTTTTTTATGCATTATAGGCAATTAACATAAAAGTTAAAATTTCTCTATCATAGGTACTTAAGCAGTTAAAATCTATAAGTGAGCAAAAACATCTATATGAATATAAAAATTTATTTAGGTATTAGGTATGTAATACACACACACACACATAGATATATATATATATATACTTTTTTATATACGCACGCACATATATATTATATAAGTATGTATGTGTATATATATGTATGTATGTGTGTGTGTATAGGAGCAGGGTGATTCCCCCTCCCCCTTCGCTCGACTTTTAATGTAGTGGGCAAAACATAATACCAAGAAATGAAACAACACAATAGTATCAAAAGCTCGTCGATTCCGCAGAATATCGTGAATTTAAGAATTAAGAAGTAATACTGAGAACTTTATGAAAAATTGAGACAACTCTCAAGTCTTAATTTTATTCAATAAACAACTAAACTCCAATGTCTCAATGGGAACTAACTTATAAAGATGAAATTCGAGAAGTAAAGAGTACCAAGATTACAAAGACTCATAAACTAAAAAACATCATAATCCCGCATGAATAAAAAACTAATGTTTTCACCCCCTCATATGTCAAAAATTCGCTAAAATTACTTTGGCTCAAAGACTAAAGTCTTTGCATTTTACTCAGATTATCGTTTTCACTTGGAAAACTGATGTCATTTGTCAAAAGAAAAATCCTCCGTTGACTTTCTTATCAATGTGATGTTAATTGACGTCAAACTGCTTAATTTGGGGCATTAAATTCTTCTCTTTTTGCACTACATCAAGCTCTAAAAATTATTTAGTCATCAAAGGAATTGAGTAAGGAGCTATCGATCTACATCTCTAAGTTAAGAGTTAAGAGTTAGAAGTTTAGCTTTTAACTGCTTTGGACTATCACATTTAATAATGCAGCTAGTGAGCTTTCGCTTACACAAGTGGAGAAAAAAGGACTACACATCTAAGGAGTTATGAGTTACGAGTTCTTTCTTGACTTTCTTATTAGCTATCTTTCTTCGAGTTTCTTAGAGTTCTTTAGGACGTTAGAAAAGATTTTATTATGAAATAGTACATTACTAACATTCTCTTCCCTAATCACTGGCCTACGAGGTGTGTATGAAGTAGTTCACTAGATTATTTGTTGTTGTACACAACTTTCTCATGCATGGTCAGTCCTTCTCTAGTTTCTCTTCTGAAAGGTTTACCGATTCTGGGTGGTTTCTTTCTTGGGATGAAACCTTAGTAAGCACTAATAATTTTGGACAATGTTACGTTATAGAGTAAGCATGTCCGAGTTTTGGCGTCATTGGATTGTGTCACCAATCCGAGTAGGATGAAATGATAGTATAAGATCTAGTGATATGATTTCGTGAGGGTATATTGTTAATCAATTAAAATCCATGAAGAAAATAAACTTTTCACGAAATAAAGGTTTTATTAATAATAACATAGGGTACTATACAAGAGAGGTCAGTACGGAGTATAAGTAAACCTTTGATACATGTTAATTATAAACAAACAAAACAAAACTTTTGATATATGTGTGTGTAGAAATGAACCCCAAACATTGTAGCTAGGCTAATCAACATTTCACATTCCGTGTGATTGGTCACTTTGGCCTATGTATCAAAGGTAGCTAAATCGATTTCATAAGGTTAAAATATAGTTCTTAAATCATGAAATCAAAATATCAAAATTGTAGGACAGATTTGTTTTTTTATTTTTTTTCGTATAGTTACAAAATCATGCAAGATAAAACTGTGGCAAATTCTTATATCGTACAATGTCGTGTTGAAATCACTAAAATCCAAAGAGCACGATTTTGAGCTCCTGCCTCCTAACTTTAAGAGTTTTTAGGACAATTTTCTGTTTTTACCTACTCATTTTGAATGCTATTCCAAACAGGTTAAGCAATCATCACAGCTTTATGTTATAACATAGGACGAATATATACCCGTTGAGCACTAAAAAATAATTGCATTATTCAGAGTTTCAGACCACTTCACGTGATGACAATTTCCCTAACTGATAAATAAGCCACAACAATTCAAATGGGATTCCGGTTGAACAGTACTTATCCCGCTCCATTTATGTTATACGTAGAGGTTACGTTCTTTTTTATAGCTACTAGCAAATACGGTCCGGCTGAGTACTTTAATGTGACCACGAAGATGCTCCATGAACTGGAATATGGAATTATTATTGTTTTTCTTTTTTAAGTCAAAACAATTAATGATACAGACTCTTGTACTAGGCTGATTCTAAACGTGTTAATTTCTTTTTTTTTCATAGAGCTAAACATGTTTTTTGTTTTTTGGTAACATCGAGCTATACGTGTTATTTAGTATATAGAGTGGTCTTGATTATTGTTATCAATATATAGTTAAAATATAGTTCTTAAATCATGAAATCAAAATATCAAAATTGTAGGACAGATTTGTTTTTTTATTTTTTTTCGTATAGTTACAAAATCATGCAAGATAAAACTGTGGCAAATTCTTATATCGTACAATGTCGTATTGAAATCACTAAAATCCAAAGAGCACGATTTTGAGCTCCTGCCTCCTAACTTTAAGAGTTTTTAGGGCAATTTTCTGTTTTTACCTACTCATTTTGAATGCTATTCCAAACAGGTTAAGCAATCATCACAGCTTTATGTTATAACATAGGACGAATATATACCCGTTGAGCACTAAAAATAATTGCATTATTCAGAGTTTCAGACCACTTCACATGATGACAATTTCCCTAACTGATAAATAAGCCACAACAATTCAAATGGGATTTCGGTTGAACAGTACGGAGCCGGATCTTCTCCTACAAATAAAACTACATCTTCTCCTACACATGTTGGATGTTTGCCACATGTCTAATCAACTAATTTAAGTAATATTTATTTGCTAATTCTTCTTTAGGTAATTTCATTGATTTTCTCTCATAATATCTTTCTAAAAACCAGTTCCCTTCAAATTAGGAAAGAAAATCATATTGACTGCACCATTGAACGAATGATATCTCAGTAACTTAGTATATAGAGTGGTCTTGATTATTGTTATCAATATATAGTTGATTTTGATTAGTCACATCTGTTATTGGATCATTTCACAATTAGAGCTGAGTCGAATGCAAGTAATTCAAGAATTGGTACCTCTTGAGTCTTGAGCAAGGTTGATGGGTGCTTGATGGTATTTAATTATATGGATGAGGGCAAACAGTTCAATCTTTACTCCTGTGTCATACATAAATAGTACGTATCATAATTCATATTGTGTAGAGAGAACTAAACAAATAAATATATCATTAAGCAATTAATAGTATAAGTGTTACGAGAATAAGTGATAGCTATTACTAATTACGGACTTGGTATTTACGCAATTACAAGGGTAATATTCTGATTTAATTATATCAAAGATACATAAAAAAAACCAACATATACACTAACTAATATGTCCCTGCAAGATTGACGCTTCATTAGCGACATTTTGGTACGCATTAAGAGAAAATACGAGCGAGCTAGGGGTTTTGGAAGAAGATCTGTCAATCGATCAAGAGTATTAACGTAGACAACCTTGAGTAAACTTTTGAAAACAAGATCCAAAAAAAAAATGAAGGCCGACCGAGATATGTTTCTGCTATGCAGAAATACTAAAAATAGAAAACTATGAGCAAGACGTTGGAATTTGTTTACCCAATTTGCCTATGACTACCTTTGGATGCTACATCAAGCCAAAATTTTCCGCTAAAAGTTTTTGTCGTAGGGTTACAATTACAAGAGAAGGCTATTTATATAAGGTAGGCTCCTAATACGAATTTTACACCAGAATTGGCCTGTATTTATAATACGGATCCGGGTCAACAATCTTTTCAGGCCTCACCACCCAACAGTTTCATACGCGAGTGTTGAACCGGATGCAACGAAAGACAAAGAGCCCACATGTTGTCAAAACGAATAAGTCGAATGGACAGAAGAAAAATCGAGCTAGCTAAAGAGGTGTTGAAACAATAAACCTCGAGGGGCGTGGAAGCTAAGGCGCGGTACTCAGCTTAGACGGAAGGATGCAACACAACTTTTTTGTTTTTGAGAATGCCATGATATTGGATTCGATCCAAGAAAAACCAAGTAGGTATTAGTGGAAGTGGCATGGACCACGTCTCCAGCCCATTCAGGGTTGAAATGGTTAGATCGGGATTGATACAACTTTTTCAAAGTTTTAAAGTTCAAGTTAAGCTGGCGTTGCCTTAACTTGATCTTAAGCAATCTTCTTGATAGAGTATAATGTGCAGCGGAATTAAAGAACACAAGAAGATAAATTTTCAATGGTTTATTATAAATAATCAACCATCTAGCCTTACGACAAAAGAACCACGTATGTTTTAACAAAGACATTCCTCACCACAAAATCTTTCTCGCACTTTTGTAGATCGGACTCAACAAAGCAGATAAGAATTTTTTTCTTAAATCTAATCCTAGACTTAACTCGAAAACTCACAAACTTTGCAAAGCAAGAAACACAGCAACAATGCTTAAGATATAATCTCCACGGATTAATAAGCTCTATTGTTTCTTATGAATCTTGATGTACTTCACACCCTATATATAGGTTTCTCCAAACTTGATCTCCAAGGTGTGTTGTACACAGTTTTGGTAACTTATGTTGTTTCCTTGTTGAACTCTTCTTTCCTTCTTGAACTCGATCTTCTTCTTGAATAATAGTTCCATTTATTAGACTGAGTTCTAATAAGGAAATACTCCTTCTTCAATTCAGAGTTGATCTTGGAAAGATTCCTAGTTGCACTTGAACTCCAAAATTTTCCATCTTTGAAATCGTATTGACTTGAACGATCTCCTCCTCTTGAATTATGGAAACTTCAACTTAGGAGACTTGTAATGTTTTTCCTTATGATTAAGAGATGTTCCTGGATATAAACAAAGACAACTAAAATCGTGAAACTTGATTAATAGGTGAATATAGGCAAAACTAAAGTAAAGCAGTTAAAGACAAATTGACAGAATTATTTCTGGTTTCAATGTTGTCATGTGGATGTTGGCTCAACATCCATCCAACATTTAATTTAGAACAGTTTACTCATGTTCTTGAATATGAGAACCATGTTTTAGGTTAAAAATATTTCGGGTTTCAATGTTGTCCTCTGGATATTGGCACAACATCCATCCAACATTGATTCCAAAATATCTTACACTTTCAAGAGTCACTAAACACCGTGAGTGAAAGTAAGTTGGCATGACAAAAAGAACACCATGAGAATCGATCTATTTCAAATAACAAAGTACACGCTTCAGAGCAGTCCAGTTAGCACAATCTAGAACAGACATAGATTGACAAGTACCAAGCTCGTCTCGTTACTACTTTGTGGAATTATGAAGCATCTAACTATTTTACTATTATGATCTTGTGAAACCCATTCTATGAACATGTTAATCTCATTATGAAGCATCCGATTGAGGGCTCTCTGGGACCCACTTGTGCTACGTAAAGTTTTACCGTCGAATCATCCTGGTTCGACTTTTTTTAGTTTAAGGCCATTTTACTCATTTCACTTAGTTTACTTGTTAAAGGTGTTCTGGACAAGGCTAATTCATTCACTGTAATAGAATAACATTATTTTGGTATAAGTTAGGCCCATTGTAACGAGTTCTCAGGTGTATTGTAACCCAGACGAAATAAGACCAATATATATGAGTAATAAAGGCCTTGGCATTTTGTATAGGGGTGATCATTTTGGTAATGATAACATGTCCTTTGCGTCTTTCTGTGAATCATGTGTCTTAGGTAAACAACATAAAATTTTAGTCCCATTTCCTCTTACCGCAATCAGTCTAAGTGTACTAATATGCTTTGATATATTCAAGATGATGTATGGGGTTCTGCTAGTGTATCTACTCGTGGTGCTAAACAAGTTTTTGTTTTGAATGATGATGTTTCTGGAAAATTTGGGGTTTGTTGGTTGAAGCAAAAGTTATGTTTTTAATGAGTTTAAAAGCTGGAAAACTTTGGTGGAAAATCATACACAAAAATAAAAAATTCTTAGAACTGATAATGGACTTGAAATTTTGTACTAAGAAACTTGATCGATTATTTCTTATACACCTCAGCAAAATGAAGTTGCTTAAATAGTGAACATAACACTCTTAGAGAAAGTGAGGAGTTTGTTAGCATCATCTCGGCTCTCTAGGAAGTTTTGGGGTAAATACGTGTGTGTTGCTACCTATGTTATTAATATGTCACCATTTGTTTCTTTGGCAAGGAAATGCCTAGAAACGGGTTTTCACGGGAGAACCACTTAATTTTTCTAATTTGAGAGTATTTGGTTGTATGTGCATCAAAGTGGGGGATAAACTTGAACCTAGGTCAAAGAAATGTGTTTTCTTGGGGTATCCTGATGGGGTTAAACGCTATAGATTGTGGAATAAAAGTGAACTTAGCTTTAAAGTTGTGATAAGTAGAGATTTGATATTCAATAAAAGTGAATTCCCATATTTGTTTTTGTCTTTGCCCGTTGCTATTCTTGAATTTGATACTGCTCCTTTTGAGGTGGAGCAAGTGACAAGTGTTTGTCATGCTATTCAACTTGTTGAATGTGATAGTACTCTTGAGATGCATGATAATTTGAATTATTTACATGTTGACAGTCAAGATGAGACCACCTCTAGTGAGGTGAAGCATGTGATGCATGATACGCATTTGTTGCGTGATGATCCTAATTTGCTCAATGAGCATGTTGAGCATGAGTCATACAATGAGAATTTGTAACATAATGATGTTGATGAGCATAATTTGTATGATGAGCATAATTTGTATGATGGGCATAATGTTCGAGAGTATCAACTCGTTATGGATAGAGGTGAAGAAATATTGTGAAAAAGCTGATACACGTCTGATTTTGCTTTCCATGTGTTTGAAATGTCTACATTTGCCTTTAATGTGTTTGAATCTCTTGCTTGCAATGAATCGATGACTTACCGTGAAGCTTTAGAATCTAAACATTGCATGTTATCCAAGCTTGGATACTTGTTCCTAAACCTGTTAAGTGCTATGTTGTTGAATGTAAATGGCTATGTAAATTGATGAGGGAATCTAAAGATGTTATATTTAAGGCTAGGGTTATTGATAAGGCATTTACTCAAAATGAGTGAATCGCTTACGATGAAATCTTTACTCTTGTTGTCAAATTCACTATTGTTAAATTATGCTTGCTTTAGTTGTTCATTTTGATTGAGAAATGAAACAAAATGGACGAAACTACTGCTTTCTTGCATGGTGATCTTAATAAGAAGATTTATGTGAAACAATCTGAGGGATTTGTAGATCTTAAGAAACCTGATTGTGTATATTTGTTGAAAAATGCATTGTATGGCCTTAAACACTCACCAACGCAATGAAACATTAAATTTGATAAATACATACCGTCTTTGAACTTTGTCAAAAGTGCTATGACCAAAGTGCTATGACCATTGCTTATATTTTAAGAATACTCTTATGTCTCCGTGTTTTTATTATAAATGTGAATAACATTCTGATTATTAGTCTGAACCTTAAGTCTATTGTACATATGCATACATTTTTTTTTCTAGTTGTTACCAGTATTTTACAAAACAAATGGAAACACGGATGTCAAATAATATATGTTTCTATATGGTTCAATTGTTGAATAGACATTTAATTATGTCTATAAAGATGTGTATATCTCATTTAATGAATTCTTATATTATCTATCAATTGAACTTGATTAAGTTATTATTTGCACAAAAATAAATTCACAAGTACTCGTTTATCTAAGCATAATTTTATGAACTTAAAATATATTGAAGGGTAGTTTGATGACCCGTCAAACGCATGCATTGTTTTGTTAAATAAAATACATTTGATTGGCAACATATTGTTCAACAAAATAATCAAATAAAAGTGTTAAATTTATTTAAAATAGACACATATACATACATTGTATGATAATGCTCTTTATTTTAAAATAAATAAACTCTTTTGATTCACTAAAAAAAAAGAACTGTTTAGATTTTGATCCTCCATATAAGTATTTCAAACCTAATTACAAACAACATAATAATCCTATAAAAATAAATGAGAGAGAATTAATAAAGAGAGAGATATAAATATTTTTTATCAATGAGTTACAGCTAACATATTCTGATTATAAGATAATGCAGAGTAGTAGCTTAGATGAGTTTGGAATTCGTAATCATACACCTCTATTTAGTATCGTAACGAGTGGAGGAATTATGGTTTACAATATCATGAAATAAGAGTACTGTCATAATAATAATGATACTACATAAATTATAATAAAGCATCTTTTGAAGTAAAAAAAATGATGTTATATAGAAATTATTTTCTAATAGATTAAAATATAAATTGGAATGTCGTGGTCACATCTTTGTTTTCGCTTATTATTTAAATAACTATTATAAACTTTATCTTATACCTTATTTTCTCATTTTTCACTTTTTAATTTTTATATAGTGCTCATGAAAGTTTTATGGTGTTTCTATAATTTGGTAACTTATGAGAACTTACTTGATAATAGAATCAGTAAATAATATTTCCCAAAAGAAAAGTGGAATATAAGTAATGCATGTATAACTGTGCGTTTATCACTACTCTAGTTTCTATATACGAATGTTTTTATGCATTAAAAAAAATAAAAATAAAAGAACCGATGAAAGTAGACTATCGATCTATCAATATAATTAAGTATCAGGTAACATAAGAAACTCCATTTTTAGTTTATTCTGAGTGAACAAAGTACAAAATCATTTGGACTCATAGTTTCGTGCATCGCCTAGCTAACTCAATTTTCTACATGCTGATAAATTCTATACTTGTCGGCCGTATTGGTGCTTAAATATATATGAAGTAGTTTTACTGCTAGAAACAATACCAAAACTATTGTAAAGTTTTTCCTTAGTATTCTGACAGGAACAGTCCGGTAACTTTATTTTATGTTTTAATTAACTATTGATGTGTTTTTTAATTTTTATATTGTTCTATCATGTTCTCGTTTTTGTGTTGCTTGCGCAACAATATTATATATGGCGAGCGTGTGATATGCCTCCCCTAGTGCATCCCGCACTCACAGAGAGACATAACAGCCAGTCCCAATAATATGCAAATGTAAAGTTTCAAAATCAAAGTTTAATTAACCACTGATTTTTTACCGATATCATTAGCTTTGGATAAGGACTTGTACTCTGAGCCAAAAAAAAAACAAGATAAGGACTTATACTCCAAGAAATAATGGTAAAATGGTGCCAATTTGATTTTTACCAACAGTAACTTTTTGCCTATAAAACAGACGCAACGTAAGAGTTAAAATTCCCACACCAAAGACCATTAAAATCATGAGTTATGCAATTTCCCCTTCATCAGTGAGAGCAATATGCTCCTTACTAATGTTTGTCCTGGTTGGTTTAGTTTCATCCCAGGATCCCATTATCTTATCCCGCCAGAATAACATCTGCCCTTTTGATTTTCTGTTCCATTTAGGAGATGGAGTCTTTGACAATGGCAATGCCATTCGAATCCCGCCGTATGGACCTTCTCTTCCAGCTGCTGGTTCGCCTTATGGAAAAACATATCCTGGTAGACCTACGGGCCGTTGGAGCGATGGCCTTTTGGGCATAGACTTTGGAGGTATACACACTTATATAATGTTGGTATGCATGACTACCTTATTTAAACTATAGTAATCTTAATATGCCCGGCTAGCTATTAGTTCAGAACTTAACAATAATGATCATTTCAATTCAAAAATCGATTTTCAGTTAAGTGATATACTTATGATGATGCTCTTTAGTCTTTACCATATAAAATTTAATTTGGTAATTATGTGTATACATGCAGCCTTTACTATGGGCATTTCACGAGTTGCGCCATATTGGGACCAGAATGCTTCTAGTATTGCTAACGGAATCACATTTGCTGTGGCAAAAAGCACGGTACTTGATCGCAGCTTCTACGCATCAAAGGGCGTCACTGTTCCACCATATGCTGCTTCTATAACCACTCAAATGACCTGGTTTAAGAACTATCTTAACACCATTTGCTTCACACCAACAGGTACCGATGTAGCTCTCGTTTATTATGTATTAAAACAAACTATATTAATTATAATATTTTGACATTATTTGTTTTTATAATTAACAGATTGTGCAGATAAGCTAGGAAACTCCCTTTTTCTGTTCGGTGACGTTGAAGCAAATGACATTACTTATTCAGTGATCCACGGCATGTCCAAGAGTGACGTTAGTGATTACCTGAAACTTGTAACCCAGGCGCAAGTTGATGCCGTGCAAGTAATTATTATTAAGCTGCAAGCTAATTCTCAATATATAGCTGAGCTTGGTCATGATAAGTTATTTTTTTGACATATAATTAATTGATTCACTCAACTAATTAACATTGTTATCTATTTTATAATGATTTGATACAGGAGCTGATTGGAATGGGCGTTACGCGGATTGTACTACCCGGATATGTTCCAATTGGATGTTACCCTATTATCTTAACACAACTTCACACCTTTTGGCCTTATTTCTACGACGATTTTGGGTGTCTCATATGGGTTAATGATCTTGTTCAGTACAAAAACAATGATCTCAAAAATGCCATCGATCAACTCAAAAAGGAATTCCCTCATGTCACGATATTCTACGCCGATTATGACGAAGCATTCCGCCAACTTCTTCGAGAAACCAATGCAGGTAGCGATTTCATTAGCTAGCTAATTGTTTCTATTTTTTTCTTTTTTTCAAAATTGTACTAATCACTAATTTTTCATGTTTGTATGTATATGTAACTAACAATAATATGTATGTAGGGCGTAACAAGGGTTTGTTGGTAAGAGCTTGTTGTGGATTAAAAGGGGGAGATTATGACTATGATCTCGGAAGCGAGTGTGGAACTTCAGAAAGTGTGACTGCTTGCTCTAATCCAAGTGATTACATCCATTGGGATGGGGTCCACCTAACACAAGCAGCTAACAATCGCCTCTCTGAGATTCTTCTACCCGGGGCCTTAGCCACATTCAACTGCAAAACTCAAAATACCACTAGTAGTACTGTTGTTTAATTTGACTACCTACTAATCGAGTGCGTTATCAAATAAATTGACTACGAGATTACGTATCCTAGTTAATCTATTAGTTAAGGACTTTTTGAGATCAAGTAGTATTAATTGTTGCAATAAGGGATCGATCATGTATGTTCCTAGCTTTATATGTTCAAGTACTAGAGGTCTATATTCCCTTTCTTTCATGTTTACCCAGAGTTCGTAAACTATTAACAATTATTTGCATTATTAGTTTTAATCAAGTCAAAAACCAAATATTACTTTTAATCAAGTTGTTTTCGTAATGTACTTTTAATCAAGATAAAAACCTAATCAGTATAAACTTTCACTAGTGTCAACAAACAATTAATTAATTAAGTTATGTTGAATGAATCAGTTAAGATGGGGACTGAATTTGCTAATCCTAATAACAATATAAAGTTTTAATTGTATGAATATTTATAAACTCAACTTAATAGAATAGACTTTAAGAGTATATATGTAGACAATTGAAGACGGCAAAAATAATAGCACACAACAAGAAAATAGACCGTATTGACCTCTTCACCAGTCAGACTGATCAGGACATGAACAAGAAGTAAAACAGTTGAACTATAATTATTATTTTTCTTCAAAAAAAATTGTAGAAGATGAAGATTTTGAAATATAGAGTTTTGCAAGAATTCCATCTTTTCGCACAATTGGTTTGGAATTATAGAAATTACAATAAATAGTTCTGCCAAATTGACGCCTTTAAACTCCATTTGCACGTGCACTGACATCAGTGGCAACGAGGACACACAGTATCGTATATTATCAGTTACATTTTTTGTCATTAATGAGTGGGTCGGATGTGTTTGGGTGAATATGTAAAGGGACAACGAATTGAGATGAAGAAGACTTCTTAAGTTAAGAGAGTACGTAATGAACCAAAATGCCTTTAGGTTCTACACACTGGTTTGGATTTGGGAAATTAAGTGCTTCAGTGGGGGCATGGCCTAGCGTTGATAATCACCTGTTATTTATTTCTTTTATCATGTCAGCAGAAGGCTCAATCATTTCAGAACAAGAACCTTGTTGCACGCGCATCTCTGTGATTGTGGCTTGGAGATTAGACTTCAGTTGTGATCATTTGTCTGGTGTGGTCTTTTGTAATTAGAGAATAGTTCAGATTAGTTAGGAAAAGCAAAGCAATTGGGAGAACCACCAAACGTTTTAATGCTTCAAGTTCGAAGCACTTATGCATGACAGAGCACAAGGTACACAGGAACATAGGCAGAAATTGAACGATAACTATTAGCGCTGAGACTAGCTAAATAAACTTTAGAACTTCTATACAAATCGAAAAGCCGATCTCCACACAATCTCCAAACACGAGGTCCTAAAATCTACAAACTATGATTAAAGAGACTAGTCCGAAGCTTCTCTTTGATGCATGCAAGTGACTAAGAGACGGAACAGATAGTTGAATCCAGTAAGAAGATTTTCAAATGAGGGATTGATAGTTACATGAATTTGGGACAGGTGAGCATATGTACATCAGGCCTAATGTCTGCCATGCCATAATTCACTTTGGTTGTAGAGTTCTTTCGTCCCTTCTTGTTTTGCACGATAAATTAGAAAGAGGGGGGTTCAGACTCTGTTAACAAACATCACAAGAGCAAGTTGAAAGACCTCAAGCCTACAATCACATAAGAAGCTGTAAGCAACTATAAGCAACTTCACTTTTGAAATTCCCCGTGGTATACACATGCACAAACACTTGAAGCACATATCCAAGGACGTAGACCAAATCAACAACTACGACCAGACATTAGGCCATTCAATATTTGGGGAAGTTTCCTTTTTTAGTTGGGCGAATGCTGTATTTATCTCGCGCCTTTGAAATGCTACTGCCACTGATTCTAATAATTAATTATTTGGTGATGTCCAGAATAGATCTGTGCAAGCAGAGGAAGACTCAAGATTTTCCTCACCATAGACTTCTATTAACATACCAAATAAGTTACTGCCACTACAGGAAATCAGAGGATCACCAACCCTTTCTCTCTCCTTTCCCAACGGTTTTAAGTGCGGGCAAAAAACATACCAACACTTTGGTGAAGCGTTGGTCTTTTTTTTTTTTTTTTTTTGCATTGGTGATCAGCAACGCTTCTAGGCGAGCGTTGGTAAAACAACTGGCATAGATAAAAGCAGAAGAAGCGTTGGCATAGATAGGATCAACACATACACTAGCCCTTTAAAGCGTCGCGATTTTCTTGAAGCGTTGGTAAATAGACATCCTGACTTTAGGCCTTCTACAACTCTTTTACCTTAAAGAGTTGGAATATGTGCATTATGGTAAAAAAAACAGTAGCGGTAAGATCACAAAAAAAACTGTTTTTTTTTTCTAATAAATAAGCTCTTTACAAATGCCTAATATGATAACTCATGCAAGCAAAACAAAAACTCAAATCTAGAATTGATGAAAAAAGTAACCAAATTTAATTGTAATCAAAAAAGGCATCCCAAAAACAAATACTAATAGATAACAAAGTGGAAAAAATACCCGCCATGAGCCAATGAAACCGCTACCGCCTGTTACGGACTCCGCCTTCCCTGCTCTTTTTCACTCACACTAGTGAAAAAGTGGATATTTTCAAATAGAAAACAGATTAAAGAGATGATAAAAATGAAAGACAAGACGCTGTTTAGTGGACTATTACAAGATTTATATTATACTAACATGAAAAATACTATGTTTTGTACAGCAAAAAAGATACTTGAATTGTGTCAAAAGTACCTCACTGGAATTGTTGAACCGGTAAACTCTGTTTATCACTCTCTTCGTTCATCTACTCCTGCCAGGTTTCTGTTTGTTCCTTGTGTATTCTGTCAGCAAATAAGAGTCCACACATACGTAGCATATCTTCGTTTCCTAAACAAGCAAAAATTGATTATTAAGATCACTCACAAAATTAGTCGCTCTTCAAATTCATTGCTCAGTTCCTTCAGCCTGGACTTCCCTGAGTCTAGCAGCTCAGGCACCTTAATAAGACGATAATTAGAGGGACGTATTTTGGCATATTATTCCAGAAATCGTTAATCAAGTATAAAGAATACATATCAACACAAAGCAAACTTCTTCTGAAAGAAATTACTGCACTCTAGCAAAGATGATATCTCCCACTATAGCAAAGATGAACCGTGAAGGTGTATCTAACAATTACTGCACTGTGAGTATGCCTTATTACTAGTTAAAGGTAGATAACAGTGTTTGTAGAAATTATTGCAGAAAATAAAATGGTTTCAAATTGGCAAGAAACAATAAAGAGGTGAAACTTGAGTATACAGAAGCTCCTGATCAAAATCTTCAAATCAAAATTCAAGACAGTGTACTAGATGACTTACAATAATTCAAAAGAAAAATCAGCCTACAGTTGGCAAAATCCAGAATTTTAACTTCAGACAACACTAGAGGAGCAGAGTCAGCATCTATCAAGTGCAGAGTAGCAGAATATTCAACTCCATTGCACGTGCACTGACATCAGTGGCAATGAGGACCCACTATCGTCTTTTATCAATCACATTTCTCGCGTTAAAGGGCCAGATGTATCAGAATGTAAAGGGACGACAAATTGAGTCGAAGAAGATTTCTTAAGATAAGAGAGTACGTAACGAATCAAAATGCCATTAGTTTCTACACACTGGGTTGGATAAGAGAGTATGTAATGAATCAAAATGCCATAACTTGTAGTTCCAGCCGTCCACATGGTGCAACTATTCATTTAACGGCTCCGACTATTCCGATAACGGCTCCAACTGTTCCGATAACGGCTACCTCCCAAAATTCAGTGCCTATAAATAGAGCTTCAAGAGGAGTTCAACAATCATCCACAAAACACACACCGAGAGAAAATAGAGAGAAAAAGCCGTAGAGCTAAAACGTGAGATTTGAGGGTTGGTTTTTTGTAATAGTCGAGTGAGAGAGTTGCTCCTCCTATTGTAATTCATTCGTATTGTTGAATGAAGAATTTTCCAATCCCAACAAAGTGGTATCAAGAGCCACGGTAAAATTTCGTCCGAAATTTTTCGTCCCGAAACCTTGGTTTCTTATCACGGTTGTAAAGCTCTCGGTCTGACGACTCCGAATATATAGTTTTCGAGCTATTTCGATCGCCGGAAAGTGACGATCGAAGACGACCCAATTCGACGTCAAAAATTTTTCGTCCCGAAATCGTGTTTTGTTACTACCGTTGCGAAGCTCGTGTTGCAAGGATTCCGAATATATATTTTTCGGAATTTTTCGATCGCCGGAAACCTCCGTTTCATGCCGACCAAGTTAACGGCGAGTTAACTCGGCCCATTTGAGAAATCCGGGTGAAGAAGAAGATACCCGGATCCATTTTCGACCCGGTCAAACTTGGTGGTCCAGTCAACTCTGTCAGGCGGTCAACACTTGGTCAAAATCGAATTTAATTCGGTTCAATTCCTTCCAACTTGTTTCGGCCCGGTTCAACTCATTTTTGATCCGTTTTCAACAAGGTCGGAACGGTTTCCAAGGTTTTCGACCGTTCCGGATCCAACCGTGTGCTCCGTTTCCCCAAATTCAGCCTCTAAATTTGGGTACAAGCAAGCTTGTTGGATTTTAACATGGAAAATTCAACGTCGGACACGATGATGCGATTGACGCCTACTAATTACAACATGTGGAAGCCGCGCATGGAGGATTTGCTAAATTTCAAGGATTTAGCCGGGCCAATCGAAAATAAAGGTGTCAAACCCGAGAAGACAAGTGATGACGATTGAAAAAAGTTGAACAAGAAGACTGTTGCTCAAATTCGGCAGTGGATTGACAATAGCGTGTTCCATCATGTCGCACAGGAAACGAGCGCCCACACGTTGTGGGATAAGCTTGCTAACATGTATCAAGCAAAGACGGCACGTAACAAGACCTTGTTGATGAGACGTTTAGTAAACCACAAGCTTCGTAGTGGTACGTCTATACCAGAGCACACGAGTCAGTTCCAGGACCTCGTGAACCAGCTTGCTGCCGCTGATTGGAACCTCAAAGATGAGGAACAAGCGATACTACTTCTAAGTTCCCTACCGGACAATTGGGAGACTCTTGTTGTCACCCTCAGTAATTCTGCCCCCGACGGTAAAGTATCTATGCAAATGGTGACAGATGCTTTACTTAACGAAGAAGCCCGAAGAAGAGAAGTCAGTGCCGACCAATCTTATGCTCTTGTGTCGGAAAGTAGAGGCGGAGGTGGAGGTAGAGGAAGAGGTCGTGGCAGAGGCAGAGGCAGAGGTCGAGGTCAAAATCGTGGACGATCTCAAGATCGAGGTAGATCCCAGGAGAGAGGTAAATCTGTTGACAACTCTAGTCGATTCAACGGAAACTGTAATTATTGTGGAATTTACGGTCATATGAAGAGGGACTGTCGAAAGCTTTTGAGGGATCAACCCCAAACCGGCCAAAGCTCCAACAAGAATGAAGGTGAAACCATTGTCACAGTATCATCGGAAATTGCTCTTGTTTCTTATGGAGACGAGACATGCCTACATGTAGGCAACCAAGATATTGAGTGGGTGATTGACTCTGCAGCTTCATTTCACGCCACTCCACATCGTGATTTGTTTGCTACATACAAATCAGGGGACTTTGGTACCGTAAAGATGGGTAACACCAGTTACTCCAGTGTAGTTGGTGTTGGTGACGTGCACGTGAAAACCAACATAGGATGTTCTCTTATCCTCAAGGATGTGCGCCATGTTCCGGATCTCAGGCTGAATCTGATCTCAGGACTAGCCCTTGACCGACAGGGTTATGAAAGTAATTTTAAAAATGGCAAGTGGAAGTTGTCGAAAGGTGTGATAGTTGTTGCGAGGGGTCATATCTGTGGCAAACTATTCAAAACTCATACAAAATTGTGCGAGTTAAGCCTCAATGCTGTTGAAGAAGAGGCGTCACCAAATCTTTGGCACAAAAGACTTGGGCATATGAGCGAGAAGGGCTTGGCTACACTAGCCAAGAATGATGTTATCAATCTCGCGAAGGATGTTGCACTAGATCCTTGCGAGCACTGTTTGTTCGGGAAACAACATAGAGTTTCTTTCAGTTCCACCAGGAAGCAACGCTCCGAGTTACTGAGTCTCGTTCACTCTGATGTGTGTGGACCGATAGAAGAAGAATCTCTCGGTGGAAGCAAATATTTTGTGACCTTTATTGACGATGCTTCACGGAAATTATGGGCCTACTGTTTAAGATCAAAAGATCAAGTTTTTGATCGTTTCAAAGCATTTCATGCGTTGGTGGAAAGACAGACAGGGAAGAAGTTGAAGTGCCTTCGCTCAGACAATGGAGGCGAATACACTTCTCGAGAATTTGCAGTATATTGCACTGAACATGGCATTAGGCACGAGAAGACGGTGCCAAGGACCCCACAACATAATGGCGTTGCTGAGCGAATAAATCGCACCATTGTGGAGAAAGTTCGTTGCATGCTCAGTATGGCTAAGCTGCCTAAAGCATACTGGGCCGAAGCAGTCCTCACAACTTGTTATCTGATAAATAGGACACCGTCAGTTCCTTTGAACTTTGAAGTTCCGGAGAAGATATGGACAGGGAAGGATATTTCATATTCTCACCTAAAAGTGTTCGGGTGCAAGGCTTTTGCACATGTGTCGAGGGAGCTCAGGCAGAAACTTGATCTCAAGTCAACTCCATGCATCTTTATTGGCTATGGTGATCAAGAATTTGGTTACAGATTGTGGGATCCACAATCCAAGAAAGTTATCCGCAGTAGAGATGTGATTTTCTACGAAAATCAATTCTATGACCATACTCCAACTGCTCCAGTTCAACAACGTACTAGTGCTCCGGAAGAAGTTACTTCACCACCAGAACCTCATATTGAAAATGAGGATGTCCAAGATAATGTAGACGATGCTGACGAGGATGAAGGTGCTGAGCAGGGGGAGCTCGCACCTCCTTTACAAGAAGATGGTGAACCTCGACGATCTGGACGTGAGACGATACCATCAACAAGGTATCCTGCATCAGAATATATCCTTCTTACGAGTGAGGGGGAGCCTGAAAGTTTCAAAGAAATTCAATCTCGCAGTGACAAAGAAAGCTGGAGGCAAGCCATGGAAGAAGAAATGAATTCTTTGCAAAAGAATCAAACTTATGAGCTTGTGAAACTTCCGAAGGGAAAGAGAGCACTGAAGAATAAATGGGTGCTCAAACTCAAGAAAGATGGTCGTGGAAATATTGTGAAATATAAGGCCAGGCTTGTCGTCAAAGGATTCCAACAGAAGAAAGGCATTGACTTTGACGAGATATTCTCACCAGTGGTGAAGATGACATCAATCCGTGTTATACTTGGGTTAGTTGTCAGTTTGGATCTGGAGCTTGAACAGATGGACGTAAAAACTGCATTCCTTCATGGTGATCTAGAAGAAGAGATATACATGGAGCAGCCAGAAGGTTTTCAAGTTCGCGACAAGGAGCATATTGTTTGTAAATTGAAGAAAAGTTTGTATGGCCTAAAGCAAGCTCCGAGGCAGTGGTACAAGAAGTTTGACTCTTTCATGGCAAGTCACCAGTATAACAGGACTGCGGCAGACCAGTGTGTTTATTTGAAGAAGTTCGATGATGGTAAATTTATCATCCTTTTGCTCTATGTCGATGATATGTTGATAGTTGGCCAGGATGCATCGCTAATCAACAACTTGAAGAAAGATTTGTCCAAGTTCTTTGATATGAAAGACTTGGGTGCAGCACAACAGATTCTCAGCATGAAAATCACGCGAGACAGGAAAATGAGAAAGTTGTACTTATCTCAAGAAGATTACGTTGAACGAGTTCTGAAAAGGTTCAACATGGGTAAAGCAAAGCCTGTTTCGACTCCGCTCGCAAATCACTTCAAGTTAAGCAAGAGACAGTGTCCTTCTACGATGAAGGAGAAAGAAGATATGGAGGCGATACCATATTCTTCGGCAGTGGGAAGTCTGATGTATGCAATGGTGTGTACTAGGCCAGATATTGCTCATGCAGTTGGTATTGTTAGCAGATATTTGTCAAATCCAGGGAAAGAACACTGGGAGGCGGTTAAATGGATTCTTCGGTACCTGAGAGGTACGTCTAACCTATGTTTGTGTTACGGGGGAGCAAAGCCAGTTCTGAATGGTTTCACAGATGCCGACATGGCAGGAGATCTTGATAGTAGAAAATCTACATCAAGTTACATATTCACTTACGCAGGGGGAGCTGTTTCGTGGCAGTCCAAGCTGCAAAAGTGCATTGCCTTATCCACCACTGAAGCCGAGTACATTGCTGTAGCGGAAGCAGGGAAAGAGTTATTATGGATAAAGCGTTTTCTTCAAGAACTAGGCTTTACACAAAATGAGTACATTATTCACTGCGATAGTCAAAGTGCTCTAGACCTGAGCAAGAATGCAATGTATCATTCCCGTACAAAACATATCGACATTCGGTATCACTGGATACGCGAAGTGATGGAGCAACAACTATTGAAGCTGGTTAAGATTCACACAAGCAAGAATCCTGCAGATATGCTAACGAAGGCGGTGACACGAGAGAAACTTGGTCTGTGTACGAACATAGTTGGGCTGGAGGGGGAGATTTGTAGTTCCAGCCGTCCACATGGTGCAACTATTCATTTAACGGCTCCGACTATTCCGATAACGGCTCCAACTGTTCCGATAACGGCTACCTCCCAAAATTCAGTGCCTATAAATAGAGCTTCAAGAGGAGTTCAACAATCATCCACAAAACTACACAAAACACACACCGAGAGAAAATAGAGAGAAAAAGCCGTAGAGCTAAAACGTGAGATTTGAGGGTTGGTTTTTTGTAATAGTCGAGTGAGAGAGTTGCTCCTCCTATTGTAATTCATTCGTATTGTTGAATGAAGAATTTTCCAATCCCAACATAACTTTCCGTAATATGATATTTGTCGATCAGAAGGACGTATCTGATTAGGTCCTTAACCTCCTAACCGACCTCATCAAAACAAAATCGAGAAAGTTTAATGATGATCAGTGGGGTATTACAATCCCTCCGATTTTGCATAATGATCTGTGCATCATAAATATAATGAACCTGATCAAGAGTACCTCACAATCGTCTAAAGTTATGGAATCAGGTGTTCTGGTTAGATCGTCCGATTCAAGATACAACAAATTCCTCAAATATCGATACTAATCAGCTCAAAGATATTTGGCATGATTAGTTCCCTACCTAGCTTTGATCATTTTCAGTAAAAAATAACTTTTCTTGTGACAGATTATAATACATTTTATCCCATTTTATAGAGTGAATAGTTCATTAGCTTCTAGTCAAGATCTTTCTTTCTCTTCTTGGAGGTGGCGCATTTGTAATTTATCGTTGCATATCAATTCTATGGGCAACTTTGCTTGCCCCAATCTCCGAAAAATAAAAATCAGTCTTACAACTTAACAATTTTTGACACAAGAGAATTACAAGAAGAGACACCTTGACTTCTCTGTAAAAGTAACTAAAACTTGCAGAAATTTGATGGCCAATAGACACGGTTTTTATGCTAGAGATTTTTTTTTTTTTTTTCGTATATAGAAACTTAAGATTATGAATGATTTCCGAAATTTCAAGGTTGTAACTACAGTGTGGGATTTTTATATTTCTTGTTTTATATGCAATTAGCTCCTTCGATACATTTCATGTGAGAGGCAGGTGATCCTCAAGGATATATTTGGTCATTTATCAGACAATAGTCCAACTAGTTTATGTTCATCTGTATTTTTCTTAGATGCTATGAATTTCTCTTTAACAATTTTTCATGTGACATTCAGGCGATCCAAGGAGATATCATTGGTCATTCGGCAGTCCATGGAAGCATCCATACTAACACATTTGATGCCTCGTTCTCAGGTTTCGTCCTATTTAATATGAGAATTATTTGCTGGAAGGTCTCAGTGTGTTCCTTTTTGTAAAATCGATGTTTG
Source organism: Linaria vulgaris (assembly GCA_948329865.1). NCBI lineage: Eukaryota > Viridiplantae > Streptophyta > Magnoliopsida > Lamiales > Plantaginaceae > Linaria > Linaria vulgaris. The sequence continues at coordinate 78,671,530 of OX415250.1, read as the reverse complement.
CTGTATCGATTTTGCAAATAGACATTTTTGTCCAGGTTCTCCAAGCTGATGGAGGTAAGTTAGGATTTTATTGCTATGTATTCCTTCACTTGGGTTTTGATCTTCTCGCCTTATTTTTTTTTCTATGCATTTACCTGAGCATCATACAACTAAGAATATACATCAGGTACAAGATCAGCATGTATTAATGCCGCAACATTGGCCCTTGCCGATGCTGGTATTCCGATGCGTGATCTTGTTACCTCCTGCAGTGCTGGATTTCTCAATGGAACTCCTCTGCTCGGTAATTATACAGTGTCCAAATGTTTACTAAAGTTTAAGTGCTGTGTACGTGGAACAAGGTTATTAAGAAGAGATTTCATATTGAACAGATTTAAACTACGTGGAGGACAGTGCTGGTGGCCCTGATGTTACTGTGGGCATTCTGCCTAAGCTTGATAAAGTCACTCTTCTTCAGGTTCTTATATGTTTCCTGCTTCTGCGATGGAGTATCTTTTAATTGGACACTGCATTGTCTATTATCGTGCTTTCTGATCACCACATTATACCACTTTACCTGCTGTTTCACATATGCTGTCTTGTCTCTCTTTGTGTTTCAACTCTAGAGATGGCTCTGTCATGGTTCCTGCGGTGGGGGTGGCATGGGATGGGAGGGGAATGATATCGATATTTAGTTTCTTATTGAGGGATCAATTCTCTAGTTTCCTATCAAACTTATGTTGGAGTAAAACTGTTTTCCAACTTGTAGATGGATGCTAAATTATCAATGGATACATTTGAAAATGTCATGCAACTAGCAACAGAAGGCTGCAAAGCAGTGGCAACTTATATCCGAGAAGTAAGAGTTCAGAAACAACTTCACACCAATTCTACGTGTCGACATAACCGCTTTTATTTCTCTTATCTGTTGACAGACTCTCTTAAAGCTTCATATCTTATTTTTGGCAGATATTACTGGAGCACACCAAGCAACTAGAGTTTCGCAGAGGTGTATAGTCTTGCTATTAGAGTAGGGCATCTTAGTTGAACAATAGCATGGGGAGTTGAGATGCGAATTATAAAAGACAGTAGTGAACTCTGCATTTATCAGCAGTGCAAGGGGCAGGTAGTGGTTATAGTATACCGTTGTAACAATTGTATGTCTTCCCAACGAAGATGTTTCTTTGAATACTGGAAAGTGCAAGTACCAGCCTCGATTGTATTAACATTTTGCAAGATTTGGGCTCTCAAGTACTTTTGCTTGTTTTACTAGTATTACGACTACATTATTCGCGCACTCAAAAAATGGCTCTATTGTTTGAACTTTTTTACGACTCAACTTTTGCTGGTTGTTTTAGCACTAGAGTTGCACTATCGGCATAATCACATGCACACGGTCACAAATATAGATTTACAGCTACATTCTTAGTGGTTGACATAACCTAGTGCCGATGTTATGCTTTAGGCCTCTGTAATAGAAGTTGACGATGTTGTCATGAATAATTTGCTCATTCTTTTAGATATTTTACTCTTGCACACATGCTTAAGTGTGTAATGACTGAAATTTTCAGCTGGTGAATACTAGGTAAAAACACACTTGGATGTTTTCAGTATTGACAAGTTATATCCACTCCAGTCTCCACCAGTTTTTGTATTCAGGAATACCTATCTTATTGTCAATACTGAATATTAAAATGATGTAGTATGACAAAATACGCAAAAGAAGTGTTTTGGTCTTATTTCGTCACGGTAATAGAACACAATAAATAATACAAAATGAGATCAAACAATGCTATCCAATATTATTAACGGACTAGCTTGGTCCGGAACACTTAATACAAGATTTCTAGATAGAATAACTAAATTACAATGTTAATAGAACGTATCGAATTTCAAGTATTCGATGCTGACGTGTCGAACGAGGGTCTGTTCGATGCGGAATAGTTATCACTGGGTGAAAATCAATCTGGAAGGTATCGAATTCGATACGTGCTGTAGATGTCGAATTCGATGTGTACCTACGTATCGAATGGAGATATGGTATTTTGTGCGTGTCAAATTAGAGTTGATTCGATATGGGTCGTGTCGAATGGAGGTATGTTCGATGCTGACTGTACTGAGTTGATTCAGTTCTCGAAAAAGTCCCCTCAGAATACAAGGGGACGGGCTATTTATAGAACCCGTCCCGTGGAGCCCACATTCCAATATTGAAAGGCGCATCGAATCATCATTGTTCGATGCGCGCATCGAATCAGGTGTATTCGATGCGCTAATGGGCTGGCCCAATAAAGAAAGTTTATATTGTTGATTCGATGCGCGCATCGAATTCTCTGTATTTGGTGCGCTTATGGGCCGGCCCAATAATGTTATATTGGGTCAATCCTAAATCACACCCGTCATATAGTCCCCCCAGTTTGGGAGACGATATCGATTTAGAGATTGTATTCCAAACTTTAAAATATATTTGTACTGATTTGGGATATTCCTATTCGTATTAAAATCGGAACGGTTCATAGTACGTGCATTAGGAAGATAATTTTCAACGCATCGAATTGTGCACCATTCGATGCGTGAAATAGTACGCATCGAATCGTAGTTGTTCGATGCGGTTATTCGATGCGGCACCGTAGATGGGCCTGATGGGCCTCGCGTCCCCTATATAAGGGGGGGCGTTGCGTTAAGGAGCTCATTCTTCTGCCAACAGATTTTTCGCATCAGGTGAGGCGCATCGAATTTGCGTCATTCGATGTGAATTGCATCGAACGTTCAGGGATTCGATGCGAACAACATCGAATTTTCTGAATTCGATGCGTTAAAAATTTTTGTTTCTCCTCGTTTCAAGCGTTCCGCTGCGTATTTCTAATTTGCTGTTATTTTTTGTAGGATATAAGCAATCAAGAAAGATCTTTTCTTACCGAAAATTTAATTAAGGTAAGAAAAATGTTTGATTTTTATTTTGCTATGTTAACTACTTTTTAACATGTTCAATGTTACGTATATTTGAGTGACATACGAGAGTGTGGAGTGACGTATGCGTCCTTAGTCAGTCTTCATTTTTAATTTATTTCAGCTTATTACCATCAAAGATGGTGAGCGGTGAATCCACTACTGGGAGTGAGTCGAGTACTGGCTCTAGCGTCAGTTCCATAAATAAAGGGAACCCTTCAGCTGCACTCACGAGCCCGAATACAGACATTAATAAAGGGAAAACTTCAGTCGCACCCACGAGCCCGAACACAGGCGACGTAGATTTATTTAATTTAATAGATAACATAACAGTTGATCCACCCGCTGGTAACGCCCCCGTGGCAAACACTGAACAAACAGCGGCCGAAGTGGACAGTGATGACTCGTATACGTCATCCTATAAAGATAATCGCGCCCCAAGCGAGGGTGAAGAGGACGTAGATTATATCAATAAGGAATTCGACGATCATGTCGAGGTCCCAGGAACGGCGTATGATCAATATATCTCTCGTTTTCAGCATAGTCGCAAGGGACTTCGTAAGAAGTTTGATATCCCTGATAAGTACAAAATCGTCCTCCCGGGCCCAAATGACCGGATGCATACCCCGCCAGCTGGTCATATGACTGTGTTTGTTGGACAACTCTTAAACGGTTTGCGTTTCCCGATGCCTTACGAGCTAAGATGGATTTTACGGAAAATAAGCGTCGTACCTGCACAACTTACGCCAAACTCTTACGGGAATATTATTAGTTTTATCATAGTTATGAAGGCTTTGCGCCAACCACAAAGTCCCAACGAGTTTTACGGGTTATTCGAGATTGCGATGCACTAAGAAGGATTTTATCATATCAAAGCTCAAACGAATAGGAAATTCTTGAATGGCGGGGCGACCGGGTATGGAAAGGATTGGAAAAGAAGATATTTCTACATTAAGGAGAGCTACGACGGCGAGTTCGAGCAATTTCGCCAGGAATGGTACACCGGGGCAAGGGTGATGATTCCCAGTGGAGTTAACATAACCCTATGGGATTGCGAATTTGTTCCCAATTTAGTTAGAGAACATCAATTTGATGTCAAAAAACTTGTTGAGAGTCGAGTTCTTTCACTAGCTGGATTGTCTCCGGTGAAATATGAAGGGAAAATGACCCTTGGTATAACTGCGCAACTCTTTAATTGTTTTGAGTTATGCTTATTATGGATTCTAATTATTTATTCTTCTTGTAGCCAAATATTTCATGAGCCGCCACGCCAGAATGAATCGGGTAGTTGCTGCTGATTTAGCCAGCTCCCAAACTGACACCGCGCCTGTTATTCCTCCCCCTAGAAAGAGAAAAAACAAGGGCAAAAAGAGGAATTACTGGGAGATCAAGCTGAGGGAATTCAAGGCGGTGTTGAAGCATCTGAAGGCAAAACAGTTGAAACCGGTGAAGATATTGAGAACCTCGTCCATCGCAAGAGGCGAAGGATGCCTCAAAATTAGTCGCAAACCGAAGGAGTTGGTCCCTCGGTTGGTCAAACAAGCAGGCCGAGTGCCTCCAATCCTCCTGCCAGTGCAGCTAGGCCATATGCTGGAGCTGGGCCTAGCCAAGGCCCTCGGGCTCGAGCCGCTGGGTATCAGCTCACAGAGGCCGAAGCCATCGAGCATTTACGGGCATTGTTGTCTGGTCTCTCCGTCCCTCTTCCAATCTCTGATGAAGAAAGGAAAAGGCTGGAGCGAAATACGTTGCATCTACTGTCAGCGGTAATGATTTCCTTATTTGACTTACATTCCCTTTGAATTTACTTTGCAAATTTTGGTCTAACCGCTCGTTTGTTGTCAGGCGGGAGGTTTCGTGGATGTCATGGCCTCAGCCTTAATGGATTTTAAGGAAACTGCCAGTAATGCTGATAACTCTGAGCTTCAAGCTGCCCTTGACGCCAAGGAAAAAGCTCTGCAGATAGCCAAAGAGGCTCGAGAGGAAGCTGAAAAACTCAAAGAAGATCTTAATGAGCAAATTATTGCGCTGAAGAGAGAGGTTGGTGCAGCCAAAGAGGAAGCCCACAATGCTGACTTGAACGGTTACATTCGAGGCCTTAAAGAGGTAAAAAATATTATTTTTATAACTTTGCAACCATTCTCTTATTATTACTTTTATTAATATCTTTTCCCTTTTGAAGGTTTCTCCTCAGCAATCATTGGAAATTGTTGAAAAGTTTCTCCAAGGCAACACGTTTCAAGAAATGCGCACTCGACGAGATGACCACGTGGCTCGAAATGCTCAAGCTCTGACGGTGCATCAGTTCTATGCTACGATGTATGTTCGTGACAATTTCAAACCAGAATGGTTAGACCTGTCCCTGGGGCCAAATCTGGAGAGACGGCCATCTCGTCAAACTTCTGAAGCTACAGAACCTGATGAGTTTGCCTCACTGCTGGAGAAGGAGAATCTCATTCTCGGAGGATTATCACCGCCGCGAGAAATGCCTGAACCATATCCCTCATCTGAGGATGAGGAAGAAGACGGAATGTCGCTGAGGCTGTTTACTATTTTCCTGTTTATGAACAATTTTTATTCTTAATTCAATTTGTGCATGGCGCTGCGTCGCTTTATCAGTTCAAACCTTTTGCGCCTAGTACAATCATATTTTCGACTGTTTGTCTTAAGTTGTTTAATTATTTATTATATTCGTATACGTTGCCTTTTATTTCAATTTCTTACTTATATTCTTTACTTTATTTTGACAACCTATTGGTTCATTGTTGTTCAATGAAAATTGTTTATCAATGTTCTTCGTAGTATCTATCTCCTACCTCGGTGATCTTAGCCATTCTGGACCAAATTGTTTGTTTCAATTCGTTGTTCGTGACCTTCTAAGTGTCTTACAGTATAGAGTATCCCTCCCTTCTTTTTGTTTTAGGGGTTTACGGTACCTCATGCCACTTTGGGGCAGAGTTCCCATCCTTCTTGTCTTGAGCTTTTATCGGTATCTCGTGCCACTTTGGGGCAGAGTCTCCGTTCTTCTGATTCTTTTAGGGATTTTTGGTATCTCGTGTCACTTTGGGACAGAGTTTCCGCTCTTCTGATTCCTTAGGGATTTTCGGTATCTCGTGTCACTTTGGGACAGAGTTTCCGTTCTCCTGATTTCTTTAGGGATTTTCGGTATCTCGTGTCACTTTGGGACAGAGTTTCCGTTCTCCTGATTTCTTTAGGGATTTTCGGTATCTCATGTCACTTTGAGACAGAGTTTCCGTCCCTTTGTCGCCTTTGGCTTCTTTCGGTGTCTCGTGCCACTTTGGGGCAGAGTTTCCGTTCTTCTACTTTGCTTTGAAGAGATTTGTTGTCCTGCATTCATTCGTATTATGCAGATTATATAGAATTCATGTAATTTCATTAATTAAACATAGATTTCTTGAATAAACCCCAATCGGATTATGTGAATAGACCAGAGCTTGGGACATTGCTCATTCGCCTGTCTTCCAGCGCTGTCCTCCATATTCATGTTTTGAGGTGCCTGTTTTAAGTTCATACATATTTGTCCCTCAAGCATGTTATAGCTGAGGGAACGAATAAAACTTATTCAAGATATTCAAAATGCTAAAAACATTGGTAAACTGAAACAGAATCTTTAATCGATACGCTCCATATGCCTTGGAGCCAATGCCCTTGCCGCTGTTTCTTCTTGTTGTGGCCCATTCCTGAGTGAAGTTACGTAGCATTTCTATCCTTCGATATGGTCTGCTATGACCTCTCATGTGCCGCTAGAAGTTGGAAACTTCACCATTTGATGATAAGTTGAGGGTAACGCTCGGAAATTATTGAGTGCAGGTCTTCCTATGATACCGTTGTATGCAAAATGCATATCAACAATCACGTAATCTTCCATAAGCGTCTTCCTCTGTGGTGCTGTTCCCCATGATGTTGGTAGCTTGAGCATTCCGAGTGGTATTATTTCTGGACCTCCAAAACCATGAAGAGATGTCCTCACTGGTTCTAACGTCTGATTATTCAGGCCCATCTTGATCAGCGTGGAATTAAATAGCACATTTACTGAACTCCCATGATCAACTAACAACTTAGTGACTCCATAGTTAGCTATATCCACTGTGATCACCAAAGGGCAGTTCATATTTGACATATGTATAGCTTGTGGACTCAGCTTTCTCAAATCTGTTGTAGAAAAAGTGATTTCTTCGTGCGGTATCTGCTCGATTCTCAGTATATTGGCCATGTCCACAAAATTATCTGATTCAACCATTCTTGTGATCTTCCTTCGACCATTGGTAGAATCCGCACCCCCTGGACCTTCTGATATCATATTTATCATCCATTTCCTGGCGTTCCCATCTTCAATTTGAGGGTATTGGAAAAGTTGCGGTTCATCAATCACCCTCTGCTTATCCTTCCTGGGAGATGGAGTTCTCTTCCGGTTGAAATGGTTCTCCTGTTCTTGTACCTTTTTAACAAACTCCACGAGTTTGCCATCCTTTATTAGCCGTTCTATTTCATCTTTCAAATTTATACAATCCTCTGTTTCATGTCCTTTCTGATTATGATATTTGCAGAATTGACTTGAAAACATCGTTGCTTTGGATTCCCTCATTGGCTTTGGATCCTTCAGCCATCCTTTCCTCTTAGCTGCCCCAAAGACTGCCATGATGTTAGCATTCAACGGCGTGTACCTTCTAGGTGAACTATCCCTTCTGTAATTTTTGTTCCTGTTGTTACTGTTATTGCGATTATGATCTTCTCTGCCTCTCTCTCTATCTTTCACAGCCACACTATTAGGAACTTTGGTCGCCATCATTTCCTCGAAATGAACCACATCTTGCGCTATTTTGTTGATTTCTTCAACTGTGGTGGGTTTTCGTTTCAGTAAGTCTCCACCAAACATGGTGTTGGTAGTTGCTCGAAAGAGTATACTTGCAACCATCTCTCCCGTCGGGCTATCAATCCTTAATAGCTCTGTATTGAAATGTTTCATGAAGTCCTTTAGACTTTCATTAACTTCATGTTTCATCGTGAATAGATGTGAGTGATCCAAAACCAGTCTAGACTGGCTAGAAAATTGATCCTCGAACATTTTTCTCAACTGGGCGTAACTCTTTATCTGTCTAGGAGGAATTCGATTAAACCAATCAACAGCCACTTCTGATAGAGTCGTTGCAAATATCCTGGCTTGCATATTGTCCCTGAAACCATAAAGGGACAATTTTCTATCTAATTGGAACAGGTGATCTCGGGGGTCAGATTTCTCATTGTATGTTTTCAGTTCCGGGATTTTATCTCCTTGTCCCAGAATCTCCGACTCTATCTCTCGGCAAAAAGGACTGTGATTTACAGAATTGTCCTCCCTTGCTGTTTGAGTCTCGGCTGTTGCTTTCCCCTTTTCCAATCTTCCAACATTTCTGCTCATTGTGTTATGCTTGCCACGCAAATCATGACCTCCTGACTGTCTTCTGTCATCTCTATGTTTTCTTCTTCGCGATTCCTCTCTTTGATTCTCTTCCTCATCCCGTTCCTTTCTGGAATCACGGCTCTCTGAACGTTTTCTGTCTTCTCTTCTTGTTCGCTCAGCAACACATTCTGCCTCTTTCTCCTTTTGTCTCTTCTCATGATGCCTTTTTGATTGTATCTCAACAGATACTAGCTTCTTTCCCCGTTCTTCATGAACGAATTTCCCTTTGCTCTTTATTCCCTCCGAAGTATGTCTACTTCTTCGGTCGTCTTGCTGAGACTTTTCCTTTTCTTTTCCCTTTTGCTTTCGGATAGCTGAACCTTGTTCTCTCAAGTTCTCAGAATATTCAACAGGATATGGTATCATAGCGGGAGGTGCTGGAGTGAGTGCTTCAGTCACTACGGCTTTTATCATTGCAATTAATTCATTCTTCAATTTATCTGGAATTGCGGCACTCGTCGTTGAAGCTCCAGTTACATCGGCTTCGTTATTGGGTATCTCCTCAGCTTGAGGTCTTTGGTTCTCTTTCCTGGCCGGAGTTGGTACTGTTGGGGGTACTGTAGACGGTCCAGCAATATCTTGCATGTTCCGTTCAGGTGTATCCGGTCGATCTTCCCCCGTATTTCCTTCTAGAGCTTTACTCTGGGATCTGGTCATTCTAGTCATACTGCCTATCAAGCTAATATAATTTGTGTTCCCACAGACGGCGCCAATGTTTTGGTCTTATTTCGTCACGGTAATAGAACACAATAAATAATACAAAATGAGATCAAACAATGCTATCCAATATTATTAACGGACTATCTTGGTCCGGAATACTTAATACAAGCTTTCTAGATAGAATAACTAAATTACAATGTTAATAGAACGTATCGAATTTCAAGTATTCGATGCTGACGTGTCGAACGAGGGTCTGTTCGATGCGGAATAGTTATCACTGGGTGAAAATCAATCTGGAAGGTATCGAATTCAATACGTGTTGTAGATGTCGAATTCGATGCGTACCTACGTATCGAATGGAGATATGGTATTTTGTGAGTGTCGAATTGGAGTTGATTCGATATGGGTCGTGTCGAATGGAGGTATGTTCGATGCTGACTGTACTGAGCTGATTCAGTTCTCGAAAAATTCCCCTCAGAATACAAGGGGACGGACTATTTATAGAACCCGTTCCGTGGAGCCCACATTCCAATATAGAAAGGCGCATCGAATCATCATTGTTCGATGCGCGCATCGAATCAGGTGTATTCGATGCGCTAATGGGCTGGCCCAATAAAGAAAGTTTATACTGTTGATTCGATGCGCGCATCGAATTCTCTGTATTCGATGCGCTTATGGGCCGGCTCAATAACGTTATATTGGGTCAATCCTAAATCACACCCATCAAGAAGAATATACGATAATAAGCCGCTGAACAAGACAAATATAATTAGACATAGAATTAGATTAGTTCTGAATTCTAAAATCATATTTGACGATTACATTATCTATAAACTATAAAGTATATTATATAAAAAGAATATTAACGTATGTGGTGTATATAAGTAGGGGTGAGCGTCAGAGCGTGAAGGAGCTCTCTACAACTGTAAATAAATAATGTTTGAAAAAATCTCAAAACTATATAAAAAATATCATGTAGCACTTGTAAAAGATAAGTATTTCGATCTATAGACACTTCAATTTTCTACATTGTATGGATATTTTAAAATATTTTTTAATTCTATAGTACTATGCTATCGATACCAATCCGTTTCTAACGAGTTTGTTAACTCGTCCTGTATGACTAATAGTGTAATTATGTAGAGAATTTTAAGCATATATATGGGACGACTTAAATTTTTTTTTTAGAAACAAATTATAACGTGATTTAGTTTCTAGTTGAGTCGAACACATAACTTGGACAAATAGCATTAATACTGATCGCACTCGTTCCATTAAATCGTGTGTATTAATTGAGAAGTTGATACCTTACTGTTGGTTATATCATCATCACCTGCATTCAGATTCCCTTAATTTATCATTTAATAAAAAGGCAAAGTAACGGTTGAAACCTTGGAAGTACACAAAAATATCAACAATAACTCAGGTAAAAAGCTCAGCTCTCTTTCTTTCTTCATCGGGCTAGGTGGTTTTATGCATTAATTTTATTCTATTTCCCCAAGGGCATGTCTGGACATTCCAGAATCTCAACTTCATAGAATTTTTTTATTATTAATATTTGTCTTTTGCTTCTACCAAACGAAGCACTAACTTTTTGTTTCCTTACGTTGGTCGGCAATGATTTTGGCCCTCATTGTAAACTCTATAGTCATATTATGTCATGGCTGTTGCATTTTTCATCTCCATGCGCCATGCAACATCAATATTCGATCCAGACCTTAATTTGGATTCTCTTGCGTTAACATTCACTATACTTTTGCTCTTTTCTCAACTAACGTTAGGTCGATTCTACAGCTTGCATTTGAATCGACGTGTGCATTTGAATCGACGTGTCTTCGGATTTTATGGTACACTTCTTGCGAACTGATCCTTGTCATAATGGTAGTTTGATCCATGTGTCGAGTTACTGTGATGTCTTTCCACCCTATATAATCAGCTAGACTCATTCCATTCTTCTTCACAATTCTCTACTTGATCTCTAGTATGATACTACAAAAGATGGCTTTTGAAAAATACATCTTGGTTTCTTGGTTTGCTTTCATGGCAGTGTTGGTTCCAACGACTAACGCAAAATGTGCCTTTGAAGCCATGTTCATTTTTGGTGACTCGAATTCTGATACTGGAGGCTTTTTTGCCGCTTTCCCATCTCAGCCATCACCATATGGTATGACGTATTTCAACCGACCAACAGGACGCCCCACCGATGGAAGGCTCTACGTTGATTTCTTAGGTAAAACTTTCATCTCTTTTATCTTCATGATGTTAAATACTGTTTGTGAATATTTTCTTTGGTGACATAATTTGTTTACTGCTTGCTTAAAATGCAGCTCAAGGTCTGGGATTGCCTTTCATAAGTCCTTATCTGCAATCAATTGGGTCTGATTACAGGCATGGTGCCAACTTTGCCACCTCTGCTTCAACAGCACTCCAGCCAACCACTTCTTTATTTGTGAATGGAGTTAGTCCTTTCTATTTGGCTGTTCAAGTTAACCAGATGAAGCAGTTCAAGGCAAGAGTTGAAGAGTTTAAGTCCCAAGGCAAGAAATATATACATGCATGCTCTAAAAGAAAGTCAACTAAGGAATTGTACTAATAATGGTTGAATTACTCTTTGTTCACAGGACAAACCAATCTTCCGCAACCAGACGTATTTGGGAAATCCATGTACGTAATCTATATCGGACAGAACGATTTCACCGGTTATGTAGCTTCTGCAGGTCCAGGTGGAGGGAAAGAGATTGGGTCTCAAGTCATCTCTCAAATCACTAGTGCCATCAAGGTGATAACAACATTATCCATCTTGTCATGTTGATTAAGATACATACAATAACGGAAAGGTCTAAAAAAATACTTATAAATCAATCATTCATGCAGGAGCTCTACGGGTTGGGAGGGCGCACATTTATGGTGCTCAATCTTGCGCCAATTGGCTGCTACCCTGCTTTCATAACCCAATACCCTCATGGAAGTTCCGACCTTGACCAATCCGGGTGCATGATGTCATATAACAATGCTGTGAACGAGTACAACTCTTTGCTGAAAGGAGCACTTGGACAAATAAGGGGAGAGCTGCAAAATGCTAATGTGATATATGTTGACACACATTCCGTTTTGCTAGAGCTTTTCCACAACCCAACTGCGCATGGTATGATTCCCGAATCCAAGACTTCAAAGATTATTGAGACTTTTCCAGTTTGGCTACTATATATAAATACTTTTGCTCACCCCTAAATTTATAAAGTATATTAGGCCGACTAGCATTAAACGTCCCTTCTTTTTTTGCAGGTTTGCAGCATGGAACCACGGCTTGCTGCGGTTATGGAGGTGGTTCATACAACTTCAACCCACAAGTGTTTTGTGGAAATACTAAGGTAATCAGTGGGCAGACGGCCACTGCCTCTGCGTGCGGTGACCCTCAGAATTACGTGAGTTGGGATGGAATCCATGCGACAGAGGCTGCTAACAGAATTATGGCTAATGCGATACTCAGTGGCTCGAACTTTGATCCTCCGTTTTCTCTGAGTCAGTATTGTGATATTCAGCCTATTGGTTGATGTTGTTACTAAGCATCACTAAAAGATCATATTGGAGAATACTACTTACGTATTCTGGAATGTGAAATGGAAATATGAGAATCCTGTATTGTAGGATTCTTACATCTTGCTATTATGTTGATCGGTTATAAAATCATTTTATTTGCAAAATATATGGCTGGAAAAATGATGAATACCATTGCTAAAACATGATTTCACTTGCAATATTGATTTTCTATTAACTAAAGGGGAGTTTTTCTGCTCCGATAAACATTTACCCGCTTGATAAAATTCAAGGACCGAGTCCCAAGTATATCCAATTCTCAGCTGTCCCTTTACCATATTATTTACTTTAATCTGTCTTTTTACCAGATTAATGCAAAAAAAAAAAAAAAAAAAAAAAAAAAAAAAGGCCATAACTGAAAAGCCTTTAAAAACTTGCAAGAAAAAAAAAAAATCATTCATAGATGCAAGCAACAAATCCATACATTCCTTACAAGATATGGAAAACAAGAGTACTTTAAAAGTACTAAACTTTCCATAATATGATATTTGTCGATCAGACGGATGTAACCTCCCAATCGAGCTCATCAAAACAAATTCTGGAAAGTTTAATGATGATTAGTGGGGTATTATAATCCCTCTAATTTTTGCATAATGAACTGTGCACCATAATATATACGAACCTGATCAAGAGTACTTCACAATCTTCTAATGTTATGGAATTGGTGTTCAGATGAAGTCATCGATTCAAGATAATACAAGTTTCTTGTCAATAAGTTCCTCGAATAAAGATACAGCTCCAAGATATGATTCGATGGCAGCATGCACTCCTTCGGCATAATTAGTTCCCCTCCTAGCTTTTATCTTTGTCCGAAACACACAACTTTTCTTGTGACAGATTGTAACACATTTGATCTCATTTTGGATACTCAACTTCTTTCTTCTTCTTGTGATTGAACTCACGGAGAGTAGTATGGCTCATTAGATTTCTTGTCATTGTCAAGATCTTTCTTTCTCTTCTTGGAGGTGGCGCATTTGTAATTTATCGTTGCATATCAATTCTATGGGCAACTTTGCTTGCCCCAATCTCCGAAAAATAAAAATCAGTCTTACAACTTAACAATTTTTGACACAAGAGAATTACAAGAAGAGACACCTTTACTTCTCTGTAAAAGTAACTAAAACTTGCAGAAATTTGATGTCCAATAGACACTGGTTTTATGCTAGAGATATAGAAACTTAAGATTATGAATGATTTCCGAAATTTCAAGGTTTTAACTAAAAAAGTTAATTGTTTGTATCCTATTTCTTTATAGTTGTTGAAGGAATTTGAAAGAGACATTGAAATCCCAGTAATTGACTAATTAGAATCCGACGAAATTAATTGAAGTCTTTATAGAAGGGCCAATCTGGGATGCATTTAAAAGTTACACAGGACCAAAATCCAAAAGTCGATCATTCCATGACCAAGACCAATTTTTGACAAATTTTCGCATAGTTAGTTTTCCTTGAGCTTCTCAAAGGTTCTGTAATCTCATTGATTGTCGTGGTGGTCTGCGTTGGGGGGAAGAGCATAATACCTTGTAGTAAGATTTTAGCATCAGTTGTGGTGCTTCATCAATAAGTTGTCTTGCAGCTTGGACCATTTCGTTTTATAAATAGCTTCTGCGACATTGAAGCCTTTAAACTCCATAGCACGTGCAGTGACATCAGTGGCAATGAAGAGAGCGCTTCAGTGGGGGGTGTGGCTTTGCGTAGATAAAATCACATGTGATTTATTTATTTCTGTGAGGCAGAAGGGAAAATTTGTTTTAGAACAATCATGTAAATGAGAACCTTGTTGTCAATTGTGATCATGTGTCTGATATGATGGTATTCTGTAATTCATTCAAGAGCAGTTGAGATTAGTTAGGAAAAGCAATTCTGTAATTAGAGAAAGTTATTGTATATATATAATGCTTCAGTTTCGTCGTAGCACTTACTTATATGTGTGTGTATGACATACAGGAACACAGGGGCAGGCAGAAAAATGGAAAGAAAACGAAAAACGAAGGGCCAATATATCCACCACAATCTCCAAACACACACACAAACTATGATTAAAAGAGACTACTAGGCTGAAGCGATGAGTGAATAAGAGACGGAAACAAATAGCTGAATGAATAATAATATCCATCCAGTAAGAAGATTTTGAAACGAGGGATTGATCTGAGTTAGGGACATCAATGTCTGCCATGCCATGGTTATAGAGTGAGTTGTTGTTTGCCTCCCTCGATGAAGTTGAGTTGAGATTGGACTCGGTTAACAAACATCATATATAAGAGCAAGTTGCCTACAACACACACAACCAAATAAGAAGCCGAAAGCAAGTATAAGCAAGCAACTTCAGTTTTGAAATTGAAGGAACAACTACAACGAGACATTATTAGGTCATTCAATACTCTACTAGTATTGTGAGTTTCGTCGAGTCAAAAGGGGGAGGAACAGGGGAAATAGGTATAGCAGACAGGGGAGGCTTAACTAATGTAACACTTAATGGGAAAAAAAGAAAAGAAAAACACTTAATGGGAAACAAAGCATCATTCAGAGTTAGTAGCAACTTTGGCTAAACATATGCCTGCCTGCCTTAAAACTAAACTGTCATATTTGTGAGAAAGAAGCTGAACTCAAAATAGCTAGCAAGAGTTTAATTAATACCACCACAAACTGACATGAATAAAAAAGCAAAGAGCACTAAAACAAACACGTTGATTTACTTACAAATATACCTTACTAATTCAACAAAATTCATGATACAGTAGGCAAAATTTAGAGTGTGCTGATCGGACTTTTACCATATTCAAACAACAAAAAGAAGCTGCGAACGTTGATTGATGCTGGAGAATCTGAACAACAACAAAATAAATCCGATTTAGTTAGGGCACAGAGGGAAAAAGAAAATTATTCCAAAAAAAATTTGGACCATTTCTCGATTTGTGCGTGTCATCCTTGCGCAGGGGCCATGCTAATCTTCTCTGTATCGTTCCAATTTTATCGGATGTCCCCGAAGGGACAAACTTATGCAGCAACTCTGCCATTCATATACTATAAATTAAGCTTCTTATTTCGCGATGTGGGAGCGAGGTCAAGAGCACAACTGCTACGTTATGTTATGTTGGGCTCTGTTTAACAATTACGTAATTGGGCCTACCGGTATTGCGTTGGCCCATACTTGCATATCTTTTTCTTCTCCAGATTATATAATATATAATATATATACACGCAACTTTAAATCTCGTTACTTAATAAATGAATTGACATATATAGATAGGCCTTGTCTTTTCTTCTTCTTTTTCTTTGATGCAAATATGCCTCCTTTTAAACCATCTGGATAACAACATTTTTTTTCTTCTTTAATTATCCCCTCTTTTAGGAAATTTTAAGATACTTCACTGTCAAAATTTGAACATAT
Organism: Linaria vulgaris; assembly: GCA_948329865.1. Taxonomy (NCBI): domain Eukaryota; kingdom Viridiplantae; phylum Streptophyta; class Magnoliopsida; order Lamiales; family Plantaginaceae; genus Linaria; species Linaria vulgaris. The sequence continues at coordinate 78,655,500 of OX415250.1, read as the reverse complement.
GAGTTTCTAACTGGATATTGGGCTATGGTTTATTAGGTTTCTTTTCTTTTTCTTTTTCTATTTCTTTTTTGTAAAGCTTTCTTAACACTAAATCGTCTTTCATTCAATTAATTTATAACTATTAGAATTTTCAACGTATCAACTCTTTAAAATTCATATTTGCCAACGGATAAAATAAAATCATCATGCGCGTCCCATTCTCAATGCAACTCAAATTCTTCACACAACAAAGGAAAAAAAAAAAAAAAAGAAGACTTATGTACAATTCAAACTAAATAAATAAGAGTGTGTTCGAGTCTTCACATCATTTCTCCATTTTCTTTTCTTTTTTTTTTTTGGTTGGAGTGGGGGGAAGGGGGCACAAAAACGCACTTACCACAATAATAAAATATCATAACATAATAGAATTAACATCATCCTGATGCAATACTAGTAAGAACAAGTGGTTGAGGCATTTGGAACATATAGTAAGAACTCCCCACTAACCATATAATCCATATGTGTAGGGAGAAAAAAATCCACTCTCTTAAACGCGTTATAAAGGAATAAATCCAAATGAAATAAAGAGAATTCAACATAAAACTAATTAACTACTACTTAGTCGAATTGGATGGAGACTATCAACAAGAATATAAGAAACAAGTCGTCCGTGACACTACACACGTAAATAGTGACCAATATGTTCTTAGTATGCAGCTTTATAACACAAATGCACGCATCATGGCGTACGATTTTTTGAGGTTCTATGTTGAAATCACAAGTCATAATCAATCTTCCTTCTTTCATAAAATAAGGATATCGACAATACCAATCATCATTGGTATGTATTAACTGACTCCTTCCAGAAAAATGAAAATTGATAACTACACATAACATGTATAATACAATTTTATTTACTAGACACACCATATAATTAAACCAGTCTTATACGTTTAATTAATTATTTGGTGTAATGTTGACACCAGATAAAGCGTAAAACATTAATTAATTTAAAGACGAAAAAGTAAATACTCCAATTATTAAGTGAAAACCCCAAATTACTTTAGGGTGAAATACCACGGGACAAACTTTATTATGAGTGTAAAATAAGAATAACAACTCTCATACTTTACCGTAATAAAGTCGCACAAACTCTCTATTTTTACTTCACACTAATAACGCTATTAGCCACTCTTTGTGTACTTAATCACCCAATAAATATATAAGAGAACACTTTGTCTTGTGGGATGATTTGAAATGAACCAACAAGCTTGGTATTTATAGGAACTTTTAGGCAAAAACTGTTGTAAAGTGGACCCTTCTGTTAGAGCGAAAAACACGGCAATAAATGAAAGACGAAAAATAAACGACTCACATATTTTATGTGGAAAACCCCAAATTACTTTAGGGTGAAAAACCATGGGCAAGGTAGAAGAACTTTACTATGAGTGTAAAATAGGAATTACAACTCTGAGACTTTTACCGTAGTAAAGTCGCACAAACTCTCTATTTTTACCTCACACTAACAATTCACTAAACCACTCTTTATATAATTAACACTTAATAACTATATAAGAGAAAGATTGATATTTGTTTTTTTGGGATGAAAGAAATGTTATGTGAAGCCTGCTTTATATAGCCCGAGTGTGGAGACAGAAAAATGATTAAACCGTGTAGGAATATTATTTTTCTCCAATTGGCTTGCACCGCTCCATCCATATTCAGTGCACCTCATTTGCATGTTAATGCCCCATGTGAACACATGAATATTAAATATTGTGACATATAATAATCACCGCCAGCAATCTCCCACTTGAAGATTTGATTATGGATTAATCGAATCTTCACACAGCTCTTTCTATCTTGCCCTTTCACGTTGCTTACGTCTCCAACAGACCACACGAGGACCGACACTGAACAAACTTGTCAGCATTAACACTCTTCGTCAGAAAATCAGCTATGTTATCTTTCGTGTGAATCTTCTGCACATCCACAGTACCCTCCTCGACTTTTTCACGAACAAAGTAATATTGTACCCGAATATGCTTTGTTTTGGAATGAAACGTTGGATTCCTTGCTAAATGCAATGCACTCTGACTGTCACAAAATAGAGAGATACTCTCTAGTTTGTGCTCGAGTTCCTCCAGAACCATTTTCAGCCAAATCGCCTCTTTACTGGCCTGCGTAGCTGCCACATATTCAGCCTCCGTTGTTGATGTCGCAACAACTGACTGTAACTTTGAAACCCAACTCACTGCACCTCCAGCAAGAGTAAACACATATCCTGTCGTGGACTTGCTTTTGTCAAGATCACCTACATAGTCAGAATCAACATAGCCCCTGACTGTAAAACCCGATCCTCCATAACATAATGCAACATCTGAGGTTCCCTGAATGTATCTCAGAACTCTCTTTACTGTACTCCAATGCTCTCTTCCTGGATCCGCCATGTATCGACTAACCACTCCCACTGCATGTGCAATGTCTGGTCTAGTACAAATCATAACAAACATTAAGCTTCCCACTGCTGATGCATACGGTACTCGAGACATCTCCCTCCTCTCTTCTTCACTGCTAGGACACATACTTGAGGATAACTTGAAATTAACAGGAAGAGGGGTAGAGATTGGCTTACAATTTTGCATACTGAACCGCCACAAAATCTTCAACAGATAGTTCTTCTGAGAAAGCCAAATCTTCTTGCAATTTCTGTCTCGGTGGATTTGCATCCCTAGAATCTTGTTTTCTGGTCCTAAGTCCTTCATTTCAAATTCCCTAGCCAGTTCAGCCTTCAATTCTTCAATACGAGCTTTGTTGGGGCCTGAAACCAACATGTCATCAACATACAACAGTAAAATAACAAAGTCATCACCAGATCTCTTGAAATATGCACGGGGATCTGCATTCAGCCTGTTGTATCCAAGGCTTATTATGAATGAATCAAATCTTTTGTACCAACACCTCGGTGCCTGTTTGAGACTGTACAAAGATTTGGTCAACCTGCAAACCAAGTTCTTCTTTTCTTCTTCAATAAATCCTTCTGGTTGGAGCATGTAAATCTCTTCTTCAACATCACCATGAAGAAAAGCCGTCTTTACATCTAACTGTTCAAGATGTAAATCAAATATAGCACACATCGCCAGAACCACCCGAACAGTTGTCATTCGGACCACCGGAGAAAATATTTCCTTGAAATCAATCCCTTCCTACTGAGCATATCCTTTCACCACCAATCGTGCACAATACCTCTCCGCTTGGTCATCATTGTTACATTTGATTTTGTACACCCATTTGTTGCCAATGGGTTTCCTCCCTTGTGGTAGAGACACAAGTTCCCACGTCTTATTCTTATGGAGTGCTTCGATTTCCTCCTGCATTGCTGCCATCCACTGATCTGCATCTGAACTACTCATTACTTCATGGAGAGTTGATGGCTCCCCGTCCTCAGTTAAAAGACAGTACGTAACATTGTTCTCCATTGAAAAGTCCGAGTGCCAGCCTGGTGGTCTCTTAACACGTGTCGATCGACGTATCCCCGAGACTCCAGACCTCGTTGTCTCCTCAGGTTCATGCTCTGGTTCAGCAGGACCCTCCTGCTCGGCATCCTTCTCGACTACTACTGTCGTAGTTTCTGGATCTTCTCCTATACTGCTATCATTTCTTTTCTTATATTTCGTGAAGATAACATCCCTGCTTACAACTAGGGTTGTGCAAAAAGAATCGGATCGATCGAATCGGGTGAAAATCGATCGAATGATCCGATCCGAGGATCGGATCGAATATTTGATCCGACTTTTGATTTTTGCCTTAGGATCGAACCCCCATTTGATTCGATCCTCGATTTTAGAGGCTGAGAATCGGATCGGATCGAATATTCATCTTATTTTTTAAAAATAAATAATTATATAATAGTATATATAATATTATATTTTTATCTATAAAGCTAAGCCTATTAATGCTACTAAGATATTTTATATATAATGCTAATATTATATTTTTATATATACATCTACCTAACATCTTTTTCTTGGTCCGTTTGAAGTCCACGTTTCTGTCTTTGGGAAACATATACAATTGTAAATTTGTAACACCTTTCTCTCACCATATGAAAGTGAATTTTGTAATTCAGTAACTCTGTTTGGATGTTGTGGTTGGTCTCATTGATATTAAATTAAATAAGAAATAAAAAGAAAAAAGGATCGAAATCGAATCGAATCGGATCGAAATCGAATGATTTTGGATCGAATCGGATCGTTTTAAATTGATTCGATTTCGATCCTCATTTCTCCAGGATCGAAATCGACTTCCAGCCTCGATTCGATCCGATCCCGGATATGAACCGAGGCTCTGATACCACATGTTGTAAAGTGGACCCTTCTGTTAGAGCGAAAAACACGGCAATAAATGAAAGACGAAAAATAAACGACTCACAGATTTTACGTGAGAAACCCCAAATTACTTTAGGGTGAAAAACCACGGGCAAGGTATAAGAACTTTACTATGAGTGTAAAATAGGATTTACAACTCTCAAACTTTTACCGTAGTAAAGTCGCACAAACTCTCTATTTTTACCTCACACTAACAATTCACTAAACCACTCTTTATATAATTAACACTTAATAACTATATAAGAGAAAGATTGATATTTGTTTTTTTGGGATGAAAGAAATGTTATGGGAAGCCTGCTATATATAGCCCGAGTATGGAGACAGAAAAATGATGAAACCGCGTAGGAATATTATTTTTCTCTAATTGGCTTGCACCGCTCCATCCATATTCAGTGCACCTCATTTGCATGTTAATGCCCCATGTGAACACATGAATATTAAATATTTTGTGACATATAATAATCACCGCCAACACAAACTATATCCTATTAATTTGAATTTGATCTTTAAATTCTTCTTCTTAGTGTAGCACATGCAACCTTTTAATGATGAACATGTAATTTACTTGTCAAGGCATTTCAAATGGAAATATACTTTGCCAACTTATAAATACAACTGCCAACAATCTCCCACTTGAAGATTTGATTAAAACTAACAAGATTTTGGCACCAATAATTTTATCTCGCCATTTCAGGATTCTTACATTTCTATCAGACTACATGAGGATCAACACTAAAAAAACTTATCCAAATTAACACTCTTTATCACTAAATCAACTATGTTATCTTTAGTGTGAATTTTCTGCACATCCATCTTACCCTCTTCAATTTTTTGACGAACAAAATAATATTGAACTCGAATATGCTTTGTCTTATAGTGAAAAGTTGGATTCCTTGGTGGATGCAACGCTATATATTTGTCACATAATATAGAAATCCTCTCTAATTTGTGCCCGAGATCCTCCAAAAGTATTTTCAACCAAATTGCCTATTTACTGCCATACATAGCTGCCACGTAGTCAACCTCTGTTGTTGACGTTGCAACAACTGACTGCAACTCTGAAATCCAACTTATTGCCCCTCCAACAAGAGTAAACATATATCATGTTGTCTATTTTCTTTTGTCAAGATCACCAGCATAATCGGAATCAATACAAACTCCTGATTGTAAAACTTGATCCTCCGTAACATAATGCAACATATGAGATTCCCTAAATATATCTTAAAACCCTCTTCATTGTACTTTAATGCTCACTACCAAGATCCACCATGTAATTTACTAACCACTACCAATGCATGTGCAATATCTAATCTAGTATAGATCATAACAAACATAAAACTTTGCACTGATGCATATGTTAATTGAGACATCTCCCTCATCTCTTCTTCATTGCTAGAACACATAATTTGAAATTAATAGGGAGTGAGGTACATATTGGCTTACAATTGCGCATGTTGAACCACCGCAAAAGGTTCAATGGATAGTTCCTATGAGAAAGTCGAATCTTCTTGTTATTTCTGTCTTGGTTGATTTGCATCCCTAAAATCTTCATATTCTTTCTTGTCTCAAATTTGATGGTGTTTTGCTTTCTCTACTTATCACTTTGTTACAAAATTGTTAGAGACAACATCTTGAAACTTCACATAACATGTTTAATATAATCTTATTTACTAAATACATCGTTAAATTAAACCAGTCTTATAATCTTAATCAATTATCGTTTGTAATGTTGACTCCAGATAAACCAAAATGCAAAATTAATTTAAAGACGAAAAAATAAGTAACTAACAGCTTTTTACGAGAGAAAAGTTCAAATTATTTTAGGGTAAAAAACCAAGGGCAAGGTAGAAGAACTTCACTATAAGTGTGAAATATGAATTACAATTTAGACTTTTACAGTTTTACTTTAGCAAACCTACATAAATTCTCTCTTTTTATCTTGAACTAACAACACTATTAACCACTCCTTATATAGTTAATCATTCTCTAAATATATAAGAGGACACTTCGTGTTGTGGGATGATTTGAAATAAGAAACAAGCTTAGTATTTATAGCCAAACTTTGAGACACAAACCGTGTCCTATTAATTTGAATATGATCTCCAAATCCTTCCAGTTGGTGTAGCACATGCAACCAAATGGTGATGAACATGGAATTGATTTGTCACTCCATCTTCGCATAAGAATATAATTTGTCAAGTTTTAGATCAAATGTTGCACGAACACAAACACGAACACGAACACAACGATACAGACACGGGGATGTAGTTTTTTTAAAAAAAAATCGACACGGTCAGGACATAGATGTATTTTTATATTAAAATACATTAAATATCATTAGAACCCATAAAATTAATACTTTTAAACATAATTAAAAACTTATAATATCAAAAGTAATTATCACTTACTACTCACTGGTTATTAACCAAAATAATCTATTAATAATATAAATAAAGGCACCACATGGAAGTTTGTGACACCAAGACCAAACTCCCCACTACCCCAAATATCTCAACTTCTCGGTAGGAGAAAAAAAGAAGAAAAAAGCTTAAAATTCAAAGAATACTCAAATTTCACGTTGAAGTTAATAATTATCAAGCAATTAAAAAAACAAAAAGATAAGTTATTCTTATCCGTTGTAGTTCAAATATTTTCAGTTTCCAAATTCAAATGAAAACAAATAACCCACTCGGCCACTCCCCATTTAATCGGATGTTATCTCATACAAATACAAATCAGGAAGTGTTTCTAATCAGTTTCATTTATGATGCGTCTTTTTCACTTTATGATCGGAATTCTGATTCTCTGGGGAATATCTTTCACTAATTTTATAAGATTTAATGAAGATTAGGGCTACAGGTTTACCAATTACATCTTAATTCTTTTGATTTTTTTTCGTTATTTTACTATTTGTTATTTGTTGTTATTAATTATTTTTTCTCTTATCTTTTCAGGTTAAATATAAAGATAAATATTAGAAATTTACAATCAAATCCTAATCATTAATTGAGTTCCTTTTTTTATTTTTTATACTGAATATATTCTGATAATTTCCTTTTCTTTATTTTCAGCAAAAAATTGAGGTACAATTAACAAGTCCAATTGCTCAAAATGTTGGACAAGCGAAATATTTGATCTGTATATTGGTATCTTTGTCAAAAATGTATCTGCTTTTTCAGTATACGTATCTATTAGTGATCTCCAAGCACTTTAACATTCACATAAAAGTTAATTTTCTTTAATTTGACTATTGTAATTACGTTTTCAATTCAATAAAAGTTTGTGTATCGTGTAATGTTATCAATGTGCCAAATTTTCTCTCTCACGTTCATATACATGTTCAGTTTTTTGCATCTTTTAGACTAAGCTTATTATTCACGTAAAAAATGGGTATTCAAATATTGATTTCATCATGAATGGTTCATTCCATATTTATTTATTACTGGAAAATTAAAGTGTTGATTTTTTATGCAGGGCATTCGAGATTCAGTCCAGATAATTGTTGTCCGTTGATATGCCATAGTCCATGTCGACACACGTTGCAAAAAATGCTTAAAGAATAAAAATATTTTGTAGACAACAATTTTAAGTGAAGAGATGTAGATTATTTAAAAACTATTCACGTAAGGACATTGCATTTATCTTCGCTATTTATTGTGTTTGTGCATTCCATTTAGATATTTTAATAGTAATAGTTAATAAGCATATTCCAATCGTTTGCTTTCTGATCATATTATCTTGGATGATAGATATACTTTTTTCATATCACACATTTCAACAATTTGAAATTGTCATACTAAAATGAGCTATATATTCCAAAGAAGATAACATGGTATTATTATTTTTTTTTCCTATAAATTGCATGTCACCGAGTAATCTTCATATCTTAGAACTATTGTAGACAAATGCACTTTTATTTACAGAAATACATTAAACGACCATGCATTAGATAAAAGAAGAAGAGACCGCGTGCCCCTTTGTGGCTAGTATTTAAATAAGACGATAATCTAAATTCAAGTATAAATTCAAACATAAATACAAACCAATGAATAACAATCAAGAGTTATAAAATACTAAAAAAAATATAGATACTACTGAATCTACAATCATGCATCATTAAGAAAAAAAGAAGAAGATACGTTTAGAACTTTTACTTAGTTGTTTTAATTTAGGAATTTGTTTTTCTTAACTCTTTATCTTTTAATTGTTACTTTATATAATCTTTTTTATTTTTAATAAGCTTTATAACACAAACTATTAAAATATACAATTTTCTCTCAAACATGTTGGTGCGGGGTGTTTTCACTTAATGTCGAGCAACTTCATCACCAGACTCTCTCGCACCTTATAGGAAATACAAAAATAGTTTTTAGTTTGATAAAAATCTGCATTAGGAGGAACAAAGTTAGATGTAAACAGTTAATAAGAAAGTAAAGCTAATCTAGGGGAGGATACGGGTTTTGCACGCTTGCGACTGGACTCAAGGCACGGTCAAGTTGCATACATATCTCCTTGAGAAGAGAGAATCAAGTCAGGCGTAGTTCATTATTCAATTGTGCTTGTTGTAGGGTCTTATAAGATATCACACTAGCTTAGCAGTTGTATGCATTATTCTAGCTCATAGGTTCAGTTGGACGACCCCGTAGGGTGTACATCTCGTAGACGAGGCTCTGTGATTGTTGTATTAACCATGGGGGAAATAGTCTCACTTAGAGATCATTTTTGTAGCACAAGAGTGCTTTTAGTTATCGAGCCCTTTAAGGCTCGGGATTCGAATGTCGAGGGATTTACACTACGGGGTAGTCAAATCATGAGTCAAAGTTCATATTGTTGACTTTGGTTGTCATATTCATCTTGTACTTACTCCAACTGTTGACATAGTCATGTCTATGAAAAAGTTGATGTACTTTGTTTAACGAGTATTTTTTACGTGCTTTTGTTTGACGTGTCTTTGTTTGACATGCCTTGTTTAACTTGCTTGTTTGATATGCCGACAAACTTCAGTTTCTGCGGGAGCGGAACGTGTCAAGTTTAATTAGTTGGCGTGACTTGTTTGACGTGTTTTTTCAGAGAGAAAAAGCAGTCACCTGGAGCTCCCAAAAGTCCAACACTTCAAACAAATGAATGAGGGGGTATTTATAGAACATAGGGAAGGCCTTGGGGCAAGGAACAAGGGAGCAAGTCGGGTTGAATGTGAATTACCTTTTCATCCCCTTAGTTCAGTGTTTTTGTAAGAATAATTTTACGTTTTTGAGGTATCGTAATTATGGCACACCACATGTCTAAAACATGTTGAATCACACTTCTTAAGCTTCCGACACGCCACTCTCAAGTGTCGAACACGAGTGCCAAAATTATTTTTTATTTATTTTAATAGAGACACGCCACGTGGCATGTCAGACAAGTGTTGGGGAGTGTCGAACGAGTGTCGCATACGGACATGGCTGATGTCTTAAAATGTCGATGTCAACCCTGTCAATATTATAATTCATTAAGTTGTAGAATTGCTTACGTTTAAGAGCATAAGTCATGTTTGAGTTAATAAATTATGCCACTAGTATTATATAAATTGATACTCATTAGAACTCTCTCTAATAACACTTTCATCAATACACATATGTAACTTTTCAATAGTCTGCAAGACATGCCTATATCTAAATTCTCTTATGCTTGAATCACATTTACAATGATTTTCTAAGATGTCTCCAAGCATGTTTTGTAGTAGAGAATTCTTGAATTAACTGAAACATATATGGATCAACCCAGCAAAATATGGTGTTAAGTATTTTTTCATGGAAGATAGCAAAACTTATCTCAGCAATTGTCCCTTCTTATTTTGGCTTTACAACCACATCATTGTTTTCATCACGAGCCCGTACAAGGACATAATATCACATCGATCACTCATCTCCATGGTACTCACGCCAATTCACATGAAGTGAGATTTGATTCTAATCTTCTAGAAGAATGCATAGTTTGATCCGTCCAGAACGGAGAACCTGTTGCTGTTTTATTCGCATTATCCATATTTTAGTACCAAATCCAAACACCTAGTGAAATTGGTGTCTCTGATACTGATTAAAATTGCTCAGATCGGGATTTATTACTAAACACGAGTGGTGTGGTAAAGCTCATCCAATGTTATCCCAATACCTACTTTACCGGAAAGATAAAACTACGCAGAATAAAACCAAACACAAGTAGATGTTATATTTTAAGCAGATTATATAAATATAATATGTCGAGCCTTAGGCTAAATAACCACTATAAAATATGATTTTACAAAAGTGCTTAACAATTCTAAGCTCACCATCAATAATATTTAAGACAAAAGAAAACTGAAAAACATCGGATCTAACTTCTTACAAGTTAAGCTTAATTCTATACCAACTTAAACTTAATTTGCTTAATAGAAACCCAGAAAAGCAAGACAAGACTCTCGACAACTTAAGATCTAATCTCTAGGAGTCTTTTGCTCTTGTATATTGTCTTCTCTTGATTTACTTCATGTCTTTATATAGATGTGTCTTCCTTGAACTCCAAGATATAAAGCACACGGTTTCAGATTGCCTTCGATTTACTTGTAAGCCTTTGTTTCCAATTTTGAGCTTATGTCTTCATTAAAGAAAGTTTTATTATTTCACTTTGGAGTTAATAAAGGAAAGATCCTTCTTCAATGTCGACATATTCTAAGTAAATAATCTTTGCATGAATCTTCTATTCTTGTAGCATTCCTCTAACCTTGTTCTTTCCTTGTTTATTCAACGCACGCGTCATCCTAAATACGGAAAGTAGTTTGGCGGAACTTTCACTTTGAACTCGATCCTAGCATGATCTCGTCAACTTGAAGCATACACAGCTAAAACAGTGGAACTAAGTTAAATTTTTAGTTCAAAGGTCTGATTATATTCATTTTTCCCCAACTAGAAACGTGGGCACGCAGTTCCCGCGCAACTAATCACTTCTTTAATTTTTAAGTAAATCTGGTAAAGATTTTAATTTAGATATAGATAGAAATTCCACATATCCTAACCTTCCTTTTTATGTAAGAGATTATTTAATAATTGTTTCTTTTAATAAAAAGATTTAAATAATAATTAAAATAAAGTAAATTACAGTTATATCCCGACTAATAATAAATTTTCATAGTGTGTAAATGGGTAAAAAAGGGGATCAAAAATTTGGTCTCAACATGGCTTCCTTTATATAATAGTATAGATACTACTCTCACTTTATTAATCCATGAAAAACACCAAAACACCTATCGAAAAGGAATATATCGTATGATACTAAATCCTACTATCAACTGATTTTCATACAAAAAAAAAATGTAACGGGAAACGTTCTATAAACATAGTAGTGATACATGCTCTGAAACTCATCAAAAAAAAATAATGCTCTGAAACTTCATAAAGAAAAACTTGTATACATAACATAGTAGTGATACATTTTATGAATTTCTTGTTACACTTATTTTCCCTAAAATCTCCCCAAAAAATAGCTTGCTAGGGCCAAAACGTGTAGTTAATGTGGACTTTTTAGATATATTATTATTATTATTATTATTATTATTATATGCTCAAGTAGCTAGGAAGGGAATCTTTTAATCCCAGTATATATCTGTCATGTAGGGAACAGAAGCTTATTTTGTCTCCTTTGGTGAAGGTTATGTATAGAAAAACAAAATGGAAAATGAGTGGTTGTGGTTTTATGGTAAGATGCGTGGTTGTGGTTTTATGGTACTTTGTAAATGTGAAATCATATAAACAAAATTTTGAGAATGTTATAGAATAACTAAAATTGTTGGGGTTTATAACAATATATTAAAAGATTTAGGAAAAAAAATGCAAATATTAAGTAATAGCACTTGTGAATTGATATCATTTTATATAGAAGAATGCTCTTTATATAGAGGATTTTCCAACATAATACACTATTTTAATAGCGTTTATAATAATTATTATTTAATAATTGGAGTATTTACTTTTTCGTCTTTAAATTAATTAATGTTTTACGCTTTATCTGGTGTCAACATTACACCAAATAATTAATTAAACGTATAAGACTGGTTTAATTATATGGTGTGTCTAGTAAATAAAATTGTATTATACATGTTATGTGTAGTTATCAATTTTCATTTTTCTGGAAGGAGTCAGTTAATACATACCAATGATGATTGGTATTGTCGATATCCTTATTTTATGAAAGAAGGAAGATTGATTATGACTTGTGATTTCAACATAGAACCTCAAAAAATCGTACGCCATGATGCGTGCATTTGTGTTATAAAGCTGCATACTAAGAACATATTGGTCACTATTTACGTGTGTAGTGTCACGGACGACTTGTTTCTTATATTCTTGTTGATAGTCTCCATCCAATTCGACTAAGTAGTAGTTAATTAGTTTTATGTTGAATTCTCTTTATTTCATTTGGATTTATTCCTTTATAACGCGTTTAAGAGAGTGGATTTTTTTCTCCCTACACATATGGATTATATGGTTAGTGGGGAGTTCTTACTATATGTTCCAAATGCCTCAACCACTTGTTCTTACTAGTATTGCATCAGGATGATGTTAATTCTATTATGTTATGATATTTTATTATTGTGGTAAGTGCGTTTTTGTGCCCCCTTCCCCCCACTCCAACCAAAAAAAAAAAAGAAAAGAAAATGGAGAAATGATGTGAAGACTCGAACACACTCTTATTTATTTAGTTTGAATTGTACATAAGTCTTCTTTTTTTTTTTTTTTTTCCTTTGTTGTGTGAAGAATTTGAGTTGCATTGAGAATGGGACGCGCATGATGATTTTATTTTATCCGTTGGCAAATATGAATTTTAAAGAGTTGATACGTTGAAAATTCTAATAGTTATAAATTAATTGAATGAAAGACGATTTAGTGTTAAGAAAGCTTTACAAAAAAGAAATAGAAAAAGAAAAAGAAAAGAAACCTAATAAACCATAGCCCAATATCCAGTTAGAAACTCATATGTTCAAATTTTGACAGTGAAGTATCTTAAAATTTCCTAAAAGAGGGGATAATTAAAGAAGAAAAAAAATGTTGTTATCCAGATGGTTTAAAAGGAGGCATATTTGCATCAAAGAAAAAGAAGAAGAAAAGACAAGGCCTATCTATATATGTCAATTCATTTATTAAGTAACGAGATTTAAAGTTGCGTGTATATATATTATATATTATATAATCTGGAGAAGAAAAAGATATGCAAGTATGGGCCAACGCAATACCGGTAGGCCCAATTACGTAATTGTTAAACAGAGCCCAACATAACATAACGTAGCAGTTGTGCTCTTGACCTCGCTCCCACATCGCGAAATAAGAAGCTTAATTTATAGTATATGAATGGCAGAGTTGCTGCATAAGTTTGTCCCTTCGGGGACATCCGATAAAATTGGAACGATACAGAGAAGATTAGCATGGCCCCTGCGCAAGGATGACACGCACAAATCGAGAAATGGTCCAAATTTTTTTTGGAATAATTTTCTTTTTCCCTCTGTGCCCTAACTAAATCGGATTTATTTTGTTGTTGTTCAGATTCTCCAGCATCAATCAACGTTCGCAGCTTCTTTTTGTTGTTTGAATATGGTAAAAGTCCGATCAGCACACTCTAAATTTTGCCTACTGTATCATGAATTTTGTTGAATTAGTAAGGTATATTTGTAAGTAAATCAACGTGTTTGTTTTAGTGCTCTTTGCTTTTTTATTCATGTCAGTTTGTGGTGGTATTAATTAAACTCTTGCTAGCTATTTTGAGTTCAGCTTCTTTCTCACAAATATGACAGTTTAGTTTTAAGGCAGGCAGGCATATGTTTAGCCAAAGTTGCTACTAACTCTGAATGATGCTTTGTTTCCCATTAAGTGTTTTTCTTTTCTTTTTTTCCCATTAAGTGTTACATTAGTTAAGCCTCCCCTGTCTGCTATACCTATTTCCCCTGTTCCTCCCCCTTTTGACTCGACGAAACTCACAATACTAGTAGAGTATTGAATGACCTAATAATGTCTCGTTGTAGTTGTTCCTTCAATTTCAAAACTGAAGTTGCTTGCTTATACTTGCTTTCGGCTTCTTATTTGGTTGTGTGTGTTGTAGGCAACTTGCTCTTATATATGATGTTTGTTAACCGAGTCCAATCTCAACTCAACTTCATCGAGGGAGGCAAACAACAACTCACTCTATAACCATGGCATGGCAGACATTGATGTCCCTAACTCAGATCAATCCCTCGTTTCAAAATCTTCTTACTGGATGGATATTATTATTCATTCAGCTATTTGTTTCCGTCTCTTATTCACTCATCGCTTCAGCCTAGTAGTCTCTTTTAATCATAGTTTGTGTGTGTGTTTGGAGATTGTGGTGGATATATTGGCCCTTCGTTTTTCGTTTTCTTTCCATTTTTCTGCCTGCCCCTGTGTTCCTGTATGTCATACACACACATATAAGTAAGTGCTACGACGAAACTGAAGCATTATATATATACAATAACTTTCTCTAATTACAGAATTGCTTTTCCTAACTAATCTCAACTGCTCTTGAATGAATTACAGAATACCATCATATCAGACACATGATCACAATTGACAACAAGGTTCTCATTTACATGATTGTTCTAAAACAAATTTTCCCTTCTGCCTCACAGAAATAAATAAATCACATGTGATTTTATCTACGCAAAGCCACACCCCCCACTGAAGCGCTCTCTTCATTGCCACTGATGTCACTGCACGTGCTATGGAGTTTAAAGGCTTCAATGTCGCAGAAGCTATTTATAAAACGAAATGGTCCAAGCTGCAAGACAACTTATTGATGAAGCACCACAACTGATGCTAAAATCTTACTACAAGGTATTATGCTCTTCCCCCCAACGCAGACCACCACGACAATCAATGAGATTACAGAACCTTTGAGAAGCTCAAGGAAAACTAACTATGCGAAAATTTGTCAAAAATTGGTCTTGGTCATGGAATGATCGACTTTTGGATTTTGGTCCTGTGTAACTTTTAAATGCATCCCAGATTGGCCCTTCTATAAAGACTTCAATTAATTTCGTCGGATTCTAATTAGTCAATTACTGGGATTTCAATGTCTCTTTCAAATTCCTTCAACAACTATAAAGAAATAGGATACAAACAATTAACTTTTTTAGTTAAAACCTTGAAATTTCGGAAATCATTCATAATCTTAAGTTTCTATATCTCTAGCATAAAACCAGTGTCTATTGGACATCAAATTTCTGCAAGTTTTAGTTACTTTTACAGAGAAGTAAAGGTGTCTCTTCTTGTAATTCTCTTGTGTCAAAAATTGTTAAGTTGTAAGACTGATTTTTATTTTTCGGAGATTGGGGCAAGCAAAGTTGCCCATAGAATTGATATGCAACGATAAATTACAAATGCGCCACCTCCAAGAAGAGAAAGAAAGATCTTGACAATGACAAGAAATCTAATGAGCCATACTACTCTCCGTGAGTTCAATCACAAGAAGAAGAAAGAAGTTGAGTATCCAAAATGAGATCAAATGTGTTACAATCTGTCACAAGAAAAGTTGTGTGTTTCGGACAAAGATAAAAGCTAGGAGGGGAACTAATTATGCCGAAGGAGTGCATGCTGCCATCGAATCATATCTTGGAGCTGTATCTTTATTCGAGGAACTTATTGACAAGAAACTTGTATTATCTTGAATCGATGACTTCATCTGAACACCAATTCCATAACATTAGAAGATTGTGAAGTACTCTTGATCAGGTTCGTATATATTATGGTGCACAGTTCATTATGCAAAAATTAGAGGGATTATAATACCCCACTAATCATCATTAAACTTTCCAGAATTTGTTTTGATGAGCTCGATTGGGAGGTTACATCCGTCTGATCGACAAATATCATATTATGGAAAGTTTAGTACTTTTAAAGTACTCTTGTTTTCCATATCTTGTAAGGAATGTATGGATTTGTTGCTTGCATCTATGAATGATTTTTTTTTTTCTTGCAAGTTTTTAAAGGCTTTTCAGTTATGGCCTTTTTTTTTTTTTTTTTTTTTTTTTTTTGCATTAATCTGGTAAAAAGACAGATTAAAGTAAATAATATGGTAAAGGGACAGCTGAGAATTGGATATACTTGGGACTCGGTCCTTGAATTTTATCAAGCGGGTAAATGTTTATCGGAGCAGAAAAACTCCCCTTTAGTTAATAGAAAATCAATATTGCAAGTGAAATCATGTTTTAGCAATGGTATTCATCATTTTTCCAGCCATATATTTTGCAAATAAAATGATTTTATAACCGATCAACATAATAGCAAGATGTAAGAATCCTACAATACAGGATTCTCATATTTCCATTTCACATTCCAGAATACGTAAGTAGTATTCTTCCAATATGATCTTTTAGTGATGCTTAGTAACAACATCAACCAATAGGCTGAATATCACAATACTGACTCAGAGAAAACGGAGGATCAAAGTTCGAGCCACTGAGTATCGCATTAGCCATAATTCTGTTAGCAGCCTCTGTCGCATGGATTCCATCCCAACTCACGTAATTCTGAGGGTCACCGCACGCAGAGGCAGTGGCCGTCTGCCCACTGATTACCTTAGTATTTCCACAAAACACTTGTGGGTTGAAGTTGTATGAACCACCTCCATAACCGCAGCAAGCCGTGGTTCCATGCTGCAAACCTGCAAAAAAAGAAGGGACGTTTAATGCTAGTCGGCCTAATATACTTTATAAATTTAGGGGTGAGCAAAAGTATTTATATATAGTAGCCAAACTGGAAAAGTCTCAATAATCTTTGAAGTCTTGGATTCGGGAATCATACCATGCGCAGTTGGGTTGTGGAAAAGCTCTAGCAAAACGGAATGTGTGTCAACATATATCACATTAGCATTTTGCAGCTCTCCCCTTATTTGTCCAAGTGCTCCTTTCAGCAAAGAGTTGTACTCGTTCACAGCATTGTTATATGACATCATGCACCCGGATTGGTCAAGGTCGGAACTTCCATGAGGGTATTGGGTTATGAAAGCAGGGTAGCAGCCAATTGGCGCAAGATTGAGCACCATAAATGTGCGCCCTCCCAACCCGTAGAGCTCCTGCATGAATGATTGATTTATAAGTATTTTTTTAGACCTTTCCGTTATTGTATGTATCTTAATCAACATGACAAGATGGATAATGTTGTTATCACCTTGATGGCACTAGTGATTTGAGAGATGACTTGAGACCCAATCTCTTTCCCTCCATCTGGACCTGCAGAAGCTACATAACCGGTGAAATCGTTCTGTCCGATATAGATTACGTACATGGATTTCCCAAATACGTCTGGTTGCGGAAGATTGGTTTGTCCTGTGAACAAAGAGTAATTCAACCATTATTAGTACAATTCCTTAGTTGACTTTCTTTTAGAGCATGCATGTATATATTTCTTGCCTTGGGACTTAAACTCTTCAACTCTTGCCTTGAACTGCTTCATCTGGTTAACTTGAACAGCCAAATAGAAAGGACTAACTCCATTCACAAATAAAGAAGTGGTTGGCTGGAGTGCTGTTGAAGCAGAGGTGGCAAAGTTGGCACCATGCCTGTAATCAGACCCAATTGATTGCAGATAAGGACTTATGAAAGGCAATCCCAGACCTTGAGCTGCATTTTAAGCAAGCAGTAAACAAATTATGTCACCAAAGAAAATATTCACAAACAGTATTTAACATCATGAAGATAAAAGAGATGAAAGTTTTACCTAAGAAATCAACGTAGAGCCTTCCATCGGTGGGGCGTCCTGTTGGTCGGTTGAAATACGTCATACCATATGGTGATGGCTGAGATGGGAAAGCGGCAAAAAAGCCTCCAGTATCAGAATTCGAGTCACCAAAAATGAACATGGCTTCAAAGGCACATTTTGCGTTAGTCGTTGGAACCAACACTGCCATGAAAGCAAACCAAGAAACCAAGATGTATTTTTCAAAAGCCATCTTTTGTAGTATCATACTAGAGATCAAGTAGAGAATTGTGAAGAAGAATGGAATGAGTCTAGCTGATTATATAGGGTGGAAAGACATCACAGTAACTCGACACATGGATCAAACTACCATTATGACAAGGATCAGTTCGCAAGAAGTGTACCATAAAATCCGAAGACACGTCGATTCAAATGCACACGTCGATTCAAATGCAAGCTGTAGAATCGACCTAACGTTAGTTGAGAAAAGAGCAAAAGTATAGTGAATGTTAACGCAAGAGAATCCAAATTAAGGTCTGGATCGAATATTGATGTTGCATGGCGCATGGAGATGAAAAATGCAACAGCCATGACATAATATGACTATAGAGTTTACAATGAGGGCCAAAATCATTGCCGACCAACGTAAGGAAACAAAAAGTTAGTGCTTCGTTTGGTAGAAGCAAAAGACAAATATTAATAATAAAAAAATTCTATGAAGTTGAGATTCTGGAATGTCCAGACATGCCCTTGGGGAAATAGAATAAAATTAATGCATAAAACCACCTAGCCCGATGAAGAAAGAAAGAGAGCTGAGCTTTTTACCTGAGTTATTGTTGATATTTTTGTGTACTTCCAAGGTTTCAACCGTTACTTTGCCTTTTTATTAAATGATAAATTAAGGGAATCTGAATGCAGGTGATGATGATATAACCAACAGTAAGGTATCAACTTCTCAATTAATACACACGATTTAATGGAACGAGTGCGATCAGTATTAATGCTATTTGTCCAAGTTATGTGTTCGACTCAACTAGAAACTAAATCACGTTATAATTTGTTTCTAAAAAAAAAATTTAAGTCGTCCCATATATATGCTTAAAATTCTCTACATAATTACACTATTAGTCATACAGGACGAGTTAACAAACTCGTTAGAAACGGATTGGTATCGATAGCATAGTACTATAGAATTAAAAAATATTTTAAAATATCCATACAATGTAGAAAATTGAAGTGTCTATAGATCGAAATACTTATCTTTTACAAGTGCTACATGATATTTTTTATATAGTTTTGAGATTTTTTCAAACATTATTTATTTACAGTTGTAGAGAGCTCCTTCACGCTCTGACGCTCACCCCTACTTATATACACCACATACGTTAATATTCTTTTTATATAATATACTTTATAGTTTATAGATAATGTAATCGTCAAATATGATTTTAGAATTCAGAACTAATCTAATTCTATGTCTAATTATATTTGTCTTGTTCAGCGGCTTATTATCGTATATTCTTCTTGATGGGTGTGATTTAGGATTGACCCAATATAACGTTATTGAGCCGGCCCATAAGCGCATCGAATACAGAGAATTCGATGCGCGCATCGAATCAACAGTATAAACTTTCTTTATTGGGCCAGCCCATTAGCGCATCGAATACACCTGATTCGATGCGCGCATCGAACAATGATGATTCGATGCGCCTTTCTATATTGGAATGTGGGCTCCACGGAACGGGTTCTATAAATAGTCCGTCCCCTTGTATTCTGAGGGGAATTTTTCGAGAACTGAATCAGCTCAGTACAGTCAGCATCGAACATACCTCCATTCGACACGACCCATATCGAATCAACTCCAATTCGACACTCACAAAATACCATATCTCCATTCGATACGTAGGTACGCATCGAATTCGACATCTACAACACGTATTGAATTCGATACCTTCCAGATTGATTTTCACCCAGTGATAACTATTCCGCATCGAACAGACCCTCGTTCGACACGTCAGCATCGAATACTTGAAATTCGATACGTTCTATTAACATTGTAATTTAGTTATTCTATCTAGAAAGCTTGTATTAAGTATTCCGGACCAAGATAGTCCGTTAATAATATTGGATAGCATTGTTTGATCTCATTTTGTATTATTTATTGTGTTCTATTACCGTGACGAAATAAGACCAAAACATTGGCGCCGTCTGTGGGAACACAAATTATATTAGCTTGATAGGCAGTATGACTAGAATGACCAGATCCCAGAGTAAAGCTCTAGAAGGAAATACGGGGGAAGATCGACCGGATACACCTGAACGGAACATGCAAGATATTGCTGGACCGTCTACAGTACCCCCAACAGTACCAACTCCGGCCAGGAAAGAGAACCAAAGACCTCAAGCTGAGGAGATACCCAATAACGAAGCCGATGTAACTGGAGCTTCAACGACGAGTGCCGCAATTCCAGATAAATTGAAGAATGAATTAATTGCAATGATAAAAGCCGTAGTGACTGAAGCACTCACTCCAGCACCTCCCGCTATGATACCATATCCTGTTGAATATTCTGAGAACTTGAGAGAACAAGGTTCAGCTATCCGAAAGCAAAAGGGAAAAGAAAAGGAAAAGTCTCAGCAAGACGACCGAAGAAGTAGACATACTTCGGAGGGAATAAAGAGCAAAGGGAAATTCGTTCATGAAGAACGGGGAAAGAAGCTAGTATCTGTTGAGATACAATCAAAAAGGCATCATGAGAAGAGACAAAAGGAGAAAGAGGCAGAATGTGTTGCTGAGCGAACAAGAAGAGAAGACAGAAAACGTTCAGAGAGCCGTGATTCCAGAAAGGAACGGGATGAGGAAGAGAATCAAAGAGAGGAATCGCGAAGAAGAAAACATAGAGATGACAGAAGACAGTCAGGAGGTCATGATTTGCGTGGCAAGCATAACACAATGAGCAGAAATGTTGGAAGATTGGAAAAGGGGAAAGCAACAGCCGAGACTCAAACAGCAAGGGAGGACAATTCTGTAAATCACAGTCCTTTTTGCCGAGAGATAGAGTCGGAGATTCTGGGACAAGGAGATAAAATCCCGGAACTGAAAACATACAATGAGAAATCTGACCCCCGAGATCACCTGTTCCAATTAGATAGAAAATTGTCCCTTTATGGTTTCAGGGACAATATGCAAGCCAGGATATTTGCAACGACTCTATCAGAAGTGGCTGTTGATTGGTTTAATCGAATTCCTCCTAGACAGATAAAGAGTTACGCCCAGTTGAGAAAAATGTTCGAGGATCAATTTTCTAGCCAGTCTAGACTGGTTTTGGATCACTCACATCTATTCACGATGAAACATGAAGTTAATGAAAGTCTAAAGGACTTCATGAAACATTTCAATACAGAGCTATTAAGGATTGATAGCCCGACGGGAGAGATGGTTGCAAGTATACTCTTTCGAGCAACTACCAACACCATGTTTGGTGGAGACTTACTGAAACGAAAACCCACCACAGTTGAAGAAATCAACAAAATAGCGCAAGATGTGGTTCATTTCGAGGAAATGATGGCGACCAAAGTTCCTAATAGTGTGGCTGTGAAAGATAGAGAGAGAGGCAGAGAAGATCATAATCGCAATAACAGTAACAACAGGAACAAAAATTACAGAAGGGATAGTTCACCTAGAAGGTACACGCCGTTGAATGCTAACATCATGGCAGTCTTTGGGGCAGCTAAGAGGAAAGGATGGCTGAAGGATCCAAAGCCAATGAGGGAATCCAAAGCAACGATGTTTTCAAGTCAATTATGCAAATATCATAATCAGAAAGGACATGAAACAGAGGATTGTATAAATTTGAAAGATGAAATAGAACGGCTAATAAAGGATGGCAAACTCGTGGAGTTTGTTAAAAAGGTACAAGAACAGGAGAACCATTTCAACCGGAAGAGAACTCCATCTCCCAGGAAGGATAAGCAGAGGGTGATTGATGAACCGCAACTTTTCCAATACCCTCAAATTGAAGATGGGAACGCCAGGAAATGGATGATAAATATGATATCAGAAGGTCCAGGGGGTGCGGATTCTACCAATGGTCGAAGGAAGATCACAAGAATGGTTGAATCAGATAATTTTGTGGACATGGCCAATATACTGAGAATCGAGCAGATACCGCACGAAGAAATCACTTTTTCTACAACAGATTTGAGAAAGCTGAGTCCACAAGCTATACATATGTCAAATATGAACTGCCCTTTGGTGATCACAGTGGATATAGCTAACTATGGAGTCACTAAGTTGTTAGTTGATCATGGGAGTTCAGTAAATGTGCTATTTAATTCCACGCTGATCAAGATGGGCCTGAATAATCAGACGTTAGAACCAGTGAGGACATCTCTTCATGGTTTTGGAGGTCCAGAAATAATACCACTCGGAATGCTCAAGCTACCAACATCATGGGGAACAGCACCACAGAGGAAGACGCTTATGGAAGATTACGTGATTGTTGATATGCATTTTGCATACAACGGTATCATAGGAAGACCTGCACTCAATAATTTCCGAGCGTTACCCTCAACTTATCATCAAATGGTGAAGTTTCCAACTTCTAGCGGCACATGAGAGGTCATAGCAGACCATATCGAAGGATAGAAATGCTACGTAACTTCACTCAGGAATGGGCCACAACAAGAAGAAACAGCGGCAAGGGCATTGGCTCCAAGGCATATGGAGCGTATCGATTAAAGATTCTGTTTCAGTTTACCAATGTTTTTAGCATTTTGAATATCTTGAATAAGTTTTATTCGTTCCCTCAGCTATAACATGCTTGAGGGACAAATATGTATGAACTTAAAACAGGCACCTCAAAACATGAATATGGAGGACAGCGCTGGAAGACAGGCGAATGAGCAATGTCCCAAGCTCTGGTCTATTCACATAATCCGATTGGGGTTTATTCAAGAAATCTATGTTTAATTAATGAAATTACATGAATTCTATATAATCTGCATAATACGAATGAATGCAGGACAACAAATCTCTTCAAAGCAAAGTAGAAGAACGGAAACTCTGCCCCAAAGTGGCACGAGACACCGAAAGAAGCCAAAGGCGACAAAGGGACGGAAACTCTGTCTCAAAGTGACATGAGATACCGAAAATCCCTAAAGAAATCAGGAGAACGGAAACTCTGTCCCAAAGTGACACGAGATACCGAAAATCCCTAAAGAAATCAGGAGAACGGAAACTCTGTCCCAAAGTGACACGAGATACCGAAAATCCCTAAGGAATCAGAAGAGCGGAAACTCTGTCCCAAAGTGACACGAGATACCAAAAATCCCTAAAAGAATCAGAAGAACGGAGACTCTGCCCCAAAGTGGCACGAGATACCGATAAAAGCTCAAGACAAGAAGGATGGGAACTCTGCCCCAAAGTGGCATGAGGTACCGTAAACCCCTAAAACAAAAAGAAGGGAGGGATACTCTATACTGTAAGACACTTAGAAGGTCACGAACAACGAATTGAAACAAACAATTTGGTCCAGAATGGCTAAGATCACCGAGGTAGGAGATAGATACTACGAAGAACATTGATAAACAATTTTCATTGAACAACAATGAACCAATAGGTTGTCAAAATAAAGTAAAGAATATAAGTAAGAAATTGAAATAAAAGGCAACGTATACGAATATAATAAATAATTAAACAACTTAAGACAAACAGTCGAAAATATGATTGTACTAGGCGCAAAAGGTTTGAACTGATAAAGCGACGCAGCGCCATGCACAAATTGAATTAAGAATAAAAATTGTTCATAAACAGGAAAATAGTAAACAGCCTCAGCGACATTCCGTCTTCTTCCTCATCCTCAGATGAGGGATATGGTTCAGGCATTTCTCGCGGCGGTGATAATCCTCCGAGAATGAGATTCTCCTTCTCCAGCAGTGAGGCAAACTCATCAGGTTCTGTAGCTTCAGAAGTTTGACGAGATGGCCGTCTCTCCAGATTTGGCCCCAGGGACAGGTCTAACCATTCTGGTTTGAAATTGTCACGAACATACATCGTAGCATAGAACTGATGCACCGTCAGAGCTTGAGCATTTCGAGCCACGTGGTCATCTCGTCGAGTGCGCATTTCTTGAAACGTGTTGCCTTGGAGAAACTTTTCAACAATTTCCAATGATTGCTGAGGAGAAACCTTCAAAAGGGAAAAGATATTAATAAAAGTAATAATAAGAGAATGGTTGCAAAGTTATAAAAATAATATTTTTTACCTCTTTAAGGCCTCGAATGTAACCGTTCAAGTCAGCATTGTGGGCTTCCTCTTTGGCTGCACCAACCTCTCTCTTCAGCGCAATAATTTGCTGATTAAGATCTTCTTTGAGTTTTTCAGCTTCCTCTCGAGCCTCTTTGGCTATCTGCAGAGCTTTTTCCTTGGCGTCAAGGGCAGCTTGAAGCTCAGAGTTATCAGCATTACTGGCAGTTTCCTTAAAATCCATTAAGGCTGAGGCCATGACATCCACGAAACCTCCCGCCTGACAACAAACGAGCGGTTAGACCAAAATTTGCAAAGTAAATTCAAAGGAAATGTAAGTCAAATAAGGAAATCATTACCGCTGACAGTAGATGCAGCGTATTTCGCTCCAGCCTTTTCCTTTCTTCATCAGAGATTGGAAGAGGGACGGAGAGACCAGACAACAATGCCCGTAAATGCTCGATGGCTTCGGCCTCTGTGAGCTGATACCCAGCGGCTCGAGCCCGAGGGCCTTGGCTAGGCCCAGCTCCAGCATATGGCCTAGCTGCACTGGCAGGAGGATTGGAGGCACTCGGCCTGCTTGTTTGACCAACCGAGGGACCAACTCCTTCGGTTTGCGACCAATTTTGAGGCATCCTTCGCCTCTTGCGATGGACGAGGTTCTCAATATCTTCACCGGTTTCAGCTGTTTTGCCTTCAGATGCTTCAACACCGCCTTGAATTCCCTCAGCTTGATCTCCCAGTAATTCCTCTTTTTGCCCTTGTTTTTTCTCTTTCTAGGGGGAGGAATAACAGGCGCGGTGTCAGTTTGGGAGCTGGCTAAATCAGCAGCAACTACCCGATTCATTCTGGCGTGGCGGCTCATGAAATATTTGGCTACAAGAAGAATAAATAATTAGAATCCATAATAAGCATAACTCAAAACAATTAAAGAGTTGCGCAGTTATACCAAGGGTCATTTTCCCTTCATATTTCACCGGAGACAATCCAGCTAGTGAAAGAACTCGACTCTCAACAAGTTTTTTGACATCAAATTGATGTTCTCTAACTAAATTGGGAACAAATTCGCAATCCCATAGGGTTATGTTAACTCCACTGGGAATCATCACCCTTGCCCCGGTGTACCATTCCTGGCGAAATTGCTCGAACTCGCCGTCGTAGCTCTCCTTAATGTAGAAATATCTTCTTTTCCAATCCTTTCCATACCCGGTCGCCCCGCCATTCAAGAATTTCCTATTCGTTTGAGCTTTGATATGATAAAATCCTTCTTAGTGCATCGCAATCTCGAATAACCCGTAAAACTCGTTGGGACTTTGTGGTTGGCGCAAAGCCTTCATAACTATGATAAAACTAATAATATTCCCGTAAGAGTTTGGCGTAAGTTGTGCAGGTACGACGCTTATTTTCCGTAAAATCCATCTTAGCTCGTAAGGCATCGGGAAACGCAAACCGTTTAAGAGTTGTCCAACAAACACAGTCATATGACCAGCTGGCGGGGTATGCATCCGGTCATTTGGGCCCGGGAGGACGATTTTGTACTTATCAGGGATATCAAACTTCTTACGAAGTCCCTTGCGACTATGCTGAAAACGAGAGATATATTGATCATACGCCGTTCATGGGACCTCGACATGATCGTCGAATTCCTTATTGATATAATCTACGTCCTCTTCACCCTCGCTTGGGGCGCGATTATCTTTATAGGATGACGTATACGAGTCATCACTGTCCACTTCGGCCGCTGTTTGTTCAGTGTTTGCCACGGGGGCGTTACCAGCGGGTGGATCAACTGTTATGTTATCTATTAAATTAAATAAATCTACGTCGCCTGTGTTCGGGCTCGTGGGTGCGACTGAAGTTTTCCCTTTATTAATGTCTGTATTCGGGCTCGTGAGTGCAGCTGAAGGGTTCCCTTTATTTATGGAACTGACGCTAGAGCCAGTACTCGACTCACTCCCAGTAGTGGATTCACCGCTCACCATCTTTGATGGTAATAAGCTGAAATAAATTAAAAATGAAGACTGACTAAGGACGCATACGTCACTCCACACTCTCGTATGTCACTCAAATATACGTAACATTGAACATGTTAAAAAGTAGTTAACATAGCAAAATAAAAATCAAACATTTTTCTTACCTTAATTAAATTTTCGGTAAGAAAAGATCTTTCTTGATTGCTTATATCCTACAAAAAATAACAGCAAATTAGAAATACGCAGCGGAACGCTTGAAACGAGGAGAAACAAAAATTTTTAACGCATCGAATTCAGAAAATTCGATGTTGTTCGCATCGAATCCCTGAACGTTCGATGCAATTCACATCGAATGACGCAAATTCGATGCGCCTCACCTGATGCGAAAAATCTGTTGGCAGAAGAATGAGCTCCTTAACGCAACGCCCCCCCTTATATAGGGGACGCGAGGCCCATCAGGCCCATCTACGGTGCCGCATCGAATAACCGCATCGAACAACTACGATTCGATGCGTACTATTTCACGCATCGAATGGTGCACAATTCGATGCGTTGAAAATTATCTTCCTAATGCACGTACTATGAACCGTTCCGATTTTAATACGAATAGGAATATCCCAAATCAGTACAAATATATTTTAAAGTTTGGAATACAATCTCTAAATCGATATCGTCTCCCAAACTGGGGGGACTATATGACGGGTGTGATTTAGGATTGACCCAATATAACATTATTGGGCCGGCCCATAAGCGCACCAAATACAGAGAATTCGATGCGCGCATCGAATCAACAATATAAACTTTCTTTATTGGGCCAGCCCATTAGCGCATCGAATACACCTGATTCGATGCGCGCATCGAACAATGATGATTCGATGCGCCTTTCAATATTGGAATGTGGGCTCCACGGGACGGGTTCTATAAATAGCCCGTCCCCTTGTATTCTGAGGGGACTTTTTCGAGAACTGAATCAACTCAGTACAGTCAGCATCGAACATACCTCCATTCGACACGACCCATATCGAATCAACTCTAATTTGACACGCACAAAATACCATATCTCCATTCGATACGTAGGTACACATCGAATTCGACATCTACAGCACGTATCGAATTCGATACCTTCCAGATTGATTTTCACCCAGTGATAACTATTCCGCATCGAACAGACCCTCGTTCGACACGTCAGCATCGAATACTTGAAATTCGATACGTTCTATTAACATTGTAATTTAGTTATTCTATCTAGAAAGCTTGTATTAAGTGTTCCGGACCAAGCTAGTCCGTTAATAATATTGGATAGCATTGTTTGATCTCATTTTGTATTATTTATTGTGTTCTATTACCGTGACGAAATAAGACCAAAACACTTCTTTTGCGTATTTTGTCATACTACATCATTTTAATATTCAGTATTGACAATAAGATAGGTATTCCTGAATACAAAAACTGGTGGAGACTGGAGTGGATATAACTTGTCAATACTGAAAACATCCAAGTGTGTTTTTACCTAGTATTCACCAGCTGAAAATTTCAGTCATTACACACTTAAGCATGTGTGCAAGAGTAAAATATCTAAAAGAATGAGCAAATTATTCATGACAACATCGTCAACTTCTATTACAGAGGCCTAAAGCATAACATCGGCACTAGGTTATGTCAACCACTAAGAATGTAGCTGTAAATCTATATTTGTGACCGTGTGCATGTGATTATGCCGATAGTGCAACTCTAGTGCTAAAACAACCAGCAAAAGTTGAGTCGTAAAAAAGTTCAAACAATAGAGCCATTTTTTGAGTGCGCGAATAATGTAGTCGTAATACTAGTAAAACAAGCAAAAGTACTTGAGAGCCCAAATCTTGCAAAATGTTAATACAATCGAGGCTGGTACTTGCACTTTCCAGTATTCAAAGAAACATCTTCGTTGGGAAGACATACAATTGTTACAACGGTATACTATAACCACTACCTGCCCCTTGCACTGCTGATAAATGCAGAGTTCACTACTGTCTTTTATAATTCGCATCTCAACTCCCCATGCTATTGTTCAACTAAGATGCCCTACTCTAATAGCAAGACTATACACCTCTGCGAAACTCTAGTTGCTTGGTGTGCTCCAGTAATATCTGCCAAAAATAAGATATGAAGCTTTAAGAGAGTCTGTCAACAGATAAGAGAAATAAAAGCGGTTATGTCGACACGTAGAATTGGTGTGAAGTTGTTTCTGAACTCTTACTTCTCGGATATAAGTTGCCACTGCTTTGCAGCCTTCTGTTGCTAGTTGCATGACATTTTCAAATGTATCCATTGATAATTTAGCATCCATCTACAAGTTGGAAAACAGTTTTACTCCAACATAAGTTTGATAGGAAACTAGAGAATTGATCCCTCAATAAGAAACTAAATATCGATATCATTCCCCTCCCATCCCATGCCACCCCCACCGCAGGAACCATGACAGAGCCATCTCTAGAGTTGAAACACAAAGAGAGACAAGACAGCATATGTGAAACAGCAGGTAAAGTGGTATAATGTGGTGATCAGAAAGCACGATAATAGACAATGCAGTGTCCAATTAAAAGATACTCCATCGCAGAAGCAGGAAACATATAAGAACCTGAAGAAGAGTGACTTTATCAAGCTTAGGCAGAATGCCCACAGTAACATCAGGGCCACCAGCACTGTCCTCCACGTAGTTTAAATCTGTTCAATATGAAATCTCTTCTTAATAACCTTGTTCCACGTACACAGCACTTAAACTTTAGTAAACATTTGGACACTGTATAATTACCGAGCAGAGGAGTTCCATTGAGAAATCCAGCACTGCAGGAGGTAACAAGATCACGCATCGGAATACCAGCATCGGCAAGGGCCAATGTTGCGGCATTAATACATGCTGATCGTGTACCTGATGTATATTCTTAGTTGTATGATGCTCAGGTAAATGCATAGAAAAAAAAAATAAGGCGAGAAGATCAAAACCCAAGTGAAGGAATACATAGCAATAAACTCCTAACTTACCTCCATCAGCTTGGAGAACCTGGACAAAAATGTCTATCTGCAAAATCGATACAGCAAACATCGATTATACAAAAAGGAACACACTGAGACCTTCCAGCAAATAATTCTCATATTAAATAGGACGAAACCTGAGAACGAGGCATCAAATGTGTTAGTATGGATGCTTCCATGGACTGCCGAATGACCAATGATATCTCCGTGGATCGCCTGAATGTCACATGAAAAATTGTTAAAGAGAAATTAATAGCATCTAAGAAAAATACAGATGAACATAAATTAGTTGGACTATTGTCTGATAAATGACCAAATATATCCTTGAGGATCACCTGCCTATCACATGAAATGTATCGAAGGAGCTAATTGCATATAAAACAAGAAATATAAAAATCCCACACTGTAGGGTCTCGGAGGCAATCAAGGGCCATGGTCCACGGATAACAAACGAAAACTGGAAGAATCTCTTGCGTAATTTATATGCTGATTCTTCAAATCACCTTTTTTCCAGCTTGGATGAATGATCAAGTGTTCTAACTTAGTAACTTCTGACCAGAAGAATAATCAGCACTTTCTTATTTTTCATATTTTGGATTTATCTCAGCCACAGAACCACTTTAACTGACGGTAAAAGCATGCAAGACTCACAATGCAACTGTATAATTAGGTTTTAAGTGAGACTTGGTACGACAATTGAGGGATTTATTCCAAATATTGTAGTCAAGAAGCCTGGAAGTTTTAATTGGAGAAACAATCTTTGATGGTTCTTGATAGGAAATATCTTAATCTGCAGTTACATGATAATGTGAAAACGAAGGCAATGAGGCACCAAAAATGTAAAACGAGAATCTTAAAATTTCTAAAGACATACTTACTAGAGAACATAAAAAATACAACTACAGTATGCAATGTAGGGTTCAAGAATAATACTTTTCAGTGCTTGAATGTCAAGAGTAGATGATATTCCACAGATATATAATCATTGCTTCAAGCAGGCAGTAATATAGTTTCACAAAGACTGAAGTGAAAAACTCATAAGACATCTAAAGTGACAAGTTAGTTTACCTGTCACCCTTTGGCTTCCTCATTCGGTCCCCGGTACTGAAATTAGCCATGCTATACTCACAGCGAACCTGGCAACAACAATCAAAGCCAATGATTATTAAGTCATTGTTGTTGAAAAGCAGAAGAATGATTGAATATGTAAATTACCAGTGCGTGATCATTGATCTGTTGACTCCTATTTTGTACCTGAAATACATGGAGAAGAAAATGGTACTTTTAAGCAAGCTAAAAAGAGCAAGAGGCGTGAAGGAATTCTATCGTTCTGCAAAGATAATTGGTGGTGGGTATTACTACTACTATTAACGAAACATATGCAGCCTAAATTGAGAAGAAAGATGGAATGCTTAACCAAAGATGCTTCATTTACCCCAAAACATGGACCTCACTCTGAGCATTATTAAGTATTTCACACCGACAAACAAACTGATTAACCGAGTAGCCAAAAATAGTTATACGGCCACTAAGACAGTAGTAAATGGGGGTGGGTGACCCGACCCGATAATTAAACAAATAAGAAGAGTAAGGAGAACTACTAGTTAGTACCTCTCTAGGTCCGTAAACAGCAGCAATAACTTTAGTATTGCCCATCTCAAAAACAGCCGAACTGCAAAACAAAAACAAAAACAAACACACATCATTATTAATTATTAAAAAGAAAAACAACAAAAAGAAGAGGAAAGCGAGCAAGTGAGGTTAATTATATATATACATAACATGATAACAATAACATACCCGTCAGCTTTTGAAACAACCCCTATTTCTGCACGAAGCTGCCTCATCTGAAAAATTAAAAAAGATAATAACAAAAATAGAAAACATATTTGAATTTGAATTTCGAAGGAAGGAAGGAAGGAAGGAAGGTATAGGTGACCTCCATCGGACGGCGACCATCTAAGCGAAGGCCTTCAGGGTTCACGTACTCCATCTTCCTTCCACCAACACACACACAAAATCTGATAATATTCTTTATGCCTGTTAGTTTTAGTGTTAGTGTTAGCCCAGCCCTAAAATCTGAGGGGTTTCGTTTTGTCGCTCGCTTCGGTTGGCGCTTACTTTTTACAAAGGGTTTTTCACAATTTTCAATTATTATAAAGAAATTGTATAAACTCATAAATTACAAAAAACAAAAAAAAATATATTTTAAATTTTTAGTCTTTATTTTCATTTTATCTTATACTTTCAACTATATATATATAAGTCCAAAAATACAAATTATAATTTATTATAAAGATCAAGTAATACGATTTTCACGTGAACCTGTATCATTTTGTGATACAACTTTTTTTTTCTTTTCTTTTTTAAATAAACACATTTTTATTTATGTACTAAGACCGAGAAATATACAACGGGGTGCGGGGTAAGGACTGACGGGACAACCACGAATATATACAACAAATATCACACAATGATGCAAAAGGTTGGGCGAGCTGCCTAGCCAAGCTGTGCAAAATGGTAGCTGCAGTGGGCAGTCCACTTTGGTCATGTCGGATTAATTGTGTGTCAGTACATTCGCTAACATGTTGTTCTCAAGGTATGTACAAGAGAAGAACAAGGTTGGAGTCCTTATACCAACTCAAACCCAAAAAAAAAAAATGTTGGAATCCTTCTACAACTTTTCAAGAACATATTTTCGGAATTGTTCTTAAAAGCTATGTAGGTTATGTGTTCTTTTTGTGTGTATATTGAAAGTTCCATATAAATAATATTTGAATTGTATATGTTAAATCACAGTGTGCATATTACTCGTAAAATCAGTTATTGATACTTGAAAATTATTGAAATCTCCAACAATGAAAATGGGATGAATTATATTGGATCATTGGTAAACTACAACGAGCCCCAACTGGATGGATCCCTTGCTATTTCAAATTGTAATTACTGAAATAATAATAGGAAAACAAATAGACTGGCGGTCCAGTTTTTTTCCAAACAATTAAGCCGGTCCGGTCCGGTTCGATTTTAATCAAATCTCAAAGTACAAAACCTAAAACCCTTTCTCCTCTCCTCTCAGCCCTAATTATTCAATCATCAAACCCTAAAATCAATCGAGCGAGAAGAATGACGCAGAAGGGTGGTTTATTCAAAGGCCAGCAGAAGAAGAAGTCCATCCCCGCTAATCGCCATGGAAAGGGCTCTGCCATCACTAAAAAGGGTAAATTAATTATTATTATTATTATTATATCATTCTTAAACTTCATAAATTATTCTAAGTAAAAAAACTCGACTTTGGCGACTGATTTTCATTTTTTTACACAAATACTGAAGGGAAAAGAGCTGTGAAGCCTTCCAAGGTAACAAAGGAGATGGATGATGATAAGGTAACCACCCCTTCCTTCCTGCAGTTTTTTTTTTTACTATTATTATTATTTGTCTGTTTTCTCATAAATAATTTGATTACTTAATTTGAGTCTCCTTTGGTTGTGGGAGATGGTAGTGCTTATTTTAGATTTCCTTATTGCGCATTCGATGTTATTAACAAAGAATTGCTGCTGCAGCAATGGTTGATATGATTAATGGTGAATTGTTTTCTCCATTGGATAATGTGGTTTGGTTATCTATGGGTAGATTGCCAATGAGTAATGATGCACTATTTGCTCGTGTGCTGATTTAATGACATTTATTTACGTGGTGAAGCATTATGATTTCCGTTATGATTTGTCTTTGGAGGTAACTATCCCTCCCTTGTCAATCTAAAAGTGAAATGAACATACCAATAAGATGCTCTATTACTTATATTGAGTAGTGTTTCTCATAAACATTGTAAGTAGCTTCAAATCTCTATATATATTCTAAAATGGAAAGTTATTCTCATACTCGACGTCTTCTTATGACCATGACCAGCACCAAGTCCCACTTCAACTTCCTTTGATCTTAAATCGTTTGACTTGTGATGAATTTCTATATAATATGGTTCTCGCTATGTTTCTTTTTGATGATCTTTTTCCTTGGGTATTTCGTATTCCCGTTCTCATTATGTATTGATGGTCTTGCAGTTAATTATGTTTTAATATTGATAGTTAGAAACACTGTCAATAACGTTACGTTCTAATTGCTAATTGTTCACGTGGTACATTGTGTATAAAATATTGGCCACACCTTGTAATATACTTGCAAATGTAGAAGATTGATAGTCAGTTAGTCTTCAAAGTGAATAGAGGTGGACTAGGACTGTTTGCTAGCAATTAATGATTAGGTGCTAATTAAGATTACAGCGACATAGCTCTTATAATTGCTGTCACCAGAAGGCTTCTAAGTATTTTCAAATTATTGACTCGATTGTGCCTCCAGTTTCATCTTGAGTATCTTCCAAGGCTTGATTTTTACTCCATCATTGTGCTGTTCTATTTGTACTACCAGTTTTCTGTAGTGTAATTGTGAATGAACAGTGAAAGATCATTTCTGAATTGTAATTCAGGTTTAGTTGACCAGTGCTTTTCTTGTAAAGGCTGGTATCCCTAACCATTGTAGAAAACTTACTTTATGTTGACTATGTACTTGTATTTAGATTAACAGCCTTCTTTTGTGTAATTTGGTTCAGGATGTCAGCAAGTTTATAAATTACTGCAATGAGGTAAAAGCCGCTACCGTTGCTAATAAAGATGGTGGCCAGTTAGCCATTGTTAAAACTACGGCAGATTCCAAAAGTGGTGCCAAGAACAAGAAGTAGAGGGCTGTAAACTGGCGCCCATGAGATGTAGTGAATAGAGTTTAAAAACACAGTTTTGGTGTTCCCATGTATTTGATAAATGATTTTGGCATAATATTGTTGTCCTTTTTGTTCTATTTAATGTCTTGCCTCTGTGTGTGTGGTGGGTGATATTTACTTAGTTGCCTCTGCAAGTGCAGCATATTCATAGTGTGAAAATATGGGAAATTTGTATTCATGAGGCAGCTGATTATTCTTACTCGTGACATCGGTGTACACATTATTCTTTGGTTGCACCTTCCCACCTAAAGCAAATGTTTAACCAAAATTGTGGCTTGGTAGTTGGTAAACTAGCTATAAATCATAATTTTCACGCTTTTTCTTTGAAGTGTTGTAAAGATATCAATTTTAATTCTATTGAAACGAAAGGTACGTGAGTTTTCTATGTTTATTTGAACTCGGGTTTGTGAATATTTTGACACGTCGAGAAATCATCAAAACTTTGCCAGAAGCTTTTTTATATTTTACCGGATTGAAACACATAACACTATATCTTGGAACTAACGTGGCGCCTAGGCATTCAAGGATATACTGAATTTCATGCCTTAGTGATGAAAAAACTGATTTCTAAATACGGATTAGAAACTTGTTCACTGGAATTGCTCGAATAAACTCCTCTTTTTTTTTTCTTTTTTTCTTTTTTATGGATACATTAAACTTATTATATTTGTGGATAACTGATTCTAGATAAAATAGAACTTTTTGTTAGAGAATTGAATCTGCGGTTATAATTTTGAGGTTCTTTATCCACGCGTTTCAAAAATTGGCCTTACTACAGACAACAATAATAGAAAAATTAGAACTTTTTGTTAAGAGAACTGAATCTGCGGTTATAATTTTGAGGTTCTTGTGTCCACGCCTTTCCAAATTTGGCTTACTACAGGCAAATTTTTGTTGAGGCAATTCTTACTTGTTTATCGTCAACTAATTTAGCTCAGCTCTTCCACACCGAGAAACCTTACCAAGATACTATCATGTTAGTCAAGCTTTGATATGTTCAGCTCGTAATAACAATAGAAAAATAATTGAAAGTTTTAGTTTAAAAGTATGTTTTTATTAGATATTAGAAACGTTTTGCAATATTTCTTAATTTCTTCAATATATGTCAAATGTCGTAAATTAACATGAAAGATACTTGTATTTTGTAAATAGAGTTAAAAATGAAAAACATTTGCGTACATAGGAAGAGAGTTCATTTGTAAAAGATCTTTTAAATTTCAAGGGGAGGGGGAGCTTTTATTAATTCTTAAAAAAGATTTTTTTGAGTACACCAGACTTTGGCGTAAACATAATTATCCTTAACATTTTAAATGTTGAAATACAGAGAATTTAGATTAATAGCCTAATGTTATGCTCACGAGCGGATCCACAGATACAACTACAAGTTGGCCCTGGCAAACTTAGTAGAATAATTTACAAGTAGATTAATTATTCTTAATATTAAAATCGGTGGAGAGATCTGTATTATATAATAGTCTAATGACCTTCTATCGTATGACCTTAATTTTGAAGAAAGTATCACGCACACCTAATTTTGATTTTCTTATGAACAGTAAACAAAACTATATAGGATGATATGTCACCGTGGGCAGAGATGAAGAAATCCCATTCCCAGGTACGATTCCATTTTCCACACTATACCTGGGCTCTTCTGAAAATCCCAAGCTCTAGTAATTTTCAAGATAGAAAAAGCAGTAAATAGTAAATAAATACAACAAACTATATGTACATAAGAAAACTGGACTGTAATCATATAATGCGACACGTTTTTTTTTTAAAACACAAGAGAAAAAAATAAAAACAGGTTTTAAGATGTCTTTCCAGTCCAGGACTAGATAATGCATATAAACTGAAACAATGAAAATCTTACATAAATCATGGCTTGTGCCTCATGATGAAAGTTTAAGCGTCTCAGTAGTAGTACCTGCTTTTGAGCCAACACAAAATTCAAGAAAATGATGATTTGTCACAATGATCTACCGATGAAACATTACACGAAAAGGCTCTAGTTCTGAAAATATTAAATATGCATGCCCATCATAAATAATTATTCAAGTTTCAAGTAAACCCTCACAGATTGCAATAAATTAGACTTCAGTCGATGTACACGAAGAAATGCTCGTGATCAAGACAAGTATCAAATTCTTGTGAAGCAAGATATTCAATTAACAAACAACAGTCTCTTGATGCCCAGGTTGATTCACGTCACCCTGTCTAGGCCTCTGTTGATGCAACCTTGTGATCTGCTGAACAGCACCCACCACCATGATGGTGATGGTGGTGGTGGTGTTGATGGTGCTTCTTACCCTTCAATTGCTTCCTCATGTCATAAGCATCTTCCCCATCTGCATAATACTTTGCCTCCATATCTTGAATCTTGTAGCCTAATGTCTCAGTGTACAGATTAAATGCAGCTCTGTTGCTTTTCCTAACATGCAGCGACACATATTCTGCTCCATAAACCTGTTTAAGGATCAAAACTGGGGTAATTTAGCAGCCCAAAAGACCTCAAAACCAAGTGTTATTAGCCTATCGTTTTGCACAAAAACAGAAAATTCAATAAAGAAAGAGCAGCACAGGTAAAATCCGTGTTTGGAAAGAAAGCCCTACTCTACGCATGAACCCGCATAACCGGAAGAAACCAAAAACCAACAAGTATCTTTCAGCAATTATTCTACCAACAAGACAGAACTCTTGACACAGACCCGTAGGAGTTGGCACATCATGAGTGAGAGAGCTCAATGCGGTCCGAGTACAATTGCATGCAGTTGCAAACCTTTTGAAGCATGGTTAACTTATAATGAGGGATACATTCACTACCAGCACTAACAGGCATGCGAATCATGACAGAGAGATGTGTGCGGGATTCCAAAATTACAACTTTATAAGAAAATATACAAATATCCACACCCCAGAATGAGAAGTATCAGGCTATATCAGCTATGCAAACTACTACTACTAGAAGTGCAAAGCAAACACTTTTGTATCACAACAGAGAGATGTGTGCGGGATTGTGAATAACCAAACACAAACAAAATTATATTAATCACATGTGAACAATATAAAGTCTTAAAGCCCAAGAAACGAAACAGCAGCAGGTATAAATGAATCTAACAAATCAAATCGAATCGGTTGCGTAATATAGATAAAAGAAAGTAATTCTACTACTCCGAAAAAAGGAAAAGAAAACACACACACACACACACACACACACACACACAAATATTATGAATAAAATAATAGGATGATGTATAGAGTAGTATACCTGTTCCATGGCGTTTTGGGCGGCGGTCATGAGCTTGGTGGCGAGACCGAGTTTTCGGTGAGTTCGAAGGACAGCGAGGGAGGTGATGTGGCCGTGGCATTCGGTGGTCTCCTCTTCCATCTTTGCCAGCACGTAACCAACAATTTTGCCGTTGTAATCCTCCGCCACGTACAGAAGCTGCGGCCATGAAAGGATGTGGTAGAAATAGTACTTCATCTGGTAATTCTCAGGAAGGCAAAACAAATTGCACTCCTGCATCGCCAGCAGATCATCCACCGTTGCTTTCCTTATGCAAACCATCGTACGAGGGTTCGTTCTTCTTCTTCTGATTTATTATTTTGGGGTTAGGGTTTTAGATTTCAATTTGGTTGGCGATGAATTTCTCTTTTTCACCACTTGAGCTCAATTTATATTACTATTTTAACAGTCAAGCAATTATTGACTAATGATGGTAAATCAAAATTTAACTCCTCCTATTAGGACTCGTTTGCTTTGGAAAGTTTATTAA
Source organism: Linaria vulgaris (assembly GCA_948329865.1). Classification (NCBI taxonomy): domain Eukaryota; kingdom Viridiplantae; phylum Streptophyta; class Magnoliopsida; order Lamiales; family Plantaginaceae; genus Linaria; species Linaria vulgaris. The sequence continues at coordinate 78,617,633 of OX415250.1, read as the reverse complement.
TTTCATTCGTCCTAATTGGATTAAAACTTAAAGGCCAAAGTGATTCTAAGGGTAAAATAGTCATTGCGTACAATTTGGTGGGGGTGGAATGATTGATAAAATATGGTGAATTACCCAAATCAAAGAGCATATTATTGTTTGGGCTTTATTTGGAGTGCCTATTTAACAAACCATTCAACATATTAATTATACAAAGTTGTTTGACTTCGTGGAAAAAGATGTATACGAAAATTTACTAAAATATGGATGCTAAGATGCGAGGACAGATACTTACAAGATTACTCGCATAAGAGAGAGGACTATTAAGGGCTTTAATGGTGTGGAATGCTATGAAGGACAAATGTTTGTAGCTTTCATGGATCACAGCTATGAGCGATGAAGAGCATGTTTCAATGACTTGTTCAATGGATGTTGTAAGATGTGAATGAAACCAACTTGTCTTCCAAAATATGAGCCTCAATTTTACACGACGTACAAGAGAAATTGAAATTAAATATGTTTTGAAGACGATGAAAACACATAAAGCTATTGGTCTTGATAAAAACTCTATAGAAGTGTAGGGAATTATGAAAGAGATAAGTGTAATATGATTAACATTCATCTCTTAACAAGATATGAAAGAGCAAATAAAATGCCAAATGAATGGAGAAATAGTAAGCTAATACGACTCTATATGAACACAGGTCACATTCGAAATTGTTCAAACTATTGGAAATAAAACTTGTATGATGTACCACTAAACAATGTGAAAGTAATTGAACACTGAACGAATTGTCCACGGGTCACAGTTTGGACTTATGCGGGTCACAGTTTGGACTTATGCTTGAAAATTGGACAAGATAGGCCATTCATTGGTTCGTCAACTAATGGACCATTTTTAAGAGAAAAACCCTTTGCTAAGTAACTAAAGAGGTACTATAGTGGACTTGGTGAAGAAGAGAGTGCAAATTAAGTACATCAACTACATTAAAGACATATAAGAAAATATATAGAAAAGTGTTCGAACATGCGTTGGTTTGACCAACACCTTTTTGATAAGAATCAATTTACACTATGGATTAGCCATCAACCCTATTAAGAAATTACCATATTTATTGCGGACTAAGTATATTGGTATATGTTAATGGCATATGATATTTTCTTAATTGATGAGACGAGAGTAGAGTAAATGAGAAATTAGAGCCATTGTTGAAGAGCCAAAGATTTTCAACTAAGTTAAACAAAGTAGACTGTCTTGAATGAAGTCTTAGTTATAACTATAACAACTATAATAATGCATTTATGTTGGATCACAAGAGATACCGAGAAATACACATTTTTGATACTTAAGCTCTTACTTAAGAAAAAGGAAAAATAAAAAGTGATGTCAACCATCACATTAAACCTGTTAAACGAAGCAAAATGTTGTTCCATAAATTCTATGATAGCTTATCCTTCTTTTAAAACTAAAGAGGAAGTTTTACATAACTATATCAGACATGCTATACTTTATAGCTAGGAGTGTTTGTCGAAGTAACACCACCCGAATCAAATGAGCATAATTGAACTACGGAAGTTACTTTGGTGTTTGGTAAATAAAAAATAAGCATTTACATTACAAAGGCGGTGAAAGAAGACATATAAGTAGGGGTGTGCATTAAGCACCAGAACCGGCAAAACTGACCAATAATCGGACCGCCGGTGCGGTTAAAAAACCGAACCGTTTTAGTGGTGCGATTTTTGGTGGAGACTACAAAACCAAAAGGTGGTACGGTGAGGTTTCGGTTTCTATGGATGGTTCACCGAACCGAAACCGAAACCAGTCTTTTTTTTTAATAATGTTATAATTGCTAATTTTAAATAATTATAAGTTAATTATAAGTTTTGTACCATTGTCGTGTTGCATTTATAGGGTAACATTCTTTTGTTTTATATAACTTTTATTTATTATGTTAATATTTTTAAGTTGCAACATGTATCGCTTTTGAGTTATAACTTACGTGTTTTTAACTTTTAACTTACATATAAATTATTTAAAATGTTTACATTTTTAAGTTACACATGTATTTTTTGTTTATCATTTTTTTTTACTGTTACATGTTTGTTGGGGACACTATTGTATCTCAGTTTTTGGATGGTGATGGGCATGTTTGTGAATTACGTTATTATTTTGGACGATGATGGATATTTTTGAAAATTGCAATTGTTAAATGGATTTGTATTTAATTATTCATTGAAGAAATTAATATTTCATTTTTTTTAATTGTTGATGGTTATTTTTTTATGAAACATTAAGTAATGTTTTGCTTATTATATCATTGTCGGCGTCTGGTCTTTTATATGTTGTTTAGTATACTCTTATACAATTTAAACGTGGCAGTTAATTTTTAGATTACTACATGGCATTTTTCTAAAAGAAAACGCGGAAAGTAAAAACAAAACAAAAAACAAAAAAACAAAACCGGCTTGAATAAATCGAACTGGCCACGGTTTAAAGCAAAAACCAAACCATTCAAATGGTTTAGTTTGCTATGAGAGAGGACCGAAACCAGGTCCCCCCTTTCAAAAACCGGGCCAGTGGTGCGGTTTAACCGAACCGCCCACCCCTACATATAAGAGCCCTTGCCCCCAACCTCACCCCGTCACCTTATATATCTATATACTATCATCATATAAAGAAATCCAGTGTTTCACCAATTTTTTGATTTCCTTATTTATCTCTTAGAATATATTAAACTTTGTTATTAGTTTGGATATAATTGTAATTTATTTTAGCTTTAACATTATTTAAACCTTCTCATTAAAGGAAAATAATCTTAATTTAATATCTCTTACATGAAAAAAAGGTTCAATGTTTAATTTTACATATTTAAACATAAATCTTTACTATATAAATTAATTATACTATACTTAAAATAAATTTTAAAACACGTGGAGACCACGTGTCAATATTTCCAATATATATATATATATATATATATACGTTGGTACGCAGTCTCCGCGTGATTAAGAATATATTTTAATTTGTATTGTGAAAAAATAAATCAAATGAGTAAAAATTAAATATATATATATATATATATATATATATATATATAAGGATAGAGAGTTTTTATATAGAAAGTTTTAAATTTTGAGAAACTAAATCAACAATTACCGTAATTATTGTTTTAACGATTCTGTTTAAATATAATGCTAAATTAGGAACTTGATAATAAAACATTGTGCCAACATTTTATCAAAAAGTAAAACTTTGGTGTCACAATTTGCCTTTCCTTATATAATAGTATATATATATATATATATATATATATATATTATTTTGGTCTTATTTCGTTCGGGTAACAAAACACCGTTAAACGTTACAAAGGACTAATCAATTGCCAAAATAATGCTAATCTATTACAATGAACGGACTAACTTGGTCGAAAACACATACTGTATAATACAAGTAATGAATTACTCTTGATATCCTATTTAGACAAAGATTTGGATAGATCGAACCGACTGCGTTCGATCTATCCGTATCGAACAATGGTGATTCGATGCTACTGCTGATTGAGCCTGTGATGTATCGAATTGTGGTGATTCGATACTACTGCTGATTGAAAATGTGATGTATCGAATTGTGGTGATCCGATGCTACTGCTGATTGAACCTTCGATGTATCGAATGATGTAGATTCGATGTCATGGATCTCGAACAGTTGCGGTTCGATCTTGGTCAAAGTCAAAAGCGAACTATATTGAACTGAGTTGAGTATCAAACAGTAAAGTGTATCGAACGGAGTTGGTTCGATATACTAGAGTAGGTAGTGAGTGTTGAATGAATGCTAAGAAGACGAAAAGACGGGGTATTTATAGACCCCCTCCCGTAGGCCTCTGTAGCGACTGGCAGATGTGCATCGAACTTGGGTAGTTTGATCGACCCTTAGATCGAATCTTTGGCTGTTCGATATATTTCTGCAGTGGGCCTTTCTTCTTGGACCGGCCCAATATTAATATTGAGCCACTTCTAAAATATCCTCATCATATATATATATATATATATATATTATAGCTATATATAGAACTTTATGAAGTAAATGTTATTTTAGGAACATAAACTATAGTTAGACATAATTACACGTTTTTAATTTTGTTTCTCATAGACTTCAAAGTCCTCGTTTAAGTGAAATTGGTATAAGTAAATACACCACACAAACATTAAAATATATTCCTACACACTGCATTAGTGATACAACTAAATACAATTCAACTACGTAACAAGTTACATATTGATGCTTTAATATTTTCAAATAGCTTATGATAACTATTTTTTCAAAAAAAAAAAAAAAGATAACATTTTTTCAAATAAGGGTCAATGGCATCAGATACCCTCTCCTAACATTTTTTCAAATAAGGGTCAATGGCATCAGATACCCTCTCCTACTTACGTAATAGGAACAATAGCAATGTGCAAGATTAAACAAAAAACTTGCAATACGTTATGTGAAATTATTGGAGATTATATATAAATATATAAATGTCTACCAGTTTAAGCTGAGATGACAATTCAATAGAAACAAGTAAACAAAACTCAAAAAAGGAAAAAAAAATTAAAATTACAGTGAACTTTGTTCTTTACTTTACTTTTACTGTATTTCAAGGTTATTTCGTCTCTGAAAAATCTAGCTCCGCTACTCTTAGAAGTACATAAAGATTAATCATGGAGTTTGCATCATGTCAGCTCCTAATTTTCTTTACTAATTTTGTTTTGTCTTATAAGCGAGCATAGATAGAAATAGTTTCGAACTCCATCTGATATTTACTTTTTCAATCCACAAAAGAAAAATTCTTTTGCAGAAACTACATATGAGCAGTTCGGTACCTTTAATTACACTTGGACATTCGCTACAGTTCACATATGTAGTCGACAACTGCAACCGTTGTCCAAGCACTACAATCAATAATTTCCAGAATCAACATTCAGAATAATTTAAGAGCGAATTGAACAGAGAAAAGCATGCAATCTGCACACTTTATACTTAAGAGAACAAGAAAGTATTTTACAACCACTTTCTTTTAAATAAATACAATCCACATACACACACATCCAAGATGAACAGACCTGTAACCTATCCATCAGTTTGTACCAAATTTCCATACTCTCACATAGCTATCGTTATGTGTGGTAACAACCTTTTGCATTCCAACAGCCAAGCATGTTATAGGAGGCCGATTTGGCATCAAATCAATACGGTTGTCTTCAGAAAGCCTAATCGCTTTCTTTTTCTCAACAACACCAAAGCCACTCTTGCTTGTTGAACGTCCTGATATGTTACTATTGTCCCCCATGATGCATCTTGACAGCACTTCCCCATTGTCCTGATCAACGACTCTTAACACACCGTCTATTCCACCAACAACCAGAGTAGACTTATCGTTTCGTAAGTGATGCATGGAATAAAGCACGTTGGGACTGATTCGTTTCTCCCACACAGTTCTCAATGTTCTGAAGGAATTGAATAGGTCATAAATATTTGATATTTGTAGTCGAAAGAAAATAATTCAGCATAACAGAAGAGAACATAAATTAAGGGATGATTACATCTACAACCCGGGTTGAGATTTGTTAGTTATAAAACCTCCTCTAAGCTTTGAATAATTACACCTCCTGAAGCTTTAAATTACAAAGTCTACATTTGGTGCTAATCAAACTTTACGGGCTCTGTGGTTATTAAAAACTAATATAGCTCAGGAGGAACTGTCATCTAAATTATGTTTTTCTTTAATTTCAGCGGGTGTTTTTGCAAAAATTGAAACATAAAGAGGAGGTTTCTGTAATTAGATCAATACCTTGAGGATGTAAATGTAGATATCACTAAGACATTCTCTCTCAACACTACAGTCTAGCTTCAAGGGAGGTAGAACACAGAGAAACATAGTTATAGTGGAAATTGACTTAATGTACTAACTATACTTAAAAGTTTCATCTTATATTCATATCTAAGTGAAAACCCTAAGTTAAAGTAGTAAAGATTCATTGTATCCATACCTTAAGTCCCAACAAGAGGCATAGCCTGCACTAGATCCAGCAAACAGCAAATTGGAGTTTGTATTCAAACACAAAGTTCTTATGCCTGCTACAAGAAAACCCACCAGATGTTTAAAGATCATATCAATAGCTATGTTATTTAGGATAGTTGTCGCGGAAACTTGCTACAAAGTTTTAAAATATTGGAAGGCAAAGTCATCCTAGGTACTGCTCTTTGGTGACCTCGAATATTTGATGTTTAGATTATTATCATCCTCATGCTGAAGATTCTTTCATTTTTGAGTTGGTAAAGCAATGCACCACGGAGTACATAGAATATCGTGAGATACGTTTATCATGTCAAATTGTGCTAAACCAAATATTTTAAATTTCAATTACAAGGGAAAGGTGATATTTTATTTTCACATTGTTAGAGGTAAAGATAATATGGTTTGAAGGTCCGTTTTAAGATAGAAGACAGATGCACATAGGAAATGGTACCTGTACAGTTCTTCAAGTCAACATAGGCTTATAAAATAAAAAAAAACGAAAGTTAAAGGAGTCAGCATATGGTCTTGATAGCGCGGAAAATAGGCCAAAGATTTTTGTGGAAATAGAAGAAAGAGCCAGCACAGAGTTTTGGGAAATATGCAGGGCCAGAAAATTGAGTTAATAGCATTACATCTAAGAGGAAACTCCAGGTAGATGCATACATAAGGTCACATGTGTTGCCACGGATCACATTAATACTCCAGCACCTTAAGTTGACGGTTGAGACCAGAGATGTAAAAAAAATGCGCCATTTTCCCAGGTTTCTATTAAGGAGCAAGTCTCCCAATCTTAATAGATTCACTCTGTACGGTGTCTAGATCCTAACATTTAACCTAGCCAAGTGACAATAAACGCTTTGTCCACACTGATGGGTTTATGAGAGTTTGTGTACGCCTTGCAAACTAATTATTTTAAGAAAGCACTTTTGCTTTAAAGAGGAAATCCACCATCAACCAATATAAGCTATACACCAACTAAATCACTGTCTGCATTGTCATGGTAAGTGCAGCTTAATCTGGTTGAAGCTCTTAACTAATAGCCGCAACATAGAGTGTCATCGTTTGCCCTCTTCACAATTTAGCTAGAAGAAACATTGTCCAGTCTCGGTTAAGATGGGTCTTAATTCTACATAACTGTCTTAAAAATTAACACCAAACCCAAGGTATAGTGAAGAATATCAATGGCAGTTCGTCAATTAAGAGTCAATAAGGGGAATAGGCACTGGATCCGTAACTCTTGTCCAATGAAGAATTTATAAAGAGGGATTTTCAGTGAGAACCGGGATATGGAGAGAAGGCTGTCCACATTGCCCGCTAATTAAAGGTCAATTCCGCTATTAAAGGTAAAATTAAGATGCATTTAGATACCAGAAGGACAAAAAGGTTCAACCACGGCCATATGTCAATGACATGGTGCACTTGACACGGGGAATGGTGCTAATAGTACCTTTCTGAAGACTCATTTTCTTATTAGTTTTAAGTCGTGCAATTCTACTCTCCCAAATCCATAAAACACAAATACCAAAATTGTCACAAGATGAAGAATTATGTTCATCATACGACCTGCAGAACTAGTTGTGCTCAATGTAGCCACTTCCTGATCTGATGAGAGATCTGATAATGCAATAGTGCCGACAGATGAACCACTCACAATCATTTGTTCATCGGTGAATAATATAGATGACACTGGCCCAGGATGCATTCTGCAACAAATAAGAGAAAATGTAACGCATAAGAAATTTTGTTTGGCAGTTTGATACACATATATACACATCATTTCCTCCAGCCAATTAAAGTTGATAACAGAAGGGGATAGATATTTACTTCACTATTTGGGAAACCTTTCTGCTGTACATGTCAAATACACGAACTTTGCCGTCCTCACACCCAACCACTGCCAGTGGGTCAACATAACTGGTATTAACGAATATCGAAAATGACATTAGAAAACATAACATGTACCTCAAATGATGGAAGTAAGGCCAAAAAGACAAAGAACAGTATTAATTTGGCCAGCTCGCACCAAACAAGAGCAAGGAATCACAAATTTATGCACTACAATATCAGTCATAATGTATACGAGCAGACACTTGTCTGCCAGTAGGAGAACTATCACTTCTACATATTTCTCAAACATTTTCAACAATGACACATAATACTAACTCCCAGAAGATCAACCAGTTCAACAAAATACTTGACTAAGAAAATCTCAACAATCAACATCACACCTATAAATTGATAATGACGATAACATTCTCGCCAGTATCCTCTGATTTGCCCATCTATAACCACTTTAACATGCCATAATATAAGTAACCATTTATTAGATGCTGGATTTAATGAAGGAGCTAAAAGACAACCCAGGTAAACATTTTGACTCATTTGACCTCAACAAATTTATGAGACCCTGTCCATAACTTCGTTGAGCCCAGAAACAATAATGAGAGGTCCTGTCTGTATCAAATTTCAGCATATTTAAAGGGGCACAAAACTTTTACGTAATTGCTTTATCAAGGGATGCACGGGCAGGAATTTAGAGGAGGAATGTCGAAACAGAATAAGAAAAAGAAAACACGCACCGCATACACAAGCCCTTAGTAAAGAGGCCTTCGCGCGAGGAAAATATATCTCTAGTCCCAACACGCCTCCATATACATACACGAGTGCCCACAAGACCAACAACCTATATGGTATCATAAAAATAGTTTAATACATAAGTTACCTATACAAAGCTATAAGGCTCACAAATTCTTTCCTAGTTTGGCCAGATGTTACTGCAGGTGCAGAACCTAGATTATCTCCCCGTTTCAATCTGACAAGTCTAGCATATATAACAAATATTTAAAAAGCCGTATGATATTAATATAACTTGTTTGTAACATGGTGCAATGTACAGTTCATAGCATTTGAAATCGAGGAAATCAGCCCAGGTTCACAGGACTTAACATGCAGTACAGAATTTGTTAACAACTCATTTTTTGAAACTTGGTTTCAGATAGTAATATAGAAGCAACTATTGAAGGTGACGTTGCATGTTGGTTAGGCCCACACCAACTAAAATAATGTAGATCAGAGCTTGGTCAAGGCTTTAAAACAGACAACAAGTCATGCATCAGACTTTCTTTGGAAAATATTACCAATCAACAAGTTCAATATGAAAAGCATCAGTACTGATAATAAGATAACGGTTAACACGTTTTGTAAGATACCAAGAAATGCTAGTAATGACAGTCACATAGAATCTGGCAAACAAGAGTGCAGAAGAACACAGTTTGGTCACTGAAATGAACAAATTCCCAGAATGGCAAGGTCTACATAGAGCCAGACGATGCTTTATTTACATTCTTTTCAGAGCAATAACATGTCAACCCTTTTTTTCTGTTCTTTATGTTCTTCTTCCTCCTGTACTTCTATTTTTGATCCAATATAAGAATTTGACAATAAACTTAAATATTTGGTCAAAAAATCTTCCTTCTTTAGAAAAAGGAAACACCAAATTCTATAAAGATCTGGTAATTACACCCTAAACCAATAACATAACCCACAGATCTATTCCTATCTCTCTTACTTGCCAAGTTAACTCTTAAATTTCTAAGGACAAACCTTCCAATCTTGTTTCCTCGCATAATTGTCAAGAAAACTCTCATCTCATTTGTTTGAGGTAAAACCATAACCTTTCAGCAGTGAATATTTCAGTTATGTGATTTATTTAAAATAGCATCTAATCATGTGCTTATAGGTGAGGCTTTTCCATCTTCTTTTTTTTTTTTTTTTTGGTATTTTCATCCGTATGTTACTATTTTATTAAAAGAAAAGAAGAGAGTTCGTTTCAATGTTATAAACTTTTTACAAGAATTGTGCATCATGATTGACGGAAATTTTTGTGGGATATGAAAAGATTTCTAGCAATCATGATTCAAGAGGGGACGAACAAAAATTGCTATAACATAACAAAACTTGTGTTACAAATAATAAGAATAAAGTAACTCAAAGTCAATAAATCGAGTAACACTTTTAATGAAAAAGACTGGACTGCGTATTTCCAAAGCGATAAATTTCTGCAAAAAATTACAGTAGATATTCAACAGAGGAAGCTCCAAACAATAGACAGCAAGATCAGAAAGGGCAAAGTATATGATGACCAAAAAAAAAAAAAAGGAACAAGGGTGCACACCATTCATATATAAGTTTCAGAAGCAACAATGCTTAAATTACCTTCCCCTCATCAAAATCAAAATCGATTAAGGGTGCTCTATCAGGTAGAGAATATTCGTCCAATAATTTACAGCTCTCTGCTGACCAAAGACGCATCACCTATCATTATTGGAGCAAAATGAGTTACTTAACATGGATATATACAGTACGAGTATGCAATGAGCATGAAAACAAGGACATCGAATTGAATATGCACAGTCATATCAAACAAAAGAAGAAAACCTTAGAAGAAACAACCATATATTCAGGAATTTTTGACTTTTTGAAACCAAAAGAATTGAAAAATAAAAGCCAGTCTTTAACAAACACATTTTTCTGATAGATGACAGAATATGAGTAAGAGTCATGCTTTGTATTATTTGGATGCATGGTTCATGAGAGTAACATATGAATTGGAGTCATGTTCAGTCACACGGATGGCAATCATGCTAAACACAAATCAATAGGGATGAGATATTTAGTAAAAATATTGACCAACCCAGACAATTTCTCCTACCCAAGATAATAACGTGCTACAGTAATGATAATACGATACATATTCCTACTGCTTGAAATAAGTAATAAAGAGAGACCATGGGTGTCTCATAGACAATAGCACGCATATCACATGGTATTCCATAACCATATTACAGGAACTACTCCTCACACCCCAAATGTTTGGCAAAAACACTCAACAGAATTCGTCAAAAACTATTTAAACAACAGTGGTAAATATTAACGACTCATCATTTAATATACCTGCAATTTACAACGGCAGTTCAGGTAGACTTTCCAAAACTAGTTTCAGAAGCTCTTGACATCCAATTTCATATTACTTGTGATTTTACCAATTAAAATGTCTTGACAAATAGAGCCAAAATATGTTACAAAATGAAGTGCTTTATTAAGATATCGCAATGACACATGGTGTCTGAGTTGAATTTGTACTCCTTGTGGTGGAATACTCGTTAAATCTTTAACCCTGTCATGGTTATTAAGGGAAAACCTTAATTTGCAAAATCTAGAAATTAAAGAAAAGAAGCCTACTTAACATACTATATGGAATATAAATCATAAGCTAGGAATTCTAAACCACATGCATCTATTTTGACTAATCGAGCAATATTAAAGAATCACTTAAAAAGAGGGACTGACATAGGTAAGGCTCTTTATGCTAACCATTATGTAACCTTTTCTTTATTTCAGGCAAGCACCAAGTAAGATATGAATTTACACCAAAAGGCGAAACAAAGATAGATTAACATGGAACTTGACCCAATAATAAACAAAGCATCAGAGCTCAAAAAGTTAGAGGATCCTACCTTATCTCCAACACCTGTTAGAATCATACCCATCTTCATTCCACACTTGCTAATCCTGAGAAGAAGGCATGTTGAAGTGAGTCAGGCCAGATGTTCACGTTCAGCCGCAGCTTCAGCCTCCAAGGCATTAAACAAAAAGCCATGTGATTTCATATAGTGGAAAAATAAGTGAGACTTAATAAAGTAATGTCAAATATCATAGCAGTAGCAATATTTCATGGAATCATAAGGTATGCTTTCGAAAACTGATGTTGATCTCCAATAGTATGATTACCGTAGGACCAGTAGATGAGAGGTAGACAACAGTGGATATGAAAAGGCGGGATAAACTATCTAACATATGGTAAGAGGTTAAAAATGACGATATACGTAGAAGGAGTGGCCATTTACTTCAAGTGCAAAAGAAACAAATATATCAGATGAATAATGTCGAAATGCATAACAAGAAAACATGTAGTAATCTCTAATGTGAAAAACACACAACATAAACGAAATAAGAATACATAAGCATGGTTCATAGGAATCGTCATCACAATTAACATAATAAAAAAAAATCAGTATAGAGAAATGAAGAAAAATATCATATGTAAAAGTCATCCAAAGAAAAGATTTTAGTTTCAAGGCAAGATATGATAAAAAATTGGTGTGCAAGTTACAGCTATTTATGCAAGAAAAACTGCTTATCCGTTACATAGAGTTGATTACACACTCGACAAAGATTACTTGGGTCAAACAGAACGTAACCAATCTCTAGGGCTGTCATTGGAATTTTCTTCAATGTTCTTGCATAATGAATTTTAATAGTTTGAAAAGACTGTAATTAGGACAATGATTGATTAACATGGTCCAAGAAAACTGTAGGATACACTAACGACCTGGCAGCCCATTGATAAACACAGCCTTCAGGTAAACAATCGAGATGTACTTATTCAATGATGAGAATTCGAGATGTCTTAGAGTCTGCCTAGCCTTGCTATAGCACAACACTCTCTTATCTTCACTTTGCCTTCTCTCTCTACTTTTGCTTAATTTCTTTCAATATTCTAGTATTTAGAACTCCTGAGCGGTGCAGTTGCAGCAAAATTAGTAAAAAGCAGATTTGTTTCACAAAAGATCAGTGTTAGAGCACCTTTTGCAGCTCCCCAGTTATTTTGAGTCTTATTTATCTATAACCAACACCAATGTTTAAACCTACCTAGACTTCCAATTTAATGAACTAGTATTCAATCGAATTACTATAGCTAAAAGGACAAACAAGAGAGCCTGGTGTTTGTTTACACGAAAGAGACGCAGAGCACATGTATTCAATTTTAAAAAGCAGTCAAATGGAAGAGATTGTTCATTTACCCCACTGAATGGCCTTTCCACTGGTAAACATCTAAGGAACCTCCTTGTAAGGACCGCCTTTGTTGATCCATGGCTAGCTGCTCAAGGTGTAAACTTAACAAGTGTTCCGAACAAGTAGGTGCATCAGAGGGCCCAGCAGAATCTAACTCTCGTAGCTTGTGATACTGAACTAGAAGCAGATTCAGTTTCTTGATCACTGTGCGCCTTCAAGCATTAAAGAGAGGAGAATGAGGTTTATATTACCATAGGCCAAAAGATCCTGATGACAAAATTAACATTTGTAGAACTTCAACAAGCATCAAATTTAAGAGTTCTCAGTTCATACGAGAATCTTTTGAACTTGTTTTTTTTTCTTGAAGAATAGAGAAATAAGTGCAGAAGTGAATAGAACAACAAGTATGTTATCCTAGTCAGGCAATTTATGTTCCCTGCATAACCAAAGATCTCTTTGGACCTCAAAAATGGCAGAAAACCGCATGTACGCAAATATATTAGATTCCAAGTCAACATTCAGATACATGTCAGTGAAGCTTTTCAATTTCACCACTAACGGAGTTACGTAGAGGTGTCATATGAAAAATTAAAGAGTTTATGACGCTAAGAAACAACAACAACAACAATGAAGCCTTAAATTGATTATTTGGAGTAGGTTACGTGAATCAAACAAGTATCACACTAAGTTGAAGACATGCATTACCCCGTTTAAGCGCACATGTGTTAACATCTTATCCTCCTCCAAACTTTCTACAATTTTCATATTATAGACCACCACATGAAATTTAGCCTAGATCCACCTAAATGCAATTGCAAGCCTTTCATTAGCTTACATCAATAATACTTGCAATTCGAACCAGCAATTATTGCAGAAAGTTACATTAATTTGAGCATGCCATCACTAAATATACAAACCATGATTTGCAAACGGCAGAGCATCGAGTTAGGTTGAGTACGTCCAGGAAACCAAATATGATGCACAGAACATCTCCGGTCAGTGCGTCGGCAGTCGTCACGGCGGCGCGCCTCCGCTTCTTCCTCGCCGCCGGCTTCGTTTCGCAGTGCATCGTCTCTTTGGAGAGAGAGAGAGAGAGAGATTGGGCCTATAATTGCTTTTTTGGTTTTGTTCCAACCCAGTTAGCTTGATTAAGTGTGGGGCTAACTAACTCACATTGAATTTGAAATATATTATTATACAGTAACACACACATATATGTTATATCAAAGAAAATGCTCAAGCAATGCCTGAGTAATTTGAATTTTCCATAACATTTAATTTTTTTCAGATGTCGTATGAAGTATCACCGTTAATTTAAAGCAATTTGTCCAAGGTAGCTATTTATTAATTTGGACTTTTTCCTAACATTCTTAGCTTAAATTGCATGTGTATTTAATGTTCTATATTGTGATATATTATTTAGCTACTTTAAACATATTTATCGAGAGTTATGAAAGATAGATACAAATGTGAAATTTAAAATTTAAGAACATCTTTTTAATCAGGGAATTAATAAGTTTATCTATATGAGAAATTTTATGAGATAATCTGTTTGTAATGATTATATCTCGGCAAGCCAGGGCTTTCAGCAACATACCTCAGTATTCTCTATCTATGGGCTCAAATAGCATCGAGGAGTGGGAAAAAGATGTAACTCGCGAGCTGTCTACAGAGGATTTGGGGAGGTTCGCATGTATATATTGGGCTTGTGACAACAGCGGTGAATGGCTGGCATGGAAGAAACGAGGATTGAACGGGTTGCTAAACCCGGAGGTGGTCGAAGCAATTGTAGCAAAGTTTGGAGTTGAGATGGCGTCTGATTTTGGTTGCCTGAATATGATCATCGGGGGTGATTGCATCAATCAACAATGTAACTAACCCGAGCTTTAAAGCCGGATACCCGAGACATTGCTGTTCATGGAAATGTTTTTAATTTAACAATAGATCGTATATATGAAATAAGGTTGGTTATAAGTGTGGTACAACGTATCTATCACTAAACTAGGCCTACTTGAACTATACTTCTGTCGAGTAGACTTGGTCCGCAACACATCGAACTGACGTTAGATACAATGGCAGATGTCGAATGTATATCGGGCGTGACATCGAAGGTAATACCTGGAATGATATCGAAAGCCTTCCACGCCGGGGATGATATTATGTTAACGTCGGGGGTGACGCCGAGTATGATGTCGGACGCTAGGTCGGTGATATATATATATCGGAGATATATATCGAATGTTATGTCGAGCTCTATATCGGGTATGTTTGATATAGGTGTACAGTAATTGCGGATAATTAAAGCTTATCTTGATTACCGGGACGCGGGTATTTATAGGCCTCAGAATGCGGAAACCACTCACGTGATCAACACGTGAGCTATACTATATCGAAAGTCATATTTGATATGTATCCCCGACATAAGTAAAATATGGCATGGGCCATGGGGCCAGCCCAATACAGGAAATACCCATATCATGTAGTCCCCCAATTTGGCAGTTATTATTTGAGAATAATAATTTGCAAATTAAATCTGAGTTTTGAATTAGCAGTACCTCTCGTCCCACCAGTTCGAATAACAGAGCTTGGATACGAGAATTTACTCAAAGATGCTGGTGAACCCCCAGTATAATTGGCGTATTCGATATGTCCGTATTCGAATTTAAGGTATGCGATCGAATATTCTTCGATATGTATGTCGAATTTAAAACTCGATATGGTGGGCATTTAATGCCTACCCGTAGGTTTGCTCCTATAAATAGTAGACTACTTGGAGGGAGAAGAGTTCATTTTGTCTTCTAGTGCATTCAAATCTTCTTCAGAAAGGTATGTTCGGGATACCCGATATAGATTTTGATATGCGCCCTCGATGTGATACTCGACATGAGTATTCGATGCTTTGTTCGATATGTTTCACGATATGTATTTCAATATGTGTTTCGATAGGGTTTTTACTTTAGTTATTGTTTTTGCAGATTTCCAAACTTCTTACTTGTTCGTTTCCTTATTTTAAAAGACATGGCTAGAATCTGCACCCGTATGCAGAGAATTTTAGAACGTCGGGCGGAAGAGGTTGTTGCTTTAGCAGCGAGAGAGAAAGGAACCTCGCCTACTTTCGGTGTGGGAGCTACTGTTCTAGAGGGTGTGGTTGCCTCTTCGGCAATAGTGGAGCAAACTATCCCGATCGTTGGAGTCTCAACGACCAATGGTATACCATCTCATGTAGGGAGTGTGAGTGTAATGGAGGAAGTTGCTCCGGCTGCTACCGGAGTCGGTGGTGAGAAGGTCCTTGACATTGTTGGGGGCGTGGCCGGAGCTAATGCGTTTCTCAAGGCAGGATCTATGGCCATAGATGTTGTTGGGTCTTTACAAGCTCGGCCTTTGCCGATGGGGCAAATTGAAATCCATCCCCCCACTGACGGTAAGGGAAGAGTTGGGGAAGCCGTTCTAAAACCAACTGCAGCTGGTGATCCTGTAGAGGGTAATCCACCAGTTATAAGGGTTGCAACCAGAGCTACACTTGTCGTGGCAAAGAGTGAGGCAGAACCGTGACGCTCGTCTAAGGTCCTTATATCACTAGATGAAGATGCTTCTGATCCAGTCGTTACTGTTGCTGAAGGAAAAAGGATCCTGCTACAACCGTTGGTTCGTAGATGCCTTCTTCCCAAGGTTCTGGGGGTAACCTTGCCCCTAAACCAGCTTCCTCGACCACCCCCACAGTCTTCTCAATCTAACCGAAAGAGGGCTCGAGATGGGGGCTCCTCAGTGCCACGACCCACTCATGAGCAAGGGCGAACGAGGCTTGGACCTAGTGTCCAAGGTAAAAAGGTGGAGTTCAGAGAGGATGATGCAGTCCGCGGCATGACGTGGGCCTTCCCTCCGCCGACCAGGGTCCCTGTATTGACTGAAATGGAGCGGGCGCAGAATGTACGACAAAATATGCACGTTTTCCAAAGTGGACGTTGTTGAGATTTTGCAGTATTTCGTACATTTTTTGCAAGTTCTTTCTATTAACGGTCATTGTATCTGTAGCTCGAAAAAATGCCTGTTACCTCCATGAGGACTTTTCATCAATTGGAGGGCGACAAAGATGCTATCATGGCTCAAACTGTGGCCTTCCGCCAATGCTAGTTTTCTTCCAACCTCTGCCTTTTCGCGGTCCAACTGCTCCATCCTTCTAGCTATGTTCCTTCTGTCCATCATTGGGTCGAGACCCTCAACCCTTGGGGCTCTTGACCGGCGTCGGTCCCTTCTGGAATCTCTTGTATCCTCGCGCTCATCAACCTTACGCCCTGATTCGGGGCCTCTAGTTCTGGATTCATGTGGTTGCGGTGGCACGTCATCTACTCCTCTGTTGTTCAATAGCGGCAATAATGTCTCCAGGGCTGCATTCAATGTTGTTTGGACGGTGGCGTTGATCTGCACCACGATCTCAGGTGCCAAAATGGCAGGTGCTGCTGGCACGGGTGTTGGCTCTCTTTGCGGTTGAGGTTGCACTGGTTCGTTCTGGCCCACCACTGGTTGAGGAACTCGAACACAAGGAGGGGGCGCACTCTCGGCTACAGAATTGTCAACTACTGGCCTATTAGACTGCGAGCGGGTCATCCTTTGTTGCATCTTGACGTCTTCGTCTAGGAACTTGGCAGACGGTGCCATTAATTTAATAATAGATCGTATATATGGAATAAGGTCGGTTACAAGTGTTGTACAACAAATCTATCACTAAACTAGGCCTACTCGAACCATGCTAGTGTCGAGTAGGCTTGGTCCGGAACACCTCGAACTGACGTTAGATACAATGGCGGATGTCGAATGTATATCGGGGGTGACATCGAAGGTAATATCGGGAATGATATCGGAAGCCTTTCACGTCGGAGATGATATTCAGCTGACGTCCGGGGTGACGTCGTGTATGATGTCGGATGCTAGGTCGGTGATATATATATATATATATATATATATATATATATATATATATAGAAGATATATATCGAATGTTATGTCGAGCTCTATATAGGTATGTTCGATATAGGTGTACAGTAATTGCGGATAATTAGGGCTTACCTTGATTACCGAGACACGGGTATTTATAGGCCTCGAGGTGAGCTGTACTATATCGAAAGTCATATTCGATATGTATGTTGATCTCCGACATAGGTAAAATATGGTCTGGCCCATGAGGCCGGCCCAATACAGGAAATACCAATATCAGTTTTAGAGGACATTCGTCAAATAACTGACACGATTCCAATTGTGAAGTTTGTGCCAATGCTCACCTGATCCACTGGGGGGGGGGGGGGGGGGGGGCAATGATTCATGGGTCGTGATGAGAGTCCCACCTAATCATCTTATGTTCATTTTACTTTTTGTGTTCCTAGTTCTTGCACTGTACCTATCTCTGCTCTCTGTTGCACTGTACCTATCTCTGCTCTCTGTTGGAAGAAGATTGCAAATTGTAAACAAATTGTATATTGCCATTTTGAGTTTTAAAAAAAAGGATACTTCTCCGAGTTTTAAAATGTATATATTTTGCATTACACTAGCTTGTGTAATTTGTCAAAAACTCCAAAATATGTGTTTGACTCGTGAATCTTCTGATCGTTGGAAGCTCTGTTTATTGGCCCTAGACAGACAGAGAGGTGTAGTATCCAAGTTATTTGGTTGGAATTGATAGTTACTCATTTGGCGTGAAACATGACTTGCTGTGTGGTGATGGTAGTCCAAGTCGACGACTGAACTCAATAATTTATACTATGACTTAAATATGGATAAAATATATACATATATATATATATATATATATATATTGATTGACTTTCCTTATGTAAGATTGATAAAGTAATAATTTGTTTCTTTAATGAGAATGTTTAAACAATGTTAAATTAGATATATCGTAACTAATAACAAAATTTAATAGTTCGTTGAGGGTTGAAAAAGAAAATAAAAGAAATCGTGTTAACATGATTTTTTTGATATGATAGTATAGATATATCTATCACAACCATATGTTAATAATAATAAGAGTACATATAAATAACAGTCATACGTCAATTTTATATATATAGATATTTTTCTTTTTTTATGAGTATAGATATATCTTACAGTTTTTGCTAATTTTTAAATAACAGAGGGGGTTTTTTGCCAATTAAAATAACAACGGGGGTTATTTGCCAATTAGGAATAACACAGGGGTACGTTTTGCTATTTACCCGGTTAGGTTTGGTCCCGTGGGTTTTCATATCAGAAACGCGTTTTATTTCTAATTAGCCGTTGTCAGTATATCTTTAAGATTGTCTAAATCCTGGTAACTTCCTTAAATACTCTGTCAAACTTACCGTTGATGATTAATTACTTGGTGTTAAAGAAACATTTTTACAAACCTACTGGCACGTAATGTGTATATATATAATAATTTCAGTAACTAGCGGCATGTATAAATAACACTCATTATACGTCAATTTCCTTTATTAGTTTCTTTCTTTTTGTGAGAAGTGAGAAGTACGCCATCAACTGAAAACTACACAATACATCATACATCAGTCATCATCATCAATCTCTCAACGAGAATAATGTCTCATCAATATCATCAACACGTCAATATTCAAGACTCGTTCGCACAAAACCATGCCCATCTCCACTCACGGGCAACAAATACGATCAGTCTCGAATACGTATATTCCTTAAATAACGGTTTACTACTACGACATCCTGGATATGTTGTGTTGGAGGATCCGCGCTACAGATACGCCAGTCCGGGTGCTCGGTCATATCAGGCTCCCATCCGTTCCTGGCCCGCTAACTTAAACAGGATCGCATCTGTTGCGCCGCCAAGAAGAGGGAATAACGAGAGGCGTCATACATTAATTCGTCGTCCAACGGCGCGTACTGAGTTTGAACAGAGACTGCGACTTCAAACTGCTCGAGAAAGTGATGCGAGAAGCATGTGGAGTCGAGAAGATGAAACGATGATACTCAATGGAACTGGTCAGGTTGGTGGCTTGTTGACTGAACGAATAGATGCAAATTTGCGTTGGAACGAAGAAGATGGAACGATAATATTCGATGGAGTCAATCAAGTTGGCGGTTTGTCCACAGAAGGAACGAATGGGGGAGTAAGTGAAGAAGTTTTGTCAAAATACCTTAGGACGAGGATCTGTAATAGGGTGCCAAGAACCACTGATGAAGAGGAAATTTGTGTCGTCTGCCAAGACGAGCTACTCCACGAAAATCAGACCGTTAGTACATTGGACTGCAGCCATGAATTTCACACTAACTGCATTAAGAGATGGCTGAGACACAAGAATTCTTGTCCACTTTGTAAATCCATAGCCATTCCCGACAATTGACAACCAAACATAGAATTCACCATTACGAATTATTGACAGCACTCACAGGAAATCTGATGCGGCATATTTGTTTGTAAAGATAGGATTTTGCATAAAATATATAGTGTTTTACCTTGTTCTGTTCTTGTGTTCAATTGGTTTATAGTGTTTTACCTTGTTCTGTTCTTGTGTTCAATTGGTTTATATCATAATTTTACTTTCATGTTCTAATTGTTTAGTTGATCTGATAATATTCAACTATCTTACTTGATTTAAGACTGTGTTGACTGTTGACTACGAAAAATCAGATTAAAGCTGTAACTCTTGGATATTCAGAAAAAGGAACACTGATGGTTTGTTGATTAACATTCACCAAGAAATAGACACCATATTTAACTTCAAAATTCAAATTTGGCTTCACTTACCCAATTGCTTTTCAGGTATAATGTAATAAAAATAAGGAATTTATCTCAAATTCAACTCCAATGTAACAGTCCTACATATGAAACTAACAATTCAAATATGAACTAGTATGCATCTACTGATACAAATGAGGCGTTGATTGCATGCGAACTAGTTCGATCGGGTAAAACCATCAATGCAACAGAAAACTCATTTAGCAATAAACACTCATTTTGTTAAGTGAAACTTTAAGGGAACACAGATGCTAACTATTGACGTCCTGAAGTATATCAGCACAGGGTAAAACTTCATTCGAACAGAATGAGATGATTCCCCTCATAAAAACTCTGTGCAAACTATAGTTTTTTAATCCAACCAAACATATTCGTTTAACTTGTAGAATGAACAGAGACCAAAAATATATTAAAGTGAAGACCTTTAACGTGGGTAATTTGAGATGGATGATAACCAATCAATAGTTAGCCTGGACATATATGAACAAGTAGGATAAGGCTATGATTCCATGACTAAGTTTGCTGTCTTGCCAAGTGAATGGATCGATTTCCGGGTAACTGGTAATGTACGAGGTCTCTTCAGTGCTACCAAATACATTCTAAAGCTTCAGAGTTTAAAAGGGCTAATTTCACGAAAGGGAGACTAGCAATGAACCTTCAATGACTAAAAACACAAGACACATTAATGCCAAAACCCAAAGATTTTCTTTTTCTCCTGTTGGTGATTTTCTTATTTCGTTATAGCCCAAAGCTTCAGTATTTCCACAATATATCAAGCCTGTGACGTGACGATCTCATCTGATCTGTCTCAGCAAAATCAAATCAACTCTAACTTTCTCAAAGTATTGACACACAGAATACGAAATCTATATTTTTCAAAGTATATCAGCTCATCTTATAAGAAAAAAGTAAATAAGCTGAATTCTGTCAGATATCTAAATAACTTTTTCCAATTTCAAATCCAGATAAAGCTCAGCAAAAGTGAAACATAGAAACATAACTAAATTTTATTAATAACCAAAGCTATGCAACTTTTACAGTACTTTGTGTTGGAAAAATTTGGAATTGAGTCCAAATATATGTGCAAAGTGTGTGAATTGTAATTGCTTATTGAGAAGCAATTTTATTTGTTAAAATAAAATTCAAGATTAAATTAAAAATCTGAATTTTAAAGGCACATTTATTGTATTACTTGAATGAGGTCAAAATATTTGATGACATTCAAATATTTTGAATGACAAGATTAATACACCCCCTTTAATGTTTGTGGTTGTTACATATTTTTTCACCTATAAAAGGAGGCCTCCACTCTTGTCAAAATCATCCAACAAGCATACAAAACAAAACATTCTTTTTCATACATAGCATAAATTTTCTGAGTTCTGCAAGTATTACAAAGTTCGATAGAGGAATCGTTCTTAGCTTCAAGACTATTCCACCGCGACGGACGTTGTACCTTGGGAGGTCGTTGCCATCGAGGGTTCGAAGCTGAACCGGCAAATTGATCTTAAGGGGAGGAGGTCTCACTTCCAACTCGTCCAATTCTCTCGAAGAAATTTTTTGACTCGTCTAATCCACTCTAAAGATTTTATCATCAGTTGCTGAGAGGTAGTTTTAATAATTTTGTTGCGTTTCAATTCATATCTATGCATGTTATATGAAAGTATTTCTTCTATGAATTGTTGATACGTGTTTTGTAGATTATTCTATTATTTATTACGCTTACGTGCACGCACGATAACCAACAATCTTAAGATCATTTATTCGTATTTTTAAGTATTTCGTGTGTTGCATGTTGAAGGTGTTTTTAAATTTCCAGAATTTGTTTAGTTTAATTTTGGTTTTGGAAAAAAATAAAACGTTTATCTGCTTCTGTAAAGTTCAGAATTTAAATTGTGTTCTGTTGCTCATATTTGATCCTTTTCTGTTTTGAGAGTCTGTTATAGCTTAAGTTTTAACGGATTGATAACTGGATCTGAGAGTTTCAAAAATATTTCAAAAACTGCTGCTACTGTGATTCGATCACCGGACCTCCTGCTGCTTGATTGTCATCTTTACCGTTAGGCTGTTACAATTCTTGGAGTTTAATTGCGCAGTTACATATTTATTACATTATAAAACTGCTGAATTAAAAACTTTTCCAAAGACGTTACAATCCAGATTCGAACCTGCGACCTCAGGATCAATTACTCTAATCCCTACCGTTAGACCAGCTTTTAATTCTGTTTAATGCATGCGTAAATGTTTACTTGACTATAGTGCTGCAGTTAATTATTTAGTATTAAATCTTTAACTCACATGCTATTTATTATATTGTTTTTGCATGCTTATGTGACTAAATTAAATTGTGGAAAAAATTATTAAAAGCTTTAAACTTTTAGAAGAGAAAATTTGAAAGATTTTTTTTTATAGAATTAGTCGATTATATGCTTGTGATATTGCACGTGAGCCATTGAATATTGAGAATAAATTGCAAAGTGACTCGCGAAAAGTCCATAATTGCACGTGGATCAATAAAAAGAATTTCAAAATAATTCCAAGTATTGAGACTTGTGAATTCGAAGGAAATTCAGAGTGAGAATATCTATACAGACGGTTCTGTCGCAGAAAGGTGGAGTGTAAGCGGACTTGTCCCTCCACTGGCCTGGGAACCTAATATTCTGTCGCAGAAAGGTGGACTTTAAAGAGGGTTCGTCCCTCCACCGGCCTGGGAATATCTGTATAAATATTTGAGTTGAGAATTCTCAGCGATACTAATCGAAATAATTGTGAGAATTATTTAGTAATGGCGGCTGAAAATTCAAAGAACAACTCGAACGGATGGTGGGTAGACACTGGGGCTACTCGACACATCTGCACCAATAGGTGGATGTTTAAGACCTATAAACCAGTAGAGAATGAGCAGGGTTATAAGAGGAACTCTGTTATCTCGAAGGTTGAGGGCGAAGGCACGGTTGTGGTGAAGATGACCTCGGGGAAAGAGTTGACCCTGAAAGAGGTGCTTCATGTTCCAGAGATTCACAGGAATCTAATATCTGGTACAGTGCTAAGCAAGAAAGGGTTTACACTTGTCTTTGAGTCAGACGAGGTCATCCTATCTAAGGGTGGAACCTTTGTGGGCAAGGGTTATTTGTCGGACAATCTATTTAAGATGTCTGTAACGACAATAACGCCTAAAGCTAAAATTAAGACTAGAAATGAGGCTAGCACGTCCGTTGATGTAGTAACTGTGAGAGATTACTCGTGTGCCTCATTATGGCATGGTAGATTAGGTCATGTGAACTTTAAATCTTTACAAAGATTAAGTTCACTAAACTTAATACCAAAATTTAACATCAACTATAAGCGCAAGTGCGAGACTTGTGTCGAAGCAAAAACGGCAAAATCCTCGTTCCACTCTATTGAGCGAAGCTCTGAACCACTGAGTTTGATCCATACTGATGTATGTGATCTTAAGTATGTACAATCTAGAGGCGGTAAAAGTTATTTTATAACGTTTATCGATGATTGTACAAGATATTGCTATGTCTACTTAATGAGAAGTAAAGATGAAGCAATAGACATGTTCATTCACTATAAGAATGAAGTTGAGAACCAACTCGGAAAGAAGATCAAGAATCTTCGAAGTGACCGAGGAGGCGAATATGAGTCGCCATTTGCACAACTTTGTGCAGAAAGTGGGATCATTCATCAAACTACAGCGCCATATTCTCCCGAGCAAAACGGTATTGCAGAAAGGAAGAATAGAATGTTGAAGGAGATGATGAATGCGATGCTCATAAGTTCTGGTCTACCTCAGAACATGTGGGGGGAAGCTTTGCTCTCCGCCAACCATGTGCTCAATCGCCTACCGCACAAAAGGTTGGATAAAACGCCTTATGAATTGTGGAAAGGACGCGCGCCTTGCTACAAGTTCTTAAGGTTTGGGGCTGTCTAGCAAAGGTCCCAATTCCTCCTCCTAAAAGGACTAGGATAGGACCTAAGACAGTTGATTGTGTATTCATTGGATATGCGCATGATAGTAGCGCCTATCGGTTTTTGGTACACAAGTCAGATAACCCTGAGATGAGTGTGAATACTATCATTGAGGCTCGAGACGCTTCATTCTTCGAGGAGATATTTCCTCACAAAACTCGATTCATTGAGGAAACGAAAAGAAATGTGGGGGTGAGAGAATCTCAAGAAGATGAAGAAGAACAAAGTCCGAGAAGAAGTAAAAGAGCTAGAAAAGAGAAATCTTTTGGCTCAGATTTCCTAACATTCATGTTAGAAAACGATCCGACTACTTTCAAGGAAGCAATGTCCTCTTCAGACTCGATTCTTTGGAAAGAAGCTGTAAACAATGAGATAGATTCTGTCTTACAAAACCACACGTGGGAGCTAGTGGATCTTCCTCCGGGAAATAAACCACTAGGACACAAGTGGGTCTTCACGAAGAAGATGAAAACTGATGGTACCATTGACAAGTACAAGGCGAGACTTGTAGTCAAGGGGTATAGACAAACATGAGGTGTTGATTATTTCGACACGTATGCTCCTGTTTCCAGTAAAACGTCAATTCGTTTAATCATTGCTCTCGCGGCTTTGTTTAATCTTGAGATCCATCAAATGGATGTGAAAATGGCGTTCTTAAATGGAGACTTAGAAGAGGAGATTTACATGGAACAACCCGAAGGGTTCGTGGTTCCAGGTAAAGAGAAAAAGGTGTGCAAACTTGTCAAATCCTTATATGGGTTAAAACAAGCACCTAAACAATGGCACGAAAGATTTGATAGCGTTATGCTTTTAAATGGATTTCGTATAAATCAGAGTGACAAATGTGTTTACGTGAAAGGAGAGGAAAAGGACTATGTTATAGTCTGTCTCTACGTAGATGACATGATCATTGTCGGTAATAATAATAACATTAATATTACCAAGAAGATGTTGTCACGAAACTTTGACATGAAAGACTTAGGTCTTGCAGATGTCATACTTGGGATGAAAATCACCAAGACACCAGATGGCTATGCACTGTCCCAGGGTCATTACGTCAAGAAAATTCTTGACAAGTTTGACAAGGGAAGCGATGCTATTGCGAGAACACCAATAGAAGTGGGGTGTAATTTGCACAAAAACTATGGAGATAGTGTGCATCAGTTAGAATATTCAAGGATCATAGGCAGTCTCATGTACCTCATGAACTGTACTAGACCTGATATTGCAAACTCGGTGAATAGACTGAGTAGGTATACAATCAATCCCAGTACTGAGCACTGGAAAGCGATAGTTAGAGTACTTAGATATCTAAGATACACTGCTAACTATGGATTGCATTATACCAGACATCCAGCGGTCATAGAGGGCTATTCGGATGCGAACTGGATTGCAGACTCCAAGAATATAAGATCTACGAGTGGATACATATTCATAATTGGAGGTGCATCGATTTCTTGGAAATCGTGCAAGCAGACGTGCATTGCAAGATCAACTATGGAATCTGAGTTCATAGCGTTGGATCTTGCAACTGATGAGGCTGACTGGCTTCAGAGCTTCCTTCAAGATATTCCAATGTGGCCAAAGCCTGTGGCTTCTATTAGCGTGCACTGTGATAGTCAGGCAGCTATAGGTAGAGCACAAAGCAATGTGTACAATGGGAAGTCTCGACACATACGTCGAAGACATAAGAGTGTACGACAGTTGTTGAAAACTAGCGTAATTTCCTTAGACTTTGTGAGGTCTAAAGAAAATATTGCAGACCCATTGACGAAAGGTCTAGCGAGAGACCAAGTAGAAATTTCATCGAGGGGAATGGGATTGAAGCCCACGAAAATGACCTCCAACCACGATGGCAACCCTACCTGAATTGTAAACCCCAATTTGCAGGTTCAAAGGGACAACCGAATTGTGAGAGGTGAGGTCGAACAAAGCACTCGGGAAATTGAGTTCCCAACCCATTTCTATGATGAGAGAGTGATAGACCTGTACAGTGAAGGAGAACTTGAGGTTCTAATGATCCTTATGGCTTGTGACACGAGCGGGGTATTACAGGATACCCTTAATGAGAGATCACCTATGTCGAATGTGAAGGGGCCGCTTCGTTGAGATGAGTTAAAGGGCTAAATCTCTAGAGCGTTCGATGAATTTTGCCAAGGCAAGTCCAGGGCCGAAATGGACAACAACGAAAGGACGAAAAGTAATATTGGAATGAGTTGTGTGAGTATCATTGTCTTGGTATACACAAAACGCCGAACAGTTCAAGGCATCACGTCCACTGGTTGGCAAGTATATCCGATGGTATTTCACTAAGGAAGGTTCAAGGCCCAAAACCACCTTTCCTGATGCAACAAGGTCCCGCGGAACTCGGAAATTGCATTTAGCATTGCTAGGCTCACGTGCATTTCAACCAATTACATTCATGTGGGGGATTGTTGGAAAAATTTAGAATTGAGTCCAAATATATGTGCAAAGTGTGTGAATTGTAATTGCTTATTGAGAAGCAATTTTATTTGTTAAAATAAAATTCAAGATTAAATTAAAAATCTGAATTTTAAAGGCACATTTATTGTATTACTTGAATGAGGTCAAAATATTTGATGACATTCAAATATTTTGAATGACAAGATTAATACACCCCCTTTAATGTTTGTGGTTGTTACATATTTTTTCACCTATAAAAGGAGGCCTCCACTCTTGTCAAAATCATCCAACAAGCATACAAAACAAAACATTCTTTTTCATACATAGCATAAATTTTCTGAGTTCTGCAAGTATTACAAAGTTCGATAGAGGAATCGTTCTTAGCTTCAAGACTATTCCACCGCGACGGACGTTGTACCTTGGGAGGTCGTTGCCATCGAGGGTTCGAAGCTGAACCGGCAAATTGATCTTAAGGGGAGGAGGTCTCACTTCCAACTCATCCAATTCTCTCGAAGAAATTTTTTGACTCGTCTAATCCACTCTAAGGATTTTATCATCAGTTGCTGAGAGGTAGTTTTAATAATTTTGTTGCGTTTCAATTCATATCTATGCATGTTATATGAAAGTATTTCTTCTATGAATTGTTGATACGTGTTTTGTAGATTATTCTATTATTTATTACGCTTACGTGCACGCACGATAACCAACACTTTGCATGTCGTACCAAGCATGTAGATTCTTGTTTATGATAAGACTTCACCATTAATTTCTACTCCCAGCAAAGAGACTCGTTTAGCACGATAGAATGAACTGAGACCTAAAATATAGTAAAGAGAAGTCCTTTTTTGTGAGTAACAGTTTCGGATGATAATAGTCAGTATTTAGCTTGGACATGCATGTACAAAGAGGATAAGGTTACATTTCCATGACTGAGTTTGGCGTCTTGCCAAGTTAATTGTTCGATTTCCAGGTAAGTGGAAAAGTACGAGGCCTCTTTAGTGCTATCAAATGCATTCCAAGGCTTCAGAATTCTAAAGGGACAATTTCAGAAATGAAAAAAGAGAATAGCAATGAACTTGCAATGACTAAAACCAGAGGACACTATTTATGCCACAACCCAAAGATTCTCCATTTCTCCTGGTGGTGATTTCTTATCTCGCGCATCTGTATCAGCAAAATCAAATCAACATCCAGATACATCTTCTTAGGGAAGTTTTTCAATTTTACTACCAACAGAGCTACATAAAGGTGTCATATGCAACAGCTCAAAAATTCCAGAATATAAGAAACATGCATGTTGAACCATCATCACAACAACAACAAAACCCTAAGTTTAATATTAGTACGTTACGTGAAACAAACAATAATCACACTAAGTTGAAGACACAGATTATCCTCGTATTGTTTTGTTTAAGCAGAGTGTCTTAACATCTTCTGGTACAATTTTCTTATCTCCTATTGAATTGTCGTCAGTCGAGGATAGTGTATTCAACATAGTAAGAGTGTTAAAACTTTAACCACATAAAAAATCCTCCAATCTTAAGAATAATAAAAGTTAACAGCAGCAATATTAAAAGGTTTATTCTTCCTCCCACTGAATAGGACCACATTTATTGTAACAACATTCCTTAGTTCTTATAGGTTTAAATGTGAGTCTGTTGTGAGAATGCATGGAAGGAGAATGATGACGGGGAACCGGGTGAGCATTGGCTGAGCAAAGTTCGGAACTGGCTGGTTGCATTGAATTACTGAAATGGAGCAAAACTGGTCATGGTCGGAATAAGAGCAGAATATCATAATGGAAATCCATATTTGCTATGCTAAATATAGGGAAGACTACTCTGGATTCAAAGTGCGAGGCTCATTCGTTACAATCCGAACTTGAATCTTTAACGGATGAAGAAGGCGTGTACTGGTCGAATCCTAGCGAAGCTCATTGGGTATGAGATGGTGACAGAAATACAACATTTTCCCATGCCCGCGCGAATGAAAGAAGGCAAACGAATTACATAAAGGGCTTGAGAAATGAGGCTGGAATATGGAAAAATCAGAGAGAGGTGCAGCAAATGGCTGTTAACAATCTTTGTTCGTTCTTCACATCCTCGAAGCCTAATGAAGATGATCTCCACCATGCTCTAGAGGTCAGTGAACGACAAGTTACAACAGGAATCTACGAGAGTATCAATGGTATGTCATTCGTGTTTTTTCAGAAGTATTGGCATATTATTCGTAACGACGTCTCAAATTCTGTTCTGTCTTTGCTGAATAAGAACGACTTCTTACACAAGCACAATGTCATCCGATAAGTTTGAGCAATATCATTTATAAAATAACCACTAAAGCTATAACTAACCGTCTCAAACCATGGATGAATTCTATTATTTCGGAGTCCCAGTCCGCTTTCGGTTCGTGCTGACTCATGTCTGATAACGCTTTTACATCCTTTGAAATCAATCATTTTTTTAAAAAATGAAAGGAGTGGTAAGAGAGGTTTTATGGCTATAAAGTTAGACATGAGGAAAGCCTACGACCGTGTTGAATGGGATTTTCTTGAGCAAGTGATGTATAGGTTAGGTTTTGCAGATAAGTTTGTCAAGCTTATTATGATTTGTATGCGCACGGTGTCCTACTCTGTTCTCATTAATGGTGTCCAGTGTGGTTGCTTCACTCCGGAACGTGGTGTTCGGCAAGGAAACCCGTTATGACCTTTTCGTTTTCTCTTTTGTTCTTAGGCTCTTACAGGACTAATTCGAAAGGAGGAGAAGAATTCAGTCGTTAAAGGTGTGATAATTTGCAGAAATGCGTCAAGTACTATATCATGCTTGCTTTTTGCCGACAACACTCTTCTCGGCTGCGAAGCAAATACAGACGTAGCGATAAGAATCATGAGGATCTTGAATGTTTTATGGGGCTGCATCAGGTCAGATGGTTAATCACGAGAAGTCAAATGAGACGCTGATTGCACGTTAACTAATGGATAAAACCTTCTATACAACAGAGAACTCATTAAGAAACAAATATCCATTTTGTTGCAAAACTTTAAGTGAACCCGGACCAGAACTAGTAACTATTGACGTCAGAAAGTATATCACCACCTCTAATGTCTATTCAATCCTGTATCATATAGCATAGTGCAAACCTTCATTCCAACAGAATGAGATGATTCCCCTCATAATAACTATTGTGCAAACTATAACTGTGACCGATGATAAGCAATATTTAGCATGGACATGTATAAACAAAAAAGATGAAGTTATGAGTCCATGACTAAATTCGTCGTCTTGGCAAGTTAATGGCCCGATTCCCGGGTAACTGGTAAAGTACGAGGGCTCGTAGTGCTATCATATACGTTCCAAAGCTTCAGAGTTTAAAACAGAGAAAATTTGATGTTATTTTTCAGGGAAAGTGGAACAGAAAAAGAGTTATTACCACTTTTAGTAGAGTTGTCCTTTTACATAAAAAACCAGTCACAACATCTCTGGTTTTTGCCCACCTTACAAAAATGTAAGTTGGTCTTTTTTCTCAGGAAAAGGTTATTTGATACATGATATATGGCATTCTGTATATATGGACTATAGGGAAGTGCATTGCGTGCAGCAAAAGACAGCAAATGCCATATAGCACATACTCTACTCAAAAACTATGAACAAGACCTGTACAAGGTTTTCGCCATACGTAAGAAGAAAATAAAATGGATTAACAAATATAATTGCATAATTCTCTATCATTAGAGAGAGATGACAGGCAGTGGAAAAAATAACTCCATCTCAACTACAATCGAACTACTTGAAATTCAAATTTCTTGGTCCTACACTCCTACTGTACATGAAGTAAGATGTGAGCAGCTAGACACAAGTCACCATGCGCCCGAGTAAACTCCTCGAATTGAACTGTTAAGCATCACCCTCCGGTGCCTTGCTTTTCTTATGAAGCCATGTTGGAGGCCTATACAAGAAAAGTTAACAACATACCGTTAGAATAATATCAATTCTTCTCATAACAGTAAAACCAATGTGCAAGCATGAGGTCACCCCGGGACGGGGCTGAAGATGATGTTGGGAAGAAAGTTACACTTTATTGGAAAATAAGAACTATATATACGTCAAACTGCAAACTTCTATGACTTTAGAACATGAAAATGGAAAATCCATGATTCTTTTTAAAGTTTCATGTAATTTGTAATAATTCAAACAGTTTAGTTTTTCTGTTAATAAATCAAACATTAGAGAGTGTAAGTGTAGTAATTATCACAGAAAAGGAATGATAAATAAAAATCATAGAATGGAACTGCCAAAAAGTTTCGAAGAAATACATACCCCAGTTGCAGGGTAGTGTCTGGTTCTTCATCGTTGACATGACTGCATGGGGTTTCCGAGATGTGGTGCTTAATATAAAGGGATGCTGGACCAGAAGTACTTGGAGGAACACCTTGAAGCTCCTGAACCTAAATTTTTTATTTAGCCATGAGAAATGGATTTGAGGTGTATCTCACAATGAAAAACCAAGAAAGCTTAACACAAAAACAATAAAACTCGAGTTGCCTCTCTGCGTAAGGTCTCATTTTCCAGCATAACTTGTTCTTCCTGCAATATATTTCAGGGAAGATATTACTTATAAAAGAAAGTGAAATCTTCCATAGCTTTATTTACATATTGTGCATTCAACCATAAGGCACACCTGAGTTCTTGATTGCGCTAGATGCTGCATTAATATTTGCTCCTGAAAAATCCAACAAAAAAGAAGAACAATAAGAACTTCTATCAAGTTCAAGTTGGGGATGTCACTTATATTTCAGTAAACAAGTTTATTAACAAAGCTATGGGATTTCAGTGATAAACCTTCCTCTCCTTGATGCATAACAGCGCTTCGTTTAGGTGTTGTTCAAGAACTTGAAGTTCTTGCGAAGACATTCCAGTGAGGTGTTTACCCAAGATTTGCCTAAAAACGTCAAAGCCAATGAAATAATTACACAGGCATTTCCAGGAATTTACGATATGTATTTTCAGATTAATTTAGAAAAACGTACAGCTGCTCGTCCTCAGGGTTTGTTACGCCCTCTTTGGGAACCTCTTCTTCATCCTCCTTGGGCTCCTGCTAAAGAAAATATGTAACAGAAACAACGGATAATCCTCAAACTTTAAAAAACATATAACAGAGAACGTTTTGAATAATGTGTTATACCATAATTTGGTGTGATTCCCTTAGTGGGCCTATCAAAACACTATTGTCCTACAAATGTACCGGCCCAAAAGGCCCATTCACGAGCCAGATCGGCCCAAATAAACTGTCCCAACAAAGGGGTCCAAAAGCCCATTATGCCAGCCCGATATACCATATAAGGGCTTGGCCCATAAAAATAGGCCCATCTAAGCTCCTACAGTCAAGGAGGTTAAACATCTATAAATACCAGACTCCTCCTCATTTGCAAGGGGCACCTTTTTCTCTTCTCATAGTTACTCCTCTGGTTGATCTACGGTGGTGGACCTACAATGGTTGATCTACGGTGGTGGACCTACAGAGGTTGATCTACGGTGATGGACCTACAGAGGTTGATCTACGGTGGTGGACCTACAGAGGTTGATCTACGGAGGTGGACCTACATAGGTTGATCTACGGTGGTGGACCTACAGAGGTTGATCTACGGTGGTGGACCTACAGAGGTAGATCTACGGTGGTGGACCTACAGAGGTTGATCTACGGTGGTGGACCTACAGAGGTAGATCTACGGTGGTGGACCTACATAGGTTGATCTACGGTGGTGGACCTACAGAGGTGGTTGATCTACAAAGGTGGACCTACAGAGGTTGATCTACAGAGGTGGACCTACAGAGGTTGATCTACGGAGGTGGACCTATGGAGGTTGATCTACAGAGGTGGACCTACAGAGGTGGATCTACAGAGGTTGATCTACAGAGGTGGACCTACAGAGGTTGATCTACAGAGGTGGACCTACAGAGGTGGACCTACAGAGGTGGACCTACAGAGGTTGATCAACAGAGATTGACCTATCAAGATTGATGAAGGTCCGACCTTCACCTTCGACCACGATCGGCCACCATAGAGAAATAATGAACTACGTTCGGCTTGATTCCCTACATGGGATACGTAGGCAGCTTGGCTTAACCCAAAGTTCAGTCTGAAATCTACAAACTCCTCAATCCACACCAGTGACTTCTAGTTGACGTAGACGCCATCAACGAGCATCAACTGACTCAGCATCAGAGCACTTACTCTTGGTTAGCCTCGACCTAGTTCACGTGCCGTGTTTTTCAGTGCAGGTTTCCGAACTCAAAGCTAGCTTGGGACCAATCAGGAGCTTGGGCTAGTCTGACGCGGAGTGACAAGTCAGCAGACGAAATTACCCCGCATCAGTGGCGCCGTCTGTGGGAAACCACTAAAGTGCACTGAGTTAGAAACACACGTGAACACTCAAACATGGTTGTAGGCACCAGAGCTCAAACTGCGGCTACTAGTCAGCCACCAGGCCAATCGGCACGTGTCGATAGGGACGGTAATAGGGATGAAACTTATGTGACTGATACGGCGCGGGCTCGCAGAAATGCAGCGCCAGTTGAGGATCAACAAGCCGCTCTGGCAGTGATTCCTCCTTTACCACCACAACATGTGGAGCAAATAGTACAGACACTTCAGCAGTTAGGTGTCATACCACATGTTGCGCCTCCGACCCAGCCAGGATTACAAAGGAGGACCGAACATCATACACGGAACTCACGTTCGCATGATCACTGATCGGCAGGGGTAGCCCGTCGAGACAGAGTCAGGGAGGAAGACGTGATCTCACGTTCACATAGAGAGACCCGTCAAGCCTCTTCTAATGTTCGCTCAATGAGGCATGCAGGTGGTTCGAGGCCTGAAGATGACATAAGAACTACTGACCCGCGCAGGAGGCGGGTGGAGGTAGATGATGAAGCGAACTCGTATGATAGAGATCGTAGAGGACGAGATGTGGAGAGGACAGATAGGCGTGATAGGCACTACCGAAGTTTGGAAAGAAGGGAGCGCCACGAGGCTCCTCGTGAGTACAGTCCACCGAGATACGAGGACGACAGAAGGAGAACGGTTGGTTATCATCGAAATGACAGCAGAGTTTCTGAACCCTCACCATTCTGTGAGGAGCTGCGAAGTATGGTCCTAGGTAGGGGACAGGATATCCCAAAAATGCCCAACTATGATGGGACTACAGATCCATCATCACACTTGCATGTTTTGGATGGAATACTGAGCCTGGGAGGATTTGATGCTAGAATCCAGGCACGGCTTTTCTCGATCTCCCTAGTGGGAGTGGCACAGGAGTGGTTTGCACGTATACCTGCAGGAAGCATCTACAGTTACGAACAGTTGCGTGACATGTTTAGATCAAAGTTCTCTACACTCTCGGTAGATCCGCTTGAGGCAGATTACCTATGCCGCCTCAAACAAGGCGAAAGAGAATCTCTGCGAGAGTATATGAAGAAGTTTAATGTGGAGATGTTGAAAGTCAAAACGCCAACCCCAAGGGAAATTCGAGGAATCCTTTTCAAAGCAGCGGCGCAAGCAAACTCCCGCAACACGCAATCTTCATCGCCAAACAGATTTGCAGCGTACGAACTCCTCAATGCGACTCGAATGAACGCCAATGAACATCAGCTTCGCCCGGAACTCCTTACACGAACATCAGCTTTAGTGATCTTCTCGGGGAACAGCTGTACGACCACTCCTCGCGCCAACGTTGCAGCAAGCCCAATCTCCCTTGTGCCAACGAACAGCAGCCCGCGCAACCTCCTTGTGCTGCCTACGAACAACAACACGCCTGAATCCCTCGTGCCAATGAACAACAACTACACGGTTTCCTTGTGTCGACGAACAGTAGCCGCGTAACCTACTTGCGCCGACGAACAGCAGCAACGCGATCTTCTCCGTCACAAATTCACCATGCACGAGCATATCTGCAACTGAACTCCCAACGTGCAAACTCCGAGAACAACTGCAAAACTTCGACGAACGAGAAATCCTTGCATGTGAAGCATCAAATTATGGACACTTATGAAGTTTGCAACGAGCTCGACTGCGACGACCCCGCTACAAACTGGGGGACTTAATGGTGCGCCATGATATGGATAATGACACGTCAACCCTATCATGTCAACCACGTTAGTCCTAGAGCTAATGTCCCTCCTAATGCACATCAACTGTTAGGGCCAACATGGAGGCCCAACCCATCAAAGGAAAGCACATTGCACTCCTACAACTAAGGATATAATCAGCTTATAAATACCCCAATTAATCACAATCAAAGGGTCAACCCATGGCACCTGCTTAGGGCTAACCTGGGGCACCCCTTAGTCATAACACACAATCTGACAACAATCAAGAGGCGTTCCACTACGACGTCACTCTACACAACGTGGTAGAGCGTAGTCACATACACTACACAAGGCACAACATGGACCACCTGACCTTTACAAAGGAATGGCGGACGAAAATCTCCCACAAACTGTAGAGATGATAACATCCTGACACTTTCATCATTGTCAACTCAACTGCAATATGAAACTGGGGGACTCTCTATATGATTGAAACAACTGGCACAATTTGTTATAGCTATGCAAATGATGATGATAACACATGCAACAAACTTTGTCAAGCATCACAACAACTATTTCAAATATCCATTCACCACACTCAACAATGATAAAAGAACACTTCTATTCCAACATTTCAGTCGCTGCTAACCTAC
The DNA here is from genome assembly GCA_948329865.1 of Linaria vulgaris. Taxonomy (NCBI): domain Eukaryota; kingdom Viridiplantae; phylum Streptophyta; class Magnoliopsida; order Lamiales; family Plantaginaceae; genus Linaria; species Linaria vulgaris. The sequence continues at coordinate 78,581,857 of OX415250.1, read as the reverse complement.
AAATGGGCATGGTGGTTGGAGAAACAAGGCATGGCTGACAAAAATTTTAGGCTACAAGTTCCATAGATTGGAGTTATGCGTACTCGAAAAACACAACAAGCAATGAGCAAAAATGTACAAATGCTAAAACTCTCATGCAAACAAAGCTACACTGATGATCGCTAGCTTATCAGAACAAAGCATCGGCAATGAAATTAAGGCAAGACCCATACAAGAGAAGACACAAAAACCACACAAGGTGATGAACATAAACTAGGTGAAGAGCCTATTGGGTGAATATCCCATAAAGTAGGCCATTATCGTAAGCCCTACCGAAATAAACTAGGTGAAGAGCCTATTGGGCGAATATCCCATAAAATAGGCCATTATCGTAAGCCCTACCGAAATAAACTAGGTGAAGAGCCTATTGGGCGAATATCCCATAAAGTAGGCCATTATCGTAAGCCCTACCGAACTAAACTAGGTGAAGAGCCTATTGGGTGAATATCCCATAAAGTAGGCCATTATCGTAAGCCCTACCGAAATAAACTAGGTGAAGAGCCTATTGGGCGAATATCCCATAAAGTAGGCCATTATCGTAAGTCCTACCGAACTAAACTAGGCGAAGAGCCTATTGGGCGAATATCCCATAAAGTAGGCCATTATCGTAAGCCCTACCGAACTAAACTAGGTGAAGAGCCTATTGGGTGAAAATCTCATAAAGTAGGCGAGCTGCAAAAGCCCTACCAAATTAAACTAGGTGAAGAGCCTATTGGGTGAATATCCCATTAAGTAGGCAAGCAACGTAAGCCCTACCGAATTAAACAAATGGAAGAACCAAATCAAGAAAAGAAGAAAGCAAGATGAAGAAAAGAAGAAATCAAGATCAAGAAAGGAAGAAATCAAGATCAAAAAATGAAGAAAGCAAGATCAAGAAAAGAAGAAAGCAAGATCAAGAAAGGAAGAACAAAATCAAATAGAAGAAGAAAGCAAGGTCAATAAAAGAAGGAAACAAGATCAAGAAAAGAAGAAACCAAGATCAAGAAAGGAAGAAAGAAAGAAAAGAAGATCAAGAAAAGAAGAAACCAAATCGAAGTATTAAAACGCGAAGAACAAAACTATACTTGTCCCAAAAAGATAAGAAATAAGTATCAAATGTACAAGAAGTTGAAGAGCAAAATAAAGGCACAAGTGCCAAAAAGTAAGGCCAATAAGGCCACCTTCCACTCTCAAGAAGCCTGACCACCATTGGCAATATCATCTTTCCCCACATAAGTAACACCTTCCAAGACTTCTATTGCATCAATGACAAGGCAGAGCTCTTCTATAAGACCACCGCCAACCAAAACTTTGGAATAACTACGGCGGTGTCCCTCGACTTCTTTCTCCATGCGTGCATGATCCTCAGCAGTGAAGCCAACTTAATTTTCTTTGAGGCACAAGCCGAAACCAGTAAGAGATTCACACTGACCGATTGACTAGTTACCTCTAGATCTCTCATCGGAGCATGGCAGCTATCAAAACAAGACCATAAGGATGAGATTTTTAAAACAAAAGAAGTTGGAGCAGTAGTCAATACTGTCTCAGAGGTGGCGACTGTCTCAGAAATAGTCAAGGAAGGAACCATCGCATCTTCTGTCTCTACGACAGCAGCGGTAGAAAGGGCGGTACTCGTCATAATCCCATAGTTAGTAGTAGGAAAAACAACATTGTCGGATGCCACAAGATCATCCGGAGGAAGGGTACAACAACAGCAGCAATGTCAGTCACAAGTTGTTTCTTCGAAGTCGCGATGATCACCTTCGACTTACAACCTTCCTCTACATAGGCCTTATTTGCCGCTCGATATTTGTTGATGGTTCTATCCCGCCTGTCGAGCCTATCTAAAATAGACTTATAATCAATTTGAAGCTTTGCAAGCTTGGCTCAAGTGACCTCAAGGTCTTCTTTGGCTATAGCTGCCTAATCAGCAGCCTCCTAGAGTATCTAACTTTGCTCCTCCGGGCTCCGGCCGCAGCTTGAGCCTTTTTGCATATTTTCTTCTGCTCTTTAGCACCAGCTTGTGATTCTTTGCACAGTTTCGTTTGCGGCATCCTCTGCTACTCTTGGCCTCTTAATAAGAGCATAACGCTTTTTGCTACTCAAGCACCCTTTATACAAGACGTTTTTCCTCTTCGACAAAGAGAACTTGTTCGGTTTCAGCACCAATGGTAAAGTTTTCACCAATAGTGGTCTCAACCTATATTAGGACAATTCGGACTTGCAAATTATGGCATCTCGACTGTATAAGTTTGCAAGGCGTCCATAAGCTACGACCACCTTACAAACTGGGGGACTTATGTTATACCATAATTTGGTGTGATTCCCTTAGTGGGCCTATCAAAACACTATTGTCTTACAAATGTACCGGCCCAAAAGGCCCATTCACGAGCCAGATCGGCCCAAATAAACTGTCCCAACAAAGGGGTCCAAAAGCCCATTATGCCAGCCCGATATACCATATAAGGGCTTGGCCCATAAAAATAGGCCCATCTAAGCTCCTACAGTCAAGGAGGTTAAACATCTATAAATACCAGACTCCTCCTCATTTGCAAGGGGCACCTTTTTCTCTTCTCATAGTTACTCCTCTGGTTGATCTACGGTGGTGGACCTACAATGGTTGATCTACGGTGGTGGACCTACAGAGGTTGATCTACGGTGATGGACCTACAGAGGTTGATCTACGGTGGTGGACCTACAGAGGTTGATCTACGGAGGTGGACCTACAGAGGTTGATCTACGGTGGTGGACCTACAGAGGTTGATCTACGGTGGTGGACCTACAGAGGTAGATCTACGGTGGTGGACCTACAGAGGTTGATCTACGGTGGTGGACCTACAGAGGTAGATCTACGGTGGTGGACCTACATAGGTTGATCTACGGTGGTGGACCTACAGAGGTGGTTGATCTACAAAGGTGGACCTACAGAGGTTGATCTACAGAGGTGGACCTACAGAGGTTGATCTACGGAGGTGGACCTATGGAGGTTGATCTACAGAGGTGGACCTACAGAGGTGGATCTACAGAGGTTGATCTACAGAGGTGGACCTACAGAGGTTGATCTACAGAGGTGGACCTACAGAGGTGGACCTACAGAGGTTGATCAACAGAGATTGACCTATCAAGATTGATGAAGGTCCGACCTTCACCTTCGACCACGATCGGCCACCATAGAGAAATAATGAACTACGTTCGGCTTGATTCCCTACATGGGATACGTAGGCAGCTTGGCTTAACCCCAAGTTCAGTCTGAAATCTACAAACTCCTCAATCCACACCAGTGACTTCTAGTTGACGTAGACGCCATCAACGAGCATCAACTGACTCAGCATCAGAGCACTTACTCTTGGTTAGCCTCGACCTAGTTCACGTGCCGTGTTTTTCAGTGCAGGTTTCCGAACTCAAAGCTAGCTTGGGACCAATCAGGAGCTTGGGCTAGTCTGACGCGGAGTGACAAGTCAGCAGACGAAATTACCCCGCATCATAATGTAATATCTACAAGCATAATCAGAAAAGCCAAAGTTTAAGAGATCGTGTCGTTCGCACTCCCTGAAAACTAGACATTCTCCATGTTAAGAGAGAGTAGGATATCCTAATACTTTCTATGTCAATTTAGATTACATAGTATCACAAACCCTTCCAGAAGAGAACGGACCGGATAGACCCACAATAACAAAAGAAACAGAAGTTTTAATCCAAATTAATATATCAATAAGCTATAGGAACCAGATAACAGTAACTGCTATATAAAATTCGAGTGTTAACTCAATTCTTTATTTGATCTTACCATTTCAAGACTGACTAGTAACTATTCCTATGTAACTTCCAAATTACATGAGACACTCATGATTGCATGCTATAGTTAGGTGTGTCAATAGCTGCAAAAGCTACTATTATTTAAATATCAGAGAGAAGTCAGTCAGTATATAGGAGACAAGGTGCAAGATAGCAGGGACCCTTAATTTGTGTGTGTGAGGTATAATAGTACAGAAAATATGGCAAATGAAGAAACGTTACATACATCTGGCTCATTTTGAACAGCAGGAACCTTCAAAGATTCTACGCAGTCTTTAAATCTTGTAAGGATTTCCTTCACGCTGCAATAACAAACAAACAAAGTTCAAACAGAAACTTAAAGTAGTGTTGTAAATCCCCAAGAAATCGAGGATACTGTGACTAGCTATTATATATCAAAAGTGTAGAAGTAAAACACAAGTACACAACAACAGTCGCTATAAAACCTGCAACTTAAAGAATCAACCAATCATACTGTAATTAACTCTGTTGTCAGGTAACATAGTATAGTAATGGAATCTGTAAGGAAAAAGAAGACAAATACCGAATCCAAAAGATCGTAATGCAATTCAGATAATACAAGACAAAGTTGCAAAAGAAACATAAATAATCCAACTAAACATCACCCAAACTCCCAAAGTAGAAACCAACAAGAAACACTAATTAAATCCCCAAGAAATCAAGAAATGCAAATTTAACAATGAAAGTACGTAGAGGCACACACATATATATATATATATATATATATATATATATATATGATGATTTGAATGTAACCAACCTGGAAGTGGAAGTAGAGAAGTGAGAGAGTTTTCCGGTGTGGGAGAAGATGATAATGGCGACGTCGGCATCACAGAGCACGCCGAGTTCACCAGCCTTCTTGAACAAGCTCGAACTCCGCTTGTTGAATGTGTATTGCCGTCTCCTAATACCACTACTCTCATTTGAATTCGACATCGAGATCTTTCTTCCAAGATATATAGAAACAAACTAGTAAGTACACTGCGTGTCCCTTTTTCTTAAAAGCTTCTTCAACTGGCAACAAACACGAGAAAAAGAAAAAAAGCAGGGCAAGGAAAGTGAACATGGAGGGGAGGGGAGGGAGATTTATATATAGGCGGCCCCGCTTTTTTTGCATGAGGACTACTCCGCTCTTTTACACACTCCAGGACTCTCTCTCTCTCTTTTATAAATTATAATAACAATCAAGATTTAATAATAATTAAAGAGATACACATACTATTCAATCATGCACTAATTGAATATAATTTGTGTTTTGGCCTTTACTTGTTTAAATTTTAAGAATTTATTTTCTGGTTGTTTATCTTTTAATGCTGATTTATAGTCGTATTCTTTTGAATAAGTGTTGCAATACAAACTATAAAAATATGTATATTCTCTAAAAACATGTTGGACACAACACTTCAAAATGTCTATGACGGCGTCAAAATTAAATTTTATTATTTTAATAAACATGCGCTACCAAAATATATAACACGTGGTGTGCTTGATACATGTCGGATCAATGTAAGACGTGTGTCAGTTAGTATCGCTGGCAACCACAACAATTTGACGTGTCGGTGCATATATAATAGCCTCATCCTTCACAATTCTAATGATTTACTTCATTTGTGTCCTCAAAATTTAATTTTGGTAGCTTCTTATGTTTTTCTTATAAATAAAATCATAAGAATAAGACATCTACACTCGAAAGTTAATTAATCATAGTCTACTTGCATATTTTTAAAAATCTAAAGTGTACAAAAAAAAAAATTACACATTTTTTTTGCAAAAGAAGATGGGTATCAATATCATTTTTCAAACAAAATACAACAACCACTTTCATATTTGAGAAAGTAGTTGAAATTGTGGATCGGGATTGATATGCTTTAAACTCAGTGTTAAACCAACACTGTAGAGCCAATGTTGCTTTAACATCAACTAAAGAATATATTGCAGCGGAAATAAAGCGAACATGAAATTTAAGAAGAAAATATATTAATATGATCTTCTGAGCCGTAGGCAAACCACGCAGGTTTTAACAAAGATGTTTCTCTCAACTCTCAAGCTTCTCACTCTCAAATTGATTGAACTCAACAAAGCAGACAAGAATTCCCTCCTTAAATCTAAACCTAGACTCAATTTGATAACTCACTAATTTTGCAAAAGCAAGACAACACTTAACAACTAAAGATCTGATCTCTCGAATTTATTAGCTTTTGTCTTGTGTTTGTCTTGATGTAGTTCACACTTTTATATAAGTTCTTGAAATTGGTCTTCAAGGTGTGGTGTACACGGTTTTGGTAACTCTTCAAGTTTCCTCGTCGAACTCTTCTTTCCTTCTAAGATCACGAACTCCTTCTTCAGCAACAATTCCTTTTGTTAGTGATCTAACTAAGGAAAGACTCTTTCTTCAATTCAGAGATCATCTTGGATGTTTCCTAATTGCACTCGAACTCTACTTCTTTCCTTCTACACAAAGCGTGTGCGGTTGACTTCTTCAAAGCTCCAATTAAGGAAATTCTCTGAATGAAAGGTTGAAAGATCCAACCTATATTAAGTTTGGTTCGTGGACAATAATCAAAGATAACTACAACTGTGGAACTTGATTAGTTAGTGAATAAAGGCAAAACACTAATATAAAAATACAAAATTGGAATGTTAGAAAGTTTCTGTTCCTGATGTTATCCTAACATTCTCATCACAGTGTTACTCTAACATTGACAGAACATGTTGCACTTTCAATCTCCCCATTTTTGCCTTACTTCACAAAACCAACAATCTGTTCAAACAGATCAAATTCCAAAAGCTAACTTAAGTAAACTAATCAAACTATTAACACTTTTCCCCCTTAATACAGAAAAGTCCAACTTAATGTTGGCATAACATTGACAATTTTCAATTTTGTCATAACATCTAACTTTCTCAATGTTAACTTAACATTGAAACCAGAAAGTTGTTCTAACATTGATTTCATCAATGTTGTCTTAACTTCAATATCAGACAGTACCTGCAGACAATTAACAAATATAATAGATAATCAAGTCTTCCTAAGCGAAAACATTAAAGATCAACACAGTAGAATACTTAATTATAGACCCATATCAGTAACAAGGAACATTCTCCTTGATCAAATCAAAACAAAACAAAAGATAAAAACAACAGTTCAAGGATAATTAGATCTACTCTCCCTCTTTTTGTGAGGAAGGCAGATTCCTTAGATGCTTTCTGAGGCTGTCAATGTCTTGTTGGCACACCTGCTTGTCAGCGATCTCCCTCTGAGTGTCTATGTATTCCCTGTCAAGCCAAATCAGTTGTTGCTCCACAAAGGAAGTTGTGATCACCATGCAATCATCCTCATTTGAAAGAGGAGTAGAAGTAGCAGCAAACTTGTAAGTCTTATTCTTCTTCCTGTTGGGTTTAGCATCATCACTGGGGTTCCAAGGTAGATCATGCACCCTCACCTGTGTGAAGTAGCTAGTAGTGATAGACATCTTGACCTCGTTCTTTATCCATCCCAATGTCCTCAAGGTTTTGAACCCTTGCTTTACCAAAATTTTGGAGATTAGTGATGGGTATGGCAGAATCCCTTTTGGCCTTGTAGTGGCTTCATGCATTGCTTTCAAGACCTTCTCATCTATGTTCACATTCAAACCATTCTTCAACTTGTACACTAACTTTGCAGATTCTCTGGTCATAACAGTGGGGTTTGAGGATTGTAGCCAATTGTATGTTGCAACCTTGTGCAACACAACACCCATAGAGGTAAGTCTGGTAGTGGCAAAACCTTCATTCCACTTTCTGGTAAGGCCTCCAGTAAGATCAGTAATGATATCATCCATGTCTCATCAGACTCATCAGGGTTAGAAAGTCCCCAAGCTTCATTGACAGTGGAGGGGCTTATGTCATAAATCCTCCTCCTAACTCAAGCTTTCCCATACTTGAGAGACTTCTTGAAAGACACCCATTGGGAGAGGTTCATGTAGAACTCCCTGATGACATCAGGCACCAAGGATGCATGATTCATCACAAATCCTAACACACCTCTTGCTTCCAGCAGCTCAAAAACTATGTTCCACTTAAAACCGTCCAACTCCATTGTTATTTCCTTATGGATCACTCGGGCTTGGTATGTTTCTCACTATTCTTCAGCCTCTACAGACTCATAGAAGTATGAGTGTGGAACTTTGGGATACACTCCATCTGTCTCATCAAAGTACTCCTATGTCTCTGATGTTGCCTCAACAGTAGGGGTGCGTTCTCAAACCCGAATTTTGGGTACCCTATCCGACCCGGTCGGGTATTACCCAAAATTCGGGTATTAATACCCGTATCCTACCCGAATATTCGGGTACCACTATCCGAATGTGTTGATTCGGGTACAGGTTCGGGTAGGCAAGTTTGGAGAGATTGTGGTACCCGAATACCCGATTACTATATATTTCTTTTTCTTTTTCTTTTTTTCTTTCCTTTTCTTTTTCTTTCTTTTCTCCTTTTCTTTCAAAGTAACCTACCATCAAACATTAAATAATTCAGGTATAGATTAATCAAATGCTCCTTTGCCTGCTATTGCTTGTAAGAAAATTTTAAATTTTTTTTAAACCAACAGATGAAAGACTAAAAGCCTAATCCTCTAAAAACCAGTTAAACAACAGTCAAACTCATCAATCTTTTGCGAGCCCTGCATTGCTGTAAAGTGGTATACATATAGCTGCATTTCCTAAGCAGTAACACAACAATATAACATCATAAATAGGTGCCGCTCAAACTTTCTCCTTTTGGCTCTTATGAGGAAGGAAATTTAACGAAACAGATACATACGCGATAGAAGCTTGAAACCAACAAACCAACATTATTAACAAAATTTGTTTATATAGCAACCTTATAAACATTGAAGTAATAAGTGAAAGATTAAAATCTACCATAAGCACTGAAAATGCATAATTTAGTCAACTGAGAGATAATTATCAAAAAACTAGTAGTGAATACACAATAGAAACAAGCAGATAAAGATAACCCCAAATAAAATCCAATACTAAATTTACTAACCTCATCACCTCAAGAACGAGGTCTCTCCCTCAAAGGCCTCAAACTATTTACTGGCCGTGTCACAAAAAAAAGAAAGAAAACCCAAATAAAAAACTCAATAAATTCCAACTCTTTAACTGGCCACGCATTTGTAAAATCAACTAAAATTCCTCCCACCCAATTGATGTTTTAAAATTCCTAGATAAAGAAAGGCGCATTACACTGGAAAAAAAATAGAAAAAAAAGACTCAATTTTTTTTCCAAAGATGGCCCCTCGATGAATTTCGGGTACCCCAAACCCGATGTTTGGGGCACTTGACCCGATACCCGATTGGGTAACCGAATCATCCAATGGTCATTCTCGGCCAATGGATGAAATTCGGGTACCCCAAACCCGAAGTTTGGGGTACCCAAATATTAGGGTACCCGATGTGGATCGGGCACCATGAATTTTTTTCAGGTATCGGGTAGGGGGTTTTCCCTACCCGAATATACGGGTACCCTATCCAAAATACACGATACCCCAAAAAACCTTACCCGAACCCACCCCTACTAAGCAGGATCCTCAACAACCAGTTCCTCCTCGTCCTTCTCAACTTCCTCTTTTTCTTCTTCCTCCTCGTCATTCCCAGTCTCTTTCTCAGACTCAAGTTCAGGCTCTTTAACCACCTGTTTACCCTTTCTCTTTCTAGCAGCAGTAGACATAGAAACAATAGTCTGCTTATCCTCAACCTCATTCTCAACAACACCCAGACCAGACTCAACACCCAAATTACCAAAATCATCCACTGGGGCCAAATTCCCCCTCAACAACATCATCAACAGTTACAGCAGGAGTAGGGTTAGCCATTGTTACCTGATTTTTAATTTCAGTGGTGGTGGGTGTGGTGGATTTCTCAGCCTCTGATGTTGCTCCAACATCACTCGTCGTCGCACTTTTTTTAGCTTTGCGGTGTTGATATGTCGCCTTTCTTTGGGAGCAGCAGTGGCGGCGGCCGGTTTAGTGGTTGCATGCATGGTGTTGTATCTTCTTAGTTGCTCAATCTGCTCAGCTGCATCTACATGGCATCAATGGAGGACTTGTGGGCCATTGTTAGAAAGATTTTTGGTGAGAGTATGAGATTGATTGAGGCTAAATCAGAGAGAATTTGCAGAAAGCTCCAAATCGTGAAGAGCAAGTAAGAATTAGAGCAAAATATATAAGATCGGAATGTGAAGATTGGTGTGAAAGGGATTGTATAATGTTACCAAAATTAGTTGCCCGCTACTCATACATCTCCGCGCACATCCTTACCACGTGTCAGTGTTAGAATAACACATGACTAGAGTAGTTTTCAAATTTGAAAACTTATAAGTCACAAAATTTCATTGTTGGACTAGCATTGGCAGTGTAACATCCAGATCAGAAAGCTAGAGGTGTAGGGATTCATCAAAGCAAATTCATGTGAGAGCGTGAGATAATTCCAAAACATATATCTGAAACTTAACCAATAACACATGAGTACCACATAAAATATTTTAGATCAAAATCATGAATAAGTAACATAGGTAACAGAAAACACACAGAGATAAGCAATTATGAATTAAAGAAATAATCCACTTCCACAACATAGAAAGTGACAAAGAGTGTATCACCTGCAATATGTCGCCCAAAGAGTATGCCTCAACACATGGATTAGGAACTATCTACTCCCCCTAAGCCCAAACGTACACAATAAAAAAAGAAAAAGAAGTGCAGTTCTAGTATGTATGCAACAATGTTAAGTCAATATTGGAAGATGGTAAACACTTGTGAAAAACTCTACAAACCAACAACAGATCACAACACAATAAGTCTTCATTATTTCTACTAACTCGGATTACTCATGTATACTTGTTTATCAGCCTGCAATCAAGAGATAACACCTAGTGATCCGTGCTACTGAATGTAAGGCAATCGAAATCCCAAACATCCAGTAGAAAGGATCACCATCATGTGTTCCTTGGCCAAAATACAGAAACATGTATATAAGCACAACTGAATATCACTAAAGCTATCAATATCATGAACCCCAGCTTCTCCACATGCCCTGTACAAACCTTAACATGGACAAGTCACAACTGAATAAACATCAAAGCAGTGAGCTTTGTGTAATCCAAGGTTTACAACCTTAAACCAACATTAGAGTTTTTACTTTACAAATCAGAGATATGAATCTATCACCCATAAAGTTTAGTCAATCAAAGAGTTTAAACACATAAACCAATTATGACAAAACAAAGACGAACGAGACTTAAATAGAAAGAAAAAAACAATAAGACAACAAAAAGAATTACATGCACACCACAAACAGTAATCAGTGCTAGACAGTGGTGTTATGTCAACACCAGTGATCCAACATTCTCACATAATGCACATGCCGAGAGACTTCCTCAAACTGAAGAATCTCTCACTATCCAAAGTCTTAGTAAACATATCAACAAGTTGATTGTTTGTTTCAACGTGCTCAATGTCAATTAATTTATCCTCAATCGTGTCTCTTAAGTAATGATGTCTTATCTCTATATGCTTAGTCCTAGAGTGCTGAACATGATTTCTTGAGATACTAATGACACTAAAATTGTCACAAAACATGAGGAGAGTATCACTATCTAGTCCATAGTCCAACAACATGTGTTTAAGTCATATAAGTTGGGTAACACAACTGCCAGCAGCTATATATTCTGATTCAGCTGTAGATAGTGACACACAATTCATTTTTCTGCTATACCATGAAACCAGATTATTTTCCAAATAAAAACGGCTCCCACTTGTAGATTTTCTGTCATCTACATCATCTGCCCAATCAGGATCACTAAAACCAACAAGATTAGCATTTAGCATTTGTGTCATATGAGTACCAAATGCCCAAAGATAGGGTTATATATATATATATATATATATATCAATATTCTCTTCACAACAATCATATGAGATTGCTTTGGATTTGCCTGGTACTGTCACACACACAAATAGAATACATGATGATATGGAGGTTTCTAGCATCTGGGCCCATTTTGGACCGCGACCCATGATCAAGTATATCGGGGATCAATCCCGATATGACGTCGAAAATAGAATTCGATATAGGCCAGCAACGCCTATAAATATCCCGCCCCGCACACCGAGAAAGGCAATTAATTTGTGCCTCGGTCATCCCGCATCACGTCGAATAGAGATATTCGATATCATACCCGATATCGACATTGGACATAGTCCTGCCCACGTCGGCATTCTGCCTCCTATATCGAAGACCATCCTCGACGTCATATCGAGGACCATCACCGACGCCATATCGAGGACCATCACCGATATCATATCGAAGATCACCACCGACGTCATATCGAGGACCATCACCGATGTCATATCGAAGATCACCACCGACATCATATCGAAGACCTATCCCTGATCTCGAGTAACAGGTTCCGGACCAAGTCTACACGAGATACATAGTGTAGGGCTGATTTGAGATAGACTCGTTGTATTGTCAGACTATCCACTTGTAACTGAGACTCGCATATATATAAAACGATCTATTGCCAAATCAGTGGCGCCGTCTGTGGGAACCAAGGTTCTCTAGATCGGGGGCTCGTCAGACAAGATGGCGGGAAAGAGGCAGCAAAGTATTGAGGGGCAGGAACTGAACAAGACAGTTCCCCATGTGACGAAGACTGGCAAGAGGTCGAGGCTTGATCATGAGGTGCAGCGCGCCGAGATGGAAAGGCCGATCATTCCTTATCAGGGTGAACTAAGAATGGAGCCGGCCGGAGATTTTATCACAATAGAGATTGACCCGGGACAACCGGAGCACACGTTGAGGATAAGAGCTACAATACCGCCCGATATTCGGAAGGCATTGATTGAATGCTTAAGAATAAATCTCGATATATTTGCCTGGAGTGATTCTGACTTGATCGGGATCGACCCGAAGATTATAGAGCATAAGCTGAATGTTGATCCACGTGCCAAACCGGTACGACAGAAGAAAAGGAACTTTAGCAAGGAGAAGAGCGAGGCAGCAGAGAAAGAGGTTGTGGAAAAGCTTAAAGTAGGGCATATTTACGAATTGCGCTATTCGGAGTGGCTCAGCAATATCGTCCTAGTGATGAAGAAAGAAGCGGAGTGGAGAATGTGTGTGGATTACAAAGATTTGAATAAGCATTGCCCGCGGGATCCTTTTCCGTTGCCAAGGATCGACCTTCTAGTAGATTCGACAGCCGGGTGCGCCTTATTTAGTTTCATGGATGCCAAGAGCGGGTTCCACCAGATCTTTATGGCAACATAGGATCAACCGAAAATAGCCTTTGTTACGGACACGGGCGTATACTGTTATCGTGTAATGCCTTTTGGTCTAAGGAACGCCGGAGCGACGTTCCAGAGGTTGGTGGCGAAGATGTTTTACAGCCTGATAGGAAAGTCGATGGAGGTATACATGGATGAAATCTTGATTAAAAGTTTGAGGGCACAGGATCACGTCGAGCATCTGGAGGAATCATTTGCCATTATGAGAAACTATGGGATGAAGCTCAACCCCAAGAAATGCACCTTCGGAGTGGCAGCAGGAAAATTTCTGGGATACATGGTTAACGAGCGCGGGATTGAAGCCAACCCAGACAAGATAGAGGCCGTGTTGAATCTCGCCTCCCCACGCTCAGTACGGGATGTGCAATGCCTTTTGGGACGTATAACAGCCTTGGGACGCTTTATCGCTACCTCAGCAGAGCAGAGTCTTCATTTCTTCAAAATCTTGAAGAAGCCCAAGAACTTCCAGTGGACCGAAGAATGCGAGAGAGCGTTCCAACAGTTCAAGGAGTATCTGGTGGCACCACCACTCCTGGCGAAACCAGATCCATGGGAGACGCTTTATCTATATCTAGCGGTCTCCGCCAACGCCATTAGCACAGTATTAGTGAAAGAAGCAAACAAAAAGCAATCTCCGGTTCATTACGTCAGCCGTGTTCTTCACGGAGCAGAAAAGAATTATCTGCAAATTGAACTATTTGCCCTGGCCGTCATCATGATGGCTCGTAAGTTGAAACCTTATTTCCAAGCACACCCAATAGTGGTCATGACAGACAAATCACTCCGCCGGATCATGACCTACCCTAATACCTCAGGGAGGTTGGTAAAATGGGCCATAGAATTGGGCGTTTTTGGGATCGAGTACCGTCCCCACACGGCCATTAAGGCACATGTGTTAGCCGATTTTATGGCGGAGGCACTAGGTAACAGCTTAGACCATTCGTGCCACCATATATTTCATGTAAGCCAGGACCCTGGTCCCAGTTCGAAACCCGCAACATGGCTACTTCATGTGGATGGCTCCTCCACAGCAAACGGCGGGGGAGCAGGAATTCACCTGGTGTCCCCGGACCGTAGGGAATTTGATTTTGCTATCAGTCTGAACTTTCCTATAACGAACAACGAGGCGGAATATGAGGCAGTTCTGGCGGGAATCAGAATGGCTAAGACCCTCTGTTCGGATCATTTAGAAGTTTTCACGGATTCACAGTTAGTGGCTAGCCATTTCTCGGGATTCTTCGAAGCAAAGCAGGAAACCATGGTTTTATATCTGGCAAAATTGAAAGAATTGGCGACCGAGTTCACTATATTCAATCTGACACAAATACCTCGATCGGAAAATGCAAAGGCCGACGCTTTATCAAAATTCGCTAGTTCCTCAGACATTTTTGTGGAAAAGCGCGTGACTTTGCTGACCACCTCTAAGCCTGCGATCGGGGTGACAAATGCCAACAAAAAATGGGCCGACGTGGAATTTATTTTTCCTATCGCAAGTACCCCGTGTTGGAAGGACGAGATATATGATTACCTCGCAAATTGAACCCTCCCAGCCGACCTTAACGCCCAAAGACGGCTGAAGCACAAGGCATACAGGTTTACCATTTACCAGGGCGAACTCTATAAGAGATCTTTTAAAGGCCCGTTGCTGAGATGCGTATCACCGATGGACGCCCAGTACATTCTGAAGGAGATACACGTAGGTAGTTGCGGAAATCATTTAGGAGGGAGAGCGTTAGCCCAGAAAATATTAAGACAGGGATATTTTTGGCCAACGGTACGACAAGACGCCACCCTGTACTGCCGCAATTGTGAGAGTTGCCAGTACCACGCCAAACTGGTGCACATGCCAACGGTATTGATGCAGCCCCTAGAGATCACTTGCCCATTTGATCAGTGGGGAATCGATATAGTGGGTCCCCTACCAATGGCTATAGGTCAGAAGAAATTTCTCTTGGTAGCGGCAGAATACTTTATGAAATGGGTGGAGGCCGAAGCTTTAATGCACATCACGGAGAAAAACATGATAGACTTTGTCTGGAAGAACATCGTATGTCGCTTTGGATTACCCCGAGTTCTGATATCGGACAATGGTACCCAGTTCAGAGGGAAGACTATGGTCGCATGGTGCAAAGGGTTAAAAATATCCCATCATTTTGCTGCGGTGTCCCACCCACAGGCAAATGGACAAGTGGAGTCCACCAACAAGACTCTTAAACAATATTTGGAAAGGCGACTACACGCCACCGGAAGGAGTTGGATCGACGAACTGCCAGGTATTCTATGGGCATACACCCAGAACATCCACATGAGAGGCACCGTTTACTCTAGTATACGGGTCCGAGGCGGTAGTCCCAATTGAGATTGGCATGCCAACATACAGAATTGCGGAGTATGACCCGCAGCACGCTGCACGACTGCGAAAAATGGACTTAGAAATGATTGGTTCCACAAGAGAACAAGCTTATCAACGGACGGTGGCCTTCAAAGCAGTAATGGCCAAAAGTTTCGATAAACGAGTACACCTCCGGAGCTTTCAAGTGGGTGACTTAGCGTTGAAAAGTGTGAAAGCAAGTAAACACGTGGGGAAGCTACAAGCTAATTGGGAGGGACCCTACAGGGTCACCTACGCCAACGCGAAAGGATATTATTATCTCGAGGACATGCACGGCGAGCCCCTTCCTAGGCCATGGAACGTACAACACCTCAGGCGTTTTTATTCTTGAGAGATTCAGCATTTCAATCATTAATAACAATGTAAAGAACTAAGCGAGGCTTGATTCCCTGCACGGGATACGTAGGCAACCGGACACGGTTCAACACCAATCTATCATTAAAACTATCATGATGAGGAGGAAGGCTCCTGCCCAGGAGCGATATCGGGTCACATACACAAGAAAAATCCCCTGGGATAACGGGGTCGATTAAAAAAAAAGTCTCTGTGATAACGGGGCCAATCCAAGAAAAATCCCCTGTGATAACGGGGTCGATTCAAAAAAGTCCCTGTGATAACGGGGCAAATCCAAGAAAAATCCCCTGTGATAATGGGGTCGATTCAAAAATCCCTGTGATAACGGGGACAATCCAAGAAAAATTCCTTATGGTAACGGGGTCGATTCAAAAATTCATGTGATAACGGGGCCAATCCAAGAAAAATCCCATGTGATAACGGGGTCGATTCAAAAAAAGTCCCTGTGATAACGGGGCCAATCCAAGAAAAATCCCCTGTAATAACGGGGTCGATTCAAAAACCCCTGTGATAACGGGGCCAATCCAAGAAAAATCCCTTGTGATAACGGGGTCGATTCAAAAAAGTCCCTGTGATAACGGGGCCAATTCAAGAAAATTCCTCTGTGATAACGGGGTCGATTCAAAAAAGTCCCTGTGATAACGGGGCCAATCGAAGAAAAATCCCTGTGATAACGGGGCCAGTCCGAGAAAGAACTTCCTCTAACTCCCTATTCAACGGGATACATAGTCGGGTTGGGTTTCCTTAGCCTTCGACCGTTATCCGTTATTACCCTTTTATTTGTTGCTTGGCACAATCTTATATTCGATGCAGGGATATGTCCTAAGCGGACAATGCAGAAGTGCAGAGAATTGCACAAACAATTGGGGAATATCCCCTAGATATATATTTAACACATCGCCCTCTTATAGCTACAAACAGGTACAAACAGGTACGACGCGCATGATAAAGCATTATGGAAACACTATTTCTAGTGTAAAACAGATATTCCCAGATTGAGGGAACATCCCTCAAATAACACAAGCACGTCATTTCGTGCTTTCGTATTAGCTTTTATGTCGAAAATTTTTCTTTTCTATGATGTTTTGCAGGGCTCAATGACGTACATATTCAATGACGACAGAATCACCAAGAGACATAGTCAGAAACATCTCAACAGTAACGGGTTCCCTGTGATAACATGATGCGTCCCTACCCACGGGAAAAATACTCCCTGTGATAACGGGGTTGATTATAAAACGATAGCGGTTTCCCTGCAATAACGGGATGAACCTCAAAAGGGGACGCCTCTCAATCATGAGTGGTAACAAACCACCAACCAAAGACAAGGGGGGTTCCACGCCCAAAATACCAGACATTCATCAGCTTATCACAATTACTATACGACAAGGACAAAATATTCAGAAAGAACTACACAAGATGGGAATTCTACAAATAAAACGCTTTTCATAGAACATCATGAAAACGGCTCCCAGTCGATAGCATGGGGCACACTTCGCATACAAAAATCTGCCCGAAGAAATAACTGCTACAATATCAAAGAATGTCACCAGCCGACAACACAATTACATATCGTAAAGAAACTCGTTATTCGCAAGATCAGTGAACAACTCGGCCCGAATATCGTCCCGATGAAAGGGCCCAAGCCCAGATACATTCATTTCAAATTCGGGAAATTTCCAGGGCTCGGCGCAAATATCGTCAGCGAGTTCATCCATTCCCCGGGGAGACAAAACTTCTGGGTATTTATTCCATTTCGGACTACTACTTTCCGGATCAGATAATAACTGGGAATACCGCATCGCACGAGGGACCCTATAACGTTCCCTAACGTACGGCCCTGCGACAGCCCAGACGGGCACCCTTCCACCATAAGGCTCGGTTGTCCCAAGCATATCAGCCCCGACCGGGGTACACCCATAAGAGAGGGGAGAGTCTTCAAAGTTATAATCACTATCCTTGACAGAATCGCCAGCACCTGCCTTGGTATAAGGCGAAGATACAGTTACCCCGTGGCGAGCCAAAGTTTCAGATAATTTCGCATTCTGAATTTCCAAGTTCTCAAGGGATTCTCGATACGCATCGCGTTCACGCTCTAACCTAAGATTACTGGCACGCAGACGTTGGGTCTCGGTCTGGCTACTAGCCAATTCATTTTTCATCTCTTCCTCAGCGACCAATGCATTTCTGAGTTTCAGCAGCACGAGCCCGGCTGTTAGCACGATCACGACTAACTTCACTACGCGCAATCATCGCACGCAGTTCTTTCACCAAAGCATCGTGACGAGTCTGCACCTCCCCAAGCAACATGTAATCTCTACACAGTTCATGGAACGTGTGCCCAAACTGCCAAATAATCGAATAATCATTAGTAACGAATAAGAGGGTATGAGCATTAGTAACAGCCTACAAACAACAGGGCAAGCTCCTTACTGTATATAGCAGCATCAGACATATGCGTGGCGCTAATTCCACCCCCAGATCTAGGCACAATTCAGAAGGCTCAATATTTCCATAGATAGTTTCCAAGCTTCGAATAGCATCCTCTTCACGGATATGGTTATTCCCAATCCACATAATTAACCGTTCCGAAAGAGGATCACGGAGAAAAGAGTAATCTTCCCTCAATGGCGCTCTGCTGACAGATGGCCCATCAGTATCAGTTTTACCAGGAGAAGCCGCAGCACGCTTCGCGGCCGAAGCAGACGAGCTCGGAGCAGCCGGCACATCGGGGACCTCATCACAACTTTCTTCATCAGGATTAAGCTCTCCACTCCCGGCACCGGGCGACACTGCAAAATGTTGTGGGTCAGAATGGGAACTTTCCCCAACCCCCCTGCCAATGCCTCAAAGCGAGCCCGAATCCGAGGATGCCAATAGTTAGCTGGTGCGCCTACTGGCGGCAGAGTCACTTTGACCCGGGGAGGGTTGGTAGCCATACGTTGATGGGAAGCGTGATCCACGGTCATAACATTAATTCTATCCTCTTCCAGCCGAATACCTTCCGCTATGGCAGTGCGATCTCCAACAATAACGATCCCACCATAAATATTTGACTGCATTACGACATACTTATCAGGGAACCGAGAGTTCCGTTCATGAAGACGAACTCGGGGTAACCTTAGATTGGCGGAGATTCCGGAAACTTGCACCAAACCGTCATCTAATGGTGCGTCCCTCGCAGAAGTTTCAGAATCAGAAGATTCATCGTCTGACACGACGAAAGCGTTCCGCCTAGCAGGGCCAGCTGTACAATACTGCGGCGATACAACAAGTTTTTTCTTCTTCGGAGATTTCTTATCACGAACCATCCTACGGCAAAACAACTAAAGAGACTTATTGCAAAAAAAAGCGCAGAATATCGAAAGCAATGTCGAGAAATATATCGAAATCTATATCGAAGTAGATATCGGGGAAATTTACCGATGTAAAATTCGATGTAGTCCCGACAGTGACAACACGAGGGAATAAAATAAGTGCGGAATGACGAGGCAGGTACCGACTTTTATAACAGACAAAAGCAGGGGCCCACGGCATTAAACGCGCTACATCGGGGATTACATCGAAACTCATATTCGATTTGATTTTCGACGTGAATTTACCGTACCAACACTACAACTTATAGTTCAAACGAGGACCTCATGCAATGTGGTAACTGCACTGGGGAACCGTACAAACTAGTTCCAAGTGCACTCCCCACATTTTCGATTTCCGTCCTTCGAACTGGGGGGACGTGGGGTACAGGTAACCCGAAAATTCAAAACTAAATTTGCGAATTCTTATCTCCAGGATAATAATCCCCAAATTGGGGGACTACATGATATGGAGGTTTCTAGCATCTGGGCCCATTTTGGACCGCGGCCCATGATCAAGTATATCGGGGATCAATCCCGATATGACGTCGAAAATAGAATTCGATATAGGCCAGCAGCGCCTATAAATATCCCGCCCCGCACACCGAGAAAGGCAATCAATTCGTGCCTCGGTTATCCCGCATCACGTCGAATAGAGATATTCGATATCATACCCGATATCGACATTGGACATAGTCCTGCCCACGTCGGCATTCTGCCTCCTATATCGAGGACCATCCTCGACGTCATATCGAGGACTATCACCGACGCCATATCGAGGACCATCACCGATATCATATCGAAGATCACCACCGACGTCATATCGAGGACCATCACCGATGTCATATCGAAGATCACCACCGACGTCATATCGAAGACCTATCCCTGATCTCGAGTAACAGGTTTCGGACCAAGTCTACACGAGATACATAGTGTAGGCCTGATTTGAGATAGACTCGTTGTATTGTCAGACTATCCACTTGTAACTGAGACTCGCATATATATAAAACGATCTATTGCCAAATCACATGATATCAGGTCTAGATGCAGATAGATACAGTAAACTACCAATCATAGATCTACACAATGTTGGGTCGACATTGTCTCTAGTGCCATCCTTAGTAATCATCACTGAAGAAGACATGGGAGTCTTGCAATTTAGACTCATGAAGCTCAAACATTTTCACCACATTCCTTGCATATTTCTCCTGATTTAGGAAAATGCCATTCTCCATCTCCTTCAGTTGGAGTCCAAGATTCTCCACTATGCCAATTTCTTGAATACCAACACTATGTTGCTCAGCCACTCTGAATAGCGTATCTCGTAAATGTGGCCAGTTTTTCAATCACTTCCCTGCTGCTTCATTTTTCTCTTTAATAAGTTCCATTTCTTCTGCCTCACAAGCTTGGCCTTGGGATCGAAATTCAACATGTGCACTATGATTTTTTGGCCGATCCCCTTCAAATCCGAATTCGACCAGGCGAATATGTCAGCGTTCCTTCTCAAACAGTCACTAACATGCCCCTAATGCTATCAGACATAGTTGATCCAATCTGCAATATCTGGTCCGGTCTCTCTATGTCAATGTTAATGGTGATAAAGTCTCCCACGAGCTCTACTTTTGGTCTTGCCTCGAAAGGCAAGATCGCATTTTCCCTCTTTGATAATTCGGTTTGAGTGCAAGTCTTCAACCTCCCAGGGTCTGCTAGCCTCTTTATCTTCTTCTGAACTGACTCCTTAGTACATTGAGGTCTCTTCATTCTTTGCCTACACCGTGGCTATCCAATCAAGAGAATTGGTGTTCCCAGAGATGGCGCAAACAATTTGACAATAGATCGTTAACTACAGACGAAGTGCGAGATTACAATGATACGATAACCAATCTATTACAAACTATGTCAATCTACTACTAACGCTAGCTATATGTTGACTTTAGTTCGGGACACCAAAGACTTGTGATCGGAAGCCTGACTGGATGTCGAGGATGATGATATGTCAAATCCTAACGGATGTCGAATATCTATATATAGGATTCCTGTATATCAGGGTTGAGCAGATATTTGGAGCAAACGTATGTCGAGAGAGTAGATGTATCCAGGACCTCCGTATGCCAAATGTGGTATATCGAAGGCTGCTGCTGGATATCGAATACGGGTATTCGATATCAATGGGTAGGTGGTGCTATTAATTATTGATCTGTCTTGGTATGTGGAGTGAGGGTTTTTATAAATCATGGGATCCAACGTGCCTTGTACTATATCGAATTCCATATTCGATATAGGAACATATATCAGGTGCCGATTCCTGATATACAAGTGTTGGGTCGGCTACCCGCAGAGCTCAACCCATATAATTGGGTGGGTTCCCATTACGAGAATTGCACATATCACTAGCTTTTAGTTTTCAATTTTTCTAATCATGCATAGTTGTATAATCGAATTCAACATTATTCTTTAATTTATGATAAATTTGGCAAAAGAAAAAAACTTTGCACGCCATATATACATATAGCATTCAAATTCTTAATATTAGAATAGGTTAATATTAACATTATGCGTAAGTGCAAGTAATTAATAATGTAGCACCATTAAGATTATATAAAAAAAAAAAGAACATGTAGCACCATTAAAAAGCTGGCAATCGAAAATAATTCTAAAATAGATAGATACAATATTTTCTTAACTCAAAATTAAAGAAAACCACAACACACATAGAAAAGAAATGTCAAATCACTACAAGAAAAAGGGGTCAATAGGGACCAAAATTAGGTCCCTATTGACCCCTCCAGCGGTCCCTAAAGGTCAATAGCGACCGCACGTAGGTCGCTATTGTGCGGTCCCTATTGACCTCGGTCGCTTGCCATCAGGGACCGCAATTAGGTCCCTGATGAGGGCAATAGCGACCGGAGTATCAGGGACCGCTTTCCGGTCCCTGATACTTTAAAACCAATAGTGACCTAATGGCGGTCCCTATTGTGTTTTTGGGTCCCTATTGTTTTTCACACAATAGGGACCGCAATTAGGTCCCTATTGCTTTTTGTCAATAGGGACCTAACTGCGGTCCCTAATAATAGTAATAGGGACCGCAGTTAGGTCCCTACTAATATTCATAGAGTTCTATGAATATTAGTAGGGACCTAAATGCGGTCCCTATTACTATTATTAGGGACCGCAATTAGGTCCCTAATAATATTCATAGAACTCTATGAATATTATTAGGGACCGCAATTAGGTCCCTAATAATATTCATAGAACTCTATGAATATTATTAGGGACCTAACTGCGGTCCCTAATAGTCTGCGAGAAAAATAAAAAAAAAACAATAATATTCCGGAAATATTCCGAAGTATTATTGTTTTTTTTTGTAGAAATATGATTATAACAAGATCAAAACAATAAAATAATAAAGAAAAATTTAATATAATGACATGAAAGTATTAAAAATATAAAAAAAAATGAATGAAATATGACTAATAATAGAATATAAAATATGAATGAAAACAAAAAGATGAATGAATAAAAAAAACAAGTGAAATAAAAGAAATTGTAGATCCAAAAAAATAAGAAAAGAATGTGTAGATTCAAAATAATAGAAAAGTAAGAAAAGAAAGTGTAGATCCAAAATAATAGAAAAGTAAGAAAAGAAAGTGTAGATCCAAAATAATAGAAAGGAAAGATTGAGTTGGTGATTTGTTTTTTGTGTTGGGTGATTTTTGTTTTGGATTTGTGTTGGTAAAAAGAAGAAAAGTTTTTGTGTTGGGTAATTTTTGGAGAAAAGAAGATAGTGTTTTGGTGTTGGAAAAGAAGATAGTGTTTTTGTGTTGGGTGTTTTTTGGAGATTAATGAAATTTGATGTGTAAGAGTGGTGAGTATATATAGAGGAGAGGGTGAAATTTTCAAATTTTCGTGAAATTCAAATTTCCCCCTCAATCCCGCCTAAAATTTTCGCCAAAATTTCAAATTTTTGTATATTAGTGACCTAAGTGCAGTCCCTAATTATTAATAGTGACCGCAGTTAGGTCACTAATTTCTAATAGGGACCGCAATGCGGTCCCTGTTTTCTTATTAGGGACCTAAGTGCGGTCCCTACTAATATTCATCCTTGAAATTTGATTTTTTTTGGATTGATGTTGGTGTGTTTGTGATTCCTAGCAACCAAACTCATTGCAACATGTGAATTGAAGTAATAAATGATTGCAAAACCAACCTCATAATATTTTAGTTGTGAAATAATAGATTGAATGAGATTGATCGAGTTATTAACGTTCAACATATATTTCATGTTCTACAACTAATCATCACTAGTTAGTTGTAGTTGTTATTCGTTTTTATTCTTTTCCTCACTAATGTTAGCATATATATTAAACAATAAATTAAACAATTACAACTATAACTAACTATTGATGATTAGTTGTAGAACATGAAATATATGTTGAACGTTAATAACTCGATCAATCTCATTCAATCTATTATTTCACAACTAAACTACTATATGAGGTTGGTTTTGCAATCATTTATTACTTCAATTCACATGTTGCAATGAATTTGGTTGTTAGGAATCACAAACACACCAACATCAATAAAAAAAATTAAATTTCAAGGATGAATATTAGTAGGGACCGCACCTAGGTCCCTAATAAAGGCAACAGGGACCGCACTGCGGTCCCTATTTAAAATTAGTGACCTAAGTGCGGTCACTATTAATTATTAGTGACCTAACTGCGGTCCCTAATTTTTAATAGCGACCGCACGTAGGTCACTAATTTTAAATAGGGACCGCAGCGCGGTCCCTGTTGCCTTATTAGGGACCTAAGTTCGGTCCCTACTAATATTTATCCTTGAAATTGATTATTTTTTTTATTGATGGTGGTGTGTTTGTGATTCCTAGAAACCAAACTCATTGCAACATGTGAATTAAAGTAATAAATGATTGCAAAACCAACCTCATAGTAGTTTAGTTGTGAAATAATAGATTGAATGAGATTGATCGAGTTATTAACGTTCAACATATATTTTATGTTCTACAACTCATCATCGCTAGTTAGTTGTAGTTGTTATTCGTTTTTATGTTTTACTTCGCTAATGTTAGCATAGATATTAAATAATAATTTAAACAATAAATTAAATAATTACAACTAACTAGTGATGATTAGTTGTAGAACATAAAATATATGTTGAACGTTAATAACTCGATCAATCTCATTCAATCTATTATTTCACAACTAAACTACTATGAGGTTGGTTTTGCAATCATTTATTACTTCAATTCACATGTTGCAATGAGTTTGGTTGCTAGGAATCACAAACACACCATCATCAATAAAAAAAAAATTAAATTTCAAGGATGAATATTAGTAGGGACTGCACTTTGGTCACTAATAAGGCAACAGGGACCGCACTGCGGTCCCTATCTAAAATTAGTGACCTAACTGCGGTCACCTAACTCCGGTCCCTATTGTTTTTCCGTCAATAGGGACCTAACTGCGGTCCCTATTAATGTTATTAGGGACCACAGTTAGGTCCCTATTGGTATATAAAAAGTTAGTGACCTAAGTGAGGTCCCTATTGGTATATAAAAAAAGTTTTTATTTTATTTTATTTATAGCAGGAAATCAGCGACCTAATTTAGGTCACTGATGATCAGAAAGGACTTTCAGTGACCTAAATTAGGTCGCTGAAGGTCTCCTTCATTTTCAGCGACCTAAGTTAGGTCGCTGAAAGTCACTTCTGATTATCAGCGACCTAATTTAGGTCGCTGTTACCTTCAGGACTTTCAGCGACCTAAATTAGGTCGCTGTTGCCTTCAGCGGTCACTGAAGGAGAGCGACCTAATTTAGGTCACTAACTGGGCGGTCCCTATTGACCGCCCAGTCTTGTAGTGAATAGCTAGTATTTTTAGTAATTTTACTTCAAATATACACGTGTATCAATGAGTTTGAAAATTAGATAGATACAAACGATCTGAAAGATGTTTTCGTTAAAAGTCTTTTTTAATCTTAAGGTTGTCTGTTTCGTTTGTTTTTTTGAGCAAAACGAGATTTTGTAAATAGAGTAAAAAAAAAACTCCAAAAGAGAAAGTTCAGAATTACAGAGAAGAGGTGAAGAACACCCTAAATTTATTTTATTTTGAAATGAAAAGACACAAAAAATTTTGGGGACTTCTGAAAAAAATGAATGTGTCGAGGGGTTTATGTTTTGTTTTCAGCTTTTAGTTCCTATGGAACACTCAATATATTTTACGGTAACTGTGTCTATATATCCGATGGGTTTTTGGTATTGCGTATTTTTACCAAACATATATCTCTTCAAATTATTTTTATAAGCATGCTATAACTTTTCTAGATTTGCTTGACATTGTATTAAAACATATAAAACTAATCGATATTGTATTGTATAATATTTATGTTTTAGAGACTAATTTACTTTAAGAAATAATAAAACAGATACACATATTGTTCAATTTGAACAAGATTAGTCCTTCATTTATCAAATAAATAGAATACAGATAAATTGTATGACTAATTTAAGTACACAAGGATTAATTAAGTGAGATACAGGATTTTTTTGCCATTCTTTAACATTAAAGGTTTTTTTTTTTTACTATTTAAAATAACATATAAGAATTCGTTTTTACATCTTTCGAGTTATCAAATTATTTCAAACTTTAAATAATAATAAACTAGTGCTCCTTACTGCTAATAAGATAATTAGCAAAACTTTATGCTTTCTCACATTTAACGGATATTCTCTCTAGTTCAAAGAGTGAAAAAGAAACCAAGACCAAATCCGAATCTGCGTCCCTTCAAATGCGACATTATTGTTGAGTTGTTTGCCTTGAAGATAGATTCATTCCTACAAATCCAAATACTCCAAACTACAAAAAAACAAACACAGCAAATGTCAAGTTTCCCCTGAGGGCTAAGGCCGGTGCAAGATAATGTATAATCAAGTGTGGTACAACCGCGCCAATTAAAGCAATCTTGAAACTAAACCAAAAATACATATCCTCATCCATTACATAATCTTAAGGTTGTCTGCTCAACGACTAGAATTATAAGAAACAAATTCACTTATAATTTGCTATCCAATATAATCCCAATAAATATCAAATCTTACACCAACTGACCAAAGGAGCAATTATTTTTTATCAACGAACTCAGAGCTTCCATTTTGAATATATGTAGACATTGATTTCTCCGAATCCGGTAAAGGGTGATATAGTGCTATATGAAGTGAAAAAAAGACTATGCCACTATAAACTTTCAACAATTTTAAACAGACGACTGGACATATATAAGTCATTTGCAAATGGGGAGCCAAACAAAGATGCATCACAATATTCTGGGATGTTACGAGCATCAGAGATGCTAACAAACGAAGGATCCAATATTGTAAGCATTATTACAAGGATCAGAATGCCTTGTACTATTCAATAGCTAGCGAAGAAATGATGACCATATTGGCAAAAAAAAAATAAAAAATCACAAGAAATATCGTCAACTTACCTTGTCTTGGTTTGTCCTGCACCTGCTTTTGCACGCGTCTGATCACGCCGGGAAGAATAAAGTATCCAAATATGGAATGGTTTCCGAATATAGGCCTAAAAGCAAAGAAGGAGATGCATCAAGTTTTTCAAGCTTCTTTTTGGAAAAGTTATAAAGCCCAAAGACAGCAACTCCCAAGGATAATTCCCAACTGACAACTAGCTTATTCGTTTCTATGAAAAATAGTGGTTTCATTAGTCCAAAATTTTGAATCGACCTGTCCGCGAAATTGTTGATAGTAATCCGTAACCATGAATTCGAATCAACATTGTTGTTTTTCAATATCCAAATCTGTAGCTTGTGAAGTATTGTGTCATGTAAACACAAACAACCACGCATCTTAGTCAAGGAGATTATTTTACGGGGCGATGTGCCGGGCGGCATCTTCAACTTGTTGAATGTTTCATACCTAGGATCAAAATAGATTAATTCATGATCCGTGAAATAATCATGGCCTACATATGTAACCCAAAAAGAAAAACCACCAACACAGAGCCCTCCTTTTCTGAGATCACGAGTATTCGAGGCAAAGGGAAATTTCTTTTTCTCGCTCCATGATATATTTTTACAAGAATAAACAGCATAAAACCCGGCATATCTAGCTACAATCTTATAATCATCCCACGTGGTTGGACCACGACAAAACCCAAAGGTTGTCGAATCGTGGTTAAAGTTGTGAGGAGGGGGTGGAATTTTCCTTTGCTGTCTAGTGAATGGATTCCATAACAGAAAGTATGCAAAAGAGTTGTTGTCGTCTAAAAGAGCCAGGCCATCAGCAGAGCACCGAAGATGACCTAGGTAAGGCATGGAGTCAACTAGAAATTCACCGTTTTCAAATTTAACCAAACGGTAATAATCTCGATCGTATATGGAGCGTCGACAAAGAAAGATACCAGAATTCTTATAACTTAATTGTTGAAGATGATGACTTTTGGCAAACTGATAATCGCGAGAGATGAGGATGTTCCATGATATACAGACGCATTTAAATCTGTGGAGAGATTTTGTTGGAAGTCTTTGGAGGATCATCTGTACCATATCAAAGGGAATGGAGGAGTACTCGTCTGTTGTGCATGTGCTACGCAGCAACTTTTTTTCAACTTCCATTAGGAAAGACTTCAAGAATCTGATGGTGGCTTGTTTTTATTTGGTTTCGGCCTAGGTTTAAAAGGATGTTTACGAGAGGTATGTATGTATGTCAGTATGTGTTCAAAAGATTTCGAGCATTAAAAAATTAATCATGTGTGAATCTAGAGCCGGTAATGCATCATGCATGTATATATAGAACTTTAGAAGCCCATTACAACATCAGTAGCCCAATGGAAATTACGTATTACATGATATTTTTTACATATATAAATTTAGTCTATTTTCATTTCTTTAATGATTTAGAGCGTACAAATAAAAAACATACATTTTTGGCAAAAGAAAGTAAGTAGGGGTGGGAGGGCCGGGTCGGGTTCCCGTGACCCGACCCGACCCGATCGAATTTTCCCCGGCCCGGGGAAAATCCGACAGGCGATCCGACCCGCGGGAATCCGAATTTTCCAGTGCCCTTTTTTTTTTATCTGCTTCGGCATTTAATTACTAACACACACACACACAGCACACAGCACACAACACACACACAACACAAACGCGCGACACACACACACTCAAACACACAACACACACACACCATCTCCGCCGCGCCTTCTCCGCCGCGCCACCTCACCGACGCCGACACCATCTCCGCCGCACCATCTCCGCCGCTAATGCGAACCAATTGTCGAAACCCTAGGTATGTTTTTCAAATTCAAAACTCAAAATTGAATCGAAATTTCATGTTAGTTTGTTAAATTGATTAATCCATTAGTGTTAGAATACTTGTTTATGTTATAAAACATAGTACCCATTGAAAATTAGATGTATTTCGAATTAGTATTTCGAATTAGGGTTTCAAATTGGGGGTTTTTCGAATTTTGCCCAATTTGTGGATATTATTGTAAGTAGTATTATTCTTTGGTAATAATTGATTGATAAATAACAACACAACAAGAATGATTGATTGTAGTAATGTTTTGTAATGTGGTGAAAATACGTCGAGGCGTGAATGATATGATTTGATAAGCATATTTTCTTGTTGTTGGTGGTTTGGTTGCATTAGTAATGTATATGTGTTCGTGGTGTTGTAGAAATGGTAAACAAGAGTGGCAAAAGAGGGGGTGGAAGTGGTAGTTCTCCATCCAAACTAGCTCCCCGGCAAAGTCCAATAAAACGTGCTAAGGGAAAGGGGAAGGCCGCGGATACATCACGTGACAAAGGAAAGGCTCCGAAAACTTCACGGGGTATGGAAAAGGGAAAGGGGAAGGCACCGGAAACTTCACGGGGTATAGAAAAGGGAAATGGGAAGGCAACGAAAAGTGGACGGGGTAAGGGAAAGGGAAAGGCACCGGATAGTGGACGGGGTAAAGGAAAGGTATCGAAGATCTTGGCATCTAAAAAACCATGAAAAAATAAGAGTCATGAACCGGAGGATGGGCATGACTCCCCCCCAATAGATATAATAATGATTACTCGCATGGGCAGTGGGAGGATCATCTACGTACTATTGACGAAGATGAAGAAGAGAATGAAGAAGATGATATGGTAGAAGAGGACACACAAGAGGGGGTGGAAGCGGATGGGAAAGAGGATGAAGAAGAGGACGAAGAAGAGGATGAAGAAGATGAAGAACCTATGGAGCCAGTGTATAAGTCCTGTATCATTTTTCACACTAAAAAGGATACGGATGGTAAGATCGTGAAGTACCAAAAGATCCACCATTTTACGTCACCGTATTGGGCAACATTTGAACCATTCCAATGCCCTTTAAGTAAGCAACTAAGCATATAAGTATATTTTGTTACAAGCCATAACCCTCGATCACTTACGTACTTAAGAAAGTAGCGTTATTGCCAATTCTTAAAAGCCCATGGGATATCTTGCCTATCTTCTATCTATTTCTAATCTAATCTCATTTTCTATAAGAAACTATATATCTTTGTAAAGTAACACATTGGCAAAAACTCGTGATCATCTTTAGAGGAAGTCAGGAAACAATATATCATTAACATTCGCTTGAAGTAAATTAGATGCTAGGAGGTAGAGCACTACTCCAACACCCTTTCCATTACCTTTGTACCCTCTACATTTTATTCCCAAGATTACTTCAACTTTTAGGATATTTCACTTATACCCCATACATTAAAGGTTTCTATTTTTGGTACTTTGAAAATGGTATCAGAGCATGGTTTATTTATTTTATGTGGTTATTTATTTATTATGTTAACACTTAATCACCTTAAGAGAGGAGTTTTTACAAAACATGAGTAATCCAGTTATGGATAACATTTGGGAACTCCCAATATGGTTTCCTATCAAGGGACACCTATGTGCCAGTATTAAAAAGCAAATCATCGCTTTAACTAGATACCTTAATTTCCAGGAAACGGAAATTAAATACCATGATGTTCTATGCTGTGACTTAGAACAATTAGGAGAAATTTGTCTTATCAAGAGGGCTAGACTAGATTCAGTTAAGCTGA
Source organism: Linaria vulgaris (assembly GCA_948329865.1). NCBI lineage: Eukaryota > Viridiplantae > Streptophyta > Magnoliopsida > Lamiales > Plantaginaceae > Linaria > Linaria vulgaris. The sequence goes on along the minus strand of OX415250.1, from coordinate 78,551,486 downwards.
TAAAGATTAGCCTGGAAAAGGCCAATAAACAAAGTTCAATACTAATCCTATAATATGCCTGGTATGACACTTGAACAAGAACTCCAACTCTTGTTGGATAAGTTAGTTAATCTAGCTAATCATAGACCAGACAATCTCCCTAGCATTAGAGCTAAATTCATAGCTATTAATGGCCTCTCGGCTGAGATCACAAGAATAAAGAGATTAATCACTGAAAGAAATAATCGTTTTTCATGAGTAATCTAGCTTTGCCAGATTTTCACGAGCTCGTGCCAGATAGCTCCAAGCTATCCCAGGACCTCAGGGAAATCCAGAAAACAGTCCAAGCATATGGCAATCATCAATACCATGTGCCCGAGCATCTACAAGAAATCAGAGACAAGCTTGAAGCCATGTCTCGACGACAGAAGGAGATCTTGGGGAATTTACAGGATGTCCAGCAAAGAGTCAAGAACTTGGAATCCATACCAAGGTCATCCGAAAGAAGAAAAGGAGGTTGGTTACCACCGTCTTTTGGGAAGGAACCCTTATTACATCAAAAGGGCAAAGCAGTCGAGGTCAAAAGAGAGTTGACCACAAACGAAAAGCTGGAAGCACGGATACAGGGAGAACCCAGCACCTACTGAGATCATGTCTAGATTTACGATTGACGATTTCAACTTCGAGAACGGGAAAGATCTTTCTAATCTTGCAGAATCACTTTCAAGGCTCAACCTGGAGAATATCCAGACATATGAAAGTGCGATCATACCAAGACAGGATCCTCCCCAAGGACAATCGACGGTTACAGAAGGAGTCGGATCTTTCATTCCAAATCCGGAGCTAATCAGAGAAGAGCCAATCCGTGAAGAACCCATGTCGCACCAGCATGACTTCGTGGCGGGATCCATGTACAACCGGATTCCAACCAGATCGAGAGCCAGGAGACCAAACGTTCATGGAACACCATACGGGAGATCCCAGCTTGATCCAATACACCCGTATGGGCTTATGCTCAATATGGACACTCTGGATTTCAAAAATCGCGAAGCCCTGATCGATGAATGGGCATCGGCAATGAGAATTGCAGCAGCGACGCTTGAACTCGACAAAGAGGGATTCATCATGATGTTACAAATGAGTCTCGAAGGATCGGTCAAGATCGGATGGGAACATGGTACTCCAGAAATTAGAAGTGGGGTTCTATCCGACGATTCTCTCAAAGACATTGTTGACAGAATGGCGAGGCTTTTCAAGATCTACTTCATTGGAGAAGGATACTTTGTTGATCCCCAAACCGGAGGAGGTGACCAGGAGAAGGTCAGGAGATATGAACAAGCATTGTATAGCTTGGAACTACATGACATATGTAGCGTTGACCTATACATTAAGTTGTTCACCGAATACAGATGGAAGAGTCGGATGAATGAAGACACGACGATTCCCTTATTTTTCGCCAAAATACCAAACCCGTGGCGAGAAATGTTACTGCGAGAATATACACCTATTGGAGTTGACACAATGGCCCAAATGATGTCTTTTCTCAAAGTCAAGCTGAGCGAATGGTGTCAGAAGGCAGCAATTCAAAAGAATTTCAAGAGACTGAAACGAATAAATAAATCAGCCCGTCTTTGCTGCGACGATAATGACATCCCAACAGTCATTGGAGCACCAGAGAGACATCGAAAGAAGAAACATATGGATCACCCCTATGAGCGAAGAAGCAAGTTCTCCAGGAGATCTTCGTGGAGGCCAAGAAGATTCTGGTCAAAGCAAAAAGCCATAAGTTACAAATCAGGGCAAAGACCAGGACCCAGCCGCGGAAGAACGTCTTCCAGTCAAGGAAGTACCAGCAGACCACCAACTAGGCGAACTTTCAGGAGAGCACATACACGTGCTAATGAAAGTTTCAAGGATTGCAACTGTTGGACGTGTGGTGCCAAAGGACACATCTCAACAGACTGCCGAGAGAATCAGAAAAGGGGAGTCAGGCAGTTCGAGGCCACGCCGGAGTTTGAAGAAGCTGTCTACTTTCAGGACCTCGTCCAAGTATACTAGTTTGAAGATATCCCTTCAGACGAAAGTATTTATGAAGAAGACGAAGGACCAGATGAGTCTTCAGAATCGGAATCAGAATCAGACTGAAGACGAGGAGATCATCCACCAGGAAGTTCAAGAGGACATGACCGGGGTTTTCTCACAAACCAGCATCTCTCACAAAGCCTTGATGAGAATTATGCGAGAAGATCCAAAATTGTGAGTCTACGATGGATTCACCATCGGAAAAATGGAGAGAACCTTAGCCCAGCTAAGCTTCAGGCTAAGAAAACATCACATCATATACAAAGTTACAGCGGGAGAAATTGTGATCCTAATGGAGCTGACAAGTAATGTGATGGAAATGCAGCTGGTTCCCATGAATGAGATTAAAGAGGAACTAAGACGGCTCAATTCAGAGGTTGCCCAGAAGATGTCATGGATCCATATTGGAGCCATAAGAATCTTGATCAAGGCAACATTCAAAGAAGGTATCAATTCGCCAATTGATATTGCTATCTTTGACAGAAGAATCCAGAACCTGCGAGATGCATGTCTGGGGGAAATTTCAGGAAATCTATTTGCCGAAAAAGTGGCAACGTTCGTTTATCCGAAGCTTGCCTACAATCTTGCTGATCGAGATTTAAATAGAGTCCTTACTCTTCATCAGGACTTTAAAAACAAGGAGTTGATGAAGGAAGGGAATAGACCCTACTCAATCACCTACAACATTTCCTACGCGCTCTCCAATACTCATCATTCAGATCTCTTTCGAAGAAATGAGTTCGTTGAAATACCGGAAATCTTTGAAAAGGTGGCCCATGCGGTCAGACCAGAGATCTCCAGTTTGCCTCATATCCATGAAATGGATATGATCATCTGAGATCAACCAGTTTTTGGCAAAGATACGAGCCAGAGGTTCGAACCACGAAGAGTTTCTTTCCAAGAAAATAGAATGCATAGTCTTACCTGGGGAAAGAAGCCAATTGTTGAAGTTGTGATCGAACCAAAGAAGTTCACGACTAAAGGAGAACTTCAATGTCCAGGAGGATGGGGCGAAGTCGAGGTTATCTTCGACACTACCCAGAAAGATAATACATTCCCATGTGATGCACTGTATTATCTCAAGCAGCCAATCGTTGGAAGATATCAAGGAAACCTGAAACTAGGCGCAATTGATTTCGTTATCAACGGACGAGCAGGAAAGAACCCAGAACAACTTGTTCTTGGAACCGATTTTATCGAGGATCACAAACCCTGGGAAAGGGTACCAGAAGGAATGGAGTTCACGGTGGAAGGGAAAAGATACAGGTTACGATGACCACCAGTCCATTCTCAATCTACATCTCGGTGGGGATGTTATACGAGAAATATCGAGCCGAATACTTTGCAGCGTATATCGACTCAGGAGCAGGGATTTGCACAGCAAAACCAGGAGTCTTCCCTGGTGAAATCGAAGAAGATTTACCGGCTGTTGTAGGAAGGGATTTCTCAAAGAAGATCATCATCTTCAAGCGAGGAATAAAGCAGGCAGAAATCTTAATTGGATAGAATACCTTTGCATTTTGGACGCAATTAATTAGGTGCTCTCGACTTGGGATGTATTAGCCATCAAACTCTAGGATCTTGTTGATGCCTTGGTAGTTGATGACAAGTCTTGGCTTCCCTCTTTTGACCTCGCTGTGATTTCTTACTAAGAAATCTGGACTGCTGTATGGCGAGACTCCTGGCGATATCAACTTAAGGTTAAGGTATTCCTTAAGAATCATTTGCATATCCTTCTGATCCATCTGGTTCATTAGGATAGGCTTGTATCGCACGAACTCATGCTCTTTTCCTTTTTGAGGTTTTAAGGAGGCTTGGAGTTCATTCTTGCTCCACCATGCCAAAGGATCTTCGTTGAAATTCCTTTGAATCTTGTTTCTAATATCTTCAAGTGATATTTGGTCTTCACTGGTGATATCTGTTTGTGATACTCCTTCTAGACTGGCTTTGAGGAGCTCAATTGTTGATCCTTGGATTCTCTCTGTCTCCGGATCGTCTTCTCCTATTAAGTCGGCCCTTAATTGGAGTATTGCTTCCCCATACTTGCGTTGATCTCTCATTTTTGGGTAGCGAAGTTGTCCTTCATCACCACGCTTGCTGCGAAAGACGAGAGGCATTTTGCGGTAAAATGCTTGCCTGAGTCGCTGAAGAAAGATCTTATGGTCACAAGGAGTTGTGAGGATAAGTCTTCATGTTTCATTGTCCTGGGTGACCATTTTAAAGGCTTGCAGAAAGTTGTTGCCTAGGAGGATATCGGCGCCAGTATCATGGAAATAGATAGGCAACGTTCTGACCTTGTACCAAGGGCTACCTCCTACTCCTCCGATGAGTATTTCTGCTTGTTTAATTCATTTTTTAAAGAAAATAATCTTTTTAGAGGAATCTATTCCTGCAACTTCTGGTAATTCTTCCTCTATGTTGGGAGGAAACACTTCCTTTTTTGCCGTACATATCCCAACTCCTGAATCAATGTAGGCTGCAAAGTACTCTGCCCTGTATTTGTCATATAACATCCCTACGGAGATGTATATGGAGAATGGACTAGTGGTCATCGAATTCGGTATCTTTTACCTTCCACCGTGAATTCCATTTCATCTTGTATCCTTTCCCAAGGTTTGTGTACCTCAAGAAATTCAAGTCCGAGTATTAAGTTTTCTGTCACTCTTCCTGCAACTCCCTGGATTGTAAAATTCATACCTCCCAGTTTTAGATGTCCTAGATATCTTCCTGGTAAAGGTTGCTGAAGATAGTACAAGGCATTGCTTGAAAAGATGTTATCTTTCTGGGTAATATCGAAAATAACTCCGATTTCACTCCACCCTGCTGGACATTGGAGTTCTCCTTTGGTAATGAACTGACCTGGTCCTGTGATGGCTTCGAGAATTGGCTACTTTCCTATTCTCTGGCTCGTCATTCGATTTTCACTGAATGAAATTCTCCTTTGTTCGAACCTGTGACTAGTTGTCTGGTTTAGCACTGGTTGATCCTTGATAATCATATCCATTTCATGAATATGGGGCATGTCAGAAATTTCTGGCCTGACTGCTTGGGCCACCTTCTCGAATATTTCTGGTATCTCTACGAACTCCTTTCTCCGAAACAAATCTGAATGATGTGTGTTAGAGAGTGCGTATGAGATGTTGTAGGTAATAGAGTATGGTCTATTCCCTTCTTCCATCAAATCTTTTATTTTGAAATCTTGATGAAGGGTAAGCACTCTATTAAAGTCTCGATCCGCCAGGTTGTAGGCGATCTTTGGGTAAATGAATGCCGCCACTTTTCCTGCGAATAAGTTACCTGAAATTCCACCTAGACATGCATCTTTCAAGTTTTTAATCCTTCTATCAAAGATAGCGATGTCGATTGGGGAATTGATGCCTTTTTTGAACGTTGCTTTAAGCAAGATTCGTATGGCTCCGATATGGACCCATGACATTTTCTGAGCGACTTCCCTGTTAAGTCTGTTTAGTCCCTCTTTGATTTCCATCATGGGAACTAGCTGCATCTCCATTACATTACTTGTCAGCTCTATTGGGATTGCAAGTTCTCCCGCTGTGATTTTGTAAATGATATGGTGCTTTCTTTGCCTTAGACTTAATTGTGTCAAGGCCCTCTCCATCTTACCGACTGAGAAGCCGTCATAGACGCGTAGTTTTGGATCCTCCTTCATGATTCTCATCAGAGCTTTGTGCGATATGCTCGCCTGAAAGAAAAACCCCGAGACATCCTCTTGGATCTTCTGATGGAAGATTTCTTCTTCTTCAGTCTGATTCTGATTCCGAAGACTCATTGTTGTACTCTTCTTCTTCATATATACTCTCTTCTGAGGGGATATCCTCAAACCAGTATACTTGAATAAGGTCTTGGTAGTAAACAGCCTCTTCGATTTCGGGCGTAGCCTCGAACTGTTTAACTCCTTTATTTTGCGGACAATCGGTAGAGATGTGGCCTCGAGCACCACATGTCCAACAATTACAATCCTTAAAGCTTTCATTGGCTCTGGTATGGGCTCTTCTGAAAGTTCTCTTGGTAGATATCTTGTTGGATCTATCTTAGCTTGTGGCTGGTCGTCCTCTGCTTGGCCCTGATCGTTGTCCCGATCTGTAACTCCAGGCCTTCTGTTTGGACCAAAATCTCCTGGGTTTCCAGGAAGATATCTCTTTACCTCGCATTTCTTCTCTAGCATAAGGGTACTTTTTTCTTTTCTTATGCCTTCTGGGTTCTCCAACATTTGTGGGGATATCGTTGCTCTTTTGTTAACTTTCTGTAGCCTCTTGTAATTCTTTAGCTCTGCTGCCTTCTGGCACCATTCAGCTAGCTTGCTTTTAAGGAACGACATTTGTCTTGCCACCGTATCAATTCCTGGAGGCGTTTCGTATTCCTTGATCAGCATTTCTCTCCATGGACTTGGGATTTTGGCGAAGAAAAGTGGGGTGGCTGTGGCATCACTAACATTCGACTTCCATCTGTACTCCGTGAAGAGTTTTATGTGTAAGTCTATGTTACATATGTCGTGTAACTCAAGGCTATATAATGCTCGTTCATATCTCTTGGCTTGTTCTCGGCCTCCTCCAAAGTTTCCTTCTGAATCCTCGAAGTATCCAACCCATATGAAAAGTATTTTGAATACTTTTGCCATTTTGTCTACGATATTTTTCATAAACTCTCATGCCGCAACCTCTTATTTGGTTCCCTAGTTTGTCTGTTCCCAGGCAATCTTGACTGATCCCTCCAGACTCATATTAAGGAGTAATATGAAGGCTTCTTTGTTGAGATCAAGGGTTCCTGCAGCTATCCTTATTGTTGAGGCCCAGTCGTCAATCAGAAGTTCCTTGTTTTTGAAATCCAGGGTATCTAGATTGAGCATTAGCCCATATGGATGTATTGGGTCCAGTTGAGACCTTCCATAAGGCGTTTGCATTATGTCGGGCCTCCTTCTTGATCTAACAATGCTTGGTCTTATGAACTCTGAGTTTAGATGTTCTCCAGTAGCAAAGTCTCCTTGATGTGGTATATGTTCATCTTGGTGTGGATCTTGTCGCGGATTGCTAACTCCGCTACCTTCTGGTGGAGCTCTGCTAGTGGACGCTGAGTGTCCATCAACTTGATTGGTTTTGATATTCACCAAATTTAATCCGACAAACGATTCTGCGAGATCATTGAGATCCTGCAAATCTCTAAAGTTGATCTCGTCTAGATGGATACGGGCTGTCATGGCTTCTTTCGAGGGATTGATTCTCCTCTTAATAAAGCTCTCAGCTTTTCTCCTCGGATAATTCTCTTTTAACCTCTACAACTTTGCCCTTTTGGTGTAGAAGTGGTTCTGTTCCATACGATGGTGGTAGCCATCCTCCTTGTTTTATTCCTGGAGAACTTGATTGTGATTCCAAGTTCTTTATTCGTCTCTGAATATCTTGAAGATTTTCAAGGATCTTCTTCTGACGTTTAGACATAGTTTCCAACTTTGCCTGAATTTCTTGAATGTGTTCGGGCATATGGTGTTGATAATTACCATATGTTTGCACTGTTTTCTGAATTTCTCTAAGGTCTTGTGTCAACTTAGAGTTATCAGTTTTAAGCTCGTGAAAATTTGGCAAAGCCAGATTACTCATCTATTATTCTTTTTGTTAATTAATCTGGTAATTCTTGAAATCTCAGCCGCGAGGCCATTAACAGCTATGAACTTAGCTCTAATGCCAGGGAGATTGTCTGGTCTTTGACTAGCTAGGTTTACTAACTTAGTCATCAAGAGTTGGAGCTCTTGTTCTAGGGTAATACCAGGCATAGTTTAGAGGCTTAATATTGAACTCTGCTTATTAGCCTTTTTAAGACTAATTTTTATCGGCTCGATTCTTTTTAACCTAGCCTTCTTGACGGGACACATTTCTCCCTGTTGTTCCAGATCGCAACATAGAACATCATGATATTTGATATGCGTTTCTTCAAATGCAAGGATTCTTGTTAAAACATTGATGAAATGTTTAATACTTGCACATTTATGTTCCCTGAACGAGAACTGAACCGGGGGGGTTCCAAATGTCATCCATTTCTGGATTATTCATACTCGTAAAATACTCCTCTCTTAAAGTAAATTATAATTTTGTAATAAAAGTTTCCATTAAATAAATAAAACCTGGCTCTGATACTATTTTTTGCCCGAACCCCTACCCAGAGCCTCATGGTCTCCCTCAGGGGATGGGATTTATAGGGTGACGCCAAAAACGATACCTATCAGTTTGCTACCGGCCCAGATGGGTTCTTTTCCCATGGGTTTCGGCATCCCCTACGGAGAGTCGCGCTGCGCGTCAGGTCACGCGCGAGAGGCTCGGGGCTTTTCATTATAGCTCTAATACCATTTTTTGCCCGAACCCCTACCTAGAGCCCCATAGTCTCCCTCAGGGGATGGGATTTATAGGGTGACGTCAAAAACGATACCTACAGTTTGCTACCAGCCCAGATGGGTTCTTTTCCCATGGGTTTTGGCATCCCCTACGGAGAGTCACGCTGCACGTCAGGTCACGCGCGGGAGGCTTGGGGCTTTTCATTATAGCTCTAATACCATTTTGGTACCTGGATAAAACACAACAATATTATGGGGTGTAAAATGAAACAACTTAAATTTTAAAGTCTTTAATCTGTAAATGTAAATGGGTGTTGGAGTAGTGCTCTACCTCCTAGCATCTAAATTTCTCTTTTTTACATTATAATTTATTTTTCTATTTACATTTTAGTATTGAACAATAAACTCGTGTACAATGTCCAATTGTTTCTAGTACTATATATGGGGTAAAAAACATTTTGCACCCCTAAAATGCCTCATTTTAACACTTTGCACCCCTAAAATAAAATGACACCACTTTGCACTCTTAAAATGTATTTGTTGACACCTTGCACCCCTAAGTTAAAGAGCTAATGAGTTCTGAGTTAGGAGTTCAGGTTTCTGACTGCTTTGGACTCTGAGTTAATGCAGTTAGTGAGCTAGTAGTTACTGAGTTATGACTTATGAGTTATTGAGCTTTGAGTTCATGCCCCGATCATTCCTGACTTTAGGAAGGAATGGAATAAGGGGCTACCATATGAGCTACGCAGCTACTTAGTGGTGAGCTATGAGCTCTTTATTTCTTAACTTCCTTATGAACTCTCTTTGTCCTTACCGGTCTTCTTAGAGTTCTTTAGGATCTTCAAATAGAATACATTAGTACTCCCCTAAGTGTGTGTGTATTTGTTAGGGGTAAAATAAGCATTTTCAGTTATTTATATCTATATACTATTATATAAAGAAACCCATTGTGACACCAATCTTTTGATTTCCAACTTTAACCTTTGAGTTTTAGCTATATTGTAAAAGTATACTATTAAATCCCCAAAATAACCTTACAAATTAAGTTAGACTAATTAATTACACTATTCATTGTAATTAATGATTTACTTTCCCTATAATATATTTTTCTTCCATTGTTATACTCTAAATTTATGGCACATGTTATCTAGATAAATTTTCTTCTTTAACCCACATAAAATGACATTGAAAAAAAAATTATGCTCGCGGGAACCGTGTGCTCCATTTGCTAGTATATATAAAAAAAAATCTAAAAGTTATACGTTTTCCCCAAAGAAAAAAAAATCAAAAAATCAAAACACAAATATTAAACAAGCACCACCACCTCCCCGTAGCTGCCGCTGCGCCGCCACCACCTCCACGCGCCCCTTCGTCGCTGCTACTCCGCAAATGACCAGACACGCATTCATCGCAGGCCACAATCTCCATGGCATAAATCACAAATTCAAATTCTCAACTTTTTACAATCCGTTAACTTCCAAAACACGATCTGTCCAACAGTTGCCCAAGAAATCTGTCAAAAAGTTACAATCTTTGAATCAGATCTGCCTGAAAAAAAAAGTTTTAAAAATCAGTCTCCATTTTCAAATTAACGCGCAGTCAAATTAAAAAAAAATGAAAAATTAAACTTCCACTTTGATTAAACATGCTAATAATCCAATTGATATATCTAGATCTAAATCAAACCATAAGTTTTACATAATTTTAATTTGAAGGTGGATTAGAGACGGCATATCATATTGAGGGGTTAGAATAAAAAAATCCCAAATTGAAAAGATAAACGCATAATTTTCGTGAGTGTGTATGTATATAATTAACATCTTGAAACAGAGCTTGAATCAGGTTTATTCGACTAATTAATGCTGAGAAAAATAGTTGGCTGAAGGTCCTTGTCAATATAATTAATCCACTTGAAGATCCTCTAATAATAATAATAATTTCGATTTTGAAGACTTAAAAAAGAGTCATCTCGATGGCAGCTCTCCCGCTCGCAACACCGAGTCATCTTCAATCAGCATCAACGAAATTCGTTCCCCCCGACGAATTCGTATTCACCGCACGCAACCAGAAACGTCCCCGACCCAGGTCGCAATCTCAATCAGCTGACGATATTATGGTGGAGGAGAGGGCGGCCATGGAGAACCCTAACCCTAGCAAGGCACCGCCGACTTACGCATCGATCACAAAGCCGAAAGGTAGACCACGCGATGCTAAATTCGACGAAGCGCGCACTGCTGATATGCAAAAACACCTAATGTTCCATAAACCAACGGAGCAATTCCCAGTAGCAAGAATCACACTATCGGATGAACATGAGGAACAAATCTGGAATGAATGGAAGGATACGCTAATTATTCGCATCCTCGGCAGACCGTGGTACTACGAAGCACTGAAAATCAAACTCGACACCATGTGGTCGCTTCATAATGAGTTCGAACTCATGGACTTAGGACATGGATGTTATTGCATGAAAGGTCTTTGCGACTCAAAACGGGAGATGATCCTAACAGAGGGACCTTGGCACCTCGCCGGAATTTTTTTCTCAATTCGGAAATGGTTTCCGGACTTCAATGCGACCACCGACAAAATTGACAATACTATCATGTGGGTTCGTATTGTTAATTTACCCATGGATGTTTTATCCGAGGGCGAGATACACGGACTGGCGAGCATGATCGGGGATCCCATTAAGATTGACGGAAATACGCTGAACGCGACAAGAGGGAAATTTGCGCGTGTTTGCGTCCAAGTTAGCACCAACAAACCGTTGTTAACGGCTGTTGGCGTGCGCGAGAGGGTATATTAGGTGGTCTATGAAAATATCCCCACCCTTTGCTATCGATGCGGTCAGGCAGGACACCTCAAAAACAGTTGCAGTTTTACGACGGGAAACACCCCAGCTGGGGATGTCACACAACATGCCCCAAACGCAGCAAACCCACCGGACCATGCAGACAAATCGCAGTGGCTAATCGAGAAAATACAAAACAAAGAATTTGGCGAATGGATGAAAGTGACGCGAGGGGGAAGGCAGAAAAAACCCTTGGAATCCGAAAACAAGAGGGATAACGCTTTGGTGAATGGAGGGAAAATCACCCTCTGGCGACGAGGGAATGAAAGCGAGAACGGTAAGAATGGTGTAGGCGGGGATAACTCACATAGGGTTGACTCGCAGGGCAAAAGAATTCTACCAAGTTATTTCACTCACACCGAAACTCCCAAAGGAAGGCCTGCCAACAAGGAAAGAAAAGGGAAATGAATTCTTAAAGGGAAATCTTCCTATAAGGGAAGAAGTCCGAGTCCCAGTAGGTCTCAAAACTCCTTTGAAGCCTTAATAAATATTCAAGAGGAAACAAGCCTTTTCGAAGAGCATACGCAGCAAGAAAAAAACTTGGAGATCGGGAATGAATCCGGACGAGTTGAATTGGGACAATGAACTCTTGGGGCTATGGGAACTGCTGGAAATCGAGACACGACTTTGGGAATTTCGTGGGCACTGCGAGATATCACGAATAGCCCTCGAGGATCGCTTGATCGATGTGTTAACGATTCCACCAAGCGTTTGGGAAGTGGAAACAGTGAACTACCGGACTCAGAAGGAGGACGACGTGTCCGCATGGTGGCAACGGACGAAACTGAGCCCATGGGAATTGAACCGCAACTCGTGATGTTATTGGAGTTGGGAATTCAGAATCATGTGACATGGAGGGGGTTAGAAGTTGATAACCCGATCGCACCGCTGCATATTAATCGTGTTACCATGAAGATATTGTCGTGGAATTGCCAGGGGGCGGGACACATCGATTTTCGAACAAATTTCCGTGAACTTGTTCGAGTGCATAGACCTTCAGTTGTTTTCCTTCTCGAAACACGGGTGAGCGAGGATCGGGCGAGGGAAATTGCGCCGCGGTTGGGATATACCAATTATGTACTCGCGCCTACAACGGGGATGATAGGTGGCGTATGGATGTTGTGGAACGAAAATGAGGTGCACGTGGAAATTATTGAGATAGACGATCAATCTATCCATGCTTTGATCAACTCTAATCAACAAGAGCAATGGTGGCTCTCCGGAATATATGCGCAACCACGGCGTAAGGACAAAATCCGCATCTTTAATAATATGGAGAGGATTGCCAAGGGTTCGAAACTGTCGTGGTTAGCAATGGGGGACTACAACGAGATATGCTACCCACACGAGAAGTCGGGGGGAAATATAGTCCCCATAAGCCGGCTAAATTTCTTCCGAAATTTTATGGAGAGTTGCGGGCTACTTGATGCGGGGTTTCGGGGACCTCCCTTTACGTGGGTGAACAAGAGGGAGGATGGAAACATAATAAAGGAACGGCTGGACCGCGCGTAAGTGAACCACGCTTGGCTCGAAAAATTCCCGAACAACGAGGTAACAAATATGCCACGAGTTCATTCGGACCACCACCCCATTATTATGGCATGCGACGGTAACGGGAGAGCTAAATCCCAACGCCCTTTTCGCTTCAAGGCCGCGTGGTTCCACCACCCCGAGTGTGAGCAGCTTTTGGAAAAAATATGGACGAGCTCCCCCGACATCCTCACGTCCATCAAAGAGGTACCGCGCGTTCTCGTGCCGTGGAATAGGAAAAGCTTTGGTAATATTTTTCACAAGAAAAAAGTTTTCACGGCAAGACTTAACGGCATTCAAAAGGCGCTGGGACACAACCAAAATACGTATCTTGCGCAACTGGAGAAATCGCTAATTCATGAATACAACGACGTTCTTTGGCAGGAAGAAACGTTTTGGTATCAAAAGTCCCGGGTAAAATGGCTGAAAGATGGTGATAGGAACACTCGTTTTTTTCACAAATCTACGCTGGAACGTAGACGGAGAAATAGGATTTCGAGCCTCAAGATTGCGGGGAACTGGATGGACGATGATGACGTGCTAAAATCCCATGCCCATGAATATTTTGCTAAACTATTCACGAGCAGCAGTGAGAGCTGAAGTAATAGCGCCCCCAATTGGCTTTCAGTTTCTACATATCAGCGGAAACTCTCGAAGGCTGATTGCGAGCATGTATCGCGCCGAATTGGGTTAGAGGAGCTCAAAGAAGTGGTATTTAGCATGAACGCCTTCAAAGTCGTGGGCTGGACGGATTACATGCAGGGTTCTACCAAAAATCTTGGAACATAGTCCAAAAATCCTTACTGGAATTCGCAGCAGGTGTGTTCAGGAATCGTGCGTTGGAGCCGACAATTTGTGAGGCTTTTCTCTGTCTCATCCCAAAGAACCAAAACCCAGAAAACATCACGCAGCTTCGGCCCATATCCCTCTGCAATGTGCTGTATAAAATTATCACCAAGTGCATTACCTCGAGACTGAGGGAGATTATGCCAACAATCATTGCCCCGCCACAGTCGAGTTTCATAAAGGGGTGCAGCACACATGATAATATCTTTTTGCTCCAGGAAGTCTTGCATTTGGTTCGGAACAAGAGAAAAAATAAAACGGGCTGCATGATAATGAAATTGGACTTGGAGAAAGTATACGACAAAGTTAACTGGGATTTTATGGAAGATACACTCTATGCATTCAATTTCCCGAGTGAACTTGTCGAGCTCATTATGTTCAGCGTTCAAAGCGCGGCAACACGAATATTATGGAATGGATCCCCTTTACAATCGTTCAAGCACGCATGTGGACTCCGACAGGGTGACCCCCTCTCGCCCTACCTATTTGTCTAGTGTGTGGAGCGGTTAGCATATCTTATCCAAGAAGAAGTCGCGGGAAAAAAATGGGAGCCACTTGTCCCTTGCAGAGGAGGGCCTAGCCTCTCGCATCTATTTTTTGCCGATGATTTAGTGCTTATGGGACGCGCAACTAAGGGGACAGCGAAGGCCATAAAACGTGTACTCGACAAATTATGTGGGGCGTCGGGTTTGAAGCTAAGTCACCACAAATCGAAAGTCTTTTTCTCGAAGAGTGAGGGGTCGGGGCTCAAGCGCCACATATGTGACATTCTCGGCTTCGGGCAAACAATAAATTTGGGGAAGTATCTTGGGATCGCACTGACTCATGGGAGATTAACAAGGGATGATTTTGTCGGGGTTCTCGATCGGGTTACGAAGCGCTTCGCGAGTTGGAAAAGCAAATTACTTAGCCTCGCGGGGAGAGACACCCTCATTCACTCGGTGTCCTCGGCGCTTCCCGTTTATAATATGCAAGCGACGTGGCTTCCGAAGAATATATGTGCACAACTCGACCGATTGAATAGGGATTTTTTGTGGTCGTCGGATATCACAAAAAAAAAGATTACATCTCGTGGGGTGGTCGAAAGTCACGCAATGAAAGAAAAAATGAGGGTTGGGAATACGCATTACCCGGATTTGCAATGAGGTGTTATTATCTAAGCTTGCATGGAGGATTATGAGAGAGGAAAATACTGTGTGGCGCGAACTTATCCTTGCAAAATATTTGAACAAGAGGCGTAATTTTGATTGCACGACGAAACCCGGAGATAGTGCAACTTGGAAGGGAATTGTGAGGTGCATTGGCCTTATGACACCGTTTTTTCGATGGAAAATTGGGGATGGTCGGAAAATATCCTTTTGGTACGACTTATGGGCAGGTGACTCACGACTTTGCGACATGCGGTGTCGTATTGAGCACTCGGAACTGAACCTTAGGCTCTGCGAACTGCTGGATGAGGGGGAGTGGAGACTTGACCGAATCAGCTCCTATATACCGAGCACTGTTAAATCCACCATTGAACAACGAAGGATCGTCTTGCGGGATGTGGAGGACTATTTTATATGGACTGAAAATTCCAACGGTAATTTCTCGTGCCAATCCCGCTTATAAAACATATCTCGAGAATTACTCGGAGAATCACATAGACAACACCGAGCATGCATGGGTTTGGGATATTGACGTTAGCCATAAACGTCAACACTTTCTCTGGCTCATAACTCAAAACCGACTTGCAACAAATTCAGTTTGACGCGCGCAAGGAATCCCCACGTCGGAATTGTGCCCGATTTGTGAAAGATACGAGGAAACAACACTCCACATGGTCCGCGACTGCTGGATGGCAAAGGCTGTGTGGAAAAAGGTGGTGACGAACGGGAGTTGGGCAGACTTCATCCAAACATCGGACGAGGACTGGTTCCGAAAGGTCATACAAAATAAGAACATACACGGCCAGTTGAGTGAAGGACTGGACTGGTGCAGTTTATCCGTCGCGTGCCTATGGATATTATGGAAAAACCGCAATGATCGAGTGTTTAACAAACGAAAAGGATATGTTTCCTCATGCCTGGCACAAATTAATATTCTCGACGAGGACCTAGGGTGCAGCAAAAGGAAGAGACGGAATGGTTCGAAAGAGGCGAAGTGGTGCAAACCGGAACCCGGATGGGTGAAGCTCAACACGGACGAAAGTGTCAAGACGGGCAGCTCTAGCGGCATAGCATCAGGAGTGTTGAGAGACTCGAATGGCGCATGGCTATGGGGATTTCGAACTGCAGAATTAACGTCAACGGTGGACGAGATAGAGTTGCTAGCTATTAAGAAAGGTCTCACACTAGCGTGGGAACGTCGTTACCACAAGATCTTGGTGGAGATAGATTCACTTGGCGCGTACAACGAGCTCACGAAAAATCACACGGCACCTGAACATGAGGCGAACCTTATCCGATGAGGCGGACCTTATCCGAGAGTGTAGGGATTTCATGAAGCTACCGTGAGAGTTGAAGTTTATATGGACGCCGAGAGGGGCGAACAAACTTGCGGATTTGCTAGGAAAATGCAATTTTGATGATAGGCGTACGGATTTCTTTTGGGAAAATTCACCAACCCCGACCCTTAGCTTGTATAAGGCCGAGTTGGTCTAAGGACCTCTTGTGATTTCATTATCTACCAAAAAAAAAAATCAATTTTGGATTATTTCGCAGAGGTGGCGGCGTGCGATGAAGCTCAAAGCGGGCGTGCGATGAAGCTCAAAGCTTGTAGGTTTACAAAAGGTTTACAAAGTGATGTCAGTGATGTCATTTCATTTTAGGAGTTCAAAGTGTAATAATAGGACATTTTAGATATGTAAAATGATTTTTACCCCATATATATATGGATGTGCAATTGTTTCTAGTATTATATAGACATGCATGATCATGCATGTATGAATGGCACACTCATAACTCAACCCTAAAATAACAACTCAAAGGTTATACGAGTTGTATGTAACATCCAGTAGTACTGCGATACTTCGGCCAAGTCTACACCACTAGAGACAACTCCATAAAAGTACGAAACACAGATCATATTAATCATCGTTAATCATAATAAAACCGAAAACGCAATAAGCTATCTAATTCGAATATTATACGATGCCAACCAACACGCCAGCTGCCTGCACAGCACGGCCAGGTAAAAAGAAACTTTTGGCCTGTCATTGCTCAGTGATAAACTAATTTTGCAACTCGATAGGAGGATTATGCCTGTCGGAAGGAAGCTTAATTCGACCAAGAGAGCGTTGAGGAACCAGCTTCAGATTCTCACAGTTGCAAATCTCAATCATAAAACCGTCAGGATCGTTGAAGAACAGTTGGTCAATGGCACCGTCATCGCCTTCACCCACAGTCCTCTTTATATACTTTATGTTGAGTTGCTTCAGCTTCTCCTCCATGTCTTCCATGCTCTCGCACTATAACATTACAATCAATTTCTCAATCAATCAAAACACGAAATAACTAAAACAGAAATAAGGAACTTATATATATAATTTGGGCAAAAAACCTGAAATGAAATGTGATTGTCCATAGGGTCCAAATGGTCCTTATCACGCGGCAGCGGCAGCTTGTCGTTGTCCTTACACTGCACCAAATGGATTCCGATACCGTAGTTGAAGAGCCACGCCCCATCGAAGTCGAAAGACTCGGGGCGCTCGATCAATACGAACCCCAAAACTTTGGTGTAGAACTCAAGAGAATCCTTCACTGACCTGCACACCCTCGACACATGATTCAGCGCCATTAGAGGAATACTATTATCATCATTATCGTACTTTTTCTCTTGTTCCTCTTCTTCATGTCGTTCCATTTTCCCTTGCATTTTTTTTCTTTTTTTTCTCCTTAATTTGCTTTGACGACCTAATGGACTTCTAATTATAGTGATGGTATGTTTGAAGAAAGCTCATATTGTTGTTATATATCAGCTGATAGCGGCAGAGGAATTGATTGTGGAGCTGACGCGTGTTACACACTTCATGGAACTTTTGTGTTACGTGTGAGGTATTCAGGGTGCTCGTATACTTGGTCGTGAGCTGTAACTTTGCTGCAGAATTTAAAACAAACAACAACTCAGACAAGTACGTATACCATTCCTAATTTAGAGATTACCTCCGCCCCCGTCAGTGGGTATTCCGGATTCGTAATTGGGGGAGCCAGATCTTTTTTAAAGAACACTAGACAAAAAATAACGAGAAAATCACGAGAATAAAGGTTTACAAATTTTCTTCTGTGAACTCTTAATATCAAGGTGGTTTTGTTTTACTAATTTTAACTTCAAAAAGAGTTTTTTTATCGTTAATTTTTTTAATATTAAAAGAGATTTTTTTGCTAATTTCTTAACATCGAAAAGATTTTTTTTCCAATTTCTTAATATCAAAATAGACATTTTTTGCTATTTTTAAACATAAAGTATTTTCGTTTAACTCTTAGCTTTAACATCAAAAGAGGTTTTATACTAATTTTTTCATGCTCACAGAGTTTTTTTGCTAATTTCTTAACATCAAAAGATTTTTTTGACTAATATTTTAAAGTTTTTGCAATAAATAAAAATATTTCTTTGCTAATATCTTGACAACAAAAGGAGATTTTAACTTAACACTGGAGGTTAATTTGTAATTAAACAAATTATAGATAGTATTTTAACACCCGAGCCACGTCTACGTCACACAAAAATAGAAAGCACTATATTTATCGTAATTTAGATTTGATATAAAATCCTCTAGATCACCACACTTAGTTCTAAGCTAACAAGTACATATATTTAAATTGTGGGACATCATTTCATATTGCAAATGAAAGTATTTGTGAAGGTTCATAGGAGGAGAGGCATTACCAAGGGATGGGCAAATGATGATAAGCTGGGTATTTGTAGGCTTAATATTTCTTTAATTATCGGACTAGGCCTGGTGGGCCCCGACCTTGCGGGCCTGATTAGTTGGATAACTCGAATAAGGCTAATAACACGAACGTGGGTGATAACTCCAATTGGACCTTTAACTCTGATGAGAATCATGTAATAGCTTCAAAAGGCATATTTGAGCGTCAAATTTGGAAAGTGCAAAGGAAGAACTACAAAGAAAAACTCAATTGGCTGAATCAAGAAGATTGGGCTAAAGATCATTTGTGGTGGACTACTGAACATAATTTATCAAGTCCACAAAGATGCATGAATATGGCAAAGTTCAAGAAAAACAAGACTCATAGTTTTAATAGGAGTATTTGAAGTTACTTGAAGATCAAGCATAGGATCCCTACTTATATTAGGATTATTTTAGTTTCCTTATTTATTAGTTTTTTCTAATTATTAGTTTCCTTTGTGTATTAGGAGTCTTAGTTTCCAAGAGTATTTAGTTTCCTTTAGGAGTCTTAGTTTTTTTTTTAATTAGTTTTCTAATTTATTTAAGTTTTCTTTTTCAAGGACTATGTCTTCTTTCCTATTAGGATTCATGTAATATCAGCCTATAGGGCTTTATATAATGAAAAAGAACAAGTCTTACTGTTGAATATTTGTGAGATTAATTCTCTTGGTTCTCTAAAGAACTTTTTGTACTTATCGAAATTTTCCGTGACGTTTATTATCGACTTATCAAACGAATTTCCATCCACGTTTGTGGCGTCTTCACATACCAAGGTTCTTATTTCGTTAAGGGTTGGGGTTGAGGTTCTTATACCAAGGTTCTTGTCTTTTCATGAAATAGGGGTTGAGGTTTTCATCCATCTATCCTTTTCTTATATCGATCTTGGGCATATAGATAACTGAATCAATCTATCATTTTCTTATATCGATTTTGGGCATATAGATAACTGAATCAAGTCATGCGTGACAAAATTCATATAAATTGGCACCATAGCCAGATTCTATTAAGTTTTCTTCGTATCTTCTTATTAGTTTTCTTATCTTCTTCAAATTTCGTTTACCTATTGAAATTTGAACGATTTTTTTCTTTCCTTTTTCATTCCTACTTTGTTCCTTAGTCTAAAAAGGGAGGGACGTAAAAACCAAAAATAAAATAGAAAAAATGTCTTGTCGAGATTTTGGTAAGAACAGAAAGTTCTTGTTTGAAACATTGAAGAAGGAGACATGTAAGATGTTAAACAAAGAGTTGGATCATATTTTGCACGGTTAGATAGGGCTGATACCCACATCTCAAGAAACCCCAAAATAACCCTCGGTTAGATCAAATATATAAGATTCCAAAACGAAGAACTGAAGAACATCACCAGAATACTTTTCGTATAAGGTGCTACATTAGAGATAAAGTTTGCAGCATGGTTATTAATGGTAATGGTTGTACTAACTTTGCAAGCACAATAATGGTGAAACAATTGGGACTAATCATGTTGAAGCACCCCAATCCATACAAGTTAGAATCATTGAATGGTTCCGATCAGATAATGGTGAAAGAGCAGGTGTTAGTTGCTTTTAGAGTTGGAAGATATGAAGATGAAGTACTGTGTGAGGTAATGGCGATGCAAGAGGCTCACTTATTGCTAGGGTGTCTGCAGGAATCCGGGAAGAGTGCAAAGCGTGATGGCTATACAAACAAATACGCATTCGTACAGAATCAACGACAAATCACACTTGTACCAATTACACCACATCAAGTTTCTGAGGACCGAGCGATAATGCAAAAATAAAGTGAGCTACACAAAGAGAAAGAGCAAAACAGATCAGGTGAAAGACAAAAGGAGTCCGAAAAAAGAAGTATCAAAAAAAGAAAATAAAGATTTATGTGAGAAAGCGCAAAAGACTCATGGTTCTCATGGAAGAGTGATTGACTCACAACAACCGAGCCTTAAAATTGTGTCCAAAAGGTATTATCACAGAATATTCCTGAGTTAATTTCCAAATTCCCTAGTTATGTTATCTCTGATATACAAGAGCATGGCATACCTCATATGACCGTTTCACACAGATATGTTATGCTCTAGATAAATTTTGGAAATACTTTGTTATGTATGTTTGATGACAAGAGGGAGGTTGAGTTTGTGAAGCATAATAATGTGAAAGCAAGATCTCTTGCTAAGTAAAGACGCATGGAGAACGCACTAAAAAATCAGAAAAAGATCTCATTGCAAGTTAGTTTTTTATTCGGATGATAAAATTGAAGTTGTCAAACAAAATCATAAGAGAACAAGAAGGAAAACTATGCAATCAACAAGGATGTGTGCAAGATAAACCACTAAAGTGTGTCACAAGTTTACATTCAAACAAAATGAAGGCTATTGAACAATGAACAAACGTAGCTATGAAGCACAATGGTGGCACAATTTTTTTTTCAAGAGGCATTGGCGACGATTTAAGGACAACTCACTTTCAAGAAGAGGGGAATGATGAGAATCACGGCATAGCTTCAAAAGGCATATTTGAGCGTCTAATTTGGAAGGTCCAAGGAAGAACTACAAGGAAATACTCAATGGGCTGAATCAAGAAGATTGGATAAAGATAATTTGTGGTGGACTATTGAGCATAAGCCATCAAGTCCACAAAGATGCATGAATATGGCACAGTTCTATAATAGGAGTATTGGAGTTACTTGCAGATCAAGCATAGTACTCCTACTTATATTAGGACTATTATAGTTTCCTTATTTATTAGTTTCCTTTGTGCATTAGGAGTCTTAGTTTCCAAGAGTATTTAGTTTTCTTTAGGAGTCTTAGTTTCTTTATTTAAGTTTTCTTTTTCAAGAAGGACTATGTCTTCTTTCCTATTAGGATTCATGTAATATCGGCCTATATATAAGGCTTTATTCAATGGAAAAGAAAAATTCTTATTGCTGAATATTTGTGGCATTAATTCGCTTGGCTCTCTAAAGAACTTTTTGAACTTATCGAAATTTGTCGTGGCATTCATTATCGACTTATCGAAAGGATTTCCATCCCAGTTTGTAGCGTCTTCACATAGCAACGTTCTTATTTTCGTTAAAGGGCTAGGGTTGAGGTTCTTATACCAAGGTTTTTGTCTTTTCGTGAAATAGGGGTTCCATCCATCTATCATTTTCTTATATCGATATTGGGCATATAAATAATTGAATCAAGTCATTCGGGACAAGATTCATATCAAACTCGAATTGAGCCCTCAACTCGAACTATACTGATGATTTAAATTGGGCCTCAACTCGAGTTGGGTTGATAACTCGAATTGAGTCTTTAACTCGAACATGGCTGATAAATCGAATTGAGTTCTCAACTCAAATAGGGCTAATAACTCGAATTGGGCCTTAACTCAAACTTGATTTATAGCGTTAAATGCGTCTTCAACTCTAACTGAGCATATAAGTTTTATTGGGCCCATAAGTTGAATTAGGGCCCAATTCGGCTTATTTTGTTGAAATTTCAAAAATTCGTTGTTTTTCTTGCTGTTGAGTTGCCACATATCATGAGTCTATTGGCCATATTGGCCATGCATAATTTGGTCTAACACCGTCCTAGCATCACATATACTCTTTTAATGAATATGAGAATGTTGATGAGTTTTCATGTACTCTTGTAATTTGCACAACCTTCAACGCACCTTTAAGAGCCAAATATTGATTATATTCAATTAGTGACAGAACTCTATCAAGAAACAACCTTTGTAAGCATATTACCAAGATTGTTAGCATGTAAATTTTTTTAGTAGAATCTCACTTTTTCTACAGTCACTCGAGCAAATGGTACGCGGGCGTCAATTAGTTTGGCCTTCTCGAGCAACATAATGTGAATTGACGTACCCGATTAAGCGATTCACAATTGTCTAATTTCTCTTAGACTTCAAATTCATAATCAAAATCTCTTTCATAATAGAGTATATATGTATGTTGTTTTAGGAAAAAAAATCAGATTAAAAAAATGTCACGTACCGCTCGCGTGTCCAATTAGTGAGGAGTAAAACCATCCTTTCAAGTCCCACAACTGTCGAATTTTATATAATTCCCAAAATAAAGAATTAAAACCCTTAATTTCAATTTTTTCTAGTTCTTCTTCCCAATTTGAATTAGGATTCATAAATCAGACAAAACTGCTCGCGGATAACTCTCACATTAGTCATTGCGGGCATCAGGCTGTTGAGAAAACATCACGGACTAGCCTAAATCACGGAAGAAGATTTGTTACATGCTCTGGGTATCGCCTCGTTCACATTTCTTTTATTGTGATCTTGTTTTAAATTATCCAACTTGGTCGTCGTTAGTTCGTATTTTCCACCCCATTCTGTTGGGGCAAGAATCATCGTTGAATTGTGAGTTGATTGGGAGATTTAAAGTTGGGAATTTAGGGATTTAGGGTTTGGTTTTGGAGAAAAGGCTGATTTTGAGGGTATGAGACGTTAAAGTTATTGAAATGAGAAGTCATATCCATGTTTTAGTGTTGTGGGACTTGAAAGGATGATTTTACCCCTCATTAATTGGCCACACGAGCGGCGAGTGATGTTTTTCGATAATTAAGTTGTTAATTGGGACACGGGGGGTTATCGTGATGTGACTAGGATATGCGGAGGGGGGATAGTGATAAGCAGCCAGTAGATGGGGATTTAACACAGACAGATCGCTTTGAAAGCTTAACGGTTGACAAAGTTTCTATTCACTACCCTCGTATTCTCTTGTGTGGATTTTTAAGGCTATATAGGATCCGTAGTAAAATGAAAAGTCCAGTACATTACATTGTCACATGCCAAAGTTGTTGGTGCAGTCAAATTTGCCCAGCTCAAATTTGCATTGGACAATGGATTTTTCTCATCGAACTAATAGGTAGTTTCCGCTCAGCTATTTTTCCGATCAATAGATTCCCTAAGAAAAAGTGATAGATTAAAACATGTCAAGAATTAAATAATAAATGTTTTAAATGAATAAATTTAAGAACTTCAAAGGAAAGATTGGAGTTTAAGATTGTCTTTGGAATGGTTTTAAACCTAGTGCATAGGTATAAAAACCGATCAAAATGACCAGATCCAAGTTATTTTTGAGTTGGTCCATTGAATTGGTTTGACCATGTGACCAGATCGAGTCTGGTTTTATTATAGAATCTCATATCAATCACATTTAAATAACTCTAGTTGATCTCTAATTGATTCATATAATATATTGTAATTATGTTTTCATTCTTTGGTAGAGATTCTTAGGTGTTTCCTTGTTTAGAGATATATTTCTCGTATATAACGCTGAGATTATAAGTTTAATAAAACATCACAGAAAGTATTACATCTCTGCCTTCTTTCTACGCGGTTCAATTCCTTTTTCAATATACGGTATCAGCAAACCATGTGTCGAACTACACCATCGACCCTTCCTCCATGGCTCCAACTACGGACTTTGTCCAGCCAGCATCAGGCGCAAAGTCTTCCCCACTTACTTTACCCACTGATGATTCTCTCATCTCCATTAACGTGAACTCTCAAATTTTTTCTCTTCTTACAACCTCAAACTTTCCCTCGTGCAACTCCTTGTCACGTCGTTTGTCCACAACTATAATCTCATCTGTACCTCGATGGTTCCACACCTGCCCTTCCTCTTGTCAAAGACGGATCTCCAAATCCTGAGTACATTCATTAGTTTCGCCAAGATTGGTTCATTCTCTCTGACATTCTAGGCTCTCTTTTGCCCGATGTTATGCAGCCGATTGCCTCTGTCAAGACATCCTCTGATGCCTATACATACACACCTTTGTCATCATTTATCTAGCTCCTCATGCACACTCATTATGGCATTCAAGGAATCGTTGTGTAGGTAAGTCCGAGACATCAAGACTCTTGCGGATGAACTTGCAAATGATAAACCTCTCTTTGATGTTAACATTGCCATATATGTCTTCAATGGTCTTGGCCCTTGATATCGTGACACTGCTACTGTAGTATGTGCTCGTGAAATAACATGCATTCCCTTTCTACACCCTTCATGACATGCTCATTGCTCATGGATCTCACTTGAAGCAGTAAGAGGCAGCCTCATCCAGTCTTCTTGCAATGGAGAATTAGAAGTCTCAACAGCCCCCAATTAATTAGTCGTCTCATGGCAACCGTGGTGGTCATTCCTCCAACAATCATCACCACTCTCGTGGTGGAGGTCAACATTATGGTGGACGGTATTAGGTCTGAAATAATTGGCGCGGAAATCCTACCCCTCCTCTGGAGTAGTAGTTTAATGGTGCCTCACCCAGAATTCTTGTTCTCACACCCATTTTTTGTTAGCTCCGCAACATTCTTGGTCACACGGCTCGCACTTGCACCGCATTCAGATTCAAGTGTATTCTGCCTCTACTCCAAGGCCTTTCTACATAGATCTCTCTCTAAGGCTGTCTATATGTAACAACCTTTGGGTTTTATTGATGCATCCCATCCTAGTCATACATGTGGCCTTAAGAAATCTCTTTATGGTCTTAAGTAGGCACCTCGAGAGTGAAATCATTCTCTTAGCCACACACTCATTGGGCTTGGGTTTGATCAGTCTCTCTCTCTAACGCATCTGTTTTTCTATTTCATCGAGGCGACTCTCATGTCTATCTTCTAGCGTATGTTAGTTCATCACTGGCAGCGATGCCTCCCTCGTATCGACGTTCATTCACCAGCTAAGCTCATCCTTTGATTTTAATTACTTAGGCATGTTTTCCTACTTCCTCATCATTGAAACAATATCTTACAGAGAAGGCTTACTATTATCTTAGCACAAGTACGTACACGAACTTTTAGAGCGGCGCGCCATGGATGGAGCAATGCCTCTTGCTACACATGTGCCCTTAGGCTCTACATCTTTATCGTCCTTAGCATCCCTGTTTGATCCCTCTCTTCATCTCCATGCCTTTGGGGAATGGCAATATCTTGCTCTAACTCATCCTGACATTGTATTTGTTGTCAACCTAATGGAGCAACATTTTTCTCAGCCTTATCTTGATGAAAGGTTGTCTGTTCAACATGTTCTTCGCTACTTGAAGAGAAAATTGTGCATGGTCTTTTGCCGCGTCGCACATCAACTCCTATCTTGCGTGCCTTCTCCGATGCTGATTGGTGTGGTCACTCAGTAGATCGCTCATCAACTTTCGCATTTGTTATATTTCTCGGCGACAATCTCATTTCTTAGAGCTCTTGCAAACAACATGTTGTTGCACATTCTTCCATCGAGGTTGAATATCAAGCCCTCGCAACCACCACGTCCCTAGTTTGCTGGCTTAAAACTTCTTTAATGAGATACTCCTTCCGCTTTGGTGCATGTCTGTTATTTTCTGTGATAATATTAGTGCGACACATTTGTCGCTGCATCCTATCCTTCACTCTTGCACGAAGCATATATCACTTGACATGCTTTTTGTTCGAGTCTACTGTCAAAATATTTGTTATTATCATTACATAGAGCATGTTAACCCTAAAAACTAAATATTGGGGTTAACCAAAATATCAAACCCTAAAAATAGGGATTAACCCCAGGACGATACTATCGTCACATATACTCCCGATGAGGAGGCCCACCGAGTGTCACAAACCCAAAGCGGTAAGAAATGTCACCCAAAGAGGCACCAAAGCGTCCCTTGGAAAGTCACGATGAGTAAAGAAAAGATATCAACGTGGCATCGAAAAAAGAGTAAACCCCGATGGACCCGTGCAACTCCGATATCCATCAATGCGCGAAGAGGAACCACAACGGACCCTGAGTCCTAGAAAATACGAGAACATCCCCTCATTGAACACTCCGAAGTCTAAAAAGCCATCAGAACACTCATCCCGAAAGGCAAAGCACGAGAACAATGCCCTATTGGAGTCCAAAAACCCTCGGAGCACACGTCATAAAGACCAAAACCCAAGAGTATTACACTACTAAAGTAAAGAAGCCATCGGAGCCCACCCCGCACGCGACAAAGAGCAGATTTACCTATCGGAGCATATGCCAAGAAGAGAACGACATAAAAAGAGACCGCTATCAAAACTACAATCACATCGGACGAGTACCCCGCCTCACTTATCAAGCCTTCTTAAGAGACCCATCTTATCAGAGAAAAGAAGTTAAAAGAGCTAACTCATCGGAATCCCCTGAAGCCATCGAAAGAGATAAAATCTCATCCCAGTTACTGCCTAGTCAGCAAATATGAAGTTTATCCTATCCACTCACGCAAAGTGCAACACCTGTACTTTATTTAAACATGCATAACGACACATGTCCCTAAAAACCTCTATAAAAGGAGGGACAAGTTGAGTAGAGAAGGACAGATTCAAGAACACACACACATACACACCAATGTGCTAGAGAATTCAGAGTGAAATTCAGTGAATACAAAAAAGGATATTTTCGTAATTTTACAAGCTACTGAACCACAGAGAGGACGTTCCAACCCTAAATAAATCCGTTAATTAGGTAGTAATATCAATCTTGTTAACAGAATGGCGTCGTCTGTGGGAACGCCATAGAATCTGTCTTTGAGCGCGTTCAGTAAGTGTTGTATATAATGGACGATTTATTTGACATCGAGAGTCACTGGACCCACCAAGAGGATTCAGAAACCACCCATTTGATTCATCGTTCCAAAGAAAGAGATTTTGTCAATATCCCCCGATCCGTTTTCGAGAGACTCGTGGAAGCTACCACCCGAAGAACTCCACAAAGGTCGGAGAATCCCCATAATATACCCTCCGAATCTCCTTATCGAAGGAATCGCCATTCGGAAGAAGGCAACCCCCGTGTAGGAGGGAGCCCTATGCCCGCATCTTGGCACCGTGAGCCCCTACGGGAGCCACGAATGTACTATAATTACGAAGAAACCCCAAGGGCAGGCTAGAGATACGAAAGGCCATACCCCTCGGACTACTCGGTAGATGGAGACAATACCATATGGGGAGTACTCGACGGATTAAGAAAGGAGATGGGTGACATTAAGAAAACCATGGCCCCCAAGGAGGAGACAACGTTTAAAACCTCTTTTTTTGTCCCCGAGATTGCCCTAGCATCTATCCATTCGGGGATGCGGCCCATCAACGTCCCCTTATATACAGGAGACACCGATGGGAGAGTTCCACAAGATCACATCCACCAATACTTGGCAGGGATGGACCTATCCTCCGCCCCCGACCATGCCCTATGTTGAGTATTTCCTGTTACCCTCGGAGGACGGGCCTAGGCCTAGTTTACCCACCTTCCTCCTAACTTTATAGTTAGCTTTCATCGGTTGGCCAACCTATTCGGACGATAGTTTGCTTATAATCGACGATACCCCAAATCCTCCACACACCTCTTCGCGGTTAAGCAGCAAAGGAACGAACCTTTGCGAAGGTACATAAAGCGCTTCTCCGATGAAGGGTTAGATGTCCCGAATGTTAGCCCACCTATCTTGGCCGACATCCTAACTCAAGGACTCCGAGCAGGAGACTTCTTCCGATACCTTATGGGGAGTCATGCCACATACATGAATGAGCTTATGCAAAAGGCAGAAACTTACATCCTCATGGAAGAAGCGGAAGGAATAAAGAGGCATATGGAGGATGATGATAACAAACATCACGAACGTGCTGAACGAGAAGCAAAAACCAAAGAGAAGGGTAAAGAAGGTAAACCCTCCCAATGCAAAGACAATGGCGGCGCGATCAAGAAGTTCATTCGGCCCGTACCCCTACCCCCGATGACTATCGCTCCAGAAGAAGTGCTCAACGTGATGAGAGGTAATAACGAATTACATTGGCCCACATCCGCCAGGTTTCCTTACGGGGATAAAGAATCGGGGAAATATTGTAAGTACCATAAAACCTATGGGCATACTACCTAGGAGTGCACCACTTTGAAGAGGGAGGTGCTCCGTCTTTTGGAGGCGGGATACCTGAAGAACTATTTGAAGGAAAATAACGCCGAAGAACCTAGGCCAAACGTGTGGAAGAGGCTCTGAGAGGAGCAGAGAGAGGAAGAAAGGACCCCTAGTAGGCAGTCCCGAGAGAAAACCACGGGGCATCAGAGTCTACCTCCTCCCCTGGAATCTTACGAAGACAACGCCCCTTCGGGACGAACCATTAACATGATAGAGGGGGGAGACATTTCGATGACACCCCAAGGTAAGAAGAAGAAATATTTAAAGGAAGCAAGGCGAGCGGAACAAGGACTCCCCGTGTGCTCCGTTCAAGGAGCAAGGCTGCCTAGCATCATCTTCGGGCATGAGGACCTAAAAGGGATAATTTATCCCTACGAGGACACCTTGGTAATCGAAGCTACCATCCACGTATTCAGGATCCAACGAATCCTAATAGATACGGGCAGTTCCGTGGACGTCCTGTTCCTACCTACTTATGGGGTTGAAAAGGGAACGACTAGAGGCAGCTGAAGTCCCCCTAGTAGGATTTTCTGGAGAAGCATGTAATACCCTTGGAACCATAACTCTCCCGATGTCATGAGGAGATGGAGCCCTTCGAAGGACGGAACCCACCAAATTTTGGGTGGTGGAGGCCTCGTCCTGAACGTACAACGCTATATGTGGACGGCCTTCTATTCGGACCTTCGAAGTGATTCCCTCTACCCTTCACCTTAAGGTAAAGTTCCCCACGTGCTCGGGTAACAGAGAAATCTGAGGAAGCCAGGCCAAGGCTAGAGAGTGCTGCATGAATGCCATCCCTCTAGAAGAGGACGAACCCACTCTCGGCGATAGCAAAAAGCATAAGACCGAAGAAATACGGGTTCAACTCGTAGAGGAATTAAAGATGGTTGAACTTGTGGAAGGAGAGCCAGAGAAGGTGATTAAGATGGGCACAAATATAGAGCCTGAGGTAGAAGCCCAACTAACTGCCATCCTCAAACAATTTCACCATCTCTTCCCATGGAAAGGAGGCCCGCCCGGGCGAATCAGCAATAAGGTAGGCCAACATTTTCTTAACATAAAGCCTGGGGCTAAACCGATCCAGCAAAAGAAAAGGGAAATGGGCTAGAGCGCAATAAGATTATTCGATCGGAGATACAACGCCTCCTTAGCCTTAAGCAAATCAGGGAAGTCATATACCCCGAATGGCTGGCTAATGTAGTCCTAGTACCCAAGCATGGAGGAAGATGGCGGATGTGCGTGGACTCCACCAACCTTAATGAAGCATGCCATAAGGATTGCTATCCCCTGCCTAGCATAGATCAGCTGGTTAACTCCACTGCTGGTTGTGCACTCCTATCAACCCTGGATGGAGATCAGGGATACAACAAAATCTCGATGGCAGCGGTTGACCAGGATAAAACTAGCTTCATCACCGATGCAGGTACCTTTTGCTATTTAGTAATGCCTTTTGGACTCAAGAATGCCGGGGTCACTTATCAAAGGTTGGTAAGCCTTATCGGAAAGTCAGTGGAAGTATATGTGGACGACAAAGTTATCAAAAGCCACTCCATTGAAGATCACCCCAAGGATCTACGAAAGGCGCTAGTCATCATGAACAACTTCAGAATGAAGGTTAACCCAAGAAAGTGCTCCTTTGGAATACGAGGAGGAAAGTTCTTGGGGTTTATGGTCACAGAAAAGGGAATAGAGGTTAACCACGAAAAGGCAGAAGCCATCGTAGGGTTACCTACTCCGAGGACAATAAAAGATGTCCAAAAATTGTCCGGCCAAATGGCCTCCCGGAGCCGATTTGTTTCTAAATCGGCAGAAAAGGAACTTTCCTTTTTTAAGGTACTCAGAAACATCAAAGAGTTCTAGTGGACGGCACAGTGCGAAGAGGCTCTGAGGGAGCTAAAAAATTATATGGTGAAACCGCCCTTGCTCGTAAAACCATCACCCCAAGAAGAGCTCTTCGTCTACTTATCCGTCAGAGAAGAAGCCGTTGGTGCCATATTACTCAAAGAACAGGACAGAGAGCATCATCCCGTGTACTACATTAGTAAGACCCTCCTCGGAGCTGAAACCAGGTACACCTTAACCGAGAAACTTTTCTTGACTTTGATTACTACGGTGCAAAAACTGCGCCCATATTTCCTTTCCCATCCGATCACTGTTCTGACCAAACACCCATTACGAGAAATTCTCAATAAACCCGAGACATCAGGGAGATTGACAAAGTGGGCAATAGAACTTACAGAGTACGATATCTCCTATGCTCCGAGGCTCTCTATCAAAGCGCAAGTCTTGGCGGACTTTGTGACGGAACTAGCGGGAATCGGAGCGGAAGATAAGACGCCCATATGGCACGCCTACGTGGATGGCTCCTCTGTAAGTACTCATTGGAGCGCGAGAGTAGTCCTAGTAAATAAGGAAGTTGAAGAGGAAATGCTCCACTTCGCGGTCATAATTGATTATCCTCTATCAAATAATGAAGCCGAATATGAAGCTCTCCTGATCGGAATGAGGCTCGCCCAAGAAGGTGGGATAAAAAGGATACTTATCCACAACGATTCCCAGTTAATCGTTCAACAAGTCAATGGCTCTTATGAGGCTAAAGAAGAAAGAATGCGAGAGTACTTTCAGGTAGTCCACCAGAGGAAAGGATGATTTGATGAGTTCAACGTCATCCAGATTCCCCAAGAGGAAAACCAGGAATTGGACGCCTTGTCTAAGATGGTTACCCAAACAACTTCCATCCACACCCGAAGAATCACTCTCCTCCATGTAGGCGAGTAGGAAAAAGCAGAAAGTAAAGGAGTGAACGTCGCGGTGGACTCCTCGATGAGTTGGATAACCTCCATCAAGGCCTATCTACAAGATCCCAAAAGTTATTCCGAGGAAAAATCTGTACTATTATGTCTAAGAAAACCATACGATACTTTATTAAAGATGGAGTACTATTTTGGAGAACTTACTCTTGTCTGCATGCTCGATGCCTAAATGAGAAAGAGGCACAACAAGTCCTATCGAAAATTCACGAAGGGACTTGTGGAAGCCATACCGGAGGCGAAATCATGGTCGGGCGCTTGATTCGGCAAGGCTACTACTGGCCCACAATGGCTAGAGATTGCAAAGAACACGTCGAAAAGTGCAAGACGTGCCAGGCTTACGCCCCGAGGACCTACCAACCAGTGGCTCCATGGGAACCTAACCTCACACCATGCCTCTTTGCCAAGTGGGGCATCAATATAGTAGAACCCCTTATTCCCGACGTCGGGCAAAAGAAATTTCTACTAGTAGCGGTGGATTACTTCACCAAATGGGTAGAGGCAGAGCCCCTAGTCCGAATCACAACATGTGCGGTCATTAATTTCCTATGAAGAAACATCATGTGCCGATTCGACATTCTTCAGAGTCTTATGAGTGATAATGGACTCCAGTTTACAAGTAAAGAGTTAGAAGATTGGTGTAGCCATTGGTAAGTCAAGCACCGTTTCGCTTCGGTGGGATATCCCCAAGAAAATGGCCAAGTGGAGAGGACTGACCAAACCCTCCTAAAAAACATAAAGGCTAGACCGGATTGGCACAAAGTCAAGTGGGTCGAGGAGATACCCGGCATCCTATGGGCTTATCGGACCACGCAAAGGACGACAAGGGGCGAGACTCCCTATAGCCTGGCGTACGACAGCGAAGCCGTCGTGCCCCGGGAAGTTGTTGTGGAAAGCTGGCGAGTCCGGGAATATGAAGAAGTGGCTAATAGCTCCAATTTAGCCCTTTCCCTTGATCTACTTGAGGAAAAGAGAGCCTGAGCTGCTGTCCGAGTAGAGTAGTACAAAGCCCGGATGTCGCGGTACTACAACACCAAGGTAAAATCTAGGATTTTCCAAGTTGGAGACCTAGTACTAAAAATAGTCGGAGCTTCCAAGAATGTAGGAAAGCTTGATACCCGATGGGAAGGACCCTACAAAATTGTAGGAATCATCGGACCGGCAACATATCAGCTTGCCAACTCCGAAGGCGCAGCACTCCACAATATTTGGAATGCCCTTAACCTTAGAAAATATTATGCTTAATGTAATGTAGAAATTTGTATATAAATAAAAGAGTTGTTTTATATAGATGGTTCCTATACAAAATAAAAAAGGATGGGGGAAATGGTTGCGCGACAAAATAATGACCCTACATGTGGTCATCTAAGCAGCCCAGTCCCATGGGACCACCTATTACAAAACAAACTCTCATAGGTATATTAGACCACACCCTATACAAAGGTCCTTATACCGTCTAAACCAACCATATATACCCTAATCCTTCTCTACTGGTCGCTTCCCTTCCCTAATAAGGCGACACCTCTGCTCCTCGGACAAGTTCACAGGGTCATCAATCACCACCATTGGAACCACGAAGTCTTCAAGAACCGATGAATTAACCTATGTGAAAACTTGGCGAATGTTGAGCTCAAGAATAGCCAACCCCGAATGGAACCCTGGCAAAGCTCAGACAGCGTCCTAGAACAACCGATATCCGATGCGGACTAAGTCACGCATCTCTCTTTGAAAAGACTCCCGAAGAATGGATGAACCTGATATACCCAAAACCACTTGGACTTTAGCTATCACCACCTCCACCTCATGAGTATGGGACATCTCCAATACCCATTGACTTGTCGCATCTCGTTCCCTTATAACACGCAGCAACTGCTCATCAGA
This sequence comes from Linaria vulgaris, assembly GCA_948329865.1. Lineage (NCBI taxonomy): Eukaryota > Viridiplantae > Streptophyta > Magnoliopsida > Lamiales > Plantaginaceae > Linaria > Linaria vulgaris. Next base: position 78,518,381 of record OX415250.1, on the reverse strand, counting down.
AAAGCAGATCTGGTCCCTTAGGTCTCCCATCCAATCTTCCAAACCCAACACCCGAGCATTTTCTAAAACTAGCTGACGTTCCGGCTTCCATAACCTGTTCTTCTCACGTTGTAACATCTCGCCGTGAACTTCCTGTGAAAACTCACGATCCACCTTAAGACGGGATAAATCCTCCTGGGCCTCTAGTAGACCCCTCTCCAACTCATCCCGACGACGATACACCAAACCTGTATTGGAGGAAGAGCCCCCTCGGGAACCAATGGCGTTTAAAACCATATAAATCAACAAAAAAGAAGCCTATCACCACAACGAAAGGTTAAAGGTTAGCGGTATATGAACAAGCAAATACTATACCTCGCATAAATCTTTGCAGGCTAAGTCCTGAAGGCTGGATAAAGGGAGGGTCTTCATTAACTTACAATCCAACATGTTCAACAAGCCACTTAAGTAGTTTTGGAAAAAGTTTAGCCAGAGGAACGGAACCACCACCCTCCCCGTATGGCTGGGACTTAGTAGAAATAGGATTTTCTTCGAGGAGTGGGGAGCCCTCGTGATCGGAACCCTCCCCGAGGGGATAAATCTCCTCTGGAGTGGGAGACGGAAGACCCTCCTCCACCACATTTATCATATCAAAGATATCTCCCTCGGGAGAAGACCGCACCATCAAATGGGGTGTAGAGGGATCCTTCCGAAAGGCGATAGCCATCAGATCCTCTTGCACCCTAAGTTCCATTGGATTAGCTGGGGGCTGCGATTGGCTAAACCCCCTGATCCCCTTCTTCCGAAGAAAAACTTGGTACTAGTTTAAAATTCGAATGGTAAGAGCCCTCGTCCTCGGATAAGGCATAGCCATCATTCGGTATTGGCCCTAAAAAAGCCTTGTCAAAAGGCTTAATAGCAAACATTTCCATCTCCGCACCTATCAAGAGCACAAGTATATTATAAACCCAAATCATTGAAGAAAATCTCAAATAGAAGACAAAAGGAGAAGCACTTACGAAAAAAGAAGTTGTCATGAAGGGGCTGATGAGAGAGATTGAAAATCTCCACCCCTTCTTGAAGGCCTGCGAGGACTAGAGACTCGGGAAGCTCTAGCAAACCGTTGATATCATAGGAGCCCAAAAATAACCTCGAACCCGACAAAACCTCCCATTCACGTACCGATGTCCCAGGATTAGGGACGATATATCATAAGCCCCATCGGAGAGGCACTCCCCACGCATTAGCCGATAGACCCTTCGAACGGATAAAGAAGAACCTACGTCTCCAATCCCCTCGATGAGAACGATGATTGGAAACGTGCGTGAAGGCTCTGCTATTATCCCGATAGGCCAGACTAAAAAATGGAGGGCTACCCAAACAAGGGCGTAGGATGAATATCTCCCCCACCCGATAGGGAGACATCGGGAGGTTTAAGAGTTCACAGCACAGAACATACCCCACCAAATGACGATAAGAGTTAGGCGTCAGTTGACTGGGACATATTTGCCAATATCGGAACAGGACCTGAAGAAAAGGGTGAAAAAACACCCGCATCCCACACCGTATTTGCTCACAGTAAACGGTTAAATATCCCGAAGGGGGGGGGGTCATATGCCCTCTGATCAGGGTGGGGGTATAACTATGTCATATTTGTCAAAATCTAAAGCATACTCAGCAAAAAGGGTCATAATAGACCCCCCGTCTTCGGTACTTACAGCTGATCCTACGCGCCCTCGGCCCATCATCCGGAAAGGACTCAAAAGGGAGCATATTAAACACCGATGAACGGTCAGCGGGGCTGTAAGACTCTCTGCCAGATATGATTCATTCTACGGGAATCCTCGTACGAAGACCTTGGCATGGCCCTAACAGAAGAACTCCCCACGAAGGCCGCAGACCCTTTATCAGAATGCATGGCGAACGCCCAGCCAAATTGAAAGATTCCTCGAGGAATTGCGAGAAGAGTTCTGAGGGGAATTGCGAGAAGAATTCCTCGAGGAAGCAGAACCACCAGGTTTATAATAAGGAGGCATCATCTTGCCAAGTAAGTTCCTTATTACTCTTGTAACTGCTCAGTTAAAAACTAACCGAAAAATAGTAAAAGCAAAAGAAGATAATCTGGATTTGCTAGAGAATGGGTAAAAAGCTTGGTAAAATAAACTGAGAATTTTTTTTAGGTGAGTGTGAGAATACTCACTAAAATTCCAAATATATATATGCCCGAACCTTCTTCTTAAATATCGAATTTAAGCTTGAGCTTTCAAAGTAAAAATAAGGCAGGGACACGTGTCAGTGGTTATCTCTATTTAGAGAAAAGTAATTCCATGCAAACGGGCACGTCCTGCTGAACAACTTACTTTGCCGCCAAGAATGAAAATTACCTCGAGATTAATTGAGGAGGTCCCAGTATGTATATAATAAGGAATCTCTCTTTTCTAATTATACTATAAATATGGAGAAAGACAAAATAAAGAAAGAGCAGAAAAACCATTCATTCATAAAAACCGAGAAGTCCTCGGAGTACATTCACCATCGTGAAAAAATAAACTACGAATGCTAAAATGCGAAATTAAAAGTTCAAAAATCTTAAAATTAAAAGACAAGAAAAATAAAATCCTAGACTATGCCCCCGTGGTCGGAGGAGATGGGGCCGAAGTTGCAGAAGGTATCCCCTCGGAGGGAAGAGTCGTCGGAGGTAACTGAGCAGGGGGCGAAAGGATCCCTCTAGAACCACTGGCTGATCTCATCAGAGAAGGAGAGGGAGAGGCCCGAGGAGATAACATTGCATTATGCCTCTCAAAAAGAGAATATGCCTCATCGGGGTAGGCCTCTTCAACTTGCGAACGTAAAAAGCTCTCACATAGTCAATCACCGGCCGCAATAACCCCATCGCCAGCTTGGCACACTCCAGATACCCCCACAGTGTATGCCCTGTCAAGATCCCTTGCTGACGAGTATCGGAGAGCTACGAACACTGCCGCGTCGTCTCCCTTTGAGCATACTGAACCACCATGTCCACCTTTGCTTGCAACTCTTCGGGAGAAATGGCCACATACAATTTTGCCTCGGCTAATTCCGCGCGATCAAGGGCCCGACCCAGCTGCTCATGAAGACTCCTCTCCCTTGATTGAGCCTCTTCCTTCTCCTTCTCGAGAAGCTTGATCTTAGCCTGGGAAATCTTCTCCAAGGCCTCCAGATTCTCATAAGAAGCCTGGAAACTCTTCATCAGCTCCTCTTGCTTTTTCAGCTCTTTCTGGTCCTCCACCCATCGGAACTCATAATCGGATATCCTTGTCCGAAGGACATCCATCTCCATTATATTCTCATCCCTCTTAGCAACAAGTGCCGACACCTGCCTTCGGAGGATCTTCATCTCCTCCCCACCCTGGTTATACCCTGGCTCGGCCACAGTAGCCGCCTCCCTAGCCTTTTCGACCTGGAAAATACAGAAATAGCAAGCATAAGTCCTTCTATCTGAAAAGAAATTCCTACAAGGATAAAATTGCAAGAAAGGATAGATAGGGAAAAGGGAAAGAAACTCACTATAAGCCCCATCCAGTTGAGGCACGTTTGCATAAAATGAAAGCCATCGGATGGCGCGGTATTGGACGAAATGAAGAAGTGGAGGACTTCCTGGAAGGCAGCCTCCAATATCTTTAAGAACGACAAGTCTGCTAGACGAGGGGGACCCCCTGGAACAGGCATCCCGAAGGAAATGCCTCCGGGAGAAAGTGTCACCGAGACGGAGGCAATCGTCTCGGAATTGGTAAATAACGCTCGATGAACTCCCGTAGCAGCAGAGGGATCCGACATCCTCATGAAAGAATCCAAGAACGAGACATTGACATTCGAAGATTCCTCGGGCTGCGCCTCGGAGACCTCCGGAACATCCTTAGAGTCACCCAACGTAAACTCTGAATGAGATTTAAGGAGTTGCACTAGCAAATCCCCTCCTACAAAGATGCGAACAAATTAGCTACTAACTAAGGACAAACGGAAATAAAGTAAGGCAAAGGAAGTGACCAAATACCTGAAAAATGGGTCCCATCTTCTTGAGTCATCGGAGCCTTTCCCTTATCTATGAAACCTGTAGAAAGCAAGGGAGAAATAATTTAGCCCTACGAAGAAGCGAGAATATCAAGAATACTTAAGAAAAAATAACAAAAACTTACCAAGAGCAGAAGGCTGAAAAACTGGCCCAACCGAAGGCGCCATAGATAGTTCCTCCACTTCCTTCCGAGGAGAAGAGGAAGGGTCGTCGGAGGAAATGGTCACGTACTCCGGCGCCACCGCTGAAGACATCTCCTCTGCGATCGAACTCCTCTCCGAAGGAAAGCCTCCCTCCAAAGCAAACTCTCCGCCTGAAGTCCTCAGAGAGCCTCCTGCAGCAGAACCTGAGCCGGATGCTAAAACCATAGCCGATTGCGAATCCACGGTGGTAAGGGGGACAGCCTCATAAATCACACCATTCGCCCCTATAACAAATAGCGAATGGTCTTCCTCCTCATCTGCCATCGGATGCGTATCGGGGCCCTCGGGAGTATTAACCTCTTCGTCCTCCGGATCCTCCTCCTTGGGAATGTCTGAAGAACCGCTTGATGAACGGGTCGACGAAGTCGCCTGTGCCTTAGACTTCTTCCGACCACTCGGAGCTGTGATATCCTACCCCGATAGCATCACGGTCACAAGTAGATCTGAGAGGCTCTTACGCGAAAAATATTTCGCTAAAATTTCTCCTGCATCACACAAAAGCACATAAGAACCATGAAGAATCAAAAGAATCATTCGAAAAAAGACATAAACAAAGCTGAGCCTAAATTGCTTACCAAAAATAGTTCGCCCCTCCGAGGACATAGATGAAGGCTCCACGACGGAGTCATCAGAGAACACCACGTGATGCAGTCCTGCCATTTCGTACAACATGCTGAAATTATCCGACTCCATCAGAGATTTCTTCAAAATTATCGGAGAAAGAATTGCCTCCGAGTCCAAAGAATGCGCATGTGCGTTAGCCTCCCTCCAGTCAAAAGGCATATTCCACTCACCCTCTACCGGCTTCACAAAGAAGTACTTGTCCTTCCAAGTACTGTGAGAACTAAGTGTCTCCTCCAATATTTTCTTCGTGGAATTCTTTGCGGCGTCCCGATGGCGGAAATGATAGAAAGGAAAGCCCCCGGGCGAAATTACGAGATCAAAGATTGAAAAAAATGAGCTACAGTGCAGCTCAAACCTTTCACTTGGCACCAAGAAACAAAAATGCATAAAATGGCAAAACCGTTCGGGGTTACCTGACTCGGACAAACGTCGCATGCCTTGAAAACCTCGCAAAAAAAGGGAGGCATAAACGAACGCCAACCATACCTCTTATGGGCGAAATACACCGTGAGATAACCCATCGGAGGATTGTTGGCCCTCTCATCCTTCTTCGGGATCTTGAAGGTCATGTTCTTCTGATATGCCCCCAAATCCTTGAACGAAGAAAGCACTTGACTCCGAGTAGCAGTACCCGCGGCCTTCTGAAGGTTGAAGGCCACGACACCCGAAGCCAACGCGACAATAGTGAGATCGGTAGCAGAGGATGCCATTTGAATTAATTGAGAAGAATTAAAGAGTGTTTGCAAAAGCTTGAGAAGAAATTGCGAAACAAGAGAAAGAATTAGAGAAGATTTTGCTCGTAAGATTGCTAAGAGGAATTTGGAATTGAGAAGTGAGAAGAAGAAAGAGGTGTTCGCTATATTTATAGCCAACACCGCAACGGTCGTGGGGAGTTAAGAGCTCCCCACTTAACCCCCGCCTTCGACGCGTGGACAACGCGTGGACATGCCACGTTTCACCCCAACTAGCCGTTGGGATTTGACCGTTACCAACGGTCAGATGGCCGTCCGTTACACCATCCACCTTTAAATATATATATATATATATATGTATATATATATATATGAGTATACCGTTACTCGAAGACACTGCTCACCCGAGGACATCTGCGCTCTTAAAAAAAGAGAGGGAGATAAAGAAAGTACCCCTCTCCTCACCGAGGACAAAAAATGAAAGGAAAAAAAATATCTCTCGCCTCTACGATGGCGATCGAAATTTTGGGGGGCTAGTGTTAACCCTAAAAAATAAATATAGGGGTTAACCAAAATATTAAACCCTAAAAATAGGGATTAACCCCAAGACGATACTATCGTCACATCACTCACATATACTCCCGATGAGGAGGCCCACCGAGTGTCAAAAACCCAAAGCGGTAAGAAATGGCACCCGAAGAGGCACCAAAGCGTCTCTTGGAAAGTCACGATGAGTAAAGAAAAGATATCAATGCGGCATCAGAAAAAGAGTAAACCCCAATGGACCCGCGCGACTCCGATATCCATCAATGCACCAAGAGGGACCACAATGGACCCCGAGTCCCAGAAAATATGAGAGCATCCCCTCACTGAACACTCCGAAGTCTAAAAAGCCATCGAAACACTCATCCCGAAGGGCAAAGCACGAGAACAATGCCCTATTGGAGTCCAAAAACCCTTGGAGCACACGTCATAAAGACCTAAACCCAAGAGTATTACACTACTAAAGTAAAGAAGCCATCGGAGCCCACCCCGCACGCGACAAAGAGCAGATTTACCTATCGGAGCATATGCCAAGAAGAGAACAACAAAAAAACAGACCGTTATCAACTACAATCACATCGGACGAGTACCCCGCCTCACTTATCAATCCTTCTTAAGAGACCGAGCTTATCGGAGAGAAGAAGTTAAAAGAGCTAACTCATCGGAATCCCCTGAAGCCATCGGAAGAGATAAAATTTCATCCCAGTCAGCGCATAGTCAGCAAATATGAAGTTTATCATATCCACTCACGTAAATTGCAACACCTGTATTTTATTTAAACATGCATAACGACACATGTCCCCAAAAAAATCTCTATAAAAGGAGGGACATGTTAAGTAGGGAAGGACAGATTCAAGAACACACACACATACACACCAATGTGTTAGAGAATTCGGAGTGAAATTCAGTGAACACAAAAAGGGATATTTTCGTAATTTTACAAGCTTTTGAACCACGGACATGACGTTCCAACCCTAAATAAATTTATTAATTAGGTAGTAATATCAAAACTGTTAACATAGCACTTACACAATTTAAACATATTATTCTCAAAACATTTACTCTAAAATTGGAATTTTAATCCACTCCAAAATCCCATATCCGAGTCCAAAGAACGCAGCAGTTAGTGTGTCTTATAATTTACAACCACTTGATAACTTTAAACGCACGAGTTTCTGGAAAGTGCCATATCCGCGCAACCGGCAAAGCAAGTTGCCGGTTTCCATTCTTCCTCAAATTACAATTCAACTGGTGACTGGTGAGGGTGTACGAACTGGTAGCAAAAACCCTTGGGACAGAACCACCACCTCACCGCCGCCGTGAGAACTTAAAGATGTACAGAGACGTATCGGCATGCAACACCTATAATTACGGCGATGCCCTTTATTGGGACACCCGTTACGTACAAGAAGCCAACTGCGGTTCATTCGATTGGTACCAACGTTATTCTGCTCTCCGCCCTTTTATCCGAAGATACATCCAGCCCACCTCCCGCGTCCTTATGGTTGGTTGTGGAAATGCCGGTAATCAGACACTACCCCTTTAATGTTTTTTTGTTGAGCTCTGTGAAATTAGAGAAAAATTATATATTGAAAAGCTTTCATTTTTCTTTAAAAAAAAAATTGATCTTGAAGCTGTTTGCTAGCAGTTATCTACTTTGTCTTTCTTCATATGTATATTTGTGATATGAATTTGACTGTGAAATTGAAATTTTGTACCTCTGTTATTGAAATGGAGATTGGATTCTCTTGTGAGATAAATACCAAGGGGAAATTACCGTCCAAAGTTTCAATTTTTTTATATCTTTTGAACGGATGGGGACGAAAAACATGTAAGTGGGTGCCTATGGTTTGTGGGTGATGTCTGAGCTCAATATTGACCAGTTTGGCATTGAAATCTGTATTAATAATGGTTTCTGTATTCAAGTCCCACTTACAACTGAAGAGAAAGCATGTTTGGCTAAGTAAATCCCTGACATTAAAAGATTCAACTTTAACTTAGGATTCGAAACAACGGGTTTGGTCTCTTATTGAATGCTTGGCCTCACCTCCCTCATTAAGGGCCAAACACAGCTCTCTTTCTCGTTTGTAATAGTTGCCTTGTTGTGGTCTTTGTTAAACGGATCTTTAGCACTTGCAAAATTGAGTTAGAGCTTAATGATTATCAGCGAAGATCTTGTGTAGGAGAGTTAGGTCTTTATGGTTATCCTTTTTAAACAATCCCTTCATGGAATCCTTAAGTATTTCAAATTGAATCTGGCTTTGGAGAGGATGATCGAATTGCTTAAAAAATGAAAATTCCCCTACCACCTAATCAAATGTAGGATAAGAAGGCATCTTAAACGCCCTTATGCCAAAGGCACCCTTGCAGGGAAGTAGGTGAAAAGGCCTTAAAAAGTTTATTTGGGTGCAGGTTGGTTATTAGCCTTTTTTGCTTAATGTATTTTTATAGCTGTCAGTCGAAGCAAAGGTAAGGAAATCATGAAATAAAAATGTAGAAACTAAGTAGGTTGGATCTGATTATGTTATCAAACCGGCCAGAGAAGTTATTCCTTTATCTGAAGGTTATGAAACTTGTCACTGTGATCTGAAAGGCTCATCGGCCATCATCAATAGATTACAATCTTCTTTACTTTGGTGCAGGTCTACTAGAGTAGGCTTAAATACCTCATCTTTGTTGTGTTTAAGAGACTTGAAAACAGGAATAAGATTTTCATTATAGATCTTCGTAGAATTTCGTTTCTAATATATTGTTCTTGCACATCCCTTTTTTAGTAACTTAGAAGTACTGCAAATAAAGTAAAAGTGTTTATTTTCTAATCTTACTAAATATTGGAGCATGCCTCCTAATAAGTGTCAAGTATCACAAATATAACTAACATTTGTTGTCAAACTTAAATTATCTTTTGACAATTGTTCATTTCCCAAGTTATTCGCTCAACAAGAACCTTAGCAAAATAGAGTCGGTATAGTGCATGTAGGGTACAGTATGTATTAGTTTGCATGGTATATGAGTATGAAAGAGATAGGTTGTCACCTTTTGCATAACAAAGGGTCTATGCCATTTTTCATGAATTTGGTATAGATGTCGATCATGAGTTTACATTGTCTCCACTGATTATCAACTGGGATCTATCGTGGGCTTATGTTCTCCTCGTTGCTTGTCTTGTGTATAATCTGCCTCTGGTGGATTCTAACTTCAGAAATATTTCCTTCTGCTTTTGTGTTTTCCTTTTCTTTGGTCTTTCATGAATTGTTTTGAAAATAGTTGTCTTAGAAGTCAAAACTAAATGTTTTAGAAGCTAGGTTCTTCTTTGTCGCCTTGGATATGCTATACATATCAACTTATTATAATCAAAGAAACACAAGTACTTCATCTTCTTGATTATTTATGGTGCCGTACCTTTGGTTCTCATTTAAGAAGTTTGTGTCATACTTAGGTTTACATTATGTAATGTCTGAATGAGATTTATTGTTCTTCCTTTTAGTGATGTCGGAGGACATGGTTAAGGATGGTTTTGAAGACATAATGAACGTTGACATATCATCTGTGGCCATTGAATTGATGAGAAAGAAGCATGAGCACATTCCTCAGTTGAAATGTATCCTCAAACTATGTCCTCTTACTCTTTATAGTTTTTTTTTGATTGATTATTGTTTACTGTGTTGAACAAGAAGCATATAGTGACATCTCTCGCTTGTCTTTTAGAATCGTCTGTTGCATCTTCCTTTGACCTTCAAAACCTGGCACTTTATGGCCATATGGGTCATATACATTTTGTCTGCATTGCACATATTTCAGGATTTTTTGTCTAGCTATCCTTATAAAGAATGTTAGACATGCAAATGGATGTGAAAGACATGAGTTTCTTCCCTGATGATGCATTTGACAGTGTCATCGATAAAGGTAAGTTAGGACTTGTTTTGTGTTCATTTCATAAACCTTATTACTGTTCCATGATGCAATATGACCGGAAATGCATTTGACCTTCTAATTTTTTGCATGGTTTGCCGATCTACCCAACAGGGACTCTTGACTCATTGATGGTAAGTCATACAAATTGTGTTTGTTCTTTATGTATGCTTATTATGTTCTCTAACTTTGTTACATCTTCTCTTCTTTTTCATGGATCAATAGTGTGGTACTGATGCTCCAATTAGCGCTTCTCATATGTTGGGGGAAGTGAGCAGGTTGTTGAAGCTTTTTAAAATCCCTGTAAAATCTCGAGATTTGTTTACCATGGTGTTTATTGTAGTCACTATTTATCATACATATTTTGATTGACGTATTATGGCATTTTGACTTGTAGGCTTCTTAAACCTGGGGGAGTTTATATATTGGTAACAATTGTGCTTTAGTTGTTCTATACTTGCCAAAATCTTTTTTAGGCAGGATGGTTGCCAAAGTTGATTGTTTTTGCCTTTTCTATCCGCAGATAACTTATGGTGACCCTAGTGTGCGGATGCCCCATATTCATCGATCAGTATACAATTGGAATATTGATTTGTACATAATACGTAAGAATCTATTCCTCCTGAAACACCGCATGCAAGATCGTGATTTACATGTCATGATATTGAACATAGTTTTCTGTCCTTTAGAGGTATCTCATCTTCAGATGTGTTCCTATGTTAGGTTAGAATATATTTCATTGTCCTGTTAGATCCATTGATATCAATCTTTTGGTCAATTTTTTTATGTAGGAACGTAGATAAAATTTGAATAGGAGTACTATTATCTTTTTGTGTTAGGCCTGGTTATATATAAGTCGATGCTGGATTACGCTGGCCCAACCCAAAGATGGGTCCTAATATAATGGCTTTGGGGGACTAAACTGCTTTGATTAGCATTAGGAATTACACATGTATGCGCTTACTCGACGTACTTCGCATTATATGCGGTTCAGCTACTTAATTAAAATTTGATGGTCGAATAATGTTATTTCTGAACCCAATTTTTGATAAGAATTCTAGAGTTCAAATTTTAAACAGTATAATAAGGGCAATAATATCAATGCATGCGTTCTGGGGTGACAGTGGATTTACTGATTTATTATTCTGCTATTTGCTTAAAGTAAAGATGACACTAATGTTAGTGCCCCATGTCATGCAGCCCGACCTGGATTTCAAAGGCCGTCTGGATCCAGCACTTCTTTGAAGTCTTACTTGGAACCGGTTCCCACCACGGAGAAAGGTCTGCTTCCTGCAGATTATGTTATGGAAGATCCAGATTCTCATTTCATATATGTATGTAAAAAAAATGATTTGCCAATTGATTTTAGCAACGTTGAACAAGTCCCTTGATTGAAAATACACTCAAGAGATAGCAAAAAAAAATGGTATGCAGGTTTCTTTTCTTTTGTTCTTAAATTACACAAAGTGATTGTGAATTTTTTTTGCATGTCCATGTTACTCCTGCATTTTGAGAGATTCTTTCCTGACTGTTGTTTGAAATGGTTTGGGCAGTGAATGATGGTTGGTCAGAATTTATTGCCGTAGATTTGAGTGAAAGTCATTTATGGTACACCTGGTAGTACTGGATAGAGATGTCGGATATAGGATTTTACCTCCTTTTTTTAAGGCAGGTGCTTTAATTTCTTAATATATGAGATGAGATGAGATGTATGTAGTTTATGTCTCGACTTAAGTGGTAAAATGCCTTCATGCCAAACACATGCCGGAAGCTTTTTGAGTTTCTTGGACATTTGCAATCAAGTCCACTACTTCTGCCTGTGAGTACAGAGAAGTATGAGGGCATATTACTACTTCCTATGGTGACTCAGACAAACTAACGAGCTGGTCCTGGAAGAGGGAGGGAAAATACGGTCTCCTACGTTATGAACAATATCTCTATGTAATATGAGGGACTGGCCGTCGTCCTCTGTAAACCATGAGTCTCTCTCCTTACGTAAGTGTTGCCCAAGAATGTTTGTACCCACCTTTTGACTTAGAAGTATTTATTTGCTCAGTGTTTCTTGTTGTCAAATGATGGGAACTTCTTGCCTAGTATATCGCTGTTGTTTTGTAACTTGTATTGGCCTCAGATTGTGCAATGTTTGATGAACTATACTGTGTGTTGTTCTGGAATCAAGTATGTGGTTGTATGGTTATGAATACCTGTGAAGGTAATGTTTTAATAAATTAACGTGTTGGAGTGAAAGTGGCATAAACAGATCCATTGTGCTTGGAGTGTGGCAAGTCCTTGGGTTTAATTTAGAAGAGTGCTATATAGCTTAAAGGAATTAGGAAGAGACGTACTTTCCTGTTCGTTACAGGAAGTTGCACCTTGATTGAAGACGGGTTTTCTACCTTATTTTTTGAATTAGTCTGTTAACTGTTTCCGTCAGATAGCAGGACAAACAATTGAACTTGAAGTAAATGGATCTGAAATAGTTATGGTTTTTGCAAAAGTATAAGATTATTCTAATATGAACTATGAAGAATAGTACTTTTGAAACGAGTGTTTGCATCTTAGTTTAACAGATTTTTTTTATTTTTATTTTTTTGTAAAAAACTATAACTGGATACTGGAATCTTGGGCAAATCTCTACTGTCCTTACCTGCTTGGTGCTGATAAGGGATATTTGGTCAAATGTCGTGATATAAACTTATATCAAATGAATTTGGAAATTGATCTCAACACGAACTATTCAAAC